>OZ024883.1:9176195-10447390 GCA_964017185.1 Rugalucina vietnamica
AAACAGGATCTTTTCTTGCTTGCTGCTTTGATTCCATTTCTTTCCTTTTAAAGGCAGGGTTTTTCCTTGCATGCTGCTTTGATTTCTTTTGACACCTAATCTCTGTATCCTTAAAAACAGGGTCTTTTCTTGCACGCTGTTTTGATTCCTTTTGATACCTGATTTCTGCATCCTTAAAAACAGGATCTTTTCTTGCACACTGTTTTGATTCCATTTGATACCTCATTTCTGTATCCTTAAAAACAGGATCTTTTCTTGCACGCTGTTTTGATTCCATTTCTTTCCTTTTATAGGCTGAATTTTTTCTAGCCAATTGTTTAAAAGTTCTATAATATTCAGTGCGATTACGCTGCTTTCTTTTTTTCAGTAAAGATTCTTTCTTTGATTCAGAGTTGAGTCTACAACTGCCATTTCTTTGTGTTTTCAGAGCCTGTCGAAATCTCTGATCTTTGAAATAGCCTTCCATACGACTTGTCATTTGATCTTCGTACGTCTGTCCTTCTTGACATTTCTTAATATGGACTGGCAGGAAGTCAAACTGCAAATTAGTATCAGTTTCTAGTTTCATGCTGTCATAAAAGGCATATATATATGTAACTAGGTCGTCCAGGTTTGAGAAAGTTATTAAACAGGAAGCACCATCACTTGATGAAAGTCCATTTTGCCCATGGGAATGAGAATCAAAAAAGACATACAACCCATTCTGTTTAAAAACTGCAGAACATATTGCACCAACAGTTAATAGGCCACATGATACAGAGGAAAATGCCGACTGCAAAGTAGAGTGAAGTGTTGGTAAGCCATGATCTTCAGTATCAAGAAGAACACCACTTTCAACTTGAAACTTTTCAAAAGCAAATTTTCCTATATCTACTTCAAAATCATCTGGGATTTCTTCTAAGCTCAAAAGCTGGTTAATGAACTTTCCATCTGTTTTCAACTTGCTTATTACAGTTTGATACAGAGAATCCCCTTCACAAAGTACTTTATCTATCATTGAGCTATTATCTACACTATGACCAAGTGCGTATGACAACATACATAACGCATTACATGTACACTGCTATCCTCTTGAATGCTCTGAAAATCTCACATCATTTTGATGAAAACTTCCAAATACCAAATCAGTGGCATTCCACAATGGTTCAGGTAATCTTGCTGCTTGATAACTAACTATATCATTGTCTAAACAGGGTTCACTGCATGAATCATTGTTAAAATGATACTGTGTGCTAACATTTTCATCATGCTGAGCAAGTTGTTGAAGCATTGTATTTTGAGGACAAGAAATCATACTATCTTTTTCACATGATTCTTCAATGACTATTGACTGATGGTCAGCATAAACTTGAGGAAAAGTATCTAGAAACACTGTATCAAAATCTGTCTGTACATTTGAGCTAATATTTGCTATAAGTGAGTTGAGCTCAATAATTGCCTGTTTGAATTGACAGATATTTGCTTGTTTGCAGGTCCTTGCATGTATTTGCTTGTCTTTGCCATTTATTTGTTTGCCTTTGTCATGTGCCACCAAGTTGAATGGACTTCCTGCCACCACGTTGGATGGACTTCCTGCCACCACGTTGGGTGGGCTTCCTGCCACCACGTTGGGTGGGCTTAATGTCACATCATCGTCACAAACTGTTCCTTGTCTCTCCCTATCCATAACTGTTCCATCTCCATCATCTACCTTCGTCCACTGCTTCCCCCTTTCTGTCTCTGCTTTTCGTCTGCCATCTGCTCTCAATCTCTCTCTCCATTCCTTCCTTTTTGTCTCTGACCACTTCCAACCCTTTCGTCTAGGCATGATTAATCAACTGAAAATATAAAGAAAAGGTAATGTGTAGAATCGTTAAATATTTAGCCTATATAAATCTTCAAAATAGAACCTAGAAATATTATACCATCATAGCAAAGTTTAAAAAAAAATGTAGCCAGTTAGTGGAGCTGCTCAGACTCATCTGTCACTTTGCTGTTTTCATAGCATAGTAGTTTTTCTAGTGCTGAAGGAGATCTACACTAAATTTACTTTAAACGCAAACAAAGAAGCAGATCAGCTGCTCTAGTCTACTCGACAGACTGATAAGCCTCTTCATTTTCAACAGCTAAAATAGTATGATCTTTCTAGTTTCTAAATTTCAGATTGCCCCTTTTTACAAAAAAATTATTAAAACTTATCTGTCACTTCATCTGTTCTTGACCTCCCTTTTATTTTCTATTTTCAGCCAGTTCTTGCTCCTAGGCATGAAAGCACCTGAAAATAGAATGGAAATACAATGTAATGTCTAAAATACAATAATGGGCCAGGCAGCATACAGGGTAACATTTCTCTGATAAATATAAATCTTATATCCATTTGAACATTTGTTGCGAGCTACCACCTTTCCCACCTCGGTTTTTGGGGTGGGTTTTTAAATCTGATTGCGCCTTTTCCTGATCATAGCCTATTTGTACCTTTTTAAATATATGACTTTGTAACAATTTTCCCTATTTTATGAATACTTCATGTCAAGTTTCAAGATAATAGGACTTCGGATACTGGAGATTTTTAAGGCATATGACAGCCATCTGGGTCAGGTGGTTTTAAAAATGTTGTTGATAAAGATCAAAGGAAGCTACATGTATACGATTTTGGCTTTGATAGGCCAAGCGGTTTCAGACAAAAATATGTTGATATAATATGGTCGTTTATAGCCCCAGGATAAGGGCAGACAACCCATCGGGTCAATCTTTTCCTTGAAATAAATTTTCAGTCCATTTGAGAATTTCTACCATATATGGGCAAGGCAGCCATCTTGGTTATGTGACCTGGATTATCTATATACACATTGATTCCTCCTTCCTATTATGGATGCTTCATGTAAAATTTGGCTTTAATTGGTCAAGCAATTTCATAAACTGATGTTTGAATATTATGGTAATATACATATAAATTGCCCCGGGTAGGGGCAAATGAGCCCCTGGGATCCAATTGTTTTCAGAATCATTAATATTCAGTCATACTGCTCATTTCCTGCAGGATTTCCCTTTAAATGACATTTTAACAGTAATCTCTTTTCAAACGCATAGGCCACCTTTGTTGACCTTCCAGTAAAATA
Organism: Rugalucina vietnamica; assembly: GCA_964017185.1. NCBI lineage: Eukaryota > Metazoa > Mollusca > Bivalvia > Lucinida > Lucinidae > Rugalucina > Rugalucina vietnamica. The sequence continues at coordinate 9,179,294 of OZ024883.1, forward strand.
GGTCAAGGTCATCATAGGGTCATGATTTATACATACATTGTAGTATTTGAGTCATCAATGCTTCATTCAAAGTTTCCTTCAAATCGGTCCACCAGTTCAGGGGGAGAAGATTTTTAATAGTTTTTACCACATATGGGCATGGCAGCCATCTTGGTCATGTGACCTCGAGTATTTACATATACACTATTTCCCCTTTCCTACAGATGATTCTTTAAAATTTGGCTTTGATTGGCCAAGCGGTTTCAGAGAGGAAGATGTTTGAATATTATGGTAATATTCATGTATATTGCCCCGATGTGGGGGAGAGATGAGGCCCTGGGGCCTAATTTTTTTTTTTCAAAATCATTAAAATTCAGTCCTACTGCTCATTTTTTGCAAGTTTTTCCTTTAAATGACAATTTAACAATTTTACCCATTAAAATGCATACGCTACCTATGTTGACCTTGCCGTAAAACAGGTCAAGGTCATCACAAGGTCATGATTTACATATACGTTGTAGTACTTAAGTCATCGATGCTTCATGCCAAGTTTCATTGAAATCGGTCCAGTGGTTCCAGAGAAGAGAGTTTTTGAAGGGTTTTTACCATATATGGGCATGGCGGCCATCTTGGTCATGTGACCTGGATTATTTATATATACATTGGTTCCCCCTTCCCGTAGATGCTTCATGTAAAATTTGGCTTTGATTGGCCAAGCGGTTTCAGAGAAGAAGATGTTTGAATATTATGATAATATACATGTATATTGCCCCGGGGTGGGGACGGATGAGCCCCTGGTGCCCAATTTTTTCAGAATCATTAATATTCAGTCCTACTGCTCATTTTCTGCAAGATTTTTCCTTTAAATGACAATTTAACAATTTTTCCCATTCAAATGCAAAGGCGACCTATGTTGACCATGCCGTAAAATAGGTCAAGGTCACCGCAAGGTCATGATTTATATACACATTGTAGTACTTGAGTCATCGATGCTTCATGCCAAGTTTGGTTGAAATCGGTCCAGTGGTTCCGGAGAAGAAGATTTTTGAAGGGTTTTTACCATATATGGGCATGGCGGCCATCTTGGTCATGTGACCTGGATTATTTATATACACATTGGTTCCCCCTTCCCGTAGATGCTTCATGTAAAATTTGGCTTTGATTGGCCAAGCGGTTTCAGAGAAGAAGATGTTTGAATATTATGATAATATACATGTATATTGCCCCGGGGTGGGGGCTGTATATTGCCCCGGGGTGGGGGCGGATGAGCCCCTGGTGCCCAATTTTTTTCAGAATCATTAATATTCAGTCCTACTGCTCATTTTCTGCAAGATTTTTCCTTTAAATGACAATTTAACAATTTTTCCCATTCAAATGCAAAGGCGACCTATGTTGACCTTGCCGTAAAATAGGTCAAGGTCACCGCAAGGTCATGATTTATATACACATTGTAGTACTTGAGTCGTCGATGCTTCATGCCAAGTTTGGTTGAAATCGGTCCAGTGGTTCCGGAGAAGAAGATTTTTGAAGGGTTTTTACCATATATGGGCATGGCGGCCATCTTGGTCATGTGACCTGGATTATTTATATACACATTGGTTCCCCCTTCCCATAGATGCTTCATGTAAAATTTGGCTTTGATTGGCCAAGCTGTTTCAGAGAAGAAGATCTTTGAAAATGGTGGACGACGGACGGACGGACGACGGACGGACGACGGACGGACGACGGACGGACGGACGACGGAGCATGGGTATACTATAAGCTCACCTTGTGAGCCTGACGGCTCAGGTGAGCTAAAAAGCCAAATACCAACAAACCATGATGTATTAGGACAATAAAACCAAAATTAGAAAGCTTATAGCTGGTATAAACTAGAATTGTCAGAGAATCTGACTATAGCCCCGCTTCTCAGCTTTTCTGCACGGTGAAAAAAACAATGACAGGTAACTATCACAAGCTAGATCTCGTCAATATTGATGCGCATACAAAATTTGGTCTGATTATGTCAATTCCTTCTCAAGATATTGAGCGGAAACGAAATTCTGACCTCAATAAAGGGCCATAACTCCGTCAAAATTTTGCAAAAAATGACGGGTAACAATCCCAAGCTAGATCTTGTCAATGATGATGTGCATACAAATTTTGGACGGATTCTGTCAATTCGTTCTCAAGATATTGAGCGGAAACAAATTCTGAAGTCAATCAAGGGCCATAACTCGTCAAAATTTTGAGAAAAATGACGGGTAACAATCCCAAGCTAGATCTTGTCAATGTTGATGTGCATACAAAATTTGGTCAGATTCTGTCTATTTGTTCTCAAGATATTGAGCGGAAACAAAATTCTGACGTCAATCAAGGGCCGTAACTCCGTCAAAATTTTGCGAAAAAAGACCGGTAACAATCCCAAGCTAGATCTTGTCAATGATGACGTGCATACAAAATTTGGTCGGATTCTCTGAGTTCGTTCTCAAGATATTGAGCGGAAACGAAATTCTGACATCAATTAAGGGCCGTAACTCCGTCAAAATTTTGCGAAAAATGACGGGTAACAATCCCAAGCTAGATCTTGTCAATGTTGATGTGCATACAAAATTTGGTCGGATTCTGTCACTTCGTTCTCAATATATTGAGCGGAAACGAAATTCTGACGTCAATCAAGGGCCGTAACTCCGTCAAAAGTTTGCAAAAAATGACGGGTAACAATCCCAAGCTAGATCTTGTCAATGTTGATGTGCACACAAAATTTGGTCGGATTCTGTCAATTCGTTCTCAAGATATTGAGCAGAAACAAAATTCTGACGTCAATCAAGGGCCATAACTCCGTCAAAATTTTGCGAAAAATGACGGGTAACAATCCCAAGCTAGATCTTGTCAATGATGACGTGCATACAAAATTTGGTCGGATTCTGTGAATTCGTTCTCAAGATATTGAGCGGAAACGAAATTCTGACGTCAATCAAGGGCCGTAACACCGTCAAAATTTTGCGAAAAATGACGGGTAACAATCCCAAGCTAGATCTTGTCAATGTTGATGTGCATACAAAATTTGGTCAGATTCTGTCTATTTGTTCTCAAGATATTGAGCGGAAACAAAATTCTGACGTCAATCAAGGGCCGTAACTCCGTCAAAATTTTGCGAAAAAAGACCGGTAACAATCCCAAGCTAGATCTTGTCAATGATGACGTGCATACAAAATTTGGTCGGATTCTCTGAGTTCGTTCTCAAGATATTGAGCGGAAACGAAATTCTGACATCAATTAAGGGCCGTAACTCCGTCAAAATTTTGCGAAAAATGACGGGTAACATTCCCAAGCTAGATCTTGTCAATGTTGATGTGCATACAAAATTTGGTCGGATTCTGTCACTTCGTTCTCAATATATTGAGCGGAAACGAAATTCTGACGTCAATCAAGGGCCGTAACTCCGTCAAAAGTTTGCAAAAAATGACGGGTAACAATCCCAAGCTAGATCTTGTCAATGTTGATGTGCACACAAAATTTGGTCGGATTCTGTCAATTCGTTCTCAAGATATTGAGCAGAAACAAAATTCCGACGTCAATCAAGGGCCATAACTCCGTCAAAATTTTGCGAAAAATGACGGGTAACAATCCCAAGCTAGATCTTGTCAATGATGACGTGCATACAAAATTTGGTCGGATTCTGTGAATTCGTTCTCAAGATATTGAGCGGAAACGAAATTCTGACGTCAATCAAGGGCCGTAACACCGTCAAAATTTTGCGAAAAATGACGGGTAACAATCCCAAGCTAGATCTTGTCAATGTTGATGTGCATACAAAATTTGGTCAGATTCTGTCTATTTGTTCTCAAGATATTGAGCGGAAACAAAATTCTGACGTCAATCAAGGGCCGTAACTCCGTCAAAATTTTGCGAAAAAAGACCGGTAACAATCCCAAGCTAGATCTTGTCAATGATGACGTGCATACAAAATTTGGTCGGATTCTCTGAGTTCGTTCTCAAGATATTGAGCGGAAACGAAATTCTGACATCAATTAAGGGCCATAACTCCGTCAAAATTTTGCGAAAAATGACGGGTAACAATCCCAAGCTAGATCTTGTCAATGTTGATGTGCATACAAAATTTGGTCGGATTCTGTCACTTCGTTCTCAATATATTGAGCGGAAACGAAATTCTGACGTCAATCAAGGGCCGTAACTCCGTCAAAAGTTTGCAAAAAATGACAGGTAACAATCCCAAGCTAGATCTTGTCAATGTTGATGTGCACACAAAATTTGGTCGGATTCTGTCAATTCGTTCTCAAGATATTGAGCGGAAACAAAATTCTGACGTCAATCAAGGGCCGTAACTCCGTCAAAATTTTGCGAAAAATGACGGGTAACAATCCCAAGCTAGATCTTGTCAATGATGATGTGCATACAAAATTTGGTCGGATTCTGTCAATTCGTTCTCAAGATATTGAGCGGAAACGAAATTCTGACGTCAATCAAGGGCAGTAACTCTGTCAAAATTTTGCGAAAAATGACGGTCAACAATCCCAAGCTAGATCTTGTCAATGTTAATGTACATACAAAATTTGGTCAGATTCTGTAAACTGGTTCTCAAGATATTGAGTTTGACGGAATAACGGAAGGACGGAACGACGGAAGGACATGGTGAATCCAGTATAGCCCCACTTTTTCAAAGCGGGGCTATAATCACTTAACACATCCATTATGAAGATATTGGCTAAGAAAAGTAGTTGCAAATAATCATTTGTTATGTATTTTTTTTTTTTTTTTTTTTTTTATTATTTCTTTACAATTATTCATGCATTCAATCTGCAGTAGAGCAAAAATGGCTGTGGAAATATATACATGAAAAATCTTCCTAAAAAAAAATGTGCTGGATTTTGGTGTTGATCAATGACTGCTTTAATATGAATTGGGAAATATTTTGGCAGTACTGTGACCATGCAAGGTATGTGATATACCTCCTAAAATAAAAACTATTAAGTATATCAACTTCTAATCTAAATTTCAACTTTTCAGGCAGTATTTTTGATCAGGCATTAGCTTTTAAAGCATTACACACTCAATATGATTCAATAAGAAAAAGCAAAAATTGCAGGTCAATTCCATTAGTTTTGGAAATGTATTCAAAAACATAACAAACAACCCAAGCCAACCTTAAACTGTTCAAACTCATTCACCTAAATTAATAAATGTATGAAAGATACAGGGATATGAAGATTATAAATGAAGATGCAAGAGCAAAATACATGTATTACCATCCTCTTAATTTGGCTTGACAAAGTCTTAAAAGAAGAAAGGAATGTATTGTTAAAACTACATCTGTACGAGATGCTTGGTTTAATGAATGTTACTTTTACAGCACAAGATGACATTGATGATAATGATAATGAAAACTAAAATCTTAAGTTAAAAAATATTTCAAGATCTGCTTCAAAAATGTTTTTTGCAACAGGTGCATACACTTTGGGGCACTTCTAACGCAACACTTATATTTTTCATCATATTTCAAAAACTAAACCACCAAATTTATTGAAATTTTCCACAAACATAAATCAATTATGCTTGCCTATTGTCTGTATTTTTTATCGAAACTGGTTGTCCACAACTTAAAAAATATAAAATTTATCTAACAAGACTCAAAAATGAAAAGTCGCAAAAAGGCCACGCCATTAGCGAATTTAATACTAACATAGCGGTGTCTCAAAAAAGTATCATATCAAGCTCGTATCCCATATCCCCAACTCCACAAGCTTACAAATAAGTTTTCAAGCAATAAAAAAATCATGTGATGTGTTTAGTCCAAGAAGTAGCTTTTTGGTCACCTCTGGGAAGCGTTTAAAAACAGGCGTGTGCGGTATCACCGTCACAGCGTTGTTTCAAGAAATCCGCATTAACTAAAGTAGATCCTTGTTGAGGAGAAGAGAAACATCCCACAAGGACTTGTTATGAAATAAATATGTTTTGTATATAGGGAGGAGGTGTTCCTGTGTCGCCTAGTCCCATTCTGGATATACAGGATATTAACTGACTATGATAAACTTCGCTGCTAAGATATCGTAATATTTTGCATTTACTTAATCAGGCCAGCCGGATTATTGTGACTTTTCGTTTTTCAGTCATATGATATAAACATCTAATTTATTGCATTATAGTCCATCGATTGTTATGAAAATTATAGAAAGTAAACATGAATAGATGAACTAAATTTGTTGAAAATTTCAATAAGAACGGTTAACTGATTTTTTAGTTACGTCAAAAAAGGTAAGTGTTGCATTAGAAGTGCCCCTAAGTGTACATGTACAGCTAAACTTAACCTCAGATTCATCAGGGTAGTCCTGACTAATACAAGAAATTCAGAATTCACTCTGCACTTTTAGGAAAAATTAGGTTCATAAAAATTAAGATAGTATCTAGTAATGGCTCTGCTGACTAAGTTGGTTAGAGCCATTTTTAAGAGTTCACAGACAGCAATTTTATAATGACAGCAAGTTCCAGGGATGTTATTTACTAAGTCCCAACATGGCAAGAAAAATGATGACTGGGGTGTAAGCAATACAAGCCGCCATAGAAATTGCAGAATACTGCCTAGTCATACTAAAATATCCTATCATCAACCTACTTTCTGGTCTAGCTTAGACTTCAAAGCCTCATTATCATTTTTCTTGGTTCCCAGCTCGGACTCTAGCTGGTCTCTCTCAGCCAATAACAACTGTTCATTTCTCTTGCTGGTTCTTGCTTGGTCTTCTACTTCAGCTAGGGACTGTCTCAGACTTTGGATTTCTTCAATTTCCGACATCTGTCTTGTGTCACTTAATGTTCTGAAATCAGAATACAATGTACATGAACATCTTTTTTGTTTTAGTTATGTAAAAAGCCATTTTTGCTCCTTTTTTGGAATATTCAACCTGAGCTAGAGACTAAGATTTTGACTCCGGTTATGGCTGTTTATAACTTAACATTCTAAAGATGTTTTGTCTAGATTGTTGTGGCGATTTCAGTCATGTCGTGACAGAGCCACCACTTCTTGGGTATTAAACAGTACTATTGGGAGCTGATGTGTTTTAGCCCAGGGACACAACACGGTGCTCCAGCAGGGTTCAAACCAGAAACCTCTTGATTCAGAGTCCATTGTTCTACCACTTGGCCATTGCGCTCCCTGACATGCTTTTTTTCTGTATTTCGTCCTTAAAGTGGGCTAATGAATATCTAAACCTTATTATATTATCCTTCTCTGCTATTTGTTGCTCAAACAGGGTGAAATTTCTGGCATGTTGTCGTGCATCTTCTTCTGACATATGAAGGAAATCATCTCTGGCTCTCAGTTCTAACTGGTACCTCGCATTTTGCTCCTCAGTTTTCTGGAAAATGAACCATGTCATGAGAAAACCACTTTTAGCATACACACAAACAAAGGTGAACATTAGCAGTAACTGATCAGCACCTTCCTTTTTGTTATATAGATAGTACATTATCCTTTACAATATAAATCCGAAATTCAAAGCTCCTAGTCTTTCTTGTGGCTCCAGCTCAATTTGTGTTGGACTACGTGAATAAATGAAAGACAGATTTTCACATGCCAACTTATCAGTCGCACTCATTTACATTACCTTTGAACAGAAAAGAACACATTTTAAGTACCACTAGAAATTGGCTGCAAGCAAGGCTTTCAGTATACCCCCCGCAAAATTATCTGAAGCTGACTAATAACTTCTTAAGTCGAACATGCAGAAAATTTGTCAAAGATATCTTTTCAGCATTATAATTCTTCATGTACATCCTCAGTATGCCAGTCACATCTATAAGATATTAAAAGAATATATTGAAAGCTTGAGGTTGATTTCATTGTATGCACTATGATCATTGTTTATCATGAGAAATGGTAACAAATTGGCTAAGTTAAATAAAAGCTGTAAATTTGTCAAAAATTTAATTTTCAGCATGAAAATTATTCATGCACATCTAAAATATATCTGGAACAAATCTACAAAGAATTTAAACGAAACACTGAAAGCCCTAGGAGGAGTTGATTTCACAAGGTATGCACTACCAACCATTATTGTATATAAGCAATGGTCAAGAAATGGTTATGTTGAAAAATGATGTAAATTTGTCAAAAATCACTTTTTCAGTATTATAACTATTCATGCAGTATTGCACATCTTCAATATGTGTGGAGCATGTCTGCAAAGTATTGAAAAGAAATACTGAAAGCCCTAGGAGGAGTTGATTTCACAAACCATTATTGTATATAAGCAATGGTCAAAAAATGGCTGTGTTAAAAATGCTGTAAATTTGTCAGAAATTAATTTTTCAGTATTATAATTCTTCATGCACATCTTCAATATGTTAGGAACATGTCTGCAAAGTAACGAAAAGAAATACTGAAAGCCCTTGGAGGAGTTGATTTCACAAAGTATGCTCTACCAACCATTATTGTATATAAGCCATGGTCAAAAAATGGCTATGTTGACAAATGCTGTAGATTTGTCAAAAATTATTTTTTCAGCATTATAATTCTTCATGCACATCTTCAATATGTGTGGAACATGTCTGCAAAGTATTGAAAAGAAATACTGAAAGCCCTAGGAGAAGTTGATTTCACAAAATATGCACTACCAACCATTATTGTATAAGCAATGGTCAAACTAGAAATTGGCTGCAAGCAAGGCTTTCAGTATACCCCCCGCAAAATTATCTGAAGCTGGCCAAATACTTCCTAAGTCAAACATGCAGAAAATTTGTCAATCTTTTCAGCATTATAATTCTTCATGTACATCCTCAGTATGCCAGTCACATCTATAAGATATTAAAAGAATATATTAAAAGCTTGAGGTTGATTTCACTGTATGCGCTATGATCATTATTGTATATTATGAGAAATGGTAAAAAATTGGTTAAGTTAAATAAAAGCTGTAAATTTGTCAAAAACTAACTTTTCAGCATGAAAATTATTCATGCACATCTAAAATATATCTGGAACAAATCTACAAAGAATTTAAAAGAAACAATTAAAGCCCTAAGAGAAGCTGATTTCACAATGTATGCACTACTATACAATTATTGACCATTGAGTCATTCATAGTCTGAGTGATCTTTCATCAGGACCCTTTTACTCGCCTTCTGCTCGTAAAAGGTCCTGAAGAAAGGTCATTGAACTATGAATTAATTTCCAAAACACAGCACTTGAAGAAAAAATCAGTTGATTATCTATAACATATGCAATGGGCTGAAAGCATTGTCTGAAATACTGTCTATTTATAGTTTATATAACAACAACCATTATTGTATATAAGCAATGGTCAAGAAATGGGTATGTTGAAAAATGCTGTAAATTTGTCAAAAATTATTTTTTCATCATTATAATTCTTCACATCTTCAATATGTGTGGATTATGTCTGCAAAGTATTGAAAAGAAATACTGAAAGCCCTAGGAGAACTTGATTTCACAAAAAATGCACTACCAACCATTATTGTATATAAGCAATGGTCAAGAAATGGCTAGGTTGAAAAATGCTGTAAATTTGTCATAAATTATCTTCTCAGCATTATAATTCCTCATGCACATCTTCAATATGCGTGGAACATGGCTGCAAAGTATTGAAAAGAAATACTGAAAGCCCTAAGAGGAGTTGATTCACAAACTATGCACTACCAACCATTATTGTATAAGCAATGGTCAAAAATGGCTATGTTAAAAATTGTTGCAAATTTGTCAAAAATTACTTTTTCAGCATTATAATTCTTCATGCACATCTTCAATATGTGTGGAACATGTCTGCAAAGTATTGAAAAGAAATACTGAAATCCCTAGGAGAAGCTGATTTCACAAACTATGAACTACCAACCATTATTGTATGTGTGGAGCATGTCTGCAAAGTATTGAAAAGAAATACTGAAAGCCCTAGGAGGAGTTGATTTCACAAACCATTATTGTATATAAGCAATGGTCAAAAAATGGCTGTGTTAAAAATGCTGTAAATTTGTCAGAAATTAATTTTTCAGTATTATAATTCTTCATGCACATCTTCAATATGTTAGGAACATGTCTGCAAAGTAACGAAAAGAAATACTGAAAGCCCTTGGAGGAGTTGATTTCACAAAGTATGCTCTACCAACCATTATTGTACAGCTCCGTTTCAAAGGTTTAGTACATACCGATTTGTTTCATAAGTAATGGCATAGCAGTACCCGTACTTGAAGCTTGGCCAAATGTTATTGGGTGTTTGCAGATTTGAACGGATATCGTTATGTCAAACTTAATACATAAATCTATTCACTGATTGTAACATTTTAGATTTTAGTCGATTGGTTTAGCAATAGTAGCACATTAAATTGACAAGCTAAATATCATAGCTTCAGAGTTACAAATATCAACTTCCTCATTGATTTCATACACTTCAAGGACGTTTCAACCAAAAACAGATTATATCGTTCAATTGGCAAATCACCCAACATACTACACTTAACATAATATTTGGTCTACCCTGTGTATATTTAAGTTTATCGAAGCTTGAAATATTGCACCCAAATAGCCGTGGTACACCAAAGTATACATTCTGTCAGCGTTTGATACATTATTACACATACGACCGTTTGTTTTTACAAATAACACTGGTCAAACAGTTGAATATAAATATTTGACCCAAAGAAATCCGCTCGAAAGGTACCGGGACACAAAATGGCGAAACAACAGTCCAAACAAGGTAAGGAAGTCTTGTAGGATGCAAGATTTCAAGCTTCAATAGCCTCGACTGTACATAGGGTAGACCAAATATTATGTAAGGTGTAGTCTCCTGGGCGCTATGCCACTTGATTGGAATAATAAATTTTTAGTTCAAACTGTCCTGTAATATGAGAAATCAATGTTAATATTAATATTTGTGTCACAGAAGTTATGTCATTGCGTTTATCATATTTAATATGATATTATCTATTTATAAATGCATCAAAATCTAAATTCTTTCAATCAGTGAATAATTCAATGTATTAGAATTGACTTAGAGAAATCCGTTCAAATATTCAAACACCCAATAAAATTCGGCCAAGCTTCAAGTACGGGTACTGCTATGCCATTACTTATGAAACAAATCGGGGTGTATTAAACTTTTGAAACGGAGCTGTATATAAGCAATGGTCAAAAAATAGCTATGTTGAAAAATGCTGAAAATTTGTCAAAAATTATTTTTTCATCATTTTAATTCTTCATGCACATCTTCAATATGTGTGGAACATGTCTGCAAAGTATTGAAAAGAAATACTGAAAGCCCTAGGAGGAGTTGATTTCACAAACTATGCACTACCAACCATTGTTGAATATGGCAATTATCGAAAATTGGCTAAGTTCAAAATGCTGTAAATTTGTCAGAATTCATTTTTTGAGCATAATACTTCTTCATGCATATCTTCAATATCTCTGGCACATATCTGCAAAGTATCAAAAGAATATATTGAAAACTGTAGGAGGAGTTGATTTCACAAACTATGCACTATTAGCACTATGGCAAACATTCTATTTATAGGTTTAAAAAGTCCCATAACTCTTGCAAAACTGACCCTTTGGCCCCTAACTTCATATCACACATGTTTTGTCTAATGGTGCAGGTGTGTTGAAAATTTGAAGAACATCGGGCACAAACTACTTAAGATGTCAAAATGTTGACGGAATGACGGAATCACGGAGTCAAGGAATCACGGAATTACGGAATGACGGACAGGCTGAAAACAGTATACCCCCCTAAAACTTCGTTTTGCGTGGGGTATAAAAATGGCTATGTTAAAAAATGCTGTAATTTTGTCAAAAATCATATTTTCATCATTATAATTCTTCATGCACATCTTCAATATGTGTGGAACATGTATGCAAAGTATTGAAAAGAAATACTGAAAGCCCTAGGAGAAGTTGATTTCACAAACTATGAACTACCAACCATTATTGTGTATAAGCAATGGTCAAAAAATGGCTATCTTGAAAAAAGCTGTAAATTTGTCAAAAATTATTTTTTCAGCATTATAATTCTTCATGCACATCTTCAATATGTGTGGAACATGTCTGCAAAGTATTGAAAAGAAATACTGAAAGCCCTAGGAGGAGTTGATTTCACAAACTATGCACTACCAACCATTATTGAATATGGCAATTATCGAAAATTGGCTAAGTTCAAAATGCTGTAAATTTGTCAGAATTCATTTTTTCATCATAATACTTCTTCATGCATATCTTCAACATATCTGGCACATATCTGCAAAGTATCAAAACAGAATATTGAAAGCTGTAGGAGGAGTTGATTTCACAACGTATGCACTATTAGCACTATGGCAAACATTCTATGTATAGGTTTAAAAAGTCCCATAACTCTTGCAAAACTGACCCTTTGGCCCCTAAATTCATATCACGCATGTGTTGTCTAATTGTGCAGATGTGTTGAAAATTTGAAGAACATCGGGCAAAAACTACTTAAGTTATTCAGCAAAGATGTCAAAATGTTGACGGAATGACGGAATGAAAAAAGAGACAATAAGCAATGCTTATTAAATACCCCCCGCAGGATAACTGTTTACCACAAAAACTATTTTGGCAATAAAATTTCTTCATGCAAATGTCCAATGGATGGGTGTACATCATGAAAGCATGATATCAAATTGTTTCATCAAAGAAAGCCTTTAACAGTAAAAAAAAAAAAAAAAGCCTTTAACAGTAAAAAAAAAAAAAGAAATATATAAGTTCTCATAGCTGTCATTTTATCAAAAATTCTTTTTTCACAATAACAATTCTTCATGCAAATGTCCAATGGAAGTACATCATGTAGGCATGATATCAAAGTGTTCCATCAAAAACTGTGGTAGGAGTTGATCGGCCCATGAAAGCCCTTACCTGCAAAAAAACTAAGAAAAATTGTCTAAGTTCTCATTGCTGTAATTTTAGCAAAAATTATTTTTTCACAATAAAATTTCTTCATGCAAATGGCCAGTGGGTGTACATCATGTAGGCATGATATCAAAGTGTTCCATCAAAAACTGTGGTAGGAGTTGATCGGCCCATGAAAGCCCTTACCTGCAAAAAAAAAACTAAGAAAAATTGTCTAAGTTCTCATTGCTGTAATTTTAGCAAAAATTATTTTTTCACAATAAAATTTCTTCATGCAAATGTCCAGTGGGTGTACATCATGTAGGCATGATATCAAATTGTTCCATCAAAAACTGTGGTAGTAGTTGATTGGCCCGTGAAAGCCCTTACCTGTAAAAAAAAAAGTAAGAAAATTGCCTAAGTTCTCATAGCTGTCATTTTGTCAAAAATTATTTTTTCTCAATAACATTTCTTCATGCAAATGTCGAATGGGTGTACATCATGTAGGCATGATAACAAATTGTTCCATCAAAAACTGTGGTAGGAGTTGATCGGCCCGTGAAAGCCCTTACCTGTATAAAAAAAGTAAGAAAATTGCCTAAGTTCTCATAGCTGTCATTTTGTCAAAAATTATTTTTTCGCGATAACATTTCTTCATGCAAATGTCCAATGGGCCTACATCATTTAGGCATAATATCAAAAAGTTCCAACAAAAACTGTTGTAGGAGTTGATCGGCCCGTAAATGCACTATCTTCACTGTATACAAAAGCCATCAAGAACTATAAAGGGAAGTAACTCAAAAGGAACTGGCCCCTTGCCCTTAATTTTTGCATGTACATATCTGCCCCATAGATATACAGATGCCTGCAAAGTTTCATGAAATTCCATCAATGGGTCTTCAAGATATTAAAGAAACAAAACGTTACGGACGGACGGACGGACGGATGCACGCACGGACGGATGGACGGACGGACAACGTGAAAACAGTATACCCCCCTTAAAACTTCGTTTTGGCGGGGGGTATAATTACGGAATCACGGACAGGCTGAAAACAATATACCCCCCTAAAACTTCGTTTTGCGGGGGGTATAACTATACTTTATTTTCTTTTAGAACTTAATAGTACCTGCTATTACTAGAATGATGTCTATTTAAATCTACTTTTCGATTTGGGAAAGTTAGATATAAATCCTTTATGGAACATAATTATTTACAAACAATATGAAATGCATAAAAAGTTAAACTCACCCTTAACTGCATGTTGGCTTTCTTTAACTCGAGCAGCAGTTTTTCATTGTCATCCATGGCTTTCTTGTGTGACTTCATAGCTTCATCTAGAGATGACTTAAGTTTATCTACTTTGGTATTCTGAATAAGAAATGTATCAGTATGATATCGTATAAGTCAGAAAACATACGCTGTGATTTATACTTAACTATTCAGACAACATTTGCTGTGATAAGTTAACTATTCAGAACATTCAGACAACATTTGCTGTGATAAGTTAACTATTCAGAAAACATTTGCTGTGATTTAAAGTTAACTATTCAGAAAACATTTGCCATGATTTGAAGTTAACAAAAGTTTGCCTCCTCTTCTGAGCTGCTGCCATATTTAAGTCACAATGACATCTCAGATAATGCAGTGTAAATGCTAGATGCCCACATCATTCGTACAGCACCCTTTTTGCTCCAATTTAGTTGTATGGTGACTTTTAAAAACATACAAATGAGCCGCCTCGTGGGAAAACCAACTATGTGGTTTCCGAACAGGTCTGACACAAACCGGCCTGTACAAGCACAGAAGAGCTAGAATCTTGAAATTTCGGATTTAGGTAGAAGAGGAAATGTACTATCCGAGTAGCGAAAACAAAGGCGCTGATCAGATTCTCGGTTACCGCGAAGCTGATCTGCACCTTTGTTTTCGCCTATGCAGATTGTTGGTTTTCCCATGGGGCGGCTCAAATCATTCTTATTAGAAGGCTGACCAAGCCTAAATTATTTTAAAATGCGTTTGAGCATCGTCTCTCAAACTCTTTGCAACACAATGGCATCTTCCATGGATGCCAAAACACTGCTGCACCGATGCTGCCCTCGAGTCAGCATTCTGAATTTTTTCTCAACACCACCTGATTGCCTGAGAATACTGCTCTCTTGTGATAGTTTTATGATATGAGCCGCCACATGACAAAACCAACAATCTGCATATGCGAAAACAAAGACGCAGATCAGCTTCGCGGTTACCGCGAAGCTGATCAGTGTCTTTGTTTTCGCTACACGGATAGTACAGTTCTCCTTCTTCTTAAATCCGAAATTTCAAGCTTCTAGCCTGCTTCTGGGACTGTACAGCCTAACCTGTTCGGAAACCACATTGTTGGTTTTCCCATGAGACGGCTCATATATAGATGAGTATTAACCTGTATTTTGAGTGACTCTAAAAATGTGAGTTTTCCCTCCAACTGAGCTATCTGTATGTTAAGACTAATTTCTGTACTGTCCAATAGTTCTCTTCTCTTGTCTAATTGGTTAGAGACTGTTAATATATGTTACTTTAAATAAAGATTCTTACTATTTAGTATTTGGGTGATTTTCAAAAAAAATGAAGTAAAAGTGTGACATTGACCCATTTTTGGTCAAAATTGAGATGTGCATTTGTCTTATTAATTTTTGTTCCTGGTTTTTCTATGGATATCAAAATAAGAGATCTTTTTGACAATGGCCATTTTTGTGATTTTCTTGTTTATGTGCTTTTTGTTGTTTATTTTCAAAACCAGTGATATACCTTATAAGTAGTGCTACATTTGTAACATACACTTTGTGTTTCAAATGTGTTCTTAGTTTGGTAGACCCTATATTGGGACTTGTCTCTATGCCATTAATTTGATAAAATTCTCCAAAAAAAAATTTTTGCACACATTTATTTGATAAATTTGACTCTAAAATTGCTGTCTGCACTTATAAATGTTTCCATAACCACTCAAATGATCAATGTATTTAATGATGAACAGAATCTTACAAGTGTACAATGCTTCCTGTGATTGCCATATAAATTTATAAGAGTGAAAGTAATATGTATCGTTAGGAATTAGTGTTCATTTTTTTAGACTAGAAAATATGCGTTGCACTTGTGACATCAAATTTGTTAATTATTAGAAACCAATATGCATACTGTAGGCAAAGCGTTGTTTTTGTTGGTTTCTTTCTGACCTGCTAGACTAAAAAATAAAGCAAAATGACAAATCATACATGATATGCTTATATGGTCAGTCAAGAAATACAAAACGTTGCACTTGTGACAAAATGGTTAACTGATTAGATCAGCTACTTTTCAAAATTTAAGAAAGGGTTTTTAATGAAGAACCTCTAATAATCAATCCAGATAAATCAGACTTGATCAGTAAAAGCATACAGTAGATGTAGGGCTTACAATGATTGAACACTGGCTTTCACAAGTTTAAGCTAAGCTATTTTTACTGTAGTTTATTTTTAGGGGTATGGTTATTATTTTTAAATGCTGAAGAGGTAACAAAGGCGAAATACATGCGTGTTTCATTGGTAACTCTCAAGTACCTAATTGTTTGTAACTTTTTAGCGATTTTGTTTTGTTAGGTAATCAGATAATTGTTTTCTGACCATTTGAAAATGACTTACTATTCAAAATGTCACGCTTAAACGTTGCACTTGTGACATTTCTAGGTATATATTGTTGTATAAATCTGGTATAGATCCATCTTTTCTTATGAAATTTTGCATGGAGTTTGACACCTTGATAACACACATTTAAGGTATGAATGAGACCTTATATGTATAAAGGTTATCAGTCCAGCTTTAATATTGAAAAATACTTCATTTTTTTGAAAACCACCCATTTATAGAAGAGTATTTACCTGTATTTTGAGTGATTCTGAGGTAGATGTGAGTTTTCCCTCCAATTGAGCTATCTGTGAGTTAAGACTAATTTCTGTACTGTCCAAGAGTTCTCTTCTCTTGTCTAATTGGTTAGAGACTGTTAATATATATGTTACTTTAAATAAAGATTCTTACTATTTAGTATTTATAGAAGAATATTGACCTGTATTTTGAGTGATTCTGAGGTAGATGTGAGTTTTCCCTCCAACTGAGCTATCTGTGAGTTAAGACTAATTTCTGTGCTGTCCAGGAGTTCTCTTCTCTTGTCTAATTGGTTTTGATAGGTCTGGGACTGTTGCTGTAGAAAAATACAGAAGATACTAAACAATAAATCAGATCCAGTTCTTGCTATAATAGTCATCTAATCTGTTGTAGAGTATTGGCTCAATGATAAAATGATTCTTGGTATGAACTCTGCTATGGTTCACCACTTTCAGCTGTGTACCAATGTAATAAGAATGTGCAATGCATTGTCTCCTGTAAAAGGTTTAAGCTGAGGCATAGTAATGTAAATGTTTTTGTTTGATTGTTTGTTTTGGTGCTTTGTACTGATGATAAACAGAAGAGATCATGTTGAGACTGTCATTTATCCTAATCACACTCTTCGTGTACAAGCCTCCTGGAGAAAGGCTACCAATACCTAACACACATTCTCATAACTGGCTGAGTACTGCGCTTCTCAACACAACAGAAATCAGCAGAAGTAATAATTTCAAATCAGACCAACCAAATCTTTCCGAAAAAATAAGTGATGCTTTGATATGAATGGCACTTGAGCTACTGGCCAGCGTAATACGAACTATAAAAAGAATTATTTGGGAGAAAAATTATAGATGTTATTCTACTAAAGACTAAAGATGAAGGAACAAAAGCAATAGCTATCTGAGGCCAAAGGGGCATCTGCATGTCAAAAAGAACAAGGCAGCGAAGACTATTAGTGCAGACTCAATATTATCCCCTATGTTGAAACCAACACTGATATACAGCAGCTTATGTTACATAAAACCAGCTGCATACTGGCTCTACAATAACATGATGTTTGCTAAATTCCAATAACTCAACAAGGTCTGATTTCTGAGACCAAAAAAAAATGCATATTTATATATGGGTAAAGAGTAGTGAACATGTTAAAAGAAGTGATAGATACACAGATTATATGAATAGAAAAAAACATCTACATCTATCCTAAAATGAATATCATTTTCTAATATGTAACACTAACAGTATCTGACATTTTGGGTCTTGTGGAGTCAAAGTCGGAAATTCAGTTTTTAATATTTTTACAATTTTTATAATGTTACGGCAGTACATGTAAGCCATGTCCAAAAGCTTTAATAAACAGCACTAACGATTAATCAGAAAAATAGAGAAAACACGCACCACCCATAAATTGCTTCTTAGGGTTCTTGATTGGTAAAGAAATTAATTGGCCTTTGAAAATCGTTTGTAACACAGAGTTATAGTATCATGTTCTGTTGTCCTTCACAAATAATGTTATCTAAATATTATAGAATCGGAGATTGCGATGGTCTTGCTAGAAAAACTCCAACCAACTCCAATTTGGTGGTGTTTGAAACTAATGACCTAGTGCGCAAAAATCCAATTAACGTTGCATGCAGTTTTGTGATGTCAACTTTAGTTTACATGTTTTACTTTTGTGACGTCAACGTCGTACCCCCACAAGACCAAAAATCTCAGAGAACATCACAATTATATTGAGCCACATCATGAATTCAAACTGACAATTTACCAAGCCAGCTGCTATGCACAGCAGCTGCTGTCTTTTTATAGCAGACTTGCTAATGTCTGGTCTGGCTATTTTAATTGTTTTCTTCAGGATGTGGCTCATTCTACATGTTCATTTATATAGCAAATATAGGCATAAATTAATATAGTCTAAATAGAAATGTATTAGTATACACTACAGTGTTAGCCCTATCTACAAACCAACCTGTACTAAGTTACACTTTTCCATTATTGATTTCCTGTCTGAATCCAAGGCTTGAATTTGATTCTAGCAAAACAATGTTGTAAAAGAAATAATGTATAAATCCAACACCAAAACCATCATATTTTTTACATTTTGTTGTTTTGTGGCTCCTTTAATATCAAGACCACAATTTTTCTGTCATGTTGGGATGAAGCCTAATCTTACTGGGTATTTACCTGTACTATGGGGAGTTAATTTGTTGTAATGCTCTGACAAAAGTACCACTCATTA
Organism: Rugalucina vietnamica; assembly: GCA_964017185.1. Taxonomy (NCBI): domain Eukaryota; kingdom Metazoa; phylum Mollusca; class Bivalvia; order Lucinida; family Lucinidae; genus Rugalucina; species Rugalucina vietnamica. Next base: position 9,198,241 of record OZ024883.1, read on the forward strand.
AAGTTTGCCTCTTATGTTTTAACAAGAGTTATTTTCCATTAAAACTATCGAATTATGAGAAGCTGTTAACCTAGCCAAAAATCAATATTCCCCAAAACAAAGTACAGGTCAACCTCATTATAACGCTATCTTTGGGGTCCATGGAAACAGACCGTGTTATAGGTGAACCATGTTATAATGAGGTTATTTACAATAGGCATATAGCAAAATAATTAATTTGGGAGCCATGACATGACCGTGTTGTATTGAAAACCGCACTATAACGAGACGCGTTATAATGAGGTTGATCTGTAGCTAAAACTGAAAAGGGCACAAACTCTACAACTCACACTAAATGCTGTAACGAATCCCTAAAGAAGTCAAACAAATAAAAAATATAGTTGAAGTTACAATAATTTATCTTATTAATTCACAGAATATATGTGCTTAAATTTTCTAATTTTTTGTTTTTATCTGACATTAATATGCTATTCTATATTATCTTTTTTTATTTGTAGTTTAACTTCCCAGTCATAATAATTGTACGGTGTCAGGATAGAGCCACTGCTTACTAGGTATTAACAAATACTATTGGACACAACCCCAAGACATTGGGTTTAAACCCAGGACCTCTCAATTTAGTCTGGTGCTCTACTACTAAGCCACTGTTCTCCCCCATTTTTTATTTTTTGAAATTGCCTTCATATGCTTTGTAGAAATTCACAGTCTGCCAACCCTATAAACATAAAACCACCATGTCCCCTTTTATAAGGTTTATAATAGTGGACCATACCATACATATGTACATGTAGATGCATACAGTACAGATGGAATTTTTTTATCACTGGCATGCAGCAAGCAAAGTATTTGAATTTGCAGTTTATATAGAAAGAATGCATGCAAGACAATTAAGCATCATAAACAAAATCACATGCAAAAGTTCCATTTAATTTAAAACGAAAGGTGCATAATTCATTATTTATAATTTGACCAGAGGACCAATGGTCCTGTAAATGCTCACCTGAGATCTGCTGTATATACCAATAAACATGTTTGAAATCGGTCAATCAGTTCCAGAGAACTTTTTAAGGGTTTTTACCATACATGGGCACATCGGCCATCTTGGTCATGTGACCTGGATTATTTATGTACACATTAATTCCCCTTCCTATAGATGCTTCATATAAAATTTGGCTTTGATTGGCCAAGCGGTTTCAGAGAAGAAGATGTCTGAATATTATGGTTATATACAAGTATATTGACCCGGGGTAGGGGCAGATGAAGCCCTGGGGTCCAATTTTTTTCCAGAATCAATAAAATTCAGTCATACTGCTGATTTCCTGCAAGATTTTCCCTTTTAATGATATTTTAAACAGTTTTCCCCATTCAAATGCATAGGCGACCTATGTTGACCTTGCCATAAAATTGATCAATGTCATCACAGGGTCATGATTTATACATACATTGTAGTACTTGCATCATTAATGCATCATGGCAAGTTTCATTGAAATCGGACCACCAGTTCCCGAGAAGAAGATTTTTTGAAGGGTTTTCACCATATATGGGCAAGCCGGCCCTCTTGGTCATGTGACCTGGATTATTTATATACACATTGGTTCCGCCTTCCTATAGATGCTTCATATAAGATTTGGCTTTGCTGGCCAAGCGATTTCAGAGAAGATCTTTGACCAGAGGACCATTGGTCCTGAGAACGCTCACCTGAAGCCTGATCTTGGAGTATTAAGTCATCATGAAATGACCTTGACCTTGAATACTCACACACCTTTATTGACTTCACAAGTTGTCTGCATCTGCAAAGTTTCAGGTCTCAGGCTGCAATAGTTTCCAAACCCAGTGATTTCTGAGAAAACCATAATTTCAATTTTGATATTTAAATGACCTTGGGTCAAGGTCAACAAATGACCTTGGCCTTCATTAATTACTTACCTTCATTAACTCCATTAGTTGTCTGCATCTAGCAACTTTCAGGTCTCAGGCTGCAACAGTTTCCAAAATATCCATTGTTTTCGCCTTTTCCCATGTAAAAGCCTATGTTTCCAAAATTGACCTTGCCGTAAAATAGGTCAAGGTCATCCTAGGGTATCATTTCAACAAACTATGATGGGCTGGAGTCCCAAATGCTACATACCAAGTTTCGTGTAAATCGGCCAGCCGGTTCTGGAGAAGAAGATTTTTGAGTGGTTTTTACCATAGTTGGGCATGGCGGCCATCTTGGTCATGTGACCCGAATTTCGCGATCACATTTACGTTCCCCCTACCCATGGACGCTCCACATAAAATTTCACTTTGATTGGCCAAGCAGTTTCAGAGAAGAAGATCTTTGAAAAGTGTGTATGGACGACAGACTGGCCAAGGTCAAGAGATGACCTTGACCTAAATTAATCACATACCTTCATCTACTCCATTGGTTGTTTGCATCTACCACTTTTCAGGCCTCAGGCTGCAATAGTTTTCAAAAAATCCATAGTTTTCACTTTTTCCCATGTAAAAGCCTATGTTTCCAAAATTGACATTGCTGTAAAATAGGTCAAGGTCATCCTATGGTCATCATTTGATCAAATTATGATGGGCTGGAGTCCCAAATGCTACATACCAAGTTTCATGAAAATCGGCCAGCCGGTTCTGGAGAAGAAGATTTTTGAGCGGTTTTACCATATATGGGCGTGGCGGCCATCTTGGTCATGTGACCTGGATTTTGCAATCAAACTTTCATTTCCCCTACCCATGGATGCTCCACATAAAATTTCACTTTGATTGGCCGAGCAGTTTCAGAGAAGAAGATCTTTGAAAAGTGTGTATGGATGACAGACTGGCCAAGGTCAAGAGATGACCTTGACCTAAATTAATCACATACCTTCATCTACTCCATTAGTTGTTTGCATCTACCACTTTTCAGGCCTCAGGCTGCAATAGTTTTCAAAAAATCCATAGTTTTCACTTTTTCCCATGTAAAAGCCTATGTTTCCAAATTTGATCTTGCCCTAAAATAGGTCAAGGTCATCCAAGGGTCATCATTTTATCAAACTATGATGGGCTGAAGTCCCCAATGCTACATACCAAGTTTCGTGGAAATCGGCCCACCGGTTCTGGAGAAGAAGATTTTTGAGCGGTTTTTACCATATATGGGCGTGGCGGCCATCTTGGTCATGTGACCTGGATTTCGCGATCAAACTTTCGTCTCCCCTACCCATGGATGCTCCACATAAAATTTCACTTTGATTGGCCATGCAGTTTCAGAGAAGAAGATCTTTGAAAAGTGTGTATGGACGACAGACTGGCCAAGGTCAAGAGATGACCTTGACCTAAATTAATCACATACCTTCATCTACTCCATTGGTTGTTTGCATCTACCACTTTTCAGGCCTCAGGCTGCAATAGTTTTCAAACCAGAGGACCATTGGTCCTGAGAACGCTCACCTGAAGCCTGATCTTGGAGTATTAAGTCATCATGAAATGACCTTGACCTTGAATACTCACACACCTTTATTGACTTCACAGGTTGTCTGCATCTGCAAAGTTTCAGGTCTCAGGCTGCAAAAGTTTCCAAACCCAGTGATTTCTGAGAAAACCATAATTTCAATTTTGATTTTTAAATGACCTTGGGTCAAGGTCAACAAATGACCTTGGCCTTCATTAATTACTTACCTTCATTGACTCCATTAGTTGTCTGCATCTAGCAACTTTCAGGTCTCAGGCTGCAACAGTTTCCAAAATATCCATTGTTTTCGCCTTTTCCCATGTAAAAGCCTATGTTTCCAAAATTGACCTTGCCGTAAAATAAGTCAAGGTCATCCAAGGGTCATCATTTTATCAAATTATGATGGGCTGAAGTCTCCGATGCTACATACCAAGTTTCGCGTAAATCGGCCAGCCGGTTCTGGAGAAGAAGATTTTTGAGTGGTTTTTACTATAGTTGGGCATGGCGGCCATCTTGGTCATGTGACCCGAATTTGGCGATCAAACTTTTGTTCCCCCTACCCATGGACGCTCCACATAAAATTTCACTTTGATTGGCCAAGCAGTTTCAGAGAAGAAGATCTTTGAAAAGTGTGTATGGACGACAGACTGGCCAAGGTCAAGAGATGACCTTGACCTAAATTAATCACTCCATTGGTTGTTTGCATCTACCACTTTTCAGGCCAAAGGCTGCAATAGTTTTCAAAAAATCCAAAGTTTTCACTTTTTCCCATGTAAAAGCCTATGTTTCCAAAATTGACATTGCCGTAAAATAGGTCAAGGTCATCCTATGATCATCATTTGATCAAATTATGATGGGCTGGAGTCCCAAATGCTACATACCAAGTTTTATGAAAATCGGCCAGCCGGTTCTGGAGAAGAAGATTTTTGAGTGGTTTTTACCATATATGGGCGTGGCGGCCATCTTGGTCATGTGACCTGGATTTTGCAATCAAACTTTCGTCTCCCCTACCCATGGATGCTCCACATAAAATTTCACTTTGATTGGCCAAGCAGTTTCAGAGAAGAAGATCTTTGAAAAGTGTGTATGGATGACAGACTGGCCAAGGTCAAGAGATGACCTTGACCTAAATTAATCATATACATTCATCTACTCCATTAGTTGTTTGCATCTACCACTTTTCAGGCCTCAGGCTGCAATTGTTTTCAAAAAATCCATAGTTTTCTCTTTTTCACATGTAAAAGCCTATGTTTCCAAATTTGACCTTGCCGTAAAATAGGTCAAGGTCATCCAAGGGTCATCATTTTATCAAACTATGATGGGCTGAAGTCCTCAATGCTACATACCAAGTTTTGTGGAAATCGGCCCACCGGTTCTGGAGAAGAAGATTTTTGAGCGGTTTTTACCATATATGGGCGTGGCGGCCATCTTGGTCATGTGACCTGGATTTTGCAATCAAACTTTCGTCTCCCCTACCCATGGATGCTCCACATAAAATTTCACTTTGATTGGCCAAGCAGTTTCAGAGAAGAAGATCTTTGAAAAGTGTGTATGGATGACAGACTGGCCAAGGTCAAGAGATGACCTTGACCTAAATTAATCACATACCTTCATCTACTCCATTAGTTGTTTGCATCTACCACTTTTCAGGCCTCAGGCTGCAATAGTTTTCAAAAAATCCATAGTTTTCACTTTTTCCCATGTAAAAGCCTATGTTTCAAAATTTGACCTTGCCGTAAAATAGGTCAAGGTCATCCAAGGGTCATCATTTTATCAAACTATGATGGGCTGAAGTCCCCGATGCTACATACCAAGTTTCGTGGAAATCGGCCCACTGGTTCTGGAGAAGAAGATTTTTGAGCGGTTTTTACCATTATATGGGCATGGCGGCCATCTTGGTCATGTGACCTGGATTTCGTGATCAAACTTGAAATGCCACTACCCAAGCAGGCTCCAAATAAAATTTCAACTAGATCGGCCTAGCGGTTTCAGAGAAGAAGATCTTTGAAATTGTGGACGACGGACGGACGGACGGACGCCGGATCATGGCCATCCTATAAGCTCACCTTGTGAGCCTTCGGCTCAGGTGAGCTAAAAATCCATAGTTTCACTTTTTCCCATATAAAAGCCTATGTTTCTAAATTTGACCTTGCCGTAAAATAGGTCAAGGTCATCCAAGGGTCATCATTTTATCAAACTATGATGGGCTGAAGTCCCCGATGCTACATACCAAGTTTCGTGGAAATCGGCCCACCGGTTCTGGAGAAGAAGATTTTTGAGCGGTTTTTACCATATATGGGCGTGGCGGCCATCTTGGTCATGTGACCTGGATTTCGCGATCAAACTTGAAATGCCACTACCCATGGAGGCTCCACATAAAATTTCAACTAGATCGGCCAAGCGGTTTCAGAGAAGAAGATCTTTGAAATTGTGGACGACGGACGACGGACGGACGACGGACGACAGACGACGGACGGACGGACGGACGCCGGATCATGGCCATCCTATAAGCTCACCTTGTGAGCCTTCGGCTCAGGTGAGCTAAAAATGGTGGACAACGACGGATCGATGCTAGGTGCCTGCCTATCCTATAAGCTCACCTGTGAGCCTCCCGCTCAGGTGAGCTAACAATATAATTTGATAGATCACTTTTGTAAAAATCATGTTCCTTTACACTCAAAATTTGATGACAAATAAAATGGAAAGGGAGAAATCAAGTAAAACAAGTGCACATCAAAATAGCATTCTATGATACATTAATATGGCAAACACACTGCATTCTGGGGGTGAAAACAGAATCAATCACACATAAAATGTCCAACAAAACATGTGTACTGTAAATTCGAAAATTTTCATGTGACTTGTTTAGCACATTTTCTATTTCTAAATAATTAGGAAATTCTTGAATCCATCAGCCAGTACATGTACTCATAGTCATAAAGTCTATAAAGCTTATTCTTGATGGTAAGTCTATTATTTGCAACAAATTTGCTAATTGTGTCGAAAATTATCTTCTTGTGAACATTTTCAAACTAACAGTATTTACAGCACCATATTTGAGATAAAGACACAACAGGGCATCAAAAAATAGGAGTTTGTACCTGTACAAATTCACATTTTTCTGCAATAGCTTTTCTCTGAGCCTCAAGACTGTCTATCTGTTTCTGTTGAGCTCTTCTTTCTATCTCCCAGTCTCTCGACCTTGCCTTATAGTCCTGATAAAGATAATGACATAGGCGTATGGCCTGGATTGAGCATATGAGCCAAGAAAAATAGTTGCCAATGGCTTGTAGATAGCTTTTTGTCATTTCTGAGATACATCTACAGTTGACTCGACAATGGAGAATCATCGACAATGGCGAATCACTCGTAAACATATTCTAGAATTTCTTGTTCCTTAGACAAAATATTATTTATTTTATAACTCAGTCATTTACTTTCATCTATGCCTTGATGTTTGGTAAAAGAATGGAGTCAAAATTCCACCGGACAATAAGATTAGGGTTGCTGAAACGCTTGACCCCTAAAACTAAGATGCCTAGTTTACTGTTCTGCAAAAAGTGATGTTCCGATAAAATGTGTTTCTTACCTCGTTTCTAAGCGTTTTATTATAACCATTTTTGCATTACTTTAATGCCTATTATCCCTAGTTATACATTATGCATGTTTTTGATAAAAGTTTTGACACTGAATGTAGATATAAGCGTGGAAGGATGTACATGTAAATTCGACAATAGCGAATCATACTTTGTGTGGTAAAAAGAATGTGCACAAAATACTGACAATCTACCTTTGGAAGGCTCGCCCAGGAACAATTTGGTTTGGTCAATGACGTAACTAATATTGGTGCAAGTCATGGTTTAACCCTCTTGATTTTAGGCTTACAATGTTTCATTAAGGCAATAAGACATGCTTAAATCGGTATAATTGACCTTTCCGATAGGGCATCTGCTGCTGACAGTGAACGTAAAGCACCAAAGCAAATTTACACAATATTATCGAACACCATTTAGTTTCGCATTATGATGGCACCATTTGTGTGCAAAAATAACCCCTTTGGGCTATAGACCATTTGATTCGCCATTGTCGAGTTTGGTTTGCCATTGTCTAATGCGAGAGGTATCATATCAACAGAGTTATCTCCCATTAGGAAATTGAATGACTAAAATTATTATTTTCCTGTACAGCTGAGATATGTTAGATGTTCTCAGTACCAAATGGGATAACATTCTAATGGTCGTATTTAAAATAATAGCGTTTGACCTCTTAGTGGTTCGTCATTGTCGAGTCAACTGTACCAGTTAAGCCATTAAGTGAGAGTGTTTTGTTTGTATAACTTCTAATTCTTTAGTCACACCTTTGAAGTGGGTATGTATGACTTGGCAAAAGGATCACTTTTTGACTTGAAAATACATTCCAAAGACATAAGACCTAGTAGACAAAATCTGAGCAGCAGAAATGGCATGTGATTTCACCAAATAAATACTTGAGCATCCGCATCAGGAAACCAACCATCTGGATTTCTGACCAGGTCCGACACAAACTGACCTGCACAGTTACAGTGAAAGACTAGAAGCTTGAAATTTCAGATGTTGGTAGAAGAGGGATTGTACCATCCGACATCTGTGTAGCCAAAATAAGTGCCGCACAGCTGATCTGTGCCTTTGATTTTGCACATGCAGATTGTTGGATTTTAATATTTTTGAAGATTTTCAGTGAACATCTGATTCTCACCTCCACTTTTTTCGTGAGTTTCTGGACCTCGGCCATATTGTCTGTAACTTCAAGGAGAGATTTTTCTTTCTGTTTTTCTGCTTCTTTCTTATACTTCAAATGCCTCTTGTGAAGTCTCTCGTATTCTCTCTGTAACTTCTGAACCTGTGTTAGTAAGTTTCATATAGATAAGCAACTGGACCCAGTTGTTCAAAGCATCGTTAGCTTAACGATATCGTTAAGACATAAATTTGTTACGCAAATATCAGCTAAAGTAACAAATACGCTGTTATTTTTTGTTGAAAAAATGTGAGAATCCTTTGCACTGCAATGTGAGAATCCTTTGCAGTGCAAAGGATTCTCACATTTTTTCAACAAAAAATAACAGCGTATTTGCTACTTTAGCTGATATTTGCGTAACAAATTTATGTCTTAACGATATCGTTAAGCTAACGATGCTTTGAAAAACTGGGTCCTGATTTTTATTTCAAATCCAGCATATTATAAATTAATAAAAAGTTTCAATGATCTTTCACCATGACATCATACAAGTTTTTATGCATTATCAATTGCTGTGGCTCAAAGAAGTTGGCCGAGGGTTTGATGAAAGTCAGCCAATTTATCGATCAGAAAACAATGGTACATTATGTAAACTAGAATGGCCAATGATGTTGAGATTTTAGTCAGAAACCCTGTTCAGAAACCAATTGAATACCATTATCTCAATTAAGATGGCTTCTAGCCTATTTAAAAATAGTTCCAAATACTAGTAATTATGTGCATAGATACATGTATTTATGCGAGAATATTAATTCAAGATTTACACAAAATGCTAAATTCATCCAAGCAGTAAGTCAATATTACCTCAGCTCTGAGCTGAGCTAGCTGTGACTCGTGTTGTGTAAGGTTTTCTCTCTGTTTCTTCTCTACATTGTCAAGTTGCTGTCGCAGGTTACCAATCTACAAAGAAATCAGGATTATACAGACTAATCTTGGTTGAAATTAAAGCCAAACGTAAATATGTATACTAAGACTAGAAAATTACATTTTTCTAATATTTACAATACATTTTAAACATCACAGAATCAAGCCAAATCTTCGTCTCAAAAACCCAGAGCTCTATGATCTAGAAATGTGACATGCACTAACAGGAACTTAAGTTTGTATATGAGCCTGTGCGTGAGAAAGCCAACAATTTGGGTTTCCGACCAGGTCTGACACAAACCAGCCTGTGTAGTCACAGAAAATTGCTAGAAGCTTGAAATTTTAGATTTTAGAAGAAGAGGGATTGTACTATATCAGGGTTTTTTCTCTATACAAAACTGGGTCCAGTTTCCGGTACCAAATTTTTTCCCAATTGGTTGAAAAAATTCCCAATTAACCTGAACTATTCCCAATTAGCAGGAAAATCCAAATTTAAAAGGTAAACTTTCCCAATTTAACTAAAAATTGCACTATTTTTTTCCAAAATTGTGCTATTTTTTCCCCCAAAAGGTGATATTTTTTCCCAATTTCTTTGGGACCAAATATTTCCGAAAAAGGTCAGAAAAAGCCCTGTATATGTGTAGCGAAAACAAAGGCGCTGATCAGCTTCGCGGTTACCGCGAAGCTGGTCTGCGCCTTTGTTTTCGCATATGCAGATTGTTGGTTTTTTCATGCGGTGGCTCATATGTAACTTATGACCTTAGATGACCATGACCTTTTGTTCTATCGTCTCAAGACACTCAGTACATTTATCTCAGCAAGAACCAATACACGTACCATACTATCTCAGCACTGAACAGTGAAGTTGCTGATCCAGGCCTAGAAAAATCCACACGTCGGCTCGTATTTACGAGTGAAAGTTTAATACGGGCGAGTGGAAATTTACCCTGGCTCGCCCGACAGGACGAGTAGCATTTTCGGAACTGACTCGAAGCAGTAAATGTCCGTAAATGCAAAATTAGCTGAAGATTTCGTTTCCGATTGTCAACCGGATGTTTGCACTACATCACTAGTCCGCAGTAAATGAAATTCAATAAAATCCGGTACATGGTCCAAATACCGGAAAGCATTGGTCATTTTATTCACGGCGCGCCGTACTATCGAGACTTAAGACGTCCCAGGTTTTATCTCCATGTGATAAAACGGCTTACACCAAAAGTCAAATAATCGAGCATTTCCATTTTGATATCGAAAGTAGACAAAAAAATGTCGAAGCAGGGCGACATTAGTTTTTGATGATTTTTGTCTCTTTTGAAATCCAGATTTTAAGGACGAGTGCAATAGCAGTAAGGACGAGTGAAAATTATTTACAACTCACCCCACAGGACGAGTAGGTCCTCAGAAAAATTTCTAGGCCTGTGATCAGCATGTTCTTCTGCAGTTACTGCACAGCTGATCTGCGTCTTTGTTTTCGCAAATGCAAAATCTGTTTTTCTCATGGCACGGCTCATATATAGTAAGGGTATATGCACTGCTTAACAAACTGGTTAAAGCATATACCCTTACTATATATGAGCCATGTCATGAGAAAAACGGATTTCGCATATGCGAAAACAAAGACGCAGATCAGTTACTGCACCAGCTGTGCAGTAACTGCACAGCTGATCAGCGCCTTTGTTTTCACTACACGGATAGTACAATTCCTCTTCTTGTTTAATCTGAAATTTCAAGCTTGTAGCCATCTTCTGTGGCTGCACAGACTGGTTTGTGTCTGACCTGGTGGGAAACCCGAAGATCTTTTTCTCACGTCGCGGCTCATATATACTGTCATGCTGAATTGATTTCATGTGGCACCTTTCACTTCGCTTTATTCATTACAACAACCTCACCTCCTTGTGCTTCTGTTCTAGGGTAGACTTCTGCATGAGACATTCCTTCTCCCGAACTTGTAGTCGTGACTGTAGTCCCTCCCGATCTCGCTCCCACTCCCGCTTCTTGTTGGCGACCATAACATCAATCTGCTTCATTAGTTCTTGGATCTCCCGCTCACAGTTACTCATGAATGAGCCTTTAGGGAGCCTGAAAAATTTTAGTTTTGTTTTTTCATTATTATACATACAAGTGAACAGTTTTCAAGTCATGCTGAGAAGAATTGACATCATGAAAACATGTCCGTGTAATGTATACCCCCTTGAACCCCACTTTTATATAGCAAAACTGAGGTATCCAGGGGTATACCTATTTTTCTTATTTTTGCTCCAAAACATAGATTGTGGGTACTCGTTAGAACCGCCTCGGCGAGGCGGTTCTAACGTGTACCCACAATCTATGTTTTGAGCAAAATTAAGAAAAATATCAAAAATTTTCAGCTGAAAATTTTCAATTTTTAAAGCTAAAAAATTTTCTGTATATTGCATGGGCATGTTTTCGTAATGTGATTCTGTTATGGCTTAACTTCTCAGTCAACAACTTTTCTGTTGCAGGATGCAGCCATCACATACCGGGTGTTAACCAGTACTCTGGGGCCAAAATTAAAAAAATTGTTGGTTTGCCTCTTCCGCCTACCCAGCAATTTACCCTCCTACCCAAAAAATTTTATGGCCTCAGAATAAGGATAATGCTACCTACCTACCCAACTCTTAAACCTCCCAGTAGGAAGCGGCAAACCAAATATTTTTTAAGCTTGGCCTGGGGAGTAAATGGTCTTGCTTTTAAAGACACAGATATCGGTGAGATTCAAAAAAGCATCCTCTCAATTCAGAGTCTAACACAATAACCACTTAATAATAATCTTTATTTAAAGTCAAATACATATATCAACAATCAACATAAGCCCTGTAGAGCTTCTACTGCGACTAACTAAGAACATTCAACATATGATACATATATACAAATTGAGCTGTGGAAACATGACTTGCTCAATGCCACAACAACAGAGGACACCCGACGAGGATCGAACCAGGGACACCTCGGCCCAAAGTCTGATGCGCTATTACCAACTGAGCCAGTCCACTAGTATTTACAAGGCTATGTTTTGTTATTTTTCTATGATTAGGTTTTAAAAGTACCCACAATGGTATCTGCATATTCTCAATCTCTATTCCAATTTGTATCAGACCTGATGGAAAATTTTCATGACCTTTTTCAGTTTTTTGACAACATGGCTCCAAACTTACTTGTTTTCTTTTTGCAGTTCAGTCCACATCCCTGTGACAGCATCCATCTTTCTCTGTTTCACACTAAGGGAGGACTTTGATAATACATTGAGAATCTTCAGATAGATCTCACGACATTCTGAAAATGGTAAAATGGATAGTATTAAACTTTCTGAACAAAAAAAATCTCCCTGAAACCTCTTTCCAACTCATCAAACACATGCTTTCCCTTTAATTTTATTCTAAGTTTCAAATCCTGGTTTTATACTTTTATATTCAATTGTTACAGTCTGTGCAAAAAAAACAACAACAACAACAAAACAAACCAGAGGACCAATGATCCTGTAAACACTAACATGAGATCTGTTGTATATAACAATAAACATGTTTGAATATTATAGAAAATAGCCCCAGTTAAGGGGCAGATGAAGCCCTGGGGCCATTTTTCCCAGAATAATCAACATCCTGTCCATTTGCTAATTTCCTGCAAGTTTTTCCCTTCATCTGACATTTTAACAGTTTTACCCATTCAAATACATAGGCGACCCATGTTGACCTTGCCCTAAAATAGGTCAAGGTCATCAAAGGGTTATGATTTATATAAACATTGTATTATTTGAGTCATTGATGCTTCATGACAAGTTTCAATGAAATTGGTTAGCCAGTTCCAAAGAAGAAGATTTATGAAGGGTTTTTACAATATATGGGCAAGGCAGCTATCTTGGTCGTGTATTATTTATAAATTATTTATATACATATTGATTCCCCCTTCCTATAGATGCTTCATATAAAATTTGGCTTTGATTGGCCAAGCAGTTTCAGAGAAGATGGTTCGAATATTATGATAATATACATTATTGCCTCAGGGTGGGGGCATGTATGAGTCCCTGGTGTCCATTTTTTTCAGAATCATTAATATTCAGTCCTACTGCTCATTTCCTGTAAGTTTTTCCCTTTAAATAACATTTTAACAGTTTTCCCCATTCAAATGCATAGGCAACCTATGTTGACCTTGCTGTAAAATAGGTCAAGGTCACCACAGGGTCATGTTTTATATACAAATTGTAGTATTTGAGTCATGGATTCTTCATGACAAGTTTTGTTTCAATAATGTGAGGATTATATCCAAACCACATGCATATCTTCAGACCATGCCCATAACACATGTAAAGTTTTAAAGCCATTGGCATGAAACTGTAAGAGTTGCGCACACAAGGTACCATATGTCCATTCACTTTCATTCTCAAAATGCCCGAAAAATGGCTAAGTTCAAATTGCAAAACAGTGGCAAAAATTAATCTGAGGATTATATCCAAACCACATGCATATCTTCAGAGCATGGTCAAAAATCTGTAAAGTTTCAAGAGAATCGGTATTAAACTGTAGGAGGAGTTGCACACACAAGGTACCCACTATCTATTCACTTTATCAAAAATGAAAAAGGGAAATAAGTCTCACAGAATGGGCCCCTAGCTCCTTGAATTTACCTGAAAGAAAAAATAAGGGTCCTCTTAATTTTCATATACAAACTACATACCAAATTTCAAGATCCTAGCTCTAACGGTTCCAGACCGAGTGCTCAGCATAACTCACGCACTCTACTCACTCGACGGACAGACTCAAACCAATATGCCCCTTCAACTTCTTCGAAGTTGGGGGCATAAAAATTGAAACAACTTCTACGAGTCTTCAATTTGACCCACTTAAGCTTTATTTGGTTGCAAATTTGCTGCATACTTGCTCAACTAGAAAAAGTGTTTATGAAACACTATGCCCTAACTGGTAAGTCACTTTCAAGATGTAAAAATGTCCAAAAAATGACTAAGTTGAAATTGTAAAAAAAGTGATAAAAATTAATCTGAGGAGTATATCCCAACCACATGCATATCTTCAAAGCATGGTCACAATGTCTGCAAAGTTTCAAAAGTATCAGTATAAAATTGAAGGAGGAGTTGTGCACACAAGGTACCCTCTGTCCATTTACTAAAATGCCCGAAAAAATGACTAAGTTCAAATTGTGAAAAAAATGACAAAAAATAATCCAAGGATTATATCCAAACCACATGCATATCTTCATACCATGCCCATAACACGTGTAAAGTTTTAAATGAATTGGCATGAAACTGTAGGAGGAGTTGCGCACACAAGGTACCCACTGCCCATTCACTTTCATTGTGAAAATGCCCGAAAAATGGCTAAGTTCAAATTGCGAAAAAAGTGACTAAAATTAATCTGAGGATTATATCCAAACCACATGCATATCTTCAAAGCATGGTCACAACATCTGTAAAGTTTCAAGAGAATCGGAATTAAACTGTAGGAGGAGTTGCGCACACAAGGTACCCACTATCTATTCACTTTATCAAGAATTAACTAGAGGACCAATGGTCCTATAAACGCTCACCTGAGATCTGGGATATGCGACTTAAGTTGACTTTGCCATAAAATAGGTCAAGGTCATCCCAGGGTCATCATTTACATAAAATTTGTAGAGTTCCATTGCCTGATGCTTCATGCCAAGTTTCAAAATCATAGGCTTTCTGGTTCTGGAGAATGAGATTTTTAAACGTTTTTGCTATTTATAGCCATGGTGGCCATCTTGGTCATGTGACCTTGACCATTTATATATAATTTCATTCCCACTTCCTAACAATGCTCCTCATAAAGTTTGGCTTTGATTGGCCAAGCAGTCCCAGAGAAGAAGATCTTTGAATATCACTATAATATACATGTATATTGCCCTGGGGTGGGAGCAGACAGACCCCTGGGGTCCAAATTTTTTTCAGAATCATCAATCTTAGGTCCATTTGCCCATTTCCTGGAAGTTTTTTCCTACAAATGACATTTTAATACTTTTCCCCATTCAAATGCATGAGCGACCTATGTTGACCTTGCCGTAAAATAGGTCAAGGTCATCCCAAGGTCATGATTTATATAAACTTTGTAGAGCTCCAGTCACTGATGCTTCACGCCAAGTTTCAAAATCACTGGCCTTCTTGTTCTGGAAAAGAAGATTTTTAAAGTTTTTTTTCTATTTATAGCCATGGCAGCCATCTTGGTCATGTGACCTTGACCATTTATATAAACTTTCTTTCCCCCTTCCCAAGGATGCTCCATATGAAGTTTGGCTTTGATTGGCCAAGCAGTTTCAGGGGAGAAGATGTTTCATTATTACGGAAATATACATGTATATAGCCCCGGGGCAGGGGCAGACAACCCCCCAGGGGCTAAAATTTTCCATTAACATTAATCTTCTGTCCATTTGCATAATCCCAGTAAGTTTTACCCATGAAATAGCATTTTACCATTTTTTCCCATTCAAATGCATTGGCAACCTGTTGACCTTGCCGTAAAATAGGTCAAGGTCATCCTAGGGTCATGATTTATATAAATTATGATGTGCCTGCTTCCCTGATGCTACATACAAAGTTTCGTGGAAATCGGCCCACTGGTTCTGAAGAAGAAGATTTTTAAAGGTTTTTGCTATTTATAGCCATGGCGGCCATCTTGGTCATGTGACCTGGACCATTTATATAAACTTTCGTTCCCCCTCCCTAAAGATGCTCCACATGAAGTTTAGCTTTGATTGGCCAAGCCGTTTCAGAGGAGAAGATCTTTGAAATTGTGAACGACGACGACGGACGACGACGGACGACGGACGCTGGGGCATGGGTATACTATAAGCTCACCAGTGAGCCTTCGGCTCAGGTGAGCTAAAAAGGGAAATAACTCACAGAATGGGCCCCTAGCCCCTTGAATTTACCTGAAAGAAAAAATATGGGTCCTCTTAATTTTCATATACAAACTACATACCAAATTTCAAGATCCTAGCTCTAACGGTTCCTGACCAAGTGCTCACGCATCACAGACAGACAGACAGACAAACTGACTGCACGGGCAGACCCAAACCAATATGCACCCTCAACTTCTTCGAAGTTGGGGGCATAACAAGAACTCCGCGGAGGTCGATATCGCACCTGCATCGGGCAAAATAACTAAAAAGATGAAATATAGGTCCAGAGCACCAGGTTAAGGTGTGTTCTGAAAGGGTATGTGAAGGACATTTACTATGCAAGCTTTCACACTCGCAGCTATCACTGATGCAGAAAAAAACAAACTTCGACATAAATATATAACAAAGTCAATGGACCGTAAAATATAGGTCAAGGTCAGCAGGTCAAGGTGCATGATTGAAGGGTATGTCAAGGACAGTTACTATGCAAGGTTTCACACTCGCAGCTATCTCTGATGCAGAGAAAACCAAACTTTGACGTAAAAATTTACAAAGTCAATGGACCGTGAAATATAGGTCAAGGTCAGCGGGTCAAGGTGCGTGCTTGAAGGGTATGTCAAGGACAATTACTATGCAAGGTTTCACGCTCACAGCTATTACTGATGCAGAGAAAACCAAACTTCGACGTAAAAATTAACAAAGTCAGTGGACCGTGAAATATAGGTCAAGGTCAGCGGGTCAAGGTGCGTGCTTGAAGGGTATGTCAAGGACAATTACTATGCAAGGTTTCATGCTCTCAGCTATTACTGATGCAGAGAAAACCAAACTTCGACGTAAAAATTAACAAAGTCAATGGACCGTGAAATATAGGTCAAGGTCAGTGGGTCAAGGTGCGTGCTTGCAGGGTATGTCAAGGACAATTACTATGCAAGGTTTCAGACTCGCAGCTATCACTGATGTCGAGAAAACCAAACTTCGACGTAAAAATTTTCAAAGTCAGTGGACCGTGAAATATAGGTCAAGGGTACTGGGTCAAGGTGCGTGCTTGAACGGTATGTCAAGGACAATTAATATGCAAGGTTTCAGACTCGCAGCTATCACTGATGTCGAGAAAACTGAACTTCGACGTAAATGTTGACGGACGAACGAACGGACGAACGAACGGACGAACGAACGAACGTACGGACGGAAATTTGAACTCCTATATCGCACCCTGCTATAAGCAGGTGCGATAAAAATCAGTGTGTGGTTGAATGACATTTTTGATTTCACATAAGTTTAGCTCTAAACTAAGGAAGAATTGCCATCTAAACAAGCATACCATCTGGCATCATTCTATTTTTGCTTATGACATCAGTGCTTCAGCTAGAGTTTGAAAATATGCTGAAAAGGGTACTTTCAGCGTGCGGCAGTTAGCAAAAAGGGCACTTTTAGACAATGCAATTCTTTGAAATAGCTTAAATTCCAAAAGCTGATAATCACTTTATTAGTTGTACTGTAAATAACTAATCCAAATATTCTTTACCAGGAAAATACTTTTTTTCTCTTCTTTCTTTATGTGTGCTGCAGGGAGCAGGATGCACTTTTTCTTGACTATTGGACATTTGAAGGGAAATATACTAAAAACCTTATGGTAATCTTTATGATGATAATCCTGACCTTTCAAGAAGCCTGTCTAGTCAAACATTTTTTTTCTTTTTCATATAAAATGAATTCTCTAGTTCAACCTGATATATTTAATTCACACTTCACTGGAAGTGGTGTCACCTGATGCAATTATAATCAAAGATGTGTCAAAATTATTTTGAGTAATTACTGACAACAAACAAACGATTAAGGAAGTCAGCCATGCAGTAATCACACTGCAACTAGAGCGGCACATAATCAAAACAGTGCATTGGGTCTTCAAAACAGCGAAAAACAGCTATCAAAACAGCGTATGGACTATATAGCTACCTGTAAAATCGTGCTCATCAATACAGCGCAAAATAATTGGGTAATTATCTGTAATAACCTGTAACTACCTGTATATTTACCTGTATACCTGTATAAAAAACCTTCTATTAGCCGTATGATACAGAAAAATATAAACACTGTTTGTATGTTTCTGTATTATCCGTTGCATTTTTGAATTTTACATCTACAGTCTATTGCATTCTTTGTTTTTCCATTCAATCTATACGAAAATCCCTGTGTTGTTTCCTCCCTTCTGGGTTGTATTTTGTATTATCTTATCCATTTTTATTAAAAATCACATTAAAATTTTAGGCTTAGATTAAAACGCATTGCTGTCAGAAACCTGTCACCATTAGAAGCTCAGTAAACGATATGATAGTTCGTCTCTCACTAATGAGAAAGACCATCATTATTTCTTGAATAGTGCTGATGTGTGTTGGTGAGTTCTTTGATGGCTGACTAGGCCAATTCTGGCTCTAAACTGTCGGTTGCAAGTAGAGCAAGTCAATGTCATAGAGTCTGATGGTGGCACATTTGTTTTGGCTTTGCGCTCTCTTCGCTTTCTTTCAGCTTCACAGATTCTCTTCTTTTCAGTAAACAATATAAGCCAAGTGTAAACGATATAAGCCAAGTGTCACCATGGGCCTACAAGCCATCAAGCCACCAAGTTTAGTTATTCACCGCTCAGGTAGAAAATCACCGCTATTGTGGAAAATCACTAGTGATTACGATAACAATAGGATAATTGCCCAATTATGTTGCGCTGTATCGATGAGTCTGTGCCGTTATGATGAGCTAAGATAATTACCCCTTGCAACGTTTTGATAAAACACCACTAGAGCTGCACTTTTATTTACTCCAGCCTCAAACTTAAAACTCTGTAACATTCTTATTTTTTGTCCAATTCTTATTATTTTTTTTACCAAAATAAAGGGCAGGGTGCAAACTGCATGAGAAAGGGCACAACAGTGTGCTGGAAAAGGGCAATAGGGCGATGCGCCCTGCTGAATTATTCTAGCCAGTGCTCCAGATAAGGATTGATGGTCAATGGGTATTTACCCACCTCTTTTTGGCTTAATTGGGTATTTCAGAATCCATTGGGTAAAATTATAATTTTTAAAATTTCGAATTGGGTACTTCATGTTTTTGTATTGGGTATCGTAATCAAGGATGAAAATAAAGTTAAAATTAAAAACAAAAATCATGTATTTCAATAATAATTGATTTGCCCCTTGTTTTGAGGGTATCTCAGCTAATTTCCTATAACATTGGAAGTGGTACTTGAAAAAATTATCTCAATTATCACTGACTACAGGTCTATGTGATAAAGTTTTTTTTTCTAAAAGCTAATACTTGTAATCTATTTTGTTAAGCAACAAGCTAAGACAAAAATCTGCATGCTAAATGACACAAAATATTTTGGAAGCTGCTTCCTGTTGTAAAAAGTATTTTACTCAATGAGGTTATATCTGGAAATGATCTATTTTTGATATTTAAACTCCTGTTGCAACTATAGCAAAGCCATCACGCTCTATAATACAGGCATAGTGGGTGGGGTACGGTTAACAGAGATCGTAAGTTGCGTAAGAATTTAGGATGACCTAAAGCTGTTAATTGCAGAATCAATAAATTATTTGTGTGGAAACAATGAAAAATAAAATTTTAACAAGTGTTCTTCAATTTACATTCAATAAAACAAAACTGATGGGTCATTATTGAAAGAAATAGGCTAAAGAATTGGGCTTCCTTCTCTCCCAGTCAAAGTGAAAGTACAATTCTATTCTGACACGCAACCTGGCGGCGAAAATCGATTGGCTGAAATTCTTGGCTCATAGTCTAGATCATCAAGAAGCTCATTACGATATGAATTGCGACTGAAATGGGAACCAAGTTCCAAAAATAGACCCATGTGCTCGATTGTTACAGTACGCATGTGCAGGCACAGGATAAACATCCTGTGTACAAGATTATGCTTTTGACAAATTATAGGGCTGTACGCAAAGAAAATAATCTGATTTGCGTATCGAAGATTTCTTTTGCTTTTCTGTACGCAGAGTTGTAAATCTAAATTGGGTTTTAAGACATTTTAATTGGGTAAATACGCAGATACGCTGCTTATCTGGAGCACTGAATTCTAGCTGAAGCACTGGACATGTGTGATAAAGGAGATAAATGGCTGTGTACAGGGGCGGATCTAGGATTTCTAAAAAGGGGGTTTAAATGTAGAAAAGGGGGGTTTGTTTGCCTATTTTCACACAATTTCTTGAAATTTCCCATCAAAATGAAGTAATCTGGGTCCAGAGGGGGTTCGAACGAACCCCTTGAACCCCCTCTAAAATCCGCCACTGGTGTATTATTGAGAGATGAATTTATATTTACTTCCCAGGGATTTTTTTCGAGTGTCTCAGGGGCCGAAATAAGGCCCCATTCCCAATGCAAATTAGGTGACTTTTTTCCCAATTTGAAGAAAAAAATTCCCAATCACAGCTGAAAATAATTCTCAACAGCTCCTAAACATTGTCAAAATCAAACTCTGCTGTTTGAAATGATGTTAAACTTTGATTTTAAGTTATTATTTAATAATTTAAAATGATTAACATTAATTAATTGGAAAGTATCATCAACTTTGAATGTTTTGAAAATTTCCCAAATTCTGTGTTATGTCGCTAATTTTCCCAACCAGAAAGGCCCTAGGGCCCCTTCCCAAAATTGTAGAAAAAATCCCTGCTTCCCTAGTGCAGTTTGTACATTGTATATTCTTGACGGGTCAGCGGACAAAATGAAAGTATCATACCGTATTCACGGTTGCTTTTGACAGGATGATTAAGTTTTATTTAGATGGCCGACCTTTCTGACTGGCATAAGAGGACCTGTGATGGCTCAGCTTGATTCATCACTGTGTGGTCCATGCTTATGCCACTGCTGTATTAGAACTAAAGGGAACCATAATAAGCTGATACCTGTAGATTCCATCCACTCCATTTTTAGATTTTTCAATATCACACATAAAATCCTTCATACATATAAAATTTTCATTAAGCTGAACAACAATAGGAGTGTTATGTATGGATGAGTGAAGGACTTTGTTATGACCTGAAAAGCTAATTTGTGTTTTATCATGTTTTAACAAGTTTGTTATGATTTACCTGTGAAAACTTGTCTTTACTTGTATTGAAAATTAGTGTTAACATGTGCTACTGGGGTGAGTGATGATTATTTAAACAAATGCTGAGAAAATTTGATTCGATCCCACGCTAATAAACCAAAATTTATTGTTTATTGGGTCGATATTTTTTACTTTCACTTTGCAAATAAACCGCTCAACCATAAAATGAAACCGGAAGTTGGACGGGTTCTTTTATTTTTTTTCAACCTTATCCAATTGCCGGGACTACCGGTAACTCTGTAAGCTGCACCACTCCAGGCCGTATGTGTTGATCTATGTGTTTCACTCCCTACGGAAGCGGGTCAACTCGGCCTGATACCAACTCGGCCCGTGAGTCAACTCGGCCTCGGGTCAACTCGGCCGGGTCAACTCGGCCTCTTATTTTTCCTATAACAGGAGGAGTATTTTATAAGTACATAATGTTTTTTTTAGATATGAATATAGTTGCGAGATCTCACTCCGCTATATTACACATATATGTTCCATATCCCTTCGTTGCGATCCCAGTTGGCTTTTCAATGGTGAAACGAAGTGTCGATAATTGCAACTTTTTCCAGATAAATCAAGAAGAATACACTTCACCAATGCATTACTAACATGTTTAATGTGCTTTTAGAAAAAAATCCAACATATTTTGTCCGTTTTTAGCGGTTTTATTCTCGTTTAAAAACTTCTGGTTGTCATTCTTTCAGTGCACTAAATCGTTCGTATATGTTCGTATGTTTACGCCGAGAATTGACTTCCGACCATTTCCATATAAGGAAAGTTAATTGTCAATTAATATTCAATTGACCAATTAGTATAATGCAGCGCGTGTTGCTGACGTCAAACGCCGCGCGCCGAATTCAAAATGGCCGACCTGATTGACGTCATTTGTAGAAATACGTGCATATCATTGGACAAGGCCAAATCCTGACCTTTCAACTGGAATAAATTAATGTTCGACGTCAGTTTCCGTAAACGTCGGCATATGTGTTCGGCTCGTTCCGGAAACGGCCCCACACGAGTGAACACGATGACAAACAGCTGAAAAATGAATCTGTTAGAAAGAGAAAACACAGAATTTTGAGGAGAAAATTTTATTGATAGAAATTTAAGTATGTGTTTCATCAAATAGCGAAGTGTCGGTGAGCATTTCTTTTTATTAACGATGGAATTCTATGTAAATCAATCGGTGTGTAAAAACCACTTGTTTTCGCCATCTTGTTTTACGGATGGACACGAGGCTGAAAGTACATTCGGAATGGTGAAGAGACGTTTCGCTCCATGGAGATTGTACTCATCAGCTGAGTGTACGAGTCTAATATGAATAATGATTTTTAGGTTGATATATTCCGGATACGTACACAGAAAATATAGGATGATATTATTTTAGTACATGTATTACAAACACATCATTGTGAACAATCTCCTAATTGAGCAAAGGCAAAATGCCCATAGGGTGTAAACTGTCTATAAGGTGACGAGCATACTAGTTTTTAGTTTGAATTTGAGGCATCTGTGTATTATAGTAAGGTGTTCACACATAAAACAGCAATTAAATAAGGTGTGGTTACTGTTTGGTTACACCCAATTGCAGCGGTAGGCCTACATGTATATTCAATTGTATGATTAACATATTTTATTCTCATGTATATTATGGAAGAGACGGACGAAAATAACTGGTTAAAATGAGAATTATATACAAGCGTTGCCTCATATCCGTCCCACTTGCTTTAACCATAACTATACATACTTATATATAAGGCCGGGTTGACCCGGCCGAGTTGACCCGGCCGAGCTGACCCGGGCCGACTTGACCCGGATTCCTCCCTACAGTTATTGAAACAACGGGAGTAGTTGTTGCCAACATCCACCCTTAAAATGTACATAGTTTTTATAGACGTCTGGATCATTGTACATAGAAAATTCTACGCTTCCGTGCGATGCTTCTGAAACAACAGAAGGAACATACTGAAAAAAGAAAGATCCTGACATGACGCTTTTAATTTGTTTTAACCATCCCAAAAAGTTTTATGTAATTGCTGTACCATATTTAGGTTTTTGTATTGTGGAGAAGGGTTTTTAATTTTCGGTTGTGGATTGGGTTGGTCGCGACATTCTATAGGGCAGGTCCAATCAGGGGGCATTTTGAGTTATTGCAATTCAATCTAAATATCGTAGTTCGTAACCAATCGTGTATAAAAATATAGTAAGTTACTAATGTCATTTTATATATTGACATAGACCATGGTTTGGGTGGACCTATCATGAAAAGTAAAGAGCTGAAAACATATTATGGAGAATACATTTTTGAATGCAATATATCTACCCCGTATCCATTAGTCGGAGATAGCAAGGGTTCCAGTTTAGTAACAGACACTCCTTTGCGTGCTTTAACCAGACGGAATTACTATCTCCGGCCGTTGGTATGGGAAAAGAGTAAAAAATTGAAGTGAGTAAATGGTACATCGTACGTGTGGGCCAATATATACCGAGTCAGATGGAGAGAGTAAGGTTGAAAGGATGAAGTAAAGTGTTGTGACCCTAATATCTTCTCCTTCTTCTTACATCTAGGTGACTTGATATTTTTGAATTTTTATTAGTTATTTGTGGTGATGATGGTTTGAATATAAATAGTGAAAAGGTTTCTGATATCATCATGATCGAAGACCATCATGATCGATGACCATCATGATCGATCATCATCATCATCATGAACGATCATCATCATGATCGACCATCATCATTACGATTGATCGATCATCATCATCATGATAGATAATCATAATCAACATCCTCGAACATCATCATGATCAATCATCATCATCATGATCGATCATCATGATTCATAATCATGATCGATCATCGTGATGATAATTATGATCGATCATCATCGATAATCATGATCGATCATGATGAATATGATGATGGTGATCAATCATGATGATGATGATCGAAGATGATGATGATGATCGATCATGATAATGATGATCGATCATGATGATGATCGATCATGATAATGATGATCGATCATCTTGGTGATGATCGATGATGATGATGATGATGATGATGATGATGATGATCGTCGATCATGATGATGATCAATCATCATCATCGACGATGATGATCGATCATGATGATGATCGATCATTATGATTATCGATCATGATGATGATCGAAATGATGATGATGATCGATCATGATGATTATCGATCATGATGACGTTTATCGATCGTCATGGTGATGATCGATGATGATGATGATCGATCATGATGATGGTGATGATGATGACGATGATGATGTTCGATCATGATGAGACTTTGACGCTTTCCAAAGTTAAGTCGTTTTGGGCCGAACTGACTCGGGTCCATTTTATTAATATTCGATTTTTCGGTATTTCGTTTGACCTGCACCTTTTTTATTACCGGATAGGTTTATTTCAGAATCAGTTGTTTGGTTTGTGAAACGTTTGTTTCGTTTGATTTCAAGTTGTCCCATTTGGCGAAGTTGATTTTTTGGTTTTAAAATGAATTGGTCTGTTTCACATAAGTAATTGTTTTGTGTCATTTTCGTTTGTTTCATGTGATATACACACTGGTAAACATAAACGCACTGGCTAAGGCACGAACGTATAGGCTAAGGCAATCTCAACGCTATGGCTATACGTTCGTGCCTTAGCCAGTGCGTTTACGTTTACCAGTGTGATATAACGGTTTATTTTATTTGACAAGAACTCCGCGGAGGTCGATATCGCACCTGCATCGGGCAAAATACACATTACTATGCAAGGTTTCACACTCACAGCTATCACTGTGCAGGGAAAACCAAACTTCGACTTAAAAATTAACAAAGTCAATGGACCGTGAAATATAGATCAAGGTCAGTGGGTCAAGGTGCGTGCTTGAAGGGTATGTCAAGGACAATTACTATGCAAGGTTTCACACTCACAGCTATCACTGATACAGAGAAAACGGAACTTCGACGTAAACATTAACAAAGTCAATGGACCTTGAAATATAGGTCAAGGTTAGCGGGTCAAGGTGCGTGCTTGAAGGGTATGTCAAGGACAATTACTATGCAAGGTTTCACAATCCTAGCTATCACTGATGCAGAGAAAACCAAACTTCGACGTAAAAATTAACAAAGTCAATGGACCATGAAATATAGGTCAAGGGCACCGGGTCAAGGTGCGTGCTTGAAGGGTATGTCAAGGACAACTACTATGCAAGGTTTCACAATCCTAGCTATCACTGATGCAGAGAAAACCAAACTTCGACGTAAAAATTAACAAAGTCAATGGACCGTAAAATATAGGTCAAGGTCAGCGGGTCAAGGTGCGTGCTTGAAGGGTATGTCAAGGACAATTACTATGCAAGGTTTCACACTCACAGCTATCAATGATACAGAGAAAACGGAACTTCGACGTAAAAATTAACAAAGTCAATGGACCGTGAAATATAGGTCAAGGGCACTGGGTCAAGGTGCGTGCTTGAAGGGTATGTCAAGGACAATTACTATGCAAGGTTTCACAATCCTAGCTATCACTTATGTAGAGAAAACCAAACTTCGACGTAAATGTTGACGGACGGACGGACGAACGAACGAACGAACGAACGAACGGACGGACGGACGGAAATTTGGACTCCTATATCGCACCCTGCTATAAGCAGGTGCGATAAAAATGAATTAGTTCATTTCTACTTTGTCTTCTTATTTTGAAATGAATTGGTCCGTTTCACATTTGGAATTGTTTTGTGTCATTTTCGCTCGTTTTATGTGATATTACGGTTTGTTTTATTTGAAAATGAATTAGTTCATTTCTACTTTGCCTGTTTCATTTAAAAATGGGACTTTTGACGGCTTTTGCATATCTGTACACTCACATACATGCTTACTAGTCATACATTCTAGTGATGTCCTTAAATATGGAGTCCAGAAGTGCCGATCAGAGAGAACAGCCCAGCCTTCGAACGAGACACCGCGGGGCCAGTGCGCTAAAAATAGGCAGCCAGTATCCAGTCGACGAATCGCAGTACGCAAAAAATCAAACGTAGGTAGGTTGTATCCGTACGACTGCCAAGCTCTTCCCGCCAATTCACCGCACACATTTTCTCCACTCCCAGAGTCCATAACCCTTTATATACAGCCCAGGGTCTTCCCGCCCTTTCATGCACTTTATCTTATTCAAAGTCAAGTTTGGACAATGTCACCCTTTGTAAGTCACAGTTAAAGACAACGTCTCTGTAGATAATTCTGGCGCAGTGGTTGTATATAGGTCTCTGGTTCGAGAATCCCAGGCGGGGCGGGGGCACCGTTCGTTGTGGCATAGAGCATGTTGCATTTTCACATCTCCTGAAGAATAAATGGTCAGAAATGAGGCAGCCCAGTACACAGTAAATAAATAAGAATGTCACATCACAGCGCGCTCAACTGTTACAATAGGGCCAACTCGACTTGTAACACAAAGTATCTTGCTCATGCATGCATCTTTTTGTAAAACCACTAACCATGAAACTAGGTCACAGTGAACTATCACTATCTTAGGGTTAAACGGTCTCACTCATAGTGTGAAAGAAGTATGTTCGTTCATGCACAAATTATGTATCGAGATATAAGGTATTTTTTTCGCTGAACCATGAAATTAGGTCACCGTGAGTGACCAGGTGACCTAAGACTTCTTTGGGGTCAAAAGTCTAGTCATACTCATTCATAATGTGTACTCCACGTAATACTCTTTTTGATGTGAATGGAGTATCCGGCAGATAAATTTAGAAGTATGACTATACACCCAATGAGTGTTGAGGTATAAAGCAAAAATACCGAAACATGAAATTAGGCCACAGTGACCTATAGGTACTTTGGTGTCAAATGTCTAGTCATGCTCAGTCATAATCTGAAAGAAGTACATTGTATAAAATATATCAATTGAATGTCGAGATAAAAGGCAAAATTACTGAACAATGAAACTACGTCACAATGACATAAAACTTCTCTGGGGTCAAAGGTCTGGTCATACACACTCATATTGTGAAACCAGTAGGCCCATATACTGAGTGATGAGATATAAGGCAACTTTACTGAAACATGAAATCAGTGGCCTATGGCTACTATGTGGTCAAAGGTCTAGTTATACTTACTTTTAAAAGTATAAACTGACAAAGGTTACTTATAATATGAAACATAGCATGATTTTAGATACAAACTAAAAATTGAGAGCAGCTGTGTGACAATAGAGCAGCTTTTCAGTGTCTTCATTATATGGAATTCCAAAAGTACGCCCGCTAAAGATAGACTTTGTTCCCGGGGGGGGGGGGGGGGGCACTCCCTGGTAAGCAGTGTACCGATGCGTGATCAAAGGATTGTTGAACATACCCTAAACAGTGTGATCGACATTTAATTTGTCCCCCCTTTTCACTGTGTTTGTTTTAAAATGTGACCCTTTCCACTGTGTCCCGTCAAAAAGTACCCCTTTCCTCTGTAGTCAACTAAAACACTGGAATGCAATAATTCTTTTATAACCACGTGAAGATGCTATATGTGTAATATGCAAACAATCTGCCTGATGGCTTCAGAGAAGTAATTTTAAAATATAGACAGACTACAGTAACGGAAGATGGATGCCAGGTACCTGCCTATCCTATAAGATCACCTTTGAGACTTTGGCTCTGTTGGGTTAAAATGCTTAAAAATGTGGAACTGGTATGATCATAAACAAACATTTGGTCATGCAATCAACACATGAAATAGCTAAAGTTACAAATAGGCAACATACAGGTACAATAAGAAAAGATGGTAAACCTTAAAATGCACATACAAAAGAAATTGTCATCACTGAAACGAGAAACAGACTAACCACAGAGGAAGTATCGCCTTGGAACTGTCAGTAATAAAGTATTGGGGGTTTAAATTGTTTCAGGGCTTTCAAGCTTTGCCCTCAGCATCTGAATTTGTTCAAATGTACACAGAAAATTGACACAAATATTTATGAAATAATGGTTGGTTGGTTAATTTTGTGTTTTGTCCCACTAAACAGCTAAGGTAATATGGCGATAGGAAATTAGTTTAAGTCTTGTACGAAAAACTGGAGAAGCCTGGAATTGACCCCTGGTTTACAAGGCAAATAAAAATTAAAACTGAGATCCTTTAAGAGCAGTGAACACATTAATGAGAAAGGACATGGGCCATACCGCGGTTTCGACTATTAAAGTCTCGTCAGTGACCCTTTACATTTGGCAACATGGAGCCAAATAGAATTACTGAAATTTTGCAACTTTCAACAGGGTAGTCAATATACAGACTAGTATTATCTAAATGGGACAAAATATGCAGCTTTCCCACTACACCACTAGGCTTCTATACATACTTGAAATAAATCTTGATATAGTAGATAAATACCAAGCACTTACATATAGCAAGCATTATGGAGAGCTGGGTACAAAAGACAAGATTTAATACAAACCATTTTTATTTGTATGAACTACTCAATTAGCAGAAACAATAATTTCTATTGAAGCAACACACATTGTTGAACAGAAAGGGAAAATCATATCTTATCCCTTAGGTTTTAGACATTTTAGTCATTTCGGCCCAAAACATATCGGCCAAGGACGCCTCGGTCCACCCCTTTTCACAGCGTTTTAGCAGAATTGTAAAAAACATACCCTTTTTCCACAAAAACGACATTTTGCCTACCCTAAATGATGTCAGCGCTGCGCACTGCCCTTCTTGAAAAAAAGTACCCTTTCTCATCGTTTTTTTGATCACGCATCGGTACACTGCTTACCAGGGAGTGCCCCCCCCCCCCCCCGGGACTTTGTTGTGCCATAGCACATATGAATAATAGTACAAGAGTACTGAAGACCTGAAGGGTTACTTTTATTTCCAATATCGATTATTTATAACCTGGAAATCAGCAGATAATGCAAAAATGGTGAATATTTAAATGAGCTGCTCATTGATTGGGGGAAAAAAAATAACATGATGATAATAATAATAATAATAATAATACAAGTTAATTTTCGTATTCTGGTTTATTCACATTTTTGTATCCATAGGCTCTGTACTATGCATATAGGATAATATTTGCATGTTCACTTTGCCCTAGAGCTGCAGGATTGACATTTCATTTTTTTTGTATTCCTGTTTCCTCTATACTGCTCAGTGCTTTTTATCTCAAAAAATTGGTCCCGGGGTTAACCCAGTCACCTGGATAAGACTTTGTATTTCTAGGTTCCACCTCCATATGACCTTAGCTGTTCAGTCGGGCACAAAAACAAAATCAAACAACGATCTTATCTTTTGATCGCGTGTTACATCAGGAAAACATGTCCGTGTAATATATAGTCCCTTGAACGCCATTTTTATATAGCAAAACTGGGGTATGCAGGGGTATACCTATTTTTCTTACTTTTTGCTCCAAAACATAGATTGTGGGTACTCGTTAGAACCGCCTCGGCGAGGCGGTTCTAACGTATATCCACAATCTATGTTTTTAGCAAAAATAAGAAAAATAAGAAAAATCTCAACATTTTTCAGCTGAAAATTTTCAATTTTTAAAGCTAAAAAAATCTCTGTATATTGCATGGGCAAATTTTCGTAACTTTTTGGTAGAATGTCAAGTCCTCAGTCAGGAAAGGAAGAAGTATCTAAGACATGTTGAAAATATCACTGACAGTCTCAGAGTTGTCCTGTAATGCCCAGACAGTTTGACCCGCCTCATCATAGACCCTTCAGTATACACAGATAGTGATTCCAGTATAAAAACAGTCTTGAAATCCACAGTACTTAGAGAACTAATAGAGATTATTATATTTGAATATCCATTATATATGAAAACACGCCCATGTAATATACAGTTTTTTCTTAAGTTGAAAAAAAAAAATAAAAAATTTCCAATGGAAAATTTTTGATATTTTTTCCTATTTTTGTTCTAACGATCGAGTACACACAATCTATGTTTTAGAGCAAAACTAAGAAAATAGGTGTACCCCTGCGTACCCCAGTTTTGCTATATAAAAGTAGGGTATAAGGGGGTATACATTATACAGACATGTTTTCCTGATGCCATCGTAAATGGTTAAGAATTTTGACACTATATCCGAGTGAAAGCGGTGTCTCGCAGCTTCGAATTTTTGTGCTGTTTGAACCTTATGTACGTTTTCATATGTACGTTTTCATAGTTTTAGTTAAGTTCGGGTAACTAAGTGGCCGCCTATTGGAAAATAGCTGCTCACTCGGCTTACAAATTAGTACCTAATTGTCAATTTAGTTTTTTTCCCATCTCGGTTTTTGGAGTGTGACTTTCTTTCTGATTGCGCCTTTTCCTGGTTATTGCCTACTTGTACCTTTTTTCCAATCTAATATATCCCAATTTTGAGTTGGTTTCAGTAACCCACACTTTGTATACCCAAAACACTACGACATGCCGACAATCAATGGCACAACAACATACAAATATTTTTTTTTGGTTTTCTTGTTACTCCCATCAATCAATTTCTGATTATTCTTGGGAGGTGTACATTGTACACTCCGGTGTGTTTGCAGGATGAGCCTTCATGCATGAGGATGGAACCTGTGTAGGGATCTTTAACCTGCACAGGGGATGACTGTCCCTGCACAGGGGGCCTCCAGTTAACGTCCCGATCCGAAGGACCGGTAAATGGAAACATGGTACCGGTTTTTATAAAAGGCTATAAACCAGTCTGTCCATTCAACTTCCGGGGTGTGTCAAAACCGAAAGTAGAAAAACAGAGACTCCCAATTGAACGAAAATGTTGTTAATGTTTGATGAAAAGCATAAGAAACATTTATCGTTTCTACTAGATATCAGCCTGGACGGTATGCTACATAAACGTTTCAAAATTATATGCAATTGTTAAAAAGATTTACAATATATCATGGGTTTTTGCGACCTTGATTGATTGATGATTGATGTTTATTTGGTAAAATCAACACATACATACACACTTATAAAGCAGCAAAATAATAAAGTACATAATTTATCATTTTGCTGGTTTGTTGGTTTGAATATTGAAGTTTAATTTACCAGTCAACAAATGTTCAGTTATGTAGGGACAGATCCACCCTATGTATAGACAGGGTCTCTGTAGAAGGGGTCAAGAAACTATGCATTGATTTTTTCAGTAATCAAAAACTCAGGTATGTCAAGTACCATATATACGGACAGTGATAGATGCAGTTATAAAACTTACTCAAACGTGAGTTTAATTATCACAAAAAAATGTGAAAAACCAGTTAAAGATATGAGATACGTTCCATTAAGCAATGCATCATGTCAGCTTCACATTCATATAATTTTCAAAAAAATAAATTGTGCAATGTTCCAGAAAATTATTCCCAAAAATTTTATGTGAATGAAAGTTGTGAAAATGGACACTGTGGTACATATTTAGTCAAAACAGATATAAATTCCAAACTATAATGCTACTATTAATGTAGACTGGATAATTTAGCATGTTCTGATAAAGAAAAAATGAAAGATTCAATAACAGGATTATGTAAAATTGACATTAATAATAAATTTTGAATGTACGTTTTCTGGGTGAGTAAATACGAAACTGACATACAAGAATTTTGAACATAGGGCAAAGATTCTTGACCCCTTCTATAGAGACCCTGGTATAGACAAGTACTTGTGGGAGTAAATGTGCGTTGCTGGAGGCCACAACACTATGCCGCCAGTGGCCTGAGTAGGGATTGAATATAGGAGCTCTCTGTTTACAAACTGATTTTACACAAAAACCCTTGGGTCCAATAGAGGACATTTTATGGACATATCCATGTATTACTAATAAAAGAGTGATGGGAAAATGCTAGCATATTATACTAAGTGTGTGAGGTACTGTCATCAATTTGTAAAGCCATCAGTATGAAGGTGTATGGTTCCTGAGTTGTGCCACAAAGGTAAGTCAGGGTTTAACAAAAGAAATTATCAGAAGTTGACAGGCTTCTAGATTTTCTGTAATAAGATAATGATAGAAAGGTACAAGTAGGCAAAGATCAGGAAAAGGCGCAATCAGAAAGAGATTCCCACTCCAAAAACCTGAGGTGGGAAAAAACCAAACTAACAATCAGGCACTTATACCATGAAACATATCGTAAGCCGAATGAGCAGCTATTTTCCCAATAGGTGGCCACTCAGTTACCTTAACTTAATTAAAAATATGAAAACATACATAAGGCGCCAACAGCACAAAAAAATTTTAAACACCAAGACATAAAACAAAAAGAACCACCACAGAAGTATCGTCTTGGAACGATCAGTAACACAAAGTTACTGGCGGGCTTAAACCGGTTTTACAGGATCCTAACCTCACCCTCAGCTTCTGCAGTGGTTCATAACATTTAGTAAGTTCTTTGATCCTCGTGGTGAATCTCTAACTAGTCAGTGAATCATCAAGAACAAACAAATAAATCATGATAAACATCCTGAAAATGTGCAAGTGTTGGTTTGTTTATTGAGGGTTTAACTAACCACCAACAGCTTAGATCATACAGAGAATGAATCTCGGTTTATAGTCTCATCCGACAGACTGATAAAGCCTTGGATTTAACCTGCGACTCCTGGTTTATAAGGCCAGTGACATATGGGCCACAACATGAGAAAATGTACCCTGGGACATGTTTGGGGGTATTAGAAAAACAATTTTATTTGAAGGTATAATGTTTCTAGAGTCTGATAGTCTTTAGTTGAGAAGAATAGTCAAGCCTTTTTTTTTTTTTTTTTTTTTTTTTTTTTTTTTTTTTTTTTGGTGTTGTGTAAATTTATTACCCCGCATATTACGAGGAGGGGGTCGGGGATCCCCCTCACCCGTTTACAATGCATGCACTATAAAGAAAAATATTACACTCACACTATCTCTTTCATACCTTCATTACCTTCATTTTTACTTATACATTTAGTAATAAATGGTTGTTAAGTATGGGGTTTCCTAAATTTGTAGATTTCTACAATAAATTGTCACACCTTTTTTTCATAAGTGTAGAGAGAGATGGGAAAGGAAGAAGGAGAAGGTTTAATGGTTAGACCTCTCAGCCCATTAGTATGTGTGTGGTTCAAATCAAAGTGAGGTCTTCCACAAAAGAAAAAGAGTAATCTGTCATGCGGGGTTGGCCATTTATTGTTCTCTTGTAGCCTTTTCAAATATTGTTTTTTTTTGTTTTTTTGTTGTTTATTCAATTATCTTGGGTGGTGTTTTGGATAGGTACTTAGTACTGATTAAAAGTTCTCTTTTTGATTTTTTTTCTTGTTTACATTTTGTGTCTATTGTTTTAATTTTTGGTAAAACTATTAAATTTAACTAATGAGGCGTAGATCACCAAGCAAGGGATGTTGTAGATACTACTGTTCTGATCACTGTGGAATCCGTGCTGGTCTATTTATAATGCATTACATTAATAGTGGGGTTAGCCCAGACTCCACAGACAATCGAGCAAAGTATCGTCATCAGAATCCCATACCTAAATAATCACTATTTGCCCCTTGCTTGTGTGATCTAATTTAAGCTATCAATTTATGTCAAATAAATTGCTAAAAGGTGTCCAGGTTTCTAGAAAAATCTGCAGTCTATTATTCTCTAGTGCTATTTGTTTGTGGCTTTGCAGTATTGACTGGACATTTATTTTATATTCTAGAAATGTCAAATGTCTATGAGTGCCTTTGCACATATTGATGTAGTATTTTGCAACAAGCATTAAAAACTGGATAATGTCTGATGTGTTTTGAGGATAAATTCCTAGAATAAATTTGCATTCATCCAAATTTAATAAGACACCAATTTCCTGAAATTTGTCCTTTACTTCATTTAAAAATTGTTGTGTATTTGGGCACTTCCAGAATAAATGTTCAATAGATTCTTCATTATTACCACATAAAGAGCATGTAGGACTATCAATCATTTTCATCTGATGAAGTAATTTATTTGTTACTAAAATTTTGTGATTTATGCATGTTTGAAACCATCTAAGCTTTGTACACTTTGTTATTTTGAAAGGTGCCAAAAATATATATTCCCATGACTTTTCATCAATGTGATATAGGTGGTTCCATCTTCTTTTTCCTGATGGTTCATCATTATTTTTATTTAGCACATTATAAATGTTTTGGGAGCCTTTCTTCTGATTAAGTATTGATTTTATTGCTTTTGGAAGTATGGATCCAATAAAAGTCATTTTAGTGTTACCCTCATTATGTTTTTTCTTCATGAATTTTCTGAGACATTCAATGACTCCTTGATATTTTAGAAAATTTGTATTTATTGTTGTTGACTGAGAAAATGCATGAAAATTAAGAAAGTTACCATTACTGTCCATAAAATCACGAATGTAAAAAATTCCTTTCTCTAACCATGACTTGTAGAAAAAACTCTTGCCACCAATTAATAGATTTTTATTGTAAAAGATAGGTGTTTGGTAAGGATTGGATTCATCCCAATCAACATCTAGCTGTTGCTGAAACTCTGCTAAAGCTTTAAAAACATCTTTCCAAAAACAATTTTTTATGCTATTTAAAGCTGATGCTACATATGATGAGCCGCAACAAAATACATTTTCTATATTCCCCTGTTTTTTTATCAGTAATTGCCATTTGCTCTCTCTTTGAAGAATACGTCTTAACCATGTTATTTTTAGAGCTTGATTAAATGCAATCAAATTTATCATATTAAGCCCACCTTCTAAATATTGCTTAACAACTACCGACTGCTTTATTTTAGCTCTTCCATACCATAGAAAATCATAGAATATGCCACTAATATTATTTAATGTCTCTGTGTCAGGATTGGGTAGAGCTGTCAATAAATGAATTACTTTTGGCAACAAAAGGGATGTGATAACAGTGATTTTCCCCAAGGGGGAAAGAAATCTTCTTCGCCATATTTTTATAGAATGTTTTATTTGTACTATTTTATTAGCATAATTCATTTTTATCATTTTATCTAAGTCTACATCAAACATTATTCCCAGTAATTTAAATTGAGTTGTTCCCCATGAGAGTTTCCATCTTGTTTTGATGGCCTCTGTGCTGTATTTTTTTGCTCCTATCCAGACCACTTGCGTTTTATCAAAATTAGTTTTTAAGCCTGATATGTTTGCAAAATTTTCAAGTTCCTGTAATGTCTCCTCAAGGGAAGTTTTTGATCCATCTAGAAAAGCTGAGGCATCATCTGCATATTGTGAAAACTTAAGTTCAATGTTACCTATTTTAATACCCTTTATATTTTTATTATTTCTTAACCTAATGGAGAGGATTTCTGCACACAAAATAAACAAATAAGGTGAGATTGGGTCCCCTTGTCGACAACCACGGCCTAACTTAAAAAAGGGAGATAAATGTCCACACTGAGTGACTGCAGAACAAACATTTTTATTGAAAATGTTTATCCAACTTATAATAGAAGGTCCAAACTTAAAAAATTTTAGTACTTTGTTGATAAAAGACCATGACACTGAGTCAAAAGCTTTTTCAAAATCTATGAGGAGCAATAACCCTGGTATGTTTTGTTCTTCCGTAAACTGCAATACGTCATATACAAGTCTTGTGTTTTCACCAATAAACCTACCTTCAATAAAGCCTGTTTGATCTGTATTTATTAATTTATCTAATACTTTTTTAATTCTATTAGCAATGCACCCAGATGCGATTTTATACACTGTATTTAATAGAGTTATGGGTCTCCAGTTTTTTAAATAATTTCTACATTTACTTTCCTTTGGAATACACACTATTAAACCATGTTGTTGAGTAACTGAAAGTTCTCCTTCTTGAAACCCAGAATTTATGGCTCTAACTACAAATGTACCCAACTGTCTCCAAAACACTTTGTAAAAATCAGCTGAGAAACCACTTGTACCCGGACTTTTATTATTTTTCATATTTTTCAATGTTTTACCTGCTTCATTTAATCTCACCATTCCTTCTAAATTAAAAGCTTCTTCTTCATTTAATTTTGGTACATCTATGTCTTGCATGAAAGCATTCAGATCTATATCGTCTAATGTATTTTCTTTACTTTCGTATAAGGTTTTGTAGTAGTTACATGTTTCTGATAAAATTTCTTTTTGGTCAGTAATGATTTTACCATCTTCCTTTTCTATTACATTTATTACCTTACTTGTGAAATTATTTGTTTCTAGGTTACAGAAAAATTTTGAGGGTTTTTCTCCATTTTCAATATTATTTGCTCTTGAGCGGATCAGATATCCCTTCATTTTTTCTTCCCTTAGTTTACTTAGGTCAAATTTTAATTTTTCTAGATCTGAAATGCTGTTTTCTGATAAGTTATCTTCTAAATGTTGAATTTGTTCAATTAAATTTTGTTCATACATATTTTTTGTTTTCTTCTTATATGAAGCATAAGATATAGATTTCCCTCGTATTTCCATCATTACTGTTTCTAAAAATATCTGATCACTAATTACAAACTGCAGTTCTTCATCTGGAATTTCATCAATAGCGTCATGATTGTAGACCGGTAGACAATATTGTTTTTTGATATCCTGTATTTTAGCATTTATTATTTTAAGATATTCTGAGTCGGTTAAAAGAGAATTATTATGTTTCCATAGAGATTTGCCATGTTCAAAGTTGTCCATTGCTAATATTAATGTTACCATTGAATGATCAGATCTATAGCCAGTTTCAATTTTAGATTTTTTGACT
This sequence comes from Rugalucina vietnamica, assembly GCA_964017185.1. NCBI lineage: Eukaryota > Metazoa > Mollusca > Bivalvia > Lucinida > Lucinidae > Rugalucina > Rugalucina vietnamica. The sequence continues at coordinate 9,234,967 of OZ024883.1, forward strand.
GAGTTTACAATGCTTTCTGTAACTAAGAAAAAATCAAGTCTTGATTGTTTAAGGGGGGTCTTACGTCTCCAAGTATATCTTTTTAGGGTTGGGTGAAGTTCTCTAAATGTGTCAGTAAGATTATTTTCCTGTATCCTATTAATCAAAAAGTTTCTTGCTTTGGGATTGTTTGTATGCTTGTAATTAAAACAGTCAATATTTGGATTTAGTGTAAGATTAAAATCTCCACAGATAATGTATAGTTCATTTCCTATATCGTCTATATTTTTAAATAAAGTTTCATAGAAGACTGGGTCATCTTTATTGGGTCCATAGATATTAATCAAGGATAATCTTTTATTGGAAATAGTTATATCTAAAATTAATAAGTTCCCATTGATGTCTTCTTTTTGACTATGTATTTTATAATCTAAGTTTTTTCCAAAAAATATTGCCACTCCTCTAGCGTTAGATTGAGGAGCCGCACTGAAATAGCAGTCTCCATCCCATCTATTCCTTATATGTATTTCTTGATCTTTTGTAAAATGGGTATCTTGCAGGCATAAAATGTCAAAATTTTTATTTTGCAAATAGTTAAAAACATCTTTCTGCTTTTTTATTCCACCCAGACCTTGAACATTAAATGACAATATTTTGAGTTCAGCCATTGAAAAATATAAAGAATTTTCTAGTTTGACTTGACAGAGAGTTGGCCATCCCGCATGACAGACAAAGGAAGACAGAAAGTATAGAAAAAAGACAAGATAATTCAACAACATACAAATATACAATCATGGTAACAACAAATTCAAATAACATGTGTCTTGGATTTACATAACAAATTATCTTCTAGAACAACAAAATAGACCAAACTCTGGCCCCTGAATGATCAGAGATATGTCAAAAACACCATCATGCAGTAGATTAAGTTGTGACTCTTGCATTGTGTTTGATTTGTCCTACATTTTGCGCCTCATAAATAGGCGCTGCTCTGTAACTCTGATCATCCATTAACCCCAGTCGGGACTACTGTAGTTCATAGCTTTCATCCTATAAAAATATATTCAGGTGGTTTGAGTTTGAGGGAAAGAAAACCCTTTCTTATAACAAAACCTAGTGATCTTTTTACAAAAAACAATATACAATGTAGTTTATGTATTTTTAGTTTCAGTAACCTAGTTCATACTTCACAGATACATCTCTACACTGAAAAAAAGTTATAAGAGGCCACCTCATATTTTGTCTTCTAGTTCAGAAAGTAAAATACGATCAATTAAAATTCATGATCATATGAATAAACCAATGTCTAACAGTGGCTCTGTGAGTTTCTGCATTCCAAAATGCGTGATACTTCTCACACAGACGAAGCATGTGTAAAGGTACCCTATTTCAAAAAGTCACACTTTATTAACATCAAATAAAATGTCATATTATGACGTTGTGTTTTTACATTTTAATTTATTTGAAAGTGCTACTGACTGCCATGATGCAAGATAAAATTAAGTCAAAAGTGTTGCTGCAATAAGAATCTTCGTTTCTGTTTTGCACATGCAAGAAGACAACAACCTGAATAACAGGAATTCAGCTTTTGTATGCAATTTGCATACCAACTTTGTTCTTCTCCAGTTGCGTTATTATCAGCAGCACGGCATTGAAATTTTCAGCGATTATTAAGGTCAAATACTAGACTCTGATAAACTTTGAAAATTAAAAAAATCGTCCACAAATTTTGTTATTTTGTTCGTTAAAAATTGGCATTGAAACCGGAAGTGTGCGGCAGCCTTGACATGTTGGTCCTCGAAAATGGTCAAAAACAGTTCAGTCGAATTATATCTCTCATTTCCAGGCCTCATCAAGTGAATTTAACAGGGGTCAACATGTTTAAGAGGCACATTTATGAATTTTTCAAAAAATCTCAAAATTGGCGATTTTTAAAAATGCATAAAAATTCTACCAGTAGAGAAAATTCGAATGTTTGATGTTTTTCCGAGCCGTAACGACCCCTTTGATGACACCCGTTCCTAATTTCAATAAATGGTGTGCTGTATCCAATTTTTTATTTAAAAACATTGATTTTTGCATTTTTACTCCAAAAACGCCTTTAGTAAAAGAAAATTATTTCTTAACACTTTGGAACTTTACTTACTTGAAAGACACGTCTTTTGGCAAAAAATTGTGCAATTTTGAACTTGGCTTAGAAACAAAAAATGAGTTTGAAAAGTGGCCTCTTTATAACTTTGTTTCAGTGTATACACAAAGTACAGTTGTTGTAAATTGCATATCACATTTATGCACACCAAGTGAAACAAAGCTATCAGCGTTATAGTTATTATACAGCATTTTCTCCTGCCTTGCCAGGTTAAACAAGAAAGCATACACCTCCAAGTTAAATTGGCTATCTCAATCTATCTCTAAACAGAGTGTATAGAGACCTACATGTGTAATATGATCATAAATTTTGTCATTTGCAACCTCAACTGCTTTTTTCAAAATATTATCTACATGAAAAGATATAGTATTATTACATTAAATACAGTAAACATAATTGGTAACTTCAACTACTTGTTACAGATATTAATGTGTGTATGACAAATTTATACAGAAATATATATGTATTCTGCATTAGAAATAGCATTGTCTGTACATGAATAAGAATTCCTATTCATTGTTCAGGGCTTAAGACATTCTTTCAGCCATTAAATTGCCATGGTGATTAACACTTTTAATATTCAAAATTCCTCTTTTTTGTTTTTTTGATGTTATGTCAAATACAAACAAAATGCAAACTATCTTCAATTTTATATAGTGAACATGTCCTTTCCTTTCGAAAGGCGAAAAGTTATAAAAGGGAAAGAACAAGTTTTTATCTACAGCATTCAATGTCTCTCATAGTTATCTCTCTTTTCTTAGTATACAAAAAATCAATATGTAATTTTTAAGACCTGTTGAAATATCCCATAAGGAAACCTTGGGGTGATATTTGTTTGTTACTATGTTAATTATACAGTTATATACATCTGAGCCAAGTCCTGAGAAAGCCTGTCTTCATCACCTTAAGTGCTATAGCACTCCTTTTAGTCAAGCTAATTTGTGATTTATGACAAATATACTTTATGGACCCTACGGACGTTATTGTTCGAAAAATGACATGAAAGTTGCGTTAAATGCATATCTTTATGTTAGTAGTGCCTACAAAACACGATGCACTTGCTTTACATTGCTTAAGCATTAGCTAGTATTTATTGTTTACATATAAACATACCATCCTTACATGCAATCTATTTATTGTTTACATATAAACATACCATCCTTACATGCAATCTGTCAAAATTGTTTTGTCTATTTTTGTGAGTATGTGGTTGCTATGGTTACCGTTTGACAATAGATATAGGAAAATAAAGTATATGGTTTGCTTAAACAAGGGCAATAACTCCATATTTATTAGAAATAGATATGTTTTAAAACTCATTTATTCGATAGCCCATTGTTCAAAGATTACTAATACAGTGTCATTTACGAAACATAGATTACATGATTTTTCCGCTTTTGTGCAGTTTTCTACTGGTAATGTTAGAGTCTTCGAAGGTACATTTTGTCACGTTGCGGTTCATATGTAATCACTGTGCCACAGAGGCACTTGTGTGCAAATATGAATTATGTTACTGTACTGTCCTAATCTGGAGGAAACAATTCCAAATCAAATCTGAAATGATTTTCAACAATTCCATACAATTCTAACTTCGAACTGTTGTTGGAAATGATGTTTAACATTGATTTTAAAGTTTGTAATGTACTATGTCAGTGGATAATATTATTAAATTTATTTGAATGCACAGACAATTTCCCAACTTACGGCTTTACATCGCTTATTTTCCCATTAAATCACTTTTCCTAATCAGAAAGGCCTTAAGGCACCTTCCCAAAATTGAAAAAAAAAATCCCTGACTGTATAACATTTTTTTTATTTTACAGTCCTACAAGAGTTTGGAAGAATCAGTCTAGAGTTCATCAAGAAAGGTGCTAATCCTAAAGTATACCAAAGTGCAGCTCGTAAGTCTTTAATATCCTACCAAAGTCTACAAGACTTAGTGAGAAATGAGAAAAAAAAAACAAGAAAAAATATCAATATAGCCCATAACACAGATAGATTTTTTTCACTTTTTAGGCTGAATTCATGTCATGTATAAAACATTAATTTTATAAAGACAAGACTGAAGTTTGACAAAAAAAAAAAAACATGCATGGATCTGGAAAATTTTCTCAGGGAATTGTAGCCCCATGATTGATGGTTTTAGTTTCAAACCAGGAGGAATCCAATAAAGTTTTACCATTTGGTAAATGAAACCCATATCGCAAGTTTAGAAAAGTATAGTGAAACTTGAATATTTTAGGACATAATTCATTTTTATTTCAATTTTCAAAACACTAGTGACTGTGACTCCAGTACCACGTATTCTGGGCATGGACCCCTAGTGAACCCATCTTGATCTGTGCATGAACATGTTATGTTTACCTGAGCCAAAGGCTCATAGGTCAGCTTATAGGACAGATACCTGGAATCTGTCCGTCGTCCACCATTTTCAAAGATCTCATCTGAAACTACTTGGCCAATGAAACCCAAATTTTAAGAATGGGAAACCAAGGTGTTTGTTTCATGCCAATAATGCAAGGTATTTCTGCATGGGAGTAGTCAGGGGGCGACTCAATAATCACCATTTTGATAGAATGAGTTTGTGAACATTATGTTGTTTTCTTTTTATTGGCTGACACTTTGTCAGAGCTAGTAGTACCATTTATATCAAGCAACTTAAGGCAGCCAGTTTTTCTGGCTGTTATGTGGAATTCGGATGCAAATACAAGCCATGACAGTGTGGTGATGCTGACCAATTTAGGGCAAGGTCAACTTAGGTTGCCTATGTATTTGAATAGGGGAAATCAAGCACACTGCTTATAATTAATGAAAAACATGTTATTGCACACTGTTGAATAGTAGGGAGTCTAATTTGGCTTGACTGTCTGACAATATGATACGAGCCTGTGCTTGAGAAAACCAACAATTTGGGTTCCGACCAGGTCCGACACAAACCCGGCTATGAAGTCACAGAAGATGGTTAGAGGCTGGAAAATTTAGATTTAGAACTAGAGGAGTTGTACTATCCGTGTAGCGAAAACAAAGGCGCTGATCAGCTTCGCAATTACTGCAAAGCTGATCTGCATCTTTGTTTTCGCCTATCCAGATGGCTGATTTTCCCATGCACAGGCTCATATGATAATATACAGTACAATACAAACTTGTTTAACTCATTAATTTTAAGCCTGGCGTCCCTTTTGTGGGACATAGGCAAACCAGAATAGCCCCAGATGTGACGCCGCAGAATGCGGCGTCCCATCTGGGGCTATTCTGTTTGCACAGAGAAATTTCATCGAAAAATTGAATAAAATTTAAAAATCACTCCTGATACCCCTAAAAATAAAAGTGGAGTCACCCAAATGATAACGATGGGAAAATCCATTCGTCAAATATGGTTTAATCCAAGTGTACATGAAAAAGGGGAACATTAAATCAACCAATTTTATCTAATACATATTTATTAATAATAAATTAATCACAAGCATTTTATCCATAACAACATCATTGCACAATAAATGAGCCGCCACATGAGAAAATCAAAATATGTAATTTCCGAACAGGTCCATCACAAACCGAGCTGTACAAGCACAGGAGATGTCAAGAAACTCGAAATTTTGAATTTAGAAAAAAGAGGAATTGTACTATCCATGTAGCAAAGACAAATGTGCTGATCAGCTACGCTGTTACTTTGAAACTGATCTGCGCCTTTGTTTTTGCTTATGCAAAATGTTATTTCTCCCATGAGGCCGCTCATATGTTAAAACTTCTGATAAACAAATATTCAAACTTTGAATTTCTATGGTATTGTTGAATTGTATGGACCTAATGGGTCAACCTCTTATGATGTAGCATGTTAGTATTCAAGTAGGATGGTTATTTTAAAATTTTGAATAATAAAACTGGTGTATCGGGCAAGTCCATATTTTATCAGGTGCCACATGAGCATGATTAAATTAACCCATATTTGACGAATGGATTTTCCCATCTTTATCAACTGGGTGAGTCAACTTTCATTTTTAGGGATGTTAGGAGTGATTTGTATTTTTTATCACGTTTTTCGATGAAATTTCTCTGTGCAAACAGAATAGCCCCAGATGGGACGCCGCGTTCTGCGACATCACATCTGGGGCTATTCTGTTTGCCTATGTCCCATAAAAGGGACGCCAGGCTGATATGAGTTAATGTCATGCTTTATAAACGCTGTATGTTTTATATAGCATTTGTTTAAAAATCATTTGCATGGAATTATGGTGTCTTATTTAATCATTTTTCTGTTCAGAGTTACATTTGAAACCATGGTATCAATGTGTGTATAATTAAGATTGTGTAAGAAAAAATACTTACAGGCACAAAAATTTAGCCAGCGTTCATACTTATGTGATTGTCTGTGTGATATACAATATTTGAGCTGCCTCATGGGAAAACCAAAAATGTGCATATGCCGAAACAAAGACGCAGATCAGCTTCGCGGTAACCGCGTTTGTTGACCTCACATGACGTTTGTTGACCTCACCAAAGCTTTTGACACTGTTAGTCGTGATGGACTCTGGAAAATCATGGCCAAGTTTGGCTGTCCACCCAGATTCATAGCTATGGTGCGGCAGTTTCATGATGGCATGCAGGCACGTGTGCAAAATGATGGAGAGTTCTCTGAACCATTTGAAGTAACAAATGGGGTCAAACAAGGCTGTGTTCTGGCACCAACACTGTTCAGCATGATGTTTTCTGCCATGCTTATGGATGCTTTTCAGGACAGTGACACTGGTTTTCCAATCAGGTACCGTTTTGATGGCAACATATTCAACCTCAGAAGGTTGCAAGCCAAAACTAAGGTCCAGACTGATGTGCTAGATGAGCTCCTCTATGCAGATGATATGGATAAGAATGCCAACACAGAGGCAAAAATGCAAAGAGCCATGGATCAAGTCTCACAGTCATGTGATAACTATGATCTCACAATCAGCACAAAAAAGACAGAGGTTGTACACCAACCAGCCCCCGGAAAACCATATAATGAACCAACCATCACTGTGAATGGGCAAAAACTGAAAGTTGTTGACAAGTTCACCTACCTGGGAAGCACTCTCTCCAGAGCAGTGCATATTGATGATGAGATCACTGCCAGAATTGCAAAAGCTAGTGTGGCATTTTGAAGACTCCGTGCAAATGTCTGGGAGCGAAATGGAATCAAGCTTGACACCAAGCTGAAAGTCTACAAGGCTGTGGTACTGCCAACCCTCTTGTATGCATGTGAGACCTGGACAGTATACCAACGCCATGCAAAGAGACTTAACCATTTCCACTTAAGCTGTTTGAGAAAGTTGTTAAAAATCAAGTGGCAGGACAAGATTCCAGACACAGAGGTCCTGAGGAAAGCAGGGATGCAAAGCATGCATACAGTCTTAAAGCTAGCACAGCTAAGATGGACTGGCCATGTTATAAGAATGCCTGATGCTCGACTTCCAAAGAAAGTTTTCTATGGAGAACTACAGGAGGGAAAGCGCTCTCAAGGTGGCCAGAAGAAACGCTACAAAGACACCCTCAAAGCCTCTCTGAAGGATTTCGAAATACCAATGGGGTCCTGGGAACAGACTGCACAGGGGCGATCAAAGTGGCGAGGTCTCATCAACAAAGGAGCAGCTCTCTATGAAAAGAAGAGAATCTGTGAAGCTGAAAGAAAGCGAAGAGAGCGCAAAGCCAAAACAAATGTGCCACCAGCAGACTCTATGACATTGACTTGCTCTACTTGCAACCGACAGTTTAGAGCCAGAATTGGCCTAGTCAGCCATCAAAGAACTCACCAACACACATCAGCACTATTCAAGAAATAATGATGGTCTTTCTCATTAGTGAGAGACGAACTATCAACCGCGAAGCTGAACAGCGACTCAGATAGTACAATTCCTCTTCTTCTTTAATCTGAAATTTCAAGCTTCTAACTATTTTCAGTGGCTGTTAATCCTGATTTGTGTCAGACCTGTTCGGAAACCATATTGTTGGTTTTCTCATGAGACGGCTCATTTATGTACAATAATAAAGTGTATGAATTCATAATTGTTGATCAATAATAATTTTCTGAAATAAAGGAATGTTAACCAAAAGTCTTCCAAAACTGTGATATTGTCAGTTTGGCATTTCACCAGTAGACTATTCTGACTGATTGATTCTTCTTATAATGCTGACTAAAAGTAATACTGATTATCATAAAACTTACATTGACCAATAAATACTGATTATCATAAAACTTACATTGACCAATAAATACTGATTATCATAAAACTTACATTGACCAATAAATACATGCAGCTAGTAGCCTACAGATATAAATAATTTATAAAATATTATTCCTATTTATTAATCTGTTAATAGAACGTAGAAATAAATAAAACACTACAAAGAAATAAATAAAACACAACCATCATAGTTCATATCCTAAATACATGTATGTACATAAAGCCAGGAATGCCAGCATAGCTTTGTCGCTACCTGCTTATATCTACAAATAGAGGATCTTACACGAGTGGTCATTTCATATGAAATTTATTAAACGAGACTTCGGCGAGTTTAATTAATTTCATATGAAATGACCACGAGTGTAAGATTCGTTTTATCATATGACTTTTAAAATAGGATTTTATCGCCTTCGAAGTGGACATATTTTCAATGAAAATTTACATTGTTGTTACAGACGTCGTCAATGACGTTACGTATTCCCGCTAAAGTGTTAATACACGTGTGGTCATACGATTTTTATGACATGACGTTATCCACTGGAAAACAGCGACATCATATGATAATTGGCATTACTGTATAACACTCAATGAAAAATCATGTTAAACTTATGTTCTAGCACAATGACTAAATGTATGATAATTATGATCCGTTAATATTTATTACAAGTTCTCTAAATCTGCAGTTACAAATATAGCATAAATCAAGATAATCTCCATTTATAATATGTATATGCATAATATTTATGATGTTTACACAGACTCTTCAAATCTGATAGAGTTTTGTCACATAACTCTAACCTTACAGAATCCTGCTCTTTGTGTGCCAGCATGTGTGTTGTTGGAACATCAGGCCCCAAGGTTATAAAACTTTTTTCATGCTTAGCTTAGCTGAGACTAAAATTTATCCTGCTGATAAATGTTAAAATGCCAACAGCATTAATTAGCAGGATAAAAATACAGGTGTTTTAGTGACCACCTACACCCGAAATTTCATTTTATTTTGGCACTTATGAGCAGTTTAAGTTTCATGCTCAGCTGAGTTGAGCAGGAAAATGTTTTATAACCCAGAGACCATGTCTCCTGAATCATTTGGAATAAATGTCACATAAAATGCTAACTTTCATGAGTGTTTAATCATGTGCATTTTTAGATAGTAAGCACGTGCAAATTCTTGCTGACAGATTTCGCACACATGCTTCTTGCCATGATGTGCAGCTAGGTGTTTTTGTAAGTTGCTCCGTGAATTTAGCTGTTTATCACATAGCTCACACTTCAGCTTTGAGTCACCATAGTGTAAAATGGTGTGCGTCTTTAATGACAAGTGCGTCGCAAAACGTTTATTACATGTGTCGCATGTGTACAGTTTTTCACCATGTGTCAGAAGATGGACTTTCAAGTTCTGACGTATAGAAAAAGATCTAGAACAAACCTCACACGTAAAATTTTTGTCACCAGAGTGCACTATCATATGTGACTTTAAAGTTCCACTCTGCCTAAAACTCTTGAAGCAGATCTCACAGGAAAATGGTTTAATACCAGCGTGAATCAGTTTATGTTTCTTTAGACTAGACTTGTTTCGAAATTCATGGCCACATGTTTCACAAGGGTGTAACTTAGTTTGAACATGCATCTGCAGTATGTGTGATTTCAAATTTTTTACCTGCTTATGGCAGATATGGCAACTTTGCAATTCAGCAGCACCATAATGTACTTGCATGTGAGTCTTTATACTACCATGTTGTCTAAAGCGACGGCAACAAATCATACACTCGTACGGTTTATCATTAGTATGTATTCGCTGATGGATTTGCAGTGCTTTTCGCTGCGTGAACCGCTGACCACATGTATCACATTCGTGAGGTCTCTCTCCAGTGTGTGAGAACTGATGTATTTTAAGCCATCCTCGTGACTTAAAATTCCTATGGCAAAAATCACAAGTCAGAGCTTTTTCATTGGTATGAACCAAAAAATGAGTTTTTAACGTGCTGCATGTTTTAAATCCTTTGTGGCACAATTCACAAAAGAATTTCCGTACTCCTGTATGTACCAGCTTATGAGTGGTTACCGCGCTTCTCTGCTTGAAGCTTTTACCACAAATTTTACAACTGTAAGGCGTATGACCAGTATGTACAAGAATATGTGACTTTATATTGCGGAGACTGGCAAAGCTACGCCCACATAGGTCACACTGATAAGGTTTTTCTCCTGTATGTAAATGTTGATGTTGTGACAGATGTGCACGCCTTCTAAAAGACATGTGGCATTCAGTACATTTGTGCAGTCTTTCCTTTTCGTGTACAATGACGTGTTGTCTCAGACGCCGTTGTGAGACGAACGGTTTCAGGCATGTTTCACATTTATAGTTCCGTTCTTTAACATGTACAAATCTATGCTGTCCCAGACCACTAGAATGTCGAAAACATTTATGACAAGTCTCACACTTGTAAGGTTTTGCTCCAGAATGTATGTAATTATGAATTCTTAATTCATTTGGTGTTTTGAAAGAAGCCTCACAAGTTTCACATTTATGCTGTTTAGACAGTGTCATATATTTGCTCTTACTCGCCATCTTCTCTCCGGGCGTGTTTAAGCCCTGGCTTAAAACAGTTCTATGGCTTGATGCATTTTCCTCTTTTACATGATGGTCAAAGTTTCAAGATATGATGTCTGCCAGGAGTTTTGTGTATATGAATGGAATCATTGGAGTTTTAAATACTGTAAATAATATGAATACATAGACATGTTAGCAAAGATGTAAAAAAAATGTACATCAATACTGCCTTATTCATTGAAACAAAACAATGTACATCAATACTGCCTTATTAATTGAAACAAAACAAGTGTTAGCATGTTCAATCAACATGTTGTATGTATGTTTAATAGTTTGGTTTTGTGTAGCATTGCATGTCCAATCATGTAAATGATCATAAATCCAAGAATGATGAGAAGAATGCAGAAGCCAGAGACCAAAGCCACAAGTATACCAAACTAGAAACTTCTCCATCATGTATAGATCTATCATCCATTCCCTCTATTTGCATGTAGAGATGTTCACTCAGGAATAATTTTTCTTCTTCTTTGGAATAATGGCATTCCCTCAATTACTGAGGATTGTCTGCCATGTGCTAGAATTTTGGTGACAACATTTTGCAATCAGCCTGCAAAACAAAACAAATAACCAATTAAAAATATTAAAGCAAGAAACATTTTGGGTCTTGCAAAATACTTTTAGGGACATGAGGTAAATCATTGGGGGGATCAAGGAAATATTTAGGGACAGAGACCCACACCCTCCTCAAAAATCAAAATGGTGATCAGATTCAGAAGAAAGAGAAAGCGCAAATTGTCAAACGAAGACCTTATCAAAACACTTAACAATATTAAAAACGTTTCATGAAAGCACTAAGAGAAAAATAGCAAGTGTGCGATGTTAAAAAAAAAAAAAAATAATAATTATAATAAAAAAAATAAAATAAAAAAACAAGCTGCATTGTCATGATTGTTGAAGTATTGGAAGTATAAACCTGGCTCTTTCCGTAGTGTTTTAATCAAATCAAATCAATTTTATTTGGTATAAAGTCCAGTCACTGGACTGTCACCACTCACAACTACAGTGTCCTCGGAATCTGGTGTTTTAGAACACTGAAAACACTGAACAAGGAACTGGATCAATCTGTCACTGGAAAGCAACTCTGCTGTTAGAAATCATTTCTATAGTTGCAACTGCAGACTATTTTTTTTTCTATACCCACAACTGCAGCAAAAACTCTGGCTTCATGCGATTCTTTATTTCTTAGTCAGACTAACACCCGTTTCAAGCTAATTTAAATAGAAATCCGAAACATAAAACAATTCCAGATTACGATTGGCTACCCAAAACTACTACAAATACTCCTTCTTTTCACTGGCGATTGTCCAGTGGAATGCCCTCCCTGCAGATGTTGCAAGCTTACCAAACCTTGATTCCTTCAAGGTTGCAGTCAGTAAGCTGCAACATTCCAGGCCGTAGACCCAGAAATAGTTGTTTTTAACATGATTTTAACTTCAACTTAGCTATTTTAACCTATTTTAACCTATCATCTTTTATACGTCTTACTGAATGCTTCATTAATTTTCAGTCTTCTTCTTTTTCGACAGCGCATCTGCCTAGAATGTCCGTGAGGGCGTATGGCAGTATACGAAGTATTCTTTTTCGATGTTAAACTAATCGTGTCCAGATTTTCATAGCATACAGGTAGCTGGTAGATACTGTATCTGTTAGCTAGGTGTAGATGTTCACAATTTTTAACAGCTCGTGTGAGCATTTACAGGACCATTGTTCCTCTGGTTATATTTGTTTCAGAAAAGTTAGGTGTAACATCAGAGACAGTTCAACATGGTGTAGAAGGACTGATGTATTTACTGACAGAAAGCTCAAAACTTCTGGTACGTTTAGTTAGGAACCCAACATCACTCGAATCATTATTGAATTTTTTTTCACCTTAACTCATATTTGACGAATGGATTTTCCCATTAATATCAATTGGGTGAGTCCACTTTCATTTTTAGGGGCATCAGGTGTGATTTTCAATTTTTAAACAAATTTTTGATGAAAATGCTCTAAGCAAACAGAATAGCCCCAGATGGGACGCCGCGTTCTGCGGCGTCACATCTGGGGCTATGCTGTTTGCCTATGTCCCATAAAAGGGACGCCAGACGTAAATGAGTTAACCTGACCTGCTGACAGGAAACGGCTATGTTTTAAAGTCTTGTCCCAACGGCCAAGAAAAAAGGGTTGACATATTTAGACTTGTACCAGAAGCGAACAGAGGAGCATGGCGACGTAGTGGTCAGTATGACAGACTCTGGATTGTGAGGGTTCGAACATCAATGGTGCAGAGTCGTGTCCCGCTGTAGTGATTAATTCCAAGGAAGTGACAACTACATCATGTCATGACTGAAAAATTGTTGACTGGGATTTTAAACCACCAAACAAACAAATGAGAAAGGATCAGCACTCGGCATTCACATGGATATTTCTTCTCATCTTGTAGATAACAGAAATAGACTTCCAGGATTCCATAATGACCTTGGGCTTCTCTGAGGAGATGAGACAAGCATTACTGGAGCTGTACCTGTCACGGCGGAGAGAGATTAGGGAGATTTTGAACGAGATGGCCATGGATCTTCCACATTACCATAACTTGGAATGGAGATTTGATGTAGAGGTGAGAAATCATGACGAAAACACGCCCATGCAATAAACAGAGATTTTTTAAGTTGTGAAAATTGAAAATTTTCAGTAGATTTTTTTTCAATGTTTTTCTTATTTTTGCTCAAAACATAGATTGTAGGTACACGTTAGAACCGCCTCAGCGAGGCGGTTCTAACGTGTACCTACAAACTATGTTTTGGGGCAAAAATAAGAAAAATAGGTATACCCCTGTGGACCCCAGTTTTATTATATAAAAGTGGGGTTTAAGGGGGTATTTATTTCACGGACATGTTTTCCTGATGTTAGAGACTCATTTGATTTTTAGCTCACCTGAGCCGAAGGCTCACAGGTGAGTTTATAGTATACCCATGCTCATCGTCGTCCGTCGTCGTTCACAATTTCAAAGATCTTCTCCTCTGAAACCGCTTGGCCAATCAAAGGCAAACTTCATGTGGAGCATCCTTAGGAAGGGGGAACGAAAGTTTATATAAATGGTCAAGGTCACATGACCAAAATGGCCGCCATGGCTATAAATAGCAAAAACCTTTAAAAATCTTCTTCTCCAGAACCAGTGGGCCGATTTCCATGAAACTTGGTATGTAGCATCGGGGACGCGGGCCCATCATAATTTATATAAATCATGACCCTAGGATGACATTGGCCTATTTTATGGCAAGGTCAACTTAGGTCTCCAATGCATTTGAATGGGAAAAAATGGTAAAATGCTATTTAATGGGTAAAACTTACTGGGAATAGGCACATGGACAGAAGATTAATGTTAATGGAAAATTTTAGCCCCTGGGGGTTGTCTGCCCCTGCCCCGGGGCTATATAGATGTATATGACCATAATATTCAAACATCTTCTCTGAAACCGCTAGGCCAATCAAAGCCAAACTTTTTTGTGGAGCATCCTTAGGAAGAGGGAATGAAATTTTATATAAATGGTCAACGTCACATGACCAAGATGGCCGCCATGGCTATAAATAGCAAAAATGTTTAAAAAATCTTCTTCTTCAGAACCAGAAGGCCTATGATTTTGAAACTTGGTATAAAGCATCTGGGAATGGAGCTCTACAAAGTTTATATAAATCATGACCCTGGGATGACCCTGACCTATTTTACGGCAAGGTCAACTTGGGTCGCCCATGCATTTGAATGGGAAAAAATAGGAAAATGTCATGTAATGGTAGAAAACATGCTAGGAATGAGCAAATGGACAGAAGATTTATGCTTATGAAAATATTTTAGGCCCAGGGGTTGTCTGCCCCTGCCCCGGAGCTATGTACATGTAGATGACCATAATATTCAAACAGCTTTTTCTCAGAAACTGCTTAGCCAATCAAAGCCAAACTTTATGTGGAGCATCCTTAGGAAGAGGAAATGAAAGTTTATATAAATGGTCAAGGTCACATGACCAAGATGGCCACCATGGCTATAAATAGCAATTTTTTTAAAAAATCTTCTTCTTCAGAACCAGAAGGCCTATGATTTTGAAACTTGGCATGAAGCATTTAGGAACGGAGGTCTACAAAATTTGTGTAAATCATTACACTGGGATGACATTGACCTATTTCACGGCAAGGTCAACTTAGATCGCCCATGCATCTGAATGGAGAAAATTGTTAAAATGTCATTTGAAGGACAAAACTTGCAGTTAATGGGCAAATGGACTGAATTTTTATGATTTGAAAAAGACATTGACTCCAGGAGTTATTCTGACCCTGCCCTAGGGTTATATACATGCAGTGTACCATTCTAGTCTAACAAGTTTATTGGTACATGTATATATCTTAGGTCTCAGGTGAGCGTTTACAGGACCATTGGTCCTCTGGTTTTTTTTTCTTTTCAGAATTTTATACCAGTGCAGGCATATTTCAGTCTTATCAGCGTCTTGTGAGAAGCAAGTTGTAAAGCATGCATGTGCATATGATACCTGCATATGTTTTCGCTACTTACTTAATTTGTAAACTGACGTATTCATTATTGTGATATAATTAATTATGCATAACTGGATATAACATAGTACATGTGTATCATGCCTGCATTGGTCTATTTCTATGATTAATCTTTGGATGTAGGTTTTACTCCTTACACAGTGCATAGTCTTTGTTCTGTCAAACAAGACGACAGGGTTAAAGTCGAGGTGAAACTGTATGTAATACAGTGAATTGTGACTCTCTTTTCTTTTCCAGCTTGCATCACGGTCTCTCCGTCATCAAGTGACACCAACAATCACAATGAAGTTACATACTCAGGACTGTGGTAAAACATCAACTCAGGTGCTTCAAACGGACCCTGTGAACCTCGTGCATCTCACGAAAGTTTTGGATGAAGCTCTTCAAGAAATAAAATCACCATCTTGTAGAAGAATTGTTCGAAACATTAAATGATTTGGAACTAAGAGTATGTGTGAGGTTATATTGCCATAGTCCATATGTCATTGACAAAATCATTCGTGAATGGATAGGTGTCGCACTTCAAGGAGCCCTGATTATAATTGTGTCTGTTGTTATATATGAGCAGCAGAATTATGATTATGCCAAATGGTAAACTTGGCAGATCAAGCATTCCAGGAAATAAAGTCACGAACTCTAGAAAAATAGTTCAGAACATAAAGTGAGCGGAGCTGTACAGAAACATTCCAACGGGGACACAAAAGCTGTAGAATGTACATCATACATATGAGCCGCCCATGGGAAAACAAACAATCTGCATATGCGAAAACAAAGGGGCAGATCAGCTTCGCAGTAACTGCGAAGCTGATCAGCGCCTTTGTTTTCGCTACTCGGATAGTACAATTCCTCCTCTACTTAACTCAAAAATTTCAAGCTTCTAGCCTGATTGTGTAGCTGTACAGGCCGGTTTGTGTCAGACCTGTTCGGAAACCACATTGTTGGTTTTCCCACGAGACGGCTCATATAGCTTTGCTACGGTTCGTTCAGCTTCTTTTACTGAATTGACCGAAATGGGCCTGGTTACCGGACTGGACTACTGGAATGGTCATTTATATATGTGTCCTGGAGTATATGGTGATCTCTATATACTAGTATTTTAATCAAAGGAACCTCTAAACAGTGGTCCTACCCCGGAACCCACCACTAACCTACACGAACCACTCTGAGAAGTCAATAATTTTTTTCCTATACTTGGGTGAAATTATCTTGTTCAAACTATTTATATAATACTGAAGTACGTTTTATGCCAAATAAAGCACCCAAATCCACAGCACAATGCCCATTCTGGTAGCCCATTCCGGTAATTATGCCCATTCCTGTCCGTTCCGATAAAGCAAATCACCCGCTTTGCTATCATGTAAACAACAATGATCATGATCAGCCTGTGCATCTACCTAGGTTTGTGTGCACTTGTGTTTACTATTCAAAGTTCATGTGGCTGAAAGTCCCAGTCGTTATGTTATGAAGATGAATGTGTTGTGCAATATCTTTTTGCATGTTTTTTTTTATGATAGAATTTTTGTATATATGACAGGAATAAAATTTATGAAATTCAATCATTATTGCGTTAAAGATTTATGTTTTGAATTCACTTTGATTGTTAATGATTATTCCAGTGCTCTTTTCATGGAACTGAGCTGAATCGCTGGCCAAGTTCATATACTTATACTGCTCTCACATATACCGAATTTCCCTTGCGAATGCCCTTCCGAATGCAATTTTGAGCAAATTCGCATTAATCGCTAGAAATTCGGAAGCATTCGGTAGCATTTGTAAGCATTCGGAAGCATTCGGTGAAAATTTCAAGTCATTGCGAAAATTAGGAACATGCTCCTAAAATTCGCAAGGAAATCATATTCTTAACATATTCGTAAAGAATTCGTAAACAATTCGGATTAATTGCAAGGCATTTGTAACACTCGCAAGCCATTTGCAAGGATTCGGTAGCATTAAATTCTATTGAGTTTTGATGTCCGTAAAGAATCGCTAGTGAATCGCATCATTTTCACATTCAAGACTCAGTTTTTAGCATCTTTTATTCATTGTGGCCCCTATCCTTCAAGTAAAGGCCATTATTTCAGGGCCGTCGTCGGCTTTTAAAAAGTGGTCCGGCCATGAAACATCAAATACGTTTTACGAGTGCCGAAGGCACGAGCTGGGGGAGAGCACGAGATGGGGCATTCCCCCTCTCGTAAGGGGGGTTCGGGGGATCTCCCCCGAGAAAATTTTATATCTCCGGACGTCCGTAGAGACGATTTTAATGCACTTTGTGACAATATTTACCCTTTAAGCACTGCTTATTTTATAGGTTTCATTATAATGAAGCCATGTCCTGGTCGAAAACCATGAAGCCTGAAAGCTCCTATTCACAGGATTGCCTTGCCGAAGGAACGCTGAGGTTGATTAAGAACCGGCGGTATATCCATGATAGAAGAATAACATGCACGTTTTACAAATTTTGGAATATGGAGAAAATAATGTTTACGAAAATTTTATACGTAAACGATTTTTCGGCATGTTGTTTGATTTAATGCAATAATTATAAACAGTGATTGGGTTATTGAAAAATTATGTTTAACTAAAGTTTTTTCACTTTACACTTTTTCTAATTCTTTTAAGATTACCATGATCACAGAGAATCGGTTTTATTCACAATGAATTAACAAACACTTTGATGCACCTTCACTTCAAACGATAATCCGTCAAAATCCAATAATGACAATACCTGTCTTTAAAAAGAGGTGTCATTTTCATGATTGTTTTTATAACGACCGTCTTTCACACCCTCGAGAAGATTGACCGAGTACGCTCACACTTCAAAAAAGTCGAATAGGCTATCACATTTTCGGCCGAATAATCGAAAATTGTGGTCCGGCCGAAACCATTTTCGGCCAAAAAAGTGGTCCGGCCATGGCCGGACCGGCCGGACCGCCGACGACGGCATTGTATTTATGGTGTTTGGCTTTAAGCTATCCATCAATGTATGACAGACAAATTAAAGTCCCGTGAAATATGTGTTTGCCCAGTAAAATCATCTTTTTATTGTGTAAATTGCAAATTGAGAGAAACAACAAAGTGGTTTGTGTTTCAAGAGTAGACTTGGACCAATAATGACATAATTTTTCCATGCCCCATGGCATTGTGGGTGATTTCGGTTTACATTGATATTATTGGCTACAATGTTTGCGAATGAGTAAAAAATCAAAAGAATTCGGCCAGCATTCGCTACACATTCGCTTCATTTGTAAGGTGTTTGCAAGACGTTCGTATTATTTGTAACGGCATTTGTAAGCGTTCGGAACATTCGTAAGGCATTTTCAAGAATTCGGTAGTGAGCATGGCAATCAATCGCAACATTCTTAAGAAATTCGTAAGGATCCGCAAGCAATTTTAACGATTTCGCAAAGACATCGTTTTGTACAAGCCCCGCCCGTCCATTCGCTTCATATTCGGTAATTTCAGCGCGAATTTCAAATTTTAGGATTCGCAAGGGATATTCGGTATATGTGAGAGCAGCATTAATGCAAAGCACTCTCAATCGCAGTTTATTGGTTACCACTCAGAAGTTAAACAGTTACTCTTTGGCTACCAAAGAGAAATACTCACCGTCGCCAAACATGAGACAGTGAACATGTGTTATACTTCCGGTTACCACATGCAGTAGGTCACAATGGGAAAGCCTTAGATTATTCTGCATGCCAAATACGGTATTTAGTGATTTGCTAAGTCATGTTTACACATTCACGATTTTTGTCTACGGTGCCGCTACGATTCGCCACGATTTGTAAAATCGTCGTGTACGGCGGCGGTGATTCGTAGTAGAACCGTGGTGAATCGTGGTGAATCTTGATGAATCGTGATGATTAGGGAAACTCCTCGGTAGCGCTACGGAAGTTTTAAACTGTTTAAAACATTCGTGGCAAATCGTGGTGGTTATTGGGCGTGGTCTAATTCGTAGCGCAACCGTAGCGGAATCGTGCTTATTCGTACTGATACCATAGCTATATTCGCGGCTATTCGTGAGAGATCGTGGCCAGTCGTGGAATCTTTGACACCACGAATTCTCATGATTCACCACGAATTGTGTACGGTTGTCCTACGAATCATCCACGGTTTCGCTACGGAGCTACCGCCGTGAATCGTACTAGTACCGTATCGAACCGTACAAGCACCGTGAGCATTCGTTGTGCCACCGTGGTCAATCCTCATTGACCGTAGCGTTGCCGTCATGAATCGTCATTGATTAGTAGCGATACCTACAGACACCGCACTAAAGGCTTGTTTACACATTCACGATTTTTGGCTACGGTGCCGCTACGATTCGCCACGATTTGTAAAATCGTCGTGTACCGTGGTGCACCGTCACGGTGGAGATTCGTAGTAGAACCTTGGTGAATCGTGGTGAATCGTGATGATTCGGGAAACTCCACGGTAGCGCTACGGAAGTTTTAAACTGTTTAAAACATTCGTGGTGTATCGTGACGAATCGTGGTGGTTATTGGGCGTGGCCTAATTCGTAGCGCAACCGTAGCGGAATCGTGCTTATTCGTACTGAGTGACACCGAAGCTATATTCGCGGCTATTCGTGAGAGATCGTAGCCAATCGTGGAGCTCCGTAGCGAAACCGTGGAATCTTTGACACTACGAACTCTCACGATTCACCACGAATTGTGTACGGTTGTCCTACGAATCATCCACGGTTTCTCTACAGAGCTCCACGACTGGCCACGACGGCTACCGCCGTGAATAGTACTAGTACCGTATCGAACCGATTCAAGCACCGTGAGCATTCGTTGTGCCACCGTGGTTAATCCTCATTGACCGTAGCGTTGCCGTCATGAATCGTCATTGATTCGTAGCGATACCTTGCAGACACCGTACTAATATCGTGGACATTCTTACTGGAATCGTAGTGACACTTAATATTTCCACTTTTCGCCACGATTTATCCCTATCCATCCCGATTTTTCTGACCATGAGAAATCCGGGTGAATCGTGGTGAATCGTAGAGAAAATCGTTAATGTGTAAACGGGGCTTAATATCGTGGACATTCTTACTGGAATCGTAGTGACACTGAATATTTCCACTTTTCGCCACGATTCTCCCGATCCATCCCGATTTTTCTGACCATGAGAAATCGGGATGAATCGTGGTGGATTGTATAGAAAAACGGATCTTTTACACTTTCTGTGTCGTCTTGATAAACATAACTGCGGCTAACTCGAAAATAAAAAGCGGCAAATCAGCTGCATCTTAGGATACCCAAAAGAGTGACATGTAGCTCCGGATTTTATGAAGGTAATGTGGTGACAGTCAGAATATAGTGTACAGGTGTATTTCTTCTGTCAGTTGGAAAGCCGTTGTTTTAGAATGTGGAAATGAACGCAACTGCAACAGAAACGCATGCGATGCGTTTTGTTAACAACTTTACTGCGTTCCAATTATAAACGTTGTCGAATTCGTGACGTTAACGTCATCGAAAACGTCGACTTAGCAACACTGACTTTAACGATACTGTAACTAAGCTGCAACGACAGATGACGAATTTTACATCAAAGTTGCAGAAAAATTGACATGGGCACAAATGCGCGTAAGTGATTTCATTTTCGATATAATTTTGCGTGACGCTTTGACGCATGTTTTCTCGTCTTACCGTAATCGATCTTTTTAATTGTAAATTTGATTGTTTCCCACGTGAGCTTTAAAGGAATGGCATTGGTTCTGACTGCATCTGTTCCTGGCCCCGAGGTTATAAAACTTTTTTTCATGCTCAGCTCACCTGAGACTAAAATTTATCCTGCTCATAAATGTTAAAATACCAACAATTGTTGGCATTTTAACATTTATTAGCAGGATAAATTACCAGATTTTGAAGCATGAACCTGAATTTTCCACTAATTTTGACTATTTCAGTATTTATGATCAGTTGAAATTTGATGCTCAGCTGAGTTGAGCATGAAAAAAGCTTTATAACCTCGGGGCCTGGTTATTGGTCCTGATTGTACCAGTTGCTGATCAATGCAGACTTTTAGATTGTATCCGTCAAGTCACCTTTTCTTATTACCTCAGTCTAAGATCAGAGAATAAAGAATAATATTCAATATACATGTTATTGAGCCACCTCGTGGGAAAACCAACAATGTGGTTTCCGAACAGGTCTGACACAAACTGGGCTGTACAAGCACAGAAGATGGCTAGAAGCTTGAAATTTTGGATATAAGAAGAAGAGGGATTGTACTTTCCTAGTAGCGAAAACAAAGGCGCTGAGCTGATCTGCGTCTTTGTTTTCGCATATGCAGATTGTTGGTTTTCTCATGAGGCGGCTCATATACGTTTCTCTTTGGACAAATTAAACACGCTGAGCTTCAATAATTTAGTATATAAATATTTGCTGCCTTCTACAGCCTGTTTACCAATCTATTATATTTACATTTTTATTGCAATCGCCCTAGATGAAAGTATCTTTCTTGATGTTCTTCATTTCCCAATGAAAAACATTATGTCACGTGGTCTAGAGGCCACGCCTGTGGGCGGGCTGACGTCAAAACTCATCCACTGACATTGTTTGTTTACTCTTGTTGACGTGACGTTGGCCGCGTATCGCCATGACGTTAGGCGCGAAAAGTTGACGTTTTGGCTGTTCCAAAATTACGTTAAGTCGGATTTTATGTCAAATAACATGAAAATGAAAGGTGATATGCGCAATTAAAAATCCTTAAATGAATAGGATTAATTTATATAAGCCTGGCGTCCTTTTTATGGGATAACAATGGGTAAGTCCATTCGTTATTAAAGGGTTAATGTCATGGGACCGCCAATATTTGAGCCGCCTCGTGGGAAAACCAACAAATTGGTTTCCGAACAGGTCCGAAACAAACCGCCCTGTACAAGCACAGAAAAGAGCTAGAAGCTTGAAATTTCGGATTTAAGTAGAAGAGGAATTGTACTATCCGAGTAGCGAAAACAAAGGCGCTGATCAGCTTCGCAGTTTCTGCGAAGCTGATCTGCGCCTTTGTTTTCGCCTATGCAGATTGTTGGTTTTCTCATGTGGCGGCTCATTTGGAAAACCTGTGAGAGACTATAATTAATTTCTTTTGTCACGCGGCGATTGGAAGCTTTAAACTCAAAAGTCATGTTTTTCTACATTTGTGTTATATGTGTTTTCTATGAACGAAGAAAGGGAAGCGATATTAAGTAATCATATGAAACAAGTTCATGCAATATTGTCCTAATAATAATCGAAATCGGAGCGCTCTACATTCTATGGTCAGGTCTGACGGAATACCGAACTAATCCTAGATTTTCAGGCTGGAGAAGATTCGTATTTTTTCTCTAAGGACCATTTTTGACTTTCGTAAGATTTACTTTTTGAACATTTCATATTTTTCTGTTGGTGTTTCAAAATAATGCCGGTAAAAAAAATAATAAGAAAAGCTTCTTCAACAGATGATGTAAGAAGAGTAGCACATCTGAGCAATGGAGGTGGGCCTTTAAATGTTTTGCAAACCCATCTTGATTCGAAGCGTTTCATAGGCAAAGGTGTTCTACCATAGACCTTTGTATTTAAGATAAAACTCTTAATATGAGTACGGACGCATTGACATGTAATGTAATGCTTACTCAATATGAGTTCTTTTAGCAGCCAAATAAAAGAAATGGTAATTTCTATTGAAATGTAATGTGCTGCTAACAATGTAATAATATGGCATCTACAAAATCAAACCAAAAGACGTTTTATATACATATAAACCTAACACCTTTTATGGAACATATTTTTGACCTATGTATGCTTTGAATATCGCTCAAATGAAATTAAATTTAGGCGTCCAATTCCATTACATTATCAGTTCAGTAAAATTTGTATGGCTTTAATGCATCAAATATAAGCTAAAGTCATTGACAGAATATATTGCTTTATTTGACATCGCGCACGAAAAAAGCATTAAATCTTTCCAAAGAAGCTTTATGGTTTGATTTAGGAAGAACAAAATTTTGTCACTGTTGATTTACCGATGATAAGGACACATAAAACATAAGAGGAAAAACTGAAAATCATCTTGGTATTGATAAAATATACATGTACATTACATGAAATAAAGCTAGAAAGGAAGGATCCTCGATAGTTAAAATACGCTTGAAACCGGTACGTTGTTTTTAAATCGTATTTTTTTTGATATATCAAACATGATTTCAAACTTAAATTTCTTTTCTTTATGGATTAATATGTTGATGTATATTTGAATATTGATACCTTTCGTCTTTTCAACATTCATTATAGCTCTCAAAAGTATGTTTATTTTTACATAGTGCCTTAACCTTATGTCCACATAAGCAAAAGTATGTTTAAACACCATATGTAGTCTGATATTATGCGTCACGGCATAGGAAAACCGGGCATGTCTAACATCAAGACATTTTAACAAACATTATATTTTATTTTCATATGTCATATCTTTAATTTAGACACAAAAATTCTACTCTAACGACATGCATCGTGTTCAAGACAGGGTTTCTTTATACGAGGACTGTTCATAATAGTCACGGATTGCTCTTAAGGACAGAAAGGCCGACTTTCACTGGATCAACTCGAATTTTTATCGAAGTCAATAACTACTATAAGCTGGTTGTATCCCAAACTATTGAACACCACAAACATTACGACTTCGGTCATAGCTACAGACGGTAAATCAATTTTATCTCATTTTACTAAGTTTTATTTTCTAATTTTGAATCATTTTTTTTTTTGTTTTATCTGGCGGCCAATCGAAGCAGGCGCTTGAAGTTTTGCGCCTGCGCTTTGTGGTCTTCAGTGATGCTCGATTGATTGTTTCCGGGTGTTTTCTTTATGGTCTCGAAATGACTTTTAAAAAACGGAAAACAAATTATATATGAAATAATATATTCATTGGATGGATAATACAATTTGAGCAGCAAATGTGATATACATGTACACGTAGAAAGTTTCATATACATGTATAAATTGTGAAACGTGACAATGATTCAAGTCTTCCGATTGGATTGATTATTTTTTTGGTTTAAGTCAGGTAATACTTTGTTAAAATTAAACTTTATAAGTACATATTGACCTTAATACACATTACAAAGTTAATAAATTGAATAATCTGAGATTTTATCGACTCTTTGTGTTTTAAAATTTGTTTCAATGCAGACAAGTGTATCATTGTATACTTCTGTCGACGGGATTCAAAAGTTACATAATAGGCATTTTGTCAGTTCACATGACATTTTGAATTTTAGTACAGACATTTTGAATTTTAGCACATATGATTGAGAAGCCTTAAACTTGTTAAAGCTGCAATTGGATTAAGCTAAAAACAAGTAAGCATTTTATTTTGACGTATGTTTCTGATAATCTGTACATGTATCATAATGAAATAAACGTTACAATCAAAATTAAACTGAGATACCTTGATTTGGCTGTAAATTTTGGTGAGAGAGAGAGAGAGAGGGAGAGAGAGAGAGAGAGAGAGAGAGAGCTGTAGATGTTGCTGCTGTCATTGGTTGGCGGGTGTAACCATACAAAGAGTGGTGCATTGATGTTTCCAACAATGCTGGCAACAGCGTAAAGTTCTATGACATGGTTTACGCCTAGCAAAATCACTTCTATAATTGAAAAGTCAATAGGAAACCTAGATTAATAATCATCGAGGGAAAACAAATGACTTTATTCACCGTTGCTATCTGACTCTTTAAATCGATAAAAATATTCAATATTTAGCATTTCCAATTATTATCTATAAGCCGCAGCTTCCCACTGCAAACTGCAACGCCTTTACTAAGGTAGGCAGAACTCGTCCCTACATGCAGTGTCATAACAGCAGTAAATGAACAACAAATAATCGAAGATGAAAAAGTAATGTCGACGCACAAATGTTGCATTAAAACAAACGAAGTCGACTTAAAGACTAAATCATCAAGGAGATTGCACTATAAAACACTGCAGAGGCTCGTCTTAATTTTCCATAAGTGGACTAAAGCAAACAACTGATAACCCCACACTATTGATTTGGCGACTAAAGTGATTTTGACGTGGAGCCTTTGATAAAATTTAAATGTCTTTGTTGACATTTGAAATTTATTAAATCTTAAACCATTGAAAATGTAAATGAGGGATACATGTATACAAACATATTAAGTTATTGGTTAATTTGAAAACTGACAGAGAAATATATATTATATATCTAATATATAACAAATACATTGCAAAAATCAAAACTGTGTTCGTTTAATTACCTTTCGCTATTTATTTGGCCAAAACACGTTATAACCTTATAAATTATGGTGTGCGTATGTAGATGCCAAAACGAAAGGGTTCGGCGCAGACTGGCATTTATCAGAGGTAGGAAATGGTGTTAACAAAACCATTTCAGTATTATAAAGCGTTATAACACATGGAAAGATTAAAGTTAAACATAGCATAGCCACCGATCTAATCCTCCATAAATTAAACGAGCTAATCTCTAACCTAAATAAATTCGATTTGGGTATTGGGTGACCTGTCTTATTATATGAGCCGCGTTATGAGGAAACCAATATTTCACATATGCGAAAACAAAGGCGCAGATCAGCTTCGCAGTAACTGCGAAGCTGATCAGCGCCTTTGTTTTCGCTACACGGATAGTATAAACTCTTTTCTTCTTAAATCTGAAATTTCGAGCTTCTAGCCGTCTTTTGTGCTTGTACAGCTCGGTTTGTGTCGGACCTGGTCGGAAATCAGACTGTTGGTTTCCTCATAATGCGGCTCATATATCTGCATACCACTCTCGACTTTGGTCCTTAAGTTTCTGATTTAATGATTTTTATGCAAAGCAGCTTTATTACTTGGTGACATTACAAATGCTTTCATTTGATTTCTCACGGTAATATGTTATGGATTTTACGCGTTCTGTGATATAAAAAGTAAAATGTTTTTAATGGATTTTAAATGGTGTCCGCGTTATAACGGTGCAACCCCATTATAAGTGTAATCGCGTTATATATGAAATTGTAACAGTGGCATTACATCAGTAAGTTTATCGAATCATTTCCTTGTTTCATGATTTTTCATTTTCTCTTTGTTATTATTTTGTCCAGTGGTACAAAGTCGATATGCCCTATTCTTAAGACTAATATTATTTTCAGTTTAAATATAGCTGTTCTCAGCGTGCATGTGCAATTGATAACCCAAAGCAACACATAAGCAAACAATCAAATTTCAAAACTACTAAACAATTGATTATGTCGTGCCACTATGTGGGATAAATTGACAATATCTCTGACTTTGTCCCTTTAGTGACATCGTTATCATTGATTTTGCAAGGCTGCATTACAATATCTGACTTCCTGAGATTATACCGTCGACCTCAATAATTGCTAGAAAATGAAAGAGATAAAGCCACTGTTTTTGTAATTGCCATAAACATCAAAGTTCCTTGTATTGGCAACCAGTTCCTATTCAAGTTGTCATCGCTATAGCATCTGAATGACACGTGGGCTTACATGTAAAAAAATAAATAAATAAATAGATAATAATAATAACTTACAGTAGTTTCTAGGTTTACGAAATATTTACTATGGTTTACTTTGATTCTCGATATTTACAATTCACCTTAGGTGCCCTAACATTTGTATTTATTTGCGCCACCAGTGCACAATCATGTTTACCAAAATTTACTTAGGTATTCAAATACATGTAAATCAATTATTATTTCATTTTTTTTTTCAGGTTATCTGTGCTTCTGTTAACCCAAGAAAAATCGTAAGAACCTCAAAGAAGTATCAATATGAGTGCTAGAAAGAAGAAAAAGGACGATAAGCCGCCTCCGGCAACGGGACCGGGTAGCAAAATTGTCTCCCTTATCGAAGCATTGAAAAAACACCTTAAGAAAATTGAAGGAAACAAGTACCATATCAAGTTTGGTACCTGTAACGTCAAATCCCTGCCGGTTGAATTATGGACAAACGAGGAACTGTGTGAAGTGGCGATTAAACTGAACTGTGAGAATAATAGGATAAAACGGTTGCCAAAGAGCGTATCCGCGCTGGAGAATCTGGAATACATCAATATACGCAACAATGCTCTGGGTGCTTTCCCTGCTTCGGTGTCAAGGTTAAAGAAACTGATTTACCTAGATATGACAAACAATAATATCAAAAAGGTCCCACCGGCTATTCATAAATGTACAGCTCTGTCAACGCTGTTAGCCTCAAACAACAAAATCCGCGCGCTTCCAAAGAACATTGGGAAAGCCCCGGCGCTTATGTACGCGGATTTCTCGCACAATCAAATAAAATCGCTCAAGAAAGGCGTGTACGAGCTGACAGCGACCTTAATCCTCTCCCACAACAAGATAACGGATCTGCCCGCAGCCACGGGGGCTAAACTGAAGACCAACATTCAGAAGATGGATCTGTCCCATAACAGCATTAACCACATACCGGAGACAATCGAGAAGCTGACACGACTGGTCTGGCTGGACCTCTCAAACAACTCGCTGCATGAGCTACCGCCGCAGATAGGAAAGGTGAGGTTCCTACACTACTTCAATGTATCGCACAACAATCTGCAAGATCTACCCGAGGAGCTGTGGCATATCGGTCCGGGGCTTGACACCCTTCTTCTCGGACATAACGAGTTGGGAGTTCTGCCTGATGATATTGCGAGACTGAAGAAACTCAGAGAACTGGACGTTTCGGGGAATCAGCTGGCGTATCTCCCGGAGACGATAAAGGAACTGAATTGTCTGCAGATACTGAACGCTTCAGAGAACAAGCTGAATTCAATGAAATTCGCCACGAGTCTGAGGTCTCTTGAAGATTTGAATGTAGCTAGCAATGAGATAGAAGTGATTCCGGAGGAAATTTCAACACTTAAAGCACTCAAGTCCCTGAACATTACGGACAACAAAATCAAAGTTCTGCCTGACTGTTTAGGTAACATTACAACTTTGAAGAAATTGTACGTTGCTAAGAACAAACTGGCAAACCTACCAGATACGATCGGTGTCAATCAGGTGCTTACAAACTTGGATATATCCCACAATCACATCACCGCGTTGCCTACGGATCTGAGAAAACTGAGGAATCTGGAAGAATTCAGGATGAGCCACAACGAGATAGCGGGAATGCCACGGTCCATAGATTTCTTATACCAGCTACAGGTCTTGGATATCGGGAGTAATGGATTTGCGGAACTGAATATTCCAAAGACCATTACAGAGCTGACGCTTTCAGACAATCCTTTGACGATAAACCACACGGATTTACGGTCGCCGCTGGTGGTTATTGGAGACAAGGACCACCTGAGAAATCTGACAAAGCTAGAGTTATCTCACCTTGGACTGGATGAAATACCACCGAGTGTTTATAACCTTAGACTGCTAAAACATCTGAATGTCTCAAACAACAGTCTCAAAACGCTCGGGGACAATGTCTGCAAGCTCCGTGGTCTTGAATCATTGGAAGCGAATCAGAATGAAATCAAAGCACTCCCTAAGAATATAAAGGTCTTACAAAAGCTTCATAATCTGTCGCTCAGTGATAACCATATAGAGGAGTTTGCAGAGGGACTACTTTCTTGTATCTCGCTTGAAACGTTGAACCTGTCTCACAACAGTATGAAACTGTTACCGGAGAACTTTGGTCGTCTCAACAAACTGGTGAATATGGATCTGTCTAACAACAAACTGCTATCGTTTCCTACTGACAGAATTGATATTCTTGCGTCCCTACTGTCACTGAACCTGAACCAAAACCACATCGACGCAATGCCAATAGACTTTCCATACTTATACAGGCTGAAACAACTAAGAGCTGCTGGAAATGACTTGGAAGGGCTTCCCGGAGAGTTAGATAAACTGAAATCACTGGAAGTGCTCGATTTGTCGGACAATATCATTGAAGTTTTACCAGAAAGTATATGTAAGGTTCCAAACCTGAAGGAACTCGATGTTTCGTCTAACAAAATTACCCGAGGGTTTCCGAAGGCGTGGGAAAATTTGCGCGCCAGAGCGACAGTAAGCATGGCGGAGCAATCTTCTGTGAAAACGCGGGAGCCACGTGACAGGCCGAAACCAGTTGAATCCGAGACACAAGTTAGTCCCAAGCAGGGGAGGAAAAAGAAGGGCGGGGGAAAGAATTCTCCCATGACTCTCAAGAAATCTGGGTCAAAGTCTGCTCCACCAAAACCGATTCCGACCAATGGATAAATACATAATGTGTTTTGGAAACTTTAAAAGGTGCTATGGTGTATAATAGTGGTCTTATATACTACTCTTTTTGATCAGTAACTAATGAAATGTGTCTGTGGCAAAGAAAAGGCTATGTGGTAAAATGTAGCTTTGTTTGTAGGAACTTTGAATGAAATACAATAAAAAAGACACATAAAACTTAAAGGATATATAGAGGAAAAAAAGAGAGAAAAAGTGCTCAGTTCTGAGCTGAGAAGGAATTTTATTGATCAAAAACTGTGATACTTTAATGTGATGATAGGTTTAGCTTTAACATTATGCGTTTTATTATTAATATTATACATGTTTTTTTTTTTATATTAAATCTAATGACTGTTCAGCTATTGTTTCGAGAAAATCTGCAGTCTCTGCTTTGAAATGGCCAGTTAAAATCATAGAAACTGGTCAAAAATTCTGACAGTTCTGTAGGTTGTTTCATAATGCATTTCAATAACTATTTCTGTAATTTTGTTATCATAGTTGTTACGTTATAGCAATCTTGGACGTACAAAATCGAATAGCAACGAGTTTTCGTTTGTCATTTTCCACCCAGAATACTGACAGATATGATTCAGGGCCCAGTTGTTCAAAACTAACGTCGTTAGTTAACGTTTCGTTAAAATTTCAAACATCAATATTACAAATACACTGTTATTTTTTGTTGAAAAAATGTGAGAATCCTTTGCACTGCAAAGGATTCTCACATTTTTTTCAACAAAAAAATAACAGTGTATTTGTTACTTTAGCTGATATTTGCTTAACAAATTTATGTTTTAACGATATCGTTAAGCTAACGATGCTTTGAACAACTGGCCCCTGATTGTAACATGCCTAAATGTACTTCTAAACGTTTCGCACATATAATGTGACTTTGCATCTTATGATAGTGCAATGCATTCATAACTCTGGCGCACTGTCAAAAGATCGCTCATGAATCAAGTGCTGATTTGAGGTCGTGCATAACTTTAGCATTGAAGTAAATCAAAATCCACAATCAAGTACATTAATCCAAATGTACTTCATTCGAAAACCAATCAATATCCAAAGATATAGAGATTTCGTATACGAATGAATCAATGCAGCCCTTTCATGGGGAAACCTATTTTTACGCATACAAAAACACTGATCTGTACAAACAAGCTGGTCAACACCTTTACTTTCACTTAGAAGATGAACAATATTCTGGCTAATTCTATCGGAAATCAACGAGCCCCTGGTCATCTGCTGTAGATGATCGGGCCGAGTTTGTGTCCAACCTGGTCGAAAACCAGTAGGATTTTTCGTAAAGCAACGAAAAGATAAAGCAACTTCACGTTTAAATTAAATAATCAATGATTATTGGAACAATATTAACGTCACTGATGAAAAGTTATCAAATGTCAAACCTTAATGACGATTCTAGTTTCCTATCGTTAATTGGATTGATTTGGTGGACAAGTTTCCCGGTTTCTATGCGATGCATCCGCTTTATCAACCGTATATTCATCATAGTGCATTTTAAGCCGTAAATGCAGACCGCCTTCGTCGAAAATCTTAGTTTGTATTTAACGCGTAGGTAAACAGCTAAAATCTTGTATTGATATCGACCCCGTTTGGGGAAACGTCAAACGAGTAATGATTATTACATTGCTGATATGCTTGCTTATCTGAATCTTTGCTACGAGCTAAGTCAGTACAAATCATTGGTGATGTCACGATAACTCGTATCGTTCAAAAGGAAACACTCATGATTGTTTCGCAAAAACATGCACCGGCTAACGAACATGTTTTTCATGAACTGACAGCCGGACAAGCTGCGACGTTCGACCAAGTCATAGACTAGTTAGAGATACACAACGAGGACCAAACAACAACTAAATGTTGTGAACCCCGGCACTGCAGAAGATGAGGGTGAGGTTAGGCGCCTGTAAAACCGGGTTAAGACCTCCAGTAATTTTATATTACTGATCGTTCCAAGGCGATACTTCTGTTGTGGTTCTTATTGTTTTGTGTTTTGGAGTGTTTGAGCCTTATGTACGTTTTCATATTTTTACTGATTAAGTTCGGGTAGCCGAGTGGCCACCTATTGGGGAATAGCTGCTCACTCGGCTTACGATATGTTTTCTTGGTATAAGTACCTAAATAATCATTTTTCCAACACTCGGTTTGTGGTGTGAGAATGTCTTTCTGATTGTGTCATTGCCTTGTCATTGCCTACTTTTACCTTCTTTAATACAGAAAGAATGAATGAGTCAATGAGAAGCCTTCGCGATAACGTATCACTCTCGCAGCACTTGGTAAAGCCACTCGCCAAGTGTTCACCCGTTGTCGTGTTCGATTCTGGGTTTCTCCGACTTTAAACCACGGCCACGTGTCCGTACGACCATATAGCTCAGCGAGAGGTTATATATCCAGATACGCGCCTGGGCCGACGAATGACTGAATACATGTGCTCTTTTTGGTATAAATTTATTTGGATCTAAAACTGTCATGTCACGGCTGGCTATCATAAAGTCATTAATGGAGTTGCAGTAACGGAAGTACGAAGATTGATCTGTAGATGAGCAGCGTCATGAGAAAACCGGATTTTTGCCTATGCGAAATCAAAGGCGCAGATCAGCTGTGCAGTAACTGCACAGCTGATCAGCGCCTTTGGTCTCGCTACTCGGACAGTACAATTCCTCGTCTACTTAAGTCTAAAATTTCAATCTTCTAGCCTGCTATTGTGACTGTACAGGCCGGTATGTGTCGCACCTGATCGGAAACCCCGAAAACCGGTTTTCTCGCGTCGCGGCGCAATTTGCAGAGGTCTAGAAGGGCTCACCAGTCTTAGTAAATTCCGGATGATTTTTAAAATGCAGAAAAGGTAAATATCTAAGACCCCTATCTAAACTACGCAGTCTGATCATATCATTCTCATCTATATGAAAATCAAACAAGTCTATATTTTCTTCAAGCCTAGACGGCGTTTCGGATTTCGGTATAACACACATCCCTTTCTGTAGCATGAATCGCAACAAGATTTGCGAGGGTTTCTTATTGTACTTTGCGGCGATCTCCGCGACCACCTTGTCCTCTAAAAGCGGCGGAGAATCGCCGCTAGCCTGGGCCTTGTGGTGCGCAGGTCTTCCCGGGGCTCCGAGGCTTGCAAATGAAGTACACGAGATACTGTGATTCTGACAAAAGGCCCGTAACTCATTCTGCTGAAGATAGGCATGACATTCAAACTGGGCATTCTGCGGTCGTATAGTTGTGTTTTTCATAATCCGAAGCATCTGACTTGGAGTAAAATTTGAAACGCCAATGCTCCGCACACGTCCAGACTTTACTTGTTCCTCTAAGGCTTTCCAAGTTTCACATATATCATAATGTTCAAACATGTAGTTACCGTTCTTGTCCAAAGGACGCATATTGTCGCCACCTAGATTTTTCAGGCCCCAAGGGGAGTGAATCAGAAGAAGATCAATGTACGTACTCTGAAGGTTCTCCAGCGATCCATCCACGGAGAATTTGACGTCCTTAGGGCTTAGGTAGACAGTTGGGACTTTCGTGGTTATAAATAAGTCTTTTCTTGTTATCTTTCCTCGTTTTTCGAGTTGTTTGATACCGGTGCCGATCTCAGCTTCATTCTTGTAGGAGTAGGCCGTGTCTATCAATCTGTAACCTGTAGAAAAGAGCATGCAATATACATAGATTTTTTTCAGCAGTAAAAATTGAAAATTGCTATGGAAAAAAATAATGTTTTTAATATTTATGCTCAAAACATTGATTGAGGGTACACGTTATAACCGCCTCGATGCGGATCTAACGAGTACCCACAATTTATGTTTTGGATAAAAAATAAGGAAAATTCATGTAGCAACTAGGTCCACCATGCATGAAGCCAAATCAGAACTGCACTGACTCGTCACTGATACAAAAAGGTAAAAGTATGCAGTGACTGGGAAATAATCAGAAATCATCCCACTCCAAAAACCGACAATCAGGTACTTTTATTAAGAAACCAGATCGTAAGCCGAGTGAGCAGCTATTTCCCAATAGGTGGCCACTCAGTCAAACTTAACTAAATATATGAAAGCATACATAACGTACCTATATTGACAGCATACTCTACAGCATGCTGTAGCTTATCCCCAGCCATCACAAATGTCCCAAGGCCTATCACTGGCATCATGTGACCGTTGTTCAGTTTTATAAGTCTGTTGAGTTTACTCATCTGAAACAGAGGGGTTGTAAAGCTCTACAAGGTTATCACTTTATGATGTATTATGACTAGAACACAGAGATTTCTATGCCTATAAGACAAAATACATTATACATTACAATTGTGTGCAAAATTTATGTCCTCAACGTCGGACTGAACATAGGCCGCAATATTTTTTCGTGTAAATACCGGAAAAATTATACTTTCTCTTACCTGGTCAACATATTTTCCTGCTTTTGATGTCATACACATGAATAAAGCAGTAGGCCAAACAGGATGTCGTTCAATTCAGATTATTCTAACTTGACAAGCATTTCAAAGCTAACATTTTATTTTTTTACTCCCATAACATGAGAGATCGGGTATTTCTGATATTTTCTAGTATGGTGTTCCTGTTGAAATACCCGATCTCTGATTGACGTCAATGGTGATCTTGCCAAATAAGTAGGCCTATATAAAAAAACTGTCTAAAAATGATTAATCGCGTGACATTCGACGTTTATATTTTGACTTTGATATTGAATGCCTGGCTTGATGGCTTCAGATTTAAAATTTCCCGTCACATAAACATGTTGACCAGAAATGCAGAAGAGACAGGATAATTTGGTATGCCTACACGTTCATTGGATACTGGATAGGTATCACGCTCGCACAAACTTTGTTGTGCTTAGCCGTAGACTAGTCAGTTTAGTAGGCCTACGTTTCTTATAACTAGCGCGGGAAACAAGACTAGCAGTGAGTCTGGGCGCCCAGTATCTTAGCATTGTCGCTGACAGGTAGCGCTTCACGCACTGACCTGTCGCAGTTGGCCAATGGGATCTGGGAAATTCATGCGGGATGCCCCAGCTTTCTTCGTGTGTCGTCTGTAGCCAAAATCGGCTATATCCCACAATTCAAAGCGTCAAATGCGAGAGATCAAGATGAGGTATCGTCTGATCTCGCGAGAATGAGTATCTGAGCGTAAGGCAAGCAGACTAATACCACCAGACGGACGGATAGACACACAAGAAGTTTTAACTCCTCCAACAGGGCTATCGGTATCATAAACTTCGAAAAACCTTTTCTAAATTTTATCGTAGACACTATGAATTGATTTCCAAATATAATGTTGGGTTAAAGACGCTTTTAAGTGAGGGTCTTTCGGAACCAGAATTTTATGGTGACTTGGTTTACAAATTTAAGAAACTTGTAGGAAGTAATGATTTTTCTTTTCAGTTTAGAAAAATCATAACACGTTACAGACGTATAGGTTATAACTTGAATGTTATGCGACAGTCTGCATGCTTAGTTTTTAACCCAATCACGGTTGATAACTATGCTGCCTTCTTTAATTGCACGCCGGTGGGTCGGGCGTCAGACTCTATGATGGCCCCGACTTAAAGCTATTCATTTTAGTTGGTTGGGGCCGGAGCTTCTTGTCTGTTGCTTGGCCCACCGGGGTCCAACTGATGTTTTTCTTTAGCTCCGGAGTTAGTAAGTTATTGGCGCCCAGGGATCTCCATCGTCGGGCAGCTTACTGAATCTGTGAGTCCTGGTTTTTGATTCATCAGGATGTTTATCATGATTTATTTGTTTGTTCTTGATGATTCATTTACTAGTTAGAGATTCACCACGAGGACCGAAGAACTAACTAAATGTTATGAACCACTGCAGAAGCTGAGGGTGAGGTTACGGCCGTGTAAAATCGATTTAAACCCGCCAGTAACTTTGTGTTACTGATCGTTCCAAGTCGATACTTCTGTGGTGGTTCTTTTTGTTTTATGTCTTGGTGTTTAAAATATTTTTGTGCTGTTGGCGCCTTATGTATGTTTGCATATTTTTAGTTAAGTTAAGGTAACTGAGTGGCCACCTATTGGGAAAATAGCTGCTCATTCGGCTTACGAAGTGTTTTCATGGTATAAGTGCCTGATTGTTAGTTTGGTTTTTTCCCACCTTGGTTTTTGGAGTGGGAGTCTTTTTCTGATTGCGCCTTTTCCTGATCTTTGCCTACTTGTACTTTTTTTAAATATATCCAACCAACTGATCAAGAGTTACTGACCCAAGACTTGAACTTGGAAGTGCAAACTACAGAAATCATGACGCGGCAATCATTCTCCGAGTCCGGGGTAGACAGACAGACAGACAGTACACTTACCGTGACAGATGTCTTTCCACGATGAGGCAAGCTGCAGTTGCGTTATACTTTTTTTACACTTGTGGGTAAGTCACTCTTGGTTACATGAATGTATAATGATAACTGCAGTATAAAGCCTAACGAACCGATTTTGAACCAGTGTACGTCTATCATGGATACCATTTCTGTCTACGAATATCAGTATGATCTTTATGAATAATTTAGATTTGTTTATGTTAAAGATGCACGCAACAACTTCAGATATAACACCAATCTAAAATGCAGTTGTGTGTGTAGTCATGAGCACCAAAATTGCAGTTGTAGTTATAGAAACCTTTACAAGAGTTGTCTACTTTTGTTTTCAAAAATAACGGGCTTCTCATGCACCTAGCACAAACAGTGACAAACTGATT
The DNA here is from genome assembly GCA_964017185.1 of Rugalucina vietnamica. NCBI lineage: Eukaryota > Metazoa > Mollusca > Bivalvia > Lucinida > Lucinidae > Rugalucina > Rugalucina vietnamica. Next base: position 9,271,398 of record OZ024883.1, read on the forward strand.
TATAATGAAGAAGAATTTCCATCATGTACAGCGCTTAGTAGGATGAGTGACTTTAGAAGGTTTATTGGTGATGGAACTCAACCTAAAACTAAATCAAAGCCCCAGAGAAGTTTCTTCGAAAAGGTTGATGAACAGTTTGAAATTCTGTACCAGAAGGCTGTTGAGAAGGCAAATGTGCAGACCAAAAATATTCCAGGTGAGCAAAGCCAAGGAGTTTCAAGACATGGAGATCGTGCTTCACCACATCAAAGGTTCCATGTCCGGCACCGCGACACCTTTTAATAAGTCAAGTACCATAATAAATTAACACCTAATTATGTACCCAGGATGAACACGGCCTCAGTGCTAGCAGATAACAGCATGAAAATAACCACAGATTTTCTTTCAATGTGTGCATAAGAATGTTTTTTTTTTGTTTTTAGCTCACCTGAGCCGAAGGCTCATAGGTGAGCTTATAGTATACCCATGCTCCGGCGTCCGTCCGTCCGTCCGTCCGTCCGTCGTCCGTCGTCCGTCGTCGTTCACAATTTCAAAGATCTTCTTCTCTGAAACCACTGGGCCGATTGTTCTCATATTACACATACACCATCTACAGGTAGGGGGAAAGAATAATTGTGTTTTTTGTTTTGATCGGATAAGGACTCTGGTTGCTATGGCAACTTATGCTTCCCATAGACTTATAATGGAATAATGTGAAAATTGCCAGTTTTTGCTGTCTTATTGGAGATATTTGAATTTTGTTTTTGCAGAAATGTTTATTGAGTAGTCCTCTACGTTTCATGTGACTTTTATCCGAATCCTTCATTTTGATTGGTTGCAGGGGCCCCAAATAGGGCAAAATTTCGAAAAACATTCAAAAATCTTCTTCTCAGAAACTGTCAAGGGGATCAAGCCTATACTTTGTATACATGTTCCTGACAGTGGCCTCTACATAATTTGTGTTTTTTATTCCAGGCGGATAAGAACTCTGGTTGCTATGGCAACTTCAATTTTCCATAGACTTATAATGGGAAAAGTGGAAATCGGCTATTTTTCCGCTAAAATTGCAGACATTTAAATTTTGTTTTTGCAGAAATGTTTATTGAGTAGTGTTTGACGTTTCTTGCGAGTTTTGTCCTAATCCTTTATTTTAATTGGTTGCTGGGGCCCCATAAAGGGCAAAATTTTGAAAAAAAACATTCAAAAATCTTCTCCTCAGAAACTGTCAAGTGGATGAATCCTGTACTTTGTATACATGTTCCTGACACTAGCCTCTACATAATTTGTGTTTTTTATTCCAGTCGGATAAGAACTCTGGTTGCTATGGTAACTTTAAGTTTCCATAGACTGATAATGTGGAAATTAGCTATTTTTTGAAAACTATTGCAGCCTTAGATCTGAAAAGTGGTAGATGCAAACAACTAATGGATTAGATGAAGGTATATGATTAATTTAGGTCAAGGTCATCGCTTGACCTTGGCCGGTCTGTCGTCCATACACACTTTTCAAAGATTTTTTTCTCTGAAACCACTTGGCCAATCAAAGCCAAATTTTATATGAAGCATCTATAGGAAGTAGGAACCAATGTATATATAAATACTTCAGGTCACATGACCAAGATGGCCGCCATGCCCATATATGGTAAAACCCCTTAAATTATCTTCTCCAGAACCGGTGAACCGATTTCAAGGAAACTTTGCATGAAGTATGGATGACTCAAGTACTACAATGTATATATAAAACATGACCCTGTGGTGATCTTGACCTATTTTATGGCAAGGTCAACATAGGTCATCAATGCATTTGAATGGGGAAAACTTTTAAAATGTCATTTTAAGTGAAAGTCTTGCAGGAAATGGGCAGTAGGACTGAGATTTAATGATTCTGAAAAAAAAAGGACCCCAGGGGCTTATCTGCTTTTAAAATGTTATTGAAGGGGAAAATCAGCAAGAAATTGGCAAATGGACAGAATATTGATTGTTCTGAAAAAAGAAAATGGCCCAAGGGCTTCATCTGCCCCTGCACTGGGGTTTAAATACCATAATATTCAAATATGTTTATTGGTATATGAAGCAGATCTCAGGTGAGCGTTTACAGGACCATTGGTCCTCTGGTTTTTTTTAATTTTCATAATATAGTATTCACGGGTAAATTAATTAAACGTTTTCTATACACTATCCATATGTTTCACAAATTTCTAAGTGTTTGTAGGGTCTCACCTGCTCTTTTATGATGCTTGACTACCGCGCGCTGCTCCGTACGTTTCAACAATGTCGGCGTTTTTACGCTCGAAAAATTATCCATGTTTGTCTTAGAAAAGATGTCAAAATTGTAAATTTCATGTTACGTACTTGCATCAAAACAAATGTTAATATGACATCATGCAAAAATTCACGCCGTTTTGGCGCCGTTTAATGACGGAACTGATAAAGTTTTAAAACATCAAAAACATCTGAATGAGGGATTTCTATATGCCGTATGTCAATCGCCGTTTTTTAAACAATTCTTGCAAAATTTTACTAAATTTATCCGCAAACTAAAGAATATGGACAGGCTTTGTTATTTCAAAAGTTTCATCGTATTTGGACCGGGTCCATGTAAGAAATCGTAAAAGGCTAAAATCTTGTACGGAAGATCTAAACATAAACCTACGTTCACCTCGACACACGATTAATATCAATGATACTTTTTTGTATGTGGGGTTGAGGGGAGGAGAAGTGGAACAAACAACTTTTCATTACGAAAACCATGCAATATATTGAGATTTATTCATCTGTAAAAAAATGAAAATTTCATGCGAAAAAATGATATTTTAAACATGTTGTTTTTTTTTCTCAAATTTTCTCAAAACATAGATTTTGGGTACACATTAGAAACACTTCACAGGGTTTTTTTTTTTTATATGTTTGCATGTTTTGCGTTTGTTAAGAACCCGAATAGAACGAAATGAGATTATTTAAGATTTGACCATGTAACAAAAATTGCTGACAATGTATTCCTTCACTCGGCTTACAATATGTTTTTCTCCGGCTTACGATATGTTTTCTCCGTATAAGTTTTGATTTAGTTTTTTCCCTGCTTCGGTTTTTGGAGTGGGAATTTCTTTCTGAATGTGCCATTTCCTGATCATTGCCTACTTTTACTTGTCTTGCCTGTTAGGTAAACATGTACGAAATACTGTAGCATATGCATCGATGAGCATGGGCAAGCTGTAATGAGTTTGGCACAGCACAAATATCTCTGATACTGGAATTTTAAATTCCACTGGTTTCAAAATAAAAACTTATTTAATATTAACATGAATACAGTTAGATCTATCCCCATTTACGTAAGTCGCTGATGCGAAAAACATTGAAGACGCAAAGGAAGTGTACTAACGGAACTGTAAACTTTAATATTGTAATGCGCTTTAGAATCGCCCTTATAGGAAAACACCAAGCATACCCTAGTGCTTCTTTTTGATCCTTCAAAACACACTTTCGGATAATTTTGGACATATTGCTGCTTAGCTTACACGAAAGCTGAGAAAATTTCCCTTTTTAACATATGGTTTTAAAATTTAGGAAACCTTCGGAACATTTTGTAAATTAGGAATTAAATAAATTTGATGATGCAAATAAAATAAACAACTTACTTATTTCAGCGATTTAAAGATTACTGGCACCTGTTTGGTAATAATTTCTTAAATATCGTGTAGAGCTATATGTCTACTTTCAATGATAATCAAGTGCGCATAATTTATTGCAAGTGTCATTGTGCTGTGACAAGTGCGCATTCACGTCTGTAATTTTCTGTTATAAAACTGAAGTGGCGATTTTATCCATTTTCACTGTTGGAGGCGGTGCCGGACATGGTGTTCAAAGGAATTGTTAATTAGGTGATAATAACCCTTCAGATTAGATGTTTTCCGTTGACTTGCATTGCGCTCACAGCATGTGACTAGATGTGCTAAATAAGCTGATAATGAAGCACGAACTCCAGGTATAGAAACTCCTTGGCAAAGCTGACAAAGTCCATATGGGGACCAGAACAAGAGGCTGAGGTGATGATCAGAAATTGATCAACTTGGTATCCAGGTATCAGAAGATAGATAGGTAACGTTGTTAGACCTTTCCAGTGCCTGGTATGCATAGTGTCCTTAAGCAAGACATTAAACAGCAGTAGCTCCATCCTGATATGACTAACAATTTGTTGATGGGGTCATTAAACAAAACCCAAATAATTTTACATTATGTGCAAAATATGACCATGATGAAACACTTCAAATATTTGTATATTCATTCTTACATTTTTACCATTCACAGGTCACAAGACGTTTCACCCCGCAAGATATAGTGGTTTCATCAAACCATCCATACATATAAACCTTAGTTGTTTACTTTGGTAGTTATTTTCTAAAGCACATCAACATCCCCAATGTTGGGTACAAGTCCCATAAACAGAAGGCAACATCCCTACTTTGATGAGCACAGCTGTTGACTGGGAAGTAAAGCAACAAATCAAACAAACAAAAGCTTCTCAGAATTTCTATAAGAACTCCAGCCAATATTTTTGGTATCTGAAATGCATGAAATTTAAAGCCCATTTATCTTTTTAGCAGCCAAAAATAAAGAAGGGGTGAGAAGACATGTGGAAGATGTTAGCTCCAGCCCTACCCTGTCAGTTAGGGAGAGGTGCCAGACAGGAAACAGGTATAATAAACTGTTTGAATAGACATGATAGAAATGGTCTGAATTGTCTTCTTGAACTGTGTTCAGTTTTTAATAATGACCATACATGTGATACATCTGAGAAGCCAAATAGGGAGATTTTCTTTTCGAAATAGGGAGAATGATTAAACAAAGAAGGAAATTCATGATTTCAAATAAGGAGATCTGAAGATACATAGGCAAATTTTGAAAATCCAAATAGGGAGATTTGCTCAAAAACAGGGAGATCCCTCCAAAAATAGGGAGATATCACATGTATGTTAATGACAGGCTACTTGGAAAAGAAAGAAGAAAAAAAGCAAAAAAAAAAACAAACAAAAAAAAAACAACAACAACAACAACCCCCCCCCCACCCCCCCCCCCAAAAAAAAAAAAAAAAAAAAAACTTTCAAAGGGAAAATTCCTGGATTTGTGTCCTTTCATGGTGAAGGCTGTACAGTCAAAGAAGCAGACAAGAACCTCTAACCTTTGGTTTTAAGATGAAAAGAAACCTATATATATATGCATGCTGTTGGTTTTCTTATGCAGCAGCTCAAATTTCAAGCTGCTGCTTTAATATTGCATACACAAGTCATTTTCCCTGTTTTTGTTATTGTATTTTCAGACCACCATTAATAACAAGGAGGTTATCTCTAAATCATACATACCCTGTAACCACAGACATCAATCTCTCGTCCATTTCACCAGTCAAGTCAGAAAGATATTCATTGGTGTCGACAAGAAAAGAAGTGGCCGGGTCAGGTCAAGAGAGTCAACGTAAAAAGCAACATATGAAGAAAGAAAGAACTGAATCCCTTCCTGATAGTACAGCATTGACAGCTTTATCTCAGAAAAATGTGAATAAAGTTAGTGTACATAAAAATTCTAGAAATGTGGCCTGTCAAAATGATCCCGATTCTCCGGTAAAATCTGTTCGCCTGTGCCATACAGTAGAGCCATTGCCTTTAAACAGTGCCAATGAAGCTTCACACCAACAACGCAGTGTATCTGGTTCTGATCATCCTGTTGAAAACAAAGGGGTATTGTTAAAGAAAGCAACAATTTTGCATGGAAATCAACCAAATGCAATCAATGACCATGAAAGTAATAGAAATGGAAGTACAGCAAAGCCACCTAAACCAAAGAGGCAAAAACAATTACAAGTGAAACATAAGTTTGGACCAAAATCAAAAAGATTTAAGGCGAGTGAACAATGTAATGAAATAACTCAAAGTACAAGCCCGGAAAACAAACCTGAACAGAAAAGTGTATTAAAGAGGAAACCTAGAAAATTGTCAAGTATAAAACAAAAGAAAGGACACCACGGCAGTCAACATAAGATTCAAAATCAACAAGTCAATAGTGAGGAATTGGATGAAAACTTGAAGGGTTGTTCAAGTTCTCGTACTCCTCCATGTGGTAACAAGAAGGGCAGAGTGAAAAATAAGTTGGATAATACAGTGTGTTTACCTTCTTCAAGTACTGAATCTCAGTGTGATAGTGAAACAAAGGGTTTTGTGTACACAACTGAGAAATCGTTGAAAACACAGGTTAAAAACGAAGTGCATTCTACTGGTAGCAAGATTTCTAGTGTAATGGAATTAGATGAAGCTATTCCTCTTCAGTCAATGAAATCAAGTAGGATGCAAGACAAGCCCATCTGGAGCTCCATTCTATCTGAGTTTAAAACCTGATAGATACAAAGGTCATGAAACAAAAACATGTTCCATGCCCGACACAGATGAGGGTAAAAATGAAGGCAGTGGCTATTTTGCCAGACCCTGCAAAGTAGCCCCAGGGAGCTATTTTGGCGGGTCTGGCAAAATAGTCTGAAGGCAAAATAACCACTGCCAAAAATGAAACTATGACTCACAAATATTGAAATGTAGTCAAAATTTTGTCAGCATCTACAAGCAAACAAGTTTCAGGCCCCTCTGAACAAGAAAGAAGAGGTCAACACTTTTGTGCGACACAAGAGGAAAACAAACAAGCAACATATGCTCTAATAAAACAGCTCCTCAAAATGCTGCCTTATCTTTCTCTGCAAGATTTGTTTATTGGAGTTTAGCATCCCAATCAAAAAATTTTCATGCCGGGATGGAGCCTTCCTGGGTCTGGGGAATTATTGAATTAAAGCATTTTGCTCAAGGACACAACCTGGCACCCCCAGTGGGGATCAAACAGAGAACTCTTGTTTCAGTCTGATGCACTAACACCAGGCCACAGCACTTCCAGTTGTCTGAAAATAATAATCATATGGCTTGTTCCTTACGAAAATGTGTCCATGTGAAGTATACCCCCTGAACCCCACTTTTATACAGTAAAACTGGGGTATGCAGGGGTATACCTATTTTTCTTATTTTTGCTCCAAAACATAGATTGTGAGTACTCGTTAGAACCATCTCACTGAGGCGGTTCTAAAGTGTACTCACAATCTATGTTTTGAGCAAATATAAAAATATCACAATTTTTCAGCTGAAAATTTTAAATTTTTAAAGCTTAAAAAAATATCTATTTATTGCATGGGAAAGTTTTCGTAATGTAAATAAAAAGTGTGCTGTTTGAATATGGTACAAGGTACGTAAATGATAACCTGACACAGTTAATAAAATGTATTTATTTTTCATTTGTTCGTACCATTTAAACATCACATTATAATGTACTTGATATTTAAAATTTCACATTAAATTAGAATTTAAACATAATTTTAATGCTCAAATCAAAAAAACATTTATTTATACTGAACATTAATATTGGAGTGACCCTCTATGAGATGAAATTTATCAAACAACTGATTTACTTTGTTGTATTTCCCTGAATTTTGCTGCTGATTTTAATTTCAAAACAATTGGTCTTTTATAGGTTAAGTTTGAAAATTAATTATAATTACTGTTTCAAAAGTATGCCTGAGTTTATTATTTCAACCCTCAATCTGACAAGCAGAAGTAAGACTCCAACCCTGGACCTCTCTGCCTAAGCTATGATGCTCAAAAATGATCAAGTATGAGCTACTGGTCCTATAAAGTGTGGATTAATGGGCATAAAAGTAGTTCTTTGGCTTACAAGCCAGTGACAACACTTATCATTGACAATGAATGTAGCTTTCATACAAATGTCAATTTGATAAGATACAGGTCAGGGATTTTTTTCGGGTGTCTCAGGGGCCATTCCCAATTGAGTCATCCGTCAAACCACCCATCATTAATATTCATTTTATATTGACCATTCAAATCTGCACATTAGCTAACGGTCAATGACGGTTAGACAACACGTGGGTTAGACAAACAATCCAACACATGCTTTTTACAGGTAAATATAGGTGCAAAAACACAATGTTTGTCTAAGGAAATAGGGGTGGGCGTGGCTATACCTAGCTGGCGGAGGAGTCAATTGAATTTAGGTAACTTCCCAATTTGGTGAAAAAAAATCCCCAATCACTACAGAAAATAATTTTCAACAGTGCCATACATTGTGAAATTCAAACTCTGCTGTTTGAAATGATGTTTAATTTTGATTCAAAGTTATTATTTAATCATTCTTAATGAAAAACCTTTAATAAGTAGCTATGTCAACTTGGAAGATATCGTCAACTGAATGTTTTGAAATTTTCCAGAATTCAGGGTTAACGTCGCTAATTTTCCAAATCAGAAAGGCCCTACGGCCCCTTCCCAAAATTGCCAAAAAATACCTGCATATATAAATCCACACTTTATAGTTGATTTACTAGGTCTTATGACTAAACTAAAAAGGTAAAAGTAAGCAATGATCAGAAATGATGGTTTGCGCTGTTGTTTAAAATCCAAAGTAACAATCTCTCAGTCATGTTGGAACAGCCATCATTTCATGGCTGTTTACATCAGGAAAACATGTCCTTGTAATATATACACCCTTATATCCCACTTTTATATAGTAAAACTGGGGTTTGCAGGGGTATACCTATTTATTCTTACTTTTGCTCCAAAACATCGATTGTGGTGGTGAGGTGGTTCTAATGTGTACCCACAATTTATGTTTTGAGCAAAAATAAGAAAAATATTAAAAAAAAGGCAGTGGCTATTTTGCCGGACCCGGCAAAATAGCTCCTAGGGGCTATTTTGCCGGACCCGGCAAAATAAGGCAAAATAGTCTGTAGGCTATTTTGCCGGACCCGGCAAAATAGCTATAATATACATATGGGCTATTTTGCCGGACCAAAAACTTAGTAAAATTTTTATTTCATATTTTTAGCTCACCTGCACGAAGTGCACAGAGCTATTGTTGTCACCTCGGTCGTCCTCATTTACGTGTCACGTCACACTTTCCGTTAAAGTTTTTAGAAGTCTATATCTCTTGAACATGTAGATGTATCAAGTCGATACTTTGCATATTGGTAGATATTGGTCTGATGTTTTATGCAGTACCATCATGACCCATCCTGGGTGACCTTGAGGTCAAGGTCATGGACTTAGAAATTTTATGTTAAAGTTTTTCATTAAAGATTTAAGAAGTCTATATCTCTTGAACATGTTGATGGATCAAGTTGATACTTTGCATGTTTGAAGATATTGGTCTGAAGTTTCATGGAGTACCATCATGACCCACCCTGGGTGACCACGAGGTCAAGGTCACAGATTTAGAAATTTTTTGTTGAAGTTTTTTGTTAAAGTTGTTAGAAGTCTATATCTCTTGAACATGTTGATGGATCCAGTTGATACTTTGCATGTTGGTAGATATTGGTCTGAAGTTTTATGCAGTACCATCGTGGTCCACCCTGGGTGACCTTGAGGTCAAGGTCATGGACTTAGAAATTTTATGTTAAAGTTTTTCATTAAAGATTTAAGAAGTCTGTATCTCTTGAACATGTTGATGGATCAAGTTGATACTTTGCATGTTTGAAGATATTGGTCTGAAGTTTCATGGAGTACCATCATGACCCACCCTGGGTGACCGTGAGGTCAAGGTCACAGATTTAGAAATTTTTTGTTGAAGTTTTTCGTTAAAGTTGTTAGAAGTCTATATCTCTTGAACATGTTGATGGATCCAGTTGATACTTTGCATGTTGGTAGATATTGGTCTGAAGTTTTATGCAGTACCATCGTGGTCCACCCTGGGTGACCTTGAGGTCAAGGTCATGGACTTAGAACATTTTATGTTAAAGTTTTTCATTAAAGATTTAAGAAGTCTATATCTCTTGAACATGTTGATGGATCAAGTTGATACTTTGCATGTTTGAAGATATTGGTCTGAAGTTTTATGGAGTACCATCATGACCCACCCTGGGTGACCGTGAGGTCAAGGTCACAGATTTAGAAATTTTTTGTTGAAGTTTTTTGTTAAAGTTGTTAGAAGTCTATATCTCTTGAACATGTTGATGGATCAAGTTGATACTTTGCATGTTTGTAGATATTGGTCTGAAATTTTATGCTTTTATGACCCACCTGAGTGACCTTGAGGTCAAGGTCATGGGTCATAGATTTTGATAAATTTAGTGGCAAAGCTTAAGTCAGGCGAGCTACGCTGTCCTGCGACAGCTCTTATTATTTTTTTATCTTCATTTTCTTTTATTTAATACATATTTATTTGAGATAATTATGTTTTTAAAAAAATGCACATACTGAAATTGTTGATAAAAGACTTTATTCAGATACAAATGGAAGTATGGCTGGCATTCTGGGACACTTTAAAAGAGAATCTCTTAAGAAAAGGAGAAAAAATTGTAATGAAAAGGTCTGAAGATTAAAAGAACATCTGGTAATCCAGGGTAGCGGGGTCTGCGCTCATGTTTCCTGGAACTAGCCATGATCAGCTATAAGTCTATTTAAAATTTCAAAACTCTAGCATTCACCATTCGAAGGTCTAAAAAAGTGACCAACAGACCCAGCCAGAGGTAACATGCCCTTCCAACTTTACCAAAGTTGTGTCATAAAAAAGTCACAAAAAGCAACCTACTGATTGAGAAATATCTCAAATAAATAAATATTTAGATAAAACAAAAATGTAGATTAGAATACCTTACAAAATATGAAATAAAATGTTTAATAAGTATTTGGTCCGGCAAAATAGCCTATAAGTCCAATATAGCTATTTTACCGGGTCCGGCAAAATAGCTCCTAGGGACTATTTTGCCGGGTCCGGCAAAATAGCTCCTAGGGGCTATTTTGCCGGGTCCGGCAAAATAGCCACTGCCTAAAAAAAATCCATTGAAAATTTTCATTTTTTACAATTTTATAAATCACTGTATATTCCATGGGCATTTTTTCGTAATGTAATGGACAAATCATAGTTTAAAGTACTTTGCCATAAAATTAAGTATAAAAAATCTTGGACAGTTCAAATCAAAAGATCATATGGCATTAATAAAACAACTTATAAAACTTAACAGTAATGTACAAAAGAAACAACAATAAAAATATTTAACATGTTTAAAGGATAAGAATTACATAATAAGTACAATTCAAAAGTACGGCTTTGTTTCACAAACAATAACAAAACAAAAACTTGAAGACATATTGGCATTAAGTACAGATGTTTGTCCTAAAAATTATTGCTGAAATAACAAATATGAAAATGTCACACAAATCATGACATCTAGCCACTTCAAGAGTATTAAGCATATTAACATATACAGAGCCAGAATTGCCTTAAATTATGTCACTACTGACAATCACGTGGTATTGTGTACAAACAAGGTTTCACCTTGAATTAAAAGATTTTGTTATATTAGTGTACGTCTTTCGCGTAACGCCAGTAAAACATTATTTTTGATTAACGTCAGTTGCTTAGAAATACTTGTAGAAAAAAAAAGATGGCACCATATTATCGATAAGATAAAAATATAAATTAATTCGTTTACAACTCATAATTGGAGTTGCTTTCTTTTGCTCAGGATATTTTCCAAAATCGGGAAAAGCTCCGGAACACAAACCGATAAATAATCGGTGACACACAATGCAATTGAGAACAAAGTTGGTTAGATTTTCAAGTTTTCTCCTACAGCGTTTCTTCTACTGACTGATTGACAGGTGCAGTCATTGCAGAAATTGAACATTTATTGAAAGAAAGTAACATAAGAGATCCAGGTTATTTCATTTTCGCAAACACTTCACCGTTATTGTGTTTGAAGCACTATATGTTCATGGGGCGGAAGTGTTTGCAAAAACGAAATAACCTGGATTTTGAATGTTACTTTCATTCAATAAATGTTCATTTTCTGCAGTGACTGCACCTATCTATCAGTCAATATCTAGTAAATGGTATAGGAGAGAACTCAAATTTTTCATCTCAACTTCGGGCAGAATAGCCTTGTGCGTCACCCATTCCATACCATGTGTTTCTCAGCTGTGAAAGTAGTGCTATCCCTCTAAATTCATAAATTCAAATCTTAAAGGCATTAACTATCTTCTGTGGCTATACTGTGCATTCTATACCTATTTATGTAAGACATAAAGAGAAACTCAGAACAGATTTCCCTTGACGCAGCCATATCATATCACTTTTCTGATGAAGAAAATGTTTTTGTTATACATTGACATGTATTTGTTATACAATTGACTTGTATATATGAGTGAATAAATATATGAGGACTTGAGGCACTATAACAACTACAAACATGAAGACAGTTTGTCGGAAAGAAAAGCAAGTAGAATCAATATATGCTAAGTCATGAGAACACCTGATTTTTGAACGTATGAAAACATAGGCCCTGATATGCTGAGTGTTCACTGAATTCTAGTCCAAATTCTAAGTTTCCCAAAAGCAAGTTTTCACATGAGGCAGCTGACATAACAAATATGTACATGCTATGATATGAGCCGCATCATGAGAAAACCGGAATTTTGCCAATGCAAAAACAAAGGCGCAGATCAGCGGTGCAGTTACTTTGTTTTTGCTACACGGATAGAACAATTTCTGACTACGAATAGTTAGGCTGGTAATTCAAATGCTGGGTAGTTGCATTTATACCCCACAGTTCTGGTTAATACACATTAAGTGGTAGCTCCATCCCGACATGACTGAAAAATTGTTGACTGAGACGTTCAACCACAAAACATAATATATGAGCCATCACATGAGCAAACCAACAATCTGCATATGCAAAAACAAAGATGCAGATCAGCTTTGCGGTAACTGCATATCTGATCAGCGCCTTCTTCTTCTTAAATCCAAAATTTCAAGCTTCTAGCCTGCAATTGTGACGGTATAGCCTGATTTAAGTCAGACCCGGTCAGATACCACATAGTTGGTTTTCTTATGAGCCAGCTCATATATTCAGAAACAATTATGTAAAAATCATGTTTCTCAAATTGTTATCCTAATTTGATCTGTGTAGTTCATGGGCCATTTCCTTCTCCATACATACATGTAGATAGTAAACAAAAATCTTTCTGCTTTCAAACCATATTCATTTGTACAGCCAAGTGTGTATTTGAACTGATTGGAATGACATGTTTATAACTGCAAAAAGATATGTGTACGATGTAATATCCCCAATATTGGCCATTTGTTCAAACAAAGAGTATTTTCTGAGACACAAATAAGTATTATGACCTACTCCCAGTAATAACACTAAAACAAAATAAAAATAAAAAAAATGTAGCAAAACAAAATAAGGCCCAACATAAGTATCTTTACATTTTATATGAGCCTCATCGTGAGAAGGAAAACAAAGGCACAGATCAGCGCCATTGTTTTCATTACACGGAGAGTGCAATCCCTCTTCTACTTACATCCAAAATTTCAAGCTTCTAGCCTGCTTCCATGACTGTACAGACCAGTTTGTGTCAGACCTGGTCGGAAATCCCGAAGAACGGTTTTCTTGCGTTGCTGCTCATATGAGACAGCTCATTGATCACATTAAAAACATTTGAGCCACCTCGTGGGAAAACCAACAATGTGGTTTCTGACCAGGTCTGACACAGACCGGGCTGTACAGACACAGAAAAGAGCTAGAATCTTGAAATTTTGGATTTAAGTAGAAGAGGAACTGTACTATCCGAGTAGTGAAAACAAAGGCGCTGATATGATCTGCATTTTTGTTTTCGCCTAGGCAGATTGTTGGTTTTCCCATGTGGCGGCTCATTTGTAAGCTGAGCAAAGACAAGAGTCTTTCACATCAGTTTAAAGTACACATTCAAATTAAACTGAAATCTTTGTAAATTAGCCAAACTTTAAGAAGGGCATTAAGTTTTTGGCATAATATATGCAACTTATTTCAGCAATTCAATCTGAACACTCTGCGCTTCTTTAGATGCTTCTTCAAGGCACTTCTTGGTTTTCGTAAAGCTTCTGTTGATCGACTTGATGTCCAGCTGCACACTAACTTGCTGTAGTATTTCTTGCGTTCGGGACTTCATGAGATCTGCTACATGTTTTGGTCTATGCTTGGTAATTATTCGGGTGGATGGGCGAATGAGACGGTGTTCCTGAAAACATAGATCAATGATACACATGACCAAAATTTGCATTTTATGTATTGCTGTTCAAATTGACCTGTTCTCATGTGCATGAACAACAAAGAAACAAACTATTTGATACAAAAATTAGTTGGGATATAAGGTCCCACCAAAGCCTAATCACACAAGACCTTAATTAAATGAGCCGCCTCGTGGGAAAACCAACAATGTGGTTTCCGAACAGGTCCGACACAAACCGGTCTGTACAAACACAGAAGATGGCTAGAAGCTTGAAATTTTGGAGTTAAGTAGAGGAGGATTTGTGCTATCCGAGTAGCGAAAACAAAGGCGCTGATCAGCTTCGCGGTTACCGCGAAGCTGATCTGCGTCTTTGTTTTCGCCTATGCAGATTGTTGGTTTTCTCATGGGGCGGCTCAAATGTCTTATCTGAAAAACTGGAGCACCAGTATTAAAACATTGTTTCCAATGAAATAAATTACAAAAGGCAAATTGCTCAACTACATCATGATAACAAAATTGTTGACATTATTTTTATCTAAGCTAGAAAAGTCCCTTCTTCTGTTGGGCTAGCTACTTGAAATTTTCATGCACCCTTACTCAACTTCCACTCATAAATGAGCCGGTGCACCAGAAAACAAACAATCTGCATAGGCGAAAACAAAGGCGCAGAACAGCTTCTTTGTTTTCGCTACATGGATAGTACAATCCCTCTTCTTTCTTCTGAAATTTCAAGCTTCTAGCTATCTTCTGTGATTGTACAGGCTGGTTTGTGTCAGACCTGGTCATAAACCCAAATTGTTGGTTTTGTCACACATAGGCTCAAATACAAGTGGATGAGTGGATTTCTCAAGCCACAAGCCTTCCATTACTGCATCCTTGTTACCCTAACGCTAAATCATGCAGCTTCTTATTTTCTAGATATATGACTTTATTGTCTGACATGAGTTAACTATGCACATTTACCTTCATTTGCGACTTGATTATCTCCGCTAGATGTCCACTGTGTTCTTTACAGTCTTCGCCCTGGGTCTCTAAAAGGTGGGTGACCTCACCATCTATAACCTAATAAAACAAGACACACATCATTCTAAGACATATCAGTTGTTTATGACTACACTAGGCATAGATTTGAGAATTGATAATCTCAGCTGGACATTACGAATACACGCCCATGCAATATACAGATATTTTTAAAGTTGTAAAAAATAAAAATTTTCAGTAGATTTTTTTTTATATTTTTCTTATTTTTGCTCAAAAGGTAGATTGTGGGTACACGTTACAACTGCCTCAGCGAGGCGGTTCTAACGAGTACCCACAATCTATGTTTTGGAGCAAAAATAAGAACTAGAGGACCATTGGTCCTGTAGCTCACCTGAGAGATTATCACATTGTAAGCTCATGAGATTTAAATTAATTGAGAATCGACCAATGAAAGTCTATGCATGGACACTATTGACCCCCGGGGCATGGCCAAATTTGACCCCGGGGGCATGACTGGCACAATTTATAATGGGGACTACCAAACATTGCTACATACAAAATATAGAAGCTCTGGGCCTTTTGGTTTCAGAGAAGAAGATTTTTGTTAGTTTTTCCCATTGTAAGTCTATGGAGACTATCTACCCCCGGGGCGTGGCCAAATTTGACCCCAGGGGCATGGCTGGCACAATTTATGTAGAGGACCATTAGCCATTGCCACATACAAAATATCAAAGCTGCGTGCCCTGTGGTTTCAGAGAAGAAGATTTTTGATTTTTTTTCCCATAGCAAGTCTATTGAGACTATCAACCTCCGGGGCCTGGCCAAATTTGACCCCAGGGGCATGAATGGCACAATTTATGTAGAGGACCATTAGCCATTGCTACATACCAAATATCAAAGCTGTGGGCCTAGTGGTTTCAGAGAAGAAGATTTTTTAATTTTTTTCCATAGTAAGTCTATGGAGACTATCAACCCCCGGGGCGTGGCCAAATTTGACCCCAGGGGCATGAATGGCACAATTTATGTAGAGGACCATTAGCCATTGCTACATACCAAATATCAAAGCTGTGGGCCTAGTGGTTTCAGAGAAGAAGATTTTTTTATTTTTTCCTATTGTAGGTCTATGGAGACTATCGACCCCCGGGGAGTGGCCAAATTTGACCCCGGGGACATGATTGGCACAATTTATGTAGAGGACCATTAGCCATTGCCACATACAAAATATCAAAGCTGTGGGCCCTGTGGTTTCAGAGAAGAAGATTTTTTAATTTTTTTCCTATTGTAGGTCTATGGAGACTATCGACCCCCGGGGCGTGGCCAAATTTGACCCCAGGGGCATGATTGGCACAATTTTTGTAGAGGACCATTAGCCATTGCCACCTACAAAATATCAAAGCTGTGGGCCCTGTGGTTTCAGAGAAGAAGATTTTTTAATTTTTTTCCCATAGTAAGTCTATAGAGACTATCCACCCCCGGGGCGTGGCCAAATTTGACCCCAGGGGCATGGCTGGCACAATTTATGTAGAGGACCATTAGCCATTGCCACATACCAAATATCAAAGCTGTGGGCCCTGTGGTTTCAGAGAAGAAGATTTTTGAATTTTTTTCCCATAGTATGTCTATGGAAACTATCGACCCCCCGGGGCGTGGCCAAATTTGACCCCAGGGGCATGAATGGCACAATTTATGTAGAGGACCATTAGCCATTGCTACATACCAAATATCAAAGCTGTGGGCCTAGTGGTTTCAGAGAAGAAGATTTTTTTAGTTTTTCCCATTGTAAGTCTATGGGACCTATCTGTTGCCATGGAAACCACAATTTTGATACAATCTGCTCCGAAACCTAATGCCATCAATCCCCCAACCCAATTATGGTTCACATTGAATTTGATCAAGATCGGCCTACTAGCTTCAGAAATATTCTTCTTTGAAATTGTGGACGGACGACGACGGACGACGACGACGGACGACGGATGCCTGCCTATCCTATAAGCTCACCTGTGAGCCTTCGGCTCAGGTAAGCTAAAAATAGGTATACCCCTCCATACCCCAGTTTTCCTATATAAAAGTGGGGTTCAAGGGGGTATACATTTCACGGACATGTTTTCCTGATGGATGACCACTGCATTCATTGCAATGTTAGAGCTGGGACTCAAGAAGATGGTGAACCTTGCCATCTATTACCTATTAAAATACACTCATCACTGTAACTCTTATATGCAGTTAAAGACACTGGTGACCAAAATTTAAACAGTAATCAATGGTTTGGCAATGTTAATCATTGTCTTCTGATTTTGATAACATTATCATGAGAAATGAGCCGCCTCATGGGAAAACCAACAATCTGCATAGGCGAAAACAAAGGCGCAGATCAGCTTCACGGTAACCGCGAAGCTGATCAGCGCCTTTGTTTTCGCTACTCGGATAGTACAATTCCTCCTCTACTTAACTCTGAAATTTCAAGCTTCTAGCTCTTTTATGTGCTTGTACAGGCCGGTTTATGTCAGGACTGTTCAGAAACCACATTGTTTGTTTTCCCACGAGGCGGCTCAAATGGCTAGATATGATTGTGTTGTGGCTTGAGCGATATCTACATTACAAAAGTATTTATAAGTTGTTAAGGCTAATGCATCACATACATGGTTACAGCTGAAGTGGTGTTGATCTTTCAATAAGCTTCAACAGGAACATGACTTGCCGCCAACCATACTACCATGCCTACATTCACCATTTTTGCATTATCTACTGGTTCCCAGCTTATTGAAATCAATATTGGAAAATACAGGTAACCAAACCCCCCCCCCCCTTGGATTGTTGATTTTTTTCTCAGGGGGGGTTTGGTAACCTGTATTTTCAATATTGATTATATGTACGTTTGGAACCTGCAGATAATGCAATAAGAGCTGTCGCAGGACAGCGTAGCTCGCCTGACTTGTGCTTTGCCACTACATCTGTTAAAATCTATGACCCATGACCTTGACCTCAAGGTCACTCAGGTGGGTCATGATGGTACAACATAAAACTTCAGAGCAATGCAAAGTATCAACTTGATCAATCTACATGTTCAAGAGATATAGACTTATAAAAGCATTAACCAAAACTTAAACACAAAACTTCCAAGTCCGTGACCCTGACCTCAAGGTCATCCAGGTGAGTTGTGATGTACAGCATAAAACCTGAGACCAATATCTATCAACATGCAAGTATCAACTTTATCCATCAACATGTTCAAGAGATTTAGACTTTAACCAAAAAATTTATCACAAACTTTCTAAGTCTGTGACCTTGACCTCAAGGTCACCCAGGGTAGGTCATGATGGTACTGCATAAAACTTCAGACCAATATCTACCAACATGCAAAGTATCAACTCGATCAATCAACATGGTCAAGAGATATAGACTTACAAAAACTTAAATCAAAAACTTAAACACAAAATTTCTAAGTCTGTGACCTTGACCTCAAGGTCATCGAGAGTGGGTCATGATGGTACTGCATAAACCTTCAGACCAATATCTAGCAACATGCAAAGTATCAACTCAATCCATCAATATGGTCATGAGATATAGACTTACAAAAACTTTAACCAAAAACTTAAACACAAAATTTCTAAGTCCGTGACCTTGACCTCAAGGTCACCCAGGGTGGGTCATGATGGTACTGCGTAAAACTTCAGACCAATATCTAGCAACATGCAAAGTATCAACTTGATCCATCAACATGGTCAAGAGATATAGACTTATAAAAAACTTTAACTGAAAGTGTGACGCGGACGTACACGTAAACGTAAACGGGAACGACCGAGGTGACTACAATAGCTCTATGCACTTCGTGCAGGCGAGCTAAAAATGGTGAATAATAACATTTGTCATGGACTATCCTACCTTATCCAGGGATGCCAGGATATTTGGAATGGAATCTTCTAGTTTATGTTTATCACAGAGGTGGATTGTTTCATAGATGAGCTGCCGGATGTATACCTGAGCACTGATTATGGCCTGAAATGCAGTTAAACATAATTTATGTCAGAGATTTTTGGTTGAGAACTTATTTTTGTATAAACGAATATTGTTTCTGAATTGTGAGATATAGATGAAGGTTGTGCAATTTATTGTGGCACTGTTTGGTACTTCATTAGAAATATTTTGGTCTTTAATTATAGTCATCAGAACATGGATGTGTTATCTAATATTCTTGCATAGATATCTATGCGCATAGCTGTTTGAGGCCGTTTTCCATTGGTCGAAAGCCGTGTTCAAACAGCAAAACCCATGTTCAAATCACGAAATTCATGTGCCGTTTGAACACGAGTTTTGGCCGACGTCATTGGTCAATGCGACGTGACGTCGTGTGTATCGTAGAAACAAAATGGCTGACGCTGAAGAAGCTCCGTTTACGTTGTTAATGTTATTTTCAAGAGATTTTAAGTGAGTACGAGTGAAAATGCAAGAATAACGAGCAACCATGGTTTGTTTCAGCGTTCAAACATTCGCTGGATCACTCGGAAGCGGTTTGAACACGCGGCCTGCGGCCTTGTGCTCAAACATCTTCCTCGTGATCCATCGAATGTTTGAACACTGGAAACCATGATTGATCCCTATAGTAAAAGCTAGACTAGCACCACAAATTATGTTGTAAATTCAACTCCTAACATACATTTTAGTCAACAATTTTCTGTATAAAGTCTTAAGACCTGGAATGGGGCAGAGTCACTTGGTTTAGTCCTGAGCCATCAGAATATTAACATGTTTTCTGGGCTGTACAATTTATTGTGACACTTTCTGGGTATTCTGATTAACTGTTTGGTGTACCTGGTTAATATATGAATAAACTTACATTTTTGTCTACTATTTTCTGTATACACTCTAGGACTTGGGGTGGGGCTGAGTCACTAAGTCTAGTCCTGAGCAGTCGGAATGTGGACATGTTGTCTAAGTAGACTTCTGCTTCGCTACTTTGGTCTACTATGATACATAAATATTATTACACTCCTAACTTACATTTTTGTCTACTATTTTCTGTATACACTCTAGGACTTGGGGTGGGGCTGAGTCACTTAGTCTAGTCCTGAGCCGTCGAAATGTGGACATGTTGTCTAAGTAAAAACTGGACTTGCACTGAAAAGAGCAATATTGCAAGTTATGTAAGTTCCTGAATCCATACATATGTGATTATTTTTGTGTATATTCATTGGAAATTTGCTTATTAAGCTGGTCTTTCGTGCATTCGCCCTGAAAACAGTTAATCAAACTTCCCAATTCAATAACTGCTTTGCCAGAACTGCAAATTTAGTAGTTCACACAGAAAGGCCTGTCACAATTAAGATAATATTATTTTATTTTATTGGGGATGGCTGAAATCAGGCATTTTTACATGGGTTTTTTGGGGGTACCAATTTTTGGAGAGTATTTAATAATCCAGGTAAAAAACTATGTTATTTTACCTATCCCAATTTGGTACTTTAAATATGGTAATCCATTGTTAAATGCTTCAACGCTTCAGTAACCTCAGGTGAGCGTTTTGAAAACTGCAAACCTGTTTTGTGAGTGTCATTTTATGCTGAGATGTTGAAAGAGAGAGAGCTCTGAAGAGAAAAAGGGCTGGAACAGAGGTATATTTGAAATTGTTTGAAATTTCCTCCTTTCCCTTGCCCATTTTAATTGCTAATGGCTTTGTCCCTTAGTGCAAAGAGTCCCATTTATATGCATTTAAATTTAAATGGTTTTATTTATCAGAAATGGAACACTTTCATTCCAAGTTGTCTGTGAAATGGCAAAATTGTCCCTTTGGTCCAAATTTTCAACTTCAAGCCCTTACAGACAATGTGTCCTAGCTGTGAAATGCTTCAAGGTTTAAACTCAATTTTCATGCAATATCAAAATTTTGAGGCAGATTTCATTAGCTAATAATTTTTTATTTTTTTTTCATTTTTGCTTGGAAGGTGTGTTTCATCTGCTAAAGTATAGTGGTTTTATGAAGAAGTAAAGTTTCATGGTTAGATTTATATTTCCTGAAATTTTCAGTAAATTTTAGTATATTTTTACTAAATTGTATACTGCACAAAATTAGAAAGGCACATATTGACTTTTTAAACTCTACTGTATCTTAATGTCTGAGTAACAGTTATAGTGACTCTAAAATACTTCATAATTCAAATAAAGACATTTAGAAAAGTGAAATGAATTATACTGCTCAAAATTAGTATGGATTCCCAAATATTTGATCCTAAAATCAGCATTTTGTTTCTTTTAGCCCTTTTAAAATGGGATTGGAGAAATCAGCTCTAGATCAGGACATTTATTGTCACTAGTGTCCACATCCAACCCATCAGCATGAAAGGGGACCTGAAATTCCAGAATGTTTCATAAACTGTAGAAAACGGCTACAGTGATGTACATACTCATGGTGTGAAAGAACATTAGTATGGAGGTCCATGTCTATATTGGGACATTGTAACCGCGAAAGGGCTAATATGACGTCATGAAATACAGATACTGAATTTGAAATAAACTTTGCTGTTTTGGGAGATACGAATATCATCATAAGCATGCTTTCCATCTGACAGTCGCAGTGGTCATCAACGTGGAGCAGTATACCTGGACTCATTTCATCAACAGGGCGAGTCGGGAATGAACATATATTAAATAAACATGAAGTGAAATAACTGAATGTGAAATAGTTAACTTTAAAATTGAACTTCAGTAGAGTAAATTGAAATAAGACTGTGCAGTATAGTTTAAATCAAAACCTTAAATTTAAGAAATTTAAATTCTAAATTTAATTTAGCTGAAACACTTAGGAAAATATTAAGAATGTATGGGTATGTGTGAAGTATGTGTGTGTTCATGAATTTGTAAATATTTGTATATATGATTTTTGTTCTCTGAATAAACATGGAAATGGTAACTGCATCTCGGGTCTGTGAATCTAAGCTTTGTAAGTGCTTGCGGTACAGTGGTTAGAGACTGAGTGTCAAGGTGACCTACATACAGTGGTTATTTGTCAATAACCATTTATTTTGCTTAGTGTGGACTCAGTTAATAGCTGAAATTTCAGTCAAAGGTTTGGAAGTGTTAGCGGCCTAGTGGTAAATGATCAGACTGCACTAGCCCTCGGTCGTCTATGTGACATTTTTGGTGTCAGAAGTGGGATAGTGCAGTTCAAACTGTGTTTAAATTCTAATATTCACAGCTCGGTTACATTGACCAAAGCCCCCCTTTAGCCCATCCAATTTGACTTATCTGAGGTTTAAAGGATAGCACATAGTATTGGCAGGCAGCCTTCGTTGTCCGTCGTCTATTCGTTAGATGTCCATAAACATTTTCAAGTGGCATCTTTGAAACTGTGATACTTTATTGGCAATTTATTTTCCAATTGGGTAAGAGGGTATTATCACATAGGTTATCCTCCATGTAGCTGGGTAAATTTATTCAAACCCCAATACACCCAATATTTAAAAGTGTATCAATTTTATGTTTCACATAGTACAATGGATTTGGTAAAAGAATGGACTGAGCTTGGTCAGGCATTGGGTTATGAAGGTACGGACTTACAAACTTTTGTACGGGATCAGCAAATAAGTGAAAGAGATGAACGCAAAGCGCGTAGGGAAGCTGAAAGAGAGCAACGTGAAAATGAAAAGGCAAAACGCGAGCATGAATTAGAAATTAAACGCTTAACAGACATTGAGGCAGAAAAGAAACGTGAGCATGAAAAACACTTAGCTGAGCTTGAGCATAAAGAACAATTGAGAAAGCTTGAGATTGATAGGGAGAAGGAAGAGAAAGCACATGAACTAAATGCTGCTTTAGAATTAAGTGAGGCTACAATTAGAAAAGAGAAAACTGAATATCAGCTTAAAATTGATCTAATGGAAGCTCAGGACCGTTACCATGTCACGCCGGTTGTGGAACGCACTCTTAGTGCTAGGATTCCAAAGTTACCATATTTTGATGAGGACAAAGATGATATGGATGCATATCTGCAAAGGTTCGAGCGATATGATAGGTCACAAGGGTTGCAGGAGACTGACTGGGCAACACATTTAAGTGCACTTCTTAAGGAAAAGCTTTAGAAGTTTATTCAAGAATTCCTGCAGAACAAGCACTAGAATATAATGTTTTAAAGGAAGCTCTCCTAAAGAGATTTGAAATGACAGATGAAGGGTTCAGGAAAAGGTTTAGAAGCTGTCGTCCTGAAGTTGGAGAAACATTTGCCCAATTTGCAGGTAGGTTAGCAAGATACTTAGATAGGTGGATGGATTTGTCAAATACTAAGAAGACATATCATGATTTGTTTGATTTGCTTATAAGAGAGCAGTTTATTCAAAGTTGTAATAGGGAGCTAACTTTGTTTCTCAAGGAGAGAGTGCCTAAGAATATAGAAGAGATGATAACCTATGCGGACCAGTATCGAGAAGCACGAGGTGGTAGCAACACAAATTTGATTTACAAACCTAGAAAGACAGAGCCAAGGCCAGGAAATGCTCAACAATCAACTCCAACTCCACCACAGAAAGGTTCTCAAGACAGTTTTCATAAATCAAAGAGAGATAAGACTTGTTATTTATGTAATGGTAAAGGGCATTATTCATTTGAATGTAAAGCAAAGCAGAATACTTTAGCAGCAGAGGCAGAGGTGAATGCAGGAAATAAACAATACGAAGTGGATAATTCAACAGGTTACAGTGGTAACAATGTACGAGGACAATATAGAGGGAGATATCCAAGACCATCCAGAGGAAGAGGCCAAGGTCGAGGTCAAGGCAGAGGGCAGGTGACTGCAGGTGCTCAAGCACTACCAGATAGTAGCAGTGTACCTAATGTGTGTGGCCATTGTTCTATACTGACACCTAGCATTACTGAGAGTACTGCTATTCTTAGTTCAGCATGTGAAAATCAATTATGCCATCCTCCTAGAATGCCGGTTAGTCAAGGTATAGTTAATGGACGTGTTGTTAATCTTCTTCGTGATACAGGATGTAGTGGTGTTGTCATTAAGCAAAGTTTAGTGAGACAGGATCAGCTGAATGGGAAAAATCAAATGTGTGTTTTGATTGATGGTACAAAGATATCATCTCCAGTAGCTACGATTGAAATAGATACCCCTTATTTCAAAGGTGAAGTTGAAGCATGGTGTATGCAAAACCCTGTATATGATTTGATAGTTGGAAATATTGAGGGAGCAAGACTACCAGGAGAGCCAGATCCTAATTGGCAACTTGTGCAAGCTGTGGAAACCAGAGCACAAAAGAAAGAAGCTAAGGCATACAAGAAGTTGAAAGTACCAGAGGCCCTGCAAGTAGAATGCACACCAGAAGAGATGAAAAAAGGCCAACAAGAGGATAGTTCTTTGAAAACAGTAAGAGAGATGGTTCAGAGTGGTGGTCAAAAGGTTTCGAAAGGAGGAAAGTCTATGTTTGTAATGAAGAAAGGCCTTATTTACAGAAAATTCAAATCAAGTTCTCAGGATGAGTCATCTCAATTAGTTGTGCCTAAACAGTTTCGCAGCACAGTTTTGAAACTAGCTCATGAAACTGTGTTGTCAGGTCATTTCTCATCAAAGAAGACAGTTAGTAGGATATTAACTGACTTTTGGTGGCCAGGATGTCAGGCAGACTGTTCAAGATTTTGCAAATCATGTGACATATGCCAGCGTACCATGCCAAAAGGGAAAGTACCGAAAGCACCATTAGGAAAAATGCCAATGATGGACATACCTTTTCAACGTATTGATGTTGACTTAGTGGGACCAATAGATCCACCAACAGATAGGAAGAACCGTTACATTCTCACTATTGTTGATTATGCAACAAGATATCCAGAAGCTGTAGCTTTACCTGGAATAGAAACTGAGAGGGTAGCAGAAGAGTTAGTAGATGTTTTCAGTAGAGTGGGTGTTCCAAGAGAGATGTTATCAGATATGGGCAGCCAGTTTACTTCAGAGTTAATGAGTGAAGTAAGTCGTCTACTTTCTATGCGTCAGCTTACCACGACCCCATACCACCCAATGTGCAATGGGCTCGTTGAGAAATTCAATGGTACCCTAAAGCAAATGTTGAAGAAGATGTGCCATGAGAAACCAAAAGATTGGGACAAATACTTAAATTCACTGTTATTTGCATACAGAGAAGTACCACAAGAAAGCACTGGATTCTCTCCATTTGAGTTATTGTATGGTCGCAGTGTAAGAGGACCAATGACTATTTTGAAAGAGTTGTGGACACATGAGGTTCAAGATCCAGAGGTGAAAACTACATATCAATACATCTTTGATTTGAAGGAAAGACTAGAAAGAACCTGTGAGTTAGCTAGAGAAAATCTAGGAAAATCTTCAGCAAGATACAAAGTTGCATACAACAGGAAAGCTAGAGACAGACAATTGAAAGCAGGAGACAAAGTTCTTATTCTTCTTCCTACTAGCACAAACAGAATGTTGATGCAATGGAAAGGACCATATGTCATTACAGAGAAAGTGGGTCCTCTAGATTATCGTGTTGATACAAAAGGCAAGCTTAAGACTTTCCATATCAATATGCTGAGACTGTATGTGGAAAGAGAAGACAAGCAGATAGATGAAAATGATGCCTTAGCAGAAGCTAGTGTTGCTATCATAGATATAGAGCAGAATGAAGATGTGGAATCAACAGACAGTGATACCAGTGCTATTCCAGCTTTGTCAAGTGACATACAAACTGAGACAGTAGAAAATGTGAATATAAATCCTGATCTGTCAGTAGAACAAAAAAATGAAGCACTAGAAATTTTGAGGGAATTTCCAGAAGTGTTCACTGATATTCCAGGAGAAACTCATCTGGTTGAATGTGATATCAAGTTGACATCATCAGAACCTGTTAAGGTTAAACAGTATCCTATGCCGCATAATGTAATAGAAGACGTGAAAACTGAGGTTCAGAAAATGATTGAAATGGATGTGATTGAACGATCACAGTCACCTTACAGTTTTCCAATAGTCATGATAAAAAAGAAAGATGGAACAAACAGATGCTGTATAGATTTTAGGGTGTTAAACAGAATAACAATCTTTGACGCTGAACCAATGCCAAGTGCTGAAGATATGTTTGCGAAAGTTTCAGGACATAGATGCTTTTCTAAATTAGATCTCGCAAAAGGATATTGGCAAGTTCCAATGAGTGATCGGTCAAAGCAGCTCACAGCATTCTCAACACCCTTAGGGTTATACCAGTTCAAGAAAATGCCGTTTGGTCTCGTCAATGCGCCAGCAGTTTTTAGCCGTTTGATGCGAATTTTGCTAGTAAACACGGAGAATCTTGACAATTTCATTGACGACATTCTCATTTTCACAATGGCATGGTCAGAACATACGAAGGTACTGTTTGATCTGTTCCATAGACTTAAAGAGGCTGGGTTAACTGCAAATCCATCAAAATGCTTCATAGGTTATGAAAGTCTGGAATGCTTAGGACATGTATTAGGACATGATAGGCTACAGCCACATCCAGATAAAGTTAAGGCAATAGCAGAAGCACCAAGACCAATGACAAAGAGACAAGTGAAATCATTCATAGGTTTAGTAGGGTATTATAGACAATTTATCCCAAATTTTGCTGTCATAGCAGCACCATTAACAGACCTAACAAGGAAAGGACAACCAAATCAAAAGAAATGGTCTCAAGAGCAAGAATATGCTTTCAACACATTGAAGAAAATGTTATCAGTAAGTCCAATTCTCAAATTACCTGATCTTCAACAAGTGTTTACACTGAGGACAGATGCATCTGACCGTGGAATTGGAACAGTACTGTTACAAGAGGAAAATAATGTAAAGTGGCCAGTTGCGTATGCCAGTAGAAAGCTGTTAGCTAGAGAAGAGGCTTACGCTACAGTGGAGAAAGAATGTTTGGCTTTAGTGTGGGCCATTCAAAAGTTTCAGAGATATTTGTATGGGAAGCAATTCATAATTGAGACAGATCACCAGCCATTGTTGTACCTCAACAAGGCCAAAGTGTCAAATGCAAGGTTAATGCGTTGGGCATTACTGCTGCAGCCGTATAGATTCACAATTCATTCAATTAAGGGCAGCGATAATGTTGGTGCTGATTACCTTAGTAGACAGTAAAAGATTTAAATAATGAGACAGTGATGAAAAACAGTGATGAAAGACAGTGGTGTAAATAGTAATTTCTTAATCTTAACTGTGAAAGTAAAAAGTGTGAACACTTTTGTTAAGGGGGGAGTAAATGTCACAATTAAGATAATATTATTTTATTTTATTGGGGATGGCTGAAATCAGGCATTTTTACATGGGTTTTTTGGGGGTACCAATTTTTGGAGAGTATTTAATAATCCAGGTAAAAAACTATGTTATTTTACCTATCCCAATTTGGTACTTTAAATATGGTAATCCATTGTTAAATGCTTCAACGCTTCAGTAACCTCAGGTGAGCGTTTTGAAAACTGCAAACCTGTTTTGTGAGTGTCATTTTATGCTGAGATGTTGAAAGAGAGAGAGCTCTGAAGAGAAAAAGGGCTGGAACAGAGGTATATTTGAAATTGTTTGAAATTTCCTCCTTTCCCTTGCCCATTTTAATTGCTAATGGCTTTGTCCCTTAGTGCAAAGAGTCCCATTTATATGCATTTAAATTTAAATGGTTTTATTTATCAGAAATGGAACACTTTCATTCCAAGTTGTCTGTGAAATGGCAAAATTGTCCCTTTGGTCCAAATTTTCAACTTCAAGCCCTTACAGACAATGTGTCCTAGCTGTGAAATGCTTCAAGGTTTAAACTCAATTTTCATGCAATATCAAAATTTTGAGGCAGATTTCATTAGCTAATAATTTTTTATTTTTTTTTCATTTTTGCTTGGAAGGTGTGTTTCATCTGCTAAAGTATAGTGGTTTTATGAAGAAGTAAAGTTTCATGGTTAGATTTATATTTCCTGAAATTTTCAGTAAATTTTAGTATATTTTTACTAAATTGTATACTGCACAAAATTAGAAAGGCACATATTGACTTTTTAAACTCTACTGTATCTTAATGTCTGAGTAACAGTTATAGTGACTCTAAAATACTTCATAATTCAAATAAAGACATTTAGAAAAGTGAAATGAATTATACTGCTCAAAATTAGTATGGATTCCCAAATATTTGATCCTACAATCAGCATTTTGTTTCTTTTAGCCCTTTTAAAATGGGATTGGAGAAATCAGCTCTAGATCAGGACATTTATTGTCACTAGTGTCCACATCCAACCCATCAGCATGAAAGGGGACCTGAAATTCCAGAATGTTTCATAAACTGTAGAAAACGGCTACAGTGATGTACATACTCATGGTGTGAAAGAACATTAGTATGGAGGTCCATGTCTATATTGGGACATTGTAACCGCGAAAGGGCTAATATGACGTCATGAAATACAGATACTGAATTTGAAATAAACTTTGCTGTTTTGGGAGATACGAATATCATCATAAGCATGCTTTCCATCTGACAGTCGCAGTGGTCATCAACGTGGAGCAGTATACCTGGACTCATTTCATCAACAGGGCGAGTCGGGAATGAACATATATTAAATAAACATGAAGTGAAATAACTGAACGTGAAATAGTTAACTTTAAAATTGAACTTCAGTAGAGTAAATTGAAATAAGACTGTGCAGTATAGTTTAAATCAAAACCTTAAATTTAAGAAATTTAAATTCTAAATTTAATTTAGCTGAAACACTTAGGAAAATATTAAGAATGTATGGGTATGTGTGAAGTATGTGTGTGTTCATGAATTTGTAAATATTTGTATATATGTTTTTTGTTCTCTGAATAAACATGGAAATGGTAACTGCATCTCCGGTCTGTGAATCTAAGCTTTGTAAGTGCTTGCGGTACAGTGGTTAGAGACTGAGTGTCAAGGTGACCTACATACAGTGGTTATTTGTCAATAACCATTTATTTTGCTTAGTGTGGACTCAGTTAATAGCTGAAATTTCAGTCAAAGGTTTGGAAGTGTTAGCGGCCTAGTGGTAAATGATCAGACTGCACTAGCCCTCGGTCGTCTATGTGACAAGGCCCCAGACTGGACTGCTCCACTCAAAGTTTCAATTTATTCACCACATTGTGTACTTATATATAACTGTGTTTGGACATCTTAGCAAATTTGTTGAAATTCTGGAGGGTTGCAAAAATTTTGAAAGCTTTCTGATACATGAAATAAGAATTCTTGTTAATGCATATTGATTTAGTGGACCAGTTTACGGCAAATATTGTCTTGTAATGAACTCATTAGAATCTGATATACCTTGATATAGTTTTTAAAGAGCACCGACTGTGTGTCTGTTTGTGTTGCTGCCTTCAGTTTCTTTAGAAGTTCTATTTTTAACACATAGCTGGCTAAATGGTCAGACAGATCCTCCTACAAAAGAAATACATGCTGTATTGATATCAACTTTATCTTTTGGATTTCTGACCTGGTCTGACACAAACCAGCCTGAACAGTCACAGATGAAGCTACTTGTCCACAAGCATGGGGCTTCAAATTTCTGCATGAAATGATGAAGAGGAATTGTAGAATTCATAAAGTAAAATCAAAGCTGTACCCTTGATATTGCACAGCTGATCTGCTGCTCTGTTTTCCATGTATGCTAAGATCAGGTTTTCTCATGTGGCTCAAGTTATAATCTTAGCACTATTCAGTAAGGTAAAATTGTTCAAAATTACAATCACAACCCTGAGTGTATGTGAACATTTTTATGTTTGTTTGTTCAGTGATTTGATGTCTCAGTAAACAATTTTTCAGTGATGTCAAGTCCCTTTTTAAGGTCTCCTATAGATTTCATAGATGTCTTTCTTAGTATACCTGAGCTTTAGCTAGTACTTGAGTATTACTTCTGTCCCCTGATGTTTTCCTACTATCCTCTAAGGATTCTATCACATCTTGATACTGAAATACAGGTCAATCTCTTAACAATACTGTTTTTGGCGTACCATCAGGATAATATGTCCGTGTAATGTATAACCATTTATACCCCACTTTTTTATAGCAAAACTGGCATATGCAGGAGTATACCGATTTGTCTTATTTTTGCTCGCTCAAAAACATAGATTGTATGTACTCGTCAGAACCGCCTCACCGTTTTGAGCAAACATAAGAAAAATATCAAAATTTTTCTACTGGAAAATTTCAAATTTGGGGGGGTCTCATATGCGCCCACGCACCAATTTTGTTCTTGCTTTGCATGGTGAATGCCTTCATTCTAACACCTATAAAAATGCACTTATTTATTTTGAAAAACATTTTTAGGTCTCAGGATAGCACCCTGACGTACTCCATCTTTGTGACCATACCTGCCTTATACTTTGCCTATATATTATCTCTTAAATAACTTTTATTAGCCCAATTAAATCTGGAATCAAAAAAGGACTCCATATGGCTTACTTTGATACCATTTTGGCTTAAATAGATAAACAATTAGATTTTCTATGGAAACTCAAACTTGAAATTGTCAAAATTTTATCAAAATTATTTTCGAGAATGACAAATTGTGTCTCATATTATGATATGTTCTAGTGCTTGTCAACCTATGATACGGTCTATAAAATTGGCCAGCGGTACCCTCTTCATGCTGGTAAAGTTTTATAAATTTTCAAAACCGGTAACACTGTTGAAATGTTCATGATATACATGTAAGTCAATTTTTGACAAAAATGGATTTTAATGTTTTTAGCTGTTTTCTCGTCTAAAATCATATTATTCCACAATTTTATCATTAGAAATGATAAAACACATAAGTAATATGAATTCTTAGTATAAAGAATGCTTATTTCATTTGGCAATTTCACATATTTAATATTTAATAAAGTTATTATTTATTTATTATACAAATGATCAGCAAACATTTTCAGGTCTCAACAAAAATTTCAAATATATTAATGAAAGGTTCTATAATTTCATCTCTAAATATATCTTTATGTTAAGATGCATTTACATAATTTTATTGGAGTAATATTAACTTAATTTGTGATTGACCACCGTAATGGTAATAGACATTTGATTAATTCCTCAATTTGTTTTACCATCTTGTACTGTCGTTTATAAGATTGTACATAACTTTATTTATTTAACTGTTGTTGATGCCAACATTAGTTAAAAGGTTGACAAGAATACCAAATACAGTGGCACTTTCTAGCGTTTCTATCACCGTTGTCTTTATACTTATCCAGTAAGTACATAATTCAGCTATGTGACAGGCTTTTCTCTTTGTAAGTGTTCAGATGTGATGCTCAGGTATAGCTTTCACTTTGAATATCAGATTGTTTTAATTCTTCATTAAAAACATCCATTATTGACATTATTGCGAGATTGTCTACCATTTAAATGTGGTTCTTTTTTTCTATTTTTGAAATGAATATGAGAGTAATGAAGACAAATATCCAAACTTGATGTTTAAAAATCTCAACATTTATGGCTCATGTTCATGCGTTTAGTAGTCAATTATAAATACAGCGAAATGTTTGTAATTTTCGTGCTGATAGTTGTCTAGATACTCTTCTTTAATACTATCATTGGTTAGAAATTATGGCTGTTTTGTCCATTATCTGTCATGTAAGTAAAACACCTCTCAGCTACATGTAAGTTTATAAGTTCAAAAGCTCCATTGTGGGATAGGGTTTCCAATTATGATTTGATAGAAGTATGTTTGAAAGTTCAAGCAAAAGGTGTGCCTGTTGTAGCAGATGATTAAATGCATGCATTAGATTGATATATGGTATAACCTGTTTCAAACATGCTATTATGTATTGTTAAAATGCTGTCAAGTACATGTATATTATGCATCAAATGGAGAAAAACACACAAAACACACAAAAGTAGTTAACCGGTTCCTGTTGTTAGTGCTCAACTTATCATATAATTTTATCTAATGGGATTTCGTTTTCTGTCTTCATCCTATTAGTTTTGCTTCATTATATACTTGGGTGGGTGGGGTGTTTTTCTGAGATCATGATATGAGCAGCAGGAAATAAACTGTCCTTAGCCTCATCTATTTATTTGTTTTCCTTATAGCATGAGTTACAGGATGTGGAAATCAGCAATATAGCTGTATAAGTTCATTAAAATAATTAATACCTAATTAACAAATTATTTTTTGTGAAGAAAAAAAAATAAACAAAACAGTAAAAACTATGTAATTGCAACATAAACACAAATACATTATAGAGAATGACTTACTAATAAATAGAATCATGTTCTAAAATCTAATTATGAAAACTAACAATGATGGGCAGATAGCTTTTTAAGGTCCAAGACAGGGTGCAATTTTCTTACTTAAATCAATATTCAAAATATGCATACATGTAGCAGCGTTGATGGCCATGCAAGACACAAAATTGCTAACCTGGAAACTTTTTCACAAAAAAGTTTTCTTTGTAACATGTTAATAACATGAAATACTTATAACTGGGTAAAATCATTATAAGTTTTATGTTTTTCAGAATTCCGACTTGTATCATTCAATGTTCTAGAAAAAGATGTTACCGGTCTTCAAATTTTACGAAATTTTCAGCATATAATCTGTATATGTGTAGCCTAATTTAAGGTTGAAATTATAGGTTGACAAAACCGGGAACATGTTAAAATTGAAAATCAAACTTGTGATTACACCATTATGGAGCTAAAATTTGGGGTCATCTGCGAAACAAATGATAATCAGCTGAATTCAATATTATAGCTATCAACAATTATGCAATACTAATATAATCAGTGATCATTCTAGATTATTTTACAAACAAACAGAACCAGGAACTTGCTATTATGACGGTTAATGGCGACTTTAATTACACATACCCCTATATTCAGACCCCCTCTAATATAAAATGCTGTATTTAAACTTTTTAAGTAGTTAAGAGAAAATCTGTATTACTAATTAAGTGGTCATGCACCCAGCAAGCAATATGCATAATATCATAAAAATCGGTGCGTGGGCAGAACCCTATGTAAATTTCATATACCGTGAGACCCCCCCTTTTTACAACTTAATTAAAATTTGTTTATTACATTTTGTAGTGAAAGAGGCAGACACTGTTATAAGTGAAACCATGTGATAATGAGGTTACTTACAATAAATATTAGGGATGTCAACGAATGCCGAAATTGGTATTCGAATATTCGCATAGGATATTCGAATATTCGAATTATATACACATCTATGCCCAATAGACCCATTACAATGACTTACTTGGTGGTACATGTATTGAAAATATGAGGTACATGTATATGCATGGTATCGTATCTGGGCTATACCAATGGCGCCATGTAAGAAAAATCAACAAATTTTGCACAGAAAACTAGCCAATCTGGAGGTGTTTAATAATGACAAATCTCTGGGGTTCTGTCTGAGAAAGCAACGACACACCATCATTGTCAAGCCAAGATTAAGTTCTGCATGCATGTCGTTGATATCCGCCACCAAGAATGCTTAGGGTCTATTGTAATCGTGTGGCTTACATGTACTTTGTGAAAGGTCTGTTGTGACTGTGTTGTTTGAGTTGTCAATCTAACCAGCCATCTTAAGTTTTCACATGACACAGCTAAAATTGTAGGACTTTCACACCTTAAAAACATTTATTGAAAGCAAGCAATTCTTCCTTCTCAACTTGAATCAACAAAGTGTCACTTGAATCAACAAAGTGTCAAACTGTTAATTGAGCAATCTCAATTTGCAAGTGTGTCAAAATGTTGACCATCTTGAATTACTCAACAGACAAGCAGGATTACTGGTCATATTATTTTTCGACCTTTGGCCTTAAATTTGAGTTCTCTTTTAAAGTGATACATGACAATATTGCAGGTTAGAAAATTATGCAAATATTTGAATCCTGAAATCGCATTCGAATATTCGTATGAAATGCGAATATTCGAACATTCGAATATTCGTTGACATCCCTAATAAATATGTATACTAGTAAATAACCACCCTATGATAAAAAATAAACAGGTTTATCATATTGAGGATTAATAAACTGATGAAGTGGCGAGGTTCTGCCTATCCATTTCATATGTTTACGATCCAAACTTGATAAACCCCTTCATTTCTGGTCATCGGGATGATCAGGTTGTTATATACTTTATAATGCAACCTATCTCAAAAAAGAACCTAAGGACTAGGGCATTTAATGCCTGATTTCGGCCTCAGATTTTGTCAAAAAATAAATTTTGGAATTTAGGTGAGAAAACTGTTCCTTAAAACAGTCATATGCCTCCTCTATTAAAAACAAGGACAAGTACTCCATTTATCCTACAAGCGTTGCCATGGCAATGCCCAGAAGAACCATAGATAAAGCACATTCTGCACTTTTTAGTCTATTTTCGACCATTTCTGAACACATTTTTTTATTTTTAAGTGCCGGCCCACACTCCGAACAAAATGATACCATGGCGTACACATGTCTTATTGTTTTGGACCCCGAGATACCTTTCACACTGCCTGAGATGAAAGGTATCTCGGGTACAGATGGTGCAAATTACGAAGTAATAAAATAATTAACTCCCCCAGTGCTACTGCGGTCATTATGCAATTTTTGCTCTGGTTATCTTGTGATTAATTATCTGTTGATAATTGATATATCTATATAAAAACTGGAATATTTAATTCTACATTTTAGACGAAAGCAAAGTAAAAATTTATAATTATCAGAATCTTTTGAATAAAATTGCATTTCCAATCCTTTTTCTGCATGAAATATTAACGATTTTGCACACTGATGAAAACTTTTTTTTTATCTGACATGATCAGCTAATTACACAACCCCTGCAGTGAGCTGCAGCATCAGCAACACTTTATTGCCCAGTTTTATAGTTGGAACCATATGCCAACTTCATGGTTCAGGGAAGAAAAAATGCACATAAATTTTATAAGAGATGTGTACGCTATGCTTAGCATGCAATATCCCTGGGTGATACTTCATAATTATTTCACAATAAGAAATTGTTTGTCGCGTGGGCCGGTAGTTGAAAATGATGTTGAATGGTGAAAAATTGACCCAAAATTGCAAAAAATGGTATTTCTATGCTTTTCGGAGCGTTGCCATGGCAACATGTGTAATTTGAACGTGATAGTTGTGCTAGAGTTTATAAGCAGGGACCTATACCTGCTATTTGCAATATGTTTCTGCTCAAAATTCCAAAATTCAGTTTTTTATCAAGACATGAGGACGAAATCAGGCCTTAAATTCCCTAGGCCTTTTAATCAAAGTGAAAATATCATAAATCATCAACAGCCCAAACCTGACAGAGTAAACTGTATACCTTCATAATGTGATATCTCTCTTTTTCATAGGGATCTCCCTGTTTTTGACAAAATCTCCCTATTTTGATCAAATTTCAGAATTTCTTATGTGTCTTATACATCTCCCTATTTGGAATACCAGACCTCCCTATGATGTTTCAAGAATTTCCTTCATTTAATCATTCTCAATAATAGCAACATCAGGAAAACATGTCCGTGCAATGAATACCCCCTTAAACACCACTTTTATATAGTAAAACTGGGGTTTGCAGGGGTATACCTATTTTTCTTATTTTTGCTCCAAAACATAGATTGTGGGTACTCGTTAGAACCGCCTCAATAAGGCGGTTCTAACGTGTACCCACAATCTATGTTTTGAGCAAAAATAAGAAAAATATCAAAAATTTTCTACCGAAATTTTTCATTTTTTACAAATTTAAAAATCTCTGTATACTGCATGGGCGTGTTTTCGTAATGAGGGAAATCTCCAAAGTTATCAAATGTATGTATACCTTTGTAAGTTGAGACACAATCTTCTCTTGTAAAACCCCAATCAACCTGTCAAGGGCAATTAACTTTGTGACAAATCCCTCTTTTTTCTCGTCTTCCTCCGACCTGAGAGAGTTCTCTACCCTCGACACCTGGAGTTCTACGAGGTACTGTCGACAAGCTCCACAGACATGGAGCAGTAGGGATATCTCTGGTTCAACTTCTGGACTCTACCAAAATAGATTTTTTTTGTGATAAATGAGCCGCCTCGTGGGAAAACCAACAATGTGGTTTCCGAACAGGTCCGACATAAACCGGCCTGTACAAGCACAGAGAAGAGCTAGAAGCTTGAAATTTTGGATTTAAGTAGAAGAGGAATTGTACTATCCGAGTAGCGAAAACAAAGGCGCTGATCAGCTTCGCTGTTACCGCGAAGCTGATCTGCGTCTTTGTTTTCGCCAATGCAGATTGTTGGTTTTCCCATGAGGCGGCTCAAATATTGTTAAAAAAATGTTGTTAATCGTGACAAATCATAAACAATTTAAAGAGATTAATAAAGCAAGGCAAAGATTAAAGGTTAAATGAGCCTCAATATCTACACAAATGGTCTGGTCAAGATTTTGTCATTTGATGGCAAATAGATGCATAATGGCATAAAATGATTATTTCCCCTAGGTTTTGCATGGACAGAATTAAGCAAATAATTCAGACCATGACAAAAGCTCTGAAGTATTTCATTGTCAATTTGTTATCTAGTCTGTAACAGTATAACAAGATTTTGATTTAGCAAGTACAGGCCAACTTCGCTATCTCGAAATCAAGGGGAATGGAGAAACAACTTCGAGTTTTCCGAAGTTCGAGATAAGCAAATTGAGACCAGCCAAGGTTCATAAAATATCTCAACTCTGTCAGTTGTTCTCCATTCGTTTTCCACCATGTTAACCCCGTTGATTGTGATTTCTAACGTATATTCCGCGACCTGACACATGATGTCAAAACGTTCTTTAACAATTCCTGTGATGAAAGGTTGTTAGTAGATATCAAACCGGTAAAGACCGATTTTTGACTATGAAGTTTGACACAGGAAGGGTGAAACTAATGGTCTTTTTCTGTGGGGAGAGAACTTTCACTTCGACATAGCCGAGTTTTCGTCATAACCGAGATCGACATAAGCAAGGTTGAAATACAATAACTTATAGGAAGAGATGCTCGGGAATGAGGGAGCAATTCGACATGTGGGGTTTTCGAGACAACCGAGTTTGAGATAGCGAAGGTGGCCTGTAATTATAAAGCAGAAACAAACATGCTGATCAGCTATGATTATTATCTTCTGCTTAAAAAGCATGACACAGCTTATTTGCCTTGTAACCTACCCCAACCACTTTACAACCACGCAAATAGCAGCTTAGCAATCCAGGTGTTTCAAACATCTCTTAACTAGTTGACAAAAAGATGAAATTGACATTTCCTGTCCAATATTTGTATCAACACTGAAATGTACATCATCACCTTACATATGATCATATGAGCCGCCTCGTGGGAAAACCAACAATGTGGTTTCCGAACAGGTCCGACCCAAACCGGCCTGTACAAGCATAGAAAAGAGCTAGAAGCTTGAAACTTCGGATTTAAGTAGAAGAGGAATTGTACTATCCGAGTAGCGAAAACAAAGGCGCTGATCAGCTTCGCGGACCGCGAAGCTGATCTGCGCCTTTGTTTTCGCAAATGCAGTTTGTTGGTTTTCCCATGGGGTGGCTCATATATCTCTGATTGGTCACAGTAAGATGGGATTGACAGATGTTGATTTCTCTTTTCAAAAATTTCATTGGTTGTTTGAAAATAATGAAACAGACTAAGGTGTTTGTTTGAGAGCATTTGGTCATTTTAAAGAAATGAACAACTTTTTCTATATTCAAATTGCACCTGGAAGACTTGTGGACTGTCAATTTCTTGTCTTTGACAACTGATTTTGAGATATCTGAAACTTGTGAATTGCTAAGCTGGTATTTGCGCAGTAGTAATAATAGCAATCTCCGGTTCCTGTTTTATTACTGTTACTATCATCAGGGATGTAGATCAACAGTTCATGAGAGGACATCAGGATAACATGTCCGTGCAATGTATACCCCCTTGAACCCCACTTTTATATAGAAAAACTGGGGTATGCAGGGGTATGCCTATTTTTCTTATTTTTGCTCCAAAACATAGATTGTGGGTACTCGTTAGAACCGCCTCGGCGAGGCGGTTCTAACGTGTACCCACAATCTATGTTTTGAGCAAAAATAAGAAAAATATTTTTAAAAATCCAATGAAATTTTCAATTTTTACAGGTGAAAAAAATCTTTGTATATTGCATGGGCAAGATTTCATAATGAAAACTGCACAGCTGATCAGCTGATACCTCTACTGTCTAAAACCAAAATTTCAAGCTTCTAGCCATCTTCTGTGCTTGTACACTTGGTTTGCATGGAACCTGTTTGGAAACCACATTGTCGGTTTTCATGGCACGACTCAAATGTAATAACTTTAATACATGTATGTAGGAAAACCACGGGTTCTAATCAGCTGCACAGTTAAAATATGACCTATTGCTTTTGCATTAATAAAAGCATGACAACTCATATAAGGCACCATTACCTACCCCCACTACTTTAATAATAGCAATCTCCGGTTCCTGTATATTACTATTGCTATTATCAGGAATGTAGATCAAGAGTTCGTGAGAGGCACAGGATTTGCACAGGGCGAGGCCACAGATTTTACAACTGCATTTCTTCTTCATGAGACCAAACTCCTTCAGACAGTACTGACAGTAGTTGGTGAGCTTTTCTTGCTGTAAGTGATACAAAATATCAGGAAAACATGTCCATGAAATGTATACCCCCTTAAACCCAACTTTTATAAAGAAAAACTGGGGTTTTCAATGGTATACCTATTTTTCTTATTTTTGATAAAAAAACATAGATTATGGGTACTCGTTAGAACCGCCTCGTCAAGGCCGTTCTAACATGTACCCATAATCTATGTTTTTTATCAAAAATAAGAAAAATATCAAACAATTTCAACTGAAAATATTCAATTTCTACAACAAGAGTTCGTGAGAGGCACACAGCAAGGCCACAGATTTTACAGCAACATTTCTTCTTCATGAGACCAAATTCCTTCCTTCCTTTGTGAGCTTTTCTTGCTGTAAGTGATACAAACAACGATATTAATCAGCACAATGAAGGTGAAATTTTTTTATTTGTATTGATGTATACACTGTATATTCTATTTTTTAATATGCAGAAGATGAATGACAACTTCTGGTCTCAGAAACACTTGATTGTATGTATGTATACCTATCAAGGAAAATTGAGCTTGATGTAGCTGGCATAAAAAGCCACCTGGCTCCTGATCTAGCTTTTGCACCTGCCCAGATTTGATTGGCTATTTTGGGGCTTTATGTCCCACTCAACAGCTAAGATCATAGAACATAGGAGACAGGACCGCCATCGAACCCAAAAACTGAAAATTCTGTCGGAAAAATGTTGATATTTTTTATATTTTTGCTCGAAACATAGATTGTTGTACACGTTAGAACCGCCTTGCTGAGGCGGTTCTAATAAGTACCCACAATCTATGTTTTGGACGAAAAATTAGAAACATAAGTTAACCCCTGCATACCCCTGTTTAACTATATAAAAGTGGGGTTATATGGGGTATCATTGCATAGACCTGTTTTCCTGATGTTTTACGAAGGTAATGGCATAAATAATTACCATCCAAATAGACGACTTTTGCCAGTCAGGTGTCTTTAGCATAGTTTTCATCTCCAGCAATGTCCGCACTGTCTCTGATGTACTGATGTTTTTCTTGAATCCATCTATCAGCCTCTGACATTCCTTAGCCAAGTCTACCCTAAAATATATGGTTTATTTTTCAATATAAGGTTTAGTTTACGTCCCTTTCAAGATTATTTATTGAGATGGGCCAACAGGACAGCCACTGGGTACATCAACAAGCAAAACAAGGCTTGTTTCACATATGCCCCACATTGGGCTCCAACCAACACTGAAAGACAAGGCAATCAAATGAGCGTTAATGAAAACAATGACCACTAAGGCTGTCTTTGAAAAATATTGACAGACTTTATTGCTGTTGCTTTGGGGTTTAGTGGTACATGTACTTCCATGTTTTCCACAATTTGTCCTTTTCTATTTATTTGTGGACCAAAGTTCTTGGCACTCTTTCAATAATGTGAAAATTATCAGTTTTTTCAGCTGTAAAGCAGCAGAATATTGAATCTGCTTGTATAGGAAAAGAATTTTAATATCGGAGCTGTAAGTTTGGAAATGTTCAGAAATTAATTTTCGCGAATTTGATGCCTCGTGAATTCAAAGTTCTTGCTGATAAAATTCTTTAGAAGGTACGAGTACCCTCTCATGAATTCAAAACGTTGCTAATAATTTTGGAATAGATAATTCTAGATATATACTGGCTTCCTGCTATATCGCGGCCCTTAATTGTAATGTTGCTCTCACATACACCGAATATCCCTTGCGAATGCTAAAATTTGAAATTCGCGCTGAAATTACCGAATATGATGCGAATGGACGGGGCGGGGCTTGTACAAAACGATGTCTTTGCGAAAGCGTTAAGAATGCTTGCATTTTCTTACAAATGTCTTAAGATTGTTGCGATTGATTGCCATCCACACTACCGAATTCTTGAAAATGCCTAACGAATGTTCCGAACGCTTACAAATGCTGTTACAAATAATACAAACGTCTTGCAAACACCTTACAAATGAAGCGAATGTGTAGCGAATGCTTGCCGAATTCTTTTCAGTTTTGACTCATTCGCAAACTTTGTAGCCAATAATATCAATGTAAAACGAAATCACCCACAATGATAAGGGGCATGGAAAAGAAATATGTCATTATTGATCCAAGTCTTCTCTTGAAACACACACCACTTTGTTGTTTCTCTAAATTGCGATTTACACAATAAAAAAGACAATTTTACTGGGCAAACAAAAATTTCACGGGACTTCAGTTTGTCTGTCATACATTAATGGATAGCTTAAAGCTAAACACCATAAATAATGACCTTTACTTGAAGGATAGGGCCAGAATAAATAAACTATACTAAAAACTGAGTCTTTAATGTGAAAATGTTGCGATTCACTAGCGATTCTTTACGGACATCAAAACTCAATAGAATTTAATGCTACCGAATCCTTGCAAATGGCTTGAGAGTGTTACAAATGTCTTGCAATCAATCCGAATTGTTTACGAATTCTTTACAAATATGTTAAGAATATGATTTTCTTGCGAATTTTAGGAGCATGTTCCTAATTTTCGCAACATCTCGAAATTTTCACCGAATGCTTCCGAATGCTTACAAATGCTACCGAATGCTTCCGAATTTCTAGCGATTAATGCGAATTTGCTCAAAATTTCATTCGGAAGGGCATTCGCAAGGGAAATTGGGTATATGTGAGAGCAGTATAAACGGGAAATAGCAAATGCACAAGATCAATAACTGAAATTTATTCTTCCTCAACAACTTCCAAAATCCTTCCCCTGTAACCCTGTTATAACGAAAATTACAAAATATTTATCAATACCGCGTGGCTTACGCATTTGTGTTGTCATGTTGTTTTATGCCGATGTGCCAAAAGTGTCTTCTGTATCGCGGGGTTCACCTAAAATGCGAATGTCAGAGTTCCCATATAAGGAGATAACGTGACCTAGTAATGGCACGTGATTTCTGACATTCAGACGACAGATTGCAGTTTGAAGAAAATAAAAACAATGGATGTCTGATGTACTGAGGAGACATTTTATTGGAAGGGTGTAGCCAGTTTGTGCAAAAACACGTTTTCTACATGAGTTTTGTAAAGTTATAAATTTACTAACAGTATTCTTGAAATTTTGCACAATTTTTGCTGGAAATGAGAGTTTGACATTTGCTTTGAACCTAAATAATCACTAGGGGGCGCTGTGCTCGAAAGTTCACGTGATATGTTAATTCCGCGATACAGTAGATGCCGCGATATAGTAGGGTCGGAGTATAAAAGTCATATGAAAATTTACAGATTTACAATACCTGTCCCTTCTGGAAACAGTGTAGCTCTGTCGTCCAATGTTCTCAGAGGTCCTGATCTGGCTGTTTCTGTGTTTAAAGGCCCTAAACTCATCTGTGAGTCTTCTACTGGTGCCCTCAGAGTCTCGGCCCTCATCAAAACAGGTTTTACATACCTTTAGAACAGATAAAGCCCCTTTTTAAAGATGAAATTCAGAGCAACCCAAGGTAAGTCAATGTCAAAAGTCAAAATGTGTTTAATGTTGGATAATGTAACATATAACTTTAGCTAACTGACTAAAGTCAAACTTTTACATGGAAAAACTAATTTTTTTTTTTATTTTGCCTGAAGCATACATCCATTAAGCATTTTTATTAGAAGCACATGAATGAGCATATGTTATACAAAATCACAATCTTGCATTTGAAAAGGTCACTTATAGAGTCAAATAACTTAGAATGAATGAAAGTACATGTATATTGCATAGGAATTGTATCAGACCTGCTACAAATCAAGTCATCACGAAAACATGTCCGTGTAATATGTACCCACTTGAACCATACTTTTATATAGCAAAACTGGGGTATGCAGGGTATACCTATTTTTCTTATTTTTGCTCCAAAACATAGATTGTGGGTACTAAAAAGAACCGGCTTGATGATCGAGGCGGTTCTAACGTGTATCCACAATCAATGTTTTCAGAATAAATATTGAAAATATCAAAATGTTTCCATGAAATTTTCAATTTTCATGACTAAAAAAATCTCTGTGTATTACATGGGCAAGTTTTCCTAATGATTACCTTATATGATTTCCCCTCTGGGTCATACTGAGCCAGCAACGTGAGTTTCCTCCTATACTGGACACAGCTGTTACAGAACACGTCTCCACACCTCCGACAGTGGTGGGGTCGGTCAATCAGTGAAAACTTCCTCCCACAGTCTTTGTTGGAACATTTGGTCTTTTCTTCGCTATTAACCCAGTGTCTCTTTGTAATTTCTGTAATGATTTTGGATCATACATTACGAAGACATGCCTATGTAATATACAGATGT
The DNA here is from genome assembly GCA_964017185.1 of Rugalucina vietnamica. Lineage (NCBI taxonomy): Eukaryota > Metazoa > Mollusca > Bivalvia > Lucinida > Lucinidae > Rugalucina > Rugalucina vietnamica. The sequence continues at coordinate 9,314,305 of OZ024883.1, forward strand.
TTTCTACTTTAGTAAGCTGCAAAAATTAGTACAAATTTTGATATTTTTCTTAGTTTTGCTCAAAACATGGATTGTGGGTACTCGTAAGAACCACCTCGACTAGGCAATTCTAACATTTACCCACAATCTATGTTTTGTGCAAAAATAAGTGAAGATTTCATTTTATACAACCAAAAACTTTTCTGTATATTGCATGGGCGTGTTTTCATACTGAATTAGGCATAGTGTCATACTGAAAGATCTGAAAGATGAATCTACTTTAGGCTTATATGTGCAATACTTATGCACTAGTCATTTGTAATCAAGCCCCCCACCCCACCCCCAGTACCGGGGAATAGCAAGGACTTTGACTTGGTCAAGCAAATACCCGCTGAAGGCGCCACCCTGTAGGGACTGCTTGTTGGTAAAACCACTGCTGTTTTCCCCAACAGCCTATTATATTTTCATTTCACGCCCCTTTTTGCCTATATAAACCAAAGCCTGGGTATTCCCCCCGCACTGCCGTGGCAAAATGTTGGTCAAAGCCTCGCTCATTTCCATGGCTATCCCCCGCCCTTCCCTGGGGCGGCAGGGGGGGTTACAAATGATCACAAATGACTAGTGCATTTAACCTGATAAGATTTTTTGTCTTACCTGTTATTTTCACCTCTTCTTGGCCCTCATTCACCACACCCTGGGGATATCCGTCACTTACAGGTGATCGCCCAATTGACCTTCCCCCGTCAAATTGAAGCCGTAGACCATACTCGACACCCGGTGATGGCTGGTCCTTAACTGGGGATCTCCCAAATAGTTTGCTACTTCCAGCCTGCAGGGATACAATATTATGTCAAACCACTTACACAAAATACATTACTGTATGGTTTTTGTTGTCATGCAGGTATGATTTATAACCTGATTGCTCATCCAGTGGCGGATATAGAGGGGGTTCAAGGGATTTGCTCAAACCCCCTCTGGACCCAAATTATTTCATTTTCATGGGAGATTTGAAGGGATTTTTTTGTGAAATTAAGCAAACAAACACACTTTTTTCTACATTTGAACCCCCATCTTCAGAAATCCTAGATCTGCCCCTGTCTGAAGTCATATTATATGAAAATCAACAATTTGGGTTCCGACCAGGTCTGACACAAACTGGCCTGTACAGTCACAGAAGCAGGCTAGAAGCTTGAAATTTTGGTATATTAAAGTAGAGGAGGAATTGTACTATCCGTGTAGCGAAAACAAAGGCGCTGATCAGCTTCGCAGTTACTGCGAAGCTGATCTGCGTCTTTGTTTTTGTATAGGCAAAAATCCAGTTTTCTCATGATGCAGCTCACATCATACTCCACACCTGGGTATGGCTGGTCCTTAACTGTTTTTTTTCCCAAATAATTAGATGCCTCCTCCCTATGAAATATAGAACACAATACTGTCAATTTTTGTTGCTGTTAAAATGACAATTTTCACATGAAATTTTCACGGAGCCATCACTTCCTGGGTCTTGCACGTGAAAGGACAAAGCCCAGAGCCAGTGAGGTTTGAACACATGACCTCTTGATTGAGAGTCAAGCTCTTAACCACTATTAGGTACAATTCAGATAAACATCTGAAACACTCCTTCCAATTAATTTTTCTCCATTCAATTTGCTACACTGACACACATTGAATTATCTTAAAGGAAGCGCAACGTGAGAAAACCGGCCTTCAGGGTTTCCGACCAGGTCAGGCATAAACCGGCCTGTACAGTCACAGGAGAAGGCTAGAATTTTGAAATTTTCAGTATAAGTAGAGGTGGAATTGTACTATCTGTATAGCAAAAACAAAGGCGCTGATCAGCTGTGCAGTTATTGCACAGCTGATCTGCGTCTTTGTTTTCGCATAAGCAAAAATCCGGTTTTCTCATGATGCGGCTCAAAAAATACAAACCTTATTCGACTCAGCGTCAACAAAGGACAATATATTGTCAAAGCCAATTGGTCTTGGAACAATCTCCCAATCTGACTCTAGATCTGTCATCACTATATCATGACGTCTATGTCTGAAAGAAATATCTCATCAGGATTACATGGATTCTACTCGATAATTCTAATTTCATGTTTGCCATAACCATTCATTGTGGGTGTGTTTCGATTAGTGTTGGGCCATTGGTTTGAAATTGCAATCGATTATCGGTTTATAATCGGACGGACTAAACCAACTAGCTATCGATTGAGTAATCAATTCAGTTAGCTATATATTGTGCAATTGCCCATCATGCGTGTCATCACCATGGTGAGATGTTTATGTGTAGACTGAGGGGTCAAGGAAAGAGACATTAAGTCTCTGTTAGATATGGCTATTTATTTAGAACAATTCCACTTACATGAACAAAGATGGCATGTATTTAGAAATTGTTACCTTTCTACTCTGATATTTTGAAGAAAATGGAAAAGACAAATTGCTGCAAAGTAGTTATACAGGTTATACAGGCAAGTACAAGTTGTGATAAGTGAGATCTACCTCAAACTCTGAAATTTTTAACTGATCTAAAACTTTGTCAAATATAAAATACAGTATTGCTACATAGACACTTATTTGATGCTTTATTTTTATGATTTATGGCCATAACTTCAAGCGCCTGTGGTTCTACTTTCGGTTTACAAGTCGGCTGAGGCTATCCGCACGACGGTCGTGCCGATAAGCGGCGTTATCCGCACGAAAAAGGCAGACACAACAAAGTTGAAAGGGAAAGGCGAATCTGTAAATTATGCTCACTGGAGTTAGAAGATGAACTTCACTTTTTGTTATCATGTCAGAAACTTAATCATAGAAGAAATATTTTTGATGAATTTATCATTAATATAATTCCAGAATGGAAAACACTAAATGAACTTACACAATTATATGTCATTATCAATCCTCCAACTAAATTAGCCGTGGCATGTGCTCAATTCTGTCATGAGCTTCTACTTAATAGAAATAAATATCTACCGAGAGCCTCTACCTCACGGGACTGAGATCAAATGGTTCATTTTCACTTTGCATCATATGTTGTTATTATTATTTTCTTTCTTTTTTTTTCTCTATTCATTTCATTTTATGTGCATGTATTTGCTCAACATTTGTTGTGACTCTGTTTGTAATTGTACATGTTATGAACAATAAAGTAGTATAGTATAGAACGACGGTCGTGCCGATAAGCGGCGTTATCGGCCCGACCGTCGTGCGGATAGCCAATGCTACAGGTATTGGCTATCGGCACGACGGGAGTATAAGATTTTCTTACAAGCTTACGAATGCATTAAACTATTAATTTGTAATTAAATAAATAAATTATGGTTTTAGCTATATAGAAATACATTCGAAATTAACATTTTTGTTAATTATGACTAAGAAAACTAGTTTGATTTGATTTATCCAGCTGATGTAAACTGAATCACCGCAGACGGAGAAAAATATAATCATTGCAATTATTTTAATTGTGTAACTGAAATGTTTCCATACTTCATTGTTAAAATCAAAGGCTGTTTATTCTTTTGGATTACCACATTTTTTTAAATTTTTAGGTTACGATAATTGACATAATTTCTTTCTCATTTACGCATACGCATGACTGATTTTTACAGGTAAATTCACAGGTAATTACAATTTTGTTAATTAAAAAGTAAAAAATTCCTGCATGTGTAATATTCTGTTTCAGTTTTGAAGCCAGTGTAATATATTTATCAACTTAAAATGTATCCATTTCTTGACATTTTTAGCATTTGGATATCGATTTCCCTGTCGTGCGGATAACGCCGCTTATCCGCACGACGGTCGTGCCGATAAGCGGTGTTATCGGCACGACCGTCGTGCGGATAGCCAGTGTCTTACAAGTCATGTGACATAGTTGGTCGCACTTGTTTGTATGTTTACACATAAAACTCGCCCCAAGACAACTCGCCCCACATAAAACTCGCCCAAGACAACTCGTCCCACTTTCAGAAGACAACTCGCCCCACTTTCAGAAGACAACTCGCCCCACTTTTATAGACAACTCGTCCCACTTTAAAAGACAACTCGCCCACTGTCTTAATCCCCCCCCCAACCTATGGAATTTGCTCCATATTATTAGACTGTCCTTCCTACCCATCCTCTTTATCCCTGGTCCCTCTCGGTCTATTAGTCAACTCAGCCCAACTCATTCCCCAATGTCATGTAACATAGTTGGTCGCACTTGTTTGTATGTTTACACATAAAACTCGCCCCAAGACAACTCGCCCCATATAAAACTCGCCCCAAGACAACTCGCCCCACTTTCAGAAGACAACTCGCCCCACTTTCAGAAGACAACTCGCCCCACTTTTATAGACAACTCGTCCCACTTTAAAGGACAACTCGTCCACTGTCTTAGTCCCCCCCAACCTATGGAATTTGCTCCATATTATTAGACTGTCCTTCCTACCCATCCTCTTTATCCCTGGTCCCTCTCGGTCTATTAGTCAACTCAGCTCAACTCCTTCCTCAATTTTATAAAGTAAAACTGGTGTTAACGTGGGTATACACATTTCTATCAATTTTTTTTTATCTAAAACAAAGATTGTTAAATGTATTGAATAAAATAAAAAAAAATCATTTTTTTCTACTGACATTTTCTCTGTCCCGACATGACTGAAAAATTTGAAACAACAAAATGTTGACTGGGACGTTAAACCTCATAACAAACAAACAAGCCTTGACTGATTTTTTTTTCATTTTACTACTGAAAATGTCCTCTGTTTATGGCATGGGCAAATTTTCGTAATGCAACACAGGCCGACTAAGACTTCACGAAACTAATAAGCATCTTCCGGTGTCTCTTCTAGTACCACCATATCGTCAGCAAACAGAAGCAAAAGTAAGTTTATATCTTTAATATTCAAACCCGAGTTCGGTCTGTCTTGCATGTACATCTCTGGCACCGACAGGTAACTATTAAAAGGTATGTTGTAAATATATGTTCAACATCTTACATGTATGTGTGTATATGAACAGCATCTTATTAAAAATAACAAACATTTTCACAGGCTAACCAATAATGTGATGGGTCGAGTTTTCCTTGTGGATTTTTATTTTCGGAAAGAAAACAAAGACTTATTTAGGCAGCAAAAACATTAGTTTGGTATGTTCTGTAATAATATGGAGCAAATTCCATCGGGGGTCTAAGATAGTGATCGAGTTGTCTTTTAAAGTGGGGCGAGTTGTCTTTTAAAGTGGAACGAGTTGTCTATTAAAGTGGGGCGAGTTGTCTTCTAAAGTGGGGCGAGTTGTCTTCTGAAAGTGGGGTGAGCTGTCTTGAGGCGAGTTTTATGTGGGGCGAGTTGTCTTGGGGCGAGTTGTCTTTGGGGCGAGTTGTCTGTGGGCGACTTCGATTGGGACTATGGTAAGGACTATAGTAGCTACCGTTGTTGTTCGATTCGTACTATAGTAAAGCTCTTCTGTATTTGAGATAGAAATGACCATTACCAAAGGAACCCAGCCCTAGGTATGGTAGCTACCATAGTTAGTTTGGTAAAACTCTTCTGTGATGGAGACTTCTAACGATGGCTGTGTAGCAGACTACATCTCCCATGGTAACACCATAGTTAGAATAGTTCCAATCGAAGTCGGCCTGTAATTTGTTCTCGGTCCATTCTTCCTTTCTGATGTATATTCCGCTTTTATATAGGCGCACCACCTTTCGGCGTAGTTGTTAATATTAGTTTTCACTACAACACTAAAATATGTGGAATGTGTATAAAACACTGTAAAACAGTATATAAAATGTCCTAACACAACAGAAATGTCTTTTATACAATATTTACACGTGCAAGGTCTTTAACTGTAGCAAGTGTTAAGTTTTCTTCGTCGCAGACTTTGCGACAACTGAACACGCGAATCTGTGGAAATCCCAGTCCTTCTTCTGACAATCAACACTACAGTACTTGGTTATTTGACAACGCGAACAACGCTTGAGTTCAACACCTGCTTGAGGTTGACGTTTGTAATTTGAACAAGTATTGACTTCCGAAATCACTTCCGAAATGTCAAAAGAATTGTCGTCACTGCCAGTGTCTGTCTGTTGAAGAACCTCTAACAGTAGTGCTCTTTAAGTTTCGATACTGATGTCAGAATATGGTGACAAAACCTGCTTCTCAGAGCGCTTATCACTGCAACAGATTAAATCCTGAATTTGACCGGTATTATCCAGATCACTACTGTCCTTTGTGGAAGTTACACAAGCAGGCTCCTGTTCTTGTAGAACGGCCATAGGTTCCTGTTCTTGAAGAACGGTTGTGTTCACTTCTGAGGCAGAGCTTTTAGGGGAGTCAGCTTTCTCAGCTGTCTTCTTTTCCTGAAAGCGTTGTTTTCTGACTCTTTGGCGTCTCAGCCTAGATGGCGATTTGTGCTTCTAAGGATCTTTGACAGTGGTAATGGGAGTCACAATGTATAGCTGCCCTGTATTTCGAAAAATGTAAAAGTTGGTAAAATGCTTCAACCAACACACATTAGTTCACTGTCAGTCCATATTTAAGGATGTTCGCTGCCAATGAAAAAGTATTCAAACTTTTTTTCTAACCGCTCTTTGTTGATTCCAAACGATAAAATAAGACATATGAAAGCAAAATAAATATAGGGTAGTGTGCATTTTTTCAAGCTACAGGGCACTGAACGCGACCTCTGAACAGCATGCTTGAAAATTAGAAAAAATAATTTAATTTTCAATTCTTTTTCATATACCTTCTTGGACAAACAATACATGACGAATGCTTTCAAAAGTCATTTTCTTTAAGTAACGCTGACTATTTTGGACCGAAAACATACATAAATTTTCATCTTGAAGTTGATGACAAATTTTTTCGACTCATTTAACAACCCTACCCCCTATTTTGAAAAGTCGGAAAAATTTAATATTTATAAATGTGTCAAATCCACATTTGTAGATTCAAACTTTTTCTTGTATTTTCACACAACATAGAACTTGTTCATGTTATTCGAATAAAATATAGGGTAGTGTGCATATAAGAGAGAACCAACAACTTGAAAATCGCCATTTTTAGCCTTTTTTCGGCTGTTTTATTTCTTACACCCCTTTTCATTAAACCACCCAAAATCTTAAAACTAGCACACTAAAGAAAGAAATACTGATACAGAAGACCTTGTATATATCTACTTCTGCTAAAATAAACATCAAACCAGTGAAAGTAATTTGAAGTTGTGTAATATTCAAGTTTAACCTACCCTACCCCCTAAATTTTGCTGACACTTTGAATTTTCTAAAAAGTTGCAGAAAATGGGGTGAAAAATTGAAGTTCCTTCGACTGACAATTTTCATGGCTCGTTCAATGCATATCATCAATATGTATTCAAATATAAAATATTAGGAAAATATCTGCAACCGTTTACGAGATATTCAACAAAATAAAAACCGGAAGTTCCGAAATGTCAAATGTTGGCAGCGAACATCCTTAAGCGTACTGGACTTTGGTCCCCATTTTCATACATGTATAGCTTTATTTTTGGGCTAAAACAGCTACTTTTTGTATTGAACATATAGGAAAACAGAAAACTATTTTTTGAACATTGTTCTCCCCCCACCCCCCCCCCCCCGATTACCAACAAATCCTTTTGCATGGCGATAGGTCATCATAAAATACATATTATATCTGATTGGCTTGTTGGTAATCGGGGGGGAACAATGTTGCCCAGTCAAAAATATAACCCGAAAACGATGTACATGTATATAAAATAGTTATAAGTACTTAATACAGTGAGAATGGTAGAAATTAGGTTCTTTCCTATCAAGTGCAATTAAGCGAGACATACATGTACTAGTTTTGTCATCCGATACGGGAAAATAATTGATTTTTAACCATTCTTCATTTTTGATTCATTCAAAAAATAGAGAAATACAATTTCATGGAGCAAACTTTTGCACCAGTCTATACTACAACACAAGTTAAAATATACACGCCCCCTAATCTTTCAAAGCACATGACTGAATTCAACATGTGGAGAGATCAGTATTGATTAAAGGACAAATAACGGGGCATTTGTCCCTCAATGCACTTAGACTATACATTGGAAAGTTTTCAGTATTAAAATTGTGTAATGGATGATCTTTAAGTACACGTTATTTGATGTCAGCATCATGACATGAAGATTTTGACAACTTCAGGCATTTGCTTTAGTAAACTTCTTAATCCATGATTTACAGGGAATTAAGGTCTGTGTATCTAGACTCAGACACTTAAGTGGCGTCATCTTGGTTTACTCTTGACAGTATGTCTTGACTAATTTAGACTAACAATATTTCATTGAAGTACTTCTTTCTCTATATATTTCATTGATGTGTATTATGAAAGAGATAGCAGGGCGTGTTATACATGTAGCTAAACAGGTGCATGTATACCAGGTGTATATATGTCATAGTTTAACATTGAAAAATATTTGATCTCTATAGGAACATTTTAACATCAGAAAGCATTTAGATTTCATATGTATTTAATTTGAATGGTGGCATGCATGCAGTCATTCATTCCAAACTTGCAAATAAATTCTTCTGTGTCATTTTATGTTTATGAAAATCATACCGTAATTGAGGCATTCATGAGAAAATGTATTTTGCAGATACATGTAGCAAGCTTAAAGTACAGATCAGCTGTGTGGTAGTCGCCAATGGCATGGAAATTTTGCTTCCTCTGTGTTTTTAAACCCCGATTTGTGAAGTATTTTGTCATCTTCTTTGGCTACATAACTTGGGTTTATGTTCTACCTGTTTGGAAACTAATGACAGATTTTCTCATGACTTTGCTTAATACTTGTCATTGTTAGCAATGATATACAGGTAACTCCCAAAATAATTTATGAAAATAATGTCGCTTATTAATCATCAAACATTTGAGATGAATTTTAGGGTGTCTAAGACCCTTGTCACTGACCTACATGATTAAATATCACAACCATGGAGGAAGTGAATACAGACATGCAACAAAAAATGATTTTTATTCCAATTTATATTTTCAAATTTTTGACCCCTACCTCCGCTTCACTAGCTATTTTTACAGTATGTGGAGGAATGCTTCCTACATTATAGCATTTATCTGTTCTAAAGACATCATACTACCTTTCTCATTGCAAAGTTGTAGTAGAAATTGCTTTAAAACGTAGTTTTTGGCTCTCGAAAACAGGGCATATTTTACAGGATAGGGTCAATGGTTCTTTCCTGGTTTCCGTCTCACAGGAAATGGCGGTTGGTCACCTTCAACACTTTTGGCGCGAAATTCGCATTTTACGAACAACGAGACATTTTCCAGATTCCGGGAAAGTTTCCACTGTTACCGGTGCTCGCTATCACTTTCCAACGTGTTGATGATGTGAATTATGGCAGTTGGGATAACACTGGGTAATTTTTCCATTGTTATTTCCAATAATTTTAACCGCGGTCAAAATTTCCGCCATGGTGGTGCGCCATCTTGAACCTGAACCATTGTTGTTCTCCTTGTACGTAAATGACATACCCGTTGCCATTGACTCTCAAATCAGGCTTTTTGCTGATGACAGTGTTTGTTTTCGTGAAATTAAAACAGTAGAAGATACATTGAAACTTCAGAAAGACCTTTTAGGGAGCTGGGCCCGAAAATGGGGCATGGGATTTCAACCTGTCAAATGCAACATGATGCACCTGACATTATAAGCGGATAAATATAATTGAGGCCTCCTACACCATCGAGGGTACAGTATTGGAAAATGTTGATAGCATTAAATATCTAGGTGTAACAATTACAAATGACTTGAAGTGGAATACCCATATCACCAATGTCTGTACTAAAGCCAAAAGAACACTTGTGAGGAGAAACTTATTTTCCTGCCCCCAAGATGTTAAAGAAACAGCTTATAAAGGACTGGTGCGCCCAGCCCTGGAATATGTAAGTTCTGTTTGGGCTCATACTAAAGGTCTCCAGGAGGAGTTGGAGAAGGTACAGAATTGTGCCGCTAGATTTGTAACTAGGAATTATACTTTCGTGGAAGGAAGCATGACTGGCATTCTTGAACAACTCAAATGGGAACCTCTCAAGAAAAGGAGGACGGATAATCGACTTATATTGCTATAAAAAGGTCTGAAGGGTAAAGCCAGAATACCTACAGATGATCTTATCCCAAAGACTAGGCGTTGTAGAAATAGTCAATCCAAGGCATTTCAGCTTCCATCTGCTAACATAGAGACCTATATTGTAGTTTCTTTCCCCAGACTATCAAGGACTGTCCAGAATGACCTCCCTGACTCTCTGTTTTCTACTGCTGAAATGTCAGATGATTGTGTGTCAAAGTTCGCTTCACTCGTGCGTTCTAGGGACTAATTTCTCCCCCATCCGAACCCCTGGTGAAATAATGTTATTTGGCGTGTCACCAGTAATATTCAGATTCAGAGTCAAGACAACTCACCCCAAGAGACTCAGCAAAGTGATCACTGCTGTTTCGATCCAAATTAAAACTATAGAGTCCTGTTGTTTATTGACAGTTAAACTTACATTTCACTTACCTCCTCATTTGCCATGGTCGAGGATCGAACCAGGATCTCTTGTGTGCAAAGTCAACACTCTACCATGTCGCTGTTTAAGCCGAATTAAAAGCCGACATGTTCCGCAAGGCGATACAAGAGTGTAAGCATATTGTAAAAAGGTTCAAGTATCTATCTATCTTCTGATACTGAGTCGATCAATTTCTGATCACCACCTCAGGTGTGGGGTGGGTGGCTAAATTTAGAATTTAGTCAAGGGGAGAAAACATTTGGGGTGGGCCATTAAAACTATTTACAAGAATATAGATACAGGCATATCAAAACGCATGCCTCTGGGCCTATGATTAAATAGAAGCCTTTAATTCCTCAATGTCTTAGATGAGACCACTGGAGAAGGGAGACTATTCCAAACCGGATTAGTTCTGGGGAAAATGATTTTTAGGACATCACTATATTGTCTTGTATATTGTGATTTTATGTGATGCCCGAGTTCGCCTTAGGTTGGGTGCCGGAGGCAGGTATTTGTCTTTATCAAGAGACACTGTGCCGGAGTGTATCTTGCAAAAGAAGGTTAAGGAGGACTGCTCTCTGCGGGACTTCAAGCTCATCTAGCATATCACCGATGCTACTGGAGTTCTTCCATCTCCTGCAGGTCCACCAGGCTGCAGTCCTCTGCACCTTCTCCACCTTAACAGTCTGAATTTCATTGTAGGGATGCCAAATAGGAGCTGCATACTGAAGTTGGGGAAGAACCAATGTTTTGTATGCAACTTCCTTAGTATGCATAGGTGCCAATGCCAAATTGCGCCGAAGAAAACCCAAAGTCTTAGTTACTTTGCATGTAATTTCCAAAATATGTTGACCCCTATCAAGGTTGTCTGTGATAGTTTAACCCAGGTTTTTAGCGGACTGAACCTGTTCAAATAATTGCTGATGCAGTGCGTAATTGAACTGTATATGCTTGCTTGGGTGTAGCCGGGTCGCCCTCATTGAATGACATTTGCTAACATTGAATTTCATTTGCCAATCCATTTCCCATTTGGCCAAGCTATTCAGGTCATCTTGCACAATCTGACAATCCAATGGTGACTTGATGTTTCTGTACGAAGTAAATAAAAAGAGGGACCAGGAATCGATGCAATTAAATTTAAAGTCCTAACATAGACACCAGGTGGGTAAGAAAATACATAAATCACAACATAATATTTCCCGACAACATACACGAAAGCCAGAATGACTAGCTCTTTCCCAACAAGGTAGCCATCCGGCTAAGTTTCAACCGGTACGAAAGGCAACGAACAGGACATAGAGACAGTCACAATAAAGTGAATAAACAGTAGTATGACGAAGATAAACCATTTTTCCTGGGACACCGCTTATCGTTTTTACCGGGGGCAACGCCGAAAACAATTTTTCCATGGGACATCCTCGATTTCATAAAGAAAGAAAATTAAATAAAAACAAACATAGTGTTCAACTGGCGAACACATGTAATAAAAGTTTAAGTTAAAATCCCAACCAAAGACACCAGAAAAACAGAGATTATCATTATAATCAGCTATAGGAAGGATATCAATAAAAACCTGCTTCGCACAATAGAGAAATTCTGGCTTAGAACAAGTTGTTGATTTTCCAACCCGGGACACCAATTTTCTTGATATCTTCGCCGTGAACAGATCCCCACTTGTTCAATCCTGTAAGCCAATACCCAGAATGAGTGACCATGAAATTATACATGTAACCTCAGACATAAGTGCCAGGTACCAACGTCCAGTAAAGAGAAAGATTTGGCTCTGGTCGAAAACAGATCAAAACGGTCTTAAATCAGACATGCAGTGCTTCTCCCAGACTTCCACATACAACAATTCTATTAAGACTGATGTCAATACCGTTTGGCCTGAATTCAGTAGCAAATGCCTGGAGTTGATGTCTAAGCATGTTCCATCCAAAGAAACATTATCACTTTACAGCCAGTCATGGATTAATCAAGGCCTCAAAAGATTGTCAAGGCGCAAAAAGAAGGCGTATAACAGAAAAGAAGAAAGAAAATTGGGCAGCTTATAAGCAATTGAAGAAGGAATACCAGAGAGAGAGAGAGAGAGAGAGAGAGAGAGAGAGAGAGAGAGAGAGAGAGAGTGCAGAAAAGCTTACTCTTCTCATGTCAACAACCTGCCATCGGATGAACAGACTGAGAACCCGAAAACGCTGTACTCCTTTATTAATTCCAAGATGTGTGGTGCAAGTGGTGTTGCTCCCCTCACATTGAATGGAATGAACTACAGTGATAGTGTGAAGAATGCACCTATCCTCAATGATGAGTTCACATCTGTCTTCACGAAAGAGGACCTCAGTACAGTACTAGTCCCTGCGTTGAATCCCACAGATAATTCAAGTGTCCAGCCAATTGTGGTTAACAGGAAAGGGGTGTTGCACATCAACTCTCACCAGGCCACAGGACCTGATGACATCCCATGACGTCTACTTAAGACCTTAGTGATGAAGTTGTGGATATTATCTGCATTATTTTCCAGCCATCATTAGACCAAGGCCCATGACAAACTCGGCCCATTCAAACTCGGCCCATGACAAACTCGGCCCATATCCAACTCGGCATCTATTTATATAACTAATACAATGCGAACATGGTCTGTAAAGCAAACTGGAATTGCTAATATGTACCATTTTCAAAAATACTAATATCAAAATGATATTTTTCTATAAAATCACAGTTTATAACTTCCTATGATATATGTTCTCAGAAATGATCTCGAAATAGAATCTATAGATAGGGGCCGAGTTTATAAATATGGAACGAGTTGGTATGGTCATAGATTTGGTTGCCGAGTTTGTCACGGGCCGAGTTTGTCAATGAACGAGTTTGTCATGGCCCGAGTTTGTTATGGGCCGAGATGTCACGAAATCCTACTGACCATACTGGACCTTGCGAACGCGCTGGATGATGGAGAACAACAGATAGATGCAATCCTGCACGAATTCAACAAAGCGTTCGACAAGGTTCCTACACTCCCAATGTCAGTGTGTGAATGAATCCTTCATTCATTTAGACCACTGACCTAACAGACTGATATCTGTGCTATTGTTTACAAGACTACCAAGCCATAAGTATCACCATTTGCCATTGGTCTATTTGAAATTGTTTATCAATAACCATCGCAACACTAGGTAGAATCAGGGTTACACACAGTGCAACAAGTCGTCTGCTATATGTTTTGTTTGTTTGTTTTTTTTTGTATTAAAATGCACATTTAAAGCATAACTTGCTGCAATACTTGTGTGCATATGAATTAAAACTATAAAAAAAAGATAAATCATTGGAAGCCAAATGCATTGCACTTAATTTATACGATTTATCTGATTTATTCACACATTAGAGCTTTCCACACACTTGCCTCTTGCATATACTTAAATAGCACATTTTTGTCTGCCGTATAAGAAGTGTTTTGATTGGTCTGTAATTTGGAAAATACAAGTGATTAACTTCAAGGTCAGGTTTTTCCAAACAGTTCTAATAGCAGAAAAGTGGTCCTTTTCAGGCAGGGGTTGTGAATGATTCATTCTTCAAAACCCCAGTCTAGGGAAGGTACAAGGTTCCGCACCAGAGACTGCTAGAGAAGCTACGGTACTATGGAGTACGAGGCTATCTCAACGACTGGGTTGTTGATTTCCTCAAAGACATGCAGCAGGAACCCGGCTAACAAACTAACGTTGTGTCAGCGTTGGCGCAACGTTTAACTTTGGTTGTGAAAACGTTTTGATTTACGTTTATGGTAGTTTTTAGGAAAATTTTCTAACGTTGCAGAAAAAACAACATTTCTACAACGTTGCCAAAGCCTCTATATAACCGTCTCGTAACCTTTCTACAACAACGCCACCACAACCCTTCTATATCGTTTCTTGAGCGTTTCTAGAACCTTTCAGACATCCTATTGCATCCATGCTGCCAGTTATACTTGTAGTGTTATTAGGATGGGTCTCAAATGTTTCCCAAACGTTATGGTAGTGATGATATGCAAATACAGCAAACACATTTCTGTAACCGCTATGCAATTTCACAGCCATGGGAATTTTACCACCTATTCAAGTTAGTTGTCATGAGGATCGCTAAAATTAGGCCAAACAAACCTACATGAGGATCGACAAAGTCACGCAACATACAAATTGCAGTAACGTTTGCAATGTGTGAGCTGACTGAAGAGAAATGACTAAAAGCAAAAAGTCAATCAGCCAAGTTACAGTACACCACTTTGCAAGATGCATGGAAACATTTAAAACAGATACATATAAAACATACACAAATTATATTTTTTATCATTTAATTTGACATTTTATTTGTCATTTCTATGGACATCAACGCCAAAAATTCTTTTCCCAAATACACGTCATTCCATGCATTTCAACCACTCGCGACACAGCTTCCTGAAATAAATAAGTTTAAATGAAATCTCGCATATGCATCAACAGACCAAAATGTAATAGACAATGCCGTATAATAATATATTTTCGATTCCCAACACAAAGTATCAATTGAATATACCATGTCTCAGCCTGTGGCAAAAATGAACTAATACGAAGCTACGGTTAATGTATATGCTGTTGCAGACGTTTTTAGAGCGTTTGAAAACGTCTTGTTACCGAGCGTGTAATATTAGAAACAGAGGCTTTTAGATAACTGACAGCCGTTTATTTATCAACAAAGAATTCTTATGTGAACAAATTAACTTCCTATAAAAGCAAAATTTGTGATGTTAATAATAAAACGTAATGGCAACGTTTTGCTAATGGTTGATATCAACATAACAGATTCACAACCATTTCAAAACGTTTCAGTAACATTTTCGCAAGGTCAGGTTTTGACAAACCTTTATACAACAAAACTGTAATGTTGTCAAAGCGTTTCCTGTCAGATGGGAAGTAGTTCTCGAAACAATAGGGGCACAAATGGCAGATGCAATTCAATGCTGACAAATGCGAGGTGCTACGGATTACTAAAAAATGAATCCGTTCATCTGCAACTACAGTGTCCATGAACGGCATCAACATAGTCAAGCAGGCCAAGTATATCTGCGCCACCATTAGCTCAGATTTCTCCTGGAATCAACATGTCGACAACACTGTAAAGAAAGGGACAAATAGTCTTAACTTCCTAAGACGCAACATCCGAGACTGTCCACCACGGGTAAAGGAACAGTGCTTCAAGTCATTAGTCCGCCCAGTCAGGGAGTATGCTTCCTGTGTCTGGGTCCCTAAGCAGGAAACTGGAAATTGTCAAACGAGCAGAGTGGACTGGCGCAGGGGTAGATTTGTCAGAGGTACGGGTTTAATCCTCAGTCGGGGCGCCTTTCGTTGTGGACTTGAGCAAGTCGCATTTCCACAGCTCCTGAGATAATGATCAGAAATTGTTCGACTCAGTAAACAATAATAAGAAAGCGACGCGCGGCCCGCTTTGTTAAGGGAGACTACGACAGGACTAGCAGCGTTACCACAATGATGGATAAACTAAGCTGGGAGTCCATTCAAGAACAGAGACGATATGCCAAGGCTACAATATTCTACAGAAATATGTATGGCTTGGTCTGTATTCGGTGAAATGTTATGACGTCACAGCGTTGGTTGGTATTGGAAATTATCAAAACAATATGGCGTCGCGATGAAAACAGACCATATATTTGCATTATTGTGTAAGGAAAAATGATGAAAAAAGCACACAATAGTTCATGTTCTCGTATTTTTCCTTCATAATTACATTCATTACGTAGAAATATGGTATTCCTTGCATTGTGAACTTGATATTTTACCAAAGTAACTACAATTTTAATCAAAACAAATAATAATTCAAGCGAGGTTGGTGGTTGGTAATTCTAATGATGTAGCGGTATTTCCATTGTATTTTTGCACTAGAATTTTGTTTTGAAAATACATCAAACATGTTTAAGAACAAATTAATTAAAATTTATATTTTCATTGCAGGTATATCAGAAGAAAGAAGACATCGCCATGTGTCTGTGTTGTTATGTTTCTTTCTTTTTTCAATCTGATTAAAATCCGATGTTATTTACATTATCTACACAATAACTGTATGTAAATAAGAAGAAACATCTGGTTTTAATCAGATTGCTTCTTTTTTTTTTTATTAATTATTATTAAACTGTACCCCTGCAGGGACCTTCTGTTCTTACAAATGTACTTTTCTCCCAATCAACTCACAAAGAAGTTAAGAACCTTTCTCTAAAACTTTTAATCACTTTCCGTTGAATTTATAGGGTCAAAAGTTACAAATCGTATAACTTTAAAAGAAATAGAATATGGTTGTTGCTGACCCCAGTAAGACAGACCAAAACAATAATAAAAGAGACCGACAAATTCTAGGTGTAAATATTTGAAGCCATGGCATTTTCTATCAAGTCAATGAAACTAAACTGTCTTTTCTGGTTTGTAAGAGAGACCGACATATTCAAGGTGTAAATAAATGAAGCCGGTGAACATCCTATCTAGTCAAGTAAACTTAGGCGACTCTATATATGTAAATAAATGAAGCCCGGTAAGTTTCTATCTGGTCAATCAATCTAAACCGTCTTTTCTGGTAAGTAAGAGACACCGACATATTCTAGGTATGAATAATTGAAGCTGATGAATATTCTTTCTGTTCAATTTACTTTAATTATATAATTCTCTCCTGGTTAGAAAGAGAGACTGACATATTCAAGTTCTTAATAATTGATGCCGATGAAGAGCCTATCTGGTCAATCAAACTAAACCGTCTTTTCTGGTTAAAAAGAGAGACTGACATATTCAAGTTGTAAATAATTGAAGCTGATGACCAGTCTAGCTGGTCAATCAAACTTAACCGCCTTTTCTGGTTAGGAAGAGAGACTGACATATTCAAGTTCTTAATAATTATATAATGCCGATGAAGAGTTTATCTGGTGAATCAAACTAAACCGCCTTTTCTGGTTAGGAAGAGTGACCGACACATTCAAGTTGTAAATAATTGATGCCGATGAAGAGTCTATCTGGTGAATCAAACTAAACCGCCTTTTCTGGTTAGGAAGAGAGACCGACATATTCAAGTTGTAAATAATTGAAGCTGATGAAGAGTCTATCTGGAGAATCAAACTAAACCACCTTTTCTGGTTAGGAAGAGAGACCGACATATTCAAGTTGTAAATAATTGATGCCGATGAAGAGTCTATCTGGTGAATCAAACTAAACCGCCTTTTCTGGTTAGGAAGAGTGACCGACATATTCAAGTTGTAAATAATTGATGCCGATGAAGAGTCTATCTGGTGAATCAAACTAAACTGCCTTTTCTGGTTAGGAAGAGAGACCGACATATTCAAGTTGTAAATAATTGATTCCGATGAAGAGTCTATCTGGTGAATCAAACTAAACCGCCTTTTCTGATTAGGAAGAGAGACCGACATATTCAAGTTTTAAATAATTGATGCCGATGAAGAGTCTATCTGGTGAATCAAACTAAACCGCCTTTTCTGGTTAGGAAGAGTGACCGACATATTCAAGTTGTAAATAATTGATGCTGATGAAGAGTCTATCTGGTGAATCAAACTAAACCGCCTTTTCTGGTTAGGAAGAGTGACCGACATATTCAAGTTGTAAATAATTGATGCCGATGAAGAGTCTATCTGGTGAATCAAACTAAACCGCCTTTTCTGGTTAGGAAGAGTGACCGACATATTCAAGTTGTAAATAATTGATGCCGATGAAGAGTCTATCTGGTGAATCAAATCTGGTCAGGGAGAGTGACCGACAAATTCAAGTTCTAAATAATTTATGCTGATCAAGAGTCTATCTGGTGAATCAAACTAAACCTTTTCTGGTAAGGAAGAGAGACCAATATATTCAAGTTCTAAATAATTGAAGCAGATGACAGTCAAACTTAACCACATCTTTTCTGGTTAGGAAGAAAGACCAACATATTCTATGTGTAAATAATTGAGAGACTGGCATAATCTAGGTATGAAAATTTGAAGCCGATGAACATTCTTTCTGGTCATATTCTTTCTGGTCATTTACACTAAACCACCCTGGCTGGTAATTATTCGCCACCTTTGGAAAACAACATATAGACTTCCATGTATTTTCATGAAAAATCACTCGGAGGCTTAATTCAATACTTCAGCTCCTCTATTCCAGAACAAAATCGTGTGACCAATAGTCTTATTAAAAAAATGAATTTAAAATAATGACAGGACAGTGACCAACCTGAATGACCTTCCAGAATTTCTCATTTTATCAGCGGGATTGTCAGATGAGTGTGCGTCTAAGTGGGGTCTTAAACTTAGTTTATATATGGGAGCTAATGTTTTCTCAGGTCACTGCATGGTGTGGTGTTGTCATTTTGACATTTTCCAACTGCTGCACTATTCTGATTCCAATTCTCTGACATACACAGTTTGCTACTAATTGTGGTGATTTTCATGAATTGTGGTGGGTTTTGATGATCAATAACAAATGAGCCGCCTCGTGGGAAAACCAACAATGTGGTTTCCGAACAGGTCCGACACAAACCGACCTGTACAAGCATAGAAAAGTGCTAGAAGCTTGAAATTTCTGATTTAAGTAGAAGAGTAATTGAACTATCCGAGTAGCGAAAACAAAGGCGCTGATCAGCTTCGCGGTTACCGCGAAGCTGATCTCCACCTTTGTTTTCGCCTATGCAGATTGTTGGTTTTCCCATGAGGCGGCTCAAATGTTTGTTGCAGTTGTGGTGATTTTCGTGATTTGAGGTGGGAGTTGAAGAACAATCGCAAATTTTGCATGCTTTAGTTGTGGTGTTTCTTGTGAATTGTTGAGTTTGAAGAACAAAGAGTATACGAGCAAGTTGAAGTTGAAAACTAACTGTGATCCTGAATATTGGTTATATTTCATTTATAAATTGTGGAATGGGTCGGATCACTGCCGTGGCCTACCAGTTTAGCTTCTACTGAAATGTTGGTATAAGAATCTACTTAAGAGTACAAGCTGTGTGTGGATTTTTGGTGAAAAGTGGCCACCACAAAAGGTACCGCAGTGGAAAACCCCCATATATCATGCCTCAAATGTCTTTCCGAGCACCATCAGGATTTAGAACAAACTTCCATAGCAGGATGTCTCAGCACCTAGCATAGAGACCTTTTAACTGCTACTTCAGAAGTCCACCATGTGATAGATGATGAGGAAGGGTGGGGTATGAAAGCCCATGCCGAGCCGAGCTGGGAGAAAGACCCTGCCGAGCCAGGTTTTTGACTAATTATTGCTAAAAGCGGGATATCTTCATATCAAGTAATATACAGAATGATATTTTATAGCATTTGAAATGATTTGATATGATTGGAAACCTTTTACATGAACTCAGTTATGATAATTTGCCAAATTTATTGGATTTGATAGAAAATCTCAGCTTGTGTACCAGACGAATAGAAAAATGCCATCAAATTTTGTTTTCAAATTAATCATGACGAACAATATCTTTAACACGTGTGTGAGGAAGAAGATAGGGCAACGTATGTAGAGTTGACTCGGAATCCGACGGCGTATACTCGAATTTGCATACAAGCATGTCATTAACGAAGGTCGCCATTTGCAGATAAAAAAACATTAAAAATACATCTAAGAGAAATCATTGCAAATCTTTCATACGTGGCGAAAGAAGGCCCAAAGAACGACAGCGAGCTAAAATGTTCATTTTGGCTTCTGATGAATGAACTTGCTAATAAAATCTGAAAGGTGCATTGCACTTTTTTTTCCCCAATTTTGTATTGTGTCTGGCACGTGACCGTTTCTGGTTTCATCATGCGGCTCACTGGCTACTGGCCATTACTAAATGAACTAGCGTATCGATCAAAAATAGCCATGTTTGATAAATATACGGATCAGTCAAGCATTGGAGAATGCATGTGTACATACCATATCTAAGCTTGAACCTTCGCCATGTTTTTCAATACGTCAATTTATGACGTCATCGTGTCACGTTCTCAGTGACGTCATTTTTACACACCCACCGTCATACAACGTGAATCAGGGTCAGGTGGACCAGTGATCGATCACCTTCTTTTTCTCTCCAAAACCGCGGCTAACTCGGGGGGGGGGGGGGGGGGGGGGGGGGGCTAACTTGGAAGGTATGTGAATTTTTAGCAAGAATAATTATTGTTCACCTCTAGCCACGAAACACAGTTTGGAAATTTTCAGTGAGTTAAAGGAAATGAAGCAGCGAAATGAGGTGGTCGAAAAACATAAACGCCCATAGAGATAATGCAAAACTGTTGAAAAATTAGCTTGAAAATCACAGAAATTGTCCATTAATCGCAGTGTTAGCCTTTACAATTTGGAATGTGGATCAGAATTGTTAAATATGCAGTAAAGTTAAAAAAATGAGCAAGTCAGAACGAATGCAGGTTGTTTCATCTTGAAGAATTTATTGAACAATCACCGCTTTTAAGCAGTACAACTAAGACCCCCTCTTCGTAAAGTGCCAGAAAATGCAAGATAGAAAAGCTTTCCAAATAAATTTAAATTAGTGTTTGTAGGGTGATATAATGCGCTTTAAGTTGAGACTAGCATAAGATTTACTTCAGGTATCCTTTGAGAATTAATAGCCGATAACCACTAGTTGATCGATCACTGGTCCCTGATCGATCACTGGTCGCCTTACGCTATCTGTCATGTCTGTCAGTTGTATGGCTCCATTTTAAAAGTATAGGCAGGTATGAATCTACTATATATACTATATAGAGAAGATTTACACACCCTTGTGTTTGTTTTAATTGCTCCTTGCTATTTCTTGAAAACGCCACTTGGCCGCTTTATAGCTGAGAGGGCCAGTAACAAGGATCCGTACAAATAATGAACTTCATGTCAACTGTCATAAAGATATCTTATTTCTGTTTCGGTGTAAATTAACTGCACATTTGTCGGTATTCAGCCGATAAGCCATATAAACTCTTGTATTCTTCTTAAGTATAAAGTAACTGCCGCGTGTACGATCAATTGGTTTGTTTCGAACACCATTTTTGAAGTTTTGAACACCCAAAGCTGCCATTTTTTCCATTTGGCAGGGATTCAGTTTGGCATCGGCCCTCGGACATAGTCCAGAACAAATTCTAGATGTCCGGGAGCAAGCTGGTCAGGTCGGACATTTTGTCCGAGAGCATTTTCGTCAATGCACCATTTTTAATCTGTTAGATTATCGCTGATTGGTCAGAATTTCCAGCGGGTGTCTTCCCTAGACTGGTATTTTTTTACCTGCTCAAATCTCATACCGACAGAGATAATATGACAAGCTCATGACACAGTCAAACGCTTCTTTAACGCTGCTTTTCATTGGTTGTCAGAGAGAGAATGGGCTTGCGAAGTAGAGACTACTTTCTGTTTCGCCTTTGCAAACAGTCGGCCATTCCAAGGCCCATTTCTTTCAATTTTGTTTTACTTTGTCTGTAAATTGTATGGCTGATCAATTTGGCGGCCGACTCAAAGGTTCTTAGTGTCAAAAACGATCCAAATTGCACCCAAAAAGATCGTTCAGGCATGTACAGTAGACCAGCATCTGATTCTGAAAAAGTTGGGAGAGCACGGGTTGTGACCTAAAATACTTCGTTTTTGAATGTGCAAAATACATTATAACCTTCTATTAGCCGCTATTTTAGAATTCAGTAGACCTGTAATTGTGTAACCTTGCAAAATTCCTGCTTCAAATGCATTTTCCAGGCTTAAATATCCAAATTTGCTAAAAATTTCTCTGCAAATTTACGTGAAATATTACACAATGTTGTTGTTGTATATTGATATTCTGCCAGTCGTGACAAACCTCCAACTGGACTTTTCTCCTTAGGGACTTATTTGCAGGGGAAATATGGTGCTTTTCTCATCAATCTATTTACTATCACAGATGTAGACCAAACACCAACCATACCCCACAAGGCCATACCCCCATCCCACCCCCACAAGTTTTTTTTCATCATTCTTAGTTTACCAAACTCAAATTACTCAAGCTTTTAGTTCATGGTGATAATGATAATTTAATACTAAGTTCCCTATCAACTCTATTGTAACAAAGTGTTTCCACCCCCTCCCCTCCTTTTGTCCTTTGTCCAGAAGAAATGAAAAATGTCCGACTAAAATGGATGGTGTCCGTACAGAAATTTAGTCCAGCAAAATCACAGTTTGGTACTTCTCGCGCAATTGTTACCAAAGACGCTCGGTGCAACGGCTTGCCATAATACCCGGATTTATCCAAATAAATAACAAGTGGTTTTGTACACAGATGTTTCCTCCGTCATCGTTTCTCATCAAATTGTTTCGGCTCTGTGTTCATACCAGATGTTTTCCACCAGTGCACTCTAGTCGTTCCATCCCCTGGACAAACCCAAGTTGATTTACTCTCAATCTTATTATTTCTGTGTTTCAATTTTTCCTTTCAATATGCATATTTGTACATTTTTGATCAAAATTTTCATTTGTAAGTCTATGTGGTTTTGGGAAATGTGGAGGTTTAGGTATAATCTGTGGGAGGTATAACTTGTGGATAATTTTGCATGTTTTAATTGTGTTTTTCCATATTTAATAAATGCTTTTGCATAGTTTTGATACATGTTATGGGATGTTCCATGGATTTGTGGTAAGCCGTAGCACTTAAAATGGCGGCTTTGGGTGTTCAAAAATGTGCAGTTAATTGACACCGGGATTAAATAGGATTTCTCTATGACAGTGGACAGGTGGATGTGAAGCTCATTATTTGTACAGATCCTTTTTACAGGCCTTCTCAGCTACGAAACGGCCGGGTGGCGTTTTCTAGAAATACCAAGAAGGAGCAAAAAAAAAAAAAAAAAAAAAAAATGAAAAAAAAAAAACAAGGGTGTGTGAATACTGGTAATGACCATCTTCAGACTTCTCTAATCTATATATAGTATAGATTCTTATCTGCCTATACTTTTAAAATGGAGCCATACAATTGACAGAGCGTGCATTTAGTAATGGTCAGTAGCCAGTGATGTAGCTTCGAGTTACAGGTCTAAAATTTACATCTTTTTTGTGTCAGGACTGACAGAATATTTCTATCGGTGCTCCATTAGACCTTTCCACACAGATGGGAATGGGATATACCGTATTCGTTCTAATTAGCACACATGCTCCAATAAACGCACACCTTGGTCATTCCTGAAAAATATGCGCATAAGCGCACACTGCTTGACTAGCATATTGGTTTAAATAAATTTCATAGAAATTTATACATTATAACCATATATTAAAATGCATCATTATATGATCAAACAATATTTCACGACAACTGGAACACTCGCATGACATCACCATTGGTATTTTTGACATGATTATTATTTCAGCAGTCTAAAGGTTGTGTTTGTACGTACTGTGAGCTAATTAGAATGATATTTTGTTACCTTAACTTTAAGGTATTTTGAAAAGTTAAGCGCACTGTGAGCTAATTAGTCAAAAATGAAAATGGAGCTAAAACTGTCTAGACACGAAAATTGTGTTATTTTAATTCCTGTTAAATCGTTTCTGGCATATATGACATAAATTTGAAGTATTCTATTTGTTAAAGTATGCAGAATTTTAAAAACTTCAGTTTTATCTGTTGAAAATTTCAAAGATGTATTCAAATAGATCAGTGGAGACTACCGGTACTGTAGAATTAGCGACTTGAAGTCGAAAACCGTTCGTTTTTGTATGTAAATTTTAAGTTTGTAGGCAAATTTATCCATGTTTTTACTGAAAGATTTTTGCTTCTGATACAAACACATAACATAAACAATATGATTAACACCAAAATAATGCAGCTACAAATAACTTAAAAAAGCTGTAATCAGTTCGACATTGGATTAAAGGCAACTAATGCTTAGGTGTCACAGCAGTGAAGCGAGGTCAAGAAGTGTAATGGAGTGCAGGTTAGCCAGTGTCATGGATGGGCATCATTGGCACTACCCCAAAATCATGTAAACATAAATTTGTTCCCTCCCCAGGACCAGTCACTGTATCAACCTCGCCAAAAATAATAATAATAAACATGTTTACGTAATGATATTGACCAAATCCATACTGTGCTGGTTCCCAGTTTTCCAGTAAACAATACTGGTAAACCAGGTAACCAGTTAAACCCCTTCAGTTATTCATTGGTCAATATTGGCCTTAAAATATTGAATAATGGCTAAACTTAACTAAAAATATGAAAACATACATAAGGTGCAAACCAAAAAAAAAATTCAATGCCAAGTCGAAGACATAATACATGAAGAACCACCTCAGAAGTATCACCCTGGAACGATCACTAATATAAAATTACTGGTGGGCTTAAACTGGATTTACAGTTACCTAACCTCACCCTCAGCGTCTGCAGTGGTTCACAACATTTAGTTAGTTGTTAGGTCCTCGTAGCGAATCTAACTATTCAATGAACCACCAAGGCATTACGAAAATATGCCCATGCAATATACAGACATTTTCAGCTGTACAAATAGAAATTTTTTAATATACCGGTAGTGTTTTTGACATTTTTCTTAATTTCTGCACAAAATATAGATTGTGGGTACTTGTTAGAACTGCAGTTCTAACGTGGACCCACAATCTATATTTTGGACCAAAAATAAGAAAAAATAGGTATACCCCTGCAAACCCCAGTTTTACTATATAAAAGTGGGGTTTAAGGGGGTATTCATTGCATACACGTTTTTCCTGATGACAAACAAATAAATCATAATAACCACCGTGATGAATCAAAAACGAGGACTCACAGATTCAGTAAGCTGCCCCGATGATGGAGATCCCTGGGCGCCAAATAACACTGAAAATCCTGAGCGCCTGTAAGGTTTCAGTCAAACCATTGAATCATGCATAGAATCTTTGGTACATACCAATGCAGGAACAATGTGATAGGTTTTTCAATAATCAATATTTTCTACTGGTCATAGCTAGTCAGAGCCTGACCCCACCCTAGAAAAAAACTTTGCTAAAAGTACCAAACAGGACTGTTTACCCGCATTGGGTATTGGATTCAAGGGTGTAACGATTCGCAGCCAAAACGACCCAATTTTCGCAATTTAGACACACCCAGATAATCAAACAATCTTGCTGGCACGTTGATAGTTATTTGTTGTAATTAAACCTTGTTGGTTGGTTGAGTTAAATTCTCTTTGCATGTAATTACTGCAACATTTCTCCCACAGACAGTGTGTATTTAAAAGAACATAATTTCAAATGTGCTTACCACATAAAAGCTTATTTGATTCATTAAAGAGCAAACACCAAGATCAAGCACAATCAGAACTGAAATCCTGTTGTCATAACTGAGAAATAACTAAAACAACCTTTGTGTTCATTACGAAAACATGCCCATGAGAGAGATTGTTTTCAGCAGTAAAAATTGAAAATATCAGAAAAATTTTGATGTGTACACATTAGAAACGCCTGGCTGAGGCGGTTCTAACGAGTACACACAATCTATGTTTTAGAGCAAAAATAAGAAAAATAGGTATACCCCCGCGTACCTCAGTTTTGCTTTATAAAAATTGAATCGACTCTGTCCTGGCAGGATTGAAACATTTTTGGCAAGGTCAGTAAAATTAAAGTCAAATTCTTTTTTCTGTTCTTTTTCAGGAACTGAGAAGAAGGATGCTGTGTGGTAAAATTGTGCTCTAAACAACACAAGATTACAACAAACCAAAGGACATTAGAAAATGACAAAATGACAGTAAACAGCTTTGCACCAGTGTAACTATAGAGTAACCTTTGAAGTCATCCATTTATAAACCATGCATGTTAATTCAAATAATACACTATGGAAACTGTCAAAAATCTTCAGGTTGTTGTGAAAAATCGAATAACAAAGGTAGTAGATAAAAGTAGACAGACTACACTTGTTTCTCCAAAGATTGAAATAGACAAGAAAATTGTTCCTAAACAAATTGTTAAGAATCTTCAACCCAAGCATATCATTTCTAAGCAAATCGCTCCGACGAAAGTCACACTCACAAAAAACAAGCCCAAGAAAAAGAAAAAGCAAATCAAAGTTGTACAGGAAAAAGGAAATAATTTAAAAAACGAACGCAGCATCGAACGCGTTATTATCCCACTCACACCACAGTGCCCACATCCTGCTCAAAGTATGTATCCGCGATTTCCACTTCGCCCACCCGCACCTGGCGCTCCGCCTTTTCCTGTCATTCCAGCGGGTGCTCCACCTGTGGTGGATCCCGTAACAAAGCAGGTATTAATTCCAGCTTTTATCCCAGTTACTCCAGGGGCACCTGGAATGCCCCAGACTGTGCCACATTTGCCACCATTTCCTGGTCCACCTCAGGTAGATATGTCGAATTCTGATTTGAATCAAGGTCGCACTGAAAGAAAAGGATATGATACTTACAAACGTGATGACAAATATCATTCCTCTGAATTAGATTATTTT
This sequence comes from Rugalucina vietnamica, assembly GCA_964017185.1. NCBI lineage: Eukaryota > Metazoa > Mollusca > Bivalvia > Lucinida > Lucinidae > Rugalucina > Rugalucina vietnamica. The sequence continues at coordinate 9,341,217 of OZ024883.1, forward strand.
CTTGGAGGCACTTCTCAATATCTGAATGAAAAGTCACAAAGAAAAAGGAGCAGATCGTTTTCAAATCGTAGTGCATCATCTGCTAACACGCGATCGGATACATTCAATAAAAGGAAAAGATATAGTCCAGACAGGAAAAGTAGGAGTAGCGTAATTAGGTCTCGTAGTTACCGTTCATATGAGCGTGATGGAAGCCAAAGATCAAGGAGACATTCTGAGCACAGTGGTAGTAGATCTGGATCAATTTATGGAACTAAACATTATAGCAGATCACCTTTCAGAAGCGTCAGTAGGGACAGGTCATTATCACCTCCTGTATCAGGGGGTTGTCACCTTAAAAGTAACAGTAGAAGCCCAGTGTCTGAGAATAGCTTTAGGGGATCATTTTTAACTGTCAGTGAGGCTAACTCAAGAGATTCAGTAAGGGATGTTAGTAGGGAACATAGCAGAAGTCGTTATTCCGGCCATTCATTTGTAGAAGAGCCATATGTAGATACAGAGCAAGTGTCAGATTATGAAGGAAATTATTCAAGAAGCAGACATAGTGACAATTACTTTTCACCTCGACATACATACAGTCAGGAAAGAGAGCGGTCTTGGGATAGATCTCCAAGTCATACTCATGATAGGAGGGAAAATGATAAGTATAGGCATGTGTCCCCTGGATACGATGCAGAAATGTATCGCGATAGAACACCTGAGCACAGTAGTAGACATCCAAGAGATAATGGTGACTGGAGGGAATATGAATCGAGAAGAGATATGTCACCAGGGTATGATGCAGAGAAATATCGTGATAGAACACCTGAACATAGCAACAGACCTAGAAGTCATGGTGATGAGCAAAGAGAATATGACAGAACAAGGCATACATCTCATGAGTATGATACTAGGCATAGCAGTAGACCCCCTAGTCACCACAGTGACTGGAGGGAACATGACAAGTCAAGGGATGTATCATCTAGGCATGACAGGGAGAGCTATCATAGAACACCGGAACGAAGCAGGGATAGAGACAGACATAGGTCAGCTGAATTCGAAAGAGTTATAAGAAGAGACAGTGAGGGGGAGAAAATTGAGTACATCCACCATTATGACAGAGTAGTGGAGAGGGATGGTGGAGGTGAAAGTATTCGATACATTAAAAGACAAACACACAGAGAGCCTCAAAGACAGCAAAGGCATCATTCACGTCAATATCGGAGACACAGTGATATAGAAAAAGTCTCTGATTTTGAGGATGTATCAGATTTCGAAGAAGTTTCAGAATACGAAGAGGTATCAGATAATGAGGGAAGTGTAACTTGGGATGAAGCGAAAAGTGACATATCATATGAAGTTATTTCAGACAGTGAAGAACCTGTTGTAAAAAGTGAGGTAAAGGATAATGATGAAGTTATGATAACTGGTATAGAGCCAGGGGGTTTAACAGTACATGAAGCAGGTCCTATAAATGACCATGAACTGGATGAAGTTTCAGACAATGAAATGCAGTTTAATGACACTGATCCTCAGGGAAATGAAGTGGGTGAAGTTAAAAATGTATCAGATTCTGCTACAGCTTTCATTAAAGATGTCCTGGCTGGCCTACCATCAAATAACACAAACCAGCAATTGGATAATAATGTGACTCAATCCTTTGACAATAAAGTAACAAATCAGGAGCCTTCTGGTTCTGCCGGTGATTGGAATGCTGTTTCTGGATCAGCTATTCAAGTGTATGCTAATCTTGGACTTATAAAGGATGAGAACAATAAACTTGTTTATGTTGGTCAAAGTGAATCAAATGAAATGAATTCTACATTGCCAAGTCAGAACGAAAACATGGCTTATGATGAATCATTCCAGGGTTATGTTAGAACATTATGGCAGTTTCCACATAAGGGTGTGTTGCACATGAGTTACACAAGCTTTATAGAAGAAAGTGAAGCATACAAGGATGAACTCATTGCTGAAATAATTCACATCATTCTCAGACTTGACTTACCGTATGTTACATTGAATAAACTGAGAAAGTCTATTCGAGAAAATGTAAAAATTCAAATGCTATCAGTGGAAGAGCTAAAACAAATCCTGCTTCTGTATCCGAAACATTTTATTCTTGTACAACATGCGGGTTCTGATACGGATGATGATGACGATCCAGAAGTACAAACAAGTAAAATAAGAGTCACTGTGAAAAATGAGATCCGATTGTGTGAAAGACATAAAGCACTGCCGTTCAACGTAAATGAATGCCCATGTGATTCCTTACATATATGCCCCTTTTACTTGCTTTCAAGCTGTAACAGAAGCTCATGCTCCCTGGGACATGATCTTAAAACACCACACAATGCTGAAGTCATAAAGGATCTTAGGTTTCATAGAGCGACCCTTATAGAACTAGTGGAATATATGAGAAATGTGGACCATAGAAATCTGGATACCGTACCTACAATCTGTAAATTCTATAATAGACGACGTGGATGTGCAAAAGATTCAGAATCAGACGATGATGAACTGTGTCTTGATTTACATTTATGTTTCTTTTATGTGATGGACACATGCAGGAAAGGAGAAGAGTGTGAACTCACCCATGATTTTAAGAGTGGACAGCCACAGATTGTGTTGCAGAAATATGGACTTGATCCAAAGGTGCTTGGTGAATTTAACATTCTAAGTATGTTAAGATCATCTCTAAGAGCCAGGAGGCAAGTACTTGATTCACTGAATGAAAAGATTACTGAGAAATCATTAACTGAAAGTGAAATTAAGCTTTGTATTTCAAGAGGCATTAATCCAAAAATGCTACAAATGACAAAAGGTCTTAGATCTCACCCATTAATTGCTGCCACGGTTCAGGACATGGATAAGAAAGACAATGAAAATCAGGACACATCCAAACTGAGTTCACCTGTCCTTAGTACGTCTGAAGAGTCAGTAACAAAGAAACCCAGAACATCTTTATCAAAGCAAATGCAGGCTCAAAAAGCATTGATTGAAAAAGCTTTAGATTCAATGGACGAAGGAAATGAATTTACAAACCAAGGTGATCCGAGAGCAGTTATACCGATTATCTGCAAGTTTTACAACAATGAGACAGGTTGCGCTCGTAGCAACGAGTATTGTGAATTTATACATGTTTGTCATCACTATGTGATGGGTGACTGTAAATACTATGACAGATGTAAGAGATCGCATGATCTGACGAGCGGACAACCCGAAAACATTCTGTCGCGACTTGGAATTGTGAACATGTCAGAGGAGGAGATCATTAAGGTTCTGAGAAAACTGTGTGGAGAAACATTGGTTGGTGTGGACATGTAAGATTAAAATAAAGGTACCTTGAAGGTGGTTATAAATGTAAAAATTGAAAAGAAGAATTGCAAATATATGAAATTTATGTGAATTAAAAAATGAAAAATAAGGAAAGAAAGGGATCTGGAGGAAACAAGCATGGAAAACATAAATTGTACAGAAGTTTAAGAAAAGGTGCTGAAGTGGAAATAAGTGTATTCAAATAAAAATGTGTTGTAAGAAGTAAAACCTCAAGAGTGGGATGAATTTGAATGTGAAATGTTATGTATTGTGAAAAGTCAACTTTTCAATTATTCAAGATATTGAATTATGAGTATTAAAAGTTTTCATGTGCCAGATAGCTACATTCCAACGAATATTTTCAATGGTTACCCAGAAAAAAAAATGAATGAAAAGGGTATGATTGTGAAATATGCTGAATCCTGCCTGTGTTTGTGAAATATGCTGTATATTAAAAGTTTTGTTTGTATAAAAATGTGTGGTAAATTTTCGGGTAAACAAAACACGGAAGAGTTTTGAGTGATAGAAATATGAATATGTGAAACTGTTGTGTATAAAGTTTAAATTTTAAGATGAAATTTGAAGCCTTGATGAATGAAAATGAAAATAAAAATATCCGGGAAAGTGTTTAATTCAAGTGATCTTTGAAATTTATCCTATAGCTGCTTGGAAAGTGGAACGAAATAAATGTAGAGCAGGACAATAATGAAATAGATAAAAAAAAGATGTGCATGTAGTCCCACGGTTCTTGTGTATTACCAGTATTCTTGTAATATAGTTGAATGATTGTATTCGCGGATGTGATGGCTGCATACAAAGTTTTAATGTTGTGAGATGATAGTTAAAGAAAAAAGTAAAATCTGGAATATGGCAGAAAAACTCCATGTTTTGTTATTAAAAATTACACCCATGATTCTGCAATGCTCTGGAAGATACACGGAACTCATAATTTCAAAAGATTCATGGAAACTGCATGCACGGATCCAGAGGGGGGACTGGGGGTCCGGACCCCCCCCCTGGTTTTTCAAAATTTTACCTAAAAAAGGTAATTTCGGGATTTTTTGGGGGTTGGACCCCCCCTCGTCTGTGACCAAAAATTACCATTTTCGTTGGACCCCCTCTCATGAAAATTTCTGGATCCGCGCATGAACTGTGTAACAAAGGAAGTGTGTCTAATAGAATTTGATGGCCGTAAAATATGTGATGACCAGTATTGACCACCATAATGAAAAAGATTCACCGTTGCTATATGCCTAATAAGATTGGTTTTGGTGGATGTCGTCAACTGTTCATATACACAGATGAGGCTACATGTATTCGAAAACATTGTGAAAGATGGTCAGTTTTGCATTTGACTTTTTGTTAAGTGTGATTGTTTTTGTTTGGATCCTTAAGTTTTGTAAAAGATTAATGAGACTACAGTATATACAAGTACATTCCTTTTCAATGGTTCAGTGTACTAAGTACATGGTCAATTGAACGTGGATTATTTGTGATTTTTTTTTCTCGTTCCTTATTATTTTTTATTTGAAGTTTTGATTATTTACTCTAGAATTGATAGCCCAAAAAGTAGAGTAGTGTGGCTCAGTGGTAGGACGTCTGACTCAATTGGGTGGTCAGAGGTGGGTTCCAAACATGCTGGCATTGAGTTGCATCCTTTAGCAAGATAGATTACCCAGGATGCTGTGACTTGGTCGAGACGAGACACGATTGAAATTTTTTGACAAGGAAGTTTAATTACAAAAGAACAAACAAAATCTTACTGGGTTGAGCTTTCAAATCAAACCTTAAGGTCTAAGGAATGGACTTGACTTAAAATGGCAAATAACTTTAAAAATGTCTTCTTAATGGATCATGGTGGCCTGGTGTTAGAGCATTGGATTCCAAATCGAGAGATCTTGGGTTTTATTTTCACCCAGGGTGCCATGTTGTTTACTTGAGCAAGACACTTCAATCTAAGAGTACTGGTTAAAACCCAGGAAGTGGTGGTTCCATGCTGACATGGCTGAAAAATATTTGGCGTTAAACCTCAATAACAACAAAAACAAGTAAAAAAAAAAAACACTTCTTACTTATGTTGTATATATATTAAATGTTTATTGTGTTTTTTGGTTGTCATCTTCGTACAATGTATTTTTATTTGTTTCAATTCCACCAGGCTTTTTTTTATTGCATAATGAACTATTGCATAAGCTATTCAATGTACATGTACTTCTGACATGCTTTTTATTCCATTCGAAAGCTTGTGAAATTTGTAATTTTATAACTGACTTTTGATTTATCTTTTACAGTTTCATCCTGGTTTCTCCAGCATTTGTCGTCAGAAATTATAATAGCCACCCTGATTAAATAGACTGCAGAAATTTCCAAATCTGCTGGAGTTAAAACCGTCCCATTCTGTTGAACAGACTTATTTACAGCCCTGATTTGAAATAAGTTAGGGGACATATTGCTTTGCTTTGGAGAGCAGTGGGCTAGTGGTAGAGAATTGGGCTCAAGAGAAAGAGGTCCCTGGCTCGAGGTTTAAACTTTTTTCATGCTCAGCTCAGCTGAGACTAACATTTAATACTAGTTTTTGAGTTTTGAACCTGAATTTTACACAATTTTTGACTATTTCAATGTTTATGAGCAGTTGACATTTCATGCTCAGCTGAGCTGAGCTTGAAAAAAGTATTACATCAGGAAAACATGTCCGTGCAATAAATACCCCCTTAAACCCCACTTTTATATAGTAAACCTGGGGTTTGAAGGGGTATACCTATTTTTCTTATTTTTGCTGCAAAACATAGATTGTGGGTACTCGTTAGAACCGCCTCGGAGAGGCGGTTCTAACGTGTATCCATAATCTATGTTTTGAGCAAAAATAAGAAAAATATAAAAAATTTTCTACTGAATTTTTTCATTTTTTACAACTTTGAAAATCTCTGTATATTGCATGGGCAAGTTTTCGTAATGATAAACTCTGGGCCAGGGTTGGATAAAGCCGCTGTCATGTTATGACCTGTTGCCTCCCGGAAGTGGTGGCTCCATGACGGCATGACTGAAAAAATGTTGACTGAAACGTTAAACCATAAGTATTATAAAGCCCAACTATATATATTAAATTCAAAGGGGATTGCGGTAGCCTGTTGGTAGATCATCAAACTCTGAATCGAGAGTCGTGTAAAAGCCAGCAGTGGTATCTAAGACATAACTCCATACAGATACAGAAAGGTCCTGGGTGTGATCCCCACTTAGAGCACCATGTTGTGTCCTCAGTAAGAAAGACGCATTAACTCCCCAAAGTACTGGTTTAACCCAGGAAGTGGTGACTCTGTCCCCATACGACTGAAATCTTGTTGACTGGGACATTGAAACTCAATACATACAAACAAATAATGTTTGATTACCGCCACAGTAAACAGCAATGGTCAAGTCAGGACGATAAAAGGAGAAAAGTTACTGGAGACACAAATCTACCTGATTCAATTTGTGTTGTCCCTAAATCTTTTGAAAAGACGCTTTAAACATTTTTTTTTTCACTTTAAATGTCAGATATGGCTAGTCTGTGAATTTCAGAAAAGGGGGTGCCTACGGTAAGCATCCTTTTTCCTCTTTGCTAGGTACTGGGAAAGAAAATGCAGTGAAATACTGAACCACAAAAATAATGCATTGCTTCATTTTAATGCTTGTAATTTTACAGACGTTTATTTTTCTACCTGGTGATAAAATATGGACAAGTTGTATCCAAAGTAATATGAAAATGAAAGGTATCCCAGGCTTGTGAATTTCAGAAATGGAGATTGCTTTAGAATATTTGCAATGTCTAGGCAATCACAAATTTAATAGCATTTTAATTTTTGTATTTAATTATATATATAGCCTATAGATAAATTTGTCCATATTTTAGTACCAATTGAAAAGAATGGATACTTGCAAAGTAACACATCATGAAAACATGTCCATGTACTGTATACCCCCTTAAACCCCACATTCATATAGAAAAACGGGGGTATGGAGGGGTATACCTATTTTTCTTATTTTTGCTCCAAAACATAGATTGTGGGTACTCGTTAGAACCGCCTCGACGAGGCGGTTAGAACCGCCTCGACGAGGCGGTTCTAACGTGTACCCACAATTTATGTTTTGTGCAAAAATATAAAAAACACCAAAATTTTTCTGGTGAAATTTTCATTTTTTTACAGCTGAGAAAAATCTCTGCATATTGCATGGGCAAGTTTTCGTAATGAAGCATTGCTTTAATTTTGTGGTTTGGTATATATATTAAAATGTCTTGAGAAAATTTTTAAAGGGAGCACAGTGGCTAGTGGTCAAGCATCGGATTCCAAATCGAGAGGAAAATTCTCCCCAGAGTACTGGTTAATACAAAGGAAGCGGTGGCTCAGTCCCGACATGACTGAAATATTGTTGGATTCTATGTTCAACCTCAAAACAAACAAGTATACTGAGCCAAACATATAACGCAACACGGTTAAGGCTTGTTTTTCGTATCTTAATATAATGCAAGACGGTCTACTAGACATATGATGGTCAGCAATCGCCAGTGAATAAATTGGGTACAAAAATTTTGGTTTTCGGAGCACGGGTCACTGAGCTCGAATCTGATTGGTCAAAACGGTTATTTGGGTGCCATGTGCCTCCTGAGAGATTCTGGAAGTCAGTTTTAACACAAATTGCTTCTTTATGGATCGTCCAGTGAAGCTCGATTGGGTAATTGCAAAATGCCGTCCATTTGCAACTAAAATTTTAAATCAAAGTTTGCGTCATTGAAAATTGAACGTTTAATACTGTGTATTCCATTGAACGCAATAGAAAATGGAATTGGTGAAAAATTCTAACGGCGAATGTTTATAATGAAACTTTTTTGGAAACATGTTCATTCCGTCATTCAGCATTGTTAGAAAGCACAATAGCATCCAATTGTTGGGTCAGGACCGTCTGTAACAAATGTTAAAATGTGAGTAAACTTGAACGAATGGGGGGCGAAAATGAGTCTTCAACTCTGCTCAAAACTGGGCAAAAATGATCTTTTGACAGTAAAATTATTCATTGTCCAAAGTGGAGCAGGGGTAATCCTGAAAAGCGACATTAATTTCTAGGGTACGAATACATGTCACATGTCGCGTTCTGGAAAATCACAATGCCTTTCATTTTTTGCCGAGACACCACCTCTGAAAAATGATTAATTTCTTAAGACGCATAACACAGAACGTTACAACCAAGATGTTGTGAGATGTGTCGATCGTCCGGCAATTCAATTCAGTACAGACAAAGTTTATTTTATACCGTTCCGGGGAAAAACATTAAAAACAAACCGATGTTGCGTTATAAGTTTGGTTCAGTATATGTCTAGAATTGGGAACCTGGTCAGACAGAAAAAATGACCAGGGACTTGAAATAACTGCACAGAAAGTAAGCCACCTATATATTATCAAAAACAGTTAGCTTATGCTAAAAAAGCTCTGTTGTTTTATTCAGTTGACAATTGCATTTGTTTTTCTACAAGTATATTTATCCACATTTACAGGATGGCTTTGAGAGTATGTTAGCATGTAAGACAGCTTTTTTTTCTTATCAACCAATTAATTGAATTTCAACGAATAAATCGAATATAAAATCTGTTTGTTTGCACCCAGTGAAAAAAATATCTACCTGACACGCGTGTTGTCACCACTGTGTGATTCAAAACGCCTTTGTTTTATCATTGATGTTGCAACATTTGAGCCGCCTCGTGGGAAAACCAGCAATGTGGTTTCCGAACAGGTCTGACACAAATCAAGCTGTACAGCTACAGAAGCAGGCTAGAAGCTTGAAATTTTGCAGTTAAGTAGAGGAGGAATTGTACTATCCGAGTAGCGAAAACAAAGGCGCTGATCAGCTTCGCGGTTACCGCGAAGCTGATCTGCGTCTTTGTTTTCGCCTATGCAGATTGTTGGTTTTCCCATGAGGCGGCTCATTTATATGAGTTTAAACCAAGGTTTGGTTCGCGAGGCTGCGTTGTTCTCATCGATGCTGTCGGCAGTGCACCGATGCTATATCTGGGATTCTTTCACATTTCGCAGAATAGTAAGTCATACTTAGCACGACCTTTCAGACTTGGTAGACTTAACATTTAATTCAGGGGGCCATTTTGTGGGATAAAGGCAAACAGTATAGCCCCAGATGTGATTCCGCAGAACGCGGCGTCCCATCTGGGTCTATTCTGTTTGGTTATAGGAATTTCATCGAAAAATGGATTAGAATTTTCAAAAACAAACCTTAAGTACCTAAAAATGAAAGTGGACTCGCCCAAATGATAATGATGGTGAATCTATAGTTTCCGCTTGGTGCAATCACTATCCTGTTGATTTCGGTACAGTGTGTTAATCGTCACTAGATGGTCTCTAGGTATTCACATGCATGTTAGATGAGCTGTTTTAATTGAGTTATTAGAAATAAAGTGTATTTTCTTTAGACTGATTCATTGTGTTTCCAGGAAATTTAATGTATACAATCAAAGCATATACAAGTGGTCTATTTAGAGGTTTAAAGACCGCTATGCTACATGTATCCCATACAGAAGCGCGGTTGCCTAGTGGTTTAAAAGCGCTCAATTCCGGGGTTCCCAAACGAGTGACCCTAAGTTCGAACTCCGTTGACTCCAACTGTGTTCTTGATCATGAGCATGACACATTCTTCGTAGTACTGGTTAATACACAGAAAGCCCTGTCTCGACATGACTGAAGGATTGTTGAATGGGACTTTCAACAACAAACAGTGTCTTCTGACCATGAGTGGTTTATACTTTGTAGCGTTGTGCCCGTATACATATAATTGAGCCGCCCCATGGGAAAACCAACAATCTGCATAGGCGAAAACAAAGACGCGGATCAGCTTCGCGGTAACCGCGAAGCTGATCAGCGCCTTAGTTTTCGCTACTCGGATAGTACAATTCCTCTTCTACTTAAATCCGAAATTTCAAGCTTCTAGCTCTTTTCTGTTCTTGTACAGGTCGGTTTGTGTCAGACCTGTTCGGAAACCACATTGTTGGTTTTCCCACGAGGTGGCTCAATTATACATGCAATTTTGAAAAAAAAGTAAAAGTAAGCAATCATAAGGAAACGGCGTAATAAAAAACACAGAGGATGAGCCTGTGCATGATAAAACAAACCCGACCAGGTCCGACACTAACCGGCCTGTACAGTCACAGAAGATGGCTAGATGCTTTAAATTTTGGATTAAAATAGCGGAGGACTTGTACTGCACAGCTGATCTGCGTCTGTTTTCGCCTAGTGCAAATTGTTGGTTTTCTTATGCGGTGGCTCAAGGTACCAGTACAAAGAGAACATATCGTAAGCTTTGTGAACAGCTATTTTCATATAATTGGCCACTCGGTTATTCGGACTAAACTTAATATATGAAAACGCACATAAAACGGCAACAGCACAAAATTCAACACCAAAATTGAAACAATGAGAACTATAAACACCGGTACCGTCTTGGAAAGATCAGTAATGTAAAAATGCCTGGGCGGTTATATCGATTTTACAGACTCCTAATCTCTCTCCTTTAGCTGTTAAACTCACATGAGAGCTAACGGTATACCCATGCTCTGGTGCTCGTCTGTCTATCCACCATTTTCGAAAGTCTTCTCTTAAAAAACTGGCCTTTTGCAGCCAAATTGTCACTAGAATCCTTGTGAATGTTTTGAACTCGTGGCATGGCGACCCTATTTGAGCCTCCTCGTGGGAAAACCGACAATGTGGTCTCCGAACAGGTCCGACACAAACTGGCATGTACAAGCGCAGAAAAGAGCTAGAAGCTTGAAATTTTGGATTTAAGTAGAAGAGGAATAGTACTATCCGAATAGCGAAAACAAAGGCGCTGATCAGCTTCGCGGTAACATTACCGCGAAGCTGATCTGCGCCTTTGTTTTCGCATATGCAGATTGTTGGTTTTCCCATGTGGAGGCTCATTTGGTATTCCCATGTGGAGGCTCATTGATTGATTGAGATCTGCGACTGCACATGATGCAGATTACATATTCGAATATACTGAGCCAAATTTATAATGCAACATTTTATTTATTTATAATTTTTATTTATTTATTTTTTTTTTTTTTGGCGATGTGGATGGCCATACATGGCTGACAGGCCCTGTTCACCGACAAATCTCGATCTTGGAGAAGCTTCATTTGTGGGCGTAGGCATTACAGAAATCTTTAAGACAAAAGCATGAAGTCTCGATTCAGTGAGTTTAGAAAAGGTCGCATTAACGATATATATACTGACTCTAGTGTAGATGAAGTCAATCTTCGTCCATGATATAAATGTGTTGGCCCCCGTGGCCGAGCGGTTAGAGCGCTGTTTCTTAATCAGTCGATCGTCTCACCGCTGTGTCTGGTGTGGGTTCGAGCCCCGCTCTGGCCACGTGAGACAAGCCAAGTTCTGCTTGCGGGCGTGTTCGGGGTTCTCCCGTTTTCGCCCCACATACTGATTGTCCCATCTCATATGAGCTGAAATAATCTTGAAAGGGACGTAAAACTGAATAAAAAATGTTTTAGAATGAACAAGACGTTTCAGAAAACGGCAATACCCTTTCCGCAATCTTGTCCAGTTAGTGAGTTTTTGTTGTTTTTTTTTTGTTTTTTTTTTAATCATTTCTTTTTTAGTATCCATGGCCACTTCAAACCTACTCAGGCATCAGGAAAACATGTCCGTGCAACGAATACCCCCTTAAACCCAACTTTTATATAGTAAAACTGGGGTATGTAGGGGTATACCTGTGTTTCATTTTTTTGCTCCAAAACATAGATTGTGGGTACTCGTTAGAACGTGTACCCACAATCTATGTTCTGAGCAAAAATAAGAAAAATATCAAAAATTTTCCTCTGAAAATTATCGATTTTTGACTAGAAAAAAATTACTGTATATCATATGGGCATGTTTTCGTAATGAGTACCTTAAAAGGTTAAAATGATAAGTCGCGACACGGAGAAAACAGTTTGCTTTCCGACCAGGTCCAACCAAGGCCAGGCCCCGAGGTTATAAAATTTTTTTTCATGCTCAGCTCAGCTGAGACTAAAATTTATCCTGCTCATAAATGTTAAAATGCCAGCGATTGTTGGCATTTTAACATTTTTAGCGGGATAAATTACATGCTTTGATTATCTAAACCTGATATTTTTATTTATTTGGGCTTTTTCAGTATTTCTGAGCAGTTGAAATTTCATGCTCAGCTGATCTGAGCTTGAAAAAAGTTTTATAGCCTCAGGGCCAGGTTGTGCAGCTACTAATGATGTACATGTATATTAGAGGCTGTAAATTTTGGATTAAGAAAGTAGAGGAGTTATACTATCCTTGTATCAAAAACAAAAGGCGCTGATCAGCTACGCAGTTACCACAAAGCTGATCTGCGCCTTTGTTTTCGCGTACGCAAAATTTTTGTTTTCTCGTGGCGCCGCGGCTCATATGTTCTGAGAACGTCGCACTTTTGACAATAGATTCCGGATAAATGTTTGTTTGTATTGAGGCTGAATGTCTCAGTCAACAGTTTTTCAGTCATGCGGTATTGTATTTTCTGTGATGCATTTAGTTGAAAAGAAAAATCAACTTCTGACGTAGCGTTATAAGTTTGGCTAGTATACAGCTTCCAGTCAACTGATGTTTTAATTATCCCTTAATTTACCATTTAGTAATGCAATAAACCGGGTGTTTGTCGTTCTGGGGTATGTTTTATTATGGTGATACAATCGTTATATGAAATAATTTTGAAATCCGCAATATACAGTGCTAGTGTACCCTCACTCAGATTTACTGAAAATGTAGACGGTATGATCCCATATATGAGCCGCGACGCGAGATAACCTGAGTTTTGCCTATGCGAAAACGAAGGCGCAGATTAGCTCAGCGAGGCGGTTCTAACGTGTACCCTCAGTCTACTTTTTGAGCAACAATAAGAAAAATAAAAATTTCTACTGAAGGTTTTCAAATTTTACAACCTAAAAATCTCTGTATATTGCATGGGCGTGTTTTTGTAATGCTAAAATGCGATTATTCCATCAAATAACCAGTTTTCAAGCTGTTCATCGAGTGTTATACACCAAGTAGGTTTTCTCGTGACTCGGTTTTGCAATCACATAAAAACATAATAAAATAAATTGTAAATCCATGCAGATGACCCAAAACCCATAGGCAAAATTTCTAATATAAAAACGCCTTATCCGCGTTGTAGCACCATTACACTTTCGTCAGCGGCAGAATTTTTCGGGGCCCTGCTTGATGATGGAGAATTTTGCTGCGTTGTTTTCCGTGGTTTTGCTGTGCGCTACAATGACTACAGGTAGGCCGATTCTTCATCAGGAAACATTTCCCCACTTTTATATAGGGAAAATGGGGTTCACTAGGGGTGAAAATTTTAAATATCAAAATTTTTCCGATGAAAATATTTTTTTTTTTTTTTTTTTTTTTTTACAGCTTAAAAATCTGTATATTGCATGGGAAAGTTTTCGTAATGCAGAATTACGAAAACTTGCCCATGCAATATACACGTTTGTTTTAGTAGTAAAAAAATCATTTGATTTTTATATATTTGAGTCGCCTCGTGAGAAAACCAACAATCTGCATATGCGAAAATAACCGCGCCTTTGTTTTCGCTACTCGGATAGTACAATTCCTGTTCTACTTATATCCGAAATTTCAAGCTTCTAGCTCTTTTCTGTGCTTGTACAAGTCGGTTTGTGTCGGACCTGTTCGGAAACCACATTGTTGGTTTTCTCACGAGACGGCTCATTTTTTATATATTTGTTTTCAAACCATTGTTGGTACACGTTATCGAGGTGGCTCTGAGGTGGAGGTGGTTGTAACGAGTACAGTGGCTACATTGTTGGTGACCAACTTTGTCCCGTTTTAACGGTTTCGTTAACGGAGCACGGAACTAAAATCATCTTTGCCACATGGCAAGTTTACAAAATTGGATCATTATAAGAAAAACGTACCCCCTCTGTGTACCCCATTCTTATTATATAAAAAATTGGAATAAGGGGGCTAACATTACCAGATTACAGGTACTGTACATGGACATGTTTTCCCGATGACAAGTCAATGCATACAATTAGTAAGCGGTTTTTTTTTTCATACTTCAAAAATCGTTTTATTTGTTTATTTTTGTACATGTACAATGTCCCAGTAAACAGTTACGGAAATGTCGGGACATCAATTCAATTTTTGTGGGACATTCCCTATAATGACAGTCCTGCATGGTGGGATATTCTTAATCTGATCCACCATGAAAACATGCCCATGCATTGAATAACCCCCTTAAACCCCACTTTTATATTGTTAAACTGGGGTTTACAGGGGTTTACATATTTTCCTTATTTCTGATCCAAAACATAGATTGTGGGTAATCGTTAGAACCGCCTTGCGAGGCGATTCTAACGTGTACTCACAATGTTTGTTTTGAGCTATAACTATTAAAAATAACAAAAAAATTCTGATGAAAGTTTTCAATTTTTGCTTCTGAATTGTTTCTGGATATCGCATGGGCGAGATTTTGTAATCTAATCACTTAATACAGTCAAAAGTTTTCTTAATTTCAAGCTTCTAGTCTTTTTCGGAGGCTTTGCAGGCCGCCGGTTTGTGTCGGGCCTGGTAAGAAACCCCCGAAATACAGTTTTCTCGAGTCCCGGTTCATAGGATTATCCTTTTGTCTTTTTTTATAGCCGAGCGAGAAGCCGATGGACCAGTTGACGTTGTTACAGTACCTGTGCCGGTCAGAGTAGCTAATGGACCAACTGACGTTGTTAAAGTACCGGCGCCGGTCAGAGTAGCTTATGGACCAATTGACGTTGTTAAAGTACCGGCGCCGGTCAGAGTAGCTAATGGACCAACTGACGTTGTTAAAGTACCGGCGCCGGTCAGAGTAGCTTATGGACCAACTGACGTTGTTAAAGTACCGGCGCCGGTCAGAGTAGCTAATGGACAAACTGACGTTGTTAAAGTACCGGCGCCGGTCAGAGTAGCTAATGGACCAACTGACGTTGTTAAAGTACCGGCGCCAGACAGAGCAGCTAATGGACCAACTGGCGTTAAAGTACCGGCGCCGGTCAGAGTAGCTTATGGACCAACTGACGTTGTTACAGTACCGGCGCCGGTCAGAGTAGCTAATGGACCAACTGACGTTGTTACAGTGCCGGCGCCGGTCAGAGTTGCTTATGGACCAACTGACGTTGTTAAAGTACCGGCGCCGGTCAGAGTAGCTAATGGACCAACTGACGTTGTTAAAGTACCGGCGCCGGTCAGAGTAGCTAATGGACCAACTGACGTTGTTAAAGTACCGGCGCCAGTCAGAGTAGCTTATGGACCAACTGACGTTAAAGTACCGGCGCCGCTCAGAGTAGCTAATGGACCAACTGACGTTAAAGTACCGGCGCCGGTCAGAATAGCTTATAGACCAACTGACGTTGATAAAGTACGGGCGCCGGTCAGAGTAGCGTACGGACCAACTGACGTTGTGACAGTTCCGGCGCCGGTCAGAGTAGCTAATGGACCAACTGACGTTGTTACAGTACCGGCGCCTGTCAGACAACAAGATGAAAGGTCTCCGGGATTTATCAGTTTTGTCAAGCGAGAACTTGAAGTACCAACTCAGTCTCCTGAAGTACCCGGACTAGTCAATCCGGAAGCCGAAATACCAAAAGACCCTCATCAACGACGTGGGTCAATGCCGGCATTTAAGATGTTTGTCAAACGAGAACCTGAAGTACCAACTTATCCTCCTCAAGTACCTAGACAAAAACGAGAAGGTGAACATCCTCAACTTTTTCCATACAGGCGACTAGTTAAACGGGAAGGCGAACATCCTCAACTTTTTCCATACAGGCGACTAGTTAAACGGGAAGGCGAACATCCTCAACTTTTTCCATACAAGCGACTAGTTAAACGGGAACATCCTCAACTTTTTCCATACAGGCGCCTAGTTAAACGGGAAGGCGAACATCCTCAACTTTTTCCATACAGGCGACTAGTTAAACGGGAAAGCGAACATCCTCAACTTTTTCCATACAGGCGACTAGTTAAACGAGAAGGCGAACATCCTCAACTTTTTCCATACAGGCGACTTGTTAAACGAGAAGGCGAACATCCTCAACTTTTTCCATACAGGCGACTAGTTAAACGAGAAGGCGAACATCCTCAACGTTTTCCATACAGGCGACTAGTTAACCGGGAAGGCGAACATCCTCAACTTTTTCCATACAGGCGACTAGTTAAACGGGAAGCCGAACATCCTCAACTTTTTCCATACAGGCGACTAGTTAAACGAGAAGGCGAACATCCTCAACTTTTTCCATACAGGCGATTAGTTAAACTGGAAGGCGAACATCCTCAACTTTTTCCATACAGGCGATTAGTTAAACGGGAAGGCGAACATCCTCAACTTTTTCCATACAGGCG
Source organism: Rugalucina vietnamica (assembly GCA_964017185.1). NCBI lineage: Eukaryota > Metazoa > Mollusca > Bivalvia > Lucinida > Lucinidae > Rugalucina > Rugalucina vietnamica. Next base: position 9,357,947 of record OZ024883.1, read on the forward strand.
ATTAGTTAAACGGGAAGGCGAACATCCTCAACTTTTTCCATACAGGCGAGAAGGCGAACCTTTTCCATACATGTGATTCCACGGTGGACATGAAGTACCTAGACTACTGTCTGAACACCATCTTTCAGAAACTGCTTTTTTCGAAATCTCACTTTTCTGAAACACCACAAGAAAAATATGACCATGCCATCTTTTTGCAACTCATGAGTCATGTGCCACAAGAATTTTGAAAATCGGTTCCCTAAAAAAAGTATCATGCCCAAAAATCATTTTGAATAGGCATTTTGCAGGCGCAAGGGAGGTAACCCAAACACCTTAAAATTGAAAATCAAGCAAATCTGTGGAATAATTTTAAGAGTTTGGTGCTTAGCTATGCATACACAACAATTTTGTTTTGGTTTGGTGCATTTTAGATGAAAAATAATCAATTTAGATTTTTTTTCCGAGAAAATGGTTGTTTCTCTTGCTGGCAATTTTACAATAGAAAAAGTCCTATTCAGAAATATTTTCTTGCTTAAAATTTTTATTTGTTAATCGATTTTCATTTTTTTTTTGTGGCACTTTTTAAGACTTTTGGAATGTAAAATGGTGACACGTTCATATTTTTCTTGAGGTCTTTCAGAAAAGTGAAATTTCAAAAAATGCAGTTTCTGAAAGATGGTGATCAGACAGTAGTCAAACGTGAAGCTGATGGGCCACTTGAATATCCTCCCCTCTAAACGACGGAAAGACGATGAAATTAATACAAATGCACACGCCGCTAAATGGACTGAAAGACTCTGCCCCCTCCTTTCGACACTAGACCTGGGTTAATCTTATCGTTAATCATGATTACTTCGATTGGAACTTTTTTCAATCATTTTCTTTATTGAAGTAATTTTAAAATTGGTCAGTTATGGAACAGAATATGGTTTCAATAATATGGGCACATAATAAAGTTATTTATACTGGTCAGCAAATTTAACATTATTATATTTGTTTCAGTAATTTTCAATTTCTAGAGCAGGAATTGAGTTTTAATATGACATTTCCTAATCATTTCTTACTTTAAGCATGAAAATAATATCCTACTTCTTACATGTACAGATTACATTTATTTTCTTTTAGTCTTTTATTTTTGTGACTTTTTTTTCCTGTGACTTTTTTTCCTGTGACTTCTTTTCCGTGACTTTATTTCCGTGACTTTTTTTCCTGTGACTTTTTTCCGTCCACCGTCAAAACACCCTAGAACAGGTTAGTGACAATACTATAATTGGTCTGATAGTGATGTATCGACCTAGCAATTTAACCTTGATGTATACCTAATATATACTTACTATAAGAAAACGTAAGAAATCGGAGACAAATCATGAAAAATAGGGGGAGTATGTACAAAATAACTTGTTCCAGAGGTGTTAATAAAGCAAGGATGCTGAAAGATGTATCAAATGACTGCTATGGCAATGTACTGTGAACCTAATGTCTGATAGAAGAATAATTTGATTTTCAACTTCATGAATTTTAATGAAAACTTAAAAACATGGAGAGAAAAATTGAACAAGTAAACCTACAAACTGACTTGTATCTCGAGAATCAAAAGCCCTAAAGTGCTGAAAATGGCATCACATGGTTGCTAGAGCAATATTATACCATCCTGTACTACAATATATAAGTCATTTGATTTTTAGTTTAGAGAAAATTAACAAAAACCTTTTAATTGAGGGGAAAATACGGAAAAAAATAAGGAGGTACAAGTAGGCAAAGATCAGGAAAAGGCGCAATCAGAAAAAGATTCCCACTCCAAAAACCGAAGTGGGAAAAAACCAAACTAACAATCAGGTACTTATACCATGAAACAATCGTAAGCCGAATGGGCAGCTATACATAAAAATGCATGTATTTTGGCTTCTGACAAACCTAGAAAGCTATAATTGGTATCAAATGATTGCTAGTCCAATGTTCTATAACCATGTAATCTGATATAACAAGAAAAAATATGACAAAAGTGTCATATCAATAGCCTCAATTTTCTATCGCAGTCACGTATAAGACAAACCGCGCACCGAGCGTGTGGAAAAATATGCCGCTAATTTAACCAATGTATTTCCATAGACATAGAGATACCTTGATTCAACAAACATCAGAAACACGTCGGAGACACGTAACAAATGCGTTTAATACATACGTGGTTTGCCAGAAAAGTTCGTGTACACCATTTATATTTTCAACAGAAAAATGAATATATCTGCTTTTGCATAAGTATTTTATAAGCAAATATACAAGAAATTTTATTGAAATCTGACAAAAACACGTCATCTATAGCCTTTTCCCTGCACTTCCGAACCGAGTGCGGGGCAAAGATCAACGTCTCTATATGACGTTACTTGACATTTTAAGCCGCCAGCGCGTTATACATTTGTTTCATGGGTTTTTTTTTAACAAAAGATCCTTGGCTATCAACATTTTTATGTCTGTGTATCCAGCTGTCAAATGCAGATACGCCGTACCAATTCTCGCAAAATTGTTCGTCCACCTGTTGAACATGTGTAACAATTTCTTGCGGCGAGCATGCCAGACAGGTGATCTTCCGTTTATCATCATAGGTGGACTTCTTAGCAGCTGAAAATCGTCTGTGCCACAACTACTGTGAACTAAATAGTAACTGACAGACCGATGACGTTTCTGTTGTTTGTAACATTTTCATCGTATCTGTGGGTGATTTTCTTAACGAAACATACAGAAGGTGGACAAAAGTATTCGTCGCGTTTGTAAAACTCCATTGACTTCAATGTATTTTCCACTGCAGAAGCTGAGGGTGAGGTTACGGCCGTGTAAAATCGATTTAAACCCGCCAGTAACTTTGTGTTACTGATCGTACCAAGTCGATACTTCTGTGGTGGTTCTTTTTGTTTTATGTCTTGGTGTTTAAAATATTTTTGTGCTTTTGGCGCCTTATGTATGTTTGCATGTTTTTAGTTAAGTTAAGGTAACTGAGTGGCCACCTATGGGGAAAATAGCTGCTCATTCGGCTTACGAAATGTTTTCATGGTATAAGTACCTGATTGTTAGTTTGGTTTTTTCCCGCCTTGGTTTTTGGAGTGGGAGTCTTTTTCTGATTGCGCCTTTTCCTGATCTTTGCCTACTTGTACTTTTTCATGTTTGCGAGAAAAAATATCCTGCTTCTCCTAGTTAACATATTTGAATGTTTTTGGTGTCATTTGAAAGGTAAATGAATAAAGCAATAAACAAGGTATTTTTTATTTAATTCAATGCATGCGTTTTCAAGCTACAACGCTGTGAAATATTTTTTGACAATTTTTGGGCGACGTCACCATTGACGTCAATGGGAAAATGACGTTTTGAAATTTTCCTGAAACTTTAAACTGTTGTTTTTCAAAAATGCAATGTCGGAACTTTGTCAAATGACCTTTGTTCATTGCTTTATTTATTTAACTTTCAAATGACACCAAAATCATGAAAATATGTTGACTATTGTTTCTTGTAAATTGAAGTCTATGGAGTTTTGAAAAATGACGAATACTTTTGTCCACCTTCTGTACAATCGGCGTCGGCTGTTCTCCGACGTCAAATTACGCCATTATTTCAAACAGATTTTTCGGTCTGCTTCTGATTTTTTTTTCACATAAATCAAACTACACTGCCGCCAAGTCGGAATCTTTCTGAAGCTGAAGTCAGTGTTATATGGTTTTAGGACGAAATATTTTAATGTTATAACATTTAAGTGCCGTTTGACAGGGAAAAAACACAATTTGAAAATCGTCACATTTTGTTGACGTTTTGGCACCTGTCCTGTGTGGCCCTACGTACGCTTAAGTAGAAAATATTTCATATTTAACGTGTTGATACTTCAAATTGAAACAAATTCCTCAAATATGCTCATAAGATATTGCTGCTTATATTTATACAAAAACAAAAAACTTAAACAACAGCACTTTACTTTTTCTGCTAGCCAAGGTGTCCACAAACCTCGTACATGTGCGTTCTGTACGCTTGGTGTACGTTAAAAAAGGTACAAGTGGGCAAAGATCAGGAAAAGGCGCAATCAGAAAAAGATTCCCACTCCAAAAACCGAGGTGGGAAAAAACCAAACTAACAATCAGGTACTTATACCATGAGACATATCGTAAGCCGAATGAGCAGCTATTTTGCCAATAGGTGGCCACTCAGTTACCTTAACTAAAAATATTTTAAGTATGCAGCATGCTTAAAGCTCGACGTGTCTCGGGTATGTGTCTTATACGAATAAGTTCAACACGCGTTACATTAAACGTTTGATACGCGCCTATACTGTATTGTGTGCTTAACATAACTGTACAAAAGTACATGCAATCCAAAATTTTCAGCATGCTGAGATTATTATACGACCTGTACACACCTTAGACACACGCTAATCATTTGTGACTGCTAATTACACCATAGAGACTATGGGCCCCCCTCCCATTGGGGCCTAAAGAAATAGATATAGGCTACTTGTGCCTCCAAGTAAAGCTAAATACACTGCTGACTGACCGTCTGATTACTGGTTAACCGCGCTTGTCTGAGCCTGCCGAGGAAACATTTCAAGTCAAACCATCCATACGTATAACCCTTTTGGGTCTTAGTTGGATAGTTATATTTCAAGCACTTGTTGGATGTGATGACATCCTCATTTTGGGTAAAAGTCCTGTAAAATGGAGGCAACATCCCAACATGACCTTAGCTGTTGACTGGGACGTAAAGCATCAATCACGCCAAGAGGTTGCAAAAGTGGTCGGAGATTTCTCCATACTTCCATGTTGTGGTTTTACTGGATTCTAGTAATTGATTAGCCATAAGTCCTATACTATAGGTAATTTAAGTTTAAGAAGCAAATTTTCTTATTCAGCGTGTTCAGATTTTTTCATACGCCAGGGTCGCGTTTGTCTTGTACGTTAATGTGCGACTGACTTTTCAAGATTGACGTGTATGTATGGGTATGGGTATATACTTAGAGGATGTTTTACTTTTTTGAATTGAATACCAAATATATTTAATCGAGTGTGTTGATTTTGTACATTTTCCCATTGAAGAGGCAGGCGTTGAAAATGCAAAACAAAAAAAAAATATTGAAAACACAAATATTTTTGGTACACTCTTCCTTACGTTCTAAATATAAAATTTAAGAACATGAACACCAATACTTTATGTTATTTCTTAAATAACTGAGTTAAAGGCGTTAGAATTTCTGACGGTGAAACACTTTTTAATGACGTCAAGTGAATGGAAACGTCAGAAGTTATCAGAAATTTACAGTTAAAATATCGGCTGATATCAATCACTTGTGAAAATCATCAGATATCTCAACATACACTTTACATAATTTACACCTATGTAATACAATCATCTTTTTTGCCATTGAAGATACGGTTATACATCATTTCAAAATTCAACATTAAATTAATATTGAATTTTGATAATGCAACATTCATCTGTCTGGGCCTACAATGTACCAGTTATCGCCAGTACTGAACAACTTTTTTCAGCGTACTGCTAAATAGACTCCATAAAAAAAGGAAGAATAAAAACGAATGAAGAAAGAAAAGAAACTTATTATGATAACAAAAAAAAAAAAAAAAAAAAAAAAAAAAAAAAAAATGAATAGCGGATACGCGGCGAGATTCGAACCTGTCTGATTAGAAGACCGATGCTTAACACACTGAGCTAATGGGTTTAACGGCATTACTCATGTTATTATTAATGTTTATGGTCTATAAATAATAATCAAAAAATAGTTGCCATTATCGGCTGGTTTCCCGTTATCAGGTTTATGTTATATGTAAATATATTCGGAATAGGAACCAGTGTCATGCTTAATTGATACCGAATCATTTTCCCGCCCTTGATTACTAGAAAGAGAAAGAGAATCAGGCTATCTCGGCTTCATTCGTACCTTCGAGGTTATCATAAAAAAAACTATTGAAGTGACCACGGCAGTGTAACGCTAAATACAAAGCGCGATGATCTATTATTATTATGAAGAACAGACAGGCACTACAGGCATAATCAATGATAGAAATCATGTCTTAAGCATGTCGTTTATAGATTAGAAACCGAAATAACAATTTGTATCGAAATAATTGGGGACGAATATGCCTAAGGCTTGCAAAGACCGCAGACTGATGACCGCCGACCGAATCACTACCCATGGCCTCTAAGCATTCTTTTTAATTTGAAACGTTAGTAACTTTCAAACTTTTAAGTGTCCCAGTTGACAAAACAATCGATTTACTTTTTGTATGTCTACAGCTTTACATCCTAAAATAATCATATTGGCGAATAAACAATCTTTTAAAACCGGACTTCATTTTTTCTCGGATGGATATCTATATGGGCCTTTTCCATTACATTATAGCTTTAGAATAATACATTGAAGGGTTGAGGCTATAAAAAATCATCAGATATTTTTGTTGTATGAATGTTAAAGAAAAATCAACGAAAAATGAAGGGTTGCACGAACAAAATCGCTTATATCTTAAATGTCAATAGCCGTAGAGAACTTAAAATGGCATCCATGTATTGGTAGAACACTGTTTTATTGTTGCCATACTGTTATGTCCCATCGCACCACTCATTCATTCGAGATTACCCATGATGCGTAGCTTCTTTAAATAGCACAGCTATTCGATACAATGTATCATATTATGTACAATCTCTGACATACTGCGCCAGGGAGTCGACTCTTTGGCTCAGTGGTTAGAGCATTGGATTTCTACCCCGGCGGTCCGGGTTCGAATCCCATCTGGGACGTGGGATTTTTTTCAAGCTATGCATCATTTCTTAGTTACGAATTTTCATATTCGTAAGATGTGGGCTCGTCGGAAATGGACCATTTGAGTCATTCAGTCATAAAATGACATTATCGTAATCATAAATGATTACTTTCTCGAAATGGGGGTGTTTTATGTCCCATTGCACCACTCATTCATTCGAGATTATCCATGATGCGTAGCTTCTATAAATAGCACAGCTATTCGATACAATGTATCATATTATGTACAATCTCTGACATAGTGCGTCAGGGAGTCGACTCTTTGGCTCAGTGCTTAGAGCATAGGATTTCTACCCCGGCGGTCCGGGTTCGAATCCCATCTGGGACGTGGGATTTTTTTCAAGCTATGCATCATCTCTTAGTTACGAATTTTCATATTCGTAAGAATACGTTTAGATATATCAGAGGACCAATGGTCCTAATATCGCTCACCTGAGATGTTGTCCAACGTAAAATGTAAAGTTGACCTCAAATACTCACATAATTATTACTACTATAAACTGTCTGTATCTACTAACTTTCAGATCTTTCTGGCTATATTTGACCTTTCTGTTTAAATTAATAGTTTAACAGGTCAAGGTCAACCCAAGGTCATGATTTATATAAACTATGAAGGGCCAGAGCCCCCAATGCTACATACCAAGATTCATGGAAATTTGTCCACCGATTCCAGAGAAGTTGATTTTTAAATTTTACCACATATATGGGCATGGCGGCCATCGGTGGCATGTGACCTTGACCATTTATACAAACTTTGGTTTTCCCTTCCTTAGGATACCACATATAAAATTTGGCTTTGATTGGTGAAGTGGTTCCTGAGAAAATTAAGTTTTAAATTTGATATGTAAATGACCTTTGGCCAAAGTCAAGAGATGACCTTGACCTTGAATACTCCTATGACTTCATTTAATCAATAAGTTATATGTATCTACCAACTTTCAGGCCACAGGCCACAATACTTCCTGAAAAATCCAATGTTTTCATTTTTTTCATTAAAAAGCCTGTGACCAAAGATGACCTTGCCGTTTTTACCATATATGGGCATGGCGGCCATCTTGGTCATGTGACCTGGACCATTTATACAAACTTTAGTTCTCCCTTCCTGAGGATGCTCCACATGAAGTTTGGCATTGACTGGACCAGGGGTTTCAGAGGAGAAGATCTTTGAAAATGTGAACGACAACGACGACGGACGATGGAGCATGGCCATCCTATAAGCACACCTTTTGAGCCTTCGGCTCAGGTGAGCTAATAAAGCATGCTTGTTGTGGCTGTTTGCACTCCATATGGTCTAAAATGCTATTACTGCAGCTGGTGTTGTGTCGTGTGGCGGCCCTTAAAAGTTTCCCCGTACATCATTCATAGTGCGGGTTATATTTTCGTTTCGGTCATTTGAGATCAGCGAGGGTCTTGTGAAAAGTCAGAAATTCATAATAGGTCTAGATTCATTTTTCTAACTAACGTTTTGTATAGTTGGCCCTGTTGAAATATACTAGTCCTTGTATCGACTATCCTGTTGAAAGTTGCAAAATTACAGTATTTCAGTTTGGCTCCATTATGCTAAATCTAAAGGGTCACTAAAGAGGCGTAAGTAGACGAAACCGCGGTATGGCCCATCCATTTTCTCATTTTTGTGCTCACTGCTTTTAAAGGATCTCAGTTTTATTTTTATTTGCTGTTGTTGCAGCTGTTGCTGTACCGTGGGGTGGCCCTAAAAAGTTTCCCCATACATCATCCATAGTGCGGGTTATATTTTCGTTTCGGTCATTTGAGATCAGCGACGGGTATTGTGAATAGTCAGAAATTCATAAGGCCAAAAAAAAAAAAAAAAAGAATGTTTCCGGTAACATGCCAGAAAAAAATGGGTCGATAGGTAGGGATTTTTTTTTTTTTTTTTTTTTTTTTTTTTTTTTTTTTTTTTTTTAGGGAAGCCTTACCATGTAAAATACCTGAACATAGATATACAGTTTAATCAGAATTAAACTGTTTTCTCCTCCAGTGCACATGCACAGCTTCTTAGTTAAAACTTCAATTCAACATTTTTTATTTGGATGAAGCTTCCACTTGGTTCACATGATACTTCAGCAAACACTTAAGGTACAGGTGATAATGCATTACTGTTTCAAAGCTCTCAATCTTTGCATTGTGAATCTGTAATTGTGCCTGTAAGCGTACATAGTGATTCTGCAAATGACAATATTTTACTGCTCACAAATATAGTATATGTTATAATTTATATAAAAAAAAAAAAAAAAAAAAAAAAATGTCATTTCAACTCATTTGTCCTTTGCTATTTTATGCGAATTTGTTGGCCACTGCCACTGGAGGCCGCCATTTTATCAGTACTGCACATGCGCATGTATTGATCGTATAATCGACGGTGCGCTAACTGTGATATTCTACGGTATTCTTTTGCCAGTCCGGTACTTGAAAAACACGATCTTTTTTCGATTTTCGAGTTTTTATTTTCGGAAAACAGGAAAAAATATTAGAGTCGGGGAGTTTTTGACAGGGTCGGTCGGGTTACCGGAAACATTCTTTTTTTTTTTTTTTTTTTTTTTAGCCTAATAGGTCTAGATTCATTTTTCTAACCAACGTATTATATAGTTGGCTCTGCTTTGATTATACTAGTTTTTGTATCGACTATCCTGTTGAAAGTTGCAAAATAACAGTAGTTCACTTTGGCTCCATTATGCCAAATCTAAAGGGTCACTGAAGAGGCTTGTTGCCGAAACCGCGGCATGGCCCATCCATTTTCTCATTAATATGCTCACTGCTCTTAAAGGATCTCAGTTCTATTTTCATTTGCTGGCAATCAATACTTCATAAATTTTGATGGAGCACTGTCTTCAATTTTATGTCATTTTCACATTTTTCGAATATAATGTGACATGTTGAAAATGCTATGTAACATTTAGAAATGCAATAAAATATGGTTAACCTATCAGACCAGGTGGCAATAGTACATTCTATTCGTGCCATTTTCAGTTCTCTAAGGATAATTATGTGCGAGTCCAGTTTAAAGGACAGGGAAATAACAATTAAAATGAAGTAATTGAAAACATATAATTTGGCCAAATGGAGGCTGCGAGCATATGAGAATATATACATGTAATTATAGTCAACAAACACATAAATAAACATGAAAACTAGGCGCGCAGCCTCATACCCGCCCTATAAGCGAAATTGTTCTAACTACAAACGCAAGTATAGGGAGGGTGGGAGGCATGCAAAAACACATGCCTTTGTCCACATAAAAATTTCAAGTGAGCGAATAGATCAGTCATGTGACCAATCAAGCTATAACAATAAGCTCCATCTATGTTAAAAGGGATAGCGGTCAAAGGTAGGTAACAATATATTGGGACCTTCATAATTAAGGCATTTTACAAGATGTAAAATGCTGCAATTGGTAGCTGAGATATAAGCGAGTTTGTTGGTGTACCCCTTCATTTTTCATTGCTTTTTCACTTATTCATAAAGATCTTATTAATATTATTAATATCCATACAACAAAAATAGCTGATAGTATATATATATATATATATATATATATATATATATATATATATATATATATATATATATATATATATATATATATATATATATATATATATATATATATATATATATATATATATATATATATATATATATATACAGTCGGACAAAAGTTTAAAAAAAAAGCATCACTTGAATATTTTCCGAAATAATCAGTAAAACCTTCAATACAGAAATATTTTCTTTTAATATTTGTGATATTTGTTATATTGGTAATAAATTAAAGCAGACGCGGATGAAGTTGTTCTTAAGGTAAACATGTAGGCGTTGTTTAAGCAGACACACCCCCACTTAGCCAAAAATCGCGGTTTCCTAGTCCATATGACGCTGCTAAAAGGCTTTAACTATGACCTCGAAATGTTTAGTGTAATGGAGTTCTTTGTTTCTCTGTCCTTTACGGGTATCATAGAACCCATCTGGTTTGAATGACAGGCTGTCAACTTTGGACAATTCTTGCAATTTGCATAAATCCAAGATGGCCGCCAGAAAAATGCGTATTTTTAAATCGCCAAACAGCGTAAAAGATAATGTCATTTTGTTACATTTTCAAAACCAGAATCAGTCTGAAAATTTCAGATAAATATCTGTGAATGGCATGTTACAAAGTGCTAATAAACAAGGTTATAAGTTTGCCTGAATCAGCTTGTAACTGACATTAAACCTTTGGTAGAAGAAAAACTTTTGGGACATTTTTACAACATGATACTACTTTCTTTCCATGCCTATAGAAACCCATTTGCGATCATATAGGGGACATTAATACAACTTTTAATGGCAACCCCCCAAAATAGGGGTAGGTGTATTTTGTACACCATATAACTTGAGCGACATGGTAAAAAGCCATTCGGACAGACCTAAACAGTCAGGGATAGACGTGAGTTAAAGACCCTTACTAATTTATTGTGGTTTTGAAGTTATTTTTAATGAAAAATACATTTAGAAAAATGTTGGGGTGATGCTTAACTTATGTCTGACTGTATATATCAGATTACATGGTTATGCAACATTGTCCTAGCAATCATTTAAAACCAATTATAGCTCTCTATGTCTATCAATGGCCAAGATACATGTGAAATTCTATGTTTACCGCCCAATTTTTTCCGTAATTTTCCTCTTAATTCGAAAAGTTTTGCTAAATATTCATAAAGCAAAAAATCAAATGACTCATATATTGTAGTACAGAACGGCATGGTTTTGTCCTAGCAGCCATTTGATGCCATTTTCAGCATGTTAGGGATTTGAATTGGCGAGATACAAGTCATTTTGTATGTTTACCAGTTTAAGTTTTCCGCTATTTCATTCCTGTTTCTAGAGTTTTTATTACAATTTATGAAATTGAATATCAGATCATTCTTACATCAGACTTAAGGGACATAACTTACATTGCCATAGCATTCATTTGATACTTTTTTAGCATCCTAGGTTTGTTAACAGCTCTGGTACAAGTGATTTTGTATGTCTATAGCTATTTCCCCCAGATTTTTTATTGACTTCTTATGTATTTTCATTAATTTTCATGAATAAGCAAGTTCGATCATTTGAATAATAGATATTAAGGTTAAATTGCTAGGTCCATGCTTTACTATCAGACCAATTGTAGTATTCTAGTGCATGCTATTGTTAATATAATGTATATTTTTGTGAGTATATCCTATTCATTAGAATCAAACTTGGGGTAGGTGTGGAAACTTTGTAACTTTACATCATGTAAATGCATTCATTGTTGAGGACAATACTGTATGGCATTAAAGTGATCCCTCTGGCAGCCATGATAACTGGATGCAAGATAGATCTTACAACTCATCCAAACCTTGCAATGGCTACAGTTTTCCCTTGTTTTTTTTTTCTAGATTTTTGACAATTCATTAATATTCATGGGTATGCAGATGAGATGATATTTATTTAGGCCCATGAAATCAATACATTTGTCATATATATATTATTACTGGCTCAATAACAAAGTATCACATTGATAGTTTGGTCCTCAAATTAGTTTATTAGTGGGTTTTAAAGTGCTAAACTTGAGGCCACCAAAAGTGAAATTTTAATGACTTTTCTCAGTCTGGGTCTTTAGCTATTTTTTGTCGGCCATCTTGGGTTTTGATGATCATCTTGATTTTTTTATATTTCTTTTGTTACATTTTGATGAAATAGACTCAGCTTTATTATTTCTCAAACTTTAAGGCAATCTTTGAACATTTCATCAGATATATGTACAATTTACCACACAGTATGTAAGACTTTTTATCAAAACCCTTATTTTGTCGACCATTTTGGATTTTGGCGGCCATCTTGAATTGCCCAAAGATGCCAATCTGGCATCATTCGGATTTTATATCAGGATACCCATACCAACTTATTTCTGAACAAAAAAAGCAACAACATTTTCTATAGACGCTATTGCACGGTCATCTTGTTCTCATGCCGGACTACAATGAACGATTTGGCACCAATGAAAAATTGTCCTTGGCGGGCGTGCAAGGTAGGTCAAATTAGCTCCCGGGGTATGATTTGATGGAAGTCGAAGTCGGCGTGAGAGTAACATGGCGATTTGTTCACTCTCGGGCTGGGTAACACTATGTATAACTTGACTCGGGTGGACAAATTGCAATGTTACCCTCACGCACGGGTGTATTTAATATATAACGATGCCGTACATGACATTGATACGGAAGACACTCAGTCTTGAGTCCCTACCAGGGGTTTGGGGGATCTGGGGAACAGAGTAATTTATTTTCATGGATTTGGGGAGAACTGTTATTCTTCAGGGATCTGGGGAGCAAGAAAAGACATTTTGGTTTTAGGGAGCAGGGAACTTTTGAAACACTCTTCTCTGTGTGGGAGAGAGAGAGAAATGAGTACCACCAAATACCTTTAAACTTGATATATATCTTTGCACTTTTGAACATTCTAATATCTTTTTAACGGTAAATTTATGATCACAAGGGAAAGCCCGGCAATGGTTGTCGCCCAGGTTGTCTTTTTACTAGGCCTGCTGCAATGGGCTGGATGTCAAGTTGACTAGATCCGGCGTCGATGGTTAGACGTCACGTTTGACTAGACCCGGCGTCCATGGTTGGACGTCTCGTTTGACTAGACCCGGTGTCTATGGTTGGAAGTCACGTTTGACTAGACCCGGCGTCCATGGTTGGACGTCTCGTTTGACTAGACCCGGTGTCCATGGTTGGACGTCTCGTTTGACTAGACCCGGCGTCCATGGTTGGACGTCTCGTTTGACTAGACCCGGCGTCCATGGTTGGAAGTCACGTTTGACTAGACCCGGCGTCCATGGTTGGATGTCACGCTTGACAAGACCTGGCGTCCATGGTTGGAAGTCACGTTTAACTAGGCCCGGCGTCCATGGTTGGATTTCACGCTTGACAAGACCTGGCGTCCATGGTTGCACGTCACGATTGACAAGACCCGGTGTCCATGGTTGGATTTCACGTTTGACAAGAACCGGCGTCCATGGTTGGATTTCACGCTTGACAAGACCTGGCGTCCATGGTTGGACGTCACGTTTTACAAGACCCGGCGTCCATGGTTGGACGTCACGTTTTACAAGACCCGGCGTCCATGGTTGGACGTCACGTTTTACAAGACCCGGCGTCCATGGTTGGACGTCACGTTTTACAAGACCCGGCGTCCATGGTTGCCAATTTTCGTCGCCTTCAGCTGAAACAATAAACGTTAACACTACAGCGCTTCTAAAATTTGGTCGCATTTTCACGACATAAATATGACACTTAAACGGATTTGCACTAACTAGTCCTGCAGATTTATGGGGTATTTTATCGGGACCCGGAAATAGGGTTCAAACTTTTTTTCTTGACTGATTCTTGTAGCCAAGACCTTGCCCTTCAAGAATCTGATTGATGCCACCTTGGCATCATTGAGCATTTTGAGATATTCAAGATGGCGTCAAGAATGGTCGCCAAATATGTTATCACTTGTTCTGCTAGGTCTAGGACTTGAATACTTGTTTCTATTTGCCACATTTGGCTGTAAAACATACATTTGAAGTTGCCTGATAAATTACATACCTAAAATGATTTCTGAAAAATAAACATGGCACCCAAGATAGCTGCCAAATAGAATTTTGCACAGAAAAGAACATAATGTGCAGTACTTGTGTGATTTTGTCTTCATTTTATCATGCAAGTTAACCTTATATTGTATTTTTTCATTCAGTTTTACGTTCCTTTCAAGATTGTTTCAGCTCATATGAGACGGGCCAATCAGTAGGTGGGGCAAAAACGGGAGAACCCCGAGAATAACCACCTGGCACACCCGCAAGCAGAATTTGACTTGTCTCACATGTGGCCAGAGCGGGGCTCGAACCCACACCAGACACAGCGGTGTTATATGTCATGTGCATATATGACTTAAGACCATTATTAGAACACTCCTAACTTAAGTTGGCATCCAATATGGCTGTTTCTGTATGACAACAGCCTTATGAGCTTGGCTGACATAAACATTTGCTATTTATCAAAGGTATGTCTAGACCACATCAAAAGCAGGACCCACAGCTAGAAGCTTCTCTGGTGTAGTTTTTAAGCTATCAACCTGTATGCCAAGGTTCTTTGGCTCAAGCCTTGACTTTTCCAGCCTTTGAATGAGACTTTAAACTGATGCTTCGGCTCCATGTGACATTAGCTGTTGATTTTGGCTTAAATCAAAAAGCAACCATCAAATACGGAAAGATGAATATTTCCCTATGGCAGTGGTATCCATACTTCTTGAATATACACATGAAGCTATATTCAACATAGTGAGGCTAAAATAACATAAGTTATACTACCAATAGACAATATATTCAACTTTCACAAAATGATCAAAGTTTAGCCTAGCATATTGCAAATGTATATTTGTTATCAGCTTTATGGAAAATCATTAAAAGTTCCATGTTTAATTGTAGATGTCAGAAATTTCTCGATACTGTCCGCTCATTCTTACAGATAATGCTCCTTTTGGTAATAATTTGCCTTTAGCGTGGGAGATTTAGCCTTTGTTTACCAGTTTCACATCAAACCATATAAATACATGTACGTATCTGACGTAGATATTTCTACATTGCTACCGTTACATCCTCCAAATTTAGTCGTTTCCTTGATATTATCTGGTAAAGGCTAACTCAGTTCACCAAGCTTGTCAGGTATAAAACCCTTCGAACGTGTTTTCAGACTGATCCCTTTCCTATGCATCAACGGCATTTACAATAGGTTAGCGTATCACATCCTGGCAGAAAATAGCATGGAATGCAAGAAGGAAGGATACTACGGTCAGACGTTTTACGATTTAACCCCCAATATATTTATGGTGCTTCTCTCCTCTAATGTCCCTTTTATAAAGTGGCTGCATTTCAGTTTACATTTATTATATAACTTTTATCTTGAGAAATGCATAGACATCTGTGTGTGACGCTTTCACATTTTCATTTCTGCTTGCATTGACTTTACAATATTAGTTCTTGCTACTGTTACACAAGATGTAGGTCTGAACCTGATCAGTGAGTGTGCTTTTCATCTGTTTTGACTTTGTCTACTGCATATAAGCATCCTTTCCTGAAAGTTACCACAGGCATATAGGCTAAGACCCAGCATTTTTATAGCTCTATTGAATGTAAGAGTAAAATTATCTTTCAATGAAAATGGATAGGGTCTTCTTCTTGTCTCCTTCAATGACATTTGGCAACATTCAATTTCATTCCCCAATCAGTCTCACATTGTGAAAGGCTATTCAGGTTATCATGTAGAATGGCAATCCGTGAGTGAATTAATATTCCTTCACAAAACACAATCATCAGCGAACAGATGACCTGATATTGTCAGGAAGAGCATTAATGAAAATCAAGAACGGGACCGGTCCCAAGACCGATCCTTGAGGGACAGGAGATAAGACCGGGACTGGATCTGAGACTTGGTCATCCGTTTTGATAGTGCTCAGAGGGCCATGAAGCAATCCACTTGTGAGTAGACCCTCTAATCCTGTAGTAGTGGAGTTTGTAAAGTAGTTTCCTATGTGGTACCTGCTGTAGTTCACGACATATACAGGAGTTGTTGTCCTTGCATCATCAGTAGTCATTAGCTGGTGGATAACGAGCGAACCAATCCTAATAGAGAACCATATGTAAGTCTGTTGACCGCATGTACCGACTGCTTCTGCATGCTTAGAAAAGGTAAGATGGTGAACAAATGTTGAAATGGTGGACTCCCGAGCCCAATTCCCCAGGAAACATTAATGCGTTAACTGAGAGAAAATCATTAAGAGCGTATAAATGTTTGATATAAAAAGCAAAGGCATGTCTAACGCAATTAAAACGCCCTCTATCAGCAGAGCCTCACGAGGACAGAATGGACGTAATGAGACCACTAGATTAACCGAATTAACGTATGTCTATCTATCTTTCGAACATGAAGTGTTAAGACGCATTGCCCCAAGACGTGTTCTTTTACACCTATGCTGCTGTTTTCAAGGCTTTTTTTTATAGATCTGGGTTAAGTTCAAAGAAAGATGTCCTCTGTTTTGATGCGACCAGATACACTGTAGTGTTACAGGTTTTGTCCCATAACTAGGGCTAAATGAACGCTTGCTTTTGTAAAAGCTAATACACTGTAGATGTGTCCTAGTATGATTGTGGTGGCCATCTTGGCCATCATCTTGGCTCATAATTATCATGTGAGAATAAACACTAAATCATGCTGTTCACAACATTAAATGAGAATTTCAAACACATAGCATTTGGTATATGGAGCACATGAATGGTGTTTTAATCAGAGAATGTGTTCTTTTAAATTATAAATATGGCTAAAAATCTTGGTCGTCATCTTTCTTCGTTTATATGATTTGGGGTCCTAGCTGATACCAAAGGACTTCATTATTATGTGAACAACAAGAAATAGGCATTTCAAACACAAGGCACTGATTATATGAAACACCCGAATGTCATGTCTTTTGATAAGAGAATACCTCTTATAGTATGATTATGGCAGCCATCTTTGCCACCATCTTGCATTATTATTATTATATGTGTGTCAGACCTTAGAACAATTTTATTATGATGTTTACAATATAAAATGAACATTTAAAAGTAAAGCAACAGTATTTTCGTCTCTGGTGTTTTATATTCTTGCCTATGGCGACCATCCTGGATGTCAACATGATTTTTTCAAAACGTTTTATGATGCCAGGGTGGCATCATGCAGTTTCTGAACAAGTATGGTCTAGTGAACTGGAAACCACAATAAATTCATGTGGCGCTGTCTTCCGTGTTATGCTGATGGCAACTGGACTGAAGGCTTAGCAAAGGAAATGGACTAAGAAATCAACTTCAGTTACATATTTGCGACAAATTTTAAGTTGACAGCCATCTTTGACGCCATCTTTGACCATCTTGTATTCCAAAAATATAAAAGGAAAACATAATTTCTAATCAAAATCACCTAATATACAGATTTATTTCATATTTTCAGTATTTAAAGTGAACCAACTTGAGATAACGCTGATAATTGTCATTTAGTATTGCATTCTGGCAGCCATCTTAGAAGCACTCTTGATATACATGACCATGCTAGCAGGAAAAGGTCTTTGACATTCAGTTTATAAAATTATGTCAAATATATGTCAATTAAGTATGCCCTGAGTGCAAATAGAAGTTTTATTATGACCAGTCCATATATTGAGCCGCCATATTGGACGCCATCTTGTTTTTCTCAAAATGCTCAATGATGCCAAGGTGGCATCAGTCTGATTCTTTAATGGTAACATCTGAGCAACAAGAATCAGTCAAGAAAAAAAGTTTGAACCGCATTTCCGGGTCAAGCTAGATATTTGCAGGACTAAACCTATTCATTTTAATAAGAGGATAAAACATTCTTTTCCGTGCATTAACGTTTGCCAAGCCCAAGGGCTATAATGTGTTGCAGCCCGAACCGCGTAGCGGTGAGGGCTGCAACACATTATTGCCCGAGGGCTTGGCAAACGTTAATGCACTTGGAAAAGAATGTTATATCGTCATTGTTATATACCTTTCCTCCAGCACATGTACATTTTATTTATTTATTTATTTATTTATTTATTTTATTTTTATTGTCTTGAAATCGCGCATAATGACAATCTCACGGCCGTTGATTTGTGAGTGATTGGCCGCAAAGTGACACGTTAAATTAAGATGAAATATACGTCTGAAATGTACAACCACCTGCCATATGTTAAATTTAGATGAAATGATGAACACATGTCAGTGTCCATAACATGTAAACAGGTGTATGTCATAGTCTCAGGGCAATAACACCATTATTGCCCTAGGGCAATAACACCATTATTGCCCTGCTATGGTGTCCTCTCAGGGCATTAACACCATTATTGCCCTGCTATGACATCATCTCAGGGCATTAATGGTATTAATGCCCTACGACGCCTAAAACAGCAGAAAGTGCTGTCCATTACAACACGACAAGTTTCTGTTTTAGAGATACATTAGGTATATAACAATGGGCCGATATTCCTATCTTATGACTTTTTATCATATGACACTGTCGGGAAACAAACTCCGTGTATGCTGTACACAACGGTGACGTCACACGTAATTTTAACGTTTCGTACTAAACCTAAGTTCGAAAAATTTGTGGTGCCGTTTGCTTGAGTCATTTGTGAAATGTTTTAGATATCCTATCATATGCAGCGCACATAATTGATTATTTTCACATATCTTCATCTGCTCGCTGAGAACACATCGGAAATTGCAAGGTTCCGAAGTGTTCTAAATGTTGACAAATGTTTCAAATAAAGAAGATATTACTAAACAGTGCTTATACTATGCCGCATATGATAGGATATGTGTAAAACATTTTTCTTTAATATGAATATAGCATCGCGTGATTTCCGAAATCATGTGCAGTACGAACACGCTCTCTAACGTATGACGTATACACAAATGATGGCATACACGGAGACTGTATGGCGTCGCTGCATGTTTTCCGGTGGATAACATTATAGGAATGAATTTTATTTTTGTTGATTTTATCGATGTGTAAACTCAGGCGAATCACTCACAAACTTAATAAAGCCCGAAGGGCTTTATGAAAAAGTTTGTGAGTGATTCGCCTGAGTTTACACATCGATAAAATCAACAAAAATAATAATTCATTCCTTATAATTCCAACTTTGTCTCATTACACTGCATTTGTCAACATTGATGTAAACTTTTATAGCCAGCGGAAGGAAAATAGAGCAAAACGGATCTTCATGAGGCTGCCATCTTGAAAATTTCCAGAGCATACAACTCACATTTCGCAACTAATAGAAGCTTTAAATGGCTTGCTGTAGGCAGGTTGTAAAAGCGGGAGCTTTACAACATCTCCACTTCATTCAAAATTGTTCTTTTGGGAGAAAATATCGCCGTCTGGACCGATAGAAAGGCATGCAGATTTTGAACTGGGGCTCGGAACATTAGAAATTCAAAAATCAAATTTCAACACACAACAAGAAGATTAAAACTCTTACCGTAAGATGATATGTTAAAAGAAAAAGCGCCCATGTTAATAAAAAATTCCAAAAATTCATTTCGACGCCTTCAAAACGCGTTCATCCATTGTTTTTATGACGTTTAGATTTGGTAACGTCAACGTTTCACCTGAGGTTGATCGACTCAGTATCAGAAGATAGATAGTTTCTTCGAAGAAACGTCACGTTATCACGTAACGTCGCGCCGTTTTAAGGTGAAAACAGAGTATCCTTACGCATTGCTTTTATCGAAGTATAAAGTCTTCCAAACAACCAATCAGAGTGTCGGAAATTAGGGAAGTTGGAATTATCATGTCATAAAAATCATATGACCACACGTGTATCAACACTTGCGGGAATACGTAACGTCATTGACGACGTCAGTAACAACAATCTAAATTTTCATTGAAAATATGTCCACTTCGAAGGCTCGTTTAATAAATTTCATATGAAATGACCACTCGTGTAAGATCCTCGATATATAACTAAAATTGATTTTATTTAAGAAATAATTTTACTTTACAGTGAATTATCGTGATTAACGCGGGATGTTGGAGGACAGATTGCGATGTATTAATTCACGACGGCGCAGCCGGTGTGATTTAAATATCGCATCTGCCCGACAACACCACGCGTTAATCAAAGATAATTCACCGTAAAGTAAAATTACATGTATTTCGATTCTAACGCTACTAGTAAATAAATGCTTACATTTTAAACTGTTTTCCAGTGGACTCATTCTCGGCGGACATGAATGTTAATGTGCGACGTCACAAAAACGCCACCTTACGTGCGCATTTCTGTTTATTGTTATTTTACAAACGTTTCCATTAGGGTAAATGGGAAAAATGATAACGTCGTGTTAGAATTGTAGTTTTCCTACAAAATGAATTCTGTGGCTAATTGTTATCGAACTGCCACTAGAATTCTAAGGCAACCCCATTTTCAAAACGGTTTGTAACTGGGCTGGCGTAAAAAAAAAAAAAAAAAAGTGGCCTCTGTGAGTGCCATCATATGGTAATTTCTTAAACTGCTTTCTGCTTTCCGTCAAACAAGACATTTGACCATCACATGATACTGTTTGTTTTCAAATGGAATTAATCATTACAAATAATTTATTATACACATGCTATGTAGCAACGATAAGTGTCCATCAACGACTTCTGTTCACCATGGACAATAGTCGTTGCGGCCGCAACGACTTCTGTCCACTAGCTAAATGGACAATAGTCGTTGAGCATGTAGATAAAAAAATTATTTTCAACGACTACTGTTCATTTTCATACAGCACTGCGAAAAATGCTGATTACTGTTAAAATCGTTCTGTAAGTACATACCTTGACACCCATTTAGCAAACAACATTCATAGATGGACTGACTTGTGTGTTTTGACGGTAAGGATCGGTTGACCTACTTTCCATGTTTCAGTGATTTCGCCTTATATCTTGACACTCAATTAATATATTTTCTTACTTCATTCAGATTAGGAGCAAGTATGACCAGATCTTTGACCCCAATATACTTATAGGTCATTGTGACCTAATTTCACGGTTTAGTGATTTTGCCTTATATCTTGACACTCAATCAGTATATTTTTATACTTTTTTCAGATTATGAGTGTGTATGACCAGTCCTTTGACCCCAATATACTTATAGGTCACTGTGACCTTATTTCACGGTTCAGTGATTTTGCCTTATATCTCGGCACTCTACTGGTATATGAACAAACTTCTTTCACACTATGTTTGCGTATGACCAGGCCTTTGAACCCAATATACTTATAGGTCACTGTGACCTTATTTCACGGTTCAGTGATTTTGCTTTATATCTTGACACTCAATCAGTATATTTTTATACTTTTTCAGATTATGAGTATGTATGACCAGACCTTTGACCCCAATATACTTATAGGTCACTGTGACCTTATTTCACGGTTCAGTGATTTTGCCTTATATCTCGGCACTCAATTGGTATATGGACAAACCTCTTTCACACTATGTTTGCGTATGACAAGACCTTTGACCCTTAAGTAGTCATAGGTCATTATGACCTAATTTCACGGTTCAGTGATTTTGCCTTATATCTCGGCACTCAGGTGGTTTATGAACATACTGTTTTCATGATATGTTTGCGTATGACAAGACCTTTGACCCTTAAGTAGTCCTAGGTCATTATGACCTAATTTCACGGTTCAGTGATTTTCCCTTGTATCTCGGCACTCAATTGGTATATGAACATACTGTTTTCAGGATATGTTTGCGTATGACAAGACCTTTGACCCTGATGTATTCCTAGGTCACTGTGACCTAATTTCATGGTTCAGTGATTTTGCCATATATCTTGACACTCAATTAATATATTTTCTTACTTCTATTACTCAGATTCTATTACTCAGATTTTCTTACTTCTATTACTCAGATTATGAGTAAGTATAACCAGGCCTTTGAACCCAATATACTTATAGGTCACTGTGACCTAATTTCACGGTTCAGTGATTTTGCCTTATATCTTTACACTCAATTGGTTCATGACCAACTTCTTTCACACTTTGTTTGGGTATGACAATACCTTTGACCCTAAAGCAGTCATAGGTCATTATGAACTAATTTCACGGTTCAGTGATTTTCCCTGATATCTCGGCACTCAATTGGTATATGAACATACTACTTTCATGATATGTTTGCATATGACAAGACCTTTAACCGTTAAGTATTCCTGGGCCATTTCATGGTTCAGTGACTTTGCCTTATACCTTGACACTCAGTTGATATCTTTTCATACTTCTTTCTGATTATGAATGAGTTTGACCAGACCTTTATTCCAAACATACTTATATGTCACTATGACCTAATTTCATGGTTCAGTGATTTTGCATTATATCTCAACACTCAATAGGTATATGATCATATTTCTTTTACATTATGAGAAAGTATGACTAGACCTTTGACCCTGAAGAACTTTTAGGTCATTGTGACCTTATTTCACAGTTCAGTGAGTTTGCCTTCTATCTTGGCACGCATTTGGTATATGAACACTCTTCTTTCACAATATGAGTGAGACCTTTAAATCTTAGGTAGTTATAGTTAACTTTCATGGTTGAGTGATTTTGCCTTGTTGAATCAAGGCAAAGAGATGTATGAGCATAATTCTTTGGGTTACAGGTCAGGTTTGGCCTTATGTTTGTCAAAGGTCAGAAGCAGTCGAGCGCGCTGTCCTGCGACAGCTCTTATTTTTTTTAGAAAGAGTTCATATCTTGACAACAACTTATCATAAAACATTCTTAGTTCATACACATTAGGTTCCCTGGGTCGGAGTCAGGGGCGGGGCTAGAGGTCAAAATCTAGAACTGCCTAAATATTGTTTTTAGCTCGACTACACAAAGGGCATAGAGCTATGGTATTCACCGCGGTCGTCCACGTTCCCGTGCGCGTGCGCGTTACACTTGCGTTTAAGGTTTCTAGAATCTTGACAACAACTCATCAGAAAGCATTGATACTTAGACTATTGATACCCTGTAGAGTTAGCTTTCATTTCATGGCATCGGGCCCCTAGGTCCAGTCCCGAGAGGGGGGTGCTGGAGGTTTAAAAATCTAACACACCATTATTGATGGCTTTTCTGTGATATAGTATTCTAGAAGTCTATATCTTTAAAATCTTTTATCAGTGGGCTTTCATACTTGAACCATAGGTACCTTGTAGGGTTGAGTTTCATTGCATGGCATTAGATCCCTGGGTCCATGCCTGGGGGACGGAACTAGAGGTTAAAAGCTAGAACACTGTAAACATGGATGTACTGCTGTGAAACTTGTACGAAGAAAGATATCTTACTTCATACAATTTAGGTTCCATGACATCGGACCTCTGGGGTAAAAATCTAGAACTCGCTACAATATTTTTGGCGATTTATATCTAAATAGAAACAACTCACTAAGATGGTTGGTCATTCATCTTTCAACATTGTGACAATGGCTTGCGTGTCATGACGGTAAGATTGCGTTGACCTACTTTCCGTGGTACAGTGATTTTACATCTTGACACACAATTAGTATATTTTCTTACTTCTTTCAGATTATGAGTAAAAATGACCAGACCTTTGACCCAAAATATACTTATAGGTCAATGTTACCTATTTTCACGGTTCAGTGATTTTGACCAAAATCTTGACACTCAATTGATATATTTTCATATTCCCTTCAGATTATGAGTGAGTATGACCCCAATATACTTATTGATCACTGTGACCTAATTTCACGGTTCAGTGATTTTTCCTTATAATTATCTAGACACTCAATTGATATATTTTCTTACTTCCATCAGATGATGAGCGAGTATGACCAGACCTATGACCCCAATATACTTATAGGTCACTGTGACCTTATTTCACGATTGAGTGCTTTTGCCTTATATCTCCGCACTCAATTAGTATTTTTTCATACTTCTTTCAGATTGTGAGTGAGAATGACCAGACCTTTGACACAAATATACTTACAGGTATAGGTCACTGTGATCAACGTAACGACTGCTATGAACAGTTGTCGTTGAAAGCTCAACCGGTTCTGTCCATCATGTACAAAAACAATTGAACTTGTCTCATACTAGTTCCGAACGCCACGATTAATTGTTATAAGATAGATTTTTTAACAGGAACTCTTATTGTGTTACGATTGACTGATTTATATGATTTTATCTGTTGTGAACAGAACTCGTTGAAAACGTAACGGCTTCTGTCTACTGTGAACAGTTGTCGTTGAAGCTTCAACTGGTTCTGTCCCATCATGTACAAAAGCCTTTGAACTTGCCTCATACCATTTCAGAACGCCACGATTCATTGTTTTAAGATATATTTCTGTATCAGGAACTTTAATTGTTAAAAGATTGACTGACTAATGTGATTTCATCTTTCGTGAGCAGAAGTCGTTGACAACATAACGACTTCTGTCTGCTGTGAACAGTTGTCGTTGAAAACTCAACCGGTTCTGTCCATAATGAACACAAATCTTTGAACATATCTGATACTAGTTAAGAAAGCCACGATTTGTTGTTTTTAGATAGATTTGTTTATCAGGAACGTAAATTGATATTAGATTGACTGACTTATATGATTTCATCGTTCGTGAACAGAAGTCGTTGACAACGTAACGACTTCTGTCTGCTGTGAACAGTTGTCGTTGAAAACTCAACTGGTTCTGTCCTGTCCATCATGAACAAAAAATTTTAAAATTGTCTCATGCTTGTTCAGAAAGAACATGATTACTTGGTTTATGATATATTTTTGTATCAAGAATTTTCATCGTTATAAGATTGACTGATTTCTATGATTTCATCTGTCGTGAACAGAAGTCGTTGACAACGTAACGACTTCTGTCTGCTGTGAACAATTGTCGTTGAAAACTCAACCGTTTCTGTCCATCATGTACACAAACCTTTGAACTTGTCTCATACTTGTTCAGAAAGCCACGATTAGTTGTCTTAAGATAGATTTGTGTATCAGGAACTTTAATTGATATTAGATTGATTGACTTCTATGATTTCATCTTTCGACAACGTAATGACTTCTGTCTGCTGTGCACAGTTATCGTTGAAAACTCAACTGGTTCTGTCCATCATGAACAAAAACTTTAAATTTGTCTCATGCTTGTTCAGAAAGAACACGATTACTTGGTTTAAGATATATTCGTGTATCAAGAATTTTCATCGTTATAAGATTGACTGATTTCTATGATTTCATCTGTCGTGAACAGAAGTCGTTGACAACGTAACGACTTCTGTCTGCTGTGAACAGTTGTCGTTGAAAGCTCAACCGATTCTGTCCATCATGTGCAAAAACCTTTGAACTTGTCTCATACTAGTTCCGAAAGCCACCATTAGTTGTTTTAAGAAAGATTTTTCTATCAGGAACTTAGATTGTTATACGGTTGACGGATTTATATGATTTCATCTGTCGTGAACAGAAGTCGTTGACAACGTAACGACTTCTGTCTGCTATGAACAGTTGTCATTGAAAACTCAACCGGTTCTGTCCATCATGTACACAAACCTTTGAACTTGACTCATACTAGTTCAGAAAGCCACGATTAGTTGTTTTAAGATAGATTTGCGAATCAGGAACTTTAATTGATATTAGATTGACTGATTTCCATGATATCATCTGTTGCGAACAGAAGTCGTTGACAACGTAACGACTTCTGTCTGCTGTGAACAGTTGTCGTTGAAAACTCAACCGGTTCTGTCCATCATGTACACAAAACTTTGAACATGTCTCATACTAGTTCAGAAAGCCACGATTTGTTGTTTTTAGATAGATTTGTGTATCAGGAACCTTAATTGTTATATGATTGACTTACTTATGTGATTTCATCTGTCGTGAACAGAAGTCGTTGACAACGTAACGACTTCTGTCTGCTGTGAACAGTTGCCGTTGAAAACTCAACCGGTTCTGTCCATCATGTAATAAAGACCGTTGAACTTGTCTCATACCAGTTTAGAAAGCCACGACTAGTTGTTTTAAGATAGATTTCTGTATCAGGAACTTTAACTGTTATTAGATTGGCTGACTTAAATGATTTCATCTGTCGTGAACAGAAGTCGCTGACAACGTTACGACTTCTGTCTGCTGTGAATAGTTGTCGTTGAAAACTCAACCGGTTCTGTCCATCATGTACAAAAACCTTTGTACATGTCTCATACTAGTTCAGAAAGCCACGATTTAATGTTTTTAGAAAGATTTGTGTATCAGGAACTTAAGTTGTTAAAAGATTGACTGACTAATCTGATTTCATCTGTCGTGAACAGAAGTCGTTGACAACGTAACGACTTCTGTCTGCTGTGAACAGTTGTCGTTGAAAACTCAACCGGTTCTGTCTATCATGAACAAAAATCTTTGAACATGTCTCATACTAGTTCAGAATGCCACGATTTGTTGTTTTTAGATAGATTTGTGTATTAGGAACTTTAATTGTTATTAGATTCACTTACTAATGTGATTTCATCTGTCGTGAACAGAAGTCGTTGACAACGTAACGACTTCTGTCTGCTGTGAACAGTTCTCGTTGAAAACTCAACCGGTTCTGTCCATCATGTACAAAAACCTTTGAACTTGTCTCATACTAGTTCAGAAAGCCAAGATTTGTTGTTTTTAGATAGATTTGTGTATCAGGAACTTTAATTGTTATTAGATTGACTTACTTTTGTGAATTCATCTGTCGCGAACAGAAGTCCTTGACAACGTAACGACTTCTATCTGCTGTGAACAGTTGTCGCTGAAAACTCAACCGGTTCTGTCCATCATGTATAAAAGCCTTTAAACTTGACTCATACTAGTTCAAAAAGCCACGATTTGTTGTTTTTAGATAGATTTGTGTATCAGGAACTTTAATTGTTAAAAGATTTTCTGACTAATGTGATTTCATCTTTCGTGAACAGAAGTCGTTGACAACGTAACGACTTCTGTCTGCTGTGAACAGTTGTGACAGTCGTTGAAAACTCAACCGGTTCTCTGTCCATCATGTACTAAAAACCGTTGAACTTGTCTCATACCAGTTAAGAAAGCCACGACTAGTTGTTTTAAGATAGATTTTTGTATCAGGAACTTTAATTGTTATTAGATTGACTTACTTATATGATTTCATCTGTCGTGAACAGAAGTCGTTGACAACGTAACGACTTCTGTCTGCTGTGAACAGTTGTCGTTGAGAACTCAACCAGTTCTGTCCATCATGTACTAAAGACCGTTGAAGTTGTCTCATACCAGTTCAGAAAGCCACGATTAGTTGTTTTAAGATAGATTTTTGTATCAGGAACTTTAATTGTTATAAAATTGGCTGACCTATATGATTTCATCTGTCGTGAACAGAAGTCGTTGACAACGATACGACTTCTGTCTGCTGTGAACAGTTGTCTTTGAAAACTCAACCGGTTCTGTCCATCATGTACAAAAACATTTGAACTTGTCTCATAATAGTTCAAAAAGCCACGATTTGTTGTTTTTAGATAGATTTGTGTATCAGGAACTTTAATTGTTAAAAGATTTTCTGACTAATGTGATTTCATCTTTCGTGAACAGAAGTCGTTGACAACGTAACGACTTCTGTCTGCTGTGAACAGTTGTCGTTGAAAACTCAACCGGTTCTGTCCATCATGAACACAAAACTTTGAATATGTCTCATACTAGTTCAGAAAGCCACGATTTGTTGTTTTTAGATAGATTTGTGTATCAGGAACTTTAATTGTTATTAGATTGACTTACTTATGTGATTTCATCTGTCGTGAACAGAAGTCGTTGACAACGTAACGACTTCTGTCTGCTGTGAACAGTTGTCGTTGAAAACTTAACCGGTTCTGTCCATCATATGTTAAAAGCCGTTGAACTTGTCTCATACCAGTTTAGAAAGCCACGACTAGTTGTTTTAAGATAGATTTTTGTATCAGGAACTTTAACTGTTATTAGATTGGCTGACTTATATGATTTCATCTGTCGTGAACAGAAGTCGTTGACAACGTTACGACTTCTGTCTGCTGTGAATAGTTGTCGTTGAAAACTCAACCGGTTCTGTCCATCATGTACAAAAACCTTTAGATTTGTCTCATGCTTGTTCAGAAAGAACACGATTACTTGGTTTAAGATATATTCGTATATCAAGAATATTCATCGTTGTTAACGACTTCTGTTCACGTCAGATGAAATCACATTAGTCAGTCAATCTTTGAACAATTAAAGTTCCTGATACACAAATCTATCTAAAAACAACAAATCGTGGCTTTCTGAACTAGTATGAGACAAGTTCAAAGGTTTTTGTACATGATGGACAAAACCGGTTGAGTTTTCAACGACAACTACTCACAGCAGACAAAAGTCGTTACGTTGTCAACGAGTTCTGTTCATGACAGATGAAATCATATAAATCCGTCAATCGTATAACAATTTAAGTTCCTGATACATAAATCTATCTTATAACAACTAATCGTGGCTTTCGGAACTAGTAAGAGACATGTTCAAAGATTTTTGTAAATGATGGACAGAACCGGTTGAGTTTTCAACGACAAGTGTTCACAGCAGACAGAAGTCGTTACGTTGTCAACGACTTCTGTTCACGAAAGATGAAATCATATAAGTATGTCAATCTAATATCATTTAAAGTTCCTGATACACAAATCTATCTTAAAACAACTAATAGTGGCTTTCTAACCTAATATGAGACAAGTTCAAAGGTTTGTGTACATGATGGACAGAACCGGTTGAGTTTTCAACTACAAAGGTTCACAGCAGACAGAAGTTTTTACTTTGTCAACGACTTCTGTTCACGACAGATGAAATCACATAAGTAAGTCAATCTAATAACAATTAAAGTTCCCGATACACAAATCTATCTATAAACAACAAATCGTGGCTTTCGGAACTAGTATGAGACATGTTCAAAGATTCATGTTCATGATGGACAGAACCGGTTGAGTTTTCAACGACAACTGTTCACAGCAGACAGAAGTCGTTACGTTGTCAACGACTTCTGTTCAGGACAATTGAAATCACATAAGTCGGTCAATATTTTAACAACTAAAGTTCTTGATACACAAATCTATCTAAACATAACAAACCGTGCCTTTCTGGACTAGTATGAGACAAGTTCAAAGGTTTGTGTACATGATGGACAGAACCGGTTGAGTTTTCAACGACAACTATTCACAGCAGACAGAAGTCGTTACGTTGTCAACGACTTCTATTCAAGACAGATAAAATCACATTAGTCGGTCAATTTTTTAACAACTAAAGTTCTTGATACACAAATCTATCTAAACATAACAAATCGTGGCTTTCTGGACTAGTATGAGACAAGTTGAAAGGTTTGTGTACATGATGGACAGAACCGGTTGAGTTTTCAACGACAACTATTCACAGCAGACAGAAGTCGCTACGTTGTCAACGACTTCTGTTCACGACAGATGAAATCACATAAGTAAGTCAAGCTAATAACAATTAATGTTCCTGATACACAAATCTATCTGTAAACAACAAATCGTGGCTTTCTGAACTAGTATGAGACATGTTCAAAGATTTGTGTTCATGATGGACAGAACCGGTTGAGTTTTCAACGACAACTGTTCACAGCAGACAGAAGTCGTTACGTTGTCAACGACTTCTGTTCACGACAAATGAAATCACATAAGTCAGTCAATCTTTTAACAACTAAAGTTCCTGATACACAAATCTATCTAAAAATAACAAATCGTGGCTTTCTGGACTAGTATGAGACAAGTGTAAAGGTTTTTGTACATGATGGACAGAACCGGTTGAGTTTTCAACGACAACTATTCACAGCAGACAGAAGTCGTAACGTTATCAACGACCTCTTTTCACGACAGATGAAATCACATAAGTCAGTCAATCTAATAACAATTAAAGTTCCTGAAACAAACATCTATCTGAAAACAACTAATCGTGGCTTTCTTAACTGGTGTGAGACAAATTCAAAGGTTTTTAGTACATGATGGACAGAACCGGTTGAGTTTTCAACGACAACTGTTCACAGCAGACAAAAGTCATTACGTTGTCAACGACTTCTGTTCACGAAAGATTAAATATATAAGTCAGTTAATCTAATATCAATTAAAGTTCCTGATACACAAATCTATCTTAAACAACTCATCGCGGCTTTCTGAACTAGTATGAGACAAGTTCAAAGGTTTGTATACATGATGGACAGAACCGGTTGAGTTTTCAACGACAACTGTTCACAGTGGACAGAAGTCGTTACGTTGTTAACGACTTCTGTTCACGTCAGATGAAATCACATTAGTCAGTCAATCTTTGAACAATTAAAGTTCCTGATACACAAATCTATCTAAAAACAACAAATCGTGGCTTTCTGAACTAGTATGAGACAAGTTCAAAGGTTTTTGTACATGATGGACAAAACCGGTTGAGTTTTCAACGACAACTACTCACAGCAGACAAAAGTCGTTACGTTGTCAACGAGTTCTGTTCACGACAGATGAAATCATATAAATCTGTCAATCGTATAACAATTTAAGTTCCTGATACATAAATCTATCTTATAATAACTAATCGTGGCTTTCGGAACTAGTAAGAGACATGTTCAAAGATTTTTGTAAATGATGGACAGAACCGGTTGAGTTTTCAACGACAAGTGTTCACAGCAGACAGAAGTCGTTACGTTGTCAACGACTTCTGTTCACGAAAGATGAAATGATATAAGTAAGTCAATTTAATATCATTTAAAGTTCCTGATACACAAAACTATCTTAAAACAACTAATCGTGGCTTTCTAACCTAATATGAGACAAGTTCAAAGGTTTGTGTACATGATGGACAGAACCGGTTGAGTTTTCAATGACAACTGTTCACAGCAGACAGAAGTCGTTACGTTGTCAACGACTTCTGTTCACGACAGATGAAATCACACTAGTAAGTCAATCTAATAACAATTAAAGTTCCTGATACACAATCCTATCTATAAACAACAAATCGTGGCTTTCTGAACTAGTATGAGACATGTTCAAAGATTTGTGTTCATGATGGACAGAACCGGTTGAGTTTTCAACGACAACTGTTCACAGCAGGCAGAAGTCGTTACGTTGTCAACGACTTCTGTTCACGACAGATGAAATCACATAAGTCAGTCAATATTTTAACAACTAAAGTTCCGGATACACAAATCTATCTAAAAACAACAAATCGTGGCTTTCTGAACTAGTATGAGACAAGTTCAAAGGTTTTTGTACATGATGGACAGAACCGGTTGAGTTATCAACGACAACTGTTCGCAGCAGACAGAAGTTTTTACGTTGTCAACGACTTCTGTTCACGAAAGATGAAATCATATAAGTAAGTCAATCTAATATCAATTAAAGTTCCTGATACACAAATCTACCTTAAAACAACTAATCGTGGCTTTCTAACCTAGTATGAGACAAGTTCAAAGGTTTGTGTACATGATGGACAGAACCGGTTGAGTTTTCAACAACAACTGTTCACAGCAGACAGAAGTCGTTACGTTGTCAACGACTTTTGTTCACGACAGAGGAAATCACATAAATAAGTCAATCTAATAACAATTAAAGTTCCTGAAACACAATCCCATCTATAAACAACAAATCGTGGCTTTCTGAACTAGTATGAGACAAGTTCAAAGATTTGTGTTTATGATGGACAGAACCGGTTGAGTTTTCAATGACAACTGTTCAAAGCATGAAATCACATAAGTCATTCATTCTTTGAATAATTTAAGTTCCTGATACATAAATCTATCTTATAACAACAAATCGTGGCTTTCTGAACTAGCATGAGACAAGTTCAAAGGTTTTTGTACATGATGGACAAAAGCAGTTGAGTTTTCAACGACAACTGTTCACAGCAGTCAAAAGAGTCCTTACGCTGTCAACGAGTTCTTTTGACGACAGATGAAATCATATAAATCCGTCAATCGTATAACAATTTAAGTTCCTGATACACAAATCTATCTTAAAACAACTAATCGTGGCTTTCTAACATAGCATGAGACAAGTTCAAAGGTTTGTGTACATGATGGACAGAACCGGTTGAGTTTTCAACAACAACTGTTCACAGCAGACAGAAGTCGTTACGCTGTCAACGACTTCTGTTCACGACAGATGAAATCACATTAGTACATGTAAGTCAATCTAATAACAATTAAAGTTCCTGATACACAATCCTATCTATAAACAACAAATCGTGGCTTTCTGAACTAGTATGAGACATGTTCAAAGATTTGTGTTCATGATGGACAGAACCGATTGAGTTTTCAACGACAACTGTTCACAGTATGAAATCACATTAGTCAGTCAATCTTTGAATAATTAAAAATCCTGATATACAAATCTATCTAAAACAACTAATCATGGCTTTCTGAACTAGTATGAGACAACCTCAAAGGTTTTTGTACATGATGGACAGAACCGGTTGAGTTTTCAACGACAACTGTTTACAGCAGACAGAAGTCGTTACGTTGTCAACGACTTCTCTTCACGACAGATGAAATCAAAGAAATCAGTCAATCTTATAACGATGAAAATTCTTGATACACGAATATATCTTAAACCAAGTAATCGTGTTATTTCTGAACAAGCATGAGACAAATTTAAAGTTTTTGTACATGATGGACAGAACCAGTTGAGTTTTCAACGACAACTGTTCACAGCAGACAGAAGTCGTTACGTTGTCAACGACTTCTCTTCACGACAGATGAAATCATATAAGTCAGTCAGTCTAATATCAATTAAAGTTCCTGATACACAAATCTATCTTAAAACAACTAATCGTGGCTTTCTGAACTAGTATGAGACAAGTGCAAAGGTTTGTGTACATGATGGACAGAACCGGTTGAGTTTTCAACTACAAAGGTTCACAGCAGACAGAAGTCGTTACGTTGTCAACGATATCTGTTCACGACAGATGAAATCACATAAGTAAGTCAATCTAATAACAATTAAAATTCCTGATACACAAATCTATGTAAAAACAACAAATCGTGGCTTTCTGAACTACAGTTGAACCTGCTGAATCAGCCACCTTTATAAGAGCTCCACCTGCATAAGACAGCCAGTCTGAAACATTCCCAATCATTTTCACTTTATTTTATCTCTGCATAAGACAGCCACCTCCACAAGACAACCAGCAGCCAGTAAAATCAATCCCAAAATGCTTATAACTCTCTATAAGACAGCCACATCATACTTGCCTAAAGTCAAATTTCCCATTTACAAGCTGTTAATTGGACAATTATTATTCATTATTGTATTTAAAACAGTTAATTAGCAAAAAAAAAAAACAATTAAGTTAATACCCATGAAGCTAAATGTATATATTTTTGTGTAACGAATCATGAACTGATGTCAACTTATGAAACACATACAGGTAGTCCTTCCTTAGAAAGGATTTTTCTTGAGACAGTAAGAATATTTCTACATGCTGAACCTTGATAAGATAGCCACCTGTGTATAACAGCCAGCTTAGCTCACTCCCAAAGGTGGCGCTTTTATAGAGGTTTGACTGTAGTATGAGACATGTTCAAAGATTTGTGTTCATGATCGACAGAACCGGTTGAGTTTTCAACGACAACTGTTCACAGCAGACAGAAGTCGTTACATTGTCAACGACTTCTGTTCACGACAGATAAAATCACATATGTAAGTCAATCTAATAACAATTAAAATTCCTGATACACAAATCTGTCTAAAAACAACAAATTGTGGCTTTCTGAACTAGTATGACATGTTCAAAGATTTGTGTTCATGATGGACAGAACCGGTTGAGTTTTCAACGACAACTGTTCACAGCAGACAGAAGTCGTTACGTTGTCAACTACTTCTGTTCACGACAGATGAAATCATATAAGTAAGTCAATCTAATGACAATTAAAATTCCTGATACATAAATCTATCTAAAAACAACAAATCGTGGTTTTCTGAACTAGTATGAGACATGTTCAAAGATTTGTGTTCATGATGGACAGAACCGGTTGAGTTTTCAACGACAACTGTTCACAGCAGACAGAAGTCGTCACGTTGTCAATGACTTCTGTTCACGACAGATGAAATCACATTGGTCATCAATCTTGTAACAACTAAAGTTTCTGATACACAAATCTATCTAAACACAACAAATCGTGGCTTTCTGAACTAGTATGAGACAAGTTCAAAGGTTTTTGTACATGATGGACAGAACCGGTTGAGTTTTTTACGACAACTATTCACAGCAGACAGAAGTCGTAACGTTGTCAACGACTTCTGTTCACGACAGATGAAATCATATAAGTCAGCCATTCTAATAACAATTAAAGTTCCTGATACAAAAATCTATCTTTTAACAACTAATAGTGGCTTTCTTAACTGGTATCAGACAAGTTCAAAGGTTTTTAGTACATGGTGGACAGAACTGGTTGAGTTTTCAACGACAACTGTTCACAGCAGACAAAGTCGTTACGTTGTCAACGAGTTCTGTTCACGACAGATGAAATCATATAAATCCGTCAATCGTATAACAATTTAAGTTCCTGATACATAAATCTATCTTATAACAACTAATCGTGGCTTTCGGAACTAGTATGAGACGAGTTCAAAGGTTTTTGTAAATGATGGATAGAACCGGTTGAGTTTTCAACGACAACTATTCACAATAGACAAAAGTCGTAACGTTGTCAACGACTTCTGTTCACGAAATATGAAATCATATAAGTCAGTCAATCTAATATCAATTAAAATTCCTGATACACAAATCTATCTTAAAACAATAAATCGTGGCTTTCTGAACTAGTATGAGACAAGTTCAAAGGTTTGTGTACATGATGGACAGAACCGGTTGAGTTTTCAATGACAACTGTTCACAGCAGACAGAAGTCGTAACGTTGTCAACGACTTCTGTTAACGACAGATGAACTCACATTAGTAATTCAATCTAATAACAATTAAAGTTCCCGATACACAAATCTATCTAAAAACAACAAATCGTGGCTTTCTGGACTAGTATGAGAACAGTTCAAAGGTTTTTGTACATGATGGACAGAACCGGTGAGTTTTCAACGACAACTATTCACAACAGACAGAAGTCGATACGTTGTCAACGACTTCTGTTCACGACAGATGAAATCATATAAGTCAGCCAATCTAATAACAATTAAAGTTCCTGATACAAAAATCATATAAATCGGTCAATCGTATAACAATTTAAGTTCCTGATACATAAATCTATCTTATAACAACTAATCGTGCCTATCGGAATTAGTAAGAGACAAGTTCAAAGGTTTTTTGTAAATGATTGACAGAAATAGTTGAGTTTTCAACGACAACTGTTCACACCTTGTCAACGACTTCTGTTCACGACAGATGAAATCATAGAAATCAGTCAATCTTATAACGATGGAAATTCTTGATACACGAATATATCTTAAACCAAGTAATCGTGTTCTTTCTGAACAAGCATGAGACAAATTTAAAGTTTTTTTGTACATGATGGACAGAACCATTTGAGTTTTCAACGACCACTGTTCACAGCAGACAGAAGTCGTTACGTTGTCAGCGACTTCTGTTCACGAAAGATGAAATCATATAAGTCAGTCAATCTAATATCAATTAAAGTTCCTGATACACAAATCTATCCTAAAACATCTAATCGTGGCTTTCTGGACTGGTATGAGACAAGTTCAAAGGTTTGTGTACATGATGGACAGAACCGGTTGAGTTTTCAACGACAACTGTTCACAGCAGACAGAAGTCGTTACGTTTTCAATGACTTCTGTTCACGACAGATGAAATCACATAAGTAAGTCAATCTAATAACAATTAAAGTTCCTGATACACATATCTATCCAAAAACAGCAAATCGTGGCTTTCTGAACTAGTATGAGACATGTTCAAAGATTTGTGTTCATGATGGACAGAACCGGTTGAGTTTTCAATGACAACTGTTCATAGCAGACAGAAGTCGTTACGTTGTCAACGACTTCTGTTCACGACAGATGAAATCATATAAATCCGTCAACCGTATAACAATCTAAGTTCCTGATAGAAAAATCTTTCTTAAAACAACTAATGGTGGCTTTCGGAACTAGTATGAGACAAGTTCAAAGGTTTTTGCACATGATGGACAGAACCGGTTGAGCTTTCAACGACAACTGTTCACAGCAGACAGAAGTCGTTACGTTGTCAACGACTTCTGTTCACGACAGATGAAATCATAGAAATCAGTCAATCTTATAACGATGAAAATTCTTGATACACGAATATATCTTAAACCAAGTAATCGTGTTCTTTCTGAACAAGCATGAGACAAATTTAAACTTTTTTGTACATGATGGACAAAAGCAGTTGAGTTTTCAACGACAACTGTTCACAGCAGTCAAAAGAGTCCTTACGCTGTCAACGAGTTCTTTTGACGACAGATGAAATCATATAAATCCGTCAATCGTATAACAATTTAAGTTCCTGATACACAAATCTATCTTAAAACAACTAATCGTGGCTTTCTAACATAGCATGAGACAAGTTCAAAGGTTTGTGTACATGATGGACAGAACCGGTTGAGTTTTCAACAACAACTGTTCACAGCAGACAGAAGTCGTTACGCTGTCAACGACTTCTGTTCACGACAGATGAAATCACATTAGTACATGTAAGTCAATCTAATAACAATTAAAGTTCCTGATACACAATCCTATCTATAAACAACAAATCGTGGCTTTCTGAACTAGTATGAGACATGTTCAAAGATTTGTGTTCATGATGGACAGAACCGATTGAGTTTTCAACGACAACTGTTCACAGTATGAAATCACATTAGTCAGTCAATCTTTGAATAATTAAAAATCCTGATATACAAATCTATCTAAAACAACTAATCATGGCTTTCTGAACTAGTATGAGACAACCTCAAAGGTTTTTGTACATGATGGACAGAACCGGTTGAGTTTTCAACGACAACTGTTTACAGCAGACAGAAGTCGTTACGTTGTCAACGACTTCTCTTCACGACAGATGAAATCAAAGAAATCAGTCAATCTTATAACGATGAAAATTCTTGATACACGAATATATCTTAAACCAAGTAATCGTGTTATTTCTGAACAAGCATGAGACAAATTTAAAGTTTTTGTACATGATGGACAGAACCAGTTGAGTTTTCAACGACAACTGTTCACAGCAGACAGAAGTCGTTACGTTGTCAACGACTTCTCTTCACGACAGATGAAATCATATAAGTCAGTCAGTCTAATATCAATTAAAGTTCCTGATACACAAATCTATCTTAAAACAACTAATCGTGGCTTTCTGAACTAGTATGAGACAAGTGCAAAGGTTTGTGTACATGATGGACAGAACCGGTTGAGTTTTCAACTACAAAGGTTCACAGCAGACAGAAGTCGTTACGTTGTCAACGATATCTGTTCACGACAGATGAAATCACATAAGTAAGTCAATCTAATAACAATTAAAATTCCTGATACACAAATCTATGTAAAAACAACAAATCGTGGCTTTCTGAACTACAGTTGAACCTGCTGAATCAGCCACCTTTATAAGAGCTCCACCTGCATAAGACAGCCAGTCTGAAACATTCCCAATCATTTTCACTTTATTTTATCTCTGCATAAGACAGCCACCTCCACAAGACAACCAGCAGCCAGTAAAATCAATCCCAAAATGCTTATAACTCTCTATAAGACAGCCACATCATACTTGCCTAAAGTCAAATTTCCCATTTACAAGCTGTTAATTGGACAATTATTATTCATTATTGTATTTAAAACAGTTAATTAGCAAAAAAAAAAAACAATTAAGTTAATACCCATGAAGCTAAATGTATATATTTTTGTGTAACGAATCATGAACTGATGTCAACTTATGAAACACATACAGGTAGTCCTTCCTTAGAAAGGATTTTTCTTGAGACAGTAAGAATATTTCTACATGCTGAACCTTGATAAGATAGCCACCTGTGTATAACAGCCAGCTTAGCTCACTCCCAAAGGTGGCGCTTTTATAGAGGTTTGACTGTAGTATGAGACATGTTCAAAGATTTGTGTTCATGATCGACAGAACCGGTTGAGTTTTCAACGACAACTGTTCACAGCAGACAGAAGTCGTTACATTGTCAACGACTTCTGTTCACGACAGATAAAATCACATATGTAAGTCAATCTAATAACAATTAAAATTCCTGATACACAAATCTGTCTAAAAACAACAAATTGTGGCTTTCTGAACTAGTATGACATGTTCAAAGATTTGTGTTCATGATGGACAGAACCGGTTGAGTTTTCAACGACAACTGTTCACAGCAGACAGAAGTCGTTACGTTGTCAACTACTTCTGTTCACGACAGATGAAATCATATAAGTAAGTCAATCTAATGACAATTAAAATTCCTGATACATAAATCTATCTAAAAACAACAAATCGTGGTTTTCTGAACTAGTATGAGACATGTTCAAAGATTTGTGTTCATGATGGACAGAACCGGTTGAGTTTTCAACGACAACTGTTCACAGCAGACAGAAGTCGTCACGTTGTCAATGACTTCTGTTCACGACAGATGAAATCACATTGGTCATCAATCTTGTAACAACTAAAGTTCCTGATACACAAATCTATCTAAACACAACAAATCGTGGCTTTCTGAACTAGTATGAGACAAGTTCAAAGGTTTTTGTACATGATGGACAGAACCGGTTGAGTTTTTTACGACAACTATTCACAGCAGACAGAAGTCGTAACGTTGTCAACGACTTCTGTTCACGACAGATGAAATCATATAAGTCAGCCATTCTAATAACAATTAAAGTTCCTGATACAAAAATCTATCTTTTAACAACTAATAGTGGCTTTCTTAACTGGTATCAGACAAGTTCAAAGGTTTTTAGTACATGGTGGACAGAACTGGTTGAGTTTTCAACGACAACTGTTCACAGCAGACAAAGTCGTTACGTTGTCAACGAGTTCTGTTCACGACAGATGAAATCATATAAATCCGTCAATCGTATAACAATTTAAGTTCCTGATAC
Organism: Rugalucina vietnamica; assembly: GCA_964017185.1. Taxonomy (NCBI): domain Eukaryota; kingdom Metazoa; phylum Mollusca; class Bivalvia; order Lucinida; family Lucinidae; genus Rugalucina; species Rugalucina vietnamica. The sequence goes on from OZ024883.1 coordinate 9,397,334, forward strand.
ATAAATCTATCTTATAACAACTAATCGTGGCTTTCGGAACTAGTATGAGACGAGTTCAAAGGTTTTTGTAAATGATGGATAGAACCGGTTGAGTTTTCAACGACAACTATTCACAATAGACAAAAGTCGTAACGTTGTCAACGACTTCTGTTCACGAAATATGAAATCATATAAGTCAGTCAATCTAATATCAATTAAAATTCCTGATACACAAATCTATCTTAAAACAATAAATCGTGGCTTTCTGAACTAGTATGAGACAAGTTCAAAGGTTTGTGTACATGATGGACAGAACCGGTTGAGTTTTCAATGACAACTGTTCACAGCAGACAGAAGTCGTAACGTTGTCAACGACTTCTGTTAACGACAGATGAACTCACATTAGTAATTCAATCTAATAACAATTAAAGTTCCCGATACACAAATCTATCTAAAAACAACAAATCGTGGCTTTCTGGACTAGTATGAGAACAGTTCAAAGGTTTTTGTACATGATGGACAGAACCGGTGAGTTTTCAACGACAACTATTCACAACAGACAGAAGTCGATACGTTGTCAACGACTTCTGTTCACGACAGATGAAATCATATAAGTCAGCCAATCTAATAACAATTAAAGTTCCTGATACAAAAATCATATAAATCGGTCAATCGTATAACAATTTAAGTTCCTGATACATAAATCTATCTTATAACAACTAATCGTGCCTATCGGAATTAGTAAGAGACAAGTTCAAAGGTTTTTTGTAAATGATTGACAGAAATAGTTGAGTTTTCAACGACAACTGTTCACACCTTGTCAACGACTTCTGTTCACGACAGATGAAATCATAGAAATCAGTCAATCTTATAACGATGGAAATTCTTGATACACGAATATATCTTAAACCAAGTAATCGTGTTCTTTCTGAACAAGCATGAGACAAATTTAAAGTTTTTTTGTACATGATGGACAGAACCATTTGAGTTTTCAACGACCACTGTTCACAGCAGACAGAAGTCGTTACGTTGTCAGCGACTTCTGTTCACGAAAGATGAAATCATATAAGTCAGTCAATCTAATATCAATTAAAGTTCCTGATACACAAATCTATCCTAAAACATCTAATCGTGGCTTTCTGGACTGGTATGAGACAAGTTCAAAGGTTTGTGTACATGATGGACAGAACCGGTTGAGTTTTCAACGACAACTGTTCACAGCAGACAGAAGTCGTTACGTTTTCAATGACTTCTGTTCACGACAGATGAAATCACATAAGTAAGTCAATCTAATAACAATTAAAGTTCCTGATACACATATCTATCCAAAAACAGCAAATCGTGGCTTTCTGAACTAGTATGAGACATGTTCAAAGATTTGTGTTCATGATGGACAGAACCGGTTGAGTTTTCAATGACAACTGTTCATAGCAGACAGAAGTCGTTACGTTGTCAACGACTTCTGTTCACGACAGATGAAATCATATAAATCCGTCAACCGTATAACAATCTAAGTTCCTGATAGAAAAATCTTTCTTAAAACAACTAATGGTGGCTTTCGGAACTAGTATGAGACAAGTTCAAAGGTTTTTGCACATGATGGACAGAACCGGTTGAGCTTTCAACGACAACTGTTCACAGCAGACAGAAGTCGTTACGTTGTCAACGACTTCTGTTCACGACAGATGAAATCATAGAAATCAGTCAATCTTATAACGATGAAAATTCTTGATACACGAATATATCTTAAACCAAGTAATCGTGTTCTTTCTGAACAAGCATGAGACAAATTTAAACTTTTTTGTACATGATGGACAGAACCAGTTGAGTTTTCAACGACAACTGTTCACAGCAGACAGAAGTCGTTACGTTGTCAACGACTTCTGTTCACGAAAGATGAAATCATATAAGTTAGTCAATCTAATATCAATTAAAGTTCCTGATACACAAATCTATCTTAAAACAACTAATCGTGGCTTTCTGAACTAGTATGAGACAAGTTCAAATGTTTTTGTACATGATGGACAGAACCGGTTGAGTTTTCAACGACAAGTGTTCACATCAGACAGAAGTCGTTAATATCAATTAAAGTTTCTGATACAACAATCTTTCTTAAAACAACTAATCGTGGCTTTCGGAACTAGTATGGGACAAGTTCAAAGGTTTTTGCACATGATGGACAGAACCGGTTGAGCTTTCAACGACAACTGTTCATAGCAGACAGAAGTCGTTATGTTGTCAACGACTTCTGTTCACGGCAGATGAAATCATAGAAATCAGTCAATCTTATAATTATTATAGTTCTAGATAAACAAATCTATCTTAAAACAAGTAATCGTGTACTTTATGAACTAATATGAGACAAAGTTTAAGTTTTTGTACATGATGGACAGAACCCGTAGAGTTTTCAACGATAACTGTTGACAGCAGACAGAAGTCGTAAATTGTCAACGATACCAGTTTGTGACAGATGAAATCCGTTAAACTTTTACAATTTAAGTTCCTGATACACAAAGCTAATTTTCTTTTTATTTTATACAACACACGGGCATTTTTCAAATCACAAGGCAGGCGGTGAAAATGCAAAAACCAAAAATTGTTGAAAACACAAACAAATTTGGTATCACATTGTTCCTCACTTTCTAACTAAGAAAATGAGAACCCATACTTTATGTTTTCGTTAATAAATTACGGAGTTATAGGCGATTGAATTTCTGAAGTGAATTAATGACGTCAAGTAAATGGAAACGTCAGAAGTAAACCAAACTCTACAGTGAAGATATAGGCTGATACCAGTCACTAGTAACTTTTGATATCAGTGAGATTTGATATCAGTGAAATTTCATATCAATGAAAATACCAATTTTATCAAGTTTTGATATACACTGGTTTTCACTGTAATGTATAAAATAAAAATCAGAATTACTGAAACATGAAATAAGGTTATAGTGACCTTTACGTACATTTTGTTCAAAGGTTTGGTAACACTCATTCATAATCTGAAAGAAGTCTGAAAATTTACTGATAGCGTGTTAAGATATAAGACAAAATCACTTAACCATGAAATTAGGTCACAGGGACGTAAGACTAGTTTGTTGTCAAATGTCGGGTCATACTTACTCATATTGTGAAAGATGTATGCCCATATACTAATTGAGTGGTGTGATATAAGGCAAAATCACTGAATCATGAAATTGAGTCACAGTGACGTAGGATTACTTGTAGGTCAAGGGTCTGGTCATACGCCAACATATAGTGAAAGGAAAGAAGTATAGCTGCTCATTCGGCTTACGATGTTTTCATCGTGTAAGTACCTGATTATTAATTTAGTTTTTTCCCACCTCGGTTTTTGGAGTGGGAATCCTTTTCTGATTGCGCCTTTTCCTGATCTTTGAATACTTGTACAGTCATATACCAATTGAGTGCCGAGATACAAGGCAAAATCACTGAACCATGAAAAAAGGTCACAGTGACCTATAAGTAATTTAGGGCCAAATGTCTGGTCATACTCACTCATAATCTGAATATCGACTGCTCTGACCTTTGTTAAACATAGGGCCAAACTCGACCTGTAACCCAAAGCAATATGCTCATACATCTTTTTGCCTTGATGTTATACAGAACAAAATCACTCAACCATGACAGTTAACTATAACTTAAAACTACTGAAGGTTTAAACGTCTCAATCATATTGTACATCAAGTATGTTAATACACCAACTGAGTGCCGAGATACAAGGCAAAATCACTGAACCGTGAAATAAGCTCACACTGACCTATAAGTACTTTAGGGTCAAAGGTCTTATCATACTAACTCATAATAATAGAGACGTATGAAAATATATCGAGTGTCAAGATATAAGGCAAAGTCACTGAAGCATGAAATTAGGTCACAAGGACCCAGAAATACTTTAGGGTCAAAGGTCTTGTCATACGCAAACATAATGTGAAAGAAATATGTTCATATACCAAAAGAAAACCGAGATAAAATGCAAAATCACTGAACCATGTAATCAGGTCACAATGACCTAGCACTACTTTAGGGTCAAATGTCTTGTCATACACAAACATAGTATGAAAGAGATATGTTCATAAAGCAATTGAGTGCAAAGATATAAGGCAAAATCACTGAACCATGAAATTAGGTCACAGTGACCTATAAGTATATTGTGGTCAAAGGTCTGTTCATACTCACTCATAATCTGAAGGAAGCATGAAAATATCATGATTGAGTGTCAAGATGTAAGGCAAAATCACTGAAACATGAAATTAGGTCACACTGACCTATAAGTAGATTGGGGTCAAAGGTCTAGTCATACTAACTCATAAAGAAGTACGAAAATATACTAATTGAGTGTCAAGACATAAGGTAAAATTACTGAACCGTGACATTAGGTTACAGTGACCTATAAGTATATTAGGGTCAAAGCTCTGCTAATACTCACTCATAATCTGAAAGAAGTATGCAAATATACTAATTCAGTGTCAAAATATAAGGCAAAATCACTGAACCGTGAAATTAGGTCACAGTGACCTATAAGTTTATTGGGGTCAAGGGTCAGGTCATACTCACTCATAATCTGAAAGAAGTATGAAAATATACTAATTGAGTGTCAAGATATAAGGCAAAATCACTGAACCGTGAAATTAGGTCACAGTGACCTATAAGTATATTGGGGGTCAAAGCTCTGGTCATACTCACTCATAATCTGAAAGAAGTATAAAAATATACTAATTGAGTGTCAAAATATAAGGCAAAATCACTGAACCGTGAAATTAGGTCACAGTGACCTATAAGTTTATTTGGGTCAAAGGTAAGGTCATACTTACTCATAATCTGAAAGAAGTATGAAAATATACTAATTCAGTGTCAAGATATAAGGCAAAAATCACTGAACCGTGAAATTAGGTCACAGTGACCTATAAGTTTATTGGGATCAAAGGTAAGGTCATACTCACTCATAATCTGAAAGAAGTATGAAAATATAATAATTCAGTGTCAAGATATAAGGCAAAATCACTGAACCGTGAAATTAGGTCACAGTGACCTATAAGTGTATTGGGGGTCAAAGGTCTGGTCATTCATACTCATAATCTGAAAGAAGTATGAAAATATACTAATTGAGTGTCAAGATATAAGGCAAAATCACTGAACCGTGAAATTAGGTCACAATGACCTATAAGTTTATTGGGGTCAAAGGTCAGGTCATACATACTCATAATCTAAAAGAAGTATGAAAATATACTAATTGAGTGTCAAGATATAAGGCAAACTCACTGAACCGTGAGATTAGGTCACAGTGAAATATTAGTACATTAGGGGTCAAAGCTCTGACCATACTCACTCATAATCTGAAAGAAGTATAAAAATATACTAATTTAGTGTCAAGATATTAGGCAAAATCACTGAACCGTGAAATTAGGTCACAGTGACCTATAAGTTTATTGGGGTCAAAGGTAAGGTCATACTCACTCATAATCTGTAAGAAGTATGAAAATATACTAATTCAGTGTCAAGATATAAGGCAAAATCACTGAACCGTGAAATTAGTTCCTAGTGACCTTTAAGTTTATTGGGGTCAAAGGTAAGGTCATACTCACTCATAATCTGAAAGAAGTATGAAAATATACTAATTCAGTGTCAAGATATAAGGCAAAATCACTGAACCATGAAATTAGGTCACAGTGACCTATAAGTATATTGGGGGTCAAAGCTCTGGTCATACTCACTCATAATCTGAAGTAAGTATGAAAATATACTTATTGAGTGTCAAGATATAAGGCAAAATCACTGAACCGTGAAATTAGGTCACAGTGACCTATAAGTATATTGGGGGTCAATGCTCTGGTCACACTCACTCATAATCTGAAAGAAGTATGAACATATACTAATTGAGTATCAAGTTATAAGGCAAAATCACTGAACCGTGAAATTAGGTCACAGTGACCTATAAGTTTATTGGGGTCAAAGGTCAGGTCATACATACTCATTATCTGAAAGAAGTATGAAAATATACTTATTATGTGTCAAGATATAAGGCAAAATCACTGCATCTTACTCAAGTTTCTGGATTTTTCAGAAATGGATAGTTATCGTTGACACTGCAGATCATATCTACCACAGCAACGACTTCTGTCTACAATGGACAGAAACGGTTGAAAAATCAACGATTACTGTCTAGTGGACAGAAGTCGTTGCGGCCGCAACGACTTTTGTTCATGGTGAACAGAAGTCGTTGATGGACACTTATCGTTGCTACAATGCTAGTGAAAAATGAACTTATGTCATAATAACGACAGAATCAGAACGAAAGCGTATCTTTTCCTAAGCATTGTAAACAATGAAGCTTGCATTTTGTTTTGAATAGTCAACAAGCATTACCGATAGAGTTTTGAAAATAAAGAAAATAAATAGTGTGTACGGAGGCTCATGCACATTTGGTTTATACGCTAACGTGTGGCGCCCTCTAATGTCATCATGTTTACTTAGAACGCAGGCAAAACGTACCCGAATTTTGTTTTGCTGTTATTTGAAGAAATGTTTGCACCCTTATTACCCGTGATGTAAAAAATCTTACCGCGCAGACTGATACAATATCACAAGACACCTGACGAAATGTAGATATAAAATCGAGTTGTTTGGAAGCAAACTCGATTTGGTAACAACATACATGTACATCGAGGCAATGAACTCTTCGTTTCAGAGTCACGGTTGACGATTCGATAATGCCTCACTGTACATTGTTGTCCAGTCGATCTGGCCTCCAATCAGTACAATCCCCTTTTTCAACTGGATCAATCTACGCTATTTGGTTGCATGTAACGCAGCAAGATCGTACCCGTTTATGGTTTGGCAGTAGTTTAAAAAATTAAATGAAGTAAAAAAAAACAAACAGTTTTATTTTCAACATGTTTAAGTAATATACACACCGTTCATCCAGATACAACAAACGCGAAATGGTCTTCTAAACGCGGATATAAACAATAGTATTTTGAACGGCGGGGAAAAAGAGTGGGTATTTATTATCTTTGATTATAATGAATATCGGCTGAGTTGATTTTTGTTTGACATACAATGAAAAAGTACATAACTTTGCAAATGTTTACCTAAAATCCTGTCTCATAAATTTCATTAGTTCGAGAAATATAGGCTTCTAAATCTGACTTGGATGCACGAAAAGAGAAAAATCTTGGTAAGAATGTCTGTAAATCATTATTAAAGCACGATAATATGACCAAATTGATGTTTTTCGGAGGATCGGGGATCGCTTCAAGTGTTACCATTACAAGAACCCACACAAAATTATAGAAAGAGAATAATAACTATTTGAAATTGGGTACTCTCATTTGATATGGTGCAACATACCACGGTTCAAATTATCAAGCAGGTGAAACAAACTCGGACCATTCGGTGCAACGAACACGGATAATAAAAACCAATTCTCGCCTTATTTTAAGGAAAACTGGATGCAGTTATTGTTAAAGCCAATTTTGTATGGTTTAGAGTCCATAGATGGTTGGCTGAAGACCATTTATGGCTAAATATGGCGTGATAAAACCACAAGGAACGTTGGTTCATGAGCACTTTCACTACGCTTTGGCCACGACATTAGGAAACCTTGTTAATATGTTTTATAGAGCGAAAGGTCCATATCAGGTGCATGTTAACCGAGAAACTGTCCGTGCCTTTGTTTCCGTTCTTTAAATTCGACAATTAAAAACCTTAGCTAGCTTTATGAAGTTTGATAGTGTCAGACATAGGCAGAGCTCCAAATGCCTTTCGCCTTTCATATTCAAACACCAAGTAAATTACGCATGTTTGTAGATTATTACATGTAAAACATATGGTGTAATGTATGGATGACATGGATGCATTTCTTTCATGAATATATGGTCAAGAATATATTTATCATGATTGTCTCTCTCACTCTCAAGTGTGGCGAAGTGAAATCCTTTGTAAAAGGTCCTCTATGACAACATGCAAAACAAATTATGAATAACGTACATAGACTTGTAACGTAGATTCAAGAAGAGCAAATTTTATTAGTGGTGAAAGAAATGTGCACAACAAACTCGTTACCATGCCTCTGGGAGGCTTTTGGTGTGAAAATGATAATGACTGACCGTCTCTATATGACCTGGGCTGTTGATCCTGTAGTTTTAGTTTAAACATTTTTATTCAGGTTCACAAATAACATATCTACATACATTGGCTAAAGGTACATGACGAACATGATGTGGGTTCGCGCCTCGCACGGGGCACGAATTCATATGTGAGACAAGCCATGTTCTGCTTGCGGGTGTGTCAGGTGGTTTTTCCCCGGGTACTCCGGTTTTCGCCCCACCTACCGATTGATTCGTCTCGATATGAGTGAAAAAGCTTGAAAGGGACGTAAAACTGAAAAAAAAAAAAAAAAAAAAAAAAAAAAACATGATTAGAACGAAAGCATAGCTTATAGAGTTCTTCTCCATGCAAACGTTGATCCTGTACGTAATGAAAGAACAACTAGAGGACAATGGTCCTGTAAACGCTCACCTGAGAATTGGGATATATACCAATAAACTTGTTTGACTATTATGGTCATGGGCGACCTATTTTGAACATGCCGTCAAATAGGTCAAGGTCATCACACGGTCATAATTTATATATACATTGTAGTACTCTAGTCCACAATTCTATGTGCCAAGTTTGTTGACATTGATCCACCGTTTCCGGAGAAGATTTTTGAAGGGTTTTTACCATATATGGACATGGCGGCCATCTTGGTCATGTGACCCGGATTATTCAAGTAATACTGAATACCCCCTTCAACCCTACTGTTATATAGTAAAACTGGGGTATGCAGGGGTATACGAATTTTTCTTATTTTTGGTCCAAAACATAGATTGCGGGTACTCGTTAGAACCGCCTCGGTGAGGCTGATCTAGCCTCGGTGAGGCGGTTCTAACATGTACCCACAACCTATGCTTTGAGCAAAAATAGGGAAAATATCATAACTTTTCCACTGATATTTTCATTTTTTATGTGAAAATGTTTGCATCGGCGTGTTTTCGTAATGCACCGGTTCCCCCTTCCTATAGCTGCTTCATATAAAGTTTGGCTTTGATTGGCCATGCGGTTTCAGAGAAGAAGATCTTTAAATATTATGGTGATATACGTGTATATTACCCCCGGCAAAGGGTCAGACCAGCCCCTGTGGTCCATTTTTTTTTTCAGAATCATAACTCTTCAATCCATTGCCCATTTTCTTCAAGTTTTTGACAATTTTCCCCCTTCAAATGCATAGGCCACCTATGTTGACCTTGCCGTAAAATAGGTCAAGGTCATCACAGGGCCATTTATATGAAAATTGTAGAGTTCCTCTCCCTGATGCTTCATTTCAAGTTTCAAAATCATAGGCCTTCTGGTTCTGGAGAAGAAGATTTTTAAAGGTTTTTGCTAGTTATAGCCATGGCAGCCATCTTGGTTATATGACCTGGACCATTTATATAAACTATATGGATGCTCTACCTGACGTTTGGCTTTGATTGGCCAAGCGGTTTCAGAGAAGAAGGCCTTTGAATTTTTTGGTAATATACATGTATATTCCCCGGGGTGGTGGCAGACCAGCCCCTAGTGTCCAAAATTTTTCAGAATCATAAATCTTCAGTCCATTTACCCATTTTCTATTAGTTTTTCCCTTAAAATGACATTTTGACAATTTTCCCCATTCAAATGCATGGGCCACCTATGTTGACCTTGCCGTAAAATATGCCAGGGTCATCCAAAGGTCATGATTTATATAACTTTTGTAGAGCTCCTCTCTCTGATGTTCCATGTCAAGTTTTAAAATCATAGGACTTCTGGTTCTGGAGAAGATTTTTAAAGGTTTTTACTATTTACAGCCATGGCGGTCATCTTTGTCATGTGACCTGGACCATTTATATAAACTTTCTTTCCCCCTTTCTAAGGATGCTCCTTGATTGGCCAAGCGGTTTCAGAGGAGAAGATCTTTGAAATGATGGACGACGACGGACGGACGACGGAGCATGGCCATCCTATAAGCTCACCTTAGGCTCAGGTGAGCTGTGAGCTTAAACTTATAGCAACGTGGCATAGTTTGACTCCTGATCCGGCGAGGTCGGGGGTGGGGGCATGCTGGCACCAGTGTTTTGTCTTTGAGCAGACATTTTAATTTCCGTAGAACTGGTTAGTACCCAGGAAGCGGCGGCTCCTTCCTGGCACGGCTGAAGAGTCGTTAACTGGGATGTTTATTCACTACACAAACATACAAAAAATACCTTTACAGGTGTATATATCATTTCTCTGATTCTACGAAATAAGTATCCATAGAAAAAAAAGCTGTTAGCAGATATGTTATAATATGCGGTGTTATATGTCACCCCCGAATTCGACCATATATCAAGTGAATAACCGACTTAAAAGCCAACAAAATGCATTTATTGCACATTTACTTTATAAAAATCTAGAATTCTTTGTTGTATTTTAATTAGAAAACGTTCTGTCAGTGTTTTGCACGTTAAAACCAGATTTTCGAATCCGTGTTTGTTTTACCCAAATTATGTGGATCATCCGCGTTGTGTAGTATCAACGTCCGTGGTAAGTTGTACCTTGAAGTAAACAAGGCTGATTTTTAAACCTGGATATCGACACCCAAAAAAACTTTTCCAGTTTGATGCATGGTATTAATATGAGGAGTTCTTTTTTTACAGTATCGAGTTTCTAGTTATCAAAAGCGAGTTTCTAGTTAACAAAAGCGAGTTTCTAGTTATGAAAAGCGAGTTATGAAAAGCGGGGTTTAAGAAATGAAAAAAAAGCGAGTATCGAGTTAAGAAAAGCGAGTATCGAGTTAAGAAATGAAAAAGCGAGTTTCGAGTTATGAAAAGCGAGTATCGAGTTAAGAAAAGCGAGTATCGAGTTAAGAAATGAAAAAGCGAGTATCGAGTTAAGAAATGAAAAAGCGAGTTTCGAGTTGAAAAAGCGAGTATCGAGTTAAGAAAAGCGAGTTTCGAGTTGAAAAATAAAGCGAGTATCGAGTTAATGTTTTTTGTTGGTGGTGGTGTGTTGTTTCCTTCTATTTTTGAACGAACATAAACTTTACTTGCCTTATAATGCTGAGCGCCAAGCAAGGTAGCCACTTGTACCATTTTAACGCCTTTGGTATGGCGCGGCCCAGCTTCGAACCTTGACCTCCCGATCCCGAAGCGAACGCTCTACCACTGGGACGCTCTACCACTTGAGCTAACGGGGCCGGTAAAAGTGACAATACATATGAAGAGCAAGATGACTATCTCTTTCCCAGGAATTATTAAGGTAGCCATCCTTCTAGCTTCAACTAAAAACAAAAAAGCGTATGCAACAGAAGCCGACAGACCAAACAATAATGATAAAGAATCAGCAGAACCGCCTTGGAACGGTCAGGAAAGTATGAACTGGAGGGCTTAAAACGTTTTTACATAGTCCAAACCTCGCCCTTAGTCTACTGTGATTCTATAACAAAAATGCGGTTCTTATAGAAGCTTCACAGCGACACCAAGCTTTGAGCGACATTATCATTTTTATTTTGTTTTCTTGTTTATGGCAACCCAAAGGGTGCTACAGTATACCTTTATGTGTCATAAACAAAGTAATTACTAGACGAGTACTAAGTGATTAATTAAATTCGATACACTTAAAGTACTCGTGTTTATTAAAGAGAAACTATAAATTGGGTCCAACTCTTTATGAATCTGAGAACCAATGTATGTCTTCTAATATTAGTAACACTTGCATTTAAACGTAGGAGTTCTTTTTTTACTTTTACTGTGTTACGTTTTATGTATTAAATCTGAAAAATTTCTTTTGCCTTAATGTATTCCCTCCTCAACCTTATCCTTACGAGCCATTTTTGTGTGATAGCACTCATAACATTCTCTGATATCGGCGAGTTCCTATCAAAACCCTGGTCTCTACAATTTCTTCAATACCATACCATACAGACCTACTATCAAACAAATATGGTTAACCAAGCCATCAGCTCTTTCCCAACAGCTGGTGACTCAGAAGCCAATAATAATAATAATAATAATAATAATAATAATAATAATAATAATAATAATAATAATAAACACGAGTATTTGTTCTGTCGCGTCCACCGGAGTTTAAAAAGTTGTTTTCTTTTGCTCCGACATTTCAGAGTCGGCGTTACTGTTGAGTCCTCGTCTCTGCTTCATCTGAGTGTTTACATTTGTTGTTTCTGTGATGATTCATTGACGAGTTAGGAAGCTTCTATAAGAACCAAACAATTTTTTGTTATTGATTCACAATAGACTAAGGGCGAGGTTTGTATCAAGTCAAAAAGTTATAAGCCCTCCAGTAAATACTTTACTGACCGTTCCAAGGCGGTTCTATTGTGATTCTTTACGTTTGATGTTTGGTCTGTCAGATTCTGTTGAATACGCTTATTTCTGTTTTTAGTTGAAGCTAGCCGGATGGCTACTTTCCTGGGAAAGAGCGGGTCATCTTGCTCTTCATACGTATTGTCAATTTTCATGTTCATTCCTGGACTTTGCTTTTTCTTACTTGAAATGCGTCTTTCAGAGCGGCGAGTATTTATTATACAATGTAACGCTAGCAATGACAGGTCTGTTTGTCGATATTGAAAGTGGAAAAAGCCATGTGCAAACAACATGTGAAAAATTGTATGATTTTGTCATAGAATATGTTGTTTGAGTTGACTTCTGACCCATTTGGTAGCGGCTTTAAACAACTATAGCACACAGCTACATCTTCGTTTTTCAAACTCGTAATGGTTTCAAACTGTGAGTTATGTGCATTTTATTCTGAGCATTCAAACAAATAAGCTAAAATTGTCAACTCGATACTCGCTTTTGTTAACTCGAAACTCGCTTTTGTTAACTCGATACTCGCTTTCTTAACTCGAAACTCGCTTTTTTTTTTAACTCGAAACTCGCTTTTTGAATCAAAACCAAGGTCAGTGAGAGTGTTTTCCGAAAATGGAAAGGTCACTTGTCCTATTAGTAGTACAGAGGTGTGTCACACGAAAAGATGTTGATTTGCCAATTACCGTTTTTGACTGGACAGTTTATCTCATTCAGTTGCATTTTTCTATAATAAATCTACCCGATAAGTTGATCTTCATCCAATTGATTGCCTCTCTTATGATAATTGTGTAAATCAAGATAAAACATTGAAAAATTCAATTGATCTATTTTCCTTTTCTCTGAGCATAGCCATTACTGCACCTGTGTACCAAACAAGGGCACTATCTGATGGATTTCACTGAAAGATTTTTATCAGTCAACTGAGATGAAGGGTCATGAGGTGAGTCCGTCCGTCGTTCACATTTTCAAAGGTCTCTGAAACCGCTTGGCCAATCAAAGTCAAACTTCGTGTGGAGCATCCTTAAGAAGGGGGAACGAAAGTTTATATAAACCATTAAAAATCTACATCTCTAGAACCAGAAGGTCTGTGATTTTGAAACTTGGCATGAAGCATCAGGGTAAGGAACTCTACAAAGTTCATATAAATCACGACCCTAGGATGACCTTGACCTATTTTACGGCACTGTCAATATTAAGGTCGCCTATGCATTTGAATGGGGAAAAGTGGGAAGTTGTCATTTAATGGCAGAAAACTTGCTGGGAATGAGCAAAGTGGACATTTTATTTATGTTTACAAAAAACCTTTGGCCCCAGAGGGTTGCCTGTCCCTTCCTTAGGGCTATATACATGTATATGGCCGTAATATTCACACATCTCCGAAACTGCTTGGCCAGTCAAAGCCAAACTTCATATGGAGCATCCTTAATAAATGGAAACCAAGGTTTATATAGACAGTCCAGGTCACATGACCAAGATGACCACCATAGCTTTAAATAGCAAACACCTTAAAATCGTTTTCTCCAGAAGCAGAAGGCCTATGACGGAAACTTGGCATGCTATGACGGGAACTTGGCATGAAGCATCAGAGAATGGAGCTCTACAAACTTGATATAAATCATGACTCTGGGAATATGACATTGACCTATTTTACGATAAGGTTAGCTTGGGTTGATAGGATTATATAATGATGTGTTTTTGTTCTTCACTGAAAATGCAGTTTGCAAAAGACTAGCTACTAGTCTGTAAAATATATTAATGTCATATGATTATTGTTTTCGTTTTTATTATTTTCCCTATATTGAAATTTCTTGAGTCTCTAAGCTAGTCTATCAATGAATTTTTCTTCAATTCTCTTGGCTGAGTTTTACAGACTAGTAAAAAGCAATATCCCTCTGAGAAATGACTGACAGTAGATGGCTATCAAATTGACCATCTCTAATTCCTTGATGGAGATTAGCACCAGTGTTTATTTATATTTCAGTAGGTTGATGGTTTTACAGCCTCGAAAGTTTCTATGATAAAATGAATTGAGCATTCAGAAACCAATCTGGCCTCATGAAACAATGAATGAGATTTTTTTTTAATTTTTACTTATTGTTTTCCAAAAATACTTTGCACTTTTTACATACACTGAATATTGATGCAATTTTGAACGTAGTTATTGTCAGAGAACAGCAACAACACCAATAATTATAATATCTTTTATTAATGATAATATCTAAATACTTTAGCATTAATGCCAGTCTTACATATGGTCCTCATGTTAATACAGACATTTGCATTGGTATACCAGACTTTTTATTTGTTTGAGTTGTGGTTTAGCGTACCAGTCAACAGCAATGGTTATGTCGGGACATTGCCTCTATTTTGTGGGGCTTGTACCTAAAATCGGACGTCATAACATCCAAAAAGTGCTTCAAATATAACCACCGAACTAAGCCAATAAGGCTTATATATATGAGCCACATCGTGGGAAAACCAACAATATGGTTTACGAACAGGTCCTACACAAACCGACCTGTAGAGTCACAGAAGCAGGCTAGAAGCTTGGAATTTCGGATTTAAGAAGAGACATTGTAGTATCCGTGTAGCGAAAGCAAAGGCGCTGATCAGCTTCGCAGCTAATGCCTGGGCAGGCTCAGACCTGAGCGGTTAACCAATAATCAGATGGACATTTTGTAGTGTGTGAAGCTTCGCCTGGAGGCACAAGCAGCCCATCCATTTCATTAGGACCCAAAGGGCAGGAGCGAAAACTTTTTAGACATTGTAACTTGTTATGCATATAACAGCTATATCACAGTAAGCAAATGCAAAATGCATAGAAAGGCTTAGTTATTTGTATAAATGACCTCAGGCTGCTCAGCCGATAACAGTGGGTATGAAGCATCAAATCAAACCAGGTAGACAGACAGACAGACTGACAGACATGCAAGCAGGCAGGCAGGCAGGCAGACAGACAGACAGACAGACAGACAGCCAGAGTACACCCTCACTGATCAGCAGCAAAATAAAGCATAACTTTGTATTATGTATAATTCTTCTTCTTATTTGTTTACCTAAATCAATAAACCATAAAAATTCCTGAATGCACTGCTCCAATATTCTACAAATTGCTTGCACCTTTGTAACTTGCATAATGACAAAGGTCAAACTCACAATTCTTCATGTGGAATATTCAGGATGTAATTCCTATCAGGTGCAATATGGTATTGAATATCTGTCTAAATACAGGGTCATAAACCTTTGAATACCACTAAGCACTTTGCTGTTAAGATTCTGACATTGATAAATGTGCCCTACGATTTAGTTTAAACATATTTTATTCCAAATCGATACAAACATATAAATTGGTAAATGACGAAAAGGATTAGAACGGAAGCAGAGCTTATAGAGTTCTTCTCCTAAAATTTCGATCTGAGGCTGCTGATTTCGGATTTTACAAGGCTTAGAAATCGAGCCCCATCTATAGACTAGACTAGCCGCAGAGATTTAAAAAAATGAAAATTACGAAAGGCGTTTTTTTTTTTATTTCTAAGCCTTGGGCAAGGCTAATCGGCCTACAAAATTCCGCGTACTTAAAATGAAAGATTTTGTAATTCTTGTTGAAAGTGGTTCAGTCAATTAAACTGCTAAAACGCGACACCAGAGATGGTGATTTCAAACGCCATACGCATCACTATGTAAGCATCAAAATGGACAGGTCTGACGAAATTCGCTCAAAAACGCCCAATATTTGACCCGAACGTTCTGGTTTAAGGTCGATTTTGGTTACAGACCCTAATATACCTAATATAATTATGCAAAGCGTCAAAAACGCCTGGTTCAAAACGTCACATCACCGACGTCATTTCAGCGCTTCCAGCAGGACTACTGCGTCCAAACTTCTAAACTCTATGGTCAGCTGTCAACCTGAACGCTGTGGAACAATTACCCAGCTGAGCTCCGGGTGTCTTTGATTTTAGGCTAGCGGTTGACTTGGATACGAGTTGACTCGGGTACAAGTTTACCAGTCAGGAAAAGTTTGTACTCAGGCACAAAATGGAGTAATGAACACGTTTTACAGACAGAAAGTCTCCTAGCCAATTTTGTGGTTATTCTGTATTGTCAATGAAAAAAAGAGAGAGAGAAAAAAAACAACAACAACAACAAAAAAAAAAAACAAACAAACATGAAAATCTCGATATTCATACGTCGATTAAAATTCTATTTTAACGTCCAAGGAGCTGCCCCGTGAAAAAACAAACATGGTTTCAGACCATATCCAACAGAAACCGGGCTGTTCAAACAGAGATGACAGATAGCTAAATGCTTGAAATTTATATGTTATTTTTAAAAGAATTAGAGGGTCTGTATTATCCGTGTAGCGAAGTACTATCTTCTGTTCGCATATGCAGAATGTTGGTTTTCTGATTCTATTGCACAAATGACGCTTTTTAAAAAGCTCTGTGAATACTGATTTCAAGAATTCTTGACAAGTAGTGAAATGTATCCACATATTTTTAAACACGTAAATGGAGGTGTTCGCAAAACTGACAATTTGGGGGATCCCAATTTAGATGCTGACTCTGTGACGTCCTTTTGTACGGCAGTGTTTGCTGCGTTGTACCTGGAACATTAATGACCACATGATACTGTGAACATGTCGACGGGATATCAAGGTACAGAAATCCAACATTTCGAAACGGAAACCCTGAATGTACGGAGGGCGTTCAAAAAGTTCGCGGAAAAGTGCAACCATATTCTTATTTTGTAAATCAGCTGAATTAAACTATAACAGTTATATAGACAAACATTATTTGTACTTATACAGCAAATTTTGCTGCTCTGGCATGAATACAATGTTAACAGTGGTTGCTATGGAAACAGTACATCACGATTACCGGCCCACTTTTGTTCATTTTTGCAAAAAGTCGATGTTTAATGATGACGTTGCATTTAATAGTTTACCGTGCTTTTTTCACCAAACTTTGTATGAGCAAAGTTCAGTATGTTTGCGGTGAGCAAATGACGTCATATAAGTGTGTGACGTCATTTGGGCGTACAGCGGCCATGTTGTTTAGTGGGTATGCCTAAAATGCGAAGGGAACAACGGTATTCGATAAATTGTGTGTCTGGAACGGACTAAAAAAGAAAAAAAAAAACACTGCTAAGAGCAGGAAGCGCATATGGCAACACGGAAATAAAGAAAACGGCGATCAAAAAATAGTATGCATGATATCTACACGGCCAGGAAAGTGCCCATGTCGACTCGCGCAGCGTAACGTCAAATAACGTCATACAGTCGAAAATGATCGGCGTGATAGAAAAGAGTAGAATTCTTAAAATACACCACATATCGAATTGTAGTTTCGGCACAATTCATCGCATTATACACACAGAACTGACAATTAGACGCCCGTGTGCCAGAAAGATTCCAAAAATGCTTAAGAGCTAGCCAACAGCGGCATGAATGCGTATAGCATGACGTTGTTATGACGTTGGGCCGGTTTTACTGTTGCTACCTTAGAAACGCACGTGATTTAACGCATAATTTTCATCAGATTTTATTCAAATTTTGTGCATATGTTAACTATATGTTAATTTACAACATGCATAGAGAAAGTAAATTTCCCACGACAATTACAAATTTGGCAGCACTTTTCCTCGAACTTTTTGAATCCCCCTCGTATTTTGAATATTTGACAATTTTGTAGGCTGTGCGGATACATTTAATGCCAGAATATATAGGCCTGCTATGCAAATACATACACTTTCAAAGTACTATCTTGGACCCGATAAAGTTATGGTATTTGGGGGTTCGAGGTACTCTCAAAATCCTTCTGGAAAATATGAAAAGACTTTAAACATTGGACGTGATTTTAAAACCAGATTCTTGAATAGTATACGAGTGTATATTGAAACCCCATCCCACAGATGAAAAGAATACAATACCATCCCAGCTTTGTTTTCGAGATTTTCAAAATTACTTATTTTAGGGCAAAAATGCGTACAATTTTTTTTTTTATAATTCGAAGCACTCCTAAAGGTTACTGTAATGCTGTCTTTAAGACACGCGCTCGTAACGCTGTCGTTTAGTGCCAGCGCCTAACATCTGGCCCCGTGGTTATATTTATTTTACATGCTAAACTCAACTGAGACATTAACTTCCGTTGATTTCTGCTATTTGAATATTTAAGAACAGTCTAAATACATGTTCAGTCACGGCATGAAAAAGTTTTATAACCTCGGTGCCTCGTCTTGCGAGCGATGTACATCCAGTTCGAGGGTCATACCAGAATTAACGACACAATCTAAATAAAACTAAAGCTTTACCACCTTTGCATTTCTAATGTACCAACAAACAAACTTTAATATGTTACTCAGTGATTCTTTCAAATGCGTGTCACAATGTCAGGTCTGGTTGCTAGCCAACTAAAGAATGCAAGACGGTAAATGACTTTGGCCGCAACCCATTGTTGTTGATAAAGTTGCTACTTGCCTGAGTTGGGGACCAGTATCTTAAAACTGGTAACAGATCTGTTGAAGATACAATACATGTTTACATTCTATACCTTCATAAAATAGAAGTCTATCGCCAACCAATGTTGACCTTTGCCTAACCTATCATTTCTAGATTGGCTCAATTGGCTCATTCAAATGGTAAACCCAACGTCATATCAAAGCGTGTTTTCTTTCGCGGAAGTCACGGACGCCATAATGGTTTCTGATGGCCAAATTTTCGGTTTAATTTTGCATACAGCTGCTATGAAAATAAGCTACCAAAATGAAGACGAAAATGATACAGAATGCTGTTTTCTAAGTCTTTCTAGTTAGAAATCATACGAGAAACGAGTTAACACGGGTAACTGTCGTGCCTTATTTCTGACGATTCGACCTGCGCAACGCACGTTCAAAACGGCGCGATGTAACTGTACATCTGACTTTAATGAAATGACGTTCTTCGACCTCAGATCTTGAGCCTCAGATCAATCCGTTATTTACAAATGACATGGAACATTTGAAACTTTTGTACATATATTGGTAATAAGGAAACACCAACATCGTCACCACCACCAACAAAAAACATTAACTCGATACTCGCTTTTCTTATCTCGAAACTCGCTTTTGTTAACTCGATACTCGCTTTTCTTAACTCGATACTCGCTTTTCATAACTCGAAACTCGCTTTTTTCATTTTAACTCGATACTCGCTTTTTTCAACTTGAAACTCGCTTTTCTTAACTCTAAACTCGCTTTTTCATTTCTTTACTCGATACTCGCTTTTCTTAACTCGAAACTCGCTTTTTCATTTCTTAACTCGATACTCGCTTTTCATAACTAGAAACTCGCTTTTCATAACTAGAAACTCGCTTTTCATAACTAGAAACTCGCTTTTCTTAACTCGATACTCGCTTTTCTTAACTAGAAACTCGTTTTTTTAACAAGAAACTCGCTTTTTTCAACTAGAAACTCGAAACTTACCAAAAGTGAAACTCTATTAATATATTCCATAGATGTCGAAAATTAGTTTTGAAGAGATATTTGCACGAAACCAAATAAATAAATTCTACAAATATGAAAAGAATCGGGAAGTAGGCGAGAAAACCATGATTTACGTATTAAATTCGCTTGTATCTATAGTTTACACAAATCTTTTGTTATGATACTGTACCATTCTCAAGATAAACCATTTTGCATCAGCTGTGCATAAACACATTTTATATAAGAACAATTTAAACGCT
Organism: Rugalucina vietnamica; assembly: GCA_964017185.1. NCBI lineage: Eukaryota > Metazoa > Mollusca > Bivalvia > Lucinida > Lucinidae > Rugalucina > Rugalucina vietnamica. The sequence goes on from OZ024883.1 coordinate 9,417,417, forward strand.
GTTTGTATATGTTTTCTTACCTTGTGTACTCCCGCGATACAGTTGTTTATATCCGCGTTTGGAAGACCTTTCCGCGTTTGTTGTATCTGGATGAACGGTGTGATATACCCGACAAAATAAACGCAATGATGAGATTTTTTCCATTAAGTCTTTATTAATTGCTCAAATTCAAAATGTTGAATTTTTCTAATTTCTAATTTGATCTTGATAAAATTCACGTACAGAGTACTGGAATTTATTTTCTTTAAAAATGTGTAGAGGAAAGACATTAATGCAGCCGGTAATCATGCTTTGAATGTGATTATTCAACGTACCACCAATTCAAGTTTTGGGTAGTTTTTCAATTTTGAGGCTGTACTAAACAAACTCTTGCAGTCTTTCGAAGCTTGTGAAGTTGAACCAATGTTGTTTGTCTTTAAACACTCCACTCTGATCAGCCATGGTCGTATTAGATCATTAAAATTATGATTGAAGGTTTCGCGTTTATAAGGTTTATCTCCAGTATGGAATTGTTTAACTTTTGCTCCGGGTTTCAGTAAGTTATTCGGCACCCAGGGAGCTCCATCATCGGACAGCTTACTGAATCTGTTGAGTCCTCGTATTTGCTTCATCAGGGTGGTTATCACGATTTATTTGTTTGTCCTTGATGATTCATTGACTAGGAAGAGATTCACCACGAGGAACGTGAGAATGACTAACTAAATGTTGTGAACCACTGCAGAAGATCAGGGTGAGGTTAGGCGCCTGCAAAACCGGTTTAAGCCTCCCAGTATTTTTTTTTATATATTACTGATCGTTCCAAGGCGATAGTTCTGTTGTGGTTCCGTTTGTTTTGTGTTTTGGAATCGAATTTTTGTACTGTTTGAACCTTATGTATGTTTTCGTATTCTTAGCTCACCTGAGCCGTTAGGCTCACAAGGTGAGCTCATAGTATACCCATGCTCCGTCGTCCGTCGTCGTCGTTGTCGTTGTCGTCGTTGTTCACACTTTTCAATCATCTTCTTCTCTGAAACCGCCTGGCCAATCAAATTCAAATTTCATGTGGAGCATCCTTAGGAAGGGGGAACGAAAGTTTGTATAAATGGTCCAGGTCACATGACCAAGCTGGCCGCCATGGCTATAAATAGCAAAAACCCTTAAAACTCTTCTTCTCCAGAACCAGAAGGCCTATGATTTTGAAACTTGGCATGAAGTATCTGGCAATGGAGCTCTACAAAGTTTATAATATGAAATAAAGGCACACTGCCTTAGCCGCAAACACACACGCTAAACCTTTTGCTAGAAATTTTTGTTGATTAACTTAATTTAATCGTTACCGACATCTTCAAGTGAAGTATTGTCAATTTGGTGTGACACCAGTAAACCATTCAGATTCAGTGTCTATCCAGCCGTCCAGTGGGAGAATACCAGACTATTTTGATTTGATTTGAAGGAGTGAGTTCTCAGCTCCCTGCTCCCTGATTCACCATTTAGGTGGGTGGAGGTTGGAGACAGGTAGGTAGGTAGGTAGGTAGGTAGGTGGGTGGATGTAGGTGGGTTGGTTGATAGATGTAGGCAGGTTGGTAGGTGGTAGGTCGGAGGGTGGAGGAAGGCAATTAGGTGGTTGGATGGGGGAGGTAGGTGGGTGGATGAGTGGACGTAGGTAAGTAGGTGGTAGGTAGCTAGGTAGTTAGGGGTGGAAGTAGGTAGGTAGGTGGGTGGGTGGAGGTAGGTAGATTAGTAGGTATGTAGGTACGTGAGTGGGTTGAGATAGGTAGGTAGGTGGGCGGGGGTAGGTAGGTAGTTATATAAGTAGGTGGATGGGTGGAGGTAGGTAGGTAGGTGGGTGTGTGGGTGGAGGTAGGTAGGTAGGTCGGAAGATAGGTAGCTGGATGTGATGAATGGATGGTGGGTGGAAGTAGGTAGGTAGGTAGGTAGGCAGGTGATGGTAGGTAGGCAAGTAGGTGTGTGGGTGGATGTAGGTAGGTAGGAAGGTGGTTAGGTTGGTAGGTTGATTGGTATGTAGGTTGGTGAGTAGGTAGAAATGAAGATGGGTTGGTATTTAGGTAGGTGGTAGGTGGTGTGTAGGCAGGTAGGTGGATATGTGGTTTGAGAATGGCGGGTTGGGTTTGTTGATAGGTAGGTAGGTAGGTATGTAAGTGAGTGAGTGGCTGGAATTGGGTGGATGGAAGTAGGTAGGTGGATGGGTATTTGGGTGGAGGTAGGAAGGTAGGTAGATAGTAGTTGGGTGGATGTAGGTGCGTGGAGGTAGGTTGTCCGGTGGGTGTGTGGGTGGATGTAAATAGGTAGGTAGATAGATAGTGGGTGGGTGGATGGGTGGGTGGAGGTAGGTCGGTGGGTGGGTGGAAGTAGGTGGGTGGCAATGTGTATGTAGGGTAGGTTAACAAAAAAGGTTGAAAAAGGTATAAATAATTTGGCTAAAAACCCAAACAAGAGGGTTTGGTGTGTACTAGTGAAGGGTCTCCGACTAAAAGCCAAAACGACTGTTGGGACCGAAACGACACGTTGGGTATCTGACAGGTCGATACGACTAGTGGGGCCGAAACGACCTGTTACAGATGTTTTGGGGTGTTCGAATCGAGAGAGAAACTATTCGCGCCCGAAACGACCCTTTTGTGGATCGGTTTGCTCGGCTCGAACCGGAACTGGAAAAAAAGTCCGGTAAACCGTGTTACCCAGAGATTGTCGTCAGAATTTGTAAATTTTGCTTTTAATATTTTTTTCACAGTTTTGTAAACAAATTTGATCTGAAATAGGACTTTTGGAAGTACGTTTCACATAGAAAAACGGTTTAGTCCAGAAAAGAAATGTACAAATTTCCCAGAATTAACGACAAAAATGGCCGCCCACAGAATTCCCCTTCCGGTTTGTGCTTCTCGCTTTGTAACAACAACAACAACTATATACACGTGTATACCCTTAAGCAAACACACATGTGTGTTTGCTATAAATCATGACCCTGGGATGACCTTGACCTTTTTCACGGCAAGGTCAACTTAGGTTGCCCATGCATTTGAATGGGGAAAATTGTTACAATGTCAATTGAAGGGCAAAACTTGCAGTAAATTTGCAAATGGACTGAATCTTTATGATTTAAAAAGGAAATTGACTCCAGAGGTTGCTCTGACCCTGCCCTGGGGTTATATACTTGTATATTACCATTCTAGTCAAACAAGTTTATTGGTATATCTCTCAGGTCTCAGGTGAGCGTTTACAGGACCATTGGTCCTCTGGTTATTTAAGTTCGGGTAACTGAGTGACCGCCTTTTGGGAAATAACTGCTCACTCGGCTTTCGATATGTTGTCTAAGTACATAATTGTCGGTTTAGTTTTTCCCACTTCGGTTTTTTGAGTAGGCGTTTCTTACACGGGTGGTAAAGTTTGGAACGACCTCCAAAAAGAGGTAGTGAATTTCTGTTCCAATCGCACATCCAGGAACTCGCGAGGTTGGTCCAAAGGCAAGAAACGGATAAACAAAGGTAGGTGTCGGTGGTTCTTATGATTTTTTTCTCAGTTTCTAGCGAAAAATGGATAATTATGGCAATGCTATGTCGTGTAAAGATGACTTCTCGATGCATACGGCCCAAAACTGCGGTTGAAACCGAAATAATTTCCGCTGGGTCGTTTTTAAAAGTTCGAACACGATGTAGCTTTTTCACAACAGTTTGTCAACGACTGACACCTTTTTGCAAAATTTGAGGTTTTCCACGATGAATACAGCCCCGGTACGCACGCCCTGGGGAAACGAGCACTCTGTATTACATATCCTGTTAAAAATGGCAACGGGGTGCATTATTTAAACAAATGATTGAGAAAATTCAAGTAGAGGTCGTTCCAATAAGTTGGAGCTTGTTCCAATTTGAATGAGATCGTTCCCATGCAGTGCTCTCCTGTTTAATAGAATGAAATTACTATCTGTGATATCAGACCAACCAAACTCAGACAAAAATGGGCTGTTGACATTTATTGAATCCAGATAAACATTGTGTCAGCAACATGGCAGGCATATCCCGGATCGGGTAAAGCTGGCAAGCCGCATAGGCTGAAATTGGCGATCCAGAATTTTATAATTCTATTGTATAATTTGCCAATGATGATTGATAAGTAGTAAATGTTACATAGAAAAGTATTTGTATTAAACAAGATTGTCAAATTTTGTTTATATTGACTTTTTTCTGTGTTTTAATTGTCCATTTTTGCCTTTTTTACATTCGTGTTGTGAAAAACACAGCAAAATAGTCAATAACAGCAATTTTTTGATAATTTTGTTTAATGCAAATACTTTTCTGTGTTACAATTGCTCCTTCTCAGTCCTCATTGACAAAGTATATAATATGATACAAAAAATCATCTGCCCTGGGTCCTCAATTTCAGCTAATTTCAGCTCGCTGGCTCGCTAGCTGTGCCAGTCATACCCGACCATATCCCAGCCGGGGATCGAACTCGTAGCCTCTCATAGTCCACTTGTAATGATTGAATATTTGATGCAATATCGTTCCAAATTATATGAAATTGTTTGCAGTGTTTCCTTATATAGAAATGAAATTGTAGTCTACACCCTTCTTTGATACTTCTTATCTTTATTTGTTTTATTTTATTTTACTAGACATCTCAGAAAGAGATGATGCGTTATGAAAATGATTCATTCGTGTTTCTTAAACTCTACGCTTGGATCCCTTCAATTGCATTTTTGTATATTTCAGATGGGTTTTTGTTGGAGTGTATGTGTAGCTTTTTCATTTTTGTTTAATACATTTAACAACAGAAAGAGCGAAACAATTTACGACACGAGAACCCGACAAAGCAAGAATCGCATGCACTGTCTTTGCAATAGTTTTTTGATACTTTTTTTTTTCAAAATCAACCTTTCCTGAAATACATAAAAAATATGACCGTGTCACAATCCTTTTGCGTTCCAAAAGTCTTAAAAAGAGCAAGAAAACATGAAAATCGGTTTACACATAAAAGCAGGAATAAGAAACTATCTCTGCAAAGAACAATTTGTTCTCTGCAAAGAACAATTCAAGTTTAAATCACAAGCCAGAAACCGCTTACAAACGGTCATTAGCAAGGTATCAGTCGTAGGAGAATCGATTTCAAACATCAAAATATTACACTGTTTCAAACGCTATCATTTTTGTCTGAGTTTTGCTGGTCTTCTATCACAGATATTAATTTCATTGTATAAAACAGGAGAGCACTGGGAACGATCTCATTCAAATTGGAACAAGCTCCAACTTATTGGAACGACCTCTACTGGAATTTTCTCAATCATTTGTTTAAATAATGCACCCCGTTGCCATTTTTAACAGGATATGTAATACGGAGTGCTCGTTTCCCCAGGGCGAGCTTACCGGGGCTGTATGCTTCGTGGAAAACCACGAATTATGCAAGAAGGTGTCAGTTGTTGACAAACTGTTGTGAAAAAGCTAAATCGTGTTCGAACTTTTAAAAACGACCCAGCGGAAATTATTTCGGTTTCAACCGCAGTTTTGGACCGTATGCATCGAGAAGTCACCTTTACACGACATAGCATTGCCATAATTATCCATTTTTCGCTAGAAACTGAGAAAAAAATCATAAGAACCACCGACACCTACCTTTGTTTATCCGTTTCTACCCAGATAGCAAATATCATTGGGCCAACATTGCATATTAATTGGGTAATTGGCGTTTGGTTGCGGTCGCATGTACATGATTGGGCCAATGTTGGCGTAGTAGTGCAATTACATGCAATATTTGCCGACGTTGGCCCAATTTTGGCAAATGATCTGTTACTGCAATGGATCATGAAAGTGATTTTCTTTCACAGAAACAAGAGTGGCCGAATATTTGTTAGCCATTTTAATAACCGATGTACTTATACCCAGCAGGCTAGCCTGGGTCCAGTCGTCAATATAATTATTTTTCTATTATTATTTTTTTCGACAATGTGTTCGTTATAAAAATTACACATCAAATTAATGTATCGGTAGTCGTTATTGATTTCCGTAGATATTGACCAAGAAACAAAAAAAAAAATAATAAAATAAAATAAAATAAATAAAATAAAAAAGAGAGAAAATGATCAGGCTGGAACCCGGGCTACCAGCAGGCACACAACGTTCGTTGATATTGTGTGCCTGCTGGGATAGAAATATTATTTTTATATTATTTTTAGTTTAGTAGTTTAGATGACATTAATGCATAATAGTTTAAGACTTTAAGTTCGAATTGACATGTGTTAGCTGAAGTGACCGTGTATGGCAAGGCTCATTCAAAGGGGCCTGAGAAAATAAATTAAACTTGTCGTGTACACTTTCCGTTGGCCGATGGTTGGCATATCATTGGCCGATTCGTATATGATTAAATACTGACCGGTGTTAATCGATACATTAATTGTCTTTAACTTTTATTCAATAAAGAGACTGAATAAACAGTCTGGTTTCCTCATAGTTTCAATTTATATATCAATCATAAATAATTATTATGATTTATATATAAATCAACACCAATGATTTTAAAACCATTATCTTAATTAGCAGTTACTTCCTTGACCAGGCCATTTAAATTTACTGTATATCTATTCTGTAAATATTTAGTAAGCAATGTGAGCAAAATTGAAGTTAACACCTTTTTCACTGTAACACCATAACATTGTGGTTTATTATTTGCTTCGCTGCTCCAGCCAGAGTACAAGAGTACATCAGTTGTCATAGCAACGAGAAAATTTCTCAGGCATTTGAGAATTATGAACAGGTGTTTCGCATGAAGTTTTAGAGAAGTCAGTTTTGCATGTTAAGAAACAGACACTCTGAGGTTTAGAAGGTAAGTTTTATAAAAATTATTATTTTGCATTAATTATTAAGCTCATTTCTCCATCTTGTTAAAGGCAGATGCGAAAATATAATTGATTTCATATTGTATATTTCGTTGTTTTATATTCTTCATTACAACAAAGAGGTTTTAGTTTTAACATGTATTTCTTTAACAGCTATTCCTTAATGAGCTAAATGCATGCGTTAATTTGTTGCATAAATGAGGTTAGTTTATGTTTTTGTCATTGTGCTGTATTTATTCGTTTGTTTTCAGAAGACCAGATATCAAAGTAATCCAGCACAGAGAAAACGAAAAATGAAGAGTTTACCTTCTCCAAAGACAAGAGACCAAGCTCGACTGTCACCATGGTGCTGCAGATCAAGAAACTGTACCGAGTGGACATATGCGATAGAAATACATCGTCGATAGCTTGTAATGAGCACATTCAAACAGTGATGGGCCAACAAAATGCGAAACCTCAGCCATGATTGGCCCAATGTCGAACCAATGTTATGGGCCTTGAATGGGCCGATGAGCAAACGCTACGTTGGCCCATTCAAGATTTACAACCATGGACCAATCGTGCGGCGTCCGATGGGCCAATGAAGGGCCAATGTATACGTGCTATCTGGGTAGCCTTTGGACCAACCTCGCGAGTTCCCGGATGTGCGATTGGAACAGAAATTCACTACCTCTTTTTGGAGGTCGTTCCAAACTTTACCACCCGTGTCTTACTGATTGCGTTTTTTCCTGATCATTGCCTGCTTGTACCTTTCTTGAAAAGGGTGTCAAATGACATGAGGTGCCCACGCCTTTAGAACCCGTCTTTGAACAACATACAGATAAGAGAGAGAGATTATGTGTTTGAGTACCTTCAGGACTGGTGTACTCAAAACATTCCATACACCTACAGCAATTATTGTAAGGAGACTGTAAAATGATAAACTTTTAATGGGACTTTAAACATTTGACCCCCACATGGTTTATAGCAGAGTTTTATAAGATACCTGAATAGTATGAGCCGCATAATGAGAAAACCGGATATTTGCATAAGCGAAAACAAAGGCGCAGATCAGCAGTGCAGTAACTGCACAACGGATCAGCGCCTTTGTTTTCGCTACTCGGTTAGTAAAATTGCTCTATTAATTGTAGCCAAAATTTCAAGCATCTAGCTTGCTTTTGTGTCGCACCCGGTCGGAAACCCCGAAGACCGGTTCTCTCACGTCGAGACTCATATGGCTTTAAAATTATATCATTACTTGTGATTTTTATGAAAAAAAAAAATGATACACGGTACCCATTTCGTTTATTTTGTCGGGCGCAATTACACGATTACATTTACATAATCTCAAAGACATGTTCTTCAGTGAAACATTGCATATCTTTTAAATTCTGGGGTCGATACTCTGCGCTAGAAAAATTGCGATTGACCAGGTGGGGGTCAAATGTAAAAGTGGCATAAAATGTACAGTTTTAATTCTCTTTACAATGATTAATGCTTGTGTTTGGACCCTTTTGAAAACCCTTGTATGTACTCAGACACTTATTTCTACCATATTGTATCTGCATTTTGTTCGAACAAGCGTTCTACCCTTTGACACCTGTTTGAAAATCGATTGTATACAGCGAATAAACCATACAAACCGTAAAACATTTTAAGCATATTTTTAATTACTATAACGGTCATGACCGATCAAATTTGAGTTTCTAAAAACGAACAACATCGGCTCAACTTCACAAGCTTCTAAAATAATGCAAAAAATATTGTAATCCCAGCTTAACGGCCTAGGGGATTTAAGGCCTGATTTTGGCCTCATGCGTTGGTAAAAAGATTGAATTTTGGAATTTTTGAGTTGAAAAATATTGCAAATAGCGGGTATATGTACTTGTTTATAAATTCTAGCATAACTATCATATGTAAATTACACATGTTGCCATGGCAACGCTCCGAAAAGGAAAGAAATGCCAATTTTTGCAATTTTGGGTCTATTTTTCACCATTTACATCATTTTCTACTACCGGCCCACGCGACGAACAATTTCTTATTATGAAATAATTATGAAGTATCATCCAGATATATTGTATGCAAAGTATCATTTTGTTGGTCAGTTGGGCCCCCAAACTTCTATGAACCGCCCCTTATAGCATGTTACAAATAACATATAATTTTCTTGTTAAACTTAACACAACGTGATAACCGTAACAGCGGCCCCATACCCGTGCGGTTAAGAGCGCTGTATTTTAATCACTCGACCATCTCACCGCTGTGTCTGGTGTGACACACGTAGTAGAACGGTGTCAACACCGTCAGAGACCGGAACACACAGTATCTTAACGTAACAAAACGTGTTAAGCGGTACGAGACCTGAGACGACCGTGATCAAAAGCAGCCGAAAGTAGAAGATCCGTAGCTTGCCGGGCTATTCACTAGCTTCCCATTGCACCACGGACCGCCTCCAAGTTTCGCTACGACGTCGAGTCAGATGTCCGTGCACAATAACGTTACAAGAAAAGATTGAAGCCGGTATCATAGCATCGCGGCTACAGCGCGTTCTAATGCGTGTTTTTACATGCGCTTTAATTGCAATTTGTAGCGACAGCTACGAGCATTAATGTACGCGTCAGTATAGCAACATCAGCTACGTATGTTTTATGCAAGACTGTGATTAATTAAACACCTTGCAAGATGCCTTGTCCAAAAAGACGGGCTGGCCCTGTGAACATAACGTAACGTAACGTAAAAACGACTTAAACGTCAAAATGTTACATCAGGGAAAATCAACACAGTTTTGTTGATAGTGAACGCAGAATCATTTTATATATATCACATGAAAGATTGGTTTAGGAACTTTAACGCCATGCAAACCAAAACCTAAAACGATGTAGTCTAACATGAATATTATCATACGGAACAAACGACGTATGGAATTTTATCTAAAAATCGGTAGTGTTACATTTTTTAAGATCCGGAAAATTTTATGTTTTAATTATTTTCAATTTTTGAAACGAATTTATTTTCACATACAGCGTGAATGCGCATTTATGGAACTAAACGTCCATATAAAAATTTAGTAATTTACTATTTTTGTAGTATTTTTATTATACAAACAAACAACACACTACCTAGAACTTTTCACACTGAACCTGACATTTTCGGACCTCCCGAACAAGATGCGTTTGTATATCAAATATTTCGTCTTCTGGCTTCAGCTTTTGTTACGTCAGACTGACACGGTAGTGTTACATTTTTTAAGATCCGGAAAATTTTATGTTTTAATTATTTTCAATTTTTGAAACGAATTTATTTTCACATACAGCGTGAATGCGCATTTATGGAACTAAACGTCCATATAAAAATTTAGTAATTTACTATTTTTGTAGTATTTTTATTATACAAACAAACAACACACTACCTAGAACTTTTCACACTGAACCTGACATTTTCGGACCTCCCGAACAAGATGCGTTTGTATGTCAAATATTTCGTCTTCTGGCTTCAGCTTTTGTTACGTCAGACTGACACGATGTGTTAAGTTCAGCCCGTTTTATTGCGACCAATTACGTTTCTTATTTTCCGATTTTTAAATTGTTCAAAATTTGCCACGGCATCCACTGCTATCACGGCCTGATAAGGGTGTCTCTATCCAGTTCGCCTGCGTTGCCTCACGTTTATCCCGTTTTGATCACGGTGTTTTGAAACGGGCTGCCGTGAACGCCGGGAACATCGTGTAAACGCTACATTACGCGAAAAGAATGGCGCAAATCATTTTAGTATCACGATAATATATGTCCCCTAACACACCACTTTTATGTAGCAAAATTGGCAGTGTAGAGGTATAATACATATTTTTCTCATTTTTGCTCGAAAACATAGATTGTGGGTACTCGTTAGAACCGCCTCATAGAAAAAAAAATGTTTATCCCTGTACACCCCAGTTTTACTACACAGAAATGGGGTATAAGGGGGTCTACATTTTACTGATATCATTACGAAAACACGCTCATGTAATATACAGATTTTTCTTAAGTTGTAAACATTGAACATTTTCAGTAGAAAATATTTGATATTTTTCTTATTTTTGCTCAAAGCGTAGAGTAGATTGTGGGTACACGTTAGGCGGTTCTAACGAGTACCTACAATCTATGTTTTGGAGCTAAAATAAGAAAAATAGATATACCCCCGCATATCCCAATTTTGCTATATAAAATGGAAAATGGGATATAAGGGTGTATGTATCATACGGAAATGTTATCCTGGGGCCAGTTGCTCAAAACTTTGTTAGCTTAACGTAATCGTAAGAGGTAAACTCATTAAGTAAACGCCGACTACATAAGCAAATACATTGTTATTTTTTGTTGATAAAATGTGAGAATCCTTTGCAATTCTCACATTTTATCAGTCATGTTAAACTATAGAATGGCTTCTGTAACCAGTTATCGGTCGTGATCTGCCTAAAAATCAATAAACCGATTGTCTCCCTTACATCATGGTCCAAGGTATTGTAATCGCGTGACTGAATTGATAATCGATACAGGTTTATCCAGGTAAGTATGTAGCATTGGTTATATTGTCACACAGTATTACCTCTCAGGTAGCTGACACTGAATTTTGCTAGTTCACGGGTCCCCGACAATAAGTTATACAAGTGGTAAACCGCCACTGTATTCGCATTTTGAAATTATTTGAAATTGCATGTATTTTATTTTCTCTTGTTGCTTACATTGTAAGTCTGCTTAAATGAATTTGAAAACTTTGAATTCTAATGCCGGAAGTGAAATATATACATAAAATTTAGATAAAAATTTTAATGTTTACATGAACTTTTAGAATATTTTATGCAATTTTTGAAAATTATTTGATCAATTTAGTAACAGGTAATTTCATGTCGCATGAATTGATGTCTAGGCTCAATGACCAAGAGGAATATATGGTATTATTAAATGTTTTCGAATTAAATGTTAACATACACCATGATGCACATTTTATTCTGCATTTAATTGAAAAGTAAAGTTACTTAATCTCCACATATCTGTAGGCAGCAAATAAGCACGCTGGTATCCGGACAAAATCCCCCCCGGACAGAATCCCCCCCACTCTTTTTTGATGACTAGGACAGAATCCCCCCCCCCCCCCAGTATATCTTGCAAATAGGACAGAATCCCCCACCCCTTCTCAGACAGAATCTACTTCAATAATTGAGCAATCTTTGAATTTATTTAGATATTATTAAGTTGACTATAATAAGTGGTGATTAGAGAAAATTAAATATGACAATTTGCTTATTTTCGATACCTTTTACTATAACTTAGTAAATTACTCAACACATAGAAGTTTGTCTCAACTCATTTTTGCTATTAGCAGTAATTATAACATATTAATATGCAGCTTTCTTTAAAAAATAAAAACCAAACAACATAATTATCCAATCATTAGCAAACAATGAATAAATAAACTTTTTTGATGCAAAAATAATTGACCTATAGATGTAAAATGTAACAATATGATTATGGAGATTCAGACTGGGAGTGGGGGGGATTCTGTCCTATTTGCAAGATATACTGGGGGGGATTCTGTCCTCGTCAACAAAAAAGAGTGGGGGGGGGATTCTGTCCGGGGGGGATTTTGTCCTACACTCAAGCACGCTGATTGAAATAACTTCAATGCAAGGCTTCTTTATTGTGTTTCAAACGTGTTTAAACCTTACCCCTATATGAGCCGCGTCATGAGGAAACCGAATTTCAACAAGTGCGAAGACAAAGACTCAGATCAGCTGTGGGGTAATTGCAAAGCTATAAAACTACAGATAGTTGCAAAGCTATCAAACATGCAGATAGTACAATCCCTATTATCTGAGAGCTTTCTGCTTCTAGCCATCTTCTGTGTTTTCACAGGTCGGTTTGACTCGGAGCTGGTCGTAAATACCGAAGACAGGTTTTCTTTCGCTGTGGCTTATATATTACTTATATCTAGTAAAGTACCCGTGCCGGTCTATAATTCAAAACAGCAGGAACATTTTGAAAATGATTTGATGAATGATTAGATTTAGAAAACTTGGCAAAACTTATATAAAATCATCTTTTGGCGAATTCGAGCAGAATATTGAAAAAAAAAAAAAAAAAAAAACCCTGCGTGGTCAATAATTGAATCCTACTGCACCTCGCGCTCGCATTTTAATGCATGATCATTTCTTATTTTAGAATGCGATTAGCAACATTGGTACGGATTTGATAGCTAATCATAGCTACCAATTTGGTCTGAGAGCGACATGCCGACCCGAAAGTAGATTTTCTCACAGTAATGACTATAAATTAGTGTTACGAAAACATGAGCAGGGAATATACCTGACATTGTATTTTGACCAGCGTCTTTATTTCATCGCCAAAGGGTAAATAGTCATAAAATCATGCCTCTTATAAAAACATTCAACTAGGATTATGGCATTCTCGAGACAATTTTGGCAGCGTCGTGAGAAAATCCGTTTTACACAGGTAAATGTTTGCTGAAAAATCATGCAGGCTGGTCGATATCATGGACTTTGATTACATATAGTTCAAAACATTTTAATTCTAAACGCAAAGAGTTAATGGATGGCCATAAAAGAATTGAAATTTCCTGCATTAATTACGGTATTAATAATATTCAAGTTTGAAATTTTAAAGAATCGTTAACTAACGATGTTGTTAATTTTGAACAACTGGGCCCGGTTGAGGAGACGCTGCCGTAGCAAAACTTTTTGACGTACGTAAAATAGCAAATTAAACAATCAAAATAGATTAACGTAATATAAATCTAAAATAACGAGCCAACGTACCTGTAGCCAAACAAGCACATAGTAGAACCACCGCACACAACACACCAAAACTGTTCATTTCGGAGGCTACAACTGACTTCTAGGATATGGGTCTGCAGCGTGGACGTGGCGATTTTATACAAGAAAAAAAAAATGCCGTTAGGTATGGGACATCTGCTTGAAGCTTTATGTGACTGTGACCCGGGGTCAGAAGTACACCTACTGTCATATTTGCGAATAACAAAATTTGCCACGTCCAGCCTGTACACAACATTACGAAAGCATACCTATAATTGCAGTAGTATCTACTTGCAACATCCTTGCCGAGTACGTCGTTGCTGGGTACGGTTTAATATCATTGCCCAGAACGGTAAAAGCTATTTTAAGCTAATTATAAATAGAATCGTTAAAACGCTATTTATAAATAAAATCGTTTAGATATATTGACAGTGTAACTTACATAATGAGTACCTTTGATGGTCCAATTTTACATGTATATAGATTTTTTATTTTTGTTTTGATTTAATTACGTTCAGGTTTAAAATTCATTGTCAAGAAGATTAAATATTATTGTATTCTGCAGACCCTTAAACCCACTTGTATAAAGTAAAACTCAAAATTGAAGGGTATATATATTTTATTTATTTTTTTTTTTTTTTGGCCGACAAGAGATAGTCTAGCAGATATGCATTTTTATACAGTCGTGACAGTGAGTTTGGCGTTTTTGTGGATTAACGCCCCAGTCAACGATGTTTCAGTCACTGTCATGTCTAGCAAGAGCTCAAGTTTTTAACAGTGTTAAAGATTCAACGTGTTTTGTGAAAGGTCTCATACCTGCTATCCATTTGGGTTCTCAACCAAAGACCTTTTCGTTCTGAGTCCGATCATCGACCGATAGGCGACCGCGCTACCCTGAACGAACAATTTAAATAAAATGTTTTTCCAACATGCAAAATTTAATGATTAAAGATTTGGGTGCCCATTAAGTGTTTTGATTGTTTGTTTGTTTGTTTGTTTGTTTGTTTGTTTGTTTGTTTGTATCAAGGGTTAACGAGGGAGTCAACAAATTTTCAGTCATGTCGGCAAAGCGGCAATGTTCCATGGGTATAAGACAGTTATGGGCCAATGTGTCTTGCTCAATGACACAACACGGCAGCCCAAGTGGGGATCGAACACAGGCCCTCTCGATTTGGAGTTAGTTGGTCTACCGCTAGGCCGTGCTATCCTGAGTGACGTTCATGTGCAACATTTGAACTCGGGTGTATTTTTGCACACTGGATGTAAATTTGAACCCCGGGTGTATGGTATGCCATGAAAACTACACCCTGCAAAACTACACTCTGGTGCAAATTTTCTCCTACTTGCCAGGTGGAGCAAATTGAATTGCAGCCGGGTGTATTTTTGCACCCGTGTGTATTGTGTGTATATGAACGCAAAACGCTTAATCGTTACACTTTCTTGTTTGTTTGAATTGATACTTTACGTCCCAGACAATAGCTTAGGTCATATCTGGAGATTGTATCCACTTTATGGGCCTTTCACTCAAAGTTAGGATGTCATGACATCCAAAAATGCTAAAGATATAACCACACAGCTAAGCCAATAAGGCTTATAGGTATGATCAGTTTGACTAGAAACCATTTTTCTTGGGCAGGCTCAAGCCGCAGCGGTTTACCAGTAGTCAGATTACCAGTCAGTAGCGAACATGCTTTGCCTGAGGCACAAACAGCCCATCTACATCAAATGACCTCTGCTAATAATGAGCATTTTAGTCAAAATTTAATGTCAAAACCAGGCGAATATGAACATGATCTCGCTGCATATGGCCGCTACACAAGCGGATGAAAAATTACACCCGGTTGCAAATACAGCATATGAACACGGCTTTAGATTGTAATTTAGTACTGCAGATCTATTGAACAGCGAAAGACAACGTGTTTGTCCTAAACACCGCGGTTTTCATTGTTGGCATATAGTATAGTATGCCATATAGGCTCTCTGAAGAGCCTAAAGTAGCCTAAACACCCATTTTCACTGCTCTTAAAGGATCTAAGTTTTATATTTGTATTCTACAATGGAGAACTATCAGTGGTTTAAGGGTGATGTCGTAACAATGTCCCCAGTAGACATATACAGTGTCATTCTCTTCAGCATCGTCCCCAGTAGGGATCTACAACACCATTCCCTACCATTCCGTCCCCAGTAGAGATCTATCGCCCCATTCCCTACCACAACGTCCCCAGTAGAGATCTACAGCGACATACCCTACCACACCGTCCCCAGTAAGGATCCACAGCGCCATAACCTACCACACCATCCCCAGTAGAGATCCACAGCACCATATTCTACTGGACCGTCCCCAGTAGAGATCTACAGTACGGTATTCTACCACACCGTCTCCAGTAGAGATATACAGCACCATACCCTACCACACCGTCTCCAGTAGAGATCTAAAGCGACATAGCCTACAACACCGTCCCCAGTAGAGATCTACAGCACCATATTCTACTGGACCGTCCCCAGTAGAGATCTACAGTGCGGTATTCTACCACACCGTCTCCAGTAGAGATATACAACGCCATATCCTACCACACCGTCCCCAGTAGAGATAAAATGTGTCAGTCTCTTCAGCATCGTCCCCAGTAGAGATCAACAACACCACACCCTACCATTCCGTCCCCAGTAGAGATCTATCGCCCCATTTCCTACTACAACGTCCCCAGTAGAGATCTAAAGCGACATACCCTACCACACCATCCTCAGTAGAGATCTAAAGCACCATATTCTACTGGACCGTCCCCAGTAGATATCTACAGTCGGGTATTCTACCACACCGTCCCCAGTAAAGATATACAGCGCCATATCCTACCACACCGTCCCCAGTAGAGATATGCACTGTCATTCTCTTCAGCATCGTCCCCAGTAGGGATCTACAACACCATACCCCACCATTGCGTCCCCAGTAGAGATCTATTGCCCCGTTCCCTACCACAACGTCCCCGGTAGAGATCTACATTGGGGTAGTCTACCACACCGTCTCTAGTAGAGACATACAGCGTCAAACCCTACCACAGCGTCCCCAGTAGGGATTAACAGTGTCATTCTCTTCATCATCGTCCCCAGTAGGGATCAACAACACCATACCCTTCCATTCCGTCCCCAGTAGAGATCTATAGCCCCATTTCCTACCACAACGTCCCAAGTAGAGATCTACAGCGACATACCCTACCACACCGTCCCCAGTAGAGATCTACAGCACCATATTCTACTGGACCGTCCCCAGTAGAGATCTACAATGCGGAGTACTGTACCACACCGTCTCCAGTAGAGATATACAGCGCCATACCCTACCACTCACTCCAGTAGAGATATACAGTGTCATTCTCTTCAGCATCGTCCCCTGTAGGGATCTACAACACCATACCCCACCATTGCGTCCTCAGTAGAGATCTATTGCCCCATTCCCTAACACAACGTCCCCAGTAGAGATCTACATTGCGGTAGTCTACCACACCGTCTCCAGTAGAGACATACAGCGCCATACCCTACCACACCGTCCCCAGTAGAGATTAACAGACTGTCATTCTCTTCATCATCGTCCCCAGTAGGGATCAACAACACCATACCCTTCAATTCCGTCCCCAGTAGAGATCTATCGCCCCATTTCCTACCACAACGTCTCCAGGAGAGATCTACAGCACCATATTCTACTGGACCGTCCCCAGTAGAGATCTACAATGCGGTAGTGTACCACACCGTCTCCAGTAGAGATATACAGCGCCATACCCTACCACTCCGTCTCCAGTAGAGATATACAGTGTTATTCTCTTTAGCATCGTCCCCAGTAGGGATCTACAACACCATACCCTACCATTCCGTCCCCAGTAGAGATCTATCGCCACATTCCCTACCACAACGTCCCCAGTAGAGATCTACAGCGACATACCCTACCACACCGTCCCCAGTAAAGATCCACAGCGCCATAACCTTCCACAACATCCCCAGTAAAGATCCATAGCGCAATAACCTACCACACCGTCCCCAGTAGAGATCTACAGCACCATATTCTACTGGGCCGTCCCCAGTAGAGATCTACAGTACGGTTTACTACCACACCGTCTCCAGTAGAGATATACAACGCCATATCCTACCACACCGTCCCCAATAGAGATGTACTGTGTCATTCTCTTCAGCATCGTCCCTAGTAGGGATCAACAACAACATACCCTACCATTCCGTCCCCAGTAGAGATCTATTCCCCCATTTCCTACCACAACGTCCCCAGTAGAGATCTAAAGCGACATACCCTACCACACCGTCCCCAGTAGAGATCTACAGCACCATATTCTACTGGATTGTTCCCAGTAGAGATCTACACTACGGTATTCTACCACACCCGTCTCCAGTAGAGATATGCAGTGTCATTCTCTTCAGCATCGTCCCCAGTAGGGATCTACAACACCATACCCCACCATTGCGTCCTCAGTAGAGATCTATTGCCCCATTCCCTACCACAACGTCCCCAGTAGAGATCTACATTGCGGTAGTCTACCACACCGTCTCCAGTAGAGACATACAGCGCCATACCCTACCACACCGTCCCCAGTAGAGATTAACAGTGTCATTCTCTTCATCATCGTCCCCAGTAGGGATCAACAACACCATACCTTCAATTCCGTCCCCAGTAGAGATCTATCGCCCCATTTCCTACCACAACGTCTCCAGGAGAGATCTACAGCGACATACCCTACAACACCGTCCCCAGTAGAGATCTACAGCACCATATTCTACTGGACCGTCCCCAGTAGAGATCTACAATGCGGTAGTGTACCACACCGTCTCCAGAGGTATTCAGCGCCATACCCTACCACTCCGTCCCCAGTAGAGATATACAGTGTCATTTTCTTCAGCATCGTCCCCAGTAGGGATCTACAACACAATACCCTACCATTTCGTCCCCAGTAGAGATCTATCGCCCCATTCCCTACCACAACGTCCCCAGTAGAGATCTACAGCGACATACCCTACCACACCGTCCCCAGTAAAGATCAACAGCGCCATAACCTACCACACCGCCCCCAGTAAAGTTCTACAGCACCGTATTTTACTGGACCGTCCCCAGTAGAGACCTACAGTACGGTTTACTACCACACCGTCTCCAGTAGAGATATACAACGCCATATCCTACCACACCGTCCCCAGTAGAGATATACTGTGTCATTCTCTTCAGCATCGTCCCTAGTAGGGATCAACAACACCATACCCTACCACAACGTCCCCAGTAGAGATCTACAGCACCATATTCTACTGGACCGTCCCCAGTAGAGATCTACAATGCAGTAGTGTACCACAACGTCTCCAGTAGAGATATACAGCGCCATACCCTACCACTCCGTCCCCAGAAAGATAATACAGTGTCATTCTCTTCAGCATCGTCCCCAGTAGGGATCTACAACACCATACCCTACCATTTCGTCCCAAGTAGAGATCTTTCGCCCCATTCCCTACCACAACGTCCCAAGAAGAGATCTACAGCGACATACCCTACCACACCGTCCCCAGTAAAGATCAACAGCGCCATAACCTACCGCACCGTCCCAAGTAGATATCTACGGCACCATATTTTACTGGACCGTCCCCAGTAGAGATCTACAGTGCGGTTTCTACTACACCGTATCCAGTAGAGATATACAACGCCATATCCTTCAGCAACGCTCAAGTAGAGATATACTGTGTCATTCTCTTCAGCATCGTCCCCAGTAGGGATCAACACACCATGCCCTACCATTCCGTCCCCAGTAGAGATCTATCGCCCAATTTCCTACCACAACGTCCCCAATAGAGATCTAAAGCGACATACCCTACCATTCCGTTCCCAGTAGAGATCAACAGCACCATATTCTATTGGACCGTCCAGAGTAGAGATCTACAGTTCGGTATTCTACCACACCGTCTCCAGTAGAGATATACAGCGCCAAACCCTACCACAGCGTCCCCAGTAGAGATATGCAGTGTCATTCTCTTCAGCATTGTCTCCAGTAGGGTTCTACAACACCATACCCCACCACTGCGTCCCCAGTAGAGATCTATTGCCCCATTCCCAACAACAACGTCCCCAGTTGAGGTCTGCATTGCGGTAGTCTACCACACCGTCTCCAGTGATACATACAGCGCCATAACCTACCATTCCGTCCTCAGTAGAGATATACAGTGTCATTCTCTTCAGCATCGTCCCCAGTAGAGATCTACAACACCATACCCTACCATTCCGTCCCCTGTAGAGATTTCGCCCTATTCACTACCACAACGCCCCCAGTAGAGATATACAGCGACATACCCTACCACACCGTCCCCAGTAGAGATATACAAAGCCATAACCTACCACACCGTCCCCAGTAGAGATCTACAGCACCATATTCTACTGGACCTTCCTCAGTAGAGATCTACAGTGCGGTAGTCTATCACACCCTCCCCAGTAGAGATATACAGCGCCATACGCTACCACTCCGTCCCTTGTAGAGATATACAGTGTCATTCTCTCCGACATCGTCCCAAGTAGGGATCTACAGCACCATATCCTACCATTCCGTCCCCAGTAGAGATCTATCGTCCCATTCCCTACCACAACGTCCCCAGTAGAGATCTACAGCTACATACCCTACCACACCGTCCCCAGTAAAGATTTACAGCGCCATACCGTACCACACCGTACCCAGAAGAGATCTACATAATCTACCACACCGTCCCTAGTAAATATCTATCGACCCATTCCCTACACAACGTCCCCAGTAGAGATTTACAGCGACATACCCTACCACACCGTCCCAAGTAGAAATCTATCGCCCCATTCCCTACCACAACGTCCCAAGTAGAGATCTACAGCAACATACCCTATCACACAGTCCTAAGTAGACATTTAAAGCGAACTACTCTACCAATACGTCCCCAGTAGAGATCTACAGTGCGGTAGTCTACCACACCGTCTCCAGTAGAGATATATAGCGCCATACCCTACCACTCCGTCCCAAGTAGAGATATACAGTGTCATTCTCTTTAGCATCGTCCCCAGTAGGGATCTACAGCACCATACCCTATCATTCCGTCTCAAGTAGAGATCTACAGCACATTAATCTACCACACCGTCCCCAGTAGAGATATATCGACCCATTCCCTACCACAACATCCCCAGTAGAGATCTACAGCTACATACCCTATCACACAGTCCCAAGTAGACATCTAAAACGAACTACTGATTGTTAGTTTGGTTTTTCCCACCTTGGTTTTTGGAGTGGGAGTCTTTTTCTGATTGCGCCTTTTCCTGATCTTTGCCTACTTGTATTGTCTACCAATACGTCCCCAGTAGAGATCTCCAGCGACATACATAGAGATCTACATAACCATTATCTACTGGACCATACCCAGTAGAGATCTAGAATGCGGTAGTCTACCACACCGTCACCAGTAGAGATATACAGCGCCATACCCTACCAATCCGTCCCTAGTAATTCAGTGTCATTTTCTTCAGCATCATCCCCAGTAGGGATCTACAACAACATACCCGACCATTCCGTCCCCAGTAGAGATCAATCGCCCAATTCCGTGTCACAACGTCCCCAGTAGAGATCTACAGCGCCATACCCTATCACTCCGTCCACGGTAGAGATCTATCGACATTTTCCCTACCATAACGTCCCCGGTAGAGATCTACAGTGACATACCCTACCACACCGTCCCAGTAGAGATCTATCGCCCCATTTCCTACCTTAACGTCCCCAGTAGAGATCCACCTTTACATACCCTATCACACTGTCCCGAGTAGATATCTAAAGCGAACTACTCTACCAATACGTCTCCAGTAGAGATCTACTGCACCATATTCTACCGGACCGTCCCCAGTAGAGATCAACATAGCGGTATTCTACCACACCGTCTCCAGTAGAGATATACAGCGTCATACCCTAAAACACCGTCTCCAGTAGAGATATACAGTATCATCCTCTTCAGTATCCTTCACAGTAGGTATCTACAAAACCATACCCTACCATTCCGTCCCCAGTAGAGATATGTATTGCCCCATTCCCTACCACAACGTCCCCAGTAGAGATATACAGTGCGGTAGTCTCCCACACCGTCTCCAGTAGAGACATAAAGAGTCATACAGCGCCATACCCTACCACCCCGTCCCTAGAAGAGATATACTGTGTCATTTTCTTTAGCATTGTCCCCAGTAGGGATTTACAACACCATATCCTACCGTTCCGTCCCCAGTAGAGATCCATCGCCCCATTTCCTACCACATCGTCCCCAGTAGAGATCTCCAGCGACATACCCTACCACACGGTCCCCAGTAGAGATCTACAACACCATAATCTACCACACCGTCTCCAGTAGAGATATTTCGCCCCAATCCCTACCACAACGTCCCCAGTACAGATCTACAGCTACAAACCCTATCACACCGTCCCCAGTAGAGATCTAAAGCTAACTACTTTACCAATGCGTTCACAGTAGAGATTTACAGCTACATACCCTAACACACCGTTCCCAGTAGAGATCTACAGCACCAAATTCTACTGGATCGTACCCAATAGAGATCTACGGTGAACTAGTCTACCACACCGTCTTAAGTAGAGATATACAGCGCCATACCCTACCATTCCGTCCCCAGTAGAGATATACAGTGTCATTCTCTTAAGCATCGTCCCCAGTAGGGATCTAAACCACCATAGCCTACTATTCCGTCCCCAGTAAAGATCTATCGCCCCATTCCCTACCACAACGTCCCCAGTAGAGATCTACAGCGACATATCCTACGATACCGTCCCCAGTAAAGATCTACAGCGCCACATCCTACCACGTCGTCCCCAGTAGAGATCTACAGCACCATAATCTACCACACCGTCCCCAGTAGAGATCTATCACCCCATTCCCTACCACATCGTCCCCAGTAGAGATCTACAGCGACATACCCTACCACACCGTCCCCAGTAAAGATCTATCGTCCAATTCCCTACCATTACGTCCCCAGTGGAGATCTACAGCTACATATTTCAACGTTCCGAGTAGACATACAAAACAAAACTACTCTACAAATACGTCCCCAGTAGAGATCTACAGCGACATACCCTTCCACTCCGTCTCCAGTAGAGATATATAGAGTCATTCTAATCAGCATCGTCCCCAGTAGGGATATACAACACAATACCCTACCATTCCGTTCCCAGTATAGGTCTATCGCCCCATTCCCTACCACAACGTCCCCGGTAGAGATCTGCAGCGACATATCCTACCATACCGTCCCCAGTAAAGATCCACAGCGCCATATCCTACCACACCGTCCCCAGTAGAGATCTACAGCACCATAATCTACAACACCGTCCCCAGTAGAGATCTATCACCCCATTCCCTACCCAACGTCCCCAGTAGAGATCTACAGCACCTTACTCTACAGGACCGTCTCCAGTAGAGAGATATACAGTGCGGAAGTCTACCACACCGTCTCCATTAAAGATAAACAGCGCCATATTCTACCACTCCGTCCCCAGTAGAGATATACAGTGTCATTCTCTTCCGCATCTTCCCCAGTAGGGATCTACAACACCATACCCTACCATTCTGTCCCCAGTAGAGATATGTCGCCCCATTCCCTACCCAAACGTCCCCAGTAGAGATCTACAGCGACATTCCCTACCACACCGTCCCCAGAATGATCTACAGCGCCATATCCTACCACACCGTCCCCAGTAGAGGTCTACAGCACCATAATCTACGACACCGTCCCCTTAGTCCGGCAGAAAACAAATTTGACCTGAAATTGTGTTCTAAAGTTTTTTTTCTTTACTGAATTATGTTCAGTTGGCATTGCCTTACAAGAATCTGAGTGATGCAACTTTGGCATCATTGAGCAATTTTGTATTTTCAAGATGGCGTTTAAGATGGCGGCCAGAATATATAATAATATTTAACAGGGGTCTCTGATTGTTTTTATCTGGCAAAACTGTGGTTATTTCAGTACAAAATGATGAACAGGTATCAGTTTTGTATAAGTATTTACATTCTATAATAGTTTCTTTTCAAGACAGGATAAAAAAAACACTGTATAGATGAAATAAGTCAAGGTTTTTCGTAATTTTGGTTTAACTTTTTTATTCATACAATAAGCACTTTAACTTTCAGAACCATTACTCAAGCTAGATTGCCTTATCAAGATGCAGTGATTATCGTATTCAAGATGTCATTCAAGAAGGCAGTCATGATTTCTTGCGCAAAACGAATTTAACTTAGAATTGAGGTTATGGAAACGTTGCGGTAGAGTATGGCAACGTAGATTCCTTTGGGGCGTTGTGGTAGAATATAACACTGAAGATCCCTATTTGGGACGTTGTGGTAGAGCATGACACTGTAGATACGTATTGGGGAAGTTGTGGCACTTTATAATCCTACTGGGGACGTTGCGGCAGAGTATGTCGCTGTAGATCCCAACTTGGTACGTTGTGGTAGAGTATGGAATAAAGATACATACTGGGGACCTTGCGGTAGATTATGGCGATGTTGATCTCTACTTGGTAGGTTGCGATAGAGTATGGCGCTTTATATCCCTACTGGTGACTTTGTAGCAGATTATGGCGCTGTAGACCTCCACTGGGTGCATTGTTGTAGATTAAAGGTTTAATTTGGAAACAATGTGAAAGAGTATGTCACTGAAAATCCACTACGGACCTTGTGGAAATAATTGAGCTGTTTATATCATTTGGTAGATTGTTGTAGAGAATAGTGTCGTATATCCCTACTGGGGACGTTGTGGTGAATTATGGCAGTGTAGATCCCTATCGGGGACATTGCAATATAGTATGGCACTGTTGATCCAAACTGCGGACGTTGCGGTAGAGTATGGCGCTGAAGATCTCTACTGGGGATCTTGTGGAAGAGTATGCCACGCTAGATCATTACTAGATACGTTACGGTAGAGTATGTGGCTGTATATCCCTACTGAATCCGTTGTGATACATTATGGCTTTGTTCAGCTCTATATCCTTACTGGGTACGTTGTGGTAGAGTATGGCACTGTAGTTCCTTACTGGAGACGTTGCGATAGAGTATGGTACTGTAGATCCCTACTGGGGACGTTCCGGTTCAGCATGTGGCTGTAGATTCCTACTGGGGACGTTATGGTAGAATATGATCGCTTTTGCGGACGTTGGGATACAGTAAGGCGCTGTAGATATCTACTGGGGACGTTGCGGTAGAATATGTGGCTGTTTATCTCTACTGGGGACGGGTGAGTACAGTATGACGCTACAGAGATCGCTAGGCTACTGGGGACGTTGCGATAGAGTTTGGTGCTGTAGATATCTACTGGGGACGTTGCGGTAGAATATGTGACAGATTATCTCTACTGAGGACGTTGCGGTAGAGTATGGCACTGTAGATTCCTTCTTGGGACGTTGCGCTAGAGTATGGCGCTGTTTGTCTCTACTTGATGTAGAGTATGGCGCTGTAGATTCGTACTGGGGTCTTTGCGGTAGAGTATGGCACTGTTGATCCCTACTGGGGACGTTGCGGTAGGGTAGGGTAGTCAGTATAGTAATGCAATCAAAGTTGCCAAGGCTGAAAAACTGAGAAATTAAAAAAAGAAAAAAAAAAAGATCAGACTGGAACCCAGGCTAGGCTGAAAAAATGAAAAATTAAAAAAAAAAAGAGAGAAAAAAAAGGATCAGACTGGAACCCAGGCTACACTACTGGGGACATAGCTGCTTAGTATGTGGTTAGGGGCGTTGGGTAGATTTTGGCACTGTAGCTCCATATTGGGGATGTTGTATTAGAATATGGCACTGTAGATCCCTATTGGACCATTGCGGTAGAGCCTAGCAGACCTGTTATCGATTACTTTCAAAGTTAATCACTAACGATTACAATTACTTTCAACGATTAACGATTACGATTAAAAGTATTTTTTCCTGGCTTTATTCGATTACAATTGCAATTGATTTGCAAAAGTAATCGAATAATCAATCGATTAGTTTTGCTACTGTCTACTGTCTACGTTATGGTACAGTATGACACTGTAGAACCATACTTGGTCGTTGCTGTAGGGTATGGCTCTGTAGATCCCTAACAGACACGTTTTGTAGAATTTGGCACTGCATGTACATCCCTACTGGGGACGTTGTGGTGGAATACGGCATTGTAGATCCCTATTGGGGACATTGCGATAGAGTATGGCGCTGTAGATACCTACTGGAGACGTTGTGGTACAGTATGGCGCTGTTGATCTCTATTGGGTACGTTGTGGTAGAGTATGGCTCTGTAGATATTAACTGGGGTCGATGTGGTAGAGTATGGCACTGTAGATCCCTACTGGGGAGGTTGCGGTAGAGAAAGGCATTATAGATGCTGTAGACGTAGCAGTAGAGTATGGCGCTGTATATTCATAACAGGGAGTTTGCGATAGATTTTGGCATTGAATATCCACAAGGGGACGTTGTGCTAGAATATGGCACTGTTTATCACTATGGGGGACATTGCGGTAGAGAATTGTGCGGTATATCCCTACTGGGTTGTGGTAGAGTTCGGCACTGTACATTCTTACTGAAGACGTTGCACTAGAGTATGGCACTGTATATATCTACTGGGGACGTTGCGCTACAGAATGGCACTGTAGATACCTAGTTGGGGCGTTGCGGTAGTGTTTATGTCTGTAGATTTCTACTGGGGACGTTGCAGTAGATAATAAAAATAAACTGAGATCCTTTAAGAGCCCTGAGCATATTTTCCAGAAAGGTGATGGGCCATACCACGGTTTCGGCTATTCAAGCCTCGTCAGTGACCCTTTAGATTTGGCAACATGGAGCCAAAGAGAGTTACAGTAATTTTTCAACTTTCAGCAGGCTAGTCGATACAAAGACTAGTATAATCAAATTGTGGCCAAATATATTGAACGTTGGTTAGAATATGAATCTAAACCGATGATAATTTTCTGATTTCTCAAAATATCCTCTCTGCAGCTGCAGTAATAGCAAATAAAAATAAAAATGAGATCCTTTAAGAGCAGTGAGCATATTTTCCAGAAAGGTGATGGGCCATACCGCGGTTTCGACTATTCAAGCCTCGTCAGTGAGTATGTCGTTGTAGATACCTATTGGAAACGTCACAGTAGAGTATGGTGCTGTAGATCTCTACTGGGTACGTTGCAGATGAGTGTAGCGCTATATGTCTGTACTTGGAACAATATGGTACAGCATGGCGCTGAAGATCCCTACTGGTTTCGTTGTGGTAGAAAATAGCGCTGTATATCACAACCTGGGACGTTGCGGTAGAGAATTGCACAGTAGATCCCTACTGGGGACGTGACGGTAGACTATGGACATGTAGATCCCTACTGGGAAATTTGCGGTATAGTAGGGCACTGTTGATCCATAATGGGACGTTATAGAGTATGTGGCTGAAGATCCAAACAGCAGATGTTGTGGTTGAAAGTAGATATCTACTGGGGACGTTTCTGTAGAGTATTTGGCTATAGATCTCAACTAGAGACTGCGTGATAGAGTATGGCGCTATTGGTCTCTACTGGGAACGTTGCGGTATAGATAAAAACTGTAAATCCTTAATTGGGACCTTGTGGTAAAATATTGCTCTGTATATCTCTACTCGGTACTTTTAGGCAGAGTATGACACTGCAGATACCAAATTGGATACGTTGCGGTAGACTATGGCACGGTAGTTGCGAACTGGAGATGTTGTAGTAGAGTATTGCACTATAGATGCCTACAGGTACGTTGTTGTAGATTATTGCACTGTATTTCTATACTGAAGACGTTGCATAACAGTTTGGTGATGTATATGTTTACT
Source organism: Rugalucina vietnamica (assembly GCA_964017185.1). NCBI lineage: Eukaryota > Metazoa > Mollusca > Bivalvia > Lucinida > Lucinidae > Rugalucina > Rugalucina vietnamica. The sequence continues at coordinate 9,444,854 of OZ024883.1, forward strand.
GGGGACGCTGAAGATCCATACTGTAGACGTTATGGTAGGGTATGGCTCTGAAGATACCTACTTGGGACGTTTTCGTAAACTAAGGCGCTGTATATCTCTACTGGGTACGTTGTGACAGAGTATGGAGCTGTAGGGGAGGTTGCGGTAGAATATGACACTGTAGAACCCTACTTGGAACGCAGCGGTAGACTATGACGCTGTAGATACCTACTAGGGACGTTGCGGTAAATCCCCAATGGGTACGTTGTGGTAGAGTATAGCGTTGCGGTAAAATATATGGCTGTATATCTCTACTGAGGACGTTGCAGTAGAGTATGGCACTGTAGATTCCTACTGGGGACCTTGTGGTAAACTGTGGCGCTATATATCTCTACTGAGTACGTTATGGTAGAGTATCTAACCGTAGATCGTTACTGGGGACGTTGCAGTAGAATATGATACTGTAGATTGATACTGGGGACGTTGCGGTAAACAATGGTGCTGTAAATCCTAATGTGTACGTTGTGGTAGAGTACGATACTGTATATCCCTACTGGAGAGGTTGCGGTTGAGTATGGTATTGTAGAATGCTACTGGGGACGTTGCGGTAGCGCATGGCACTGTAGCTCTTTATTAGGGAGGTTACGGTAGAATACAGCGCTCTAGAGCTCAACTTGGAACGTTGTGGTAGAGTATGGCGCTGTAGATCTCTACTTGGAACGTTCCGGTATCACATATTTGGTATGATGCCGTACAATTTTCAAAATAGCCCATTTTCGCTTCTACGCTGCAGACACGCATTTATATATGGGTCATTATCAAACAAATGGAGCAATCCTTGTCCCTGATGATTTTCTCGCAAGCGCGATGTCCGAGGTTTGCTTCCTCCTTCTATAATATTATTATCAGCTGTGCTTTACAAGAACCACACGGATTTCACGTTTACGAGTATGTTATTTAAAAGAAAAATGCAAGATTTTTATCGTGTCCACGGGTCTGGGTAAGTAGTTTTATTTGTTTCCATTGCAAAAGAAGCTTGACAGAAATTACATTTTCTGTAACCCTCTATTGCATATAATGTTATTGAAGTCAAATTCAAAAATCATATGGTATATTAAGTGCAATTTAAGAGCGGCGGCATATTATAGTGCTGTCCCTGGAAAACATATCAGTGCTGTCACAGTTTTAAAACATCTATTTTGACCAGAGTTATGAATCATTTTCTCAGATCAAAACAATCGCATTTTTGTAGACGACAGCAAGCTGATGAAGTCATGGTAAACAACTTTTTGAGAAAATTACTCCGTTCATATTCCATAAAGACATGTCAAAATCGGTGTGGGAATTTTTTAGCCATCAGTACTATCACGCGCATTTTGCCGCTTCTTGCAAATATCACGTACATTTTAAGGCCATGACTGAATTTCAGCTTAGGGCCGGTTTGAATAGATATGCAAAGTTTTCAGCCTGCATTCTGCTGTTAGTCATAATAATTAAATTTATGTGTGAAACTCAGTACTATCACGGTCAGTGCTGTCACGGTCGTGACAGTACTGATGTGTGACAGCACTGAGTTGACTTCTGTCAGCAGGTGTGGATTCAGGCAATGTCCTACACTGAAAAGAGTTAGGTCGCCTTTCACGAGAGGGTCTCAGCTACTAACACCAGTAGCAGTCAGAAGAGGTCAAACCATTTGAGGTGTGTGTGTGTGTGTGGGGGGGGGGTGATACAAAACTGCAAATTCAAAATTCTTCGTCGACCAGGGTATACCCAATGAGGCTGGTTACTACGAAGATAAAAAAGTGGTAGTTTCGTCCCGACATTACTGAAAGTTATTGACTCGGGTACATAAAAAATAAATATCAGACGCGTCATGAGAAGACATGATTTTGCAAAAGTGCAGCTCAGCTGCAGTGTAACCTTCCAAGTGGGTATTAGCTCCAAGCTCACTAAAAGAAAAATGACCCCTTGCTCCCAGCTTCCTAAAACTAAAAATGTTCTCTTCTAGTAATCCCCAACTCCCTTCAAATGTTTTCCAGTTCTCCCAAGCTCCTTGATAACGAATTGCCGATTCCGATAGCGTAATGGTGAGAGCGTCCGCTTCGGGAGCGGGAGGTCGTGGGTTCCATCCCGGGCCGGGTCATGCCAAAGACTTTAAAAATGGTACCAGTGGCTACCTTGCTTGGCGCTCAGCATTATTAGGCAAGCACTGGCTTCTCCCAAAACAAAATATAGCATCACTAACATCGCATGTCTAATATGAAAATGTCCGAATAATAACAAAAGAGGTCCGAAAATAATCAATGTCTGTATTCACTAGAGGACCGTATGGAAGACTGGCCGTTGTGCTAAATACGTTATCCTCTATAAATATAGATATTATTATTGTTATTATAAATGGCCCTTCTACACAGAAAACCCGTGATAGGGTCCCAAATTAATTGCACTCTTTTGTCGTGAACAATCCTGGTTGTTTCAGACCTGGTCGAAAGCCCCAAAAACATTTTCTCATGCTGCAGCTGCTTAAAGTGTTAAGCTGAATAGCGCTAATTGCGCTTGTCGTGTTACACCGCGTTTGGTTTTCGTGTACCGAACGTGTTGTGTTATCTACCCAAAGGTGTCCCTGGTTCGAGCATTAGCCGAGGCTTCGTTGGTTGCGACCGTAAGGCAGTCACTGTCCCTAAGCTCATCGGTTAATTGTCAGAAATTAATCAGTTAATCAACTCCGCACACATTGGAATAAAAAAGGCGAGATCGGATAATTAACAGTGCTGTCACGACAGCATCAGTGCTGTCACGATATCAGTGCTGTCACGGTCATAATTATTTAAAATACTCAAAACGCATCATATAAAAGTAGTTGCTTTTGGTATGTAATGATACTATACTAAAATAGTAAACGTTTTGAAGAACTTAATTTTGGTTTAATCCTTCAAGATTATGTCTACAGAAAAAAGCGCTTCAGAAACAGAACAAATCACAGTATGTGCATTTTCATTTAAGCTCTCTCCCTCGTTAATTCATTGAAAGTATCTAAGGTTTGTGACAAGCTATATATACCCCCACTTACAGATTTGGAAAGTCTTATCAAATAAGCGTTGTACGCAAGAAAATTTGTTCGTGACAGCACTGATATTTTTTCAAGGGTACCATACAATTGATTAATGCTGGTGCACAATTTGTTCAGTTAAACTCGGCATATTTTATTTCTATATTCTAAATGCTATTGTTAATAAAACTATCTCATTAAAAAAGAAAAACTGGACAACGATTTTTTTTTCGTTTTGCCTTACAGTTTTCTGGATTGCTCCATTTTTTGATAATGACCCATATAAACTTTGTATGGATGATTGACTTTGACCACTTTCCCTGGGCAGTCTCAGACATGATCAGACGGTCAGTCGGTAGCGTAGAAGCTTTGCCTGGAGGCACAAGCAGCCCTTCTATTTATTTAGGCCACAAATGGGCGAGGACCATACAAAGACGTCGAAAGCGTTAAAGCGTATTTAACGCATGTAGAACTTATTCGTTATGCGTAAGACAGTCCGAGATACGCAGAGCTTCTGACATAAAGGTATCTGAAAACCCCTAAAACAAGGAAATCTTAGATTTTTCCTCCAGTGGTGTTCGGTTTGTTGCTATGGCAACCATGCATATTAAATTGCAAAGCGTTTTATTGTTGAAACTTGTAATATAATACGTGTTTTATAATAATTAAACATTTATTTATCTGAACCAGCACTTAAACGCTATAGCCGCATGTTTTCGTACCTTGTGTATTTCCGCGATGTACTGGTTCACATCCGCGTTTGGAAACATTTCCGCGCTTGTGATACCTGGATTGAGAAATAATCTTTCTTTTTTTCTAATGTATCTCGATAAACGAATATACCGTAAAAAAACTTTCATAAACATGCCTGTTTCTTGGCTGTTTATAAGAATTTTATGGAGCACGATAGCCTTGTGGTAGAGCACCGGCCTCCGAATCGAGAGGTATTGGGTTTGATTCCCACTAGGGGTTTCCGGGCCGTGTCCTTGAGCAAGACAACATTAACTCACGACAGTAATGGTTAAAACTTAAAAAGCGCTGGCTTTGTCCAGACATAGCTGAAAACCTGTACTAGAGGACCAATGGTCCTGTAAACGCTCACCTGAGATCAGGGATATATACCAATAAAACTGTTTGACTAGTATGGTCATGGACGAACTATATTGACCTTGTCGTAAAATAGGTCAAGGTCATCACAGGGTCATAATTTTATGCACGCATATTGTACTCTAGTCTACAATGCTACATGCCTAGTTTTGTTGAAATTGGTCCACCCGTTCCATAGAAAAAGATTTTAGAATGATTTTTACCATATATGGACATGGCGGCCATCTTGGTCATGTGACCTGGATAATTTATGTACACATTGGTTTCTCCTTCCTATATGTGCTTCATATCAAATTTGCCGGGCTTTGATTGGCCAAGGGGTTTCAGAGAAGAAGATCTTTGAATATTATGTTGATATTCATTTATATTGCCCCAGGGTGGGGGCAGACCGGCCCATTGGGTCCATTTTTAAGAATCATATATCTTCAGTCCATTTGCCCATTTCCTTAATGTTTTTCTCTTCAAATGACTTTTTGACAAATTTCCCCTTCAAATGCATGGGCCACCTTTGTTGACCTTGCCGTAAAATATGTCAAGGTCATTCCTGGGTCATGATTTATATAAACTATGTAGAGCTCCTTTCCCTGGTGCTTCATGCCAAGTTTCAAAATCATAGACCTTATTGTTCTGGAGAAAGATATTTTTTCTATTTATAGACATGGCGGCCATCTTGGTCATGTGATCTGGACCATTTATATAAACTTTTGTTCCAACTTCCTTAGGATGCTCCACATGAAGTTTGGCTTTGATTGACCAAGTAGTTTCAGAGAAGAAGATCTTTGAATATTATGGTAATATACATGTATATTGCCCCGGAGTGGGGGTAGACCAGCCCCTGGGGTGCATTTTTTCAGAATCATAAATGTTCAGTCCATTTACCCTTTCCCTTCAAGTTTTTCCCTTCAAATGACATTTTGACAATTTTCCCCATTCAAATACATGGGCGACCTATGTTGACCTTGCTGTAAAATAGGTCAAGGTCATCCCAAGGTCATGATTTATATAAACTTTGTAGAGCTCCTCTCCCTGATGCTTCATGCCAGGTTTCAAAATCATAGGCCTTCTGGTTCTGGAGAAGAATATTTTTAAGGTTTTTGCGATTTATAGCCATGGCGGCCATCTTGGTCATGTGACCTGGACAAGTTATATAAACATTGGTTCCCCCTTCCTAGGGATGCTTCACATGAAGTTTGGTTTTGATTGGCTAAGCGGTTTGAGAGGAGAAGATCTTTGAAAATGTGGACGGACGGACGACGGACGGACGCCGGAGCATGACCATCTCACTTTGTGAGCCTTTGGCTCAGAAAGCTAATAATTGTTGACTCGATACATACAATGACGGCTCCAGTGGCCGAGCGATTTAGAGCGCTGTTTCTTAATAACTCGATCATGTCATCTCTGTCTCTGTTTTTTTTTTTTTTTTTTTTTTTTTTTTTTAATTCAGTTTTACGTCCCTTTCACGTCCCTGGCACACCCGCAAGCAGAACTTGGTTTGTCTCACATGTGGCCAGATCGGGACTCGAACCCACACCATTTACAGCGGTGAGGTGATCGAATGATTAAGAAACAGCGCTCTTAACCGCTCGGCCACGGGGCCCGCCCTGGTGTGGGTTCGAGCTCCGCTCTGGCCACATGTGAGACAAGCCAAGTTCTGCTTGCGGTTTTCTAGGGGTTCTCCCGTTATCGCCCCACCTTCTGATTGGCCGTTCTCATATGAGCTGAAATAATATTGAAAGGGACGTAAAACTGATTCAAAAAAGTGTGTGTGTGTGTGTGGGGGGGGGTAAATCCAGATTGAACTTTTATGATCACAACAACACTTATATCCATCATAAGTGTTAGTTTTGCATTCGTAAAGGCATTTTAATTAAATTGTTGTTCAGGGATCATGTTTCTGGAATCATGATAATAGAGAGGTTATAAAAAAATGATGCAATCAGAAAGAAATTCGGTAGGAAATGGGTCGCATGTACGTGCCCTTTCATGCCCAAATCTAACAACTAGATTAGCTTTCGCCCGCCAGGACAATGACTGAAACATCGTTTACTGGGACGTAAATAAACAAAAACTATCTGACTGTTATATATGTATAAAATCTGCCGGACTAATGTAAAATCGCTTTTGAAAACTTGCAACACGTAATTTATATACCCTTCAATTTCAAATTTTATTATATTCAGGTGGGTTTAAAGTCGAAGACTACATGTAGATTTAATATTATATATAGACCGTGAATGTTACACATGAACATCATCAAATAAAATTAAGCTATAAAAATATTCTTATTATGAATTACTCTTATTATGAATTAGACCACAAAAAGGACTAATTGTCATAATATGTTAAAAACATATATAAGTCTATTTATATTAAGCTTAAAATAGCTTTTTTAAGAAATAACGATAACTCTTATAACGTACTGGGCAGAGATATAAAAACGTACTGGGTACGGACGTACTCAGCAATGATGTTGCAAGTAGACCCTTCTCAATTGAGCCGCCCCGTGGGAAAACCAACAATGTGGTTTCCGAACAGGTCCGACACAAACCGGCCTGTACAAGCACAGAAAAGAGCTAGGAGCTCTAAATTTCGGATTTAAGTTGAAGAGGAATAGTACTATCCAAATAGCGAAAACAAAGGCGCTGATCAGCTTCGCGGTTACCGCGAAGCTGATCTGCGCCTTTGTTTTCGCCTATGCAGATTGTTGGTTTTCTCACGAGGTGGCTCATATTATACAGACTTTTCATAGGTAGTAAAAATTTTAGTGGAAAATCTTTGGTATTTTTCTTATTTTTGCTCATAACCTACATATAGATTATGGGTACACGTTAGAATCGCCTCGACGAGGCGGTTCTAACGAGTACCCACAATCTATGTTTTGGAGTAAAATAAGAAAAATAGGTATACCCCTGCTTACCCCAGTTTTGTTATATAAAAGAATGGTTTGAGGGGGGTATTCATTGCGCAGACATGTTTTCCTGGTGTATTACGGCTCATACATGTATCTCCTCTGGAACCGATACTATTATTTGATCTGCAGCGCTTTAGACGACGAAGAAGACGAAAAACTTGATGAAGAAGAAGAAAAAGGAGAAGAAGAAGAAGAAGAAGAAGAACTTGATGAAGAAGAAGAAAAAGAAGAAGAAGAAGAAGAAGAAGAACTTGATGAAGAAGAAGAAGAAGAAGAAGAAGAAGAAGAAGAAGAAGAACTTGATGAAGAAGATTAAGAAGTTGAAGAAAGAGGTGAAGAAGGAGATGAAGAAGAAGAAATAGTACGATATACTGGTAAACTTCAGTTTTCGTAGGTATATATTCAAAGTTGTCACAAATAATGTGAGCCGCATCGTGAGAAAACCGGATTTTTGCTTATGCGAAAACAAAGGCGCAGATCAGCTTCGCGGTAACCGCGAAGCTGATCAGCGCCTTTGTTTTCGCTACACGGATAGTACATTTCCTCTTCTTCTTATATCCGAAATTTCAAGCTTCTAGCCCGCTTTTGTGACTGTACAGGTCAGTTTGTGTCAGACCTTGTCGGAAACACCGAATACCGGTTTTCTCGCGTCGCGGCTCATGTAGTCTGATTCCTTAAATTGAACAAACACAGACATGTAATGGACATTAAGCGCACCCATCAACTGAATAAAACGGTATACCTCCTTGAAGCCCAGGGCTGTGAAGGGGTGTTTAAACAATTTTTCTCATTTTTGGTCCAAAACATAGATTTTTGTACCCGTTAGAGTCACTGCGGCAAGGCGGTTCAAACGTGCACCCACAATCAATGTTTTGAGCAGAAATATCCAAAAAAAAAAAAAAAATCAGCTGAAAGTTTTAATTCATTTGAAGCTATTTTTTGTAATGCGAAAACCTGTTACCGCCAAACTCACCTAAACACACTGTCGTAAATCCAGCAGCTGTTTAAAATGGTAAATGTTTCACCCGTACCGTTTGGCAGCATATGTTCACATGTCGAGTCAGACGATCCGATTAACGTCTGCAAGGACATTACGAAAACATGACCATGCAATTTAGTAGTAAACTTGAAAAGTCCATTGGAATGTTTTTCAATATCTTGACTCAAAACATTGATTATGGGTACACGAGTACCCACAATCCATGCTTTGGACCAAAATAAAACTCCACCCCAGTATTATTACATAAAAGCTGCGTTAAAGGACTCGTTACACATTAGCGAAAATCTCTCGACGTAGACGTGCGTTTAAGAGCAATTCTCTGTAACCACTTAAATTTTTACATATGGCCTTGGCACGCATAGTCACCGATTTTGCTGAAACTTTCCTATCTTGGTCATTTGAACACAAAACTAATTAATCAACACTCATTTGGTCCAATTTCATACCCGTTGCCATGGAAACGGCAAATGAATATTTTTGCAAAAAGTGTGTCCAAAAATCACCTAAAATTGGGTATTTTCCAGCTGAGACTATTACTTTATACAAATTCAGATCCAACTTATGGTCCACATATATAAATATATAACACATTTTAATTAGAAATACAAAAACAAAGATCCATTTGGAAAGCCTCTGATTTTATCATGGCTCTGCAAAGTGGGTGGGGGTTTGAAGATTTGAAAAATGTGATTTTTCAGCATTTTCAGGGACAATTCTCATAGTGAGTGCGGTCGGTTGCAGATACACGCGCATATTCACGATATACAACAATGTTTTGTTAACCAACTTCTGAAAAGACATGTTTGGGAAGTTAGGTCTGAATATGCGTAACCATAGCAACAATGAGGGTACTGTCGCAAAATGCAAATTTATGAGTGTCTGTCCTTTTGGTCTCATAGAATTTTACTGTGACGATATGATTGATTGTAAATTATGTAATATGTTGCAATTGAAACTAGTCTTCAGAAAATATGGCATTTAATCTTCAGTGACCTTCTAAAGGTCAAGGTCAAGGTCACAGAATAGAGAAAAATGACACAAAAATGGCTTTTTTGCCCATGTTTAAGTTGATTTTGCCAAATTTGATGCTCAAATTTCTTTTTTTTATTGAATATTTATGCAAATCACCACAAAGTCTTTCACGCTGAGATATTTTTGTCTACCAGGTGACTTCAAGGTCAAGGTCAAGGTCACCAAAAGTTTAATCTTTTAGGGGGTAAAATGGAGTTTTTGTCGAAGTTGTAAACAAATTAAAGTAATATTTTTTATCGTTTTATGCTATTTCATTTATATATGTGTTGCAAAGTCCAATATCATTCAGACGATCCACCTGCTGACCTTGAATAACCTTTTAAGGATCAAGGTCAAGGTCAAAAATGCAAGAACATGGCTTAAATTGGCATTTTCTTACCAGTATTTTGTACTTTTTCCCAGAATTTGGTGGAAAAATGCTTATATATTTGTTTTAAAAGCTTGAGATATGTTGTATAGGAAACAAAGGTTAAGAAAATATGGCATTGAATCTGCAATGACCTTCGTAAAATCAAGGTCAAGGTCACATGTTAGTAAAAATGACACAAAATTTGCTTTTTTTTTTTGCTCATGTTTAAGTTGATTTTGCCATAATTTAGGCTCGAATTTCTTTCTTTATTAAATATTTATGCATATTACCACAAAGTCTTTCACGCTGAGATATTTTTGTCCACCAGGTGACTACAAGGTCATGGTCAAGGTCACCAAAAGTTTAATTTTTAGGGGGTAAAATGGGAATTTTTGTTGAAGAAGTAAACAAATTAAAGTATTATTTTTTATCGTATTATGCCTTTTCATTTATATATGTGTTGCAAAGTCCGATATCATTCAGACAATCCACCTGCTGACCTAAGATAACCTTTTAAGGGTCAAGGTCAAGGTCAAAAATGCAAGAAAATGGCTTAAATTGGCATTTTCTTACCAGTATTTTGTACTTTTTCCCAGAATTTGGAGCAAAATTGCTTTAATATTTGTTTAAAAGCTTGAGATATGTTGTATATAAAACAACGGTATAGAAATGAAGGCTTTGAATCTGCAGTGACCTTCAGAGGTCAAGGTCAAGGTCACATGTTAGAGAAGAAGACACAAAATTGGCTTTTTTTTGCTCATGTTTAAGTTGATTTTGTCATAATTTAGGCTCGAATTTCTTTCTTTATTAAATATTTATGCATATCACCACAAAGTCTTTCACGCTGAGATATTTTTGTCCACCAGGTGACTACAAGGTCATGGTCAAGGTCACCAAAAGTTTAATTTTTAGGGGGTAAAATGGGAGTTTTTGTTGAAGAAGTAAACAAATTAAAGTATAATTTTAATCGTATTATGCCTTTTCATTTATATATGTGTTGCAAAGTCCGATATCATTCAGACGATCCACCTGCTGACCTTAAATAACCTTTAAAGGGTCAAGGTCAATGTCAAAATGCAAGAAAATGGCTTTAATTGGCATTTTCTTACCAGTTTTTTTTTTTTTTTTTTTTTTTTTTTGTTTCGTTTTCTTCCCAGAGTTTGGCGCAAAAGTGCTTTAATATTTGTTTTTAAATCTTATATGAAACAACAAATAAGAAAATATGGCATTGAATCTACAGTGACCTTCTGAAAGTCAAGGTCAAGGTCACAGAATTGAGAAAATGACGTGACATTGTTATTTTTTTGTCCATATTCAAGTTGATTTTGCCATAATTGTTTCTTGATATTATCGTCTTCATAATACCACTAAGTCTTTCACACTGAGTTGATTTTGTCCCAATGTGACTTCAAGGTCAACGTCAAGGTCGCCAAAACTTTAATATTTAAGGGGGTAAATGAACATTTTGCTCCACTCCTAAACAGATTAAATTATTAATTCCAACCATATTATGCTTTTAAGATACAATGCCATATTTTCTTAACACTTGCCCCATATGCATCATATCTCATGAATTACAAACATATTTTAAACGAGTATCGCATCAAAATCCAGGAAAATTTGTTTCTACGGGTAAAATATTGCCAATTCAAGCCGCCAATTTCTTACTTCTGTGACCTTGACCTTGGACCTTTAAAGGTTATTTAAGGTCAACAGGTTTATTGTCTGAATGATATCGGACTTTGCAACACATATAGGACACATTAGGACAAAATCAACTCAGTGTGAAAGACTTAGTGGTAGTATGTATAAATATTCAAGATGACGAGAATATCAAGAAACAATTATGGAAAAATCAACTTGAATATAGGCAAAACATGACAATGTCACATCATTTTCTCGATTCTGAGACCTTGACCTTCACTTTCTGAGGGTCATTGCAGATTCAATGCCATATTTTCTTAAAGCTGTTTTCATATACAATATATTTTAGGCATTAAAACAAACATTAGAACAGTTTCGCACCAAACTCAAGGGAAAATGACAAAATACTGGTAAGAAAATGCCGATTGCAACCATTTTCTTACATCTTTGACCTTGACCTTTACCCTTAAATGGCTATTTAAGGTCAACAGCTGTATTGTCTGAATGATATCGGACTTTGCAACACATATATAAATGAAAAAGCATAAGATGATTAAAATTAATAATTTAATTTGTTTACAATTTAAACAAAAACTCCATTTTACCGCCTAAACTTTAAACTTTTGGTGACCTTGACCTTGACCATTAAGTCACCTGGTGTACAAAATTATCACAGATTCAAAGACTTTGTGTAAATACATATAATCATTCATGATAACAAGAATGTCAATGATCAATTATCGCAAATTCAACTCGAATATTGGCCAAAAAAATACATTTTCATGTCATTTTCTTGATTCTGTGATCGTGACCTTGACTTTCAGAAGGTCAGTGCAGATTTGTTGACATATTTTCTTATTCGTTGTATTATATACAACATATATAAAGTGTAGCAACAAATATTAAAGCAATTAAAGCAATTTTGCACCAAACTCTGGGAAAATGTGCAAAATACTGGTAAGAAAATGCCAATTTAAGCCATTTTCTTGCATTTTTGACCTTAACCTTAACCTTGACCCTTTAAAGGTTATTCAAGGTCAGCAGGTGGATTGTCTGAATGATAACGGACTTTGCAACACATATATAAATGAAAAAGCATAATACGATAAAAAAAAATAATACTTTAATTTGTTTACTTCTTTTACCGTGAAAGACTTTGTGGTGATATGCATAAATATTTAATAAAGAAACAAATTTAAGTCTAAATTATGGCAAAATCAACTTTAAACATGAGCAAAAAAACAAAAAGCAAATTTTGTGCCATTTTTACTAACATGTGACCTTGACCTTGACTTTCCGAAGGTCACTGCAGATTCAATGCCAAATTTTCTTAACCTTTGTTTCCTATACAACATATTTCAAGCTTTTAAAACAAATATTAAAGCAATTTTATACCAAACTCTGGGAAAATGTACAAAATACTGGTAAGAAAATGCCAATTTGAGCCATTTTCTTGCATTTTTGACCTTCACCCTTAAAAGGTTATTTAAGGTCAGCAGGTGGATCGTCTGCATGATATTGGACTTTGCAACACATATATAGATTAAAAAGCATAAAACGATAAAAAATTATCACTTTAATTTGTTTACAACTTCGACAAAAACTCCATTTTACCCCCTAGAAAATTAAACTTTTGGTGACCTTGACCTTGACCTTGAAGTCACCTGGTGGACAAAAATATCTCACCGTGAAAGACTTTGTGGTGATATGCTTAATATATTCAATAAAGAAAGAAATTCAAGTCTAAATTATGGCAAAATCAACTTAAACATGAGCAAAAAAAGCAAATTTTGTGTCATTTTACTAACATGTGACCTTGACCTTGACTTTCCGAAGGTCACTGCAGATTCAATGCCATATTTTCTTAACCTTTGTTTCCTATACAACATATCTCAAGCTTTTAAAACAAATATATAAGTAATTTTGCACCAAATTCTGGGAAAAAGTACAAAATACTGGTAAGAAAATGCCAATTTAAGCCATTTCCTTGCATTTTTGACCTTGACCTTGACTCTTAAAAGGCTATTTAAGGTCAGCACGTGGATCGTCTGAATGATATTGGACTTTGCAACACATATATAAATGAAAAAAGCATAATACGATAAAAATTATTACTTTAATTTGTCTACAACTTCGACAAAACTCCATTTTACCCCCTAAAAAATTAAACTTTTGGTGACCTTGACCTTGACCTTGAAGTCACCTGGTGGACAAAAATATCTCAGCGTGAAAGACTTTGTGGTGATTCGCATAAATATTCAATAAAGAAAGAAATTTGAGCCTCAAATATGGCAAAATCAACTTAAACATGGACAAAAAAGCCATTTTTGTGTCATTTTTCTCTATTCTATGCCATTTTTTTCTGAAGACTAGTTTCAATTGCAACATATTACAATCAATTATGTCCTCACAGTAAAATAATATGAGACCAAAAGGACAGACACTCATAAATTTGCATTTTGCGACAGTACCCTCATTGTTGCTATGGTTACGCATATTCAGACCTAACTTCCCAAACATGTCTTTTCAGAAATTGGTTAACAAAACATTGTTGTATATCGTGAATATGCGCGTATATCTGCAACCGACCGCACTCACTATGAGAATTGTCCCTGAAAATGCTGAAAAATCACTTTTTTCAAATCTTCGAAACCCCACCCACTTTGCAGAGCCATGATAAAATCAGAGGCTTTCCAAATGGATTTTTGTTTTTGTATTTCTAATCAAAATGTGTTATATATTCATATAAGTGGACCATAAGTTGGATCTGAATTTGTATAAAGTAACAGTTTCAGCTGGAAAATACCCAATTTTAGGTGATTTTTGGACACACGTTTTGCCAAAATAATCATTAGCCGTTTCCATGGCAACGGGTATGAAATTGGACCAAATGAGTGTTGATTGATTAGTTTTGTGTTCAAATGACCAAGATAGGAAAGTTTCAGCAAAATCGGTGACTGTGCGTGGCACAACTTTTTAAGTGGTTACAGAGAATTGCTCTTAAATGCGAGAAAATAGATTTTTTTTTTTTGATTTATTGCTTTTCGTGCCCGTCAACAGACATGGTCATGCCGGGACGTTAGATGTTGGAAGGGATGTAAAACAATGCATAACATCAGGAAAACATTTCCGTGCAATGAATTCCCCTTAAACCCCTCTTTTATATAGTAAAACTGGGGTATGTAGGGGTATACCTATTTTTTCTTATTTTTGCTCCAAAACATAGATTGTGGGTACTCGTTAGAACCACCTCAGCGAGGCGAATCTAACGTGTACCCACAATCTATGTTTTGAGCAAAAATAAGAAAAATATTCAAAATTTTCTATTGAAAATTTTCATTTTTTACAGCTTTAAAAATTTCTGTGTATTGCATGGGCATGTTTTCGTAATGAAAGAAACGCAAGTCTACATCAAGGTATTGTCGCTAAATGCCGTGTGACGAGGTCTTTAAGGCGGTATACATTCCATGGACATGTTTTTCTGATTAGCCCGGAAGTGCGACTGAACTATGACTCTTTCCACATGTTCCATGTAATTTAGTGACTATTTCATCCGTTAATATACAACCCATGTCGCCGCCCATAGGGACCTAGGAGAAATAAATGGGCTGCTTGTGCCTCCAGGCAAAGCTTCTAATATACTGATCAACCATTTTGATTACTGGTTAACCGTTCATGTCTGAGCCTGCCCAGGAAAATTGGTTTAGTCAAACCATTCATACATATTGGCGTAGTTGGGTGGTTATATTAATGAAGCACATTATGTGTGTCATGACATCCTAATGTTAGGTAAAAGTCCCATAAAATGAAGGCAACGCCCCGACATGACCGTTGCTGTTGACTGGGACATAAAGCATCAATTCAAATTTTTACCACATTGACACACGGCAAAAATGTATTTCTAATACCCGTAAAAAGGAAGATTCAATTAAAATAAAAACTTCTATTTATCATGATAAGAAGAAGAGGGAAAATAAGAAGAAGTAGAAGAAGAAGAAGCGAAAAAAGATGAAGAAGAAGAAAAGGAGAAGAAGAAGAATTAATATTGATGCCTTGAAAATGGTAGGGACGCCAGAAGTTGTCAGGCTTCATTTTGACACGACTCATTTGCAGATAGTCGCAGACGAGCATGTACTCCAGTAAATTGAAAAACAAATATTGTGAATAGCAAAGTAAATGTGTTGTTTTAACTACTCTGAAAATTATATTGTTCCTCGTCAATTCCAAATCAGTTTCCAATATTGCCGTACTTGCAGAAAGTGTTAGGGCAAACAAAGGTTTCCGCCAAGGATGATTATCAGTGCCAAAACAAAGTTTAGATGTATTATTTTTGTGCATCCATATGAGTACGTCATAATTATTTTCAAGGGGTATAGCTAAAATAAGTTCTAAGAGTTCAAAAACCAATGATAAAACTGCTCTAGATATAAAATCTTAAGTATTTCTTTTCAAGCATTATATAACTGAGCCCATGTTATAGACTTGATGGAATGTAAAAAAAAATCTTTTTTCATATGACGTCGCTGTTTTCCAGAGGATAACTTCATGGAATAAAATGTGTTATGACTACACGTGCATTAACACTCAAGTTTGTGGGAATACGTAACGTCATTGACGACGTCCGTGACAACAATGAAAGTTTTTATTGAAATTCCGCTTTGAAGGCGATAAAAACCTATTATCATATGACGTAGCTGTTTTCTAGTGGATAACGTCATGTCATAAAAATCGTATGACCACACGTGTATCAACACTTTTGCGGGAATACGTAACGTCAATGACGACGTCCGTAACAACAATGTAAATTTTCATTGAAAATATGTCCACTTCGAAGGCGATGAAATCCTATTTTTAAAGTCATATGATAAAACGAATCTTACACACGTGGTCATTTCATATGAAATTTATTAAATTCGCCGAAGGCTCGTTTAATAAATATCATATGAAATGACCACGAGTGTAAGATCCTCTATTTATAAAAGTCATATAATAAAACGAATTTTACACTCGTGGTCATTTCACGTGAAATTTATTAAACTCACCGAAGGCTCGTTTTAATAAATTTCATATATACTAGTGTAAGAAATTCGAAACAACATCGGAAGGAAAAAAAACAAAACAAAACAAAAAAAAAAAAAAAAAACAGGAATTTTCAGGACTTCGTCGTTAACAGTCCCAGTACTGTAGTCATTAATTAAGGAATTTGTTAATTTAAAGCAGAAACATTTTCGAGTGAAAGATTCTTCTGAACTGCAAAATGCAATTCATTTCTTTATTCCGTAAACGTCATACGACTTATTGGAGATTTTGCCCAATGGAATATGCGATAAAAAAGCTTAATTTGCACTTTGTATTACTTTAACGAAACTGCCGTTTTGTTTAACACCTTAATTTTGCCAAATTGGTCCTTGGTGTATACCTCATTTAATAGTTTATTAGGTTCATTGTCAATGAGTATAATACCTGTAATGTATATTGTCGTCCCAATGTGATCTACATTGTCTCGGTTTACATTTTATGTTAACGGGACATGGAAACAGTCACCCTTTTGTGACAATGTACGTTGCAGGAAGTAAGTACATGTATAAAGTTAATGATTTGTATTAAAATCGCTATTATTTTTTTTTACCTCGTACGGTACTAATGATTGTTACATTCGGTAGTATAATGACAAACCGATTGACATTGAAAAAAATGGTAAAATTAGTTCTGATTAAAAGGAAAGATTTACCATCTAAACATCCTGCTTAAGTTCCATGTTGCAAGTACATAATACTGACGATGAAAATATACAGCATGGATATACAGAAACTTTTTCCAGCACTATTTTTATTACCTCTATTAAACGCACAGACTGTCAACATTTATTGCTCAAACGAGACATACAGTAATATCGTTTGCCCTACGTCAAGTTTGGGGATTGAGACAGAAATATTCACAGAAACACAGTGCGCAAGATGTTGTCGAGAAGACCCATCGTGTGTCGCGTTCCACTACAGTGATTCAGACCGGAAGTGTTATTTCTACAGTATGGCGGTTTTTGGCGCCATTTCCGAGGGTATATGTGTCTCTGCATCAGGATTTCTTTTCTACGTGGAAGGTAATATGCATTTTGTAGCCATTCCAACTAACATGTATTTCTTTCTTATTAATTATATTTCATTAACTTAATTTCGATCGTTTGGCTCAGTTATACATGTACATGTATTTGCGGTTTCAGGAATTCCTATGTTTATGGCACCTAGACAACGATTTGGAGAACGTTTTTTGCTTAATATTCAATTTTGTTGTTGATAAACTGTACGTAATAAATGTCTTTCATTGTTTCAAATGATTATCGCAAGTTCGAGAACCGCATGTTTCTGGTAGGTCATACACAAACGAATCAACTAGCAATTTTAAATATCAGTTTAACAAATTTTTATAACTGTGTTTACAGACGGTTATTTGAACACACAGCACCAAGTGACTACGATGGTCCCAACTCAAACTACAATACCAACTTTAATGACCGGTACAAGCCAGTCGTCCACCACCGGTACAAGTCACTCATCCACCACCGGTACAAGTCACTCGTCCACCACCGGTACAAGTCACTCGTCCACCACCGGTACAAGTCACTCGTCCACCACCGGTACAAGTCACTCCACCACCGATACAAGTCAGTCGGCGTCCACGACGACAACTGGAGGAGTACTCTCTACGACCACAACAGATCTAACAGGCGCCAAACCAGGTATGGTATGAAAAGAGCCGCATCGTGAGAAAACCGGATTTTTGCCTAGGCGAAAACAAAGGCGCAGATCAGCTTCGCGGTAACCGCGAAGCTGATCAGCGCCTTTGTTTTCGCTACACGGATAGTATATTTCCTCTTCTTCTTAAATCCGAAATTTCAAGCTTCTAGCCTGCTTCTGAGCTTGTACAGCCCGGTTTGTGTCGGACCTGGTCGGAAATCCCGAAGACCGGTTTTCTCGCGTCGCGGCTCAAAAGATTGACGAGATTGTATGCAAATTGTGTAAAAACAACTTCGTGTGCTGTTACACGTGTCACAGGAGCGAAAACAGAACGTGGTCCGACCGGAATTCGAACACAGGGACTCTCGCTCCGCTTCTGCTATGGTTCACAACACTTAGTTGTTCGGTCCTCGTGGTGAATCTCTAACTAGTCAATGAATCATCAAGGACAAACTTGAAAATAAATCATGATAACCACCATGATGAATAAAAAACGAGGACTCACTGATTCAGTAAGCTGTCCGACGATGGAGATTCCTGGGCGCCCAATATGTATACTGCTTACATTTTCAAATGAAATTATATGCGCTTCATATTTTCGCTGCTTTTCACAGATTGGACGTTTCAACTTGTTAACGGAACGTCGTCCAACAACGGCAGATTAGAAGTGTGGTATAACGGTGCGAGTATACAGGTCTGTGACTATTACTTCAACAGTGACGACGCTGATCAGGTCTGTGCTGCACTGGGACTGAGGTAAGTGTGTACATCACAAAAATATGTCCGTGTAATGTATAACCCCTTGAACCCCACTTTTATAGAGCAAAATTAGAGTATGCAGGGGTATACCTATTTTTCTTATTTTCACCCATTTTTTTGCTTCAAAACTTAAATTATGGGTACTCGTTAGAACCGCCTCGGTGAGGCGGTTCTAATGTGTACCCACAATCTATGTTTTGAGCAAAAATATGATCCAGCAGATAGATTCAAGATTCAAAGATTCAAAATTTAATCTGATTCAATCGAAAACAAACATGATTATGACATATCTATTGTCGCAAAATATGTTTATGGCAGGACCCGGGCAAGCGCGGAATGGGTGCAGGGGTCTGGACAATACACCATCGGCATCTTTGTTTATATTTTGCAAAACACAAATGTGCAGATCTGTTGAATGTGCGATTTGCAACGCAACTGGTTTGCCTTTTATGGTCTTTTATTTTAGTTGTAGTAATCTTTCTGCTTTCGTAACATTAAGGATGTTGTATGGGACATCTTTGTCTTCGCTTTGGGAAATACACCCGGATTTCATCTAATTAGAGCCAAAGTGTGTAGCGTTTTTAAATTGAAATTTGCACTCAACATACCGTATTATGTTTATCTATTCCTTGAGACTCGACACACAATATCCAGATGTCACATTGCAATGCATTTTGACCTTAAAGCATGTCCAAGCACATGTTTGAATTTATTTGTGGTCACAAAATGTTTGAAACAAACCCTAGGATACCACGACACAGACATTACCATATATATGCATCAACAAACACAGAAGGCAAACATGGCAAAGGAAGTTTTTATTTGACTTCATGCTTAACGTCCCAATCAAAAGCAAAGGTCATGTCTGGACATTGCCTCCATTTTATGGGACTTTTACCCAAAGTGAGGATGTCATGACATCCAACAAGTGCTTCAAATATAACCATCCTACTAAGCCACAAAGGCTTATATGTATGGATGGTTTGATTTGAACCACTTTTCCTGGGCTGGCTCAAACCAGAGCGGTATACCAGTAATCAGCTTGTCAGTCAGAAGCGTGTAAGCTTTGCCTGGAAGCACAAACAGCCCATCTATTTCTTTAGGCCCCATGCACTAATTGGTTGTCATTTTGATTGAATAATACATCAGCCATGTGAGGAGACTGTAGCAGCATATGATGGCTTTGCGCCAATGCAACGCGCTACATATGTGATATTTGGTGAATGATAAAAACCTGAAGTACAAAAATGCATGTTCATTGAGTGTGTTTAATGTTTGGGCGGCCCCCGTGGCCGAATGGTTAAGGTCGCTGACTTCAGTGCTCTTGATCATTCGATCATCTCACCTCTGTGGGTTCGCACCTCGCACGGAGCATGAGTCACATGTGGGACAAGCATAGTTCTGCTTGCGGGTGTGTCAGGTGGTTTTTCCCCGGGTACTCCGGTTTTCGCCACACCTACCGATTGATTTGTCTTGATATGAGTAAAGAAGCTTGAAAGGGATGCAAAAAAACACAAAACTTCAAGCTCCACAAAGTACCGGTTACGTACCCAGAAAGGGATGGCTTTGTCTCGCAATGACTAAATAATAGTTGTGAAATACATTACGGCCAAAACACAAAAGAAAGTGAGAAAAAAAATAATGACTTGACACAACCATCCTATGAGTCAGTATTTACATTGTGTATATGCATTAGACCCAAGGTTGCAAATAACATGTCTAGGCAAAACAGTTAAATTTTGCTTCAATGGCTTGTTTGGTAATGTTTTTACGTCCCACTTAATACTGTAGCTAAGGTCATGCGGATAAACTAGCTCATTTTAAATTTTAACCGGAAAGGCTGAAGAACCCTTGGATCAATACCACTCTGGAAACAGTTCAATAGGCCCAGAGCTATGTATACATGTACATGTATGTCGATATTGTACCAGGTTGACCAATGTTTTGCTTGACCGACTTTGTCCAAGGACTATCCTATAAGGGGGTACAAGATAGACAAGTTTCAGTGGTCATTTTTTTTTTCATATATATATATTTTTTTTTTTTGCTTTGCTGTTGGTATGTTGTAATAAAAATAATAATAATAATAAATAAATAAATAAATAAATTTTATATTTTAGGAGGACAACAAATTTAGCACAATTGACAATCTCCCATATGGTCCTCCAGTGAATACAGACAGTGATCAGTATCAGACCTTTTTTATTTTTGTTTTTTTTTTCAGTCATTTTCATATATTTTCGAGATGTAAGTAATGCTATATTTTGAAAGAAGAGAATCCAGTGCTTGCCTTATAATGCTGAGCGCCAAGCAAAGTAGCCACTGATACCATTTAAACGGTCTTATTTATGATGCGGCTCTGGATCTAACCTACGACACTCTAACCATTACACAATGAGCAAGCACGATTTGGGAAAAATGTCCGTAGGCTGTCAGCAGTTAATTTGGTTGTTTGTATGGAGGCTTAACATTCCAGTCAACAATTTTTTAGTCATGTCGGGGCGGAGCCAACGCTTGTGGGGCTGTCAGCAGTTTAGCAGTGTAGCATTGAAGTGAAGTCCCAAATCACGTACTTTGTATTATATATCAGCAGTAAGACGAATAGCAACTATTTAAGAAAAATCTGAAACTTAGACCACTGAATCATATTCTTGTTGTAGTGTCAGCGTTTTATGCCCTACTTACATCGCAAGTCATACTGAAACAGGGGCCCCTACCCATTGGGGCCCCAGAAGGAAATAGATGGGCTGATTATGCCTCCAGTGAAAGCCTATACGATGCTGACTGGCTATCTGATTACTGGTTAACCGCTCGGGTCTGAGCCTGCCCAGGAAAAGAGGTTCCGAGTCTAACCATCCGCACATTATAATATGAGCCGCATCGTGAGAAAACCGGAATTTTGCATATGCGAAAAACAAAGGCGCAGATCAGATTCGCAGTAACTGCGAAGCTGATCAGCGCCTTTGGTTTCACCACTCGGATAGTAAAATTTCTCTTCTTCCTAATTCCGAAATTTCAAGCTTTTGGCCATTTTCTGAGACTGCACAGACCCGTTTATGTCGGACCTGGTAGGAAACCGTGAAGACCGGTTTTCTCGCATCAAGGCTCATATATTATAACCCATTTTGGCTTTGTCTGGTTATATTTGAAGCACATGTTGGATGTCAAAGACTCATGACATCTTCATTTTGGGCAAGAGTCCCATAAAATGGAGGCAATGTCCCAACATGACCTTAGCTGTTGACTGGGACGTCTTCATTTTAGGCAAGAGCCCCATAAAGTGGAGGCAACGTCCCGACATGACCTTAGCTGTTGACTGGGATGTAAAGCATCAATTCGAACGAATTCAAACTGAGACAGGGCATATTTGAAATTTCATCTGGAATGAATATGCCGGAGAAGCCCTAGAGCGATTTCCCAACCACTTATTACATAGCAGATAGCTTTACCACACCACGGATGCTCTAGACTTCAGTTGTATCCGAAGGATGCAATTAACATGGACTGACCTCCACCCCCGATCCCCACCCATTCGCACCCTTGTAACTATAAAAAATGTGTTTAAACTGCACATACGCAACAAACGTGAACTGCATGAAAGGGACATTTGGCATACTGGACTTTGTCATGTATATTTCAATAGACAAAAATGGAACACAATGCATTTTCATTTATTCAATAAATGAAAACTAATAGAGTGACAGGACTTTTGAGGAAGAGTATATTGCACCCCGTGTTCAGGACTTTCTCAAAACTGTTGTGTAATATTAAAACATGTACACAAGGAAAATGATATACTACATTTTCCGCGTCCATTGCTCTACATGAACCATAACTAATTTTCTCAAAACAAATGTGTTTTTGGATAGTTAAATATCTTGTTTAATGCAGTCGGAATGTGATGTGCAGAAAAAATCTGCCATTCGCGTGCAAAAGGATTACCTAAGCTATTCATGGTGGTAAGTTTATCGAAAATGCTTGTTTTGGTCACTTTTCATATCCCTTGTAACGCCATACTGGTGCTTTGCATGATTAAAATTGTGATGTTTGGCAATAAAGAATAACTATTCATAATAGAGTCGGACAAACTTTTGGCAAAATACATTCTTGTTTTCTCTCCAATCAGATGGTCAAAATTGGCCGAACATGTTCGAAGCAGCCAAAATATGCCAGTGTTTAGAACAATGACCTTAAGTTTTCGTAACAATACGTGTACACAAGGGATATCGAAGAAGGCGGGTTTATTTGTCAATGATAAGCAAGGTGGCGGAATAAAGACCGAACTGTGTAACTTCTCGAAGGAAATATTGCTTCGAGGTAACTTCCGTTTTGACTCGCTTCAGTACGAATGGCTTTTCTATATCTAAACACTATAATTTGGTATTAAACGAGGTAACACTGTTTTGCAGAAAAAAAGAGCTACATGTGTATAAATATAAAAGACATTCCCTTCAATTTTCAGTACACATGAATTTCCGATCTAAACAAGCTACTTCGGTATCAGTAATTCAGGTGTAATGCCAACCACACACGGTATGATATAGGATATGCAAGGAAAGCTGCAGCAGCCATATGAGCCGCGACGCGAGAAAACCGGTCTTCGGGGTTTCCGACCAGGTCTGACACAAACCGGCCTGTACAGCCGCAGAAAAGAGCTAGAATCTTCAAATATCGGGAATAAGTAGATGAGTTGTTGTACTGTCCGTCTAGCTTCGCACTATGGTTACTGCGAAGCTGATCTGTGCCTTTCTTTTCGCCCAGGCAAAATCCGGTTTTCTCATGGCGCGGCTCATAATGATATAAAATAACCTTCCATTTTTACTCCTTTACTCATTTCAGTACTCATGGCTTTCCAATCTACAAAAGCTATTTCGGTGTCAACCCGGATGACACGGTTATGCAGGTGTACGAGTGTAATGCCAACCACACTTGGTGTAATAGTGCATACGTGTTGACGGAGGAATGCTTCTCGACCGGAGTTGAGTGTACAGGTAAGATATCCTCGAAGTCGGCTGGCATGCTGTCCACCCATTGTCGCGAGGTTATTACACTTTTTTCATGCTCAGCTCAGCCGAGACTAAACTTTTTCTGCTCATAAATGTTAAAATGCCAACAATCGTTGGCATTTTAACATTTATTAGCAGGATAAATTACAGGCTTTGGAGTTCTAAACCTTCAATTTCAATATATTTGGGCTATTTCAGTATTTATGAGTATTTGAAATTTCAAGCTCAGATGAGTTGAGCATAAAAAAAGTTTTATAACCTCGGGGCCTGGTGTTATTGCGTACAATAAGAGGGCCTATGTCTGAAGTCACTGTTCAACACAGTCATGGTGAATGGGTCTGAAATTCAATAGACGCTAGAATATAAGTGGTCACCAGGAATGTGAAAAGGACGGAGAAATCCGAGAATGGCCGTTCCATTTGCATTATTTTAGGTATTGTCCCAAAGTACACTGATTACAAGACAGTTGGAAAAGGAAACGCCCTGCAAGTTTTGGCATTTTTCGAAATCATGACATTACGGCATTTTCATGAAATTACATATATATATAGAGAGAGAGAAAAAAAAAATTAGCAAAATTTAAGATTTACAAAAACATATATCTGGACTTTGACATGGCATTTCCGGTTTCAAATTTCTTATAGTCAGTAACTTTTAGTCAGTTTTTTTCCCTCTTTTCAGTTAGCTACTGATCAGTATGGATATGATGTTAATCTACAAATCAGTCTGGCAAAATCAGTAACCCCATACCCCCCACTTTCTTGTGGTAAAACATATAGACCCAAACATGCTCTCGTAAAACATAGACTGTTTGTATCCGTTAGGACTGCCTTTCGAGGCGGTTCTAACGTGCACCCACAATGTATGTTTTAGAACAGAAATGAGTAAAGTATCAAAGCGATATCATGAAACAATTCTGTATATTTCGTGTGCTACAGATTCCCCCGCTTTCCGGCTATCTGATGGTCAATACGGATATGACGGTCGTGTAGAAATCAACCTGGCAGGTGTGTGGGGAACAGTGTGTGGTATGGGTCTACACAGCGACGGTACAGCCAGGGATCTCCTCTGTAAGGAGGCGGGACCATATGTGTATGTTTTATTCATAGCTATTTTATGCCACCGACTGTTTGTTACAAATGTATGTTCTCACTGTCCCGGGTTAGCTCCCCGTTTCGCCCCGGTTTGATAAACCGGGATAAACTTTGACGAACCGGGATAGACCCGTAGCGCTACAATGACAAATCGGGAAGAACCGGGATAAACCGGGAAGCATTCACGGTTATATTAAAATGTTTAATACACAGGTGCGAACCGGGAGAGATGTCAAAACCGGGTAAAACCGGGGCGAGCCGTGAGAGCACTCTACCATGATAAACCGGGATGATCCGGCCCAAACCATGGTAACCGGGACGGCACCGTTGTGAACTGAGACTCCATGGGCTGAACCGGGACGCCACCGGTCAAGGTTAACCCCGATTTTCCCCAGTGGCGCCCCGGTTCATCCAGGTGGCGTCCCGATTCATCCCGGTTGCTAACATTTTCAATGGGCATAACTATGGCGGGACCGGCAGTCACCGGAATGCCACCGGTGTGAACCGTAGTAAAACCAGGGTGAACTATAGTAAAACGGGGGCACACCGGCCTGCACCGTGACGACATCATGGTAGAACCGGGACCAAGACCGGGGCTACACCGGGGTAACACCATGACTGTGAGAACACAATTTTGGTAGAAACAGTTCCCCGGTTTTTCTTCGTGATGGTATGCCGGCTTGTCTTCAACGGGCAAACCAGCGTAGAATTTGGAGAGTGAGAACGGGGCTTAATCAGGGAGATAGTTTAGAATTAGTCGTGCATATGCCTTCTTACAGAATCCCACCATGTAAAAAAGCAAACAAAAACAATTTATGTATTCACTGCAGGATGACCATACATAAGACTGTTAACATGATTAACACATTATCCTCAAAATACGAAACATCATCCACAAAATACGAAAACCAACAATCTGTATAGGCAAAAACAAAGGCGCAGATCAGCTTCGCGGTAACCGCGAAGCTGATCAGCGCCTTTGTTTTCGCTACTCCGATAGTACAATTCCTCCTCTACTTAACTCCAAAATTTCAAGCTTCTAGCTCTTTTCTGTGACTGTACAGGTCGGTTTGTGTCGGACCTGTTCGGAAACCACATTGTTGGTTTTCCCACGAGGCGGCTCATATTGTGTTTACCATCATATAGTTGATTTATTGAGAATAAAGTTATTTAAGCTGTCCAATCAACAAATACAAATCTATGTCAGATACTAAGCGGCACGGTCAAAGTATTTGCCCTATACGAGCTCTGAATCCGCGTTTGGCAGTTAATTGCAAATCAATATAATTGAGCCGCCGCATAAGAAAACCAACAACATATACATGTGAAAGTCAAGACTGATCTATTAGCTGTTTAGCGTCTTTGTTCTCGCTTCGAAGATAGTAAAAGCCCTCCGAAAAAAGCCCATGTGACTACAGGCCGGTTTTTGACGGACCTTGTCGGAGTCCCAGATTGTGGGTTTTCTCACACTAAGATTCATGATTTATACCTCATTGTTGTTCTTTAACATTTCAGACGGGCAGATGTGCTTGGCTTTATCCCAGGCTCTGGACCAATATGGCTGCAACACGTGACTTGTGACGTCTCAGACACGTCAATACTTGATTGTTTGATCCAACAACAGCCTTCGTGTGATCATAGCTTAGATGTTAGCTTAAACTGCTCCTAGAATCCTTAAAGTTTCCTAACAAGTATCCTCGTTATCTTGATAAAAAAAGACAATTCCGTCTGATCTTGCTTCAACACGTCATATGTGACGTTTCAGCCACGACAATTTTGATTGGTTGATCCAACAGCAGCCTTCATGTGATCATAGCTTAGATGTTAGCTTTCATTGCTCTTAGAAGCATTTTCTGTTGCGTTTCCTCGTTATCTTTATTAAAAGCTGGATTGTTTGAACCAACAATAGCCTTCGTGTGATTCCGTTTATATATTAGTTTTCATTGCTCTTAGAAATATTTTCTGAATAATGGCATCGTTATCTTTATTGAAAAGATGATTCCTATTATTGATAATATTTATTTTGAATGATAAGTCATATTTGACGAATGAATTTTCCCATCATTATCAATTGGATGAGTCAACTTTCATTTTTAGAAGTCTTAAGAGTTATTTTTAAATTTTATCTCATTTTTTGATGAAATTCTTTCAAGCAAACAGAATAGCCTCAGATGGGACGCCGCGTCTGCGGCGTCACATCTGGGGCTATTCTGTTTGCCTATGTCCCATAAAAGGGACACCAGGTTTAAATGAGGTAAGCGGTAACGTTAAATAAATGCTGTTTGAAGGTTCAGACACACTTGCACCTTCGCTTTTCTACAAACAAGTAAATATGAGCTGCCGCATGGGAAAACCAACAATCTGCATAGGCGAAAACAAAGGTGCAGATCAGCTTCGCAGTAACTGCGAAGCTGATCCGCGCCTTTGTTTTCGCTACACAGATAGTACAATTCCTCTACTTTCTAAATCCAAAATTTCAAGCCTCTATCCATCTTCTGTGACTGTACAGCCCGGTTTGTGTCGGACCTTGTCGGAACCCAAATTGTTTGTTTTCTCACGCACAAACACAATAAACACAGTACCAATGTATTCTATCACCTGGGATAGTTGGTTCTAACGTTTCCCATAAAAACTGTATGAAATACATACATCTAAATACTATGTAAAACGCATATGAGTCAATTTTATTTGTTTGTAACGGTTCTTAAAACCGAAATCTGTCAAATAAAAGATATTCCCGTCCTTTGGAAAATGATTGCTCTAGATTTTAATTTTCTTTTATCCCTCGAATATACCGACCTCCGACCCCGTACGGATCTTCCCTTATGATCTCAACAGTGAAACTGATCATGTGAAGCTTTTTTGCAAGGGACTACCAAGGGAAACAACACAGAATTTCCGTCAAATAAGCCTAATCCGATAAAAGAAGTTATGTCCCTGTAGGCCGCAGTAACCGATATACCTGAGTTTTATCGATATTGGGTTTCAAGAGAGTTTTGACCGATTTTTCATTTACCTGTGTATTACCTGAACAATAATGACGAGAATCTCGCCTATTGCGAGAATCTCGTCCAGTGGGTGATAGCAGATAGTGAGCTCGGCTCCAATAAAATTTAAATCGGAGGAGTTTCCCATGGCCGAATGAATTGTTCACATGAACACATTTAATGGAATTGCTTAATTTGGTTTTCTTTGCGTTTTTATCTTTGTTTAGCACCTTAAAACATAACATAAAACACAAAAATCCGTATTATAATTCGTGAGACGGAAAAAATAGTGACATTACTAAGACTTGCCCATGCAAAATACAGAACTTTGTTCTGCAGAAAAAAAAAATTCAAGAAAAAAAAATGGATTTTTATATATTTATATATACTCAAAACATTGAAGCGGTTATAACAAGTACCCACAATCTATGTATTGGATCAAAAATAAGGAAAATAGGCATACCCCTGTAAACCCCAGTTTTACTATATAAAAGTGGGATATGATGGGGTGGATATATATTTCACGGGCATGTCTCTCTGATGGAAAAGTTTTAGGGTTTTAAGCCAGTCTTTCATAAAAAAGAATTCGAGGTTCACTGGAGTTCATTGAAGAATCTTTGTAAGAAATTAAACCTTTGGCAGTAATTACATTATATTACGAAAACTTGCCCAAGCAATAAGCAGAGGTTTTTAGCATTAAAAATTGAAAATTTTCAGCTGAAAAATTTTGATTTTTTCTTAGTTTTGCTCAAAACCTAGATTGTGGGTACACGTTAGAACCACCTCGGCGAGGCGGATCTAACGAGTACCCACAATCTATGTGTTTTGGAGCAAAAAGAAGAAAAATAGGTATACCCCTACATACCCCAGTCCTGATGTAAGCAGGGGACGTTTTTATCATCATATTTGATAACAAAATGATAAGATTAAACAAATTATCATTTCAAATTCGAGCAGAATCTTGCGACAACTTGTCTGCATGTTAAAATCGTATAGGCGTTGATGACCTGCACCGCGCTGACACACCATTTTCCTTAAGACCGGTTATTCTTATCCAAGTATGCAGTTCAACCTTGATACAGTTTTAATGATAACCAATCTGGTCTTTGTCTGACATGGTCAGAAATGCCGACCAGAAAGTAGGTTTTCACGCTTTGCTGATTATAAGGTAGTTAAAACGATCATCATGGATCAGGGGATTACACCTGACATCCAGCGTATTTAGGCTGTCGACGCAAGGTATTAAAGTCACGCTCCTTATAAAAACATTCTTACATGATAATTTGGCAGCGTCATAAGAAAGCTGTTTTGACAGACAAAACTGATTCTGCATATCAGGCAGGCTACTCTTAGCCGAATCTGCATATAGAGATCATGTAGTAAATCTAAATTCTTAAAACGAAATGTCATGTTTAACTAAACTACATTTTTTTGTGTGTTAAAGCAACTTTCAACTTCAACTTTCAACTTTATTTGTTCCATGCGGTGTAAACCTGACATGCATCAATAACGCAAACGGTTTAATTTCAATGTCCTGCGCATGTACAAGAATAAAATACCAAATGAGCCTTCGCATGAGAAAACCATTTTGGTTTCTGTCAAGGTCAGACACAAACCGGTCCGTACAGTCACAGAAGCAGGCTAGAAGTTTGAAATTTCGGATTTATTTACTATCTGTGAAGCGAAAACAAAGACGCTGATGAGCTGTAGAGCGCCTTTGTTTTCGCCTATGCAAGTTTGCAAGTTGTAGAATTTTTGCAAAATTAAACATGTATAGTATCATATTGTTTGCGCGGAGCTTGCCATTTTCATTTCCATTGATAATTATCTTAAATTATTTCTTTGTCGTCAAGGATTTCAAATATCGTATATAAGAAAAGAAGAAAGAGAGAAGAAAGAAAGAAAGAAAGAAAGAAAGAAGAAAGAAAGAAAGAAAGAAAGAAAGAAAGAAAGAAAGAAAGAAAGAAAGAAAGAAAGGAATGAATGAATACGCATTTCACGAATCCGTAATACCACATTCTTCTCTACTACGATACATGCATAATGATAATGTTTTTGTTTCGTGTCAACATGCTTTGAAGAAAGATATTAACAAATAGATTTTAGATACCTTTGATTTCTTCAACTTGGTTAAATAAAGCATGCATAATGTATTATGGCAGAGTGTCATCACCATGCACCGCTTTCGGTAAATGAGTAATTATACTCGGTCGGTTTGCTCAATTATATCTCGAGTGTGTGTGAAATACTTAAGTTAAATGGATACATGTAATTTGATTTCTTTAATTGTTGTCGGGATTCAACTCAACTGTTCATGCGATGATTGCTTTAAACGTTTATGTTCGATGATTTATAGTTCTTTAATTAAAGCTAATAAAAGCTGCTATTTTGTTTGGATCGACTTTGAATGGCAGATATCGCGTACTCGTCCTGTTGCGGATTACGGCATCAAGAAAAAAAAAAAAAAAAAAAAAGGATAAATTAAATGATGAATATCACATGAATCTATGAATTCACATAAGTTCTTGAAATATCTATTTTTCAATATGAACTTATATGTAACCATATAGGTCATAATGTCAGATTTTAAAAGTGCCGAACAACAATATTTAATCTCAAAGATAAATATTTCGATCATTTTTCTAATAGTCAGTACAAAAAAGTATTTTGGACCCATCGGCTAAACTAAACTTTTCTCAAAATTTTCACCTCTTTCATTAGCCTGAGGCAGCCAATGACGCTTCGATATTACACAGTTACCTGTACCATTAATTGTGCGGACTTAGACAAATTCCAAGCAAAAAATAACTTCCAGAAAGAGTTAAAACTGTCATTATACTATATATATTCGGGAAGCAAAATAGCCTGTTACTAGATCCGTGAAACTTATATGTATGTAAAGTATGGAATGTGCAGATAACAAATATAACAGCATCCTAAATTTCCTTACAATAGATTTTTAGTAAATTAGACGTGAAAATGGAGAAGCACGCGTTTTGATTTTTTTACAATAGCTTACTATAGGATAGCACGATGGTAACTTCAGGCGTTTTGGGAAGCAAAAAGATCAAACTCAAATTAGATAAAATTTATATCATCGGAAAGCTGATAAAATGTAGAAACTGGATATAACAGCATCCTATTTCTGACTTTTTACATAAAAATACTGTAATTGTATAATAACCGTTTTCCATAGCAATGTAATGTTAACTGAAAACCAAAGTGGACAGGTAAGGTCTACCTGTCACAGCCTACGGAAATCCGATAAATCATCGGTATTTTCCGGTAAAAATGCAGGTAAGTTTAGTATGTTAATGAGAATTCAAAAATAAGCCACATCGTGGAAAAACAAACAATGTGGTTTCCGAACAGGTCTGACACAAACCGGCCTGTACAGCTACAGAAGCAGGCTAGAAGCTTGAAATTTTGGAGTTAAGTAGAGAAGGAATTGTACTATCCGAGTAGCGAAAACAAAGGCGCTGATCAGCTCCGCCTATGCAGATTGTTGGTTTTCCCATGGGGCGGCTCAAATCTCTACATTCGCGTTTTGGGTCATTGTATGGAAAAACAGCCGCTTATTGATCCACATGATTGAGCTAAATAATAAAGATGATGACGATATCTCGCCGTTGACAAAGAGGGATATTTATGTCCAATCGTAGATCTCCTTACATGTTACTGCGGTAGCTCTGTCCACACTTTGAGCCATTCATCAGTTAAGTTTTATTCATAGGTCTATGTCCGGGACCGAACCACGTGGATATTAATAGTGGAGAAACATAGACCATATAAATGCAATACGTGTAGCAAACTATTTGCAAGAAAATCAAGTCACTCTAGACATATAATCATTCATACTGGAGATACACCTAATAGTTATGTTCATTGTGGGAATTTTTTTGTGAAAACACTAAGAGCCAAAGAGAATTCCTGTAATGTTACCATTTTCAACAGGGTAGTCGATAGTACAAGGACTCGTATTGTCGAAATGGTTCCAAATATATTAAATATCGGTTGAAAAATTAATCTTAACTGGCGATGAATTTCTGATTTCTCAGAATACCCTCGCAGATCTCAAGGACCACGCAAGAGTTGGGGATGAGTATTTCCGCATTTCCGGATCATTTGGCTTACCTTCAAGTACACAGAAGCGTAGGCGTCATCTCAATAAAAATGAAGAGTTGTTAAATGAGGGTTACATGAGGCGTTTAACCATCAACGAACAATTGGATTCCTGTAGGTTCTTTTCGATTTCCGGGCCCTATTTTCTTGGTATCAATTTACAGAGACTGCCGTGAGCTTGAGGGGATGTTTACTAAATGGAACTTATAATCTGCCTCTGTGTGATTTGCCTTTGAACTAGATATAAGATATTTATTTACCAATCATGGACCACTCTTCGTGGTATACAATAAAAATACATATATTGGACAATTGGTAGAAAGCATAAAAAAGCATAACTAGACATGACCATAGCTGTTGACGGCGGCCGTAAAGCTCACAAGAATCATTACGAAAACATGCCCATGCAATATACAAAAAAAATTGAGCTTTAAAATTGAAATTTTTTAGCTGAAATGTTTTGATATTTTTCTTATTTTTGCTAAAAACATAGATTGTGGGTACACGTTAGAACCGCCTCGCCGAGGCGAACGGCGAGGCGGTTCGCCGAAGCGGTTCTAACGAGTACCCACAATCTATGTTTTGGAGCAAAAATAAGAAAAATAGGTATACCCCTGCATACCCCAGTTTTGCTATAGAAAAGTGGGGTTCAAGGGGGTAGACATTACACGGACATGTTTTCCTGATGATACTAGAACACCACAAAGCACCTCAGTTTACTTAGTTCTCATTTAGCACATACAATACGAAAAATGACACAAATGTGCAACGTATACACTAAACCGTTTAGAATCATAAAATACTACATTCCTTTTCAGTGAACAAATTCGCGGTACGAGTTATGGTAAGTGATGTTTTCAATGGCACCACATAAATCAATTAAACACAAATATTCTCGCATCATTTCAAATAAATTCTCATTAATGTGTACACTGCTCTTAAAGGATCTCAGTTTTAATTTTTATTTGCTATTACTGCAGCTGGTGTTGTGCCGTGTGGCGGCCCTAAAAAGTCTCCCCGTACATCATCCATAGTGCAGGTTATATCTTTTATTTGGTCCTTTGAGATCAGCGAGGATATTCTGAGAACTCAGAAATTTATTATCGGTTAAGGTTCATTTTCTAACCAATGCTTAATATATTTGGCCCCATTTAGATCAAACTAGTCTTTGTATTGACTTCCCTGTTGAAAGTTGCAAAATTTCAGTAATTCTCTTTGGCTCCATATTGCCAAGACTTAAGGGTCATTGACGAGACTTCAATAGTCGAAACCGCGGTATGGCCCATCCCCTTTCTCATTAATGTGTACACTGCTCTTAAAGGATCTCAGTTTTAATTTTTATTCACAAAATATATACAACACTAAAAAGCACTTCATTTTACGTAATTCTCATTTAGTATAATTTTATACAATAATTATAACATGACAAAAATGTGCAACGTTCAGAATGATAAAATATTACATCCATTTTCAATGAGCTAAATTCGTGATGGCGGTACGAGTTAATAGTAAGTAATGTCTTTCACTGACACATCATAAAACAATAAAACACATAAATGGGGCGGTCTCCGTGGCGGAGCGGTTAAGAGCACTGTTTCTTAATCACTCGATCATCTCACCGCTGTGTCTGATGTGGATTCGAGCCCCGCACTGGCCACATTGTGAGACAAGCCAAGTTCTGCTTGCGGGTGGGCCAGGTGGTTTTTCTCGGAGTTCTCCCGTTTTCGCCCCACCTACTGATTGGCCCGACTCATATGTAAGAGAACTAATCTTGAAAGGGACGTAAAACTACAAAAAATATAGCATTATTTCAAATGAAGTCTCACAAAAAATATACACAATACACTAAAAGCTCTTCAGTATTTAGCATATACAATATAACATACATATATGACGATAATGTGCAACATACACACCAAACCGTTCAGAACTATAAAAGACTACATACATGTACATTCATTTTCAGTAAACAAAATTCGCGATGGAGGTAGGAGATAAAATTAAGTGATATCTTTTACTGGCACCACACTTCACGCTTTATCAAGAAATACACCATGTTTGTGTATATTTCTACCCAACCCCTTCGTCCCGTGAAAACATTCGAACCCCTCCCAATCACCACAAGTTCCCTATCAGCAAGTGAGCCCATACATGACGAATGGACTTTCCAATCATTATCATGTGGGCGAATCCACTTTCATTCTTAGGGGCGATTGGAGTGATTTTGAATTTTTATTCACTTTTTTGATGAATTTTCTCTGAAGCCCCTATCTCACTGGAATGCTACAACTGGAGACTAGTTTGCGAATAGTTCGCGACTATTTCGCGACAAAGATTAATGATATACTCGTAAACACAACTTTCACGTTGCAGTCTCATTGAATGGACATTTATGCGACAAATTCGCGAATTTCGATCTAATTTTGAATATGTATCTCGCGACTGTCGCACGACAGTCGCGAGACATTCGTGAGAGTGTCTCACGACCTTTCCACGAATGTAGCTTATTTTTATTTTCATTCGTACGACAGTCGCGTGACAAGTTTGTGAGAGTGTCGCACGACACTCGTACGAATGTCGCTTAGTTTTATTTTCTCGCCAAATAGTCGCGAGATGTTCGCATGATTTCTCAAGACTGTCGCGCGACCGTCGTGCGACACTCGCACGACATTCGTACGAGTGTGGCGAGAATTTAATATCGTAAATTTCGCGGCGACAGGTTCGCGACACTCGCACGAACGTCGCACGACCGTCGCACGACAGTCGCGCGACAGTATTGAGAACTATTTTGGCGAAAAAATTCGCATAAAATTTTTAAACATGTTTAAAACCTTCGCGACCAGTTCGCGACTAGTTCGCGACACATGAAAATTCTCACGACACTCGCACGAATGTCGTGCGAAAATCTGCGACAAATTCGCAAAACAGTCGCGAGAAATTCGCATGCCAGTGAGATACTAGCTTAAAGCTAGTATCTCACTGGCATGCGAATTCCTCGCGACTGTTACGCGAATTTAGTCGCGGCACTTTCGCTCGACATTCGTGCGAGTGTCGTGAGAATTTTCACGTGTCGCGAACTAGTCGCGAACTGGTCGCGAAGGTTTCAAACATGTTTAAAAATTGGATGCGAATTTTTTCCCCAAATTATTTCGCAAGACTGTCGCGCGACGGTCGCGCGACGTTCGTGCGAATGTCGCGAACCTGACGCCGCGAAATTTTGGCAAATTTACAATGCGAAAATTTCGCGACACTCGTACGAATGTCGTGCGAGTGTCGCACGACGGTCGCGCGACAGTCTTGAGACAACATGCGAAAAACTCGCGACTATCTGGCGAGAAAATAAAACTGAGCGTCATTCGTATGAATGTCGTGCGACACTCGCACGAATGTCGCGCGACTGTCGTACGAATTAAAATGAAAATAAGATACATTCGCGGGAAAGTCGTGAGATATATTTTCAAAATTAGACCGAAATTCGCGAATTTGTCGCATAAATGTCTATTCAATGAGACTGCAACATGAAAGTTTTGTTTATATCGTTAATCTTTGTCGCGTAATAGTCGCGAACTAATCGCGAACTAGTCTCCGGTTGTCATCCCAGTACTAGTGAGATAGGGGCTTAAGCAAACCCGAATTAGTTCAGTAAGAAGTTGATATATTTTATTCATTTTTACGCCCCTAATATGAGGCGGGCCAATCAGTAGGTGGGGCGAATACGAGAGAACCCTGCTATTGTTTAAAGTACTTGATTTGTGTCCCTTTGTCCAGAAGTTTTGGCTGGTGCGTTCCTTGAAATACATATATCGGGTCTTGATTCCCTGACAAACCCAAATATTTCTAACGCTTTCTTCCGAAACTGTGAATCAAATATACTATAAAGCAGAAAGTTTATAGAATAATTGAGAAGAAATAAGAGGGAAAGCCATGGAAGAATGTCACCTGCTTTGCTCGTATCGCTGAGTTGGGTACCACTTAAGCCAATAGGGATAGCGATCCCATTAGGTAATGCGACAAACATTAGAAATACAACAACAACGGATGTAAGTTTGACTGAAATTTGGAAATTATCATTATTCCGTTCAGTTACTGAAAGCTGACGTCGTGCATTGTTTTGCTGATACAGCTTTATCAAAATCATGGGGGTAAGGGCTAACAATATTATGAAACATATTGTGAGTTGTAAACCTAGAATGCCAATGAAAAAAGTGGTATTTGGTATTCGTTTCAGTACACTACTATATATTTTTCCAGAGAAGTTCGGATCGCATATTCCATCGTCGGTTTCGCTATACAGAATAGCCATTGTGACATAAACTATGGAAATTACACCCACGACTATTCCAAGACATCTTGAAACGCGTTTGGGTGACAAGAGTTGCTTTGCTCTAAAGGGTAAACAAACCGCTATAAATCGCTCAATACAAATAAGTACAACAATTGAAATTGAGCTAATCGCAGTTGGTTGGAATACACTCATGAAAACCTTACAGCCGACATTTGAGATTGCTCTGATATCCATACCAACGATATCAATGACACTAGGCAGTGACACAGCAGTCGATGCCAGTGCAATACCATCAAAGACAGCGAGTGCAGAAATTAGTATGTCGTGTGCCTTCAATGGCTCGGTTTTTCTGCGAAGCGTGACCACGAGGATTAAAGCATTTCCAAAAAGCCCCAGAACTGTTACGAAACAAGTCAGGGTGAAAAGCGCGTATGTCAGTCCTGATATAGGTGTATCAGTTATAGCATAGGACGAGTTCATATTATTCAAATAATTTTCTGTAGAATTATATGGATTCACCAAAGCTCCTGGCACTGTTTCATTCTTATACATGCTTCTGTGGTCATCAGATTCATCAGATTCATCGAAGTTAGCAATTCCGGAGCTGATTAAACCAAGTCCAGTCGTTGACTCCATTGTTGCTTCGAAGAAAGAAATAGCTGAAAACAGGATGAGTAACAATAAAATTACACTCCCAGTAAAGAAAAAACAACATATTTCGCGTTTCTCCGCAGCCATGGCAAACGCGAATTTTTTATTTCTCGGAAAAACACCACGAAATATGCCAGGTAGACGAAATCGTCTGCGCGAAATTTCTCGTTAGTAATGACTGTAGTTCGATTACTAAAGGACTTTAAAAACGCCTCACTTTCTTTACTGATTCCTACCATTAGAATACAGGATATGTCGGCAAAATATTTTTGAACTGCGAAGTAGTCAGTATGCTTAACTTCAACACCAAAGCCGAAACGCCAATGTCAATTATTAACGCCATACAAAACGATTTCAATCGTTATCTTAAATGCAACAAAACAAATTATGGAGAAGAAACATATTCTTCAGGTCAAATATGATTTCTGAGAGAGAGAGAGAGAGAGAGAGAGAGAGAGAGAGAGAGAGAGAGAGAGAGAGGGAGAGAGAGAGAGAGAGAGAGAGAGTGAAAAAGGTAAAACAAATTGTGTAATTTGGCTTTCATTTGCACTTAAAACGTGGTAATTACGTCACTTAAACGTTTTAAAGAAAACTTAACTGGTTTTTGTGTGTATAATGAAACAAATCCAAAAAATTTTGAGCACAATAAAAACAATTGACACGGACCTGCGTAACATTGCCATAACTTTTGGCGCTTTAATCCAATACCTTTTTTTTACCACATTACGTCAGCAAATAACGTTATCGCTTTACGCGACATTGACTTTAATAAGCGTGAGGATTTGCCAAGAATTGTCTTATTTGGACAAGTTATCTACAAAAATACCGATGCTACAAAATGGATTTGAAATAAAACTAAGCGACCCGAACGTTTCCCTCAGAATAGAAGTAACGACAACAATAAAGTTCTGTAACAGCAGAATAGTAATAAATTACATGTGCAATTCCTACATTCTTATGAATTAGCAACACTGAGGTATTAAAATGAACAAGAAAGGTGTGTTACCTTTGAATTTTGACCGTTCGGCAGTTGAATGAGCCTTGGTTTAAAGTGCCACAACGTTCCTATTTCGTCTGTTTACTGTTCACCTTTGATATGAAGAACACGAAAACAAAAGGCTTTGGTCAGTTCCGTGAATCGGCAAAGTTCTGTTCCGTTTCCGCAATTTCACTTCCCGCACTCCGTCTGCAAACTAGTTTGATTCAATTTGACAGTGACTCTAAGACTAGTCTTATTTATAAGCGCAAGTTCGTCGAAATTACATAATGCTTTCGTTGCTGACCATTGTTTGGTTCAAATAAAAGCGAAGAATGGCTTATTCTTTGGATTTAACAGTAAGGAGAGCGTTGTCCAAAACTTTCTCCTATTATGATATACGAAGAAACTGACGAACAGTAATGAGACACTTACATTCATTCCACATAATTAGCTCGATTTCTCTGTAACGGGTGTTGCAAATTGCAATCACCATGTGAGGTCAAATATAAAACGACAACTGTGAAAAGACGCAGTAAAATATGTACATGAAGAAGTAACTCAAATATGATTTTTCATGTCTATGCACCGATGCATCAACTATCATTTTTAAACAGCAAGATATATTTACAGGCAAAGACAGGTGTCCTTTTGATTTAGATGGACAAAAAAGCCCTTATGAATTTACCAAGATAACTATACCCACACAAACCCCACTTTCATATAGCAAAACTGTGGTATACATGGGTATACCTATTTTTCTTACTTGTGATGCATATATTGTTGGTACTCGTTAGAATCGCCTGGAGGCCAGGCTGTTCTAACGTGAACCCCACTGTTTTAAGCTCAACTCAATGTTTTAAAAAAATCAATGAAATGAAATTATTTTACTATTGTCTCTGTATATTGCATGGGCGAGTTTTCGGATGGCCAAATAGCGCCATAATGAATATTGGCAAACAAAGATCAGCCAGAAAATAACTCCATAAATACAAATGTATATATTAGTCATAACAGATATTTGTCTCTTAGTTTCACACCAGGGGCCAGTTGTTCAAAACTTCGTTCAAAACAACTGGCCCCAGATGTTTCATTATAATTATTTGCATAAAAGTAAACATCAGACTATAACGCTGAGTCGCTGAGCATTCTTTCTCTCCTTCGAGCTTTTAAAAGGACTGTTACCAGCTTTTCCAACAAAGTCACACGAAACTTTATCTTGTCAACGTAGACTGAATAGAGGTGGCTAGCGCTCATCCTCTTGCCATTCGTTAAAACAGACGAGGTGTTTTAGCGTTATTAATCTGTCAAAGTAGAAAGAATAGATGCACCGGCAGCTAATATCATATTTACAGCAAGTGAGGTGTTTTAGCGTTATTAAGAAATATTTCGGATAACAAAGCTATCTCACTTATGAGTGATCAAGTGCCAGTAGGTTTGTAGAAATTGTTAATTGTACACCTAATAAAATAGTAGTGTTTTAGATCGAAAGTTCATGCTGAATACTCGACAAAGTCTGATTCTTTTTCTGTATTAAATATGATACTGTGAATCTGCGATTCCCCGGCAATTTCTCAGTCATCGCGGATGGTTTCCAAAAGCTGAGCGCAGTTCGTCTGTTACGAACCCCCCCCCCCCCCCCCCCGCGCCCCTTCATGGAAACATTCACTGTTTTCCAATGCTCAGAAAACACCATTTTTCAGTTTGATTAATAACGTTACTAACGGCAGTTCCATTTTGAACTTTGATCCGCGCTGGAAATACATTGTTAAATACACAACACGGTAGATAGATACCAATTTTATATATGGGAGTACCCAATCTGTAGAGGAGACGGTGGGTAGGGAAATTTTTCGTTTCGCACAACACCCTCCACATACTAGGTTTGATACTATGGGTGGCTTCTTTGATCAAAATATAGAGCTTCTAGGCACGTTGTCGCCCTGTGATATGGTGCATTTGTCCTCCAAAAGCCGTTACGTATGTTACCCAACCAGAAATGTGCTCTAAGTTTGTAAAATACACTATGAATCTCTAATCTAAATTTCAAACCTAAATGTATCAATATCATCTGATGAAAGAATGTTACTGGCACATATATTGATATATTTAATCATTTTCATGCATCGATGGTGTTACGTATGTTACATTCTCAAAACAGCCTGTGTAAATGTTAATTACAGAACAGTAAGCTATTTTAATATAATTCTCTTTGCGAGTTTTACTTTTAATACACTACGGGTGGCTTTGTTGATCAATATAAAGATTTTCTATGCACGTTGTCGCCCAATGGCATGGTGCATTTGCACTCCAGAAGCCGTTACGCACGTCGTATGTTACCCATTCAAAACAGAAATATACTCTAAGTTTGAAAAATGCACTATGAATCTCTAAAATAAATTCAAACCTAAATATATTAATGTCATCTGATGAAAGAATGTTACTGGCACATATGTTGATACTTTTAATCACACATATGCATCGATGGTGTTACGTATGTTACATTTTTCAAAACAGACTGTTCAGAGTTTAATTACAGAACAGTAAGCTATTTTAATATACTTTTATATATGCACATTTATATTTTAGATACACTGGTCTAAAAGACACTTACAAACCTGAAAAAAACTAATTATCATGTCATTCCTTAGTCGAAAGTTATTGCATATAGTCCACAGTGACTCACTTCAGATTATGAAAGAATAAAGTGTTCAAAGTCAACTATGAACAGACAAGTTTGAAGAAAAAAAGAAATAAAATACAATTATCTTGTTGTAGATCAATAACATATATGCCTTCTTTAAGTTGAATGCGCACTGCTTTGCCAGAAATGTGTACTTTTGATTGATAAATATGGTAACGTATGTACCCAGCTAACAAACAAACGTTTCTAAAACGTTACTGGAACGTTTTAGTTTGGTTTTGAAAACGTTTGGTAGTTTGGGGTTTTTTAGGGATTTTGTGGAATTTCCAAAAAGTATTTCTAAACGTTTTGGTAAAACGTTTTTTGTAAACTTTCCCACGACCTAAAGGTAACGTATAGTAGCCGGTTAGAATAGTTTTTGAACCTCTGCGCCACCCCTTCAACTCTAGTTCGTCATGAGGATCGGTCCCCCTAATTATAGGGAAAACACCACCTCTCCCAAACTGAGCTGCATGAGGATCGGAAATCCAAAACTGTTCTATCCGGCTACAATACAAATTTTATATTGCAAAGAAAGCTGTGCATCTCTATCATTAACGATTTAACCTGTTTGAAGGTTAAACGTAATACCAAAACATCATTTAACAATACAAACAATGACACTTTGTTTGTTTCTTATTATTATTATTATTATTATTATTATTATTATTATTATTATTTAGGGTCCAAATGACCAAATGGTATTCTCTAGAGCCTTGTGTCGTAGTTTCTGCTCCTAACCTTTTTCTATCACACCTGCAGGGATCCTGAAACATATAATTTGAGAAACGTTATTTCAGAACGTTTCTAAAACATTTCAATAACATATCTTGTACAAATGAATTTGAAACTCTTCGAGGCCCTTTATGTAAATGAAAATTGCAATGCCTTAATTATACACTATATAGAGATTAGTAAAATATTTTCTGAACCAGGCGATTGTTTTTTGTGGCTAATACCCGCCTCATAAAGCACAAAATATTGATAGCTGCGAAAACACATGACGTTTCAAAAATATCACTACAGCCAAAGTTTATTTTCCTTTACATCTAGGTAATTTAGATACAACATAAATGGCAAACAAAAAGCTTAAACCCACATTAGTTCGGAGGAACATTGAAAAAAAGTTGTATTTACCTTATCGCAGCTAGTTTCCTTTGTTCTCGTGTTTTGAATATACCGGAAGCTTCCTCCACGTGGCACGCCATGTGCTTCGAAAGTTTCGAAAACGTTTTTTAACGTTGTAATGGAACCAATGTATGAAAATCATACAAAAAATGAAATTTGCGCATGTCGTTATGTCGCGGTCTTGTATCTTTATTCTAGTAACTCATTTAGTAACTCTATTTGATTTTCAGATTTCGGCATGTATATTTGTAAAACGTCATTCAAACGTTAGGCTCAGCCAAACGTTCATATAACCAAAGTCGAACGTTGGTATAACAT
This sequence comes from Rugalucina vietnamica, assembly GCA_964017185.1. NCBI lineage: Eukaryota > Metazoa > Mollusca > Bivalvia > Lucinida > Lucinidae > Rugalucina > Rugalucina vietnamica. Next base: position 9,486,668 of record OZ024883.1, read on the forward strand.
TCTAAGAACGTTAAGCTCACCCAAACCTTCATACAACCAAAGGCGAACGTTCCAAAAACGTTTCTTGTTAGCTGGGTAACACATAATTATTAAATATCAAAAATCAGTTTTAATGATTTTAATGCCGATGAAATGCTCATCGCTGTATGTAATTATGATTTAGCACTAATTTAGAAATTATATAAGATATAGCAAATATTCAAGAGTGTAATCCGGTTGTCAGTGAACTTAAAGCACGCACACCCAAACCACAAAATCTCAAAGCATGTTTTACACCATTGTTAGTATCCAGTGTTATGAAATGACATTATCAACACCGTCGGTCACTGTTTCTTAAGTTACCTTTCACAAAGCTTGCCAATATTAGTAAACAAATATAATTTTTCATATAAAATTTTAGGTGTTAAATTCTAAGGAAAACAAATAGTAATAAGATACAATAATCGTCACCTTAAGATTGTTTTCCGATTTCTGAATTATGAAATGACTCGCCGGCCATACAAAAGCATAACTCTGCGCATGCTAGTTCATTTTGTCTGGGTTCGGGGCACATGTGAGACAAGCCAAGTTCTGCTTGCGCGTGTGCCAGGTGTTTTTTTCTCGGGGCTCTCCCGTTTTCGCCCCACCTACCGGTTGGCCCGTCTTACATGAGCTGAAATAATATTGAAAGGGACGTTAAACGGAACAAAAAGTGTTCAGTCCTTGGTCATGAGCACTGCTTCAATATAAGTACCATTGATGTTCCATACTTTGCCTGATGCGGTTCTTTTGTTTGATTTTGAGTTGATGCTTAACAGCCTAGTCAACAGCTATTGTCATATTGAGACGTTGACTCCATTTTATGAGACTTTTGCACAAAAATTGGATGCCATGACATACAAACAATGTTTTAAATATAACCACACAAGTAAGCCGCTACGGCTTATACATATGGATGGTTTGATTTTGTCAGGCTCAGACCTGAGCGGTTAACCTGTGATAAGATGGTCAGTAAGTAGCGTATAAGCTATGCCTGCAGGCAAAAGAAGCCCATCTATTAATTAAGGACCCGATGAGCGGGGCCCATATTCCCACCCGACCAACCTTCTGAGGGATTCTGCTTAGGCTGATACGGTTGAGCGTTTCTGCTAACTTAATGGCTGAAAACATGTTTTTGAAGTTTTCACGTTATGTGTCATCAAACGATTATGCTTTGGTGGTACATTTTCATTTGTGTAGCGCTAATGGCAACAGAACAAGTGACGAACACTATTTACACTTGAACCAGATTGCCCAGCAGATGAACAGAATCGGCAAACGGTTTTTCGTACACCTTCTTATGTGCTGTGGGGAGTGTTATCGTCTGTTTGCACAATGGTAGTTTGTGATTGATCGCTTTTCTCAACAACATTCCAAGCTTTCGTTTTACCAATGCCATTGTGTGGAGTCTCACCTAAACTGCCTTATTGTGTAGTCATAACTTCTATTTTCTTCAAGATATGGAATGGTCGAGAGTCTCGCCAGGACATCAAGGCTTGCTCAAAACGACAGACTGCTACATGTAGTATCATGCTTTTTCAGGATTTCCAGCGTGGAACCATAATGTATTGCAATCATTTGGCTAGAATAGACAGCAGCAGAAAACCAAGACATCTGATTCAGATGATTGTACCGTCAGAAGCATCGTGGTTGTTTGACTAAAGTGCAGTTACGTCATCCCTGGCAAGAAAGCATTTTCGTTATTTGTAAAAACGCATACACGTTGTTTGCACATCCTGTTCTATGTTCGGATTTCACACCGAGGGCCCTCAAGAAATTCACATGTTGTGTTATTACTGCTTTACATTGAATTTGGCCACTCCCGGGGAACTGGTGTCGCAGGGCTAGATAATGTCCTTTCTCGTTCATCCGATCTGATGGATTTACTCTACAGATATATATCAAACACTACGTCAGGTCAATAGTTTCGAAAGGCGCACACAAGCTGTAAGAAATACCACATATAGTATAAAATAAATGGGTACAGGAGTTTGAGGATAATATCCGCGTCTATACTGTCAGTGTAATATATGCGAAGTCTTTGTCTTCCTAAGTCATTAAGTTCGCACATGTGAAAGATTCATCGTGGATCGTGGATCTTGTTCAAGGACACAACATAGCACCGAAGAAGTCGAACAACACAAACTCGCAATCAGGAGCGGACGCTTTTACGATGGGTCACCAACTCATAATATATACATTACATTAACATATATGAAAAAAGTGTTACATACATTACCATGAGCATACTGACAAGTCACCCGTGGGTCAACATATTCCAAAAACCTTACTGTGTTCGATGCGAAAACCTTTGAAGATAATTATGTGAGACCACTTTCACGTGAGCCGCAGCGCGCGAAAACCCCTTTTCCGACAATAATCCTTCAACACAGTCACAGAATTTAGACGCTTGAAATTTCGGATATAAGAAGAAGTTTGAATTATCTGTGTAGAGTAAACAAGTGTGCAGATTAGCTGTGCAGTAATTGCATCTTTGTTTTCATATAGGAAGAATCTGGTTTTCGCATGAAACGGCTCTATACATGTATACATTAAAATTTTATAATCACCAAAATGAAATCTACCCATGTTTGAACATTAAGGTGTTACATACGTTATCATGAGCATACTTGCAAATCACAGGCTGCGTATTTTAGCACACAAAACATGTATTTATCATAGGGTGTGTAAAATAGAACTAAATAATTTACATAAACATATAACAGTTATTCATTTTGATATTTTTGTTGAAACGCCTACTTTTCAAATGTTTCAGCATACGGCGGTACCCTTGTTAAATGTTAAATTATTTAAATAAAATAACTTAAATATTAATTTAAAATATAAATATATGATTTTGTGTAATAGCAAAGTTGAACTATTGGTCAGTAAGAAAGGACCTATCGTTTTTGGAATATAAAAAAAGAAATGCCAAAAACAAAAACGTTTTTGAACCCAAACCCCTAATTTCACGTCATAGATGTAGAAGTAACGTATGTAACACCGTATAATGTCTAATTTCAACTTTTTAAGATCATAAAGCATGTCCGTTAAATGGTTCTAGTACGTGATATAATTAGTGTTGTTGTATGATTAAAGTTGGTGGAGCATAGTAGGTTTCGGTATTTTGCTGGTACAAATATATTTTGAACATGTAACGTATGTAACGAGCTACAGAAATATTGTGCACCACTTGCCGGGGAGACAACTGCCTAGAACTCATCTAGGATGTCCAATGGACCAATTGCATGCTGCAAACAAAGTATGTGGAGGGTGTTGTGCGATTTCGTTAAATACGGTAGATACAGAATCTAGCGTATCGCCTACTGGGACTATTCCTGTTAATTTCAGTTGCAAATGCAAAGTAACATCGATGTGGATTTCTTCGAATGTTGGAACGCACCATTAGGTTGGTGTGGTTATCCTTTCTGTGCACATGCTGTTTATAAGGTTTCTATATGCTCCACACATTTGCAGTATTTCTCTTGCATGTAGGCTACTTGCATGTCATTAAGACATATCGATACAATACTATTCTACAGACAAAAGAAGAGCATCGAATATTATTTTCACTTCCAGTGAATGTCAACGTGGATGCAGTTGCATCTATAGATAACTCAAGAGTTGTCGAGACTGCACAATAAAAAAAAACTCGGCAAATGAGGTAATCTCTCAATCTTCTCGTCATCATTTTTGTGTCTTATACGTGGAAGGACGGCGACTTTTTGAGTGATTTGTGTGTGATTGCCTTTTTAAAGTCTGGAAGTTCAATTTTGTGAAGAAGTTAACTTTTGACAAAGCTTTAGGTCAGCCTATTGTGAAATCATGATTGTCACCATTTGAAACTGTGATTTAATTGTGTGACCACTTCTCCTCAGTCTTCCCCCAGGAAGACATGTCAGAGCTTCCAGATCTCGGACCAAACGCAACGTCAACTGTTTCCTATAAAACTGTTTCATGGTATAAGTACCTGATTGTTAGTTTGGTTTTTTCCCACCTCGGTTTTTGGAGTGGGAGTCTTTTTCTGATTGTGCCTTTTCCTGATCTTTGCCTACTTGTACCTTCCTTTAAAAGTGGTCAAAGGCAACCGAAAAGAGACCCAATGGCTGTTATGGACAAAACAGGAGACAACAAATCATGGAAGACTGCTGCTGCAGGAGGCTGGCCATGCACCATAACCAGCGACTACTACTCAAACTGAACCACAACAGGATACCTGTGCACATCCTCAGCTGGATAGAAGACTGCATGATAGCTAGAACACAATATGTTGTCGTTAAAGCTCCAAATCATCACCATCCACGGTTACATCAGGAGTCTCTAAACGCACAGCCGTAGGTCCTCTCCTGTTCTTGGTCTATATAAACGACATGCGGCTTGCCTGAAGGTGTCAAAACCGAGACCAAGCTCTTTGCTACTAATGACAGCCTTTTAAGCTCACCTGAGCCGTTAGACTCACAAGGTGAGCTTATAGGATGGCCATGATCCGGCGTCCGTCCGTCCAAAATTTCAAATATCTTCTCCTCTGAAACCGCTTGGCTAATCAAAGTTAAATTTTATTTGAAGCATACATATAGGAAGGGGAACAAATGTATATATAAAAAATCCAGGTCGCATGACCAAGATGGCCGACACACCCATATATGGTAAAAACCTTTAAAAATCTTCTTCTCCAGAACCGGTGATCCGATTTCAACGAAACTTGTCATGACGTATGGATGACTCAAGTACTACAATGTATATATAAATCATGCCCCTGTGATGATCTTGACTTATTTTACGGCAAGGTCAACATAGGTCACCAATGCATTTGAATGGGGAAAACTTTTAAAGTGTCATGATTTAAAGTGAAAGTCTTGCAGGAAATGGGCAGTTGGACTGAATATTAATAATTCTGAAAAAATGGACCCAAGAGGCTCATATGCCCCCACCTCCGGCAATATACATGTATGTTTCCTTAAATGTATTCAAACATCTTTTCCTCTGAAACCACTACGTCTTGGCCAATCAAAGCCAAATTTTATGTGAAGCATCTATAGGAAGGGGAAATCAATGTGTATATAAATAATCCAGGTCACTTGACCAAGATGGCCGCCATGCCCATATATGGTAAAAACCCTTCAAAAATCTTCTCCGGAACCGGTTGACAGATTTCAACGAAACTTGGCGTGAAGTATGGATGACTCAAGTACTACAATGTATATATAAATCATGACCCTGTGATGACCGTGACTTATTTTACGGCAAGGTCAACATAGGTCGCCAATACATTTGAATGGGGAAAACTTTTAAAATGCCATTTAAAGTGAAAGTCTTGCAGGAAATGGACAGTAGGACTGAATATTAATGATTCTGAAAACAAAATTGGTCCCCAGGAGCTCATATGCCCCCACCCCGGGGCAGGATACATATATATTTCCATAGTATTCAAACATATTTTCCTCTGAAACCACTTAGCCAATTGAAGCCAAATTTTATTTGAAACAACTATAGGATGGGGTAACCAATTCATATATAAATAATCCAGGTCACATGACCAAGATGGCCGCCATGCCCATACATGGTAAAAATCTCCGGAACCGGTGGATCGATTTCAAAGAAATTTGCATGAAGTATCGATGGCTAAAGTACTACAGTGCTTATAGAAATCATGACCCTGTGGTGACCCTGACCTATTTTACGACAATGTCAACATAGGTTGTCAATGCAATTGAATGGAGAAAACTGTTAACATGTCATTTGAAGGAACATGTCATTTGAAATGAATAAATAAAATAGAAATTGGCAAATGGAAAGAATATTGATTATTCTGAAAACAATTGGCCCAAGGGCTTCACCTGCCCCTGCAATTGGGCTAAATACCATATTATTCAAACATGTTTATTGGCATATGTAGCAGATCTCAGGTGAGCGTTTACAGGACCATTGGTCCTCTGGTTTATAGGAGGAAACATAAAAGTGTCAGCTGCCAACAACTTAATGAAGAACTGGATTAACTGCAAGAGTGGGGACAAAAGTGGCAGATGTCCTTCAAGTGTGAGGTTACCCACTTCACCAACAAGAAGAAACCCGTTTGTTCATCCATCATGATAAGAATAGAGTCATTGTACCTGGGAGTGACCATATGCAGTGATTTATGCAGGCAATGTCACCAAACATAGGCTTCCTCAAGAAGAATATAAGATCTGAACCATAAGCTTCAAAGGAGACTGTCTACACGACTTTCGTCCGCCTTATACTGGAGTATGCCTCTACGTCCGTCCTGGAAACACGTTGTCCAGGTGCTGGCTATTGGTTTGTGCTGATCATAAGTTATCATAGTTGTTCACTGGCCAGCACTTGGACATTGCAGTGAACATTGATCATGAGAATAAAAATAAAATGAGATCTTTAAGAGCATTGAACAGATATGGGATGGGCCATACTGCGGTTTCGGCTACTTAAGCCTCTTCAGTGACCCTATAAAGGGGGACGTGCATTAGAGACCAAAAATGGCCCCAGCCGAGCCGAGTGACAATGATGTGAAATATAGCCTGGCTATTGCTCTTCGTGAAAATAATAATAAAAATGTGTATGACCTTTCTCATAGGAATGACTTTGGGTCAAAGGTCATGACCCATTCAAAGCAATTTCAATATAGATATATCATTTGTATTTTTTTTTTTATTTTTATATTTTTATTATGATTCTATCAATAGTCATGAATATGCAAATTAGACGCATATGTAAGTTGGATAATTTACACAAGTTGCCATTTGGTGAAAGCCCTTGGAATAAGTTGTGTTTGATTTTGTAGGTATACCCCATATTCAAAACTCATATTTGTGGTTGCCGATCTGGCACAACTACATGTCGTGACTGGGTTGTAGCTTGGAATCTACATAATCAAACTCCATATTTTGGAGATATTTTGCTGTAGTAATAGCTTGATCATTGGTTGTGTAGTATCCAGAACTTGTACTTTGCCTGGTGCCTGACAGCAAAGTGGGATGAACCTAAATGGGCTGGAAATACAATATACAATACAATACAGACTGCTATGGAAACCATGTTTTTCTTCATAACACAAATCAGTGTGTCTTTGAAAAAGATCCCATTGTATTTCGGGGGTCCCAATCAACAATTTATGACCCATCAGAAAATGTCTTCGTGTGCTGGATGGAATAAATTGTCACCAGGCCTGTTAATAATTAATGGCTTCTTTCTTTGAGTGAAAAGCAAGTATTCCATAGTGCATTTTTTTAAGAATTAGCTATGAGCCCAGCTAAATACCCAAAAGATAATTCCACATTTCGTGCACTTAGTTTTACTAATCTTCTATGAAAATATATTTTTAGTATTTCGCAGGGCTCTATGTAAACTTCTCTGTTAAAACTCAACAGTTTGGTCTTAAATGGCAATTTTCCCACTTTTGCCCATGTTTCGGCCATTTTGTGTTACCATAGCAACCATAAAAGTTCATTCATCTATTAAAACGTGCAGGATAAAATGCTGGGCAGCAACTTTTATTTTTCGCGTTTAGGTAGACCAGAAAACCCTGTTAATGCACGTCCTCCTTTGGCAACATGGAGCCAAAGAGAATAATTCAACAGGGTAGTCGATTTAAAGACTAGTGTAATCAAAATGGGACCAAATATATTGAAAGTTGGTTAGAAAATGAATCTAATAATGTTCTGATTTCTCAGAATACACTCGCTGATCTCAAAGGGTCAAAAGGAAAATATAATTTGCACTATGTACAGGTCCGTTTCATAAGTTTAGTACATACGGATTTGTTTCATAAGTTATGGCATAGCAGTACCAGTACTTGATTCTTAGCCAAATTCTATTGGGTGTTTGCAGATTTAAACGGATTTCGCTATGTCAAACCTAATACATAGAACTATTCACTGATTGTAACATTTTAGATTTTGATTGATTAATTTATAAGCAGTAACACATTAAAATGACAAGCAAAGTATCATAACTTCTGGGATACAAACATCAACTTTAACATTGATTTCATACCATTTAAGAAAGTTTTTACCAAAACATATTATATTGTTAAATTGGCATATCGCCCGGTAGACTACACCTGACATAATATTTGGATTATCCTGTGTATACTCAAGTTTATTGAAGCTGGAGCTATAACACCCTACTAGCCCTAGTACACCATATTATACAATCAGTAAGCGTTTGATGCATAATAACACATTCAATTGGTTGTATTTACAAATAACACTGGTAAAACAGTTGCTTTTAAATATTTGACCCCAACGAAGCCGCTCGAAAAGGTACCGGGATACAAAGTGGCGAAAAGACAGTCCAAACAAGGTAAGGCAGTCGTGTAGAAAGCAAGATTTCAAGCTTCGATTACCTCGACTGTACATAGGGTAGACCAAATATTATGTTAGGTATAGTCTACTGGACGCTCTGTAATTTTATTGGTATAATAAATTTGGTTCGAACTTTCCAGTAGTGTGAGAAATCAATTTTAACATTGATACCTGTGTCACAGAAGTTTTGTTATTTCTTTTATCATATTTTATGTGTTATTATCTATTTATAAATCGATCAAAATCTAAAGCGTTACAATCAGTGAATGTTTCTATATTTTCGGGTTGACTCAGCGAACTCCGTTCAAATCTGCAAACACCCAATAAAATTCAGCCAAGCTTCAAGTACTGGTACTGCTATGCCATTACTTATGAAACAAATTGGTATGTACTAAACTTATGAAACGGACCTGTATGATGTAAGGGGAGAACTGCAAAAGCCAGTGTAAAATTTAGAAGACTTCTTGGAGCGAAATGGAAACAAACTGAATGTCTACAACACGGTAGTATCTACACAAATGTATTGGAGGTTCCACCTTAAAAGACATGTTAATCAAAATTTTAGACTAATATCAATATTCTCTAAACAGTTTACTTGGTATTGTTTTGTAAAATATAAGCATAGAATGAGTAAAATTCAAACTAAGATGCACATCAACTGCTAAAGAAATGACACAAAAAGGTACAAATAGGCAACGATTATTGATATCGAGTAGTAGATATATATCGTATATGTACAAAATTGATACTGCCTTATCATTACCAGTCATAAGATGACACATGGTTGCCAATGTATTGGTTTATAATTACACGATAACTTGCAGCTTCTCACGCATATGTGGATCTCAATTTTAAATTTCAAACAATCTGTACCTAAAACAAGAAATTTACGATTACCTTAAATGTTGTGGTACATGTTATACGTTGCTACCTTTGTGTAATATTTTTAACATGACCATATTCCTTGTTTATATTTGTGTACTAAAAACCATTGCAGAAGCTGAGGTGCGGTTTGGCGCCTGTAAAACTGGTTTAAGTCCCATTACTGATCGTTTCAAGGCGATACTTATGTTGTTGTTCCATTTGTTTTATGTTTTGGAGTCGAATTTTAGTGCTGTTTAAACCTTATGTACGTTTTCATATTTTTATTTATGTTCGGGTAACTGAGTGACCGCCTATTGGGAAATAGCTGCTCACACGGCTTACGATATGTTTTCTAAGTAAAAGTACGTAATTGTCAATTTAGTTTTTCCCACTTCGGTGTTTGGAGTGGGAATTTCTTTCTGATTGTGCCTTTTCATTTTCCTAAGCATTGCCTACCTCCCTTTCCATGTCAGAGAAACCAAATGATTATAACACATTCAGATGTTTTTCATAAACAACATATGAGTAATATACTTGATGTTCTTACTTTTACTTTACAGGTTGTTGAATACTATATGGAAGGTTTTCCCACGGGGGATGTTTTGTTGATGTTTGACGTATATAAACCGGGATTTTACATCAAGTATGTTTTTGAATCACTGACACAGGTGAATAGCCTACCAAAGAATTCTTACCTTCAATGTTGAAAACATTCGTCGGTGCAAATACTTTACAGCTTTAAAATGGATATGCAGATTCATACGCCTGGAAGATATTATTCTTGTGAAAATTGTGGTAAAATATTCACAGACAAAGGTGAACTAAAAATACACGTGCTCATTCACTCTGGAAAAAAACCTTATACTTGCACGTATTGTGAAAAATCTTGTACCCAAAAAGGGAGTCTCATTCGGCATATGTTATTACATACAAGAGATTCTAGTATGATGACTCACCTCAGAGAGAAGTTGCATAATTGTTATACCTGTAGTCAGTCATTTAATACACGGGATGGATTAGCGCACCATGTGAATATCCATACTGGAGACACGCCATACACCTGTGAAACTTGTGACAAATCATTTGCACAGAGAAGTACTCTTAATACGCATATGCTTATTCATTCTGGAGAGCATCCTCACGTTTGTAAACTTTGTGAATCAAGATTTACTGTGAAATGCAGTCTTACGAGGCATATGCTTATTCACTCTGGAGATAGATTTCATCTTTGTGATTTATGTAATAAAAAGTATGTAAGAAAAGACAAACTGATTCGACATGTGCATACTCACTTTCAAAGTTTTAAATGTGAAGTTTGTAGTAAATCTTTTACAAGGGAAAGCTGTCTCGTGAGGCATACTTACATTCACACTGGCGAAGAACCTTATTGCTGCGAGATTTGTGGTCGATGTTTCTCGATGAGACGTAACCTAACGGTACATTTACGTATTCATTCTGGCGAAGAACCTTATTGCTGCGAAATTTGTGGTAGATGTTTTACGGATAGACGAAACTTAACGGTACATTTACGTATTCATTCAGGAGTAAAGCCTTTTGTTTGCAAAATATGTTCACATCCGTTTACGGTGAAGAGTAGTCTAACAAAGCATATGCGAGTGCACACTAGAGATATATCTTAATTTTTTGGAGCATGAAGAAAGTCCTCTCTCGCCGCACATGCCAGCCCAGATGTACAGACTGCAGCATTATATGCCTTACAGTTGCTGTGGTTACGCAAAGGTACTTTAAGCAGATGCTGATGAATAGCTTTGAAATTTTGTGAGATACTTTACACAGACAGAGGCAGTCTATGCAAAATGTTGGAATCTTTTCATCAAAAACAGATCACAATTCTTTATCGTGGGATTCAAATACTAACTTTTATTGTTTCATATTACAACATACATTGCGCGTGTGTATTGTGCGTGTGTATTGTCAAAGGAAATGGCCCATGCGGGAATAATATATTATTTTATCAGATTTTCTTATTAGATAGGAATTATGCGTGTGTGTGTACAAAATTGATACTGCCTTATCATGACCTGTCATAAAGATGACACAAGGTTGCGCTTAGCCATTGTATTCATTTATAATCATAAGATGACTTATAGCTTCTCAAGCATATGTGGATCTCAAATAATGGAGTTTCAAATAATCTGTACCTTAAGGAAAATTACGATTACCTAACATGATGTTGTTTTCTATGTCAGAGAACCCAAATGATTATGACACATTCAGATGTCATATGAGTTATATACTTGATGTTCTCATTACGAAAAATTTTCCATGCAGTCTACACATTTTTTTTCAGCTGTAAATATTGCAAATTTCATAAGGAAAAAAAATGATAGTTTTAATATTTTAGCTCAAAACATTGATTGTGGTTCTAACGAGTACCCACAATCTTTGTTTTGGACCATAAATAAGAAAAATAAAATAGGTATACCCTGCATACCCCAGTTTTACTATATAAAAGTGGTGTTTAAGAGGGTATTTATTGCACTTACATGTTTTCCTTATCCTTAATTAGGTTGTTGAACACGGGATGTGAGGTTTTCCAACGGGAAGACTGTTTTATTGATGTTTGACGTGTATAAACCGGGAATATACATCAATTAGCGAGTTTGGTTTTGAATCATTGACACAGGTGAATAGCCTGCCTATGAATTCTTACCTTCAATGTTGAAAACATTCGTCGGTGCAAATACTAAACAGCCTTAAAATGCAGATTCATACGTCTGGAAGATGTTATTCTTATGGAAATGGTGGTAAAATATTAACAGACAGAAGTATGCTAAAAAGGCACGTGCTCATTCACTCTGAAATAAACCTTATACTTGCACTTCTTGTGAAAGATCTTGTTAATGCCCACTTAAACGATTTATCTGTTAAGTTTTCCGTTTGTGTCAATGAAGGCCAAGACAAACTTCTTACGATGTATTGGTTACCTAAGCTTCACAAAAGACAGTACAAAGCTATATTTATTGCAAATTCTAGCTATTGTACTACCACTGAACTTTCTAAATTGTTAACTTCATGTCTTACTGCTATCAAATCTCATGTTATAAGATACTGTGAGACAGTGTATGAAACTTCAAATAAAAATTGGTTTTGGTCAATAAAAAATTCTGGTGAGGTGCTCAGTAAATTGAAGTGTAGAGGGTTCCGTGCGACAAGCTTGTCCACATATGATTTTTCTACTCTATATACTACATTACCACATAATCTAATAAAAGAAAAACTTCTGGATTTGATAGAGTGGATCTTCAAAAGGGCATTAAAAACTATGGTTCACATTATTTGGCATGTATATGATGACAGAAAGGCTTTTTTCACTTCCTCTGACCAAAGTCGGTATACACTTTGGTCATGTCAGAATGTGTGTGACGCCTTGTCCTATCTCCTTGATAATATTTATATTAGATTTGGGACCAAGTTATACAGACAAATTGTTGGAATTCCGATGGGTACAAATTGCGAACCTCTCGTAGCTGATTTATTTTTATACTGCTACGAAAGAGATTTCATGGATTCTCTTAACCATGATAATCAAGCTGATGTTATCGAGGCTTTCAATTCCACATCTAGGTACCTCGATTGACAACCCTTATTTTGAAGGTATGGTCAATCAAATTTATCCACCTAAACTACGGTTGAACAAAGCCAATATCTCAGATACAGAAGCCCCCTTTTTAGATCTACATCTTTCTGTTGCAAATGGATTTGTTTCTTCTAAAATTTATGATAAGCGCGACGACTTTGATTTTGATATAGTAAATTTTCCTTTTTTGGATGGTGACGTTCCTCGCCGTGCTTCTTATGGTAAAAGTAGGCAAAGGTCAGGAAAAGGCGCAATCAGAAAAAGATTCCCACTCCAAAAACCGAGGTGGGAAAAAAACCAGACTAACAATCAGGACCCAGTTGTTCAAAGCATCGTTAGCTTAACGATATCGTTAAGACATAAATTTGTTAAGCAAATATCAGCTAACGTAACAAATACACTGTTATTTTTTGTTGAAAAAATGTGAGAATCCATTGCACTGCAAAGGATTCTCACATTTTTTTCAACAAAAAATAACAGTGTATTTGTAATATTAATGTTTAAAATTTTAACAAATCGTTAACTAACGACGTCGTTAGTTTTGAACAACTGGGCCCTGGTACTTATACCATGAAACATATCGTAAGCCGAATGAGCAGCTATTTTCCCTATAGGTGGCCACTCAGTTACCTTAACTTAACTAAAACTATGAAAACACGCATAAGGCGCCAACAGCACAAAACATGGTGCAAACATTTCGCAACTTATTAGGTTTGCTAGAGTCTGCAATCATGTTACAGACTTCAACGCTCGAAATAAATGTTTAACGGCAAAACTTCTTCAACAGGGCTATCGGTATCATAAACTTCGATAAACCTTTTCTAAATTTTATCGTAGACACTATGAATTGATTTCCAAATATAATGTTGGGTTAAAGACGCTTTTAAGTGAGGGCCTTTCGAAACCTGAATTTTATGGTGACTTGGTTTACAAATTTAAGAAACTTATAGGAATTAATGATTTTTCTTTTCAGTTCAGAAAAATCATAACACGTTACAGACGTATAGGTTATAACTTAAAAGTTATGCGACAGTCTGCATGCTTAGTTTTTAACCCAGTCATGGTTGATAACTATGCTGCCTTCTTTAATTGCACGCCGGTGGGTCGGGCGTCAGACTCTATGACGGCCCCGACTTAAAGCTATTCATTTTAGTTTGTTGGGGCCGGAGCTTCTTGTCTGTTGCTTGGCCCACCGGGGTCCAACTGGTGTTTTTCTTTTGCTCCGGAGTTAGTATGTTATTCGGCGCCCAGGGATCTCCATCGTCGGGCAGCTTACTCAATCTGTGAGTCCTGGTTTTTGTTTCATCAGGATGTTTATCATGATTTATTTGTTTGTTCTTGATGATTCATTGACTAGTTAGAGATTCACCACGAGGACCGAAGAACTAACTAAATGTTATGAACCACTGCAGAAGCTGAGGGTGAGGTTAGGCGCCTGTAAAACCGGTTTAAGCCCGCCAGTAACTTTATGTTACTGATCGTTCCAAGGCGATACTTCTGTGGTGGTTCTTTTTGTTTTATGCCTTGGTGTTTTTAATATTTTTTTTTTGTCCTGTTGGCGCCTTATGTGTGTTTTCATAGTTTTAGTTTTAGGTACAAGTAGGCAAAGATCAGAAGAAGGCGCAATCAGAAAAAAGATTCCCACTCCAAAACCCGAGGTGGAAAAAAACTAAATTAACAATCAGGTACTTATACCATGAAAACATATCGTAAGCCGAATGAGCAGCTATTTTCCCAATAGGTGGCCACTCAGTTACCTAAACATAACTAAAAATATGAAAACATACATAAGGCGCCAACAGCACAAAAATTTTAAACACCAAGTCATAATTTAAAAACAAAAAGAACCACCACAGAAGTATTGCCTTGGAACGTACAACCTACATTATCATAAGTTAAATTGGAATTATGTTATGATTCACAACTTTTTAGCGGCACTCGGTATTCGTGGTATTATAAGTGCTTACCTGTTGTTTGATTGATAAAATTTATAGTTTTGTTTCAATCACGATAATACATGTAATGTGGTTTTAAGATTTTAAAACTATGTTGTTCCAACAGGTGGTCACGAAAAATTTGTCATGAAATGGCAAACTTGAAACTGCTTTTGAAAATAGCAAAAATTCTATGTAGGTGCGTACAGCCTTGGCCTCCTTGAACTAACTAACGCATTACGAAAACCACAGAGATTTTTTAGCTTTAAAAATTGAGCATTTTCAACTGAAAATTTTTGATATTTTTCTTATTTTTGCTCATAACATAGATTGTGGGTACACGTTAGAACCGCCTCGGCGAGGCGGTTCTGAGTATCCACAATCTATGTTTTGAAGCAAAACTAAGAAAAATAGGTATACCCCTGCAAACCCCAGTTTTTCTATATAAAAGTGAGGTATAAGGAGGTATACATTTTACGGACATGTTTTCCTGATGAACAGAAGCTATCGAATCGTATAGGTTCCCCGCATCACGGCTGCCCATGTTACTTTATCTCACCAACAATTCCAACATTAATTTAGTTTCAGGACCTTCTTATTCTAACACTATGATCATGATTGCAAATGTTGAATGGGGTTAATGAAATGACTCCAGTGTTTAGTAGATTTTCAATTTTGGCGGCACTCATGTTTGTTAGTATTAAGTGTGTTCGTCTGTTGTTTGATAAACCAAAATTATATGTTGTTTTAAGATCTGAAAACTCTATTGTACCAACAGTGTATATATACTGACCCAAACTTATAACGCAACATGGTTATGGCATTTTTTTCGCATTGTAACGCAAGACGGTCTACCAGACATATGCTGGTAAGCAATCGCCAGTGAATAAATTGGTTACGAAAGTTTTGATTTTCAGAGCATGGGTCACTGAGCTCGAATCTGATTGGTCAAAATGGTTATTTGGATGGCATGCGCCTCCTGAGAGATTCTAGAAGTCACTTTTTAACACATATTGCTTCAGTGAGGCTCGATGAGGTAATTACAAAATGCCTTCCATTTTTATACCCAAAATTTTAAATCAAAAGTTTGCATCATTGAAAATTGAAAGTTTAATACTGAACATTCCATTAATACAATAGAAAATGGAAATGGTGAAAAATTCTAACGGCGAATGTTTTAATGAAACTTTTGTGTAAATGTTTTCATTCTGTCATTCAGCATTCTGAGAAAACACAATAGCATATTGTGGAATTGTTGGGTCAGGAACGTCTATAACAAATGTTAAAATGTGAGTGATCTTGAATGGTTGGGGGCGAAAATGAGTCTTCAACTCTGCTCAAATCTGAGCAAAGTTGCTCTTTTGACAGTAAAATTATCCATTGTCTAAAGTGGAGCAGGGGTAATCCTGAAAACCGACATTAATTTCTAGGGTACGCATACACGCCACATGTCGCGTTCTGGAAAATCACAATGATTTAATTTTTTGCCAAGACCATATCTCCGAAAAATGATTAATTTCTCGAAACGCATAATGCCGAATGTTACAACCAAGATAATGTGAGAGTCGATCATCCGGCAATCTAATTCAATAGAGACAACATTTATTTGATAACGTTCCGGAGTATAACATTAAAAATAAACCGATGTTGCGTTATATGTTTGGCTCAGTATATTTAGAGATGGTCACGAAAAAAATGTCATGAAATGACAAACTTGAAACAGCTTTTAAAAATAGCAACAATTCTATGTAGGTGCGTACAGCCTTGGCCTCCTTGAACTAACTAACGCATTACGAAAACCACAGAGATTTTTTAGCTTTAAAAATTGAGCATTTTCAACTGAAAATTTTTGATATTTTTCTTATTTTTGCTCAAAACATAGATTGTGGGTACACGTTAGAACCGCCTCGGTGAGGCGGTTCTAACGTGTACCCACAATCTATGTTTTGAGCAAAAATAAGAAAAATAGGTATACCCCTGCAAACCCCAATTTTACTATATAAAAGTGGGGGTTAAGGGGGTAAACTTTTCACGGACATGTTTTCCTGATGATGTTGAGTATCCAATTGTGTATTATCAACAAAGCTACCGGAAAACAACTATTGTTCAGCATCCATGTATTTGACGTTGAGCTATTGACAAACACTGCCTCGTTAATGCTTGTTTGTTATTTGCGAACCTGCGGAAAGCGCTAATGATAACTGTTACTGAGCCAATATTCACCTTTGTATGAATCAGATAACACTTCATATTAATCAGACAATTGTCGACAGATAATATGGTAATTTGGGTAACCTGCGCTCATTAGCTAGACAAAAGTCAACTGTCTAATAGGTTTGATCATTGAAGCGCATGCGTTACTGGAGAAAGAGGGCGTGATCTGACTGATAACGAAGTTATACATCAGGAAAACATGTCGGTGCAATTAAAACCCCCATAGATTGTGGGTACTCGTTAGAACCGCCTCGCAAAATATCAAAAAAATTCTACTGAACAATTTTCATTTTTAACAACCTTAAAAATGTCTGTATATTACATGGGCATGTTTTCGTAATGGTAAAATCGTGAAACAGAACAGAAATAGAATATTTGCTTTCTGAGTCTGGTCATTAGGAAATCTTGCCCATGCAATATAATGCATATCCTTTTCAGCTGTAGTACTGAAAAATTCATTGGATAAATTTTGATATTTTTAATATTTTAGCTCAAAACATTGATGGAGGGTACACGTTAAAACCGCCGTGTTGAGTACCCACAATCTATGTTTTGGACCCCAAAAAAAGAAAAATAGGTATACCCCTGCATACCCCAGTTTTACTATATAAAAGTGGGGTTTACGGGGGTATACATTTCACTGACATGTTTTCCTGATGTGTTCACGTATATAAATAAAGCAACATGCTTTATCAAACTCGCCTTTTCCTGCTCTTCGTATCTGAGGTGAAAAAGTTTTTAAAAATCTAGAATGTGGGGGAAAAAAAATTGACAAAGTGGAATTTGTATAAAATTGGTACGCCAGGGAATACTCAACTCTCAAACGAACAAAATACATGGTAAATCACTTTACTTGTTTGCTAACTTTTCCTTAATTTTGCTAAATTAACAAACTATGCAAAAATTGTGTCTGTGGTAAAATTCTGCTGTTGACTTTCGCAGTTAACATGACTATTACAGGCGCCGTCATTTTGTTTTTATGTAAACGCGTATTATGGATTTAAGTCCTTAGTGTAGTTTGCACACACGGGTATCTGTGATACATTTAACTCCAGTCCATAAAACTTACTACGTTAAATGTACGAGATAGATCTACATGTATATCTGTACGTAATAACGTCGACATAAACTGATTCACAAATGGATTTTAAATGATCTTTCTCAGCCAGCTTGTGAATATATTAATATCTGTTCGGTACAACCTTTCCATCAACTTGTTATCCATTTAACGTGTTTCTTTGTCACATTTTCAGCGTTTTCTTTCTTCGAAGCAACGATGGAGTCAACAACAGGACTTGATTCTATTAGCTCTGCTCTTGTTAAAGTAAATGATTCTGATGAACACAGTAGTACTACTTGGAATGGAACGACGGCAGGAGCTTTGATAGACCTAAACGGTACTTCAACAGACGATTACTTGAATTATACGAACTTTACTATAGTAGGCAGTCCTCTACCTGTACTGACATACGTGATTTTCGCCCTGATCTGTTTCGTTACCGTTCTGGGGCTTTTTGGAAATATTTTAATCCTCGTAGTCACTTTTCGTAGCAAGGTCGAAGCATTCAAGGGGCACGACGTGTTGATATTTGCATTGGCACTCTTTGACGGCATTGCACTGGCATCAACTGCTGTGTCACTGCCTAGTGTTATTGATATAATTGGTATGGATATCAGAGCAATCTCGACTGTCGGCTGCAAGGTTTTCATGAGCGTATTCCAACCAAGTGCGATTAGCTCGTTTTCAATTATTGTACTTATTTGTATTGAACGATTTATAGCAGTTTGGTTCCCATTTAGAGCAAAGCAACTCTTGTCACCAAAAATCGTTAACATATGTCTGGGGATAGTCGTTGGGATAGTTTTCATAGTGTATGGTACAATGGCTGTTCTGAATAGCGAAACTGACGATGGAATATGCGATCCTAACTTCGTTGGGAAAATATACAGTACCGTTCTGAATCAAAAACCCAAAATCGGCTTTTATCTACCAATGCTAGGTACTCAGCTCATAACCTATTTCGTAATATTGTTAATCCTTACGCCCTTGATATTAATTAAGTTGTATCTGCAAAGAGTTCGACGGCGCCCTACAAGATAACGCGACTTTCCAAATTACAGTAAAACTTACATCTGTAGTTATTGCATTTCTTATATTTGTTGCACTACCAAATGGATTCACGGTTCCTATGGGGTTAGGTGACCGTAAACAACTTGTTAACAGCGACAATAGAGGAAACACGAAACAGTTGATTTCGCTCTTGTTTCTTCTCAATTATTCTATAAATTTCCTGCTTTATATTGTATTTGATCCACAGTTCCGCACGAAAGCATTAGAAATCTTTGGGTTTGTCAGAGTTGCAAGACCTGATAGAAGTGTTTCAATAAACACCCTAACCACACATTCTGTATAGATCTAAACACAAACAATCCAAGAAGTTGAAATCGTATCAACTTCTAACTAAATTTATAAATATTTTCATGCTAATTGCCTGATTGACAGTAATATCTTCAGAACATAACGGTTTGTTTTATGTTGCAGAGTTTTGTCATATGTTATATTGTGCGGTAGTATGTAAAATAAAATTTGATAAATTGGAATGTTTTGTAGTGTTGTATTAATTTTTTGTTCGAAATCGTAGCATTCACCGTTCAAAAGATTTAATTTCACCTCATGCTGAGAACATGCTCTTATAAAATAAAGTGCGGTTAGGTGCTAAGTCGGGTTAGATAAGGAAGTGAGGTTCTGAGGCTTCCTGCTGATAACAGGTGGCTTTGATTCACCCAGTAGCAACTATGGCAATAAAATACTGCAGTAATCAGAGTCTGCTAATCTGTTTGGTCATTAAAAGGTAACCTCATACCACAATCAAAAGAATGGAAAATATATAAATGTTTATTTTTTAAATCATTCAAAAATGTTAAGGCTGTAGCTTTAAAGAAGGCGAAAAGTTAATTGATTTTTGTTTTTCAAACGTTAACTTTGGCCAAAAAATAACATTTTAATATATTGTTAAGGAAAAGAAAACGAGAAAATTACAGGTAAATGTAGCTAAAGACTCTAGGTGTTAATTAATTCATTTACATAATAGGTGCGTAACAGCAAGATAAGAATTCTTGTTTACAGATATAAGAGATTTTCTCATCATGTAAAAGTGAAACTTTCAATCGAAATTATGTAAAAAAAAAAGTTGTCGAATCTTGACGCAATGATTTCTACAGTTAATCAGATGATATACTCCTCGGCCCCAATCAGTATACCAAATATGAAGGCTCTACCTTGAAAAAAAGTACAAGTAGACAATGATCAGGAAAAGGCGCAATTAGAAAGAAATTCCCACTCCAAAAATCGATATGGGGAAAAAACTTAATTGACCATTAGATACGTGTACTAAGAAAACATATTGTAAGCCGAGTGAGCAGCTATTTCCCAATAGGCGGCCACTCAGTTACATGAACCTACTTAAAAGTATGAAAACGCACATAAGGTGCAAACAGCACAAAAATTCAACACCAAGACATAAGACAATAAGAACCAGAACAGACGTATCACCTTGGAACGATCAGTAATATAAAATTACCGGCGGTCTTAAACTAGTTTTACATGGCAATAACCTCGCCCTCAGCTTCTGTAGTGGTTAACAACATATAGATGTTCGGTCCTCGTGGTGAATCTCTAACTAGTCAATGAATCATCGATGAATCAAAAACGAGGACACAGATTCAGTAAACTGCCCGACGATGGGCGCCCAATAACTTACTGAAAGTCCGGAGCAAAAGTTAAACACCAGATTAACCCTGGTGGGCCAAGCAACATACAAGAAGCTCCGGCCCCAACCAACTAAAATGAAAAGCTTTGAGTCGAAGCCATCATACAGTTTGACACCCGACCCACCGGCGTGCATTTAATAAAGGCATAGTAGTTATCAACCATGATTGGGTTAAAAATTAAGCATGCAGACTGTCGCATAACATTTAAGTTTTTCCCTGTACGTTTGTAACGTATAAGGCGAAAAAAAAAGGAATGTTTCCGGTAACCCGACCGACCCTGTCAAAAACTCCCCGACTCTAATATTTTTTTCCTGTTTTCCGATAATAAAAACTCGAAAATCGAAAAAAGCATTTGTTTTTCAAGTACCGGACCGGCAAAAGAATACAGTAGAATATCACATGTAGCGTACCGTCTATTATATGTTCAATACATGCGCATGTGCAGTTCTGATAAAATGGCGGCCTCCGGTGGCAGTGGCCAACAAATTCTGGCATTTCGAGCACGGCAGTGAAAAAAAGTAATGTCATAATTAGACGGTCAATCAACACTAAATGATGTGTTCAAAAAGTTTCACACTTTCAAGAAAAACACACCATCTCAAAAATAATTGCACAATTTCATTGAAAAATTGATTTAATCCCCTCCACCGAGCCATTCGAGGTGGGTGGGGAAATGTTGGTTGACGAAGTTTGCCATCTAGGAGTCAAAGTCATTTAGATGGCATGTAATTTAAGCAAAGAAAACCAAGTGGAAACACTAATATCAAAATGTGCATAAGAGGCCACAGGCAAGGCCCTAAATGCTTTTAAACTCCTCATGACGAGGGATAGGGCGTTCGTTGCCCCAAAGGAGACAATGTAATGTGCATCGACAGTATTTACATTAATTGGTAGCTTCAAGACTTCCATAAATTAATGGAATGGTTAAGCGGGGAACCAATTACCCTCCCCCATTATCCGTCCAATTTCTATCAGCGACCCCTGTGGCCAAGCAGTTATGGTCGCTTTTTATCAGCGCTCTTAACAATTTGATCATCTCACCACTGTGGGTTCAAGCCTTGGTCAGGCCAAAAGAGGGATAAGCCCAGTTCTGCTTATGGGTATGTCAGGTGGTTTTTCATTGGAGTGGGGCGGGGGGGGGGTCTCCCGCTTTCGCCCACCTACTGATTTGCATCATCTTGTTATGAGTGTATTTATCTTGAAAGAGACATAAAACTGAATCTAAAAAAAAAAAAAAAAAAAAAACAATCAGAAAATGGGGGGTGGGGGATCATTGGTTCCCTGTGTATCCAATATTTATTCTCAGAGTTCATGAAAGTTGGTAAGGGTTACAGGACATCAAAGTGGGAAATTTTTACATGGTAAGGCTTCCCTCAAAAAAAAAAAAAAAAAAAAAAAAAAAAAAAATCCCTACCTATCGACCCATTTTTTTCTGGCATGTTACCGGAAACATTCCTTTTTTTTTTTGGCCTAATGATTTTTCTGAGTAAAAATGTTTAAAAGAAGGGTGAGAAATTATCAATGATGGTGTTGAGAGGCCTCATCATGGAGGTTTCCTTGTCTCGGCCTCAACACCATCATAGATTCTTTTATTCTACCTTGACATTGACATCTGAATCTGAATCTAATGGTTTACTGGTGATACGCCAAATTGACAATACTTCACCAGGGGGTGCGCCAGGAGGGAAGTTAGTCATCAGGACACACAGTCATCAGACATTTCAGCAGAAGAGATCAGAGAATCAAGGAGGTCATTCCAGTCTTTGATAGTCTGTGGAAAGAAACTACTTTTGTACGCTTCTTTGCTAGCTGAAGGTATCTGAAAAGCCAAAGAGTGTTGATTTCTACAACGCCTATTCTTCGGGATAATGTCATCTGTGGGTATTCTGGCTTTACCCTTTAGACCTTTGTATAGCAATATAAGTCTACTATCCTTCCTCCTTTTCTTAAGAGATTTCCATTTCGGTTAACCTTAAATGCCAGTCATGCTCCCAGTTTCAAAAACATAATTTCCAGTCACAAACCTTGCCGCACGATTTTGGACCTTTTCCAGTTCTTCATGGAGGCCATGAGTGTAAGGGTCCCAAACTGAGCTTCCATATTCCAAGACCGGCCGCACCAGTCCTTTATAAGCTGCTTCTTTCACATCTGGCGGACAAGAATACAAATTTCTCCTCAACATATGAGTGATCGTTGAAGATGGCGGACGCACATTTTTAGGGGGGATTTGGATTTAATAAAATATGGACTCAGAGGAAAATTCTTCTGCCAGTTTTATTCCAGAACACCTCCAAAAGATTCTCAACGTCATCGAGAGCGGCGAAACACGGCACAAATGGAAGCTGGTCAGGAATGCAGCCAGCTTTACTTTGATAATTAACTTTCCCGCCAAAACAGACAAAGCCAAAGGACAGGGTCAAGGGAATCAGCCGCCATTGAAGAAACGAGTTCTGGAGTGTTGGCGTGTCAACATAAAGACAAGAAACAAAACGCTTCTTCCGATGTTCGACTAGCTGGCCATCCAAAGCCAAAGAAGAAGAAAAACCCTTCTCGTGTGGCCAGGGATCGGAGACGGCGCAGGGAGTTCTGGAAACGTATGAAAGTTGCCAGACAGCTTAGAGCTGAGAACCATTCTGCCCACTACGCCAGGCTACAAGAAACAAAGACGGTTGCCGGTCCACAATCTACTGCGGTCAGTCACTCGGAGAATTCCAATTGCCGTGTGGATCGTAACTCACCGGAATCGAGGAGGATTGCCAGTCCGCAGTCACCAGTGGTCAGACATTCAGAGGAATCTGGGTGCTTGGATCGTACACCCTTAGTTTCAGAGTCTCACAGTCGTTTAACCATTGAAAGACAACCCAACATTCAATCGGATCTATTAAACGAACTGGCTGCCGAGGAGGCAGAAAGAGACAAATCAGTGAATCCTGATAGTGACGATTCTCAGTTCAAAAAGTGTTTGTTCAATCGGATACCTGACAGTGAACAAGACATTGAATCGCAAAATAGCTGTGCAAACTGTTTAGCAGAAGGAAACTTCCAAA
Source organism: Rugalucina vietnamica (assembly GCA_964017185.1). Lineage (NCBI taxonomy): Eukaryota > Metazoa > Mollusca > Bivalvia > Lucinida > Lucinidae > Rugalucina > Rugalucina vietnamica. The sequence goes on from OZ024883.1 coordinate 9,510,435, forward strand.
AGTGTTCTGCATGCAGATATGTGAGATACTGTTCGAAGAAGTGCCAAGCAGAAGATTGGCCTGGCATCTCACAAACAGCAGTGTAAAGCTATCAGAACACTGCCCCGTGTCGAAGACTGCCTGTAGATAAACTTTAATTCACAGACTTTTATTCACCGGAGCACTTTGTTTTAGTAGACTTCACAGACTTTTATTCACTGGAACACAGTTATTTTATTCACATTTTAGATAATATTCACAAAGATAGTGACTTTGTATAGTGCAAAACTTTTATCCAAAAAATCCCAACCTTTTTACCGGTTTTACCGGGTGCGCCGATAAGTCAACGGCGGAACTCTACGAAGCAACAACAACAACATAGCGTAAAGTCTTCAGTTGTCATCAATTTCCTTATTATGTGAAATATACTGACGTCAACAAAAAACGCCTCAGTCAACTTTGACACGTCATACTGCCAAGATTTTACGACTCAAACTATTTTAAATATTAGCCATATCTTTTGCTAATCTTTTACGCATTTGGAAATGCTGAAATTGAATTATTCAGACAGCTGCTTGAAAAATTACATGCTGTTGAAAACATACACCCCTCGCAAAATCCCTATACTGGTCATGAACCGGTCTGTCAGGCATCGCTTCTTTCGTTTGCTGAAAGCCTCCTTTGCAAAACCAACACATAAGCCATAGAGTGGGATATCTATACATGACCATATGTTGTTGAAACACATTTTTTGAAAACCTAATTTCGTTCTTTAGCGTTATTGACGTCACTGCAGCTAACGATCAATGCCTAAATGGTAATCGCCGTCAAACTGGTCAAAATTTTATTGGCAAAGAATAGTTTCTATTGTTACTTCTCCTGCCTTTCAGCGTGAAACCAACGTCCTTACAGATAACGTGTATTTGACGTCTATGGAAGTAAGCGGCAGAATACCATTGCTCAATTCTTGGCTATTCATTTAAAATAATGCGACTACGTTATAAAAATTAATTCAAGGTATGCATCCGAATAAAATGGCATCGTTTCTGAGATGTTTCATGATTAGAATTCGTTAGCATAAGAGACGTCGACGTCAAAAAAATTCTGCTACAGAAGCGTTGTCGAAAAAGCTACGGTAACAACCGATAGAGGGGATCTTATGCCGAAGCGAAAGATGGCCCTATGCTATGGAGTCGTTTCAAACGCCAGAAACCGAACAATATCATTTTTTCGTTCCGTCTGTTTCTTTTCTTGTGAAAAGTCCCTATGTTATTTTCATTATTTCAACTTCACGTGGTCCAGTAATGTTTCGTTTCAAAATTTTGATGTTCTTAAGTTTGTAAAACGACTTTGCAAGGCTTTCAAAAAATTTCACACCAAAAACGTCTGTATACTGACGTCAGTGTGCATTTTTAAAAATGGTGCACCCACGCACGTTTTGAGAAAAGTGCGTATCTTAACCAAATTCGGTTTATGCTATACCATGAGACAGAACGTAAAAATAAGATGGGGCGTTTTTTATTGACGTCAGTATATATGGAGACACTGGAGACTACGACATTAATTAATTATTTGCACCTGTATCCGGTTTATAATAGCTATTAAGTCGGTTAGGCTAATAGCTATACATTGGCTAGCAAATGTTTACTGTAAATAAAAGTTTTATTCAGTACTTTGTTCTGGTAGATTAACTAAAGCTCGAACGGCGATTGATTATATATCCGTTATTAACCATTACAGTTAAGTGTGAGGTAGTTCATGAGTTGCAGTTGCAGCTATAAATACACCAAGAGTTGTCGATAATATTTACCGATTGTACATTTGAACTGGCTATTGAATTATACAGTACTTAATACAGGTAGGCCTGATCTTTTTTTTTTTTACTTCTACGTCGTACATCTTTTTGTTTGTGTTGACGAACACAAACATAAGGTCGTTTTTCTATTGACGTCCGGTGAGCCTTGCGCCAATATTAATATAGCGTAAGGCGACCAGTGATCGATCAGGGACCAGTGATCGATCAACTAGTGGTTATCGGGTATTTATTCTCAAAGGATACCAGAAGTAAATCTTATGCTAGTCTCAACTTCAAGCGCATTATATAATCTTACAAACACTAATTTAAATTTATTTGTAAAGCTTGTCTATCTTGCTTTTTCTGGCGCTTGACGAAGAGGGGGTCTTAGTTGTACTGCATAAAAGTGGTGATTGTTCAATAAATTCTTAAAGATGAAACAACCTGCATTCGTTCCGACTGGCTAATTTTTTTAACTTTACTGAATACTAAACAAATCTGATCCATATTCCAAATTGTATGGGATAACGATGCAATTAATTGACAATTTCTGTAATTTTCGAGCTATTTTTTCAACAGTTTTCCATTGTTTCTATGGGTATTTATGCTTTTCGACCACATCATTTGGCTGCTTTATTTCTTCTAACTCACTGAAAATTTCCAAACTGTGTTTCGTGGCTAGAGGTTAACAGTAATTATTCTTTCTGAAAATGTACATACCTTCCAAGTTAGCCGCGGTTTTGGAGAGAAAAAGAAGGTGATCGATCACTGGTCCACCTGACCCTGATTCACGCTGTATTATGGTGGGTGTGTTAAAATGACGTCACTGAGAATGTGACGTGATGACGTCATAAATTGATATATAGAAAAACATGGCAAAGGTTCAAGCTTGGATATGGTATGTACAAATGTATTCTCCAATGCACGTCTGATCCGCAAATTTATCAAACATGGCTATTTTTGATCGATCACTGGTCACTTTACGCTATATATGCGCCAAGATCTGATAAAAGGGGTCTTAGCGCGCTATGGCAGAAAAATCAAAATGAAGATATTAATTACATATGAAAGACCAAGTTTCTCTGAGTATTTTCTGAAAATTTGAAGAGATTATCTTTACAAATAGCAAAGATTTGAACGTTGAAAGGTGTGCAGTTGATGCAATCTAAACATGGCGTCATAAAACTTTTGATGCCGTTTGGATGTTGATGACGTTAACACGGGGGTAATACAATAGGGACTACCTGTGTTGTCGACAGAGACGATACTGCATATATGGTTGTCGACCGAGAATTCCGGCTTCCGACCGAGTAGTACGGTTGTCGATACACGACACAAACTCAGTGTGTAGTAAACAGGACATCAAAAAGCAGAGAAAATAAATTTTTAATCATCGCCGATCGTCAAAGAGGTATTTAACTTTACTTCTAATACGCTGCTGTGCTTTGTTATACAGCGATAACGACAAATATATGAAAAATACTAAAAACATCATTTTTCAAGGTATTTGTGAAACTTGCAGCTATCAAAAACCTCCAAGACCAATGAGACTGCTTCGGATATTTCCTCTATAGCCGAGTTCTTGAAAACTAGTATAATGCACCCATTTCTTTACGCCATGTGCATTTTATGAACGTTTTTAGAAAGTCATGATACCGCTGTCGATAACCACCGATACGGTTGTCGATAGTTAAATCATGTGTACGGTACGGCTGTCGATGGTAATTGCTAAGGACATATTGTTGAATAAACTGCAAGATCACTCGTTTTGAGAAATTGGCACGAGTCTGAATGTCAGCATTCGTCTGTACACACTGGCATTTGACATTATGAGCTCAGCTTTAAATAATCACGAGGGCGAGAAAATCATTAAAATCCGATATTAGAGTTAATATGTATTTTTGCAACCTTTTCAAGACGTTAGTTGTTAAAAATTAGTCCTCTCAAATAGGAAAGTGGCATTAATAAACAAGTTTATGGATTTCTCCTCGGTGTAGAACACTATTCAGTGACCCTTAAAAGATATCCAATTTGCATATTCATGAATTTTAATGAAAACATTAAAAATGACAGAAAATCGTTAAAAATCCATAAATAAACTAACATTAGCCTTGAGCCATTCGAAACCCGGTCATTCACATGTGCGAAAACAAATATATTGATCTTCTGCGCATGAACTGGTTGGACAGCCCGGTTTGTGCCTGTCCTGGTCGGATACGTCGAACACGGGTCTACTCGCGACGTGGCTTAATTAATCAAGCTTAAATTGGTGCTTGACCAAGATTAAGTATAAACTAAGTTGAATTCAACATGAATCGCCCTTTGATTTGCGTTGCTTTGATGCGTATGAGCAATACAATTTTTGGCTCAGTTGAGCACGAAAAAAGTTAAAAGATTTTGAAGTCAATAAAACAACAACAACAAACAAACAAACACCAAACTCATTAACCTCACAATGTTTCATTTAAAATAAAAATGGCTCTTTAAGAAGCAAAATTAACAACAAAACTGCAGTCATCGTCTTGAACTGCTGTACAAATTAAAATCATTGACTAGATTACTATAAACTTAAAGTGAATAGATACCCTAAATTAAAGTGTCTGTCAATGTACAGAGCTTTACGAAACATAAATTTTGATATAAAGTTTATTACAATCGGATGAAAAATAAGAAAGTTAGGGCCAACTGAATATGCAAACATTGGTGGAATGGATGGCCGCCATTTTGTTTATTTGCTTAAGGCTCATAACACAGTGCTTAAGGCTCATAACACAGCACGGTTACAAATCGGCCCGCAGCTAAGATCCATGAGGCAAAATACGAGACTGGGTACATGTCCATTCTGGTCAGAGTATTTGTTGCATGCTTTACGTTTGATTAAGGATTTATCAATATTGACATGAGTGGGTGGGGTATGTAAAACAGAAATCTACTGTTTTCTTGAATCTGTCAATCAAATGATGATGTGTATTTATTGCTAATAGACGTCACTGATACTAGGAATGACTCAATATAGTTATTATTTTAAAATTTTAAATAGCTTGGTGTAAAATTGGAAATGTAACTGGTTTTCGTGGGACCCATTTCCTGGAAAATGGAATGCATTTGAATAAAAATTACGCAAAGCCTAAATGTCTAGGATATATAATCTGACAAATTATGGGTTATTTTGGGGTCACGGAAATGTATTTCTCTGGGAAAAGTTAGTATAAACATATTTTTCAGGAAAATTCTGAAAGTGGGTAACTTGGGGCGGCTCGTGTGCGCTTATTGTTTGCTGAAAGATGACATGCCTTTTGTTTCAGGTTCTTATATGACTGAAGTCAATGACTACATCGAAAACTCTGTCTTATTTTTTTCAAAAAGCTAAGAAAAATGGGTCCGACGATTTCAACCCGGAAGTAACTGAAAAATGACTCACTTGCTCTGAGCTGAACACTCATTCCACAATCATGTATACACAAATCCATGTATTTGCAACATATTCAATAGTCCCATGATAAAGCATGCTAAAGAATGTAGCATTGTTGATAAAATAAACAATGTTTTTTTATACAGGTAAATCTTCAATTATGTATATACAGTGACCACCCATAAGTCCTTAATCGAATTTACTTCCTTGCTTGCAACACATAGTCCTTGTTAAATGTCAAAATTCGTGATTAAATAGGCCTGTCTCTGTTGCATCATAATTGTGTTGTAGACGCCGTGGATGATTCAATTTCGACACATGGCCCGAAATGTCTGGAATAAAGCTTTGAAAACTGAATTGATCGTGCTATTAATACATGTCCTAATCTTCGTAAATCGTCGTCATCCGTATCAGGCTACATCGACAACAGTATCGCATACATTTACATGTCATCGACAGCAGTAACAATAAAAAATAAACACCCTTACAACATAAACAAGCAATGCATTTTCTGACGCATTCTGATGTCTTTGTCTTTGCAGTGATGCATACCACATCTTTCATCACTTCATAAGATATCGGATAGGCTAAAAAAACAAAGAATCTGCATTTTTTCTGCATTCTGCTTTTTTACGATGAAATATCTTTTCATGAGAAATCTAGCGACGCAACAACTCGCTGGAACACTTTGTAGGCCAGGAAAATATCTAACAACATGTTCGGGCAGAAAAATTATAAAAATTACCTTTAGATTTTATCACCGTCCACTACACACTACACTTATGTCGTGTATCGACAACCGTACTACTCGGTCGGAAGCCGGAATTCTCGGTCGACAACCATATATGCAGTATCGTCTCGGTCGACAACACAGGTAGTACCTATTGTATTATCCCCGTGGTTAACGTCTTTAAATCACTGTAATTAAAAGAAGGTAAGACTAAATTCTCGAAATTCTATGTGTTTCTTGAAGTTTAACATCTATACTACTGCACAGACTAAGCAATAGGCAGGAATTCACAAACTGTTTGATAAAACATGCAATACGCCTGGTTTTTAAAATGAGGGTAGTCCTTATGGTACAATGGTTGCCATGGCACCATACATGATACAAATAATGTTTGACCATAAGAAAAGTATGTTTCTTGGATTGTGTTACAGTATTAAAGCTGTATGAAATAAATATCAGAACATGTAATTATTCGCCAAATACAATGTCAAAACTTCATCAAATAACCTATGTTTATTGCTTTATTTGTTGAAGTTTCAAATGGCACAAACAACATTAAAATATGTTGGCCAGGTGAGGTAGGATAATTTTTCTTGTAAACATAAAAATGGATTAAAGTCTTTCAAGTCTATGGAGTTTTCGAAAGTGACAAGAATTATATCTATTGACTATAGGTCTGAAACAGGAAAGAGATGACCATGTATTTGTTTCCTGACCATGTATTATACTTTTCCCATACTAAAGTTAATGTAACCGTTTTCTCTGTTTTGAACTTTCTGCGATTTGCATTGGAGGAAAGTTTCATACAGGTATACTATGTAAGTGAATATAGTGTACATCTTTGTTGCAGGCTGTTGAATATAGTCAGTATGTCAGCACGGAGAACATACGCTGACTAGTTGAAGTTTGAAGTTTAAAACGAAGACAGTGTATTGTAGACATGCACACATTGAATATGTGGTTAAAAACCGAAACAAATACGAAGACGTGACAGGAAGCCATACGAGCAAAATATAACTAAACCAGCAGTGATCAGACCAGAACTGAAAATATAGCTCTAAATTGTAGAAAAATCTTTTAGCACAGTAAACAATCATATTTGCATAGGCTTACCCACTCCTTACATAAACCTGTTCCTGTGAAAAAAACATTTCAATGGAAACGAAGACAGACCCTGAAAATAAACGTTTTATACGTGGAGCTTGTAGTAAATCATTTACACAAAAACGCTCCCTAATTAAGCATATGATAATTCACTCTGAAAGTAAATCTCATCCCTGCGAAATCTGCGGAAAATCATTCACCTCTCAGCACAGCCTTACAAGACATATGCCAATTCATACAGGAGATAAACTACACAGCTGTAAATCATGCGGAAAATTATTTACAGAGAAAAGCTGTCTGGAGAAACATATGCGAATCCATAGTGGTGATCAACCATATAATTGTACGATTTGTCAAAAATCGTTCACGGTGAAAGGCCATCTTACAACACATATGTTGATTCATACCGGAGATCAACCTCATTCATGTAAAACTTGTGGGAAGTCATTCACAGTTAAAGTCAGCCTAACGCGACATATGCTTACTCACTCTGACGATAAACTTAATCAGTGTGGAATTTGCAAGAAAAAGTTTGCACGGAGAGACAAGTTAAAGAGGCATATGCTTTTACATTCTGGAGAAAAACCGTTTCAATGTGAAGCTTGTGGAAGATCTTTTGCAAGGAAATATGGCCTCACTAGCCACATGCGTACTCATAGTGGAGCTAAGGTAGCGACGCATAGATGTGAAGCTTGTGGGAAACTCTTTACACACAAAAGCAGTGTAGCAAAGCATATGCGTACTTTACATAAAACTGCAGTGTAACGAAAAATATGCATCCTTTACACTAAAATGCAGTCTAAAAAGCATATAGCGTATACGTAATTTACTTAGAATTGAAGTCTTATAAAGCATATGCATGTACTTAGGAAATAATTTAACTTTACAGTGAATTATCGTGAATAACGCGGGATGTTGGAGGTCATATTGCGATATATTAATTCCCGACGGCGCAGCCGGATTGAATTAAATATCGCATCTGTCCGACAACATCACGCGTTTATCAAAGATAATTCTCCGTAAAGTAAAAGTATTTCTTCGATTCTAACACGATCAATAGATACATGCCTATATTTTAAGATGCTTTCCAGTGGACTCATTCTCGGCGGATATGCATGTTTGTTTCACAAAAACGCCATTACGTGCGCAATTTTGTTTACAGTGAATTATTGTTAATTTGCAAACGATGACGTTTAATTAGGTCGTGTTAGAATGTGATCAAAATTGGTTTTGCAATCACTATTACTCGGTAGGTCTCAAGGGGAGTGCTTAAAACGAAGAGCATATCCCGGCGGCCCTTTCAAATGTTGATGAAAACAAAACGCATGCTTCAGTAATGTTATTACATAAATGCAACAAAAACGCTGCAAAACGAAAGAAATAATGATGCGTCATGTTTTATAGTATCGGTGGGAATATGGGTCCCTCTTATTTGGGCCTAAAGAAATAGATTGCTGCCTGTGCCTCCAGACAAAGCTTATACACTTCTGACTAACCATCTGATTACTGATTATCCGCAGCTCGGGTATGAATCTGCCCAGGAAAAGTGGTTTAAGTCATTTCATATAAGCCCTATTGGCTTACTTGGGTCATTATATATGGAAGCACTTTTTTGGTGTTTGACGTCCTAATTTTAGGTTTAACTCCCATAAACTGGAGGCAACGTCCTGACATGACCGTGGCTGTTGACTCGGAATAAAGCATCAATTCAAATAAACATACATTAACATTTTCAAAGTAACGCGGATACGCCTTCTAATTGCTTTATGTTTTGATGTTGATTTGTGCTATTTGCACCTTATGTACGTTTCCCATCAAGAAAACATGTCCGTGTAATGTATACCCCCTTGAACCCCACTGTTATATGTAAAACTGGGGTATGCAGGGGTATACCTATTTTTCTTATTTTTGCTCCAAAACATAGATTGTGGGTACTCGTTAGAATTGCCTCGGCGAGGCGGTTCTAACGTGTACCCACAATCTATGTTTTGAGCAAAAATAAGAAAAATATCAAAACTTTTCTACTGAAATTTTTTCCTTTTTTCACCTTAAATACTCTCTGTATATTGCATGGGCGTGTTTTCGTAATGATTAGATCAGCTGGCTAGCCTTCACTACGCTTCACTTCGGTACCTCGTCTCACTTTCGCTGGTGTGGAGGTTTAACGAAACACCGGTGGGAATATCACGTCTACGTTTATCCCGTCTACGTTTCCATATATTTAGTTACATGTAAGTTCGGGTAACTGAGAGGTCGCCTATTGCCAAATAGCTACTCAATCGGATAACAATATGTTCCCTTAGTATAATTACCTTGGACCAGTTGTTCAATGCTTCGTTAGCTTAACGCCATCGTTAAGACCAACTCGTTAAGTAAATGCCGACTACACAAGCAAATACACTATATTTGTTTTGTTGATAAAATGTGAGAATCCTTTGCATTTCAAAGGATTCTCACATTTTATCATCACAAAATAACAGTGTGTTTGTAATATTCAAGTTTGAAATTTTAACTAATTGTTAACTGACGATGTCGTTAATTTTGAACAACTGGGCCCAGACATTCAGTTTAGTTTTCCCACCTCGGTTTTTGGAGTGATTGGAGTTTCTTTCTGATTGCCCAAAAATTGCCTACTTTTACCTTTTCATTTATTACTCAAGTCCCCAATGGATAACATCCCGACCCTGAAAATGGTAAATTTGTATGTTTCAAAAAGTATAAGAAGTTCTCATAGTCCCTGCCATCGATATTTGGGCAGCGACCGCGGTCTGCGGTTGGTGGCTAAATTTTGAATTAAGCGACTAGGGGGGAAACATTCAGGATGGGTTATTTAAACGTTTGACAGGAAACGAGGCATATCAAATAGTATACTTTTGACCAGTAAAATAAGTGTCTTAATTAAAGTCTCCGGTGGTCTTAGATGCGATCACTGAAGAAGGGACACTTAATTCCAGAGTGGAAGAGAGAATTCTTCAGAGCATCACTATAGGCCATGTTTCTGGTGTACTGTGAATCGAATCGTAATATTCCCTGGTAGATCTTAATCTGGGTCAGGGTTGGGGTAATTAAAATTGTAATTGTAATTAATTGCAATTTAATTACATTTTTCAAAATAATTGAAAATAATTGTAATTCAGCCTTTACTTTAATTACAATAATTGAAATGTAATGAATTACAGTGTCAAAAAGGGGTGTAATTAACAATTACTTTTAATTACTTTTAATTACTTTGAATGTAAGGAAAAGATCTCTTACATACTGTTTACATTGTATATTTAGAGATTATTATTGTAAGGGTGTACTGCAGATTATTCTGTTGAATCTTGTTTCCTTGCATGTATCATTAAAGTATATGGTCAAGAAAAATATTTCCCATTGAGATAAGTTATGCTACAACAGTAGTCAAATTTTGTCTCTTCATCTATTAATCATGTTTCTTCATCTACTGATAAAATTAAGTATTGGGCACTTTTAAAATATTTAATCCTTCCCTAAAACTGATGACCTTAGAGCTATTTATCATCTTATACACACAATGTGACATTAAGCAATAATTGATCAAAGGAAGTGTGAAAACTCAAACAATCATTATCTTTTCTCTTTTTTTTTGTCCTTGATTGGTGTATTGCCTACAAAATTCCCTGTTGTTAGTTTTTCACACCTCACTGACAGATTCATAATTTAACTGGTCACAAAATTAAACTGCTTCTTTTCAATGTCATCTTGTATTTCTGATTTATGAAAGATGGAGTGAATATTAATGCATGTATCATGTTTTCAAAATGAAATGTTTGGTAAAAATTCTTTAACCGGTTTGAGCCCCCAGTAATCTTATATTACTGATCGTTCCAAGGCGATACTTCTGTTGTGGTTCAAATTGTTAGCTCGCCTGCACGAAGTGCACAGAGCTATTGTTGTCACCTCGGTCGTCCGGCTTTACGTGTACGTCCGCGTCACACTTTCGGTTAAAGTTTTTAGAAGTCTATATCTCTTGAACATGTAGATGTATCAAGTTGATACTTTGCATATTGGTAGATATTGGTCTGAAGTTTTATGCAGTACCATCATGACCCATCCTGGGTGACCTTGAGGTCAAGGTCACAGACTTAGAAATTTTATGTTAAAGTTTTTCATTAAAGTTTTCTGGGTGCCGGTTTCAGTTATTTTTCTTTGTCAAGAGACACGGTGCCGGATTGAATCTTTGAAAAGAAAGTTAAGGGAGACTTCAGCGGTGAAATAGCTGCTCATGCAAAAGCTAAAACGTCTGGTAGTGCAAAACTTAGATCTAAATTTGAATCTTTATGGAGAGAAATCAAAGCTGATATCAGGAAGCAGCATGATTTTTACGTGAACAACTTGATAGGAGGTATTCCCCTTTGAAAAAGAGGAATGGAGGTGGAATTGCACAATCCGAATTTGAGAAGGCGGAAGAATTTAATGGTCAGTTCTCGGATGTTTTCACTAAAAGTGAATAGAAACAGGTCCCTCTTCTGGATAGATCTGCCCCGTTCATGATATTGTGGTCACGAAGGAAGGGGTGACCAAACCTCTCAAAGGTCTTAACCCGTCTAAAGCCTTAGGGCCTGATGAGCTTCATCCTAGAGTTCTAAAGGGACTGGCAATGGAATTAGGTCCGGTATTTGCCCATCTCTTCCAGCAGTCAATTGATACTGGTGAAATTCCTAAAGAATGGTATCTTGCTAATATTTGACCCCTGTTTAAGAAGGGCGATAGGTCTCTCGCCTGCAATTACCGTCATGTTTCTTTGACATGCATTCCTTGTAAGCTTTTCGAACATATTGTATGCTCAAATATTATGGCACATCTTGATGAACATGAACTCCTGTCGGACAGGCAACACGTATTTAGGAAATTGCATAGCTGTGAAACTCAGTTGACTACGGTGATAAATGATTTGGCAAAAATCTTAGACAAAAAAGGCCAGGTTGACACTTTTATACTGGATTTTGAAAAGGCATTCGATACTCCTCCCCATGAACTCCTTAAAAGCAAATTGTTTAGCTATGGAATGGGTGGAACAACACTGAATTGGATAAATGCTTTACTTTGTTTCAGACAACAACGGACAGTGGTAAATGGTATTAAATCGGATTGGGCTCCATTTGTGTTGGGTGTCCCTCAGGGCACCGTTCTCGGTCCCTTGATGATTTCCTTGTACATGTATATAGTACATGTATAAAAGTATAAACTTTATTTATTTTACTTCAAATACACAGAAAGCTCGTTGAACTTATATACGCGTTCTTGAAGGCGCGGATGTTGGCGTTATGTGGTCAAACGTGGTGGAGGAAACCGGAGAACCCGGGGAAAACCACCGAACCTGGACGGGCGACCACTACCCTGCCACATGCCTGTATGTACATGTATATAAATGACATCTCAGCAGACATTGAGTCTGAAATAAGACTCTTTGCTGATGATTATGTTTGCTTTCGTGAAATCAAGAATGAAGAGGATACATTGAAACTTCAGAGAGACATTGGTCGTTTAGGCAGTTGGGCTAGGATATGGGGAATGAGATTTCAACCCGTCAAATGCAACATGATGCAGCTGACAAATAAATGGTCTAGTAAGATACAGGCTAACTACACCCTTGAGGGCACTCTACTGGAAAACGCTGAAAGCATAAAATACCTGAGTTTGTCCCTCAGATGTGAAAGAAGCATCTTATAAAGGACTGGTGCGGCCGGTCTTGGAATATGGAAGCTCAGTTCGGGACCCTCACACTCATGGCCTCCAGGAAGAACTGGAGCAGAATATAGTTATGTTTTATTATGTTTTTGCAACTGGGAGCATAACTGGCATTTTAGGTCAACTGAAATGGGAATCTCTTAAGAAAAGGAGGAAGGATATTTGCTGAAATGTCTGATGGCTGTGTGTCTTAAGTTCGCATCTGTTGTGAGAGCCAGGGACTAATTTTCCTCCTGGCGCACCCCTGGTGAAGTTTTGTCAATTTGGCGTATCACCAGTAATCCATTCCGATTCCGATCCGATTCTGGTTGGCTACTTAAGTTCGTTTAGCGTGTCACTGGCGCTACTTGCGTTTCTCCATCGCCTGCAGGTCCACGTACCTGCTATATTCTGCACGTTCTCCACCATTTCTGTCTCAGTGTCATTATTAACCATTATTGTATTATCTACTGGTCCCCAGCTAATTGAAATCAATATTAGAAACGGGTAACCAAAACCCACATTGACTTAGTGATTTTTCTAAGATGGGGGGGGGTGGGGGTATGTGTATTTCCAATATTAATTATGTGTAAGCTGGGAACCAAAAACAGTGAATAGAGATACTAAATGGGAGCTGCATACTTAAAACTGGGGAGAAATCAGTGTATGGTATTCAGCTTCCCTTTGTTATTTTTTTCCACCGAAATATTTCTTCATTTTTTAATGTTTTATAAATATTCTGGACATTGAAGGTCAAACGATTTATATATGGGATCAAGCGACAACTCCATTCTTCCTCTAATAAATGAAGACAAAGTCATCTTTGATCGTGAGACCAAATGTGCCACACTCCAGAAGGCTTTCTTTGATGAGAAACAACTGGAAACTGACGACCATGACAAGGATTTTCAGGAACAGATTGATTTGGAGATCAGCAAGCTAGACATAAACCCAAATGCAGATGACGATCGGGCATACAATGCTCCATTTACCCTTGGAGAAGTAGAGGCAGCTATCTCTAAACTCAAGAAAGGGAAAGCACCGGGTCCAGATTCCTACCCACCAGAGATCTTCATCTATGCAGGTGACTATATGAGGGAGGCTATCCTCGTGCTGTTCAGCTTGTCTTGGTCCGAAGGAGTACTACCAGATATATGGAAATCAGCAGACATCAAGTTCCTCAGAAAGCCAAACAAGTCGGATTATTACACTACTGCTGCCTACCGACCAATCAGCCTTACTCCATGCTTGGCAAAATTGATGGAATCTTTGATTCTGACCAGATTACAGTCCCACATAGAGGGCATGAAGCTGATAGACCCTGAACAAGAAGGTTTTAGAAAAAACCACTCTACAACAAATGCAGTACTACGGCTAACCGAAACTATTGCAGATGGTTTTAATAAAGGCCTTGCAACAGCTGCCATCTTCGTGGACCTGAAGGGTGCATTCGACCGGGTATGGAGAAATGGACTGATCCACAAACTTCACCAGATGGGCATTACTGGAAGAATGCTGAGATGGATCCATAATTTCCTGACCTCAAGGACAGCCAGATGTCACATTCAGGACACAGCAGGACCTACATTCAGCACCACCGTTGGCCTCCCTCAAGGCAGCGTACTATCCCCAGTTCTCTTCAACACCTACATCATAGATATGTATGAAAAATCAGGGGGCAAGTGCGTGAAGTTTGCGGACGACGGAACAGATTGGGAACAGGACAAGGATGCTTTGGTAGCAGTACAGCTGGTATGTCGGAAAGCAGTCAACTGGGTGAACTGGTGTCGTAAGTGGAAGATGTCTGTCAACTTCACCAAGACAGAGGGAACAGTTTTCTGCCTTGAACAGGACCTTCCAATGTTCAGCTTCAAGATTGGCGAGGCAACAATTGGCTATAATCCAACACCAAAGATCCTCGGCATCACTTTGGATGAGAAGTTGTCCTTCATGCAACATCTGCAGAATACAGAGAAGAAAGCTTCCCGTGCCCTGAAAATAATCAGAGAAGTGAAAGGAATAGGCAATGTTTCCACAAGTAAACTGTTACGACTCTACAGCACCCTGGTCAGGACTATAATGGAGTATGGCTCTACTATCTGGCAGTGCAGCAAGAGCAAGGACCTCCTAAACAAAGTACAGAGAAAAGCATTAGCCCTATGTCTAGGTCTTCCAAGCACATCAAGCCTTGAAGCCATGGAAGTAGCGGCAGGAATTCTTCCACTAGATTTTCGCTTTGCTGAATCCGCTGTGAGAGACATTGCAAAGATCCAATCAAAATCAATGGACAAGCCCATCAAACAGACTCTCAGCAAGTGCTGGAGCAGGCTAGGTTCCTCCAAGTCCCGGACATTCGAACAAGCCCAGCTGGGAAAAGAGATGGTAATGGACATGATGATGGAAGCGCCAGAAGATACAGCATTTGCCTTCACCGACGGATCCTGCCAACCAAATCCAGGCCCATGCGGAGCAGGAGCAGTGTTGTATCCACCTCATCATGATCCAGTCCCTCTTAAAAAACCTGTAAGCAAGCGAGGATCCATCCTCTTAGGAGAACTTGTGGCCGTACAAATCGCTGTGGACTATTTCCTGCAACACCTGGACACGATGACCTGCAGACTCTTGAAGATATTTAGTGATAGCCAGTCCACAGTGGGAATTCTTACATTGAACTGGAAGGAATCAGGCTATAAGGACATTACCACAGACATTCGACAGACTATCACATCCCTAAACCAGAAAGGAGCTGCAGTGGATATTGTTTGGACCCCAGGTCATGCCAGTATTGCTGGAAATGAGATAGCGGATGCTCTGGCTAAGGAAGCTGCTACAGAAGCAAGGGATCAACCAGACTGCAGGCGATCTACGACCATACTGGAGGTAAAGGATGCCATCAAGAAAACACAGATATCAAAATGGCAATCTAGATGGGACAACTCAGATTATGGCAGATCATACCATATGCATGTTCCCAAGGTTGACTCAAAGAAGTTTCTGGATATCCCCAACAGGAAAAGCTTTTGCCAGATCCTACAAATACAGACAGGATATTCCAAGCTAAAGGAATACAGACACAAACTGGGCCAATGTGACAGCATTGAGTGTATCTGTGGAGAGCCAGAGACTCCAGAACACTTTCTCATTCACTGTCCATACTACCAACATTGCAGAGAAACTATGCAGTTGAAGTTATCGTCCCAGCTCGGATTGATCTACTTAGACACTCATACCCTACTCAGCAATGATGACCACCCAGAGCTACCAGGCTGGAGAGAAACCATAAAGAGGGAAGTTGCAGCCTACATCGAGGACACGGGTCGCTTCAGTGAGAAGATTCCAGACAGACCTCCTCTAAAACCTTGATCCATCAATCCACATCTTGAATCATAAAGTACATTTGAGTTCAGTCACCCAAGAGAAAATAAAACTACATTGGAGGCCATCAGCACAATTGAGACAACCTGAGCCGAAGAGGCCGTGGATTGAGGATTGAGGCCTGTTTTCCATAGACCAGTGATGATGATGGAGGCTGTCATGAGAGGCGAATCACATTGACAATAAACAGGCAGTGATACCGGGTTTTAGCTTATCAAATTTTTGCAGTTACATCTATAGAAGTTAGACCATGAGTTGCCCTTAATAAGCTACGAATGAACGGTAAGGCTGTCAAGCCTGACGATATTACGATAGTTTTTGTGCTGATCCCAGCTTGGTTTTAAGGTGTAGATTCACCACAGACTGAGTAGGAATCCAGGAGAAAACTGTGGAGCTATTATTTGAAGCATCTATTGTCATGATCTTCGTGCAGAAATCCGGCTCAACTCGGCCGTTGAGGCTTGAGTCAACTCGGTCTAGGTTAAGTCTGGTTCTTCTTCTTTCTCATATACCCTCTCGGACATTTTAAGCAGGTCCGGTATTTTTGCAGGATAAGCCAATTTGGATATAACCGATGTACATGTAAGGTTCTTTACAGCCAAAACGAGTTAAGTCATTGAATTCGGTGATTTTTGTGTCCCATCCATATATTTTCAAGTAAACAAGTAGTTATTAAGTGCTTTGAAGCGGTTTTACCTAGGTTAAGGTCATAGCCCTACAGTCATGTGAAAGAAAAGCAGGAAATGTGGTCTACAGTCACTCTGTAAGACGTTTTCCACGTGACATACCCATAAAATCCAGCAAAATGCTGTCCCATCAGCACAGTAAGCTTATTACAGAACTTATTACTGAAAATACATTGTTGGGGTTGGCGGTTTTCTATCATTTGTCAATGCCATATACATAGACCTTTTATTTTACGCCTTGATTTTGGTTCTGAAGTAAAAATTAAAATTTTCATGTCTCAATTACTGATGTCCCAGATTCTTTCGTGAATTACGTTACTACCTTTAATGTCTCTCACAAAATACTTTTAACATATATTTAGCTTACATGCTACATGTTTTTGGCAAGACAGTAGATACATGCTTGGAAAATAAATACAAATATGGGCTTGCTATTGTTCATTTGTCTAAGATAAAGTCAAAGCAAAAGCTGATGAAAAATAACACAGTTTTGTGAACTACGTTACCCTACCCATATCATTTGCTAATTAAGAGGTAGAAATATTCCATGTGACAGCAGTGAAAGGACTTTGACCATACTATGTAGCAAATAGATAAAGAACTTTACGGGATGTTCTAAACATAGGAGAAAATAAGAATAAAGCTCAAAGTTGTGAATTACGTTACTGTGAATTACGTTACTACAATTTTACTTAAAGAGAAATAACTCTGAATTCTCATGTCTCGTTGGAATTTATGTTCGTTGTTCGTTTAAACCAAGTCTATTTCTGCTCGTAGGTATCAATTCCAACCATACAAGTGTTGCTTTTTCGTAGCTACATGGACTTAATTTATATTTTCTGGGTACACCATCTCACCCTTTTATGAAAATTATAAAGATAGCCAACGTATCAATGCAATATGTGCAAGGTGTCCTTTATAAATAACAAAAGTCATAAGTTAAAACGTATATTATGTTTTGCATACCGCCTATGATCTGAATGTGATTGAGTGTAGGTAACGTAATTCACATGCAGGTAACATAATTCACTTTTTACATAATTCTGCTTTAGATCCATGATAGGATCACATGATTCATACTTTCAGTGATATAAAACATATGTTGTCTCGGTTAATTGTTTTTATCATTAATCGATGTCACCTGGTACCCAGATAATCCAAAAATGTGTCTTTATCGTCCTTTTTCAATATACACAGTCCTAACCACAGCCTCAGATTTCCCCAGAAAACAAGAAAACATGCAGTTCATAAAAGATAATTAAGTGGCTACTTATCACAGCATGTTGTTCTGTTCTGGGAATATGTTAATTAGGACATACCTAGTTACAGCCTGCATGTGGTCCAGACCATATGGCACAGATAAAGCTGCCCTTTCAATTTATATTTCTTTCCTGGTTTATGTCAAATTATTTTTAAGCTTTATAAGGGCAAAACTAATGTTTGATTACATATTGTGAAATGGTTTTGTGATAGGACACAGAAAACGCAAACAAAAAGCTAAACCATCCATTTTTGAAAAAAAAAAAAAAAAAAAAAAAAAAAAAAAAAAAAAAAAAAAAAACAATCATGGTAGTACCAAACATTCGTCAATTGTTTCTATCTGAAATGAGAAGAATGCCGCAAAAATATGTGTGTGTGGTTGACACGCAGAATAGATATTAACCAATCCATGCAGATACAAAATGTATGCTCGTATTAAAAAAATATTGTATGTGCAATAACAACAAATGACGTTATCTATTTGCATGAAGGTTAATTTTAAAACATACATTTCATATGACAAATGTTGTTTTTTTCCCCTTTTTTATACCCCGCCACTTCAAAAAGTGCGGGGTATTATGTTATACCCTCCATAAAAAATTTGCGCTCGAGTGTCCGTCCGTCCGTCTGTCCGTCCGTCTGTCCGTCTGTCTGTCCGTCCGTCAGCACTTTGTTTCCGTGCTCTAACTTGAGCATTTATTGACCAATTTTCTTCAAACTTTGTATAGGAGTTTATATCAGGAAGGAGTGGTTTGGGATTGAAGATAGGCAAATTTCATCAAATAAGTACAGAGTTATAGCCCTTGATTTACTTAAAATTTCGTTTCCGTGCTCTATCTTGAGCATTTATTGACCAATTTTCTTCAAACTTTGTATAGGAGTTCATATTAAAAAGAAGTGGTTTGGGATTATAGATAGGTAAATTTCGTCATATAAGTACAGAGTTATGGCCCTTGATTTACGTTAAAATTTCGTTTCCGGGCTCTATCTTGAGCATTTATTGACCAGTCTTCTTCAAATTTTGTATAGGAGCTAATATTAGGAACGAGTGGTTTGGGATTGAAGATGGGTAAATTTTGTTGAATAAGTACAGAGTTATGGCCCTTGACTTATATTAAAATTTCGTTTCCGGCCTATATCTTGGGCATTTATAGACCAATTTTCTTCAAACTTTGTATAGGAGTTCATATTTGGAAGGAGTGGTTTGGAATTGAAGGTGGGAAAATTTCGTCAAATAAGTACAGAGTTATGGCCCTTGATTTACGTTAAAATTTCATTTTCGAGCTCTTTCTGGAGCATTTATTGACCAATTTTTTTTCAAATTTTGTATGAGTTCATATCAGGAAGGAGTGGTTTGGGATTGAAGATGGGTAATTTTCGTCAAATATAAATACAGAGTAATGGCCCTTGATTTATGTTACAATATTGTTTCTAGGCGCTGTCTTGAGCATCTGTAGACCAATTTACTTCAAACTTTGTTATACAGGAGTTCATATCTGGAAGATGTGGTTTGGTATTGTAGATTGATGTCGTCAAGATATTATGTGCATTTGTACTAAATTAAATGTGTGGCGGGGTATCATGCATACCTGCAGCGCTTTTATTTTTAAATTTGATAAACGTAATAGAATGATGCCACTCTTAAACATGCGACTTATCACACACACACACACACGAACACACACACACACACACAAAGCATTAGTTACTCTGAACTATGTCATCACATTTGCTCCTGAGAATTTTGAAAGTGATTGAATGTCCCCCATTTTCTTGAGTGCGAGAACATAACATTTTTGAATATACTAGCGCACATATTTTAATCAGCGCTCACCCATGTATGAGCCGCGTCATGTAAAAAACAGCAATGTGGTTTTCGACCAGGCCGGGAGACACAAACTGTACAGTACAAGCACATTTGAGGCAGATTGGTGGTAGAGAAATGTACGATTTCTCACAGGAAAGAATACATTGGTAATGGGTTTGTGAATTACGTTACCAAGCTAATGTTACATTTTTCAGCACGAAAATGGCAAAACGGTATTACAAGTGCCTCAAATACGTATAGTTATGATATTTATAATCTTTATTCTAAATCAAAACGAGTTTGTTTATTTAATAGTTCTCAAAAGTGGATGGAAATAAGCAAACCGATGTTTGTATATTTAGAATAACAACTATTTTTAAATTTTCTTTTGAGTCCAACATTCAAACTACGCTGAGAAGGCAATTATGAAATAAGTGTAACGTATAACACTTGTTTTTAAGCAAGAAAATGACAATTGTGAAAAGCTAGTTTAAAACAGTTTGAAAGTGTCATACCTCGTTACATTTTTGCGTTTTTAAAAATACTCTACCACAGTAACGTAGTTCACATTAATTTAGTCTTGTTGTTCATGAAGCGATAAAATTTGAAAATTCGGGTTGCTAACATTTTTTAAACATCACAATTTATCAGGCAGGGTCCAAGTAGTTGAAAAAATAGCAAAACACAAAAATCTAAGCCAAAAAATTTATGGGACAAATTTTGGCCCGAATTCAATGACTTAACTCGTTTTGGCTGTTTAACACGAGGCCCTCCCAGGGGTTTTGGGGATTCAGGGAGAAGGGCTCTTTATTTTCAGGGATTTGGGGAGAAGGGCCATTTATTTTCAGGGATTTGGGGAGCTTTTGGAGTTTTAGGGAGCAGGGAGCTGAGGAAAAACATTTTAGGGAGCTGGGGAGAAAGGTCATTTTTCTTTCAGGGAGCAGGGAGCAAAGACCCCCCTGGGAGGGCCTCAACATGTACAGCGGGTGGTTGTCCTTGCATGGTGAGAGGGGTTCATATAAAGGTAGTATGACTGACATCCTTAAAAACTTAAATGGGAATCCCTGCAGAAAAGAAGAATGGACAATAGAGTTATATTGCTTTAAAAAGGTCTAAAAGGGAGAGAAAATACCCACGGATGACCTTATCCCCCAAAATAGGCGTTGTAGGAATCAACTCTCCTTGGCATTTCAGATACCTTCAGCAAATACAAATGCCAAATAGTTTCTTTCCCCAGACTATTAGAGATTGGAAAGATTCTCTGATCTCCTATGCTGAAATGTCAGATAGATCTATGATTGTGCCTAATTTACTTCTGTTGTGAGAGCTCGGCACTAATACCCTCCGGTCAATCCCCTTTTCCCTGGTGTTGCCCAGCAGGCACATGGCGTCAAAATGACGTCATATCGACGTCGATGCGACGTCACGACGTGGATATGACGTCATTATGACGTAACGTGCCTGCTGAGGGTATTGTCAATTTGATGTCAGTGTAGGTCAACTATGGTTACTCTTTCTCTGTATACTGCCATACAGCCTCTCGGACCGGCAAATACTTTTAAAATAGTTAAATTATACTTCTATACTATTATAAAGTGCTATAGCCTGACATTCTAAGCTTTTTCAAAAGCTAAACTTGTGCACCAGTTTACGATGTTTTTACGATGTTACGATGCATAGTTGACAAACCTTGTTCATATTTAATGTGAACGGCATTGGGTTTTGGGATTGAATTGGATAGGTTTTTGGTCAGGTTATGGGAAAACTGTTTTTGTTTTTTTTCCATGGGAATAGATATATCCCATACGGAATAGGAAAAACACTTAAAACAGTAAGAAAAACGGGGAACGATTAAATTAATCTTCTCTTCTCTTCAACCACAAGGATAACTTTTTTATATTCTGTGTGTAGCAATGCAAAGTAATCATTTTTATTAATCATGCAAATTGTGCCCACGGTATGCACAAGCCACGCCCCACAGTTATTTGTAGAATCTGGCATAGGTTAATAATGTGGAAAACACGAAACCCCATCTTCTCTGTAACTGCAAGAACCAAAGCATGTAAGTATATTTAGTACGCAGCATTGTTATTTTGTGTTCTGCATAAAGCCTGCCAATCATGCATTGGGTCAAAAATGGCCTCATCCTGGATGCAATTAGCTTCAATATACTTGCCATTTGGAAATTTAAACAAAAATCTTTTTTAAGACCCTAAGCCGTAGAGCTCTTATATTTTGTGTAACAATGTTTGGCAATTCTCTTTTATAATCCTGCCAACCATGCCACTATGGTCCACAGTGATGTAGATAATTATTTTTCGCAATGCGTACTGTACGCATCAGAATAAATGTACAGTGCGTACCGCCAATATTACTGTGTACGCGTTTTCTGAAGGTTCATATTCTAACCTCTCATTCAGAATCAAACTTACAGATATGCACACGTATGGATAAGACCATTTATTCAAGTATGAAAAATACAGGTTATTCTGTCATTAAGGCTTGTTAAACCATACTTTTGTATCCAGTATAGATAATAAGAGAGCAAAAGTGAGGAAAAACATAACTGGCATGGCTGTAGAACATGGAATACATCAAGTTTTGAATTAAAAAAATATGACCAGAAATCGATGCAAAATGCCTTTTCAATAAACCAAAGTGACACACTACTAATAAATTCATGAATAAACCTTTGGTTAACAGACACTGAACGGAATACACGTTTATGGTATAACTACTGAAGATACATAATATATTGTATGGTATGTAATATGAAACTATCAGAAGCTGCATTCATAATCGGCTAAAACACAATCAGGGTGGACATTTCACAAAATACATGTTATACGCCAGTATTTTGCCCTGGTGCACTCCTAGAATGATGTTATTGTCATAGCTATATAGGAAATTTCACAACCTTTCCAGTGATATATAATATTTGTGGGTTATTAGTAGAGGAACAGTTTACTGCCTAGTCAAAAGACTAAAATTGGGCCATTTTTGAGTGTTATAAAGTTTCACTTCAAATTTTCTATTATTTTACAAGGCACTAGCTATTATAATTTCATCTTTAGCCAATAAATTTATGTCAGAAATTCAAAAGGAATACCCAAACTCTTATCTGAGGTGATAAATACATTGGTACTTGCCTTTGTATAAATTTCCAAGAGCTTTTCTTAAAAGTAGCCCTTTGTTATACATTTTGGCTTTTTTAATACCCCCAAATCAGGAGCTTCCAAACTTAATAAACTGCAAAATATAAAATCACAAATGCCATATTGAGCCTAAGATACTTTTTGAATTTTGATGGGAAAGCCCTTATTGAATATAAAGTGATTGTTGAATCTGCCAGATGCAATTTTGTAACACCATGTAAATGTCGTGTCCGTAGCCCCCTATTTTCAAGCCCCTATTAAAGTATGTTAACAATGGTCAAAAAAACATGACCTTCACTTTCATTTGCGGATCCAGCCATTAAACGTTTTATAATAAACATTTTGTGGCTAGCTGAATGGTTTCATCAGATATCGAGGTAACTATGCTGTCCGTAGCCCTGTCGTGTCCGTAGCCGCCATTTTTGTTGCTTGCTTAAAATGATCATTTTAAGCTTATCTCATTTTGTTTTGAGTTGTAAACAAACGAAAACATCATTAAAAGTCATAAATGTACCAGTATATATGAATATTACATGTTAACATTTGTGACAAAACTGTCTGAAAATAGATAGGGCTACGGACACGACACATTTTCATATTTGCCATAAGTTAAAAATTCTGACAGATTTTCCAGATAAAATCTGTTATCTGACACAAAAAAGTGTCCAAAAAGTAAAAATTCTCCATACAAGATAAATTGCATTAGCCAAATGTTATGCATGTTATATTTTCAAATATGTAGGCCCCTAAGCCCTAGGGGCATAGATATGGTAAAATTTTTGAAAGCCTGAAAAGAAAATGAAAATTTCTGCGTTTTTGCACCTACAAGGTGCCTTGGATAACAAAAATGCCATCTAAAAATGCCCCACTTAAAATTCATTTTTTGACAAAAGTGAAACCCAAATGTCCACCCTGATTGTGTTTTAGCCAAATATTTGTAACTACTTTTTGATTGTTGTCAGAGCAGCCTCACAATACTAGTTGACAAATTGTGACAATTTTAAAGGTATTTTTATCTGTGTACGCATTAAATTGTAAACTGTTTGTGTATTGCTGATTTTTACTGCGTACATAGAACGCACAGGTCTGATATTTCTATGCGTACTGGGTGAAAAATCGTGCGTACATACGCAGTACACATCGTTATCTATTTCGCTGGTCCATATAGGCCTCATCCCGGGACGTCTGGCATAAGTTTTTTTTTTATCAGTAAGACTATGAAAAGATCTTTTTTGCTGAAACCACGAGGCTCAAAACTTGTATATTTATTATGCAACAATGTTATGCAGTATTCTACATAAAGTAAACCAGAGTTCCAAATCTTGCAACTTATGTCCTTGCTGTCACAAAGCCCTTACCGTGGGATCATTGGTTCCCGTATACTTCACTGGGAAGTCTGCTCTGAAAACATGAGCCACAGATGTTTCATATTTTGCCTGTAGCAATGCTTAATAGTCCTGCCAACTATGACCCCGGGGTCCAAACGGGTCATGCCAAGGAGAAGGGACATTGACTGGCTCCCCTACAAGTAAAACTGTCCAGATTAGGTGAGCGTTTTCATTTTTATGACCAATGGCGGTTTACGTTTTAATAGTATTTATTGGTGACATGCCCATAAAATCACATGTGGCTCTGGTTCAGCTGAATTTGTCCCTGGCTCTTACGAGTCAGTAACTTATAAGCAATGTGCAAGTACAGGTCCGTTTCATTAATAACATACCCCTGCAATGTCGCAAAATAAATTGACCCCACACCCTTTATTGCATGGCTCTTTGCTGGATGGTTATTAGTCTGGCCTGGATGAAACTTCTACAATTTGTGTATATATTTATGTGTGTTACACTGGTAGTTTATTTATATTGATCGTGAGCAGTCCGATTGGACAGGAAGCTGCTTTCGGCGTGTACCAAAATTCTGGTAGATTTAATGTCAAATTTTCAACTATCGGCGATTGGTATTATGTAAGTACTGTGAATATTGCCAGTTTCTGACACGAAATATATATATATATATGTTGTTCATTGGCATATATTGTAGATACCTTAAAACTTACATCACATTCGCTAAAGTACTGAAGTAGAAATGGAATATCCAACTATACCTACCACCCTGTATAATGCTACCATGCAAATGCATGTTTTCAGCACATAAATTGTCTGAAAGTTTATCAAATTTAAAAACTGGACATCTGAGAATATCATTAACAGTTGACATGATTATTTAAAGAGAGTTACGATAGCCTTGTATGTAATGCAATGTGTACCTGCCTATGACAATGTTTTAAGTTATGTAATGACATTCTTAAACATATATTTATTAAGGACATTTGATGGTTTTTGAATACAATTGATTGAAATAGTGTGACTGGCGATTTTAACAAAACGGCTTATATTAGTAATCATCCTTCAACGAATCAAATATTAAACGCGCGAGAGCACACTAAGATGGAAGTAGACATTAAGAGCAGTTTTGCTTCCTTGAAATATGTCTGTAATGAAGGAAATAGCGTCTATTTAATCATTATTTCTGAACTTTATATGTATTGCGAATGCGGTGCAAGTTTTAATGTATATCAAATTGATGTCAATGAATAACATTTAGGTCAGAAAGAGGCAGTATTCACAGTACTTACATAATACCAATCGCCGAAAGTTGAAAACTTGATATTAATTCTGTCGGAATTTTGGTACATGTCGAAAACAGCTTCCTGTCCAATCGGACTGCTCACGATCAATATAAACAAACTACCAGTTTAACACACATAAATGTATACACAAATTGTAGAAGTTTCATCCAGGCCAGACTAATAACCATCCAGCAATGAGCCATGCAATTCAATTTATTTTGCGACATTGCAGGGGTATGTTATTAATGAAACGGAGCTGTATAAATAGGAAGAAAATGGCTACTGAATTTGAGTTAGTGGAACCATAGTCGTTAACTAGTTTTTTGTCTGCCGCTTTGTACCGCTTACACAGATGCATGTAGCAGGCTGGCCTGTTTACCCTAGACAGGATACTCCTAAGGCGTTCTGCGATACCTCTCCATGGAAGTGGAGCGAGGTACGAAGTGAAACAGAGCCAGGGTTAGCTAGCTGATGTACGTTTTCCAATGACGTTGTTAATACTATACTCCGTCTTTTATTCACTAATTCCGTTATGAAAACCGAGGCGGATCTAACGAGTACCCACAATCTATGATTTGGATCAATAATAAGAAAAATAGATATAACCTTGTAAACCCCAGTTTTGTTATATAAAATTGGTGTATAAGGGGCTATATATTATATGGGCATATTTTCCTGATGCTTATTTTCGTTTCAGGTAGACGTATCCTTGTAATGACAAAGTGGGTTGTGTGTGGATAAATTCCGGCAGAAGTCAAACCTTACTTTATTTTATTGGAGTGTTGTTAATATACTGACGTTTCTGATTTAAATTTCTAGTACTTTTAAAGTTCGCCATTGGCAAGAGGGCTTTTGAAAAGATTTTAACATTACCAAACTTATTGTTCAGATAAATTTAATAATTCAAAACAATGAAAAGTCTACTGTCTAGATCGACTTTATCTAACCAATAACTTGAGGGTACATAATGGCAGCATTGGCTAAAACGAAACCAGCTAGAATATATGTGAAATTAAATTACTTTAAAGATGAGAAAGATAAAGCGGATAAACAACCAGTTGAAACTCCTGATCAAGAAAAACAAGCCAATTCAAAAAGCAATTCATTAGATAAGACATTAGACAATGATTGTGAATCACAAAGAGATTCAGCATCTAGGAGTGATCATGATAAAGCAAATACAATGGAGCTTAAAAGAAATGACAAGAAAATTCCAGTTTACTACCCTACAAGGTCATCCATTAAAGAAGCAGGCAATCAAGGCAAAGGTCTACCACCAATACTTATTTCTCCTGCTATTGAATCCCAACCGTCTGAAGAAGTTTCATCAAATCCAACCGATAAAAACAAGCTATTGGGCGAATCAACGGACCACCCAGTTTTAGGAATTGAAGATACAGATGCTTGTGGAATAAGCGAGACTGATTTTATTTGTATTGTATGTGAAAAACGGTGTAGGTCTAAACGCGGACTATCATATCACATGCGCACACACGAAAATGGTGATATGAAAGTGTGCAAGGTTTGCGGAGATATTTGCAAGGATCAAATTAGCCTTTATTTACATATGGTGTCACACCCACCAGAACCGACGACCTGCGATATATGCGGTAAAACCTATAAGCATCCTGAGTATCTACGTAGACACAAAACAGGTCATTTTGTGGAATATCAATGTGAAGTGTGTGCCAAAACGTTTAGAACTAAGTCTGGATTGAGCAAGCATGAAAATATTAATCACTTTAACCAGCCTCCGGCCTTATGCAGTTTATGTGGTAATAGCTTCAAAACATCTTACGGTCTTAAACGGCATATGACAATTAATAAACATCCGACCATGCTTAAATGCAATTACTGTTCAAAAACATTCAAATGGGAGCAAAACCGTAAGGACCACATGCGCATACATGAAGGTCGAGGCCTTTTCAAATGCCAAGAATGTGGTAAGGAATTTCTTAATGATCAGTCACTTCAACGGCATATATTATCACACACAGGAGAATTGCCATTTCAATGTGAGATCTGTGGATTAAAACTGAAGCGAGGCTGGAATCTTAAGCTGCATATGAGACTTCGTCATGGTATTGGTCCAGCGTTTAAATGTGAAGCATGTGGGAAATCGTTTGTTAGCTCACACCGATTTGACGAGCATGTTTGTGTTCGACGCCCACGACACAGAGGTCCCGTAGTAAGACGTCGTAAATGTGACCAATGCGGAAAATTATTTGACACGCCATCTCGGCTTTTAATTCATCAGAGGTCGCACTCTGGTGAGAGGCCATACAAATGTGATTCTTGTGGAAAATCATTTACAAACAAGAGTCATTTGAAAAGACACGAGGCAAAAGTACATGGAATTGGAGAAGGCAAAATAGCTTCCCTGTCGTCCATTTCTGATAAAAAATCGGCTCAAAGATACATGCGACCTGTAACTGAAAGCGCCACTATCTCTGACGAAATGATACATGGCAACCAAATTGCTCAGCTGTCAATGTTTAAATCAGAGCCAATTGATCATTATCTGCTGCAAAATGATATTATATCTTACGAATATTTGGCTGAGCCTTTATCACAAAATCTACATCTTCATAATGAAACTCTGGATCAGTCAATGACTTTCAGTTCTTTGGAAAAACCATTGGTAAACACAGAAGCTGATAAGGCAAAAGAAGTAGTATTGTTTGATAAGAGTGATATTAGAACTGGCGTGAAGGTAATGCTTAAAGGTGTTCCAAAGTAGTAACTCAGGCAATTTGTATAGAGACTGTTAGGGATCTCAGATTCTGTTTTGTTTGCAGTTATGTATGTTTCTTATTATGCACTATTTTTGAATATCAAGTTATACAAAGTATTTAGATTCAAATGTCGGTTTTTAAAGAGCTTGTACCTTACTTAACTGTCTGTTTCTCAAAATTGCTTTGAAAGTAAAAAGGTACAAGTAGGCAAAGATCAGGATTGAAGACGAATAGCATGGTTGACATTTCCATTTAGAGGATATTCCTATATTTACTTAAAATACTGGAATATATCATTTCGGAAACAGCTTCGTGAACACTCGGGAACCTACTTTTATTAATATAACATTACCCGTTGTTGAATAAAAATACCATGTTTCAAAGCGATTATGTGCTTTATACAAATAACTGTTACATCTATGATATACTTAAACGCAAAGGTTTCGCAACACTTATAAAATGCAAATTTCTTAATTTCTTTCGGTTAAATTACGATTGACCAGTTCTTTGCCTTGCATTCAACGTGCAAATCAGAATGCTGCTGCTTATGGTTGCTGAGAGATCGTCAAAACTTTATGGTCACTCATTTTTTAAAAGTCATAGAGGTGCAATACCTTACATTGTAATCGAAAATGAAATTTGAAACAGACGTTTGTTTTCAAAAGCAAAAAAAAAAAAACGCAAATAAAGAAAATGTATGCATTGGTCGACGTTTAATACGTGTGTGTGACGTGTTTGAGTTTGGACGTAATTGGCTGTTAATAGGCAAATCAAGGGTTTCGATCAGTAATCGAAACCTTTTAATGGCATAGTGAAGCCATCGCTACATTGCACATATGACACAAACATCGCGTCATAGCCGTGTAATGATTGCTAACCTCAACAAAGAAACGCCTCACTTAAGGGTGCTGCTAAACTATTATTTCCATATATGTTAGCTGTTTTCTGCTTGTACAGACACCAGGCTATCGATCGATGCTGTTTGTTTTTAAATCGAAATTAACACCCATATTTCAGACACAAATTGTTGATAAAAATACAAACGTCACATTAACGTCAGAACGAAAACATGCGATCGAATCCCGTTTATGGCAAATCATTACTCATTGTGTAGGGACATAAAATATACTTTCATGGTTATGGCCATGTAAAACCGGTTTAAGCACGCCAGTAACTTTGTGTTACTGATCATTCCACGGCGACACTTCTGTGCAGGTGCTTTTTGTTTTATGTCTTGGTGTTCAATTTTTTTGTGCTGTTGGCGCCTTATGTATGTTTTCATAGTTTTAGTTAAGTTAAAGTAACTGAGTGGCCACCTATTGGGAAAGTAGCTGCTCATTCGGCTTACGATGTGTTTTCATGGTATAAGTACATGATTGTTAGTTTGTTTTTTTCCCATCTCGGTTTTTGGAGTGGGAATCTTTTTCTGATTGCACCTTCTCCTGATTTTTGCCTACTTGTACCTCTTTTTTAAAAATATCCGGACATGGGCAATGTAGAAGAAAACGAGAATGCTAACTGTTGCGTTTCTTCTGCGGTTAAGTATATTACTGATTTTTACCCTCTCCTAAATTCCAGTTTCACCCTATAGATTCACTGTACACCGTAGAATCAGTGAAAGACACTGTACCAGTGATTGAACACATTTTTTGGGCAAAATATGTGAGATAGTGGTAAGTATTTTGCATGTTTTTGTGTTATAAGCTTTGTTTCTGTGACATAGCTTTCAGTTGATCACTTCGGTACATGTTCTTGTTTCATCTTATGGTCGACAAACCGCAAAAGGTGTTCGTGGGAGCATACGGGAGGCATTCGTTTTGGACGAGAGTTGTAAAACTGTTAAAAGTCGCTACATTTTCTCATCTAGTTTTAAAATCAAACAATTTTGAGAAAATAAAATACGCCCAATAGAAAGAAATACTTCGGAACTTTCAATATAAGAAAGCGCATGCTGATCCGCTTCATCGATTCCGAAATTTCTAACAATAAAGGACTGTACGTTCGAAATTCAGTGAAAGGAACTACTGTCACAGTGAATGAGAGGTATTATACGAAGTAAAAGCCTCACAGTGTTAGAGGTTCTGTACCCAGTGATAGGTACAGTCGTTCAAATTTTCGTTAATTAGGATATGAGCAATGCGAACGAGGCACTTGAAAAATGTGTATTTTATCCTTACCTGATGTTGATAAACGATATATTTGAAACTGTTTTTATATGATAATCACTTTTCTTTTCTAAACTTATTTTGATTCCCTCTTTGTACCTATTAGATTAACATCACATTCTATGTATAACTGTCTTCATGAGAGGTATCCGGAGACAGTGTACGTGTCTAAGAACAACCAGTGCAGATGGAATCAACTAGCAAAAATTGTGATTAAGCGCCTTTATTTGATTTGTTTGCATACAGTACATGAATTGATCATAACAGCTTTTCTGGTGTGAACATTGTTCGGACAATGTCTTTTTTCACGAGTGGTCATAATAGCTACGCACGAGTATGGAACGCCAAAGTTGTCTGATGGTAAAGAATAAAAACATTTGACTCATCATCGTCATTTTATCCTGCTCACATTTGATTATATGTTGTATAGTGTGCATTATATAATGAGAAAAGTCCATTTAAACGTTGGACCAGGTTCTTTATATAATGAAACGTTTCATTATATGATGAGTAAAAATCTTTATATTATGTTAGACTTACATTATATGATGATTAAACATCTTTATATTATGGTAAACTTACATTATATACTGATACAGCCTCATTTTACTATGTATGTTTCTCATTATACGTGCATCCTTTAGGTTGCACGTTATACGTTGTACTTAGGCTCCAAGAAAGTGTCTGTCAAAAGGATAAGGAAAAGAACCGAAGGACTCGGACTGATTCATTAAATGGCCGCGCCCTGTATAATTGGGTGCAACCCTGTCGCGGCATATTGAAAATATATTGCGTGCAAAGTGTGGTTCAGATCACGCGACTGCGTCGCGCACGGACCGCGGAAACACCCTCGCGCATGCTCCCAATCGTCCAATCAAAGATGATTTTTGAATGAACTCGCCAGAAAAGCGGGCTAATCTTTCGACTGCGCAATGCGCATTGGCAAGCTCCGCCCACTGACAGAGGTCGTCAGCTGTTTACCTCCGCCATTTTTGAAAGACAGAGCACTTTTTCAGGTGTTTATTTGATAACTGAACGGACTTGTCACTCAAAACGATTTGTCATAGGTAAAGTGACAGAGGGGGTCGCGCGTCCCGACCTGAGCATCACGACCAGCGTAATCTTTAGTCTTGCCAACAAAACCCGATTTGTGCGATCCCAAATCTGTATAATACTCATACAACAAGGACCTTTGGCTACAGTTTTAGATGTTGGCTATGGTCAACTAAAGCGGACACGTGTGGCGTCTTGTTTATGTAATAATCATTTTTTTTCCTGTTACTCTCATCAACCAATTTCTGATTATTCTTGGGAGGTGTACATTGTACACTCCGATGTGTTTTGCAGGATGAGCCTAAAATGCATGAGGATAGAACCTGTGTAGGGATCTTTAACCTGCACAGGGGATGACTGTCCCTGCACAGGGGGCCTCCAGTTAACGTCCCGATTCGAAGGACGGCGCACTGTATCATGTCATTCCTGCAAATGACACGAAGGGAAGCAAGTTCGGACCAACAAATTTTCCTCGCCGCCGGCGGGGATCGAACCCGGGACCTCTAGCACAAGAAACACTCTGCATGATGAAATTGCCCTCTCTTTCCTTCTTTCTATATATACTGCAGCACCCTCTCGCGAGGATTATGTTTCGTTTCATTATAGACTTGTTTCTTTCTTTTTTTTTTCTTCAGATATAACCGAGTCGATCAATTTCTGATCATCACCTCAGAATATTGAATTGCATAACATAAGACAAAACTTTCTAGCAGACAGCTACATATTGCATTGATTTCGCTGAGTACAAGCTATTCCCATCTCATAAACTTGTGCATTGCAGTCCGATATAAAGAATATCAATGGAATGACAGAAGAACAAATAATAAAGTATAATCTGTTAATCGCATTGTTGCCCTTGGCTCTGCGTGCGCAGATGTCAATTATAGACTGACTTCGATCAGAGACTATAGACTTTATGCTTCGATACACATCAATTTGTCTGATGTCATTTCCCTGATATCGTAGTTCTGAATGGTTTCGCCGGACCATGTATGACCAGGGACTGTTAACCTGGCAGTTCCCTGGTATGACCAACAGTGTTGAAAATATTTCCTGGTCCTTTATAATAATACATTTGAGTAATCGAAAAACGATGATCGAGGGGGGGGGGGGGATTTTGTTACTTTTTCTTGATTCTTTGATGCATTTTCTCATGTTTTTCAATCCTCTGAAATATTCTCTCTTCTTTATTTTGAAATTTAAAAAATACAAGACGGTTGACCATGGGCGCCGCCATATTAGCTTCCACATAATATTCCAACCAAACATTGTTCGACCTTCCGGGACTAGTCTATGGTCTGAAATTGAAGTCCCTCATTCCGTCAGCTAAATAATAATTTGAGGGGTTGAGAAGTTTTCCATACACTATATTAACATTGGTAATCTTTAACCAATAGATCTAGCCCTACTGTTCTGTTCTAGATGTTGGCTTTGGTCAGTTAAAGTGGCCGCATGCAGACTTATAAGGGGGGGGGGGGGGGGCGTCTTCTCAACACAACGTAATAGTTGAGTATATCAATATATTCCACCTTAATTTCTGCTGTATATACCCTGCATACTCTTTCTTTCGTTTCAAAAATTTCAATACTGATTGCATAACATAAGACAAAACTATCAGATATTTAAAGCTAGTATCTCACTGGCATGCAAATTTCTGGCGACTGTTTTGCGAATTTTGTCGCGGACTTTCACACAACATTCGTACCAGTGTTGCACGAGTGTCACAAGTATTTCATGTGTCGCACACTGGTCACGAAATATTTAAACTTGTTTAAAAATTTTATGCCAGTTTTTTCACCAAAATATTTTGCAAGACTGTCACGCTACTCGTGGGACATGCGTGGGAGTGTCGCGAACTTGTCGCCGCAAAACTTTGGCAAATTTACAATGCAAAATTTTTGCGACGCTCGTATGAATGTCGTGCGAGTGTGGTATGAAGTTCGTGCAACAGTCTTGAGAAAAAAAAATGCGAACACCTCGCGACTATCTGGCGAGAAAATAAAACTAAACAACATTCATTCCAATGTCACGCAACTGTTATACGAATGAAATTGTAAATAAGCTACATTCGTGGGAAAGTCGGGAGACACTCTCATGAATGTCTCGTGACTGTCGTGCGACAGTCGCGAGATACATTTTCAAAATTAGATTGAAACTCCCGAATTTGTTTCATAAACGTCCATTCAGTGAGACTGCAACGTGAATGTTGTGTAACTTGTATCTTTAAATTTTGTCGAAAAATAGTGCCAAACTATTCATGAACTAGTCTCCAGTTGTCGCATTCCAGTGAGACAGGGGCTTAAGCAGATATATCTTTTTTTACGGTTTACCGAGTCGATCAATTTCTGACCATTACCTCAGGAGCTGTTGAATAAGAGCTGTTTGACTGCTGAATGCTGATCACTCTTGGATCAGCTCTAGCAGTGAATTGTTGAGTAATAATTTACTGTTTGGAGATCAGTAAAGAGGATCAAATCACGAGCGCATATTCTTACAACTGACCAAAAAACTGAATAATTACTCAACAATTCACATGTACTTAAGCTGATCTATTACGATTCTAACATACATTGAATAAACGGAATAAGTCACTGAAAACGTCAATATCGTTCAGCTTTCCGCAATTGCATTGTAGATATCTCCGCCAAATATTTGACTGTTAAGCAGGTATTTACACATTTATTGCGTTTTTTATGCTCTAAAACCACGTTTCCCCGTCTAACGCTGCTTGATGGAATAGCTGATATCACAGAAGGCGCAAAGTAATTACGCTTATTGGCCCAGTGAAATTATTGCACAATATTATAACACGTGTAATATAGGTGAAGTGTGTTAGAATTATCATATATGATGTTGTTATTTTCCAGTGTAAGATTCTCTATTTGTTTTTCTATTTTGTAGTGATTCAGAGAGGTTAAAAGTACTGTAGTTAGACTGGTGAAACAGTTACAGAGTAATTTGGGTATGTTTTGTTTACTATCCTTTTAACCTTGGAATGAAACATTGAAACATACAGCTATGGTCTTTAGCCATCATTATGAAAACTTTACCATGGATATAATATACATCTCTAGATTCTTTTCAGCTGTAAAAATTGAAAATTTCATTGGAAAAATATTGATATTTTTTCTCAAAACATAGGTTGTGGGTACATGTTAGAACCGCCTTGGCTAGGCATTTCTAACACCCACAATCTATGTTTGTATTAAAAATAAGAAAAATAGGTATACTGCCTGCAAACACCAGTTTCTCTATATATAGAAGTGGGGTTTATGGGGGTATACATATCATTGATATGTTATTTCTGATGTTATGCAAGATATTTAAGTTTTTCAGTGATAGTAATGTTACATTGATCACGAAGCATTAATCCCACCCCAGCATCTTGCATTAATTTAATAAATTTTATAGGGAGTACAATCATGACAATGGCATTACGAAAACTTCCCCATGATGCAATATATACAGATTTTTTGAGCTTTAAAAATTGAACATTTTCAGCTGAAAAATTGATATTTTTCTTATTTTTCTCAAAACTTAGATTATGGGTATACGTTAGAATCGCCTCGGCGAGGCGTTTCTAACGAGTACCCACAATCTATGATTTGAAGCAAAAATAAGAAAAATAGGTATACCCCTGCATACCCCAGTTTTGCTATATGAAAGTGGGGTTCAAGGGGGTATACATTACACGGACATCGTTTTCGTGATGGCGTAGTGGTAGATTGTGGAACTCCGAATAGAGAGGTCCTGGTTTCAATCCCCACATGCGTCACCTTGTTGTGTCCTTGAGCAAGACACATTAACTCCCTACAGTACTGGTTAAACACAGGAAGAGTTGGGTCCATCCTGACATGACTGAAAAATTGTACGCCTCTATACAAAGCAACAATAAGTTTCATACGGATATATATGGAAATAACCATGAATGTAATATTCATATTTTCAATGAAAATTTACATTGTTTTTACATACGTCATCAATTACGTCTCATATTCCCATAAAAGTGATAATACATGTGTGTTCATAACACTTTTTATGACAGGAAATTATACACTAGCATGTGTGAGACAAGCCAAGTTCTGCTTGCGGGTGTGCCAGGTGGTTTTTCTCGGGGTTCTCTTGTTTCTGCCTACATAAAGTACTGATTGGTCATAGATCTAGGGTACACGCTAGAACCGCCAAATATAAGGAAAAATAGATATACGGTCCAAGATGTAACAGCGGTTTTATAAGCTGTAACAATTTAAAATTTCAGTTAACACCTTTTGATAAAACGAAAATCTTTGATATTTATATTTTTGTTTTAGCGATGCCACTGTTGCTGAAACGGGTGCTGAAACCGCCACATCCCGATTTGTGCCGACAGTATCCGATTATGAGATCCGTCAGCTCATAGAGAACCATAAGAACAGTTCTAATCACAAAGAAAAACACAAACTGGGCTGCAGGGGTCTTTTCCTCTTGGAGAAATGCTGCTGGACCTGAATTCGTGCCGGAAATACAGTTAATGACAGTGGAGCAGATGAACCATTATTTGAGCAGATTTGTGGTGGAAGCGCGGAAGAAAGAAGTCGAACCCTATCGCCCATGGAAAGTATGTCGAGTTCAGTAGACAAAGCTCCAAAACGTACAAAGGGGGCTAAAAGGACTTGGAACTCTCTAACAAACGGATAAGACATTACAGCCTAAATGGTATACATCTATCTTTTTGTTATATTTTGTCATTGAATGTCATTCCAACATGGCTCGTATTTCAGAAACTGCGTTTGTAAATTCACCCTTTTGTGGAGCACCTGAAGGAAAATTTGTCATTCTGTCACATTCAAAAAGTTGTCACATAAATAAAATGAAAACCTGTATTGAAATAAAAAAAAATCCAAGAATTTCCCATGGAGAAAATAAATTTGAGAAAATGTTAGCAAGGGAAGTAATTATTTTGAAAAAAAGATTCTGAAAGATCGTGTTTGGCATTCCCAGAAGGGGTCTGACGGAAAATTTCAACATGGCAAACAAATAATCTGGCAATTCCATGGGGGGTGGGGGGGCGGACCCCCTGTCCCCCTCTGGATCCGCCCATGTTTGGACAGTAAATATTAAAGAAATAATTTGTGTGAACAAGTGGAACTGATGTCTGAATTAAATTGTACCAAATTGAGATCATTGCAGCTCTGTAAAAATTGAAATCTCATTAGAAAAATTATGATCTGTTTATTTTATGTGCTCAAAACATTATTTGTACACACACGTAAGAACCCCCTCACTGAAGCGGTTTTAACGAGTACCCACAATCTATGCTTTGGATAGGCACATCCCTGTAAACTCCTGTTTTACTGTATAAAATAGGGGTTCAAGAGGGTATTTATTTCACGGACATGTCTTCTTGATGGTGTTTTTTTTTTTTTTTCAGATGAGAAACCAATTGCAAATCTTTTAAGAAATATTTGGTGGCGTTAAATAGAGGAGCTTTCTACCGAAGACCACTATCTGGACTCCCTATACACTGTGGCAATCAAGTCATTGGAGTAAATAAACATAAAAACATGATAAAAGTAATATGGGCACATGCTGAACTTTCTGGGAATTATACCAATCATAGCGGTAAAAGAACGTGTGTGACACAACTCTACATGGCAGGGGTGGATGAGCAAGAAATAATGCAAAGGACTGGACATAGATCTGAGAAAAGTGTACAGAAGTATAAGGTTGCTTCAAGTGAAATTCAGAAGCGAGTAGCTGCTGTATTAGATCCTCCAAAGGAAAATCTAGTGCCCTATGAAACCTAAGCTGGAACTAGCTGAACACAATTGCTGCACTCTGTCTGAGCAGTCTGATACAGAGTCTGGTAGGGCAGTGCTTGGCGAGAGACGGCCTTATTTCGCCAACTGTAATGTTTATTTGAGATATTAAATATTGCTGAAGCCCACAGTTGTTGATATAGGCGATTCTTAAGTTTATGATATTTTTGATGAAAAATCAAGGCACACATATTTGATTCAGTGGATATAAACAAAATTATCAATTTTGACCAAAATGTTTGATGTTTGTTATCATAATTGTTGGTTGATTTTATTTTGGTGACTTTGTTTACCTTTAGACTTTAATGAGGGTGACAAGAGACTTTAATGAGGGTTACAAAATGTTGCCTATTTCTGAAACGTAGTCACACTTTTGATTGTATTGAGGGTTGATGAATAAATTCATGATTTTAATGAATACCCACAAAGTATGTTCTATTTGCCTTTTTTTAGCTCACCTGAGCCGTTAGGCTCACAAGGTGAGCTTATAGGATGGTCATGATCCGGCGTCCGTCCGTCGTCCGTCCGTCCGTCCGTCCACAATTTCAAAGATCTTCTCCTCTGAAACCGCTTGGCCAATCAAAGCCAAATTTTATATGAAGCATGAATAGGAAGGGGGAACCAATGTATATATTAGAAATTCAGGTCACATGACTAAGATGGCCACCAAGCCCATATATGGTAAAAACCCTTCAAAAATCTTCTTCTCCAGAACCGGTGGACCGAATTCAACGAAACTTGGCATGAAGCATTAATGGCTCAAGCACTACAATGTGTATATAAATCATGACCCTGTGTTGACCTTGACCTATTTTACGGCAAGGTCAACATAGGTCGCCAATGCATTTGAATGGGGAAAACTTTTAAAATGTCATTTGAAGTGAAAGTCTTGTAGAAAATGGGCAGTAGGACTGAATATTAATGATTCTGAAAAAAAATTGGACCCCAGGGGCTCATGTGCCCCCACCCCGGGGCAATATACATGTATATCTTTATAATATTCAAACGTCTTCTCTTCTGAAACCACTTGGCCAATCAAAGCCAATTTTTATGTGAAGCATCAATAGGAAGGGGTAACAAATATGTATATAAAAAATCCAGGTCACATGACCAAGATGGCCGCCATGCCCATATATGGTAAAAACCCTTCAAAAATCTTCTCCAGAACCAATGGACCGATTTCAACAAAACTTGGCATGAAGCATTGATGGCTCAAGGACTACACTGTGTATATAAATCATGACCCTGTGATGACCTTGACCTATTTTACGGCAAGGTCAACATAGGTCCCCAATGCATTTGAATGGTGAAAACTTTTAAAATGTAATTTAAAGTGACAGTCTTGCAGGAAATGGGAAGTAGGACTGAATATTAATGATTCTGAAACAATTGGACCCCAGGAGCTCATGTGCCTCCACCCCGGGGCAATATACATGTTTGTTATATGACTGAAGGAATTCCTGTCTCCTGATTGGCTCATTCAGTATTAATAAATCCTTATATTTCTCTGAAACCAGACCAAACTGATGAATACCAGATCAAACCAGTTCCTGGAGGTTAATTATTTTGACAGGTTTTCTATATTAACCTCCAAAATCTATATTACGCTCCTGAGTACCTAAAAATAGCACCAGCATGAAATCAACATGGGCTTCATGAAATTGACATGATTTGATGTATGTGTTTAAACCTGCCAGTCAGCTATAAATAACTATGAACTCATTTCAGTTCATGAAATCTACATGCTTTGCAGTAGCACACTATTACAGGTAAACAAAGCACTAGATAATGAGGTGTATTTGGTTATAATTAAGGGATAATTTTGTTTATTTTTCATAAGAACCTATGTTGTTGGTACCCATTGGAATTGCCTCATCATGGTGATTCTTAGGAGTACCCATAACATATGTTTTATTAAGAACTAACAAAATTATCTTTCAAGCATAATCAATTTTCTTCATTGTGTAGCCTTTCATACTTAACATCTGATATGATTTTGTTTGTTTATTTGTTATAAGATAAACATTAAAACACTTGAAAAGTCATATAACAAAACAATTATTGACTTCAATTTCGGTAGATATAAGGATTTATCTACCCTCAAAAGTGATATTCACCTCGGCCTCCGGCCTCGGTGAATATCACTTTTTCAGGTAGATAAATCCTTATATCTACCTCATTGAAGTCAATAATTGTATAATATTTCCATAATATTCAAACGTCTTCTCCTCTGAAACCGCTTGGCCAATCAAAGCCAAATTTTATGTGAAGCATCTATAGAATGGGGAAACAGTGTGTATATAAATAATCTAGGTCACATGACAAAGATGGCCGCCATGCCCATATATGGTAAAAACCCTTCAAAAATCTTCTTCTCTGAAACCAATAGACTGATTTCAAGAAAACTTGGCATGAAGCATCGATGGCTAAAGTACTCCAATGTATATATAAATCATGACCCTGTGATGACCTTGATCAAGTTTATGGCAAGGTCAACATGGGTTGCCTATGCATTTGAATTGGGAAAACTGTTAAAATGTCATTTCAAGGGAAAAGCCAGCAGGAAATTGGCAGATGGACAGAATATTGAAGATTCTGAAAAAAGAAAATGGCCCAAGGGCTTCATCTGCCCCTGCACTGGAGTTAAATACCACAATATTCAAACATGTTTATTGGTATATGCATCATATCTCAGGTGAGCGTTTACAGGACCATAGGTCCTCTTGTTAGCTCACCTGAGCCGAAGGCTCACATGGTGAGCTTATAGGATAGCCATGCTCTGGCGTCCGTCCGTCACCTGTCGTCGTCGTCCGTCCACAAATTCAAAGATCTTCTCCTCTGAAACCACTTGGCCAATCAAAGCCAAATTTTACATGAAGCATCTATAGGAAGGGGGAACCAATGTGTATATAAGAAATCCAGGTCACATGACCAAGATGGCCACTACGCCCATATATAGTAAAAACCCTTCAAAAGTCTTCTCCAGAACCG
Source organism: Rugalucina vietnamica (assembly GCA_964017185.1). Taxonomy (NCBI): domain Eukaryota; kingdom Metazoa; phylum Mollusca; class Bivalvia; order Lucinida; family Lucinidae; genus Rugalucina; species Rugalucina vietnamica. Next base: position 9,550,797 of record OZ024883.1, read on the forward strand.
GTGGACCGATTTCAAAGAAACTTGGCATGAAGCATTGATGGCCTTGACCTATTTTACGGCAAGGTCAACATAGGTCGCCAATGCATTTGAATGAGGAAAACTTTTAAAATGTCATTTAAAGTGAAAGTCCTGCAGGAAATGGGCAGTAGGAATGAATATTAATGATTCTGAAAAAAATGGGACCACAGAGGCTCATGTGCCCCACCCCGTGGCAATATACATGTATATCTCCATAATATTCAAACATCTCTTCTGAAACTGCTTGGCCAAACAAAGCCAAATGTTATGTGAAGCATCAACAAGAAGGGGTAACCAATGTGTATATAAATAAAATCCAGGTCACATGACCAAGATGGCCGCCATGCCCATGTATGGAAAAACCCTTCAAAAATCTTCTCCACAACCAGTAAAACGATTTCAATGAAACCTGGCCTAAAGTATCGATGGCTCAAGTACTACAAAGTGTATATGAATCATGACCCTGGGATGACCTTGGCCTATTTTACGGCAAGGTCAACATAGGTCCCCAATGCATTTGAATGGAGAAAACTTTTAAAAAGTCATTTAAAGTGAAAGTCTTGCAGGAAATGGGCAGTAGAACTGAATATTAATGATTCTGAAAACTAAAATGGACCCAAGGGCCTCATCTGCCCCCACCCAGGGGTATTGTATATGTATATTACCATAATATTCACACATCTTCTCCTGTGAAACTGCTTGACCAATCAAAGCCAAATTTTATGTGAAGCATCTATAGAATTAGTCCTGCAGATTTATGGGGTATTTTATCGGGACCCGGAAATAGGGTTCAAACTTTTTTTCTTGACTGATTCTTGTAGCCAAGACCTTGCCCTTCAAGAATCTGAATGATGCCACCTTGGCATCATTGAGCATTTTGAGATAATCAAGATGGCGTCCAGAATGGTCGTCATATATATGTTATCACTTGTTTTGCTATGTCTAGGACTTGAATACTTGTTTCTATTTGCCACATTTGGCTGTAAAACATACATTTAAAGTTGTCTGATAAATCTCACACCTAAAATGATTTCTAAAAAATAAACATGGCATCAAAGATGGCCGCCAAATAGAATTTTTGCACAGAAAAGAGTATAATGTGCAGTACATGTGTGTTTTTGTATTCATTTTATCCTGTAAGGTAATCTTATATTGTATTGCCATGTGCATATATGACTTAAGACCATTATTAGAACACTCTGAACCTAAGATGGCATCCAAGATGGCTGTTTCTATATGACAACAGCCTTATTAGCTTGGCTTACATACGCATTTGCTATTTATTAAAGTTATTTCTAGACCGTATCAAATGCAGGACCCACAGCTATAAGCTTCTCTGGTGTAGTGGTTAAGCTATCAACCTGTATGCCAAGGTTTTTGGGCTCAAACCTTGGCTTTTTCTAGTCTTTTGAATGAGACTTGAAACTGAGGTTTCGGTTCCACATGACCTTAGCTGTTGATTTTGCATAAAACAAAAATCAACCACCAAATACAGAATGATAAGTATTTACCTATGGTAGTGGTATTCATACTTCTCGAATATAGACATATATTCAAGCTATGTTCAACATAGCGAGGCTAAAATAAGCTAATAGCCAATATGTTCAACTTTCACAAAATGATCAAAGTTTAGCCTAGCATATTGCAAATGCATATTTGTTATCAGCTTTATTGAAAATCTTTCAAAGTTTCATGTTTCATTGTAGATGATAGCCATTTCTCGATACAATCGTCTCATTCTTACAGAAATGCTACTTTTGTTGATAATTTGCCTTAAGCGTGGGAAATTTAGCCTTTGATTGCCAATTTCACATCAAGCCATAAATCTGACGTAGATGTTTCTACGTTGCTACCATAACATCCTCCAAATGTGATCATTTCCTTGATATTATCTGGTGAAGGCTAACTAAGTTCACCAAGCTTGTCAGATATGAAGCCCTTCGAAAGTGTTTTCAGACTGACCCCTTTCCTATACATCAAGAACAATAGGTTAGTCTATCACGTCCTGGCAAAAAATAGCATGGGCTGCAAGAAGGAAGGAGACCACGGCTGGATGTTTTACCATTTCACTCCAATACATTTAATCCTTCTCTCCTCTAATGTCCCTTTTATAAAGCGGCTGCATTTAAGTTTACATTTATTTTAGAACTTTGATCTTGAGAAATACGTCTGTGTATGACGCTTACATATTTTCCAGTCTGATTGACTTTCATCATATTAGTTCTTGCTACTGTTACACAAGATGTCGGTCTGAATCTGATCAGTGTGTGTGCTTTTCACCAGTGTTGACCTTGTCTACTACATGTAAGCATCCTTTAATGAAAGTAACCACAGGTATTTAGACCAAGACCCAGCATTTTATGGCTCTATTGAATGTTAGAGTAAATTATCTATTAATGAAAATGGATGCGGCCTTCTTCTCCTTGAAGTGCCACTCAGCTCACATTGTGCAAGGCTATTCAGGTCATCTTGTAGAATCTGCCAATCCATGAGTGAATTAATATTCCTACACAAAACACAATCACCATATGACCTGATATTGTCCGGAAGATCATTAATTGAAATTAAGAGCAGGACTGGTCCCAAGACCGATCCTTGAGGGACACGAGATAAGAACGGAACTGCGTTTGGGGCTTGGCCATCCGTTTTGATAGTGCTCAGAGGGCCATGAAGCGATCCACTTGAGAGTAGATCTTCTTATCCCATAAAAGTGTAGTTTGTAAAGTAGTCCCCTATGTGGTACCTGTTGTAGTTCACAAACGACCCCATATATAGGAGCTGTGCTTGACACACGTTCATTCGGTCCGAACCGGTTGTTGCACCTGCATCATCAGCAGTCATTAGCTGGCAGATAACGTGCGAACCAATCCTAATAGAGAACAGCATGTAAGTCTGTTGAAAGCATGTACCGACTGCTTCCGCATGCTAAGAAAAAAAAATAAGATCGTGAACAAATGTTGAAATTGTGGACCTCCCGGGCCCACGTCCCCAGGAAACATTACTGCATTAACGGAGAGAAGATCATTAAGAGCTTATTGCCGTTTGATATAAGAAGCAAAGGCAGGTCTAACGCGATTAAAACACCCTCTGTCGGCAGAGCCTCCCGAGGACAGAGTGGATGTAATGAGACCTCTAGATTGTCTGGGTTAGGGTATGCATATCTATCTTTCGAACATAAAGTGTTGGGACGCTTTGCCCAAAAAAGGGTTCTTTTACACCCATGCTGCTGTGCTCAAGGCGTATCTATAGACCTGGGTCAAGTTCAAAGAAGGGTGTCCTCTGTTGTGCTGCGACCAGATACCCTTTAGGGTAACAGCTTTTATCCCATTACTAGGGCTAAATGAACGCAAGCTTTTGTAAAATCTAATATTTTTGTCCTGATATAGTATGATTATGGTGTCCATCTTGGCCATCATCTTGGCTCATTATTGTCATGCTAGAATAAACACTAAATCATGCTGTTCACAACGTTAAATGAGCATTTCAGACACATAACATTTGGTATATGGAGCACATGAATGGTGTTTTAATCAGAGAACACTTTTGTTTAAAATAAAATAATGGCAGCAATCTTTGTCATCATCTTTCTTCGTTAATATGATATGAGGTCCTAGCTGAAACAAAAGGACATCACCATTATGTGAACAACAAGAAATGGGCATTTCGACACTGATTATATGAAACATATGAATGCCGTTTTAATAAGTGAATACCTCTTACAGTATGATTATGGCAGCCATCTTGGCCACCATCTTGCATTATTGTTATTAAGTGGGTATCAGAACTTGGAACATTTTATTATGATGTTTACAACATAAAATAAGCATTTAAACATAAAGCAACGGGTATATTCAACTCTGGGGGGTTTATATTCTTGCTTATGGCGACCATCTTGGATGTCATCATGATTTTTCCAAAATGCTCAATGATGCCAGGGTGGCATCATGCAGTTTCTGAACAAGTATGGTCTAGTGAACTGGAAACCGCAATAAAATTTCATGTGGCACAGTCTTTCATGTTATGCTTATGGCAACTGGACTAAAGGCTTAGCAAAGGAAATGACTAAGAAATCAACTTCAGTAACATCTTTGCGACAAATTTAAAGTTGACAGCCATCTTTGACACCATCTTAGACACCATCTTGTATTCCAAAAATATAAAAAGGAAACATAATTTCAAATAAAAATCACCTAATATACAGATAAATGTAATATTTTCAGTATTTAAAGTGAACCAAATTGAGATAACGCTGATAATTGTCATTTAGAATTTTAATTCTGGCAGCCATCTTTGAAACATCCTTGATAATATATGACCATGCTAGCAGGAAATGGTCTTTGACATTCATTCTATAAAATTATGTCAAATATTTGTAGATTGAATATGCCCTGAGTGCAAATAGAAGCTTTATTATGACCAGCCCAGATATTTAACCGCCATATTGGACGCCATCTTGTTTTTCTCAAAATGCTCAATGATGCCAAGGTGGCATCAATCAGATTCTTTAATGGTAACATCTATGCAACAAGAATCAGCCAAGGAAAAAAGTTTGAACCATATTTCCGGGTCAAGCTAGATATCTGCAGGACGTCCTGCAGATTTATGGGGTATTTTATCGGGACCCGGAAATAGGGTTCAAACTTTTTTTCTTGACTGATTCTTGTAGCCAAGACCTTGCCCTTCAAGAATCTGAATGATGCCACCTTGGCATCATTGAGCATTTTGAGATAATCAAGATGGCGTCCAGAATGGTCGTCATATATATGTTATCACTTGTTTTGCTATGTCTAGGACTTGAATACTTGTTTCTATTTGCCACATTTGGCTGTAAAACATACATTTAAAGTTGTCTGATAAATCTCACACCTAAAATGATTTCTAAAAAATAAACATGGCATCAAAGATGGCCGCCAAATAGAATTTTTGCACAGAAAAGAGTATAATGTGCAGTACATATGTGTTTTTGTATTCATTTTATCCTGTAAGGTAATCTTATATTGTATTGCCATGTGCATATATGACTTAAGACCATTATTAGAACACTCTGAACCTAAGATGGCATCCAAGATGGCTGTTTCTATATGACAACAGCCTTATTAGCTTGGCTTACATACGCATTTGCTATTTATTAAAGTTATTTCTAGACCGTATCAAATGCAGGACCCACAGCTATAAGCTTCTCTGGTGTAGTGGTTAAGCTATCAACCTGTATGCCAAGGTTTTTGGGCTCAAACCTTGGCTTTTTCTAGTCTTTTGAATGAGACTTGAAACTGAGGTTTCGGTTCCACATGACCTTAGCTGTTGATTTTGCATAAAACAAAAATCAACCACCAAATACAGAATGATAAGTATTTACCTATGGTAGTGGTATTCATACTTCTCGAATATAGACATATATTCAAGCTATGTTCAACATAGCGAGGCTAAAATAAGCTAATAGCCAATATGTTCAACTTTCACAAAATGATCAAAGTTTAGCCTAGCATATTGCAAATGCATATTTGTTATCAGCTTTATTGAAAATCTTTCAAAGTTTCATGTTTCATTGTAGATGATAGCCATTTCTCGATACAATCGTCTCATTCTTACAGAAATGCTACTTTTGTTGATAATTTGCCTTAAGCGTGGGAAATTTAGCCTTTGATTGCCAATTTCACATCAAGCCATAAATCTGACGTAGATGTTTCTACGTTGCTACCATAACATCCTCCAAATGTGATCATTTCCTTGATATTATCTGGTGAAGGCTAACTAAGTTCACCAAGCTTGTCAGATATGAAGCCCTTCGAAAGTGTTTTCAGACTGACCCCTTTCCTATACATCAAGAACAATAGGTTAGTCTATCACGTCCTGGCAAAAAATAGCATGGGCTGCAAGAAGGAAGGAGACCACGGCTGGATGTTTTACCATTTCACTCCAATACATTTAATCCTTCTCTCCTCTAATGTCCCTTTTATAAAGCGGCTGCATTTAAGTTTACATTTATTTTAGAACTTTGATCTTGAGAAATACGTCTGTGTATGACGCTTACATATTTTCCAGTCTGATTGACTTTCATCATATTAGTTCTTGCTACTGTTACACAAGATGTCGGTCTGAATCTGATCAGTGTGTGTGCTTTTCACCAGTGTTGACCTTGTCTACTACATGTAAGCATCCTTTAATGAAAGTAACCACAGGTATTTAGACCAAGACCCAGCATTTTATGGCTCTATTGAATGTTAGAGTAAATTATCTATTAATGAAAATGGATGCGGCCTTCTTCTCCTTGAAGTGCCACTCAGCTCACATTGTGCAAGGCTATTCAGGTCATCTTGTAGAATCTGCCAATCCATGAGTGAATTAATATTCCTACACAAAACACAATCACCATATGACCTGATATTGTCCGGAAGATCATTAATTGAAATTAAGAGCAGGACTGGTCCCAAGACCGATCCTTGAGGGACACGAGATAAGAACGGAACTGCGTCTGGGGCTTGGCCATCCGTTTTGATAGTGCTCAGAGGGCCATGAAGCGATCCACTTGAGAGTAGATCTTCTTATCCCATAAAAGTGTAGTTTGTAAAGTAGTCCCCTATGTGGTACCTGTTGTAGTTCACAAACGACCCCATATATAGGAGCTGTGCTTGACACACGTTCATTCGGTCCGAACCGGTTGTTGCACCTGCATCATCAGCAGTCATTAGCTGGCAGATAACGTGCGAACCAATCCTAATAGAGAACAGCATGTAAGTCTGTTGAAAGCATGTACCGACTGCTTCCGCATGCTAAGAAAAAAAATAAGATCGTGAACAAATGTTGAAATTGTGGACCTCCCGGGCCCACGTCCCCAGGAAACATTACTGCATTAACGGAGAGAAGATCATTAAGAGCTTATTGCCGTTTGATATAAGAAGCAAAGGCAGGTCTAACGCGATTAAAACACCCTCTGTCGGCAGAGCCTCCCGAGGACAGAGTGGATGTAATGAGACCTCTAGATTGTCTGGGTTAAGGTATGCATATCTATCTTTCGAACATAAAGTGTTGGGACGCTTTGCCCAAAAAAGGGTTCTTTTACACCCATGCTGCTGTGCTCAAGGCGTATCTATAGACCTGGGTCAAGTTCAAAGAAGGGTGTCCTCTGTTGTGCTGCGACCAGATACCCTTTAGGGTAACAGCTTTTATCCCATTACTAGGGCTAAATGAACGCAAGCTTTTGTAAAATCTAATATTTTTGTCCTGATATAGTATGATTATGGTGTCCATCTTGGCCATCATCTTGGCTCATTATTGTCATGCTAGAATAAACACTAAATCATGCTGTTCACAACGTTAAATGAGCATTTCAGACACATAACATTTGGTATATGGAGCACATGAATGGTGTTTTAATCAGAGAACACTTTTGTTTAAAATAAAATAATGGCAGCAATCTTTGTCATCATCTTTCTTCGTTAATATGATATGAGGTCCTAGCTGAAACAAAAGGACATCACCATTATGTGAACAACAAGAAATGGGCATTTCGACACTGATTATATGAAACATATGAATGCCGTTTTAATAAGTGAATACCTCTTACAGTATGATTATGGCAGCCATCTTGGCCACCATCTTGCATTATTGTTATTAAGTGGGTATCAGAACTTAGAACATTTTATTATGATGTTTACAACATAAAATAAGCATTTAAACATAAAGCAACGGGTATATTCAACTCTGGGGGGTTTATATTCTTGCTTATGGCGACCATCTTGGATGTCATCATGATTTTTCCAAAATGCTCAATGATGCCAGGGTGGCATCATGCAGTTTCTGAACAAGTATGGTCTAGTGAACTGGAAACCGCAATAAAATTTCATGTGGCACAGTCTTTCATGTTATGCTTATGGCAACTGGACTAAAGGCTTAGCAAAGGAAATGACTAAGAAATCAACTTCAGTAACATCTTTGCGACAAATTTAAAGTTGACAGCCATCTTTGACACCATCTTAGACACCATCTTGTATTCCAAAAATATAAAAAGGAAACATAATTTCAAATAAAAATCACCTAATATACAGATAAATGTAATATTTTCAGTATTTAAAGTGAACCAAATTGAGATAACGCTGATAATTGTCATTTAGAATTTTAATTCTGGCAGCCATCTTTGAAACATCCTTGATAATATATGACCATGCTAGCAGGAAATGGTCTTTGACATTCATTCTATAAAATTATGTCAAATATTTGTAGATCGAATATGCCCTGAGTGCAAATAGAAGCTTTATTATGACCAGCCCAGATATTTAACCGCCATATTGGACGCCATCTTGTTTTTCTCAAAATGCTCAATGATGCCAAGGTGGCATCAATCAGATTCTTTAATGGTAACATCTATGCAACAAGAATCAGCCAAGAAAAAAAGTTTGAACCATATTTCCGGGTCAAGCTAGATATCTGCAGGACTAAATGGGGGAATCAATGTGCATATAAATAATCTAGGTCACATTACCACGATGGCCGCCATGCCCATATACGGTAAAAACTCTTCAAAAATCTTCTCCAGAACTGGTGGACCGATTTCAAAGTTTGCTTTGGTCATAGTTTGATGTCTTTTTTTTCTCTTTATTTATTTTTTTCTAATTTTATGACTACACAATATAAATGAGAATTGTTACGTAACCATCTAGTTTATCACACTGTAAATGCATCAAGAGCAGTACATTGTTCTTAGAAAGTATAAATGTATGAGCTGTGTTATGAGAAAATTGGTATTTGGTTGTTCTGACCAGGTCCTGGGTGTTTTGACCAGATCCGAAAGCTATTATACAACCACAGAAAATAGCTCTAGATTTGGAAATTTGGGTTAACAAACGTTATAAGGACTGAACAGCTATGCAAAAATCCAGTTTTTCAGATGACGCAGGTCAGTCAATACCAGGGAAGCTCTCACTCACACATACATGTACTATCAGGGCCTTTGATTTGATTTAATTATGCAATGAAAAGTAATCAGGCTGATTTGTTTTGTATGTGATTAAGCTGATCTGTGATTGTGTTTGATAGTTGGATGTTTGTATCAAATAATCAGGGTGTCAGGTGTCGTATATGAGCCTTCGCACGAGAAAACCAACAATCTGGGTTTCTTACCAGGCCTGACAAATATCTGTCTGTACAGTCCTAGATTTAAGAAGCTTGAAAATTTGATTTAACAGGAAGAGGGATTTTACTATTCCTGTACTGAAAAGAAAGGCGCTGATCAGCTGTACAGTTACTGCACACCTGACCTGTGCCTTTGGTTTCGCATATGCAGATTGTTGGTTTTCTGATGCGGCGGCTCATATATGAAAATTAATTGTTCTTTAATGTTTATCACATGATTATTTTAATAAAGAATGAAACTTTCATTTTTGTTTGACTAAATCGAAAATGCAAAAGTGGGCAATGGCAGAAATTTACCAGGGAGTATTTAGTCAAATTATCCCTTGTATAGTTTCACAATAGACAGTATTTATTTTGCATTTTCTGTTGCAAAATTCAACGATTTTGGCTGACCTGAGCCGAATGCTCATGGATTAGTTGGCCTCCCAAGCCCCCCAAATATTGTTCTGTTGGCATTTTTGAGTACATTTTGGCATCCATGCCTAATGTGTACCTTAATATGTAACAATACACGCTAGGGTGGATGCCAAGTCTGAAAATGCCCCAGAGTCCCAAAAATAGGTCAAAGGTCAACTAAGTGCAAAATTTGAGATATTTCAACATTATGGCAGTATCTTATGAAATATTTTCTTCTTTTTTTGTAAAAAAAGCCCCAAATTACATCTAATGCATTTGTATGATGTAATCAGTTACAATTGTTACAACAAAGTAATGCAGATTTAGGTCAAAGGTCACTTTAGTGCAAAAAATGCTTATTTTCATGCCCTTTTACAATTGCCTGTATAAACATAAGTGTCAGTGGTATTCTGATGGGGATAAAGTTCTTTTATGTATATTTTGTATCAATTGTGTATAGAATATGATCGTAGCAATCATTTGATATCAATTTCAGCTCTCTGCAGCTTTTGGTTGCTGAGATATTGTCAATTTTATTGGTACACTCCCCTGTATTTGTCTGTTTTTTCTCTTATATCTTAAGTTTTCTTATTTTTTGCAACGGAATAGTCAGCTTGGTCATTTATATTATTACATGTTTATACATTATTGTCACAACAATCATTTGATACCAATTTCAGATCTCTAGGACTTATGGTTGCTGAGATATTAATGTTTCCGTTGGTATACCCCCTCTATTTTTCTGTGATTTTTATCAAATATTTCAAGTTTTCATCAATATTCAAACAACAAGAAAGTCAAACTATTCATTTATTATCGCATGTTTATAGAACATTAACATAGCAATTATTTGATATCAATTTTACCTCTCTAAGACTTTTGGTTGCTAAGTTATAAAACATTTTGTTAGTATACCCTATCCACTTTTCTGTGGTTTTTCACTAATATTTAAAGTTTTTATCAATATTCGAAAATCAAGAAATTCAGAATGTTTGTTTGTCTCACAGCATGGTTATAGAATATTATCCTAGCAATCATTTGATACCAATTTCAGTTCTCTAGAGCTTTTGGTCACTGAGATATTAGCAGTTTTATTGGTTAACCCCCTTCATTTGCCAAGGATTTTCCTCCTATATCTTAAGTGTCCTTAAATATTTGAGAAACAAGATAGTAAGCTTGTTTATATACCTTATCATATGATTATAGAATATTGTCATAGCAATCTTTTGATACCAATTTCAGCTCTCTATGACTTTTGGTTGCTGAGATATATACGTTTCCGTTGATATACCCCCTCTATTTTTCTGAGATTATTGTCTAATATTTAAGTTCTCATCACTATTCGAAAAACAAGAAAGTCAGATTATTAATGCGTCTTATCACACTATTATAGAACATTATTAAAGCAATCATTTGATACCTATTTCAGCTCTCTAGAGCTTTTGGTCACTGAGATATTAGCAATTTTATTAGTATACCCCCTTCGTTTGCCACTGATTTTTTCCTATATCTTAAGATTCTTTTAATATTTTAGAAACAAGACAGTCAGCTTGTTTATATGCATTATTACTTGGTTATAGAATATTGTCATAGCAATCATTTGATACCAATTTCTGCTCTCTATGGCTTTTGGTTGCTGAGATATATACATTTCCGTTGGTGTACCCCCTCTATTTTTCTGAGATTATTATATAATATTTAAAGTTCTCATCCTTAATCCAACAACAAGAAAGTCAGATTATTTATGCATCTTATTATACTATTATAGAACATTATTATAGCAGTCATTTGATACCTATTTCAGCTCTCTAGAGCTTTTGGTCACTGAGATATTAGCAATTTTATTGGTAAACCCCCTTCGTTTGCCAGTGACTTTTCTCCTACATCTTAAGTTTTCTAAAACAAATTGAGATACAAGACAGTCAGCTTGTTTATATACCATATTATATGGTTATAGAATATTGTCATAGCAATCATTCGATACCAATTTCTGCTCTCTATGGCTTTTGGTTGCTGAGATATAAACGTTTCTGTAGGTATAACCCCTTCACTTGCTGTGAGTTTTCTCTAATATTATATACACATGGAAATAAGTTAGGGAACACCTGTAGTAATGTGACTACCAACCTTAGACTGTTAATATCCTTCTTTGTAAAAATTATGAAAAATGTTTTGACAACTTGTCAGAATTTGTAGTATCCAAGGTTGCTTCTATGTGAAAATGGTTAGCATCAAACAAAACCTGCGGCGGAGAGCGGCCATCTTTTATTCAGAAAATATTTGCTAAATTTAAGAAACGCACTGCTTGTCTTTGCGATAACTTCATTGTTTGAACTCACATTGTCGTTATTTTTCGTAAGCATAAAGCTGAGACATAGCTTGTTGAACTTGGATCATAAATTCTTTATTTTCTGACCGACTGTCGGCGATAGGTCCATACTTTTCCGGGGGTAGGTTTCATGATCACGTTTTGTTCTTTAGGTATACATTTTGCAGGTTGTAAATGTTGGGCCAGATATTCGATATGAGCCTTTAGGAATCTAAACATACACGTTCTGGTTATTGTGTCCTAGCGGAATTATTCTTTTACGGCTTTATTTGCAAAATATCCAATAATTTTGCTTTCCATAGAAATCAATGCAAACTGTAGATTTTGTATGATTCGTTGGTTTGGAGGTGAAGCATGAAGTTTTAGGTCCAAAGTCGTTTATTCATTCAGAACGATCAGATTCAACATTTTATTCCAAGTTTGCTTTCAAAAATTGAGTTTTGCGGGGTACAGAAGCAAAAAGGCAAACTTGTATTCAGTAAAAGTTGAGTTTTTCACATATGGTATATTGAATCCTCCGTAGCACAAAGACAAAATATTGTGAATTGCCATAAATCGGTCTGTAGCTAGGCCAAAGTATGAAATATATGTGATAAAAATTTCAGTATCGCCAGAAAAAAAGAAAATGGATTTTTTCAAACTTTCCCCAAGGGCTAAAAGTGTTCCCTAACTTATTTCCATGTGTATATTAATTAAGATTCCATCAATATTCGAACAACACGAAAGTCTGATTTTGTTATATATCTTATTTCGTGGTTTTAGAATGTTGTAATAGCAATTATTTGATACCAATTTCTGCTCTCTATGGCTTTTGGTTGCTGAGCTTATAAGCATTTCTGTAGGTATACCCCCTCCATTGTTCTGTGATTTGTCTCTAATATTGAAAGTTCTCATCAAGATTTGTACCCCAAGAAAGTTACATTCTTTCTGTATCTTATCATATTATAATAAACCGTTATCATATCAATCATGTGATATAAATTTCAGCCCTCTAGAGTTTTTGGTTGCTGAGATATAAGCAATTTTGTTGGTAGACCCCCTTCATTTATCTGTTACTTTTCTCTAATATCTGAAGTTCTCTTTAATATTGAGCACTAAGACAGCCAGTTTGTTTATATATCTTATTACAGAGTTATAGAACATTGCCATAGCAATCATTTGGTACCAATTTAAGCTCTCTAGGGCTTTTGGTTGACGAGATATAAGCAATTGTGCTGGTATACTCCATTTTTCTGTGATTTTTTTTCTAATATATAAAGTTCGCATTAATATTTGAAGACCAGGAAGTCTGTTTGATATTTATATCTTATTACGTGGTTATCAAGCATTGTCAAACCAATCATTTGATACATATTTCTGCTCTCTCAAGGTCTATCAGTAGCCAAGAAACATGTGGTAATATAGGTGTATCACACTACTTCCTCTGCTTATTAGAGGTGGGGGTGAACACTCTATGATTTTACGTGACACACATGGGCAATAAAGAGATCCTCTGACCAAACTGGCACCCATGAGCATTTGTTCTAAGGGTGCAAGGTACATCCTGTAGATATTCCACCCTTAACCCTTCAAATGGCAATAGATTTTCCCTTTGTATATATCTTGATTTTCGTCATTTTCATTAATATTCATGAAAATGCAAATGTTTCATTAATAGTCATGAAAATGCAAATGAGATAATTATTATTTAGGCCCATGAGTCATCAACAAATTTATCAAATAGTATTATTCTTACAATAACAATAAGCCAAAATGATAGTTTAGGCATGACATTAGTTTTTATGGGATAATTGATTTTTCATTGTTTCTTTTTATTCATTTTAAAGTTTTAATGAAAATTCATGAATATGCAAATTAGATATTTTCCATTACTTATCATAGAAAAAAAGGGCTATGTCTAAGCTTTAAGATGAGCCCAAGTTCAATGGTCTAGGATTACAAATAATTGAGATATTTTCAATTTTCTATCTGTACCCCAATTATAAAAACGCAAAAAATGAATATTTAGGGTACTTTAATAGAACATAGCATAAAACGCAGACGCTTCCACTTGCAGAAAACAGGGTCTGATAGCTTTTTCAATGTACTTAAATTAGAAAATCAGTGTAGAAAATTACCCCTGGGGGAAGGGGGTATGGATAGCTAGTAGAATAATATTAGTTATCATTACAGGTTTTGATATTTTTGCACTCATATGACTTTTGACCTAATTATGTGACCCAGAGGCAATTACAAACTTGGAATATACCCATATGAGTTTAAACACTTATCAATGAATAAAATAAGAACATGTTGCCTTTAGTCAGTTCATGTTTGATTTAAGAAATACTTGATTATTGTAACGGGTGTTTGTTATTTTGCACTCATTTGACTTTTGACCTAATTCTGTCACCCAGGAGCATTTACAGTCTTGGCATCCACCTCTATGTCTTTGGAGACATGTCAAGGAATGACATGAGTACAAGTTACCTATAATCAGTCCATTATTTTCCAAAACAATAATGTCTATTTTCATTTTTACCGATTTTTGCTATTTTGCACTTGTTTGACCTTTGACCTTGTTCTGTGGCCCAGGGTCATTTACAGACTTGGCATCCACCCATACGAGTTTGGGCACATGCCAAGGAATATTATGAGCATAGGTAGAATAATGTACTCAAAAATGCCAACAAAACCAAAACTAAGCCACTTTTTTGGATTTGGACTGCCAAGTAGATAGCTTATAGGATGGTACTCAAGTCGGCGTGCGTCCGTACAGTCACATTTTCAAAAATCTTCTTCTCTGAAATCCCTTGGCCAACCAAAGCCATTTTTTTTATCTACACAAGCTCTAAGGGAGTGGTTATCGTTCGTACACACGGATGAACCATATAATAAGCTGCTTATTGCACTTTTAGCACCCTGCACCTTGTGCATCTCCGGGTTTCTGACGTTGAACACTTAAAGGGTGCAATATTTTTCTACATAATTATGGTAAGGTATTTCGGTATTTCAAATATCTAACACTCATGGTCATATCATATGAAACTTATTGAAGAATACTTTGGTGAGTTGTGAAATAAGTACTCGTGTAAGATCATTTATTGCATAGCATTTATATTATTTTATTTTAAAGTTTTCATTGTTGTGTGTTTAGGATGCACGGCAATAGGTAAAACCTATTTATTTCATATTATTATGGGCTATTGTCTTTATATGATCTTATATGCATCAAGTTGATTATATGGTTCGATAACTTCATTATATGCGCAAACTTCATTAAATGCGCAAACTTCATTTTATGATGTGACAACTATCTTATATGATGTGGACGATTTTGCGAGAAGAAGAATTACATTGACAACGTTAAGAGAGATATTGTATACATGCCAGGACTACCGGACATACTGCTGATTCTATCTATCTATCTATCTATCTATCTATCTATCTATCTATCTATCTATCTATCTATCTATCTATCTATCTATCTATAATCATCATGATCATGATCAATCATCATCATCTTCATCATTATGATCTATCATCATCAATATCGATCATCATCATCATCATGATCATGATCGATCATCATCAACATCGATCATCACAATGACGATCGACCATCGTCATGATCGATCATCATCATGGTTGATCATCATAATGATCGATCATCATCGTCGATCATGATGTTGATGATCGATCATCGACCATCATCGACCATCATCATCATGGTGCTGATCGATCATCATCATCTAATCGATCATCATCATCATAATCGATCATCATGATGATCGAACATCATCATCATCATAATCGATCATCATGATCGATCAAGATCGATGATCCTAATCGATCATCATCATCATCATGATCGATCATCATCACGATCGATCATCAAGATCAATCATCATAATCGATCATCATCATCATGATCGATCATCATCATGATCGATCACATTCATCATCACCATCATAATCTATCATCATCATGATCGCTCATCATCATGGTCGATCACAATCATCATCATCATCATCATGATCGATCATCATGATCGCTCATTATCTTGATCTATCATCATGATCGATTATAATGATCGATCATCATCATGATAGATCATCATAATGATCGATCGTCATCATCGGTCATGATGATGATGAACGATCATGATGATCGATCGTGATGATGATCGATCATGATGATGATCGATGATGATGATTATGATCGATCATGATGATGATCGATCATGATGATCAATCATGATGATCAATCGTGATAGTGATCGATCATCATCATGATCGATTATGATTATCGATGATGATGATGATGATGATGATCGATCATGATGATGATGATCGATTATGATGATGATGATCGATCATGATAATGATGATCGATCATCATGGTGATGATCGATAATGATGATGATCAATGATGGTCGATTATGATGATGATCAATCATCCCCATCATGATCGACGATGATGATTAGGATAAGATGATTATGATCGATCCTGATGATGGGGATGACCGATCCTGATGATGATGATGACCGATCGTCATGGTGATGGTCGATGATGATCGATCATGATGATCAATCATGATGATGATGATGATGTTCGATGATGATGATGATGATAATGATGATGATAATACAGATGATGATGATGATGATGATGATGATGATGATGATGATGATGATCGATATAGATGATGGTAGATCATAATCATGATGATGATCCCTCCTCACGATGATGATGATAAAGATGGTGATGATCGATCATAGATAGATAGATAGATAGATAGATAGATAGATAGATAGATAGATAGATACACACAACACAACACACACACACACACACACACACACACACACACACACACACACACACACACACACAGAATCAGCAGTATGTCCGGTAGTCTTGGCATGTATACAATAACTCTCTAAACATGCTAAATGGTGTCAATGTAATTCTTCTTCTCGCAATATCGTCCACATCATATAATGATATATATATATATATATATATATATATATATATATATATATATATATATATATATATATATATATATATATATATATATATATATATATATATATATATATATATATATATATATATATATATATATATATATATATATATATATATATATATATATATATATATATATATATATATATATATAATGTGCTGTAGTTGTCACATCATAAAATGAAGTTTGCGCAAATAATGAAGTTTGCGTATAATATGAAGTTATCGAACCATATAATCAACTTGATGCATATAAAGACAATTGCCCATAATATAATGAGAAACATACATTATATAATGAGGTTGTATCAGCATATAATGTAAGTCTACCATAATATAAAGATGTTTACTCATCATATAATGAAAATTTTCTTAATATAAAGAACCTGGTCCAACATATAATGGACTTTTCTCATTATATAATGCACACTTTACAACATTCGTATAATAAAATGTGAGCTGGATATATTGACGATGATGAATCAAATGTTTTTATTCCTTACCATCAGACAGCTTTGGCGTTCCATACACGAGCGTTATAGTACTATGTTTTCGCTAACTGTTTTTGCAGTAAATGGGGTTGACAAAATGCAAAGGTAAATCGAGAAGATGTAATATACTAATATGGTTTACAAACTGGCCCATTATTCCTAAATAAGGCATATTTCCTCGCTTACAAGGCAATTTTACTCGCTAGCAGTTTCAATAACTTCGTACAGCCAATTGATATAACTGGGTACAAAAAATAAATCGACCTCTCTTTGACTGGGCCAGTAGTTCCTTTCACTGAAGTTCGAACGTACAGTCCTTTATGGTAAGAAATTTCTATATCGACGGAGCGGATCAGCATGGGCTTTCTTATATTGAAAGTTCCGAAGTATTTCTTACTTTTGCGCGTATTTTATTTTCTCAAAAATAATTGATAGTAAAACTAGAGGAGAAAATGCAGCGATTTTAAGCATTTTTACAACTCTTATCCAAAACGAATGCCTCCTGTATGCTTCCAGGAACACCTTTTGCGGTTTGTCGACCATAAGATGAAACAAGAACATGTACCGAAGTAATCAACTGAAAACTATGGCACAGAAACAAAACGGATAACACAAAAACATGCAAAATACTTACCACTATCTCACATTTTTGCCCCAAAAATGTGTTCAGTCACTGGTGCAGTGTCTGTCACTGATTCTGCGGTGTACAGTGAATCTATAGGGTGATTTTTAGTATACAGTAAAGTAAGAATAGAAGCAACAAAAGATACAATTATAAGGACCTCTGACGGTGGTAATGGGAGCCATAATGTATAGCTGCCTCAGATTTTGAGAAAAATAAACGTTGATCAAATCCTGTTTTTGTATACATGTTTAGTGGTAGTCCATAGTATATGATATTGGATTGAGGTTTTTGTTTCAAAAGATGTACTGCTTTATTTTTGGGTTAAAATGCACATATTTTATATTAAACATATAGCAAAATAGAAAAGTATTTATTTAACATTGTTCCCCCCTGAGTCCCAAGAAATCCTTTTGCATATGAATGTATTGTCATATTATACATAATATATGTGAATGGCGTTCTGGGACTCGGGGGGGAACACTACCCTACAGCCCAAAATGTTATCTCAGTATTAGAGCCCAAGTATGTGAAATTGTTTTTAACTTAAAATTAAAAAGAAAACAAAACAGCAGTTAAGTTGTAAGCCATATATATAGTACAAAAAATGGATATATACATTTGTTTCCAAAATTAACCCAAATCTGCATGATTTATAACCACCTTTTATGTTACATTCCCCAGAAAATGAGGGTACTGTACATTCTGTGGAACAAACTTTTGTAATCATTCTATACTAATATTGTCCACTTGTTTACACGGCCAATAACTTCTTGCACCACAAACAGTAACATTGGTAGAATGTTTTCCTATTTTTTTTTAAATGTATCGACTTCCAAATCAACAACTTTTCAGTCAGTCGGTACGATGCCACCACTGTCTTGGTATTAGCCAGTACTATGGGAACTTAAAATGTCTTTGTCATTGGTACAATAAAGCGAAGTAAAGTTTCAAATTACCAACTTTAAGGGTGTTTACACAATTTTCCATTAATTCTCATAAAACTTTTGCTTATCATATCACATTAGGCATCAAAACAAGAATCTTCTGGTTTTTTAATGCAAGTGACTCTAAATAGAGGCCCTGGGTTTGATCCAGTTGTGGGGAGCCGTGCTGTGCCCGAAACACACCAACCCCCCAGAGTACTGGGTACAAGAAGTAATACGTGGCTCAATCCCAAAATGACTGAAAAACTGTTCCTATAAAAGGATGTTCGGCCATAATCTAATCTAATCAAAAATAACTATTATGTTTATAATCACTTCGACACAACCATAATACTGAAACGAGACACATGTAAGACAAGCCAAGATCTGTTTGCGGGTGTGCCAGGAGTTTTTTCTCTGTGTTCTTATGTTTTCGTCCACCTACTTATTGGTCAATCTCGTACAAGCTGAAATAATCTTGAAAGTGACTTTAAACTGAATCAGAAAAAAAAAATACATTGAAGGCCGTGTTGTAACAGGTTTATACAGGTAAATAAATATTCATGCAAGGTTAGTTTTGTCACAATGGGCCGTGTCTGGAGAAAATGTTTTTGGTAAAGATCGAACTCTAATCAAGCTGTGCAAGACATAGAAGATGGATTGAAGTTTTGTTAATTAATGACACAATTCTGAGTAGCTGGCTGGTCATCGCTGATCTTGGTATAAGGTTTTGCCTATACATGTAACAGATAGCAGGTTTTCTCATGAGTTAACTGTGCCTTGTATAATTTTGGTAGTACTTGGACAATAAATTATACAGGTAACTGCTAAAGGTTTGTACCCAAAATGTTGACGTTGTAATATTTCAATTTTATTTCAATGGCATTATGCATGTTTATCGCACTTAACACAGTGTTGCATGCACAAAATATGATACAATAGTGGAATTAGAGGACTACAAGCAAGGAAAAGCGAAAATTTTAAATTTTCTCGCACATGAAATTTTGACCCCCACCCCCGCTAAAATCGCCTTTTTTACACTATAAAGAGGAAATAGTCAAAACTTTTAATAGTTATAGGTTCAGAATACATTGGGCTTTTGCCCTAATTATGAAATACCACCACTAGAACCTTTGAGACATTGTTATGGTCTTTTGAAAACGAGGCATCAAACCCCCAAGAACGTCAAAGATTCTTTAAAGATTCCCAACCCATACAACGGCCATGTGTGACAGAAAGTACAACACAAAGCACCATAAAAGTAAACGCACGAGGTAGTCATCCGCCTAGCATGAACTAAATGAGCCGCGACGCGAGAAAACCGGTCTTCGGGGTTTCCGACCGGGTCTGACACAAACCGGCCTGTGCAATCACTGAAAATAGAAACTAGAAATTTCGGTTTTAAGTAGAAGAGGAATTGCACTATTTGGGTAGCGAAAACCAATGCGCTGATCAGCTGTGCAGGTACTGCACAGCTGCTCTGCGCCTTTGTTTTCGCCTAGGCAAAAATCCGGTCACGGCGCAAATTGAAAACGAGTGTCAAGTAATGCAGCAGAGTGATCGGTCATCTACGTTTTTCTTATGTAATGAAATCTGAATAAAAAATAGGCTAGTAAAGAAAACCGAATACAATTTACCATACATACAAACGGAAAACATGCAATATATAATAAAGATAAATCATAGCATGGGCAAATATTGTGGTGGGTGTGACTCAAACAAGGTCTCTCGTCTACATGTGATATTGCCTGCGTATTACTGGACATAAACATTTTCCCAAAAAGCCAAATTGAATCTTCTGTTCACGCTCACTTGCAAATGAGCCTACGCATGAGAAAATCATAATTTTGGTTTCCGACCAGGTCCCACACAAATCGGCCTGTACAGTCACATAAAGCAGGCTAGAAGCTTGAAAAGGTACAAGTAGGCAAAGATCAGGAAAAGGCGCAATCAGAAAAAGATTCTAGGTGGGAAAAATCCAAACCAACAATCAGGTACTTATACCATGAACACATTTTGTAAGCCGAATGAGCAGCTATTTTCTAAACAGGTGGCCACTCAGTTACCTTAAGTTAACCAAAAATATGAAAACATACATAAGGCGCCAACAGCACAAAAAATTTAAACACCAAGACATAAAACAAAAAGAACCACCACAGAAGTATCGACTTGGAACGATCAGTAACACAAAGTTACTGGCGGGCTTAAACCGGTTTTACATGGCCATAACCTCACCCTCAGCTTCTGCAGTGGCCCATAACATTTAGTTGTCCTCGTGGTGAATCTCTTCACTAGTCAATGAATCATCAAAAACAAACAAATAAATCATGATAAACATCCTGATGAATTAAAAACCAGGACAGATTGAGTAAGCTGCCCGACGATGGAGATCCCTGGGCGCCGAATAACCTGGTGACCGCCCGATAGTCCGAACGCCCTTTAGTCCGAAGGCCCACCGGTCCGAAGGTCCATTAGTCCGAAGGCCCGCTAGTCCGAAGGTCCGCCAGTCCGAAAAACTTACATGCATTTTATGTGAAAATCGTGCGAATTTCGCGCTTATTCTATTCCGTGTCAGGGACGGTACTTTTCCGTTCTTGTAAAATCGTTACAGTGATCATTTAAATTCAAGTGGTAGATTTACTGGAGGAGGATCAAGATATGTTACGCCATTGACGAAGTTTAATAATAAATTATTTTAGTTCTTCGTAGTTCGAGTTTTCTGCATGTTGCCATACATCAAAGATCACTGTTTGAAAGAAATGCCATTCCAGGTTGATCAATCAAGAGTAAATAGATAAATCTAAACAATGATCAGGAACTGGCGCCATCAGAAAGAAATTCCCACTCCAAAAAACTAAATTAGCAATTAGGTACTTTTATACCAAGACAACACATCGAAAGCCGAGTGAGCAGCTATTTCCCAAAAAGGCGGCCACTCAGTTACCCGAACTAGAAATATGAAGACATACCTATGATGCAAACAGCACAAAAAATCAACACCAAAACATAAAACAATTAGGACCACAACAGAAGTACCCCATTGAAACGATCAGTAATATAAAAGTACTGGGGTCCTAAACCGGTTTTACAGGCGCCTAACCTCACCCTCATCTTCTGCAGTTGATCACAACATTTAATTAGTTGTTCGGTTCTCGTGGTGAATCTCTAACTAGTCAATAAATCATCAAATAAATAGTGATATTCACCACCACCACGATGATTACAAAGACTCGCAAATACAATTAGCTGCCCGACGATGGAAATCACTGGGCGCCAAGCAAATGAACAGTTTGATCTACGTATTATCCGGAGCGAAAGAAAAATACCAGTTTAACCCCGGTGGGCCAGGCAACAGACAAGAAGCTCCGGTCCCAACCAACTAAAATGAATAGCCAATATAGAGTCTGACGCCCGAGCCACCGGCGTGCAATTAAAGAAAGCAACATAGCAGTAGCATTGTAGATATTTTAAAAGTTTTGATATGTACTTGATCCTACCGCGCGCCTTTATCACAGTAACGACACCACGAAGTGTCTCCTTTCAGTCTACATTGCATTTGTTTTGAAGCAGCGAACGTCATTTCTTAGATATGCTAAAAAGAGGAGAAATCTGCGCCAACTCATCATGTAAATGTCTCACATTCTCGCAAATGATTTGTTGATTATGTTGCTACGATCTTTACTTTTTAAACTGGAACAAGCGCAAGAAAATTCAAGTAATCTCTCTGTATCCTGATCAATGCCGTTTATTTCTACATGGATTACCGTATGGGCGGCACCTACAGTAGATACTAAATACTGAGGCCCTGGAAGGGATGTCCCTGTATCCCGTATCCCTCTATTAAAGTTTCCGAAAACATGTTCCCTGGATTTGAGTAAGTATCGCCAAAATTGGCATCCTAATATATTCTAAATATGCTTGCAGGACATCGTCAGTATCCCATATCCCTTTAAATTTGGACAAAAATATACCTTATGCATTTAATTGTTTTGCCGATATCCTTATATCCCAAAATACCCTTCCATGACCTAAATATTAGGCTTAAGCCGTGTTCATGTGCAACATGTACTTGGGTGTATTTTTGCACCTCTGGGCGGGTGTATTTTATGCCATGTGAACAGCGTATTCAGAAAAATAAACACCCGGGTGCAAATTTAACCTAGTTTCGAAAACTATAATGATGTAGCACGCGAAATAAATGTCTGCATAAATTAGCTGACGTCGGTTGTAGCAGGGACAGCAAACTCAAACCCTTTAACGTGCTTGACTTGTTTCTTGCGTAACAGAACCTACCGTGTATGGATGTTGTCGATATTAATTTGGAGACGTTTTGCGTCGGATATGCAGTCACATTTCATAGACGTATATTTCACGTTTAAAATATTACACATAGTTTACACATTCTTGTGCTCTTGATCCCATTTGAACGGTTTAGATTAGGAAATAAATAAACTGTTTTCCTTAAATCACCCCCACAACATACGTCAGAGTGACGTCACAAGAAGTGATGTCGGGTGATCGTTGTTTTGAGATTTTCTAAAATTTTCATAAAAATATTTAATTCACCATATAATACGATGTCATGTGTATCCCCAACCCCCACCGCCCCACCCCTATGGCCGGGGAATAGCGGGATGTTTTACTTTTAGGTTTTAAAGCCCTGCTAAAAGAACGGCACTGTGGGGTCAGATTTGTTGTGAAGTCCCTGCTAAAAGTCACGACTCCCCGGAGACGAGTGACAACAATGTGGAAGAACAGCTGAGAGTTTTTCTAATGAATCAATATGAGAAAGGGGCTTAAATTTCTGCATACAAACATTATAAAAGTACAGATACATTTGTAAATTAAATAAGGACCATAAAGTAATCAAATGTTTAAAAAATTTCAGCTAATATCTAATTTGAATTAATGTGACCGTCTATTTCGGCGGGAAATTAAAAGCCATGGGGTATGTTTTGGAATTAATGCTACATTCAATTCAATTCAATTCAATTCTTTATTCAGATTGCCAAATACATTTTAGCGCATCTACAAAACATTCAATACAAATACACAAATACACTAACTTGACATATTTTATCGTGAGTACTGGATGACCGCAAAGCAAATGTTGAGGAATGCTGATGCAGTGCCCAGAGCAGTTATACTAATATGGCATCCCTGATCTAGGCTGCGTCTGCCAGCAACCATAAAATTGCGATCAGATCGGACATCCAATACGCATGAAAAATAGATACATGTAGAATGATAAGCATATGAATGGTAATATAACAAGATTATGACATGACGTAGGTGGCATCTCCAAAGTAGTATATCAGTGTGTTTCAAAAGTTACACATAATATGAACTAAGCTATAGTGAACTGACATAGACTGAACTGAAAAATTGAAAATGTTACAGTTCCCTACGACATGACTATATGTATATATTTAAACATATATATGAGTAGTTACTACTTCATTGTAACAAAATCTATCAGATTAACAGATGTTTCTATGTAGCGGCTATTATAAGAAAATAACAATAGCCAAACCATCTACTTATTTTGTGGACACTTTCTAATATGTAAAGCGTCACCAATAAAATTACAAATGCTTTTACAATTTTGTTTGGTTTGTGGGTTAAGAATATGTTTAACTGCGTCTATTCCTTTGCCAAAATCATGTACAATTTCTGATATAAACCTATTGTTTTTGCGTTTGGAATCATACTTATTGCAGTTTAAAAGGAAATGTTCCTCAGATTCTATTGTGTCCGGACAGAAGGGACAGAATCGTTTCTGTCTTACAATTTTCGGTCTACAATAACGCATTGTTTCAATATTAAGTATATGACAACTAAGCCTAAGTTTGGTAATTAAAGATCTCTTAGCTTTACTAAAATTCATGTTTAAATAACATGGTACACTAAAACTATAATAAAGGGTACTAAAAAGTTCGAGTTTACTATCAGAAGATTCCTTGATATGTGCTTAGTTAGTCTCTACTTTGTTCTTATAAAATACTTGTAAAGTCTGAATAAAGGCACCTTTACTCAAGCTATTAAGTTCTTGTATATTCAGAAGCTTTTCCAAGTGTCTAATGTTTGTGAGCCACGAATTACTACCCTGCAGAAACAGCTGTTTGTCAGTTTGATATAGTTTATATAGCAATCTGTCAGATGGAAGCTTGTTGAGCCTGCAGTAGTAACTGTGCATAAGTTTAAGTATTGATATTAATATAGGGAACCGACCTAGTTCACATCTCGATGCTAAATTAGAAGTTTTATTATGCACTCCTAAAGAGAATCTGCAAGATTTCAAATGGACAAGCTCAAATGGATATTTATCATCCATTAAATCTATCTTATAATCAGAAATCCAGATTTCACTAGCATATGTTAATATTGGCTGGATAAGTGTATCAAATAATTTGGATAAAGTTTCAACATTTATGTTACTGTATTCTTTAATTTTTGAGTTAAGGCTAAATAAGGCCTTTGTTGCTTTGGCTGATAAGTCTATTGAAGCCTGTTTCAGATTGCCTGTGAAAGATATATTGACTCCTAAATACTGATAATTGTAAACTTGCTCAATCGAAGAGTTCTTATATTTCATATCATCCATGAATACCTTCCGTCTTCTGCTAAATATAATAACTTTGGTTTTATCTAAGTTGACCTCAAGTTTCCATCTGTTACAGTACTGTTCTAAAATAGATATACAATTTTGCAAACCTTCCTCTGACTCAGATATAATTAGTAAATCGTCAGCATATAATAAACAGTTTATATTAACATCTTCAATTAAAACTGGTTTACAATCTTCGTCAAAACTATCACATAGGTCATTAATAAAAACATAAAAAAGTAGAGGACTTAATCCATCACCTTGTTTAACGCCTCTGTAAGAAAATCTTGCTGGTCCTAACTTATTGTCTGCTTTAAATCGAAATTTTGTGCTTGAATACATACTTTTAATAAGTTTATAAAAGTTGCCCCCAATGTTAGTTTGTGTGAGCTTATAAAGCAGAGAATTTCTTGAAACTGAATCAAAAGCTTTAGCAAAATCAACGAAGCATCCATATACAGGCTTCTTTAATTTGTACACATATTTGTTTATTATAGTTTTAATTGCAAAAATGTGATCAGTTGTTCTATGGTCTGGTCTGAAACCAGCTTGAAAAGGACTGAAAAAATTATGCGACTCTAAATGTGTTATAAGCCTATTTTGAAGTAGGCTAGTAAATAGTTTACTGAGACAGCTAGATAGACTTATGCCTCTATAATTATTGCAATTATTTTTATCACCTTTCTTATATATAGTTGATATTAAGGACATATTCCAAGTGTCTGGGTACTCTGTATTATTTAGTATATAATTAAACAATTTTACAAGTGGAAGAGTAAGAACTGAGGAGCCATATTTTAGCATCTCATTTGATATGGTATCAATACCTTCTTTTTTTATTTACCTTAAGGTTTGAGAGTCCCTTTCTGAATTCCTTGCAATTGAATGGGAAGTCAAGATCATGTGATATCGACTTATCAGACAAAAAAGCATTTATCTCCTCATCAAAATTAAGTTCATTATCATTTGGTTTATATAGTTCCTCAAAATAATGTGTCCATTCAGATATGGATTTCACGTTACTAGATTTATTGTTAGGACCTTTCATGTCATTTAAGGTTTTCCAGAAAAGTTTTGGATTTTTATTACGTGTATCTTCTAACTGATTTGAGATCTTTTTTACATATTCCGAGCGTTTCTTTTTACGAAGTCTGTTATAATCATTTCTTACTTTAATAAATGTTTTACGTAAATCAATATTATTTGGATTATTCAATACTTTCCTGCCTAAACTCTTTAATGATCTTCTTAAGCTAAAGCAGTCTTGATCCATCCAAGATTTTTTTATATCTATGTTTATTATTGTTATGCTTCTCCTTACATTTAAAAGTAACTGATTCTTTAGCAGTTTCAAGTACAATCTTGTTGAAACTCTTGACTGCTTCGTCTGTGCAACTAAATTCCTGCACATCTAGTGAAGCCATAAATTCAGACAATCTTTTAATAGAGCTTTTACTGTTAATTGATTGAATAAAATGAGATTTTGAGAACTCGGACCAAATAAATTTTCCATTCAATTGACTAACTGGAACTGATTCTTCAGCCTGTGTATAATTACATGTCAGACCCATCCATATAGGACAGTGGTCAGAAAACTCATTTGGAGGTTGAACATTAAAGAATCTGATTCTATCGAATAATTGTTCAGGCGCTAAAATGTAATCAACAGAACTAACTCCACCATTATCATGAAAACAAGTAAAGAATCCTAAGGAATCTCCAAAAGTTCTGCCATTTAAAATTCTCAAACCTGATTCAAGGCATAATGAGGCAAGTAGTTTTCCACTTTCGTTCGATATATTGTCTATATTATTACGAAGATTGGCTTGGTCATGTATGTAATTGTCTGGAGATTGACAATAATTTTTGTCTATGGAACCATCATCATGAAATACAAAGTCGAGCAACGTACCAGTCCGCGCATTGAAATCGCCTGTTAAGATAATATTACCCAGATTACTGTATTGGAGGACATCATCTAACAGCTTAGAATAGAATTCAATATTAAATGTTGACTGATATGAGAACGTGCTCCTTTAATGTTTTTTTGACCTGGGCCTAGCACACTGATTTCAACTTCCATGTTTTTGTACATTTTGGTTCCATCTAACAGATTCCCTTGGCTATCTATGATAATATTCAGTTTAGATTTCTTATTTGATTCACTTTTTTCAGCTGAGTATCTTGTGTTGTTGGCACTGGATCTATTCAGTGTGACATTGTTTTGTGGCAACCTTTACAGATATGTTGGAGTATTCAATGAAGCAAAAACAACATTTTTAGTGGTCTTTGGCAACGACGAGAATCGACAAAATCCATTGTGGCCGTTTAGAACTTTTGACTAATATATTATCAGAAGTGGCGTTCGACCCTTGACACTGTCGGAAATTTGTTTTACCGTGGCTCGAAGCGTAGCCGTAAAACATCTCATATAAAACGTTGCATGTAAATTTTCATTTTACCGTTTATTATCACTACATGTACATGTAGTATCGATCTTCGTTGACGCAATGCAAGCTCCACGCTTCATGCGTGAGAAATCGTCGCGTGAATTATACAATAGCTCTAAATGTGGGCTGCGGGAAGCACTCGAGGATTTTGCACGATTTTCGCGTGGTTTTTACATGAATTTTAATCACTTTTCCGCTGTTCCTCGCGACACGCGTGTAGGATTTTTTTTTTTTTTTCAAATCATTGCAGCATTCATATTACAGCTGTAATAATGATATAATTGGGATTAAAATTAATTTTTCGGACTAGCGGGCCTTCGGACTAGCGGGCCTTCGGACCAGCGGAGCTTCGGACTAGTGGGCCTTCGGACTAGCGGGCCCTCGGACTAGCGGACCTTCGGAACAGTGGGCCTTCGGACTAGCTGGCCTTCGGACTAGCGGGCTGTATAATCTACTAACTCCGGAGCAAAAGAAAAACACCAGTTGGACCCCGGTAGGCCAAGCAACAGACAAGAAGCTCCGGCCTCAACAAACTAAAATGAATAGCTGTAAGTCGGGGCCATCATAGAGTCTGACGCCCGACCCACCGGCGTGCAATTAAAGAAGGCAGCATAGTTCTCAACCATGATTGAGTTAAAAACTAAGCATGCACATTTATTTGAATTTATTTGAAAGTTTGGATTTATTCAGAAGAAGGGTTGTACTATCCATGTAGCGAAAACAAAGGCACTGATCAGCTGTGCACTTACTGCACAGCTGATCTGCATCTTTGTTTTCGCATTTATGCCAAAATCAAGTTTTCTCATGCTTGCACAGCAATGAAGCTGTAACAAAGGACACGTCATTAAAATGCCTCAAGTTGTGATCGAACTCGGGTGACCAGTTTTTGTAAATAAACATACCGTATTCGTTCTAAATAGCGCACAGTGCGCTTATACGTGTGCAGAGTTTTGGTTTTTTATGCGGCGGCTCAAATGTTTACCGAACTTTTATCAATGCTTTACGGCATTTAGATATCCTATGCCAAAAGCAGACTACCAACCACGCCCCGAAGAAGTTCCAAGGGTCTATCATAATTAGAATTCTAACGCACCTCGCCCATATAGCCAATGGTTAAAAAACGTATAATATTGTGTAACAATTTCACTTTGCGAATGACGTTACCAGGCGCCGTTTTGACGCCATTTTGATTAAATTTCGACGTCAACTATCCCATAACTCACGTTACCTTGACGTCAGACGGTGTAACGTCATTTCAACGCGTTAAAACGTAACAAACTTATGTGAGCATTTGCGGTACAGTCAAAAGTTTGGAGGAATTTCTTCAGTGCAATGTGAAAATGAAGGTTTAAAATTATTTTATTTCGTTTACTGCGTGTTAGAATCGAAAAAGATCAGCTCTAGTGCACACCAAGCATTTTATACATGGTTAATAAAAGCATATCATTAAGTCAATTCCCAGATTTATGGAAAGAAGCTAAGGTAAAACCATTGTTTAAGTCTGGAAATAAAGATGATATTAATAATTACCGACCAATTTCAATATTGCCAACAATTTCAAAACTTATTGAGAAATGGGTGGAAAAGCAGTTTTCTCAATATTTGAATGATTTTAACTTATTACACAAGTCTCAAAGTGGATTTCGTCCGAGGCACTCGACTGAATCCGCTCTTATTCTCATGGTAGATTCTTGGCTTAAGGCTATAAACGAAGGAAAGATAGTAGGCTGTGTTTTAGTTGATTTTCGTAAGGCTTTTGATTTAGTGGACCATGAAATTCTTTTAAGAAAATTAAAATGTTATAAATGCAATGACTCGTGCTTATCTTGGTTTGAATCTTATTTATGTAATCGGAAACAGCGTGTATCTTTGAATAATCATCTATCATCTACATCCGATGTTATGCATGGCGTTCCCCAGGGGTCTATTTTAGGTCCATTACTATTTTTGATTTTTATTAATGACTTGCCTTTATACTTAAAAAACAATACATCTACAATTGATTTGTATGCTGATGATACTACTATATATAGTGGCAGTGATAAATTAATGCTAGAAAGAAATTTGCAGAAGTCTCTTGACTGCCTTCAAATACGGTGTCGAGAAAATGGCATGATTTTAAACACAGATAAAACCAAAGTCATGCTTATAACCAGCAGGCAAAAGCGAATAAACTTGAATAATGCGGTTTTGAACCTCCAGTACAATGATATTGATATAGATATTACCACGTGTGACAAAATCTTGGGTATTCATGTTGAC
The DNA here is from genome assembly GCA_964017185.1 of Rugalucina vietnamica. Classification (NCBI taxonomy): domain Eukaryota; kingdom Metazoa; phylum Mollusca; class Bivalvia; order Lucinida; family Lucinidae; genus Rugalucina; species Rugalucina vietnamica. The sequence continues at coordinate 9,581,044 of OZ024883.1, forward strand.
AATAATCTGACGTGGAACGATCACATTAATTTTTTGTCTAAGAAGTTGTCCTCACACTTGTGGCTTTTGAGCAAAATAAGAATTTATCTATCTATTGAACACAGAGTACTTTTCTACAATGCGTATATCAAACCTCACATTGACTATTGTAGTTTAATCTGGAGTAACACGTCCAGCACGAATATAAGCAAAATAACTAGATTGCAAAGAAGGGCATGCAAGCTGATTTTGGGGCATGAATATAATGGCTTGCCCGAGGCACTCGAAAAATTAAAGATGTTGTCATTTGATCAAAGTATTTTCCTCAGTAAAGCAAAAATTATGTATAAAATTCACAACAATTTGGCCCCTAGTTATTTGAATGAAATGTTTTTAATGCGAGATGCAAATCTTGATAATACAACTTCCAATTTAAGGTCTGTCGCAAATAAAAATTTTGTAGTTCCATTAGCAAAATGTAATCTTTTTAAAGGTAGCTTGACTTATTCAGGTGTAATTATTTGGAATAGTATCCCTGTCAGTATAAAGGATTCCTCATCCTTACAAATTTTCGTTAATAGGTGTACTGAGTGGCTTCTACATTAATTGATAGTTAGTTATTAATCTGTACCTCCACCGCAAATGAGACGTATATTGTACACATATACTGTCATTATGTCTGTCTGTCTGCCTGTCTGTCTGTCTGTCCGTCCGTCCGTCCGTCAATCTGTCTGCCCACCTGTCTGTCTGTCTCCCTTTCTGTCTGTCTGTCTCCCTTTCACTGACTGACTGACTGTCTGTCTGTCTGTCTGTCTGTCTGTCTGTCTGTCTGTCTGTCTGTCTGTCTGCCTGCCTGCCTGCCTGCCTGCCTGCCTGTCTGTCTGTCTGTCTGTCTGTCTGTCTTATTTCCTATCAAGTTTCACATTTTACATGCTTTTGAATTTAATGCTTTGATTGTATATTGCCATGTTTGTTGTTACATGTACCATGTTTTGAGGGCCCCAAGGAAGATTGGTTCTGCCAATTGGGTCACCCTCGTTAAATAAAGAATTTACTTACTTACTTACTTACTTACTATGAATTGTTGAAGAATAATACTCTGTTTGTCGGTCAGTTGTACGCAGATTAATCACTCGCGCTCGTGATTTATAGGCCTATTGTTTACAACTGACTTCCAAACAGTGAATTATTACTCAACAATTCAAACAGTGAATTATTACTCAACAATTCACTGCTAGAGCTGATCTATTTCATAAACAATCTTTTTAAACCAGTACGAGGTGCTGGTGTCTTAGACAGACAGTTTCCACTGGAGTTTTGCTACTTTTCCGTTGCAAAGATTGAGGAATAGAACTAACACTGCAATTTCGGTTGCAGTTGCAGCTATAAAATTAATTCACGAGTTGCCCTTAATAAGCACTCGAATAATTGTGCAAGTGATATCTTACTTTCCAACCAATACAAATGTCGGTGTCTGAGACCGACAGCTTAACCATGTTAACTGTAGTATCACATTTTTACATTTTCCTCTGGCGTTTCATAACATTTTCCGTTGACATACTGACACTTTATTTAATATTGCAGTTGTGGCTATAGAAATTAATTCATGAGTTGCCCTTAATAAGCGCACAAATAATTTTTGAGTGAGTGGCAAGAAAGGTGGGTATTTTATGAATTAACTTAAAAATTATAGTTTTACCTTATAGTAGAAATTGAACATTCAAATGTTCTGGAACTACTGGCAATGTCTCGTTATTTTTCCCGCACTATGTATATTTCCACCACCTCCCACCATACCAACAGTGACCAACCCACCATGAAATATTAAACTTGGAATAAGCCTTATTTCCCATAGTGAAACATGCATGCCTTTTTAGTCAAATTTTTGTCTTAAAAATAATATTGAATAATCCATTTTACTTAGATAGTATCATGTTGGGGCGCCCGGATAGCTCAGTCCGTAGTGCGTATATGTCTTCTGACTAGCTATGTACCTCTGCCGTGCAGGTTCGAATCCCACTGGCGGCGCCAGTAAAAACTATCAATTATTGAAAAAACTATCAATGGTTCTTGCATCGATATGTGCCAATGGTTTGACTGTCACCTTCCAGGCACGGTGGTGTCACAGGGTATATTTCCCGACCGAATGTCGAGAACTGCCCTGGCTTTCTTCTACCACTAGACAGTCGGCGTCTAAGAAGAGACTTTAATAGTCGAAACCGCGGTATGGCCCATCCCCTTTCTCATTAATATGTTCACTGCTCTTAAAGGATCTCAGTTTTAATTTTATTTGCTATTACTGCAGCTGGTGTTGTGCCTTGTGGCGGCCCTAAAAAGTCTCCCCGTACATCATCCATAGTGCAGGTTATATTTTCCTTTTGGTCCTTTGAGATCAGCAAGGATATTCTGAAAAATCAGAAATTTATTATTGGTTAAGTTCATTTTTTAACCAATTTTTAATATATTTGGTCTCGTTTAGATAATTCTGGTCTTTGTATCGACTACCCTGTTGAAAGTTGCAAAATTTCAGTTATTCTCTTTGGCTCCATGTTGCCAAATCTAAAGGGTCACTGACGAGACTTTAATAGTCGAAACCCCTGTATGGCCCATCCCCTTTCTCATTAATATGTTCACTGCTCTTAAAGGATCTCAGTTTTAATTTTATTTGCTTAGCTAAGTAGAAAAGCCTAGCATGATGTCTATCTCCAGTTAGTAAGAAAGATGTTACATACCAACATGTACAGGAAACATTTCCAAGCATTGGTTAAAATATTTGTGTCATTGGTAGAAACAGAACTTGTTGCTAAGCAATTTTAGAAAACTACCTGCTGTTTGTGGTATCCATGGTAATAGTGGTGAACATATCCACCTCATATTTTACCAGATGAAGCGCTTATCAAACAGTCATTGTAAGCAGGTAAGGTTTTAAAATGATTAAGTATGAAATGGCACTAGATTAAATGCCACAAAAAGTCTAAAAACATTGACTCTCCCATTGACAGAATCAGAAGAGTTAACTTGTGAAATGTCAAACTGACAATACCACACCAGGGTATTTGTGACTTTGATGTTAGTTTTGTCTTTTTTGCTGGTCAAAATCAAACTTAAAAGTTTATAATTACATGACGACAGCTCTTCTTTGGTTTGGTATTGTTTGATTGTGTACCGTCACAATCTTCAACATCTGCAATAATTTGCATACATATAGTGTCCGTTACAATAAGGAGAAATACTCATACTCATCTATCTCCCCCAAAGTCTTTGAGTAATGAATACAATATGTAAATACAAAAGACGGATAAACTGACTAGTGGAAATGATAAGTTGACTAGTTGAAACGATAAGCTGACTAAGTGAAATGATGAGCTGAAATGGTTTCAGAGGGAAATGAGTGAAACATAAAATTAAAGTTATTAATATGTGACAATGTTAAAAAGAAAAGAACAAAAATGAAAAATTCTAAAGTACGAAAAAAAAAAAGTTATGCACAACCAGAATTATTCCTAAATAATTTTGCTTAACAATGGTATGTAACAAGTGAAGATTGGTTTTATAATGTGATTATTATCTTACACTTATGGTCAGGTCAGATTATCTGCTACTGTAACATGTAATCAGTACTACCTGTTGCCATGCGGTGCAGATGGGGCTCGTTAGCCTTGGACGGCAGCCCATCTAGGAGTTTGCTAGTTCTCTACACAAAAACCTAGCTGGGCAGGGGGAACTCATTAGTTTTGGTTGACAGTCCTCCTAGGAGTTTACAGGTCTCTAAACAAAACCTATGAAAGGGTAGATGGAGCCCTTCAGCTGTGGCCAGCAATTCATCTAGGAAAAGGTAATTCCAAAATAAAACCTGTGTGTCTGGATATGCCTGGTCCAGATATGCAAAGACTGTATCGGTAGACGGAGCGGAAGAAATCATCAGATTCAACGGTTCGGAAAGCGATACAGCAACATGTTGTGGAACATGCAGAGCGTGATAAGGCACTATAGATGTTACGGTCATCCACTGCATCCAAACCTAACTCCAGACGTCTTGACCTGTGTCTTGCCTCTGGGCACAGTTGGGTGAGGACGAGTGAGTGAGGTTGACGCTGCGCACCTCTTCCTCACTATAATCCAATTTCATAGCGCACGTCATCTTATTTCTCAACACACAAGCACTTGCATACACAACAATTTCATCACACATGCACCCACATACCTACAAAAGTCCTGTGGCGATGGGCGAGCGGCGAAGCAGCAGGTGTAGGACACACTGGGAGCTGTAGTTGCAGACCTGCACGCAGGCGGCTCAGTTCTATATGGTCGTTTTCCGTGAGGAGAAGCAGTAAGCGAAATTCGGCAGTCGGCTGAGCGACTGAGCAGACCTATTTAGGACCGCACTGCTCACCCCCGTAGCATGGGGAAGGGGCTAGAAAAGGTGCCCTAAACAATTGCCTGCTTCAAACCCCCTGGCTGGTTAACCGCGATCAGCGGGGATCCCTTTTTAGCGGTCGAAAAAAATAAGAAAAAAACAAAGATAATCCCTTTGAGGATTGGCGCATGGAATGTGCGAACATTGATGGACAGTGCTGGGTCAAATAGACCGCAGCGTAGAACGGCCCTTGTGGGCAGAGAACTTGGGAGGTATGGAATTCAGATAGCAGCTCTGAGTGAGACCCGGTTAGCAGATGTTGGGGAGATCAAAGAAGTTGGTGCTGGATACACCTTCTTCTGGAGTGGACGCAAAAGTGAAGAGAGGCGTGAAGCAGGAGTTGGCTTTGCCATTAAAACAGAACTTGTTGGTAAGCTTTCAGGATTGCCAAAAGGCATCAATGACCGCCTAATGACACTGAGACTTCCTCTGTCAGGCAATAAACATGCAACTATTGTCAGTGCCTATGCACCCACGATGACCAATCCAGATGAGGTTAAAGACAAGTTCTATAATGACTTAGATGACATTATTTCTGCTACACCCCGTACAGACAAACTTATCCTTCTTGGAGACTTTAATGCCAGAGTTGGTACAGACCATCAGGCCTGGGAAGGAGTTATAGGTCCAGAAGGTGTTGGAAAGTGCAACAGCAATGGTCTCTTGCTTCTAAGGAAGTGTGCTGAACATGATCTTCTAATCACCAACACAGTCTTTCGTCTACCTAACAGAAATAAAACATCCTGGATGCATCCCCGTTCCAAACATTGGCATCTCATAGACTATGTTATAGTGCGGAGAACAGATAGGCAGGATGTCAGAGTGACAAAGACTATGTGTGGTGCAGACTGCTGGACAGACCATAGACTGGTTGTCAGCAAACTCAACCTTAGAATCCAGCCTGCGAGGCGACCTCAAGGCAAGAAAGCTGCTAAAAGACTGGATGTCTCAAAGCTGAATCAAGACAGCATGCGACAAGCTTTCTTAACAGACATTTGCAACCAACTGGATGCAATCAATCTCAGTTCAGAGAACCCCGAAGAAAACTGGACAGTCTTCCATAAAACAGTTCATTCTTCAGCTGCTACTACTTTAGGACATCCATCTCGCAAACATCAAGACTGGTTTGATGAGAATGATGACGAAATTCAGAAGCTTCTTGAAGAAAAACACAGATTGCACAAGGCACATCAAGATGATACTAGCTCAGTATCCAAGAAAGCAGCCTACAGCAACGTTTGTAAGACAGTCCAGACCAAGCTTAGGGACATGCAAGATTCCTGGCTGAGGAAGAAAACAGAAGAAATTCAGTCTTTTGCAGACAGAAAGGACATGAAGAAATTTCATGATGCACTGAAAACCATTTATGGCCCTAAGAGTTCTGGAGCCACCACATTACTCAGTGCAGATGGAAACACTCTTCTCACAGACAAAGAGGCTATCTTGAAAAGGTGGGCAGAACATTTCAATAGTGTGCTAAATCGACCATCAAGCATCAATGAGGATGCAATTGACAGACTGCCACAGATAGAGTGCAATGTTCTGTTAGATGAATTTCCAACCGTCATGGAAACAAGAAAAGCAGTTCAACAACTGTCTTCTGGCAAAGCTCCAGGTGCAGATGCAATCCCTGCAGAGGTTTATAAGGCCGGGGGGCTACCCATGGCAGAGAAACTGACCGAGCTGTTTCACTGTATGTGGAGGAAGGAGGCCATCCCACAAGAATTTAAGGATGCATCCATAATCCACCTGTACAAGCGGAAAGGAAATCCACAAGTCTGTGATAACCACAGAGGCATTTCCCTCCTATCGATTGCTGGGAAGATACTAGCAAAAATTCTGTTGAACCGCCTGAATGTTCATCTTGATCAGAAGGGACTTATCCCAGAAAGTCAATGTGGATTCAGAAAGGACAGGGGGACGATAGACATGATCTTCACAGCAAGACAGCTTCAGGAGAAATGCCAAGAGCAGAATTTAGATCTATACATGACGTTTGTCGACCTCACCAAAGCGTTTGACACAGTAAGTCGTGATGGACTGTGGAAAATCATGGCCAAGTTTGGCTGTCCACCCAGATTCATAGCAATGGTGCGGCAATTTCATGATGGCATGCAGGCACGTGTGCAAAATGATGGAGAGTTCTCTGAACCCTTTGAGGTAACAAATGGGGTCAAACAGGGCTGTGTTATGGCACCAACACTGTTCAGCATAATGTTTTCTGCCATGCTCATGGATGCTTTTCAGGACAGTGACACTGGTTTTCCAATCAGGTACCGTTTTGATGGCAATATATTCAACCTTAGAAGGTTGCAAACCAAAACTAAGGTGCAGACCGATGTTCTAGATGAGCTCCTCTATGCAGATGATATGGATAAGAACGCCAGCTCAGAGGCAAAAATGCAAAGAGCCATGGATCAAGTCTCACAGTCATGTGATAACTATGATCTCACAATCAGCACAAAAAAGACAGAGGTTGTACACCAGCCAGCACCTGGAAAACCGTACAATGAACCAACCATCACTGTGAATGGAGAAAAACTGAAAGTTGTTGATAAATTCACCTACCTGGGAAGCACTCTTTCCAGAGCAGTGCACATTGATGATGAGGTCACTGCAAGAATTGCAAAAGCCAGTATGGCATTCGGAAGACTCCGTGCAAATGTCTGGGAGCGAAATGGAATCAAGCTTGACACCAAGCTGAAAGTCTACAAGGCTGTGGTACTTCCAACCCTCTTGTATGCATGTGAGACCTGGACAGTATACCAGCGTCATGCAAAGAGACTTAACCATTTCCACTTAAGCTGTTTGAGAAAGCTGTTAAAAATCAAGTGGCAAGACAAGATCCCAGACACAGAGGTCCTGAAGAAAGCAGGGATGCAAAGCATGCATACTGTCTTAAAGCTAGCACAGCTAAGGTGGACCGGCCATGTTATAAGAATGCCTGATGAGCGACTTCCAAAGAAAGTCTTCTATGGAGAACTACAAGAGGGAAAGCGCTCTCAAGGTGGCCAGAAGAAACGCTACAAAGACACCCTGAAAGCCTCTCTGAAGGATTTTGACATACCAATTGGGTCTTGGGAACAGACTGCACAGGAGCGATCAAAGTGGCGAGGTCTCATCAACAAAGGAGCAGCTCTCCATGAAAAAAAGAGGATCTGTGAAGCTGAAAGAAAGCGCAGAGAACGCAAAGCCAATACCAATGGGCCACCAGCTGATTCAATGACATTGACTTGCTCTACTTGCAACCGACAGTTTAGAGCTAGAATTGGCCTAGTCAGCCATCAAAGAACTCACCAACACACACGAACCTATTCAAGAAATAATGATGGTCTTTCTCATTAGTGAGAGACGAACCACCACACTTAGACCCCCCAAATGACTTTAAAAACTTGAATTTTTCACTTTGGGAACTAATTTATGTCAACTGAGTGTAGTTTACCTTATTCGCTTGACGAATACAGTGCACCAGACAATGACGAATCACTAAAAGGTCAAAGTTTGAAACACAATTACAAATTATTCAAGTTTTCATTAACTCCAAATTTGGTGTCTTTAACTCCAACTTTTTAATCCTGACTCCAGTTCTTTAAAAAAAAGCAGTGGCTAGAGATACGGGCCCGTATCCCTAGCCAATATAGGCTAGAGATACGGGCCCGTATCTCTAGGCAATACAGGCTAAAGATACGGCTCTGTACGATTAGCCTTTCCAATATGGATTGGCTAGTCGTACGGCTCTAACTGCAACTCAATTATGTAATTGTAGATTATTACTTTGTATTTGACATCTTTGTTTAGGGCATGCCAGTTTAAGACATCGATGAGGTGCATCATGAGACATGAAAAATGCTGATTCTGGAGGAGATTTTTGCATGTGGACTGAATTTTGCAAACACACTTTTGTAACCAATGCATATATTGGTTCTACATAATATTTGACCGGTTCCAGATTTTTTTTCCGCTATATCGTCGTATATCCGGAAATTATGTTTTACTGCTTCGCTAAAGCATCAATGTAATTTGTAAAACAAAATTTCTCGCCATATAACCAAAGATAAAAGTACGTCAATTCAACACTTCTTTAGTACCCTAAAAGTTGTAAGCACGTTTCAGCTTTGTTAGTATTAAAACATACATGTAAATATATACAGCATCGGACAAAATCGCATGTGCTGTAAAAAAATATAAAAAAAAAACATCTACAAAAATGTGTAAAGTTACTTTTGGCTTTGATAATATGTTTATTTGTTTAATAGAGGGCCTCGTGGAAGATTGACAATGCCAAAACGAGCTACCCTCTATAAATAAAGACTTTCACTTCACTTTTTCAAATGTACATGTACCTAATATTCGCACATGTCTAAAGCGTCAAACGTTACATGTTGTTCGAAAATACACACTCCATGATGACTTTAAGTACACAATCTTTATCAAATTTGATACTCACATGCGTAATATAAATAAATATTATTGTCAACTTTAAAAAAGTCAGAAATGTTGTAAATAAATGCGCGAACTTTAGCCACACGAAATAGAATAGACAAAACGTATCTTAGCTTGAATCAACAGACACACTTCATAATCATCCGAATTCCCTATGAAAACAAGTGTTTTAAAAACAAGCGGTTACAACTGAAAAAGTGTGTAAAAGATATAACACTTACACGTAGCGATTCACGTTCCAATTGCATAACATTCCATAACTTACATAATGTACTCGACAGTTGAATCACGGTGGCCAAGATTACATTAGCTTAAAGTTGCATTATTCTATACTAAGCACAAAACGAAACACACAGTTATCAAATTGTAGTTAAGGCAAAATAATTGGGTTTTTAAGTCAAATTCCTAAATTGAAAATTCTTTTAATTTAAACAGAAAAAGATACGCTACCGTAATTACGTAGAGTAATTGTTTTTATAAGATAAGGCCGTACGGCTAACCAATCCTTATAGGAAAGGCTGATCGTACAGAGCCGTATCTTTAGCCTGTATTGGCTAGGGATACGGGCGCGTATCTTTAGCCTGTATTGGCTAGGAATACGGGCCAGTATCTCTAGCCACTGCCAAAAAAACCCCCAGTGTTAATCATGGTAAAGTATATAGGAAGAATTCAACATTTCAATGCCTAAAACGCCCGGTAAAGTGCAAATTGAGCACCGTCGGTGGACAACGTATCAAAAAGTTACTTACTTAGCATCTTACTTTCAACCTCCAGTAAACTCGCGAAAACTGATTACAGGAAACGCTCAAAATGACCACCGGATACATGTATATATCAACTTTTTTGTCGAAGACATCTCAGATCATTTTTGACCTGCATCCGGGTTTTTCTCATATGGAAGATGAAAAGGGCAACAAACTGCATCTCTTTAAAAAGTACTTTAAGATGATGTTTTTTTACTATACAAGCCATCATTGGTCCTTATTATTATTTATTTCAATTGCTTTTTGTGTGACGAAATCTGTGGATTTTGAAATTTTATGATCCATGCAGGCCATCGTAGATAAGATGCGTTCGGATTTTCTCCATTAAATATAGGCGTGTTCGGATCAAATGCTCTGCTCAACAGAACGAGTCGTTTCGGTCCAGCGACTCATAAGGACTCTCGCCGTAAGGACATTTGAAAAGCATTTCCTCTCAGTCATGTCTGGAGTTGGCTCTGCAAGAGTCATACTGTCTGTCTGTCTGTCTGTCTCTCTCTCTCTCTCTCTCTCTCTCTCTCTCTCTCTCTCTCTCTCTCTCTCTCTCCTGCATCCTGTACCCTATTGCAGAACAGATATTAATCTTCGACAATTATCTTTTTTTAAAGATGTTTCTTGTCTTACGTTGAGTTGACCACCGGCGATGGTCAATTTGCACTTTACCGGGCGTGCTAAAAGCAGGAGGGTTAAACCATGATATGCATCAACTGACCTCTTGCTCGGTAGCGTAGGCTTATCATATTCCTGGTGATCAACCTTGATCTAATGCACATTTTGTGTTAGAAAACCCGTTCGTGATATGTGCAGATATTATTTGAGCAGCTGCATAAGAAAATCAACAATCTGCACATTGGAGGGGATAGCTTAATCAGTCAGTAGCGTAGGCCAATTCGAACCTTCATCTTATGCACATTTTGTTTGAGAAAATTCGTTCATGATATGTGCGGAGCCGGATATTTTTTCTCTTTCTCCTGGAAGAATATTTGAGCCTCTGCATCGGAAAATCAACAATTTGCATATGCTAAAAAACAATGGCGCAGATCAGCTTCGCAGTAACTGCAAAATTGATCAGCGCCCTTGTTTTCGCTACACAAATAGTACAATTCCTCTTCTTCTTAAATCCGAAATTTTCACGTTTCTAGCCTGCTTATATGACTGTACAGGCTGGTTTGTGTTGGACCTGGTATGAAACCAAAATTTGGATTTCTCACGCGAAGGCTTATCTCTCTCTTCAAAGAATATTTGTCAGTTAGTCATGTTAGTGGTGAAAGGCATTTTCACTAAATATTTAAAATCTGTGTTGGATAGGCATACCTAGAATATTTGTCAGTTTGTCAGGTAAGTGGTGAAAGGCATTTCACAAAGTACTAAAATCTATGTACGGAAGGCATACCTCTTTCTCTTCGAAGAATATTTGTCAGGTTGTCAGGTAAGTGGTGAAAGGCATTTCACAAAGTACTAAAATCTATGTTCGAAAGGCATACCTCTTTCTTTTCGAAGAATATTTGTCAGTTTGTCAGGTAAGTGGTGAAAGGCATCTCACAAAGTACTAAAACCTATGTTCGGAAGGTATACCTCTTTCTCTTCGAAGAATATTTGTCAGTTTGTCAGGTAAGTGGTGAAAGGCATTTATCAAAGTACTAAAATCTGTGTTCGGAAGGCATACCTCTGTCTCTGTCAGTTTGTCAGGTAAGTGGTGAAAGGCATTTCACAAATTACTTTATTTTCAAATCAAATCAAATTTATTAAATCCCAGACTGTACAATACAAGTAACATGGGAAAACAATAACATGCAAATACAACGATACATGGCATTTTCAAGGAGGTCCACCTGCCTTACTTACTTACAACTCTTATCACAACGAACCTTGTAGGTGTGGGTCAGGGCTAAATCGAAACGGCCTTGCTAGGTCTGTCCTCAAACGCAAGACCCTTTCGATAGAGCACTGACCTCGAAATTTGAATTATTTTAGAACATCTTGACATTCTAAATTAGAATACAATCCAGATAATCATCTCAATTATAGAAGATTGGTGTTAACAGGTTGACAAATAACTAAGATTGGTGTTAACAGGTTGACAAATAACTAAGATTGGTGTTGACAGGTTGACAAATAACTATCGTATTTTATCAGATTTGATAATACCATGGGTGGTATGAATGAATAGTCAGGCAGTTCATTCATATGGTAATGTTTGGAAATAAACTTTTGCTTGACCAAAACATATCATTTCCTCTCCCATTAAGCCCAAAAGTAAGAAAAATGTGTTCAACCTAGTTTTACTATTTATAAAAGTGGAGTTTTCATTGCACGGACATGTTTTCCTGATGCTATATTACCCAACGTTGCACTTTACTTCCATCTAACTTGTGAGTATTTTCACTGCTTCGAAGGGTTCTTAATTCATAGTTGCATTTACAGGTATTTATAAATTTGTCTTTTCAGATCGATATGCCCTTTGTTTAGACTGGATGGGTTGGTCACAAGTTACTTACAAGCAGTGAGAAGCAACACGGCAGTAATTGATTCATAGAGTTTCGGATAAAGAATTGTAGTGGCGAATTTTTATGAGGCGCAGTTTTACTATAAAATCAGTATTTTTGATATCACAAAATCGAATTTTTGATATCAAAAAATCGAATTTTTAGCTCGACTGCACGAAGTGCATAGAGCTATTGCAGTCACCTCGGTCGTCCACGTTCCCGTTCCCGTTCCCGTTCCCGTGCGCGTGCGCGTGCGCGTCACACTTGCGTTAAAGTTTTCTAGAAGTCCATATCTTGACAACCACTCATCAGAAAGCATTCATACTTGGACCATAGATACCCTGTAGGGTTAGCTTTCATTCCATGGCATCGGGCCCCTGGGTCCAGGCCAGGGGGTGGGGCTGGAGGTTAAAATCTAGAACACCTTCAAAAATGGCAATTCTTGTGTTAAAGTTTTCTAGAAGTCCATATCTTGACAACCACTCATCAGAAAGCATTGATACTTGGGCCATTGACACCCTGTAGGGTCGGCTTTCATTCCATGGCATCAGATCCCTGGGTCCATGCCAGGGGGTGGGGCTAGAGGTTAAAATCTAGAACACCATTAATAATAATGGCTTTTCTGTGATATAGTATTCTAGAAGTCTATATCTTGAAAACTTTTTATCAGAGGGCTTTCATACTCGGACCATAGGTACCCTGTAGGGTTGAGTTTCATTTAATGGCATCCGGTCTCTTGGTCCATGCCTGGGGGGGGTGGGGCTAGAGGTTAAAAACTAGAACACTGTCAAAAATAGATGTACTGCTGTGTAACTTTTACAAGGAGTCCATATCTTGACAACAACTTATCATAAAGCATTCATACTTCATACACTTTAGGTTCCATGACATCGGACCTCTGGGTCGGAGTCAGGGGGGCGGGGCTAGAGGTCAAAATATAGAACTCCCCAATTTTTTTTCTTTTTATTTCTTAATAGAAACAACTTAGGAAGATGGTTGGTCATTCATCTTTTGACTTTATGACACTGACTTGTGTGTCATGACGGTAAGGGTCGGTTGACCTACTTTCCATGGTTCAGTGATTTTGCCTTATATCTTGACACTCAATTAGTATATTTTCTTACTTCTTTCAGATTATGAGTTAGTACGACCAGGCCTTTGACCCCGATATACTTATAGGTCACTGTGACCTAATTTCACGGTTCAGTGATTTTGCCTTATATCTTGACACTCAATTAGTATATTTTCATACTTTTTTCAGATTATGAGTGAGTATGACCAGACCTTTGACCCCAATATACTTATAGGTCACTGTGACCTAATTTCACGGTTCAGTGATTTTGCCTTATATCTCAGTTCTCAAATGGTTTATGAACAAACTTCTTTCAAAGTATGTTTGCGTATGACAAGACCTTTGACCCTGAATTAGTCCTAGGTCACTGTGACCTAATTTCACGGTTCAGTGATTTTACCTTATATCTTGACACTCATTTAGTATATTTTCATACTTTTTTCAGATTATGAGTGAGTATGACCAGACCTTTGACCCCAATATACTTATAGGTCACTGTGACCTAATTTCACGGTTCAGTGATTTTGCCTTATATCTCGATACTCAAATGGTTTATGAACAAACTTCTTTCAAAGTATGTTTGCGTATGACAAGACCTTTGACCCTGAAGTAGTCCTAGGTCTCTGTGACCTAATTTCACGGTTCAGTGATTTTGCCTTATATCTTGACACTCAATTAGAATATTTTCATACTTTTTTTCAGATTATGAGTGAGTATGACCAGACCTTTGACCCCAATATACTTATAGGTCACTGTGACCTAATTTCACGGTTCAGTGACTTTGCCTTATATCTCGGCACTTAAGTAGTTTATGAACAAACTTCTTTCACACTATGTTTGCGTATGACAAGACCTTTGACCCTAAAGTAGTCCTAGGTCAATATGACCTAATTTCACAGTTCAGTGATTTTCCTTTATATCTCGGCACTCAATTGGTATATGAACATATTTCTTTCACGATATGTATGAGTATGACAAGACCTTTGACCGTAAAGTATTCCTGGGTCACTGTGACCTAATTTCATGGTTCAGTGATTTTGCTTTATATCTCAACACTCAGTTGGTATTTTTCATACTTCTTTCTGATTATGAATGAGTATGACCAGACCTTGAACCCAAACATACTTATAGGTCACTATGACCTAATTTCATGGTTCAGTGATTTTGCTTTATATCTCAACACTGAATGGGTATATGATCAGATTTCTTTCACATTATGAGTAAGTAGACCTTTGAGGCTTTGACCCTGAAATACTTATAGGTCAGTGTGACCTTATTTCACGGTTCAGTGATTTTGCCTTGTGTCTTGGCACTCAGTTGGTATATGAACACACTTCTTTCACAATATGAGTGAGACCTTTAAATCTTAGGTAGTTATAGTTAACTTTCATGGTTCAGTGATTTTGCCTTATTGCATCAAGGCAAAAAGATGTATGAGCATAATGCTTTGGGTTACTAGTCGGGTTTGGCCTTATGTTTGACAAAGGTCAGAAGCAGTCGAGCACGCTGTCCTGCGACAGCTCTTATTGATATCAAAAAATCGAATTTGTGATATCAAAAAATCAGGGTTATTTCCTGATATCAAAAAATCGATTTCTTGATATCGAAAATTCGAATTTTTGATATCAAAAAATCGAATTTTTGATATCAAAAAATCAAAGCGAATTTTTGATATCAAAAAATCGATTTTCTGATATCAAAAATTCGATTTTCTGATATCAAATAATCGAATTTGTGATATCAAAAAATCAAAGCGATTTATTGATATCAAAAATTCGATTTTCTGATATCAAAAATTCGATTTTCTGATATCAAAAAATCAAAGCGATTTTTTTATATCAAAAATTCGATTTTTTTATATCAAAAAATCTGGAAAATTTTCCATCCAAGAAGTGATGGCTCCCTAACAAGAAACAATTAGAGTAGTTTCCCATGTAAAGAAAACAGTTTATGGGTTATTTCGGGTGTTAGCTATTGTCACGATAGTCAAGTAGATAGCTTTTTCGCTTTGCAACCAAGAGGTTGGATTTTCGATTCCCGATCGGCCATATATGCATTTTATGTCGGTGATAAATGTTCATTCTCACTAATGAAAGACAACTCGCTCAACTATCTGTCCCATAGTTTGACCTTTCGCGAAACGCTCTGTACCAGTCGCACCTCGTGGCATCCACGTGGTTCCTTTACTGGATGGACCTAATTATCGGAATGGTCTAGCTGCTGTGTAATTGTGTAGTATTTCATATGCATAAAAATACAAGTATCAGGTGTGTTTCATTTAAACATAATAAAATTAACCTCCTGCAGTTGCGCATTGGGTTACGGATGGCAGAAGGAGGTGGAGTGGGAATAATTGTTCTATGTTAACGCTGATTCAACGGTTTCTTCGATCAAAACTATGACCAGACCTCATATTAGGGGTTGTTTTATAAAGAACAAAGGCAAACATTGATAGAACTTGAATGGGTAAGGAGTGGTGACAACGTGACGGTAGTCTTCAGGGACCCAAGCATAGGCAATTGCTGTCAGCTATTACCCCCATTGTATGCCGCAGCACACGCTTGTTTGGTACTTATATCAGGCTAATAATAACATTAATTATCTACATTTTAGCATATAATACTAAACATATGAGCCTGTGCGTGAGAAAACCAGCAATTTGGGTTCCGACCAGGTCCGACATAAAACGGACTGTACAGTCACAGAAGCATGCTAGAAGCTTGGATTTACAGATCTAGAAAGTAGCAGAACTGATGATGTACTATCCGTGTAGCGAAAACAAAGGCGCTGATCAGCTACGCGGTTACTGCGAAGCTGATCTGCGCCTTTGTTTTCGCCTATGAAGATTGTTGGTTTTCTCATGCGGCGGCTCTTATTCTATTCTGCCTTCACGAAAGACCCCAAGACACATACGAGTGTTCATTAATTATAGGCACATTCCGGTCCATTTCAATAAAGAAACGAATCGGAAACCGTGCATATTCTGCTGCGCATGTTTCAAGTCTGACCATGTCGCGCAGTTTATCGGTAGTTTTACTGAACATACACGACGGATTTCAAGTAGATTTTCGCGATAACTATAGTGACCATAGTTAAACACCTGAACTCAGCCCATGCAAGCCTATAAATAATTTGAGGGATCTATCAGTTTTTCTCAGCAAAGGAAGGCCTAAAAGATTTTTTGATATCACAAAATCGAATTTTTGATATCAAAAAATACTCTCCATTTTTTTTTATATAAAAAAATCAAATAATTGATATCAAAAAATGGATTTTGTGATATCAAGAAATCGTAGTTATTTTTTGATATCAGAAATTCGATTTTGTGATATCAGAAATTCGATTTTTTGATATAAAAAAATCGAATTTGTGATATCAAAAAATCAGGGTTATTTATTGATATCAAAAATTCGAATTTCTGATATCAAAAATTCGAATTTCTGTTATCAAAAATTCGAATTTCTGATATAAAAAAATTGTAGTTAATTTTTTTTATATCAGAAATTCGATCTTCTGATATCAAAAAATCGATTTTCTGATATCAAAAAATCGATTTTCTGATATCAAAAAATATTTTCTGATATCAAATAATAATTTTTGATATCAAAAAATCGAATTTGTGATATCAAAAAATAATTTGTGATATCAAAAAATCGAATTTTTGATATAAAAAATCGGGATTTTATAGTAAAACGGCACCCCATAAATTTTCACCTTGCAGATGTTAGAGTTTGTTCATGACAAGGAAATTACATTATGAAAATATGCCCATGCGATATACAGATATTTTTAAAGTTGTAAAAAAAGAAAAATTTTAGAGAGAAAATGTTCGCTATTTTTCTTATTTTTGCTCAAAACATAGATTGTGGGTACACGTCAGAACCGCTTTGCCAAAGCGGTTCTAACGTGTACCCACATTCTATGTTTTGAGCGAAAATATGAAAAATAACAATTATTTTCTACTGAAAATTTTCAATTTTTACAACTTCAGTTGAAAAAATCTCAGCATATTGCATTGGCATGTTTTCGTAATGAATTCACTTTCTCATAAATCGAAAGCAAAACCAGAGAGTTAGATGCCACTGACAAAGAGACGGCTTCGAAAATTACCTATTCCTTAAAAGAAGTCATCAAAGACACGTAAATTCAGTTGATTGAAACTTGTAATGGAAAGTAAAGAGGAGAACGAAGCGGCTGAGTGTGATAAGCACCAAAATCAAAACTGTAATAATTTAGTACATAATGACGATGACGATAACTCAAAAGAGCTGATGAATTCGGAACGCAATACTGTATTTGATGATGTACATAATGTAAAGAGGGGAAATAAGAAGAAGAAAATTCCACATAAATATCCTAAACGGTCTGATTTAAAAGGAACCACAAATCCAGGAAAATATCAGACTTCAACATTTATTTCGAAAGATGAAGTTGAGGACAAACTTAATGAAGTTACACAATTACAAACCAATAATATCGTTGAATTGAATGATTCAGTGGATCTGCATGATGCCTCAGTCGCAGATTCCGATATTTTGGGAATGGACCAGAATAATACAACGGACCTTCCTGATGTCCAAAGGGAAGATCTCGACCCTGTTTTATTTATTTGCCAAACATGTGGAAAACGTTGTAAATCTAAATTTGGACTGACTAACCATCAACGTCGCGTGCACGAAGATATAAAACCGCTCAGGGTTTGCGAAATATGTGGTAGAGAGTTTAAGGAACTAAAAAGGCTTAATTTTCATATGAAATCTCATACTGTCATACCATCCACGTGCGAAATTTGCAACAAAACGTTTAAACATCCAATGTATCTTGAAAATCACAGAAAAGGCCATTTCACTGAATTGCCATGTGAGCAATGTTCTAAAACTTATCGTTCACGATTGGCGCTAAGAAAGCACGAAAAAACTGCTCACTGTGACGAGACACCGTATGTATGCAATCAGTGTGGACACGGATTTAAACAAGCAGAAAGTCTCAAGAAACACATGACCGTTCATGATAAGTCAACCGTGTATACGTGTCCACATTGCTCAAAGACATTCACATGGAAGAATAGCCTAACAGAGCATATGCGCTTGCACGAGGGTCGCGGGCTCCACAAATGTTCGGAATGTGGGAAGGAATTCCTCCGTGAGAAGCTACTGTTGCAACATATCCAGTCTCATACAGGAGAAACACCTTATAAATGTGAAATCTGTGGATTGAAACTGAAAAGAGCTTGGAACTTAAAACAACACATGCGCTGCAGCCATACTGGTGAGAAACCTTACAAATGTGAGAAATGTGGAGAAACTTTCGTGAGTGGCGGGCGATTAAAGAGACATATGTATCTTCACTTTCCTGAAACGAAGCCACCTAAACGGCCCAGGGGTCCTTTAGTGAAGCGTCACCAATGTGGTAACTGTGGAAAACTATTTGCAAAACCATACCAGCTTAGGAAACATCAAATATCACATACTGGGGAGAAGCCTTACAGTTGTGTCTATTGTAGTAAATCGTACACAGACTTGAGTCATTTGAAGAGGCACATGGCGAAAAGTCATGGAATCAACGATCCAGAAGTAAATCCCGCTTCGCACTCGCCCTCCCCACAGGTCATGGAGTGCAATCAAAAAGGCCAAATATATTCTAATTCAGCGAATAAGGACGAGGACGATAATTCCAAAGAGATAGTTGATTCTGATTGCAAATATCCTCAGGTCGCATCTTAAAGTAGCTCTTTATCGGATGGAGTAAAACCTGATCTTCCTACCAAAATATGCTGTTCAGTAAATGCCTGTGGATAGACCGGAATAGCTGATACTACATGCTGATAGCACTGAAAAGGTTACATGAAAGTAATAGGTTAGGACTGGCTCTACGGTTATCCTGGAGAGTGTTTCAGAGTAGACAGTAGGCACAGTTACTTGCAAATATTTCTCATCATTACAAAAATATGCCCATGCAATTTACAGAAGTTTTTAAATTTGTAAAAAATGAAATTTTTCAGTTGGAAAAAAATGACTTTTTTTTTCTAATGTTTGCTCAAAACATAGATTCACACTTGTCAATCTACGCTGATTTGGTGGGTTTTACGAAAGTTTGATGGTGCTTAAAACTTGGAAGTGGTTCTATTTCGTCTATATTTGCATATATACTCTATGGAAAAGCATGCCATATGTTCAAGGGACTGTAGAAATGTGTATACTTTGTGAATATGCCATGCAGCGGTCGATTTATGTATACATTGAAGAATATATTCGAGTACCGATGAAGGAGGTAGATGATTAAAACAAAACGACTTGCCCTGTGGGTCGGTACTCGAAATCATCCATAAATGCTTACATCAATCACCAGGTGCATGTCGTATTCTTTAATAAATATAAATCTATAAATCTATAGTCCCTTTGACTTGTTCTTTGTTTTTCTATACAGCATCAACACGATTTAAAATGAAAAATCCAAAATTTATTCACTGGTCGCCGCCATTTTTTGTCTCCAGTAAATCAGCGTAAATACCCGCAAACCGTCGTAAACACCGCAAATCGACGTATAGATTGACCAGTGTGTAGATTGTGGATACACGTTAGAACCGCCTTGGCGAGCTGGTTACCACAATCTATGTTTTGGAGCAAAAAAAATACGAAAAATATGTTTACCCCTGCAAGCCACTGTTTTCTATATAAAAGTGTGGTTTAAGTGGGTATACTTTTCATGAACATGTTTTCCTAATGTTTAGGATGAATTATTTTCTTTTTGTTTTGTTTTTTATAATGGGTTAAAAGATATGTGCATAGGTGTCTCAGAGTTGAGCGTATAATAATAGGCAAAGAAGCTGTTACTCAAAATTGGAAAATTCAGATGAATTATTTTCTGGTTTGTTGATATTGTATACACTTGTTATATTATACAGAATTATAAAATGAGCCGCCGCATGGGAAAACCAATAATCGGCTTAGGCGAAAACAAAGGCGCAGATCAGCTTCGCAGTAACTGAGAAGCTGATCATCGCCTTTGTTTTCGACACATGGAAAGTACAAACCCTCTTCTTCCTTCATCCGAAATTTGAAGCATCTACAGCTTCTTCTATGACTGTACAGTCCGGTTTGTGTCGGAACCCAAATTGTCGGTTTTCCTATGCACAGGCTCAAATGGCATTGTTTGCTTTGTAAGTGCCCTATATGCCCAATTAAGAAATAAGGCACAAATATTATAAAAAGCACGATGACCAACTCTTTTCCAACAAGGTAGCTCAACCAGATGCAAAAAGTGACAAGTACAACAGATCCATTATGACAACTTGGCTAAGTTGCCCATGCAATATGTAGAATTTTCTGAAGCTGTAAAACTGAAAACATTCTTATTTTTGCTCTTACATTGATTGTGTATACATGTGCACGTTCGAACCGCCTTGTGACAATCTATGTTTTGGAGCAAAAATAAAAAAATTAGGTATACCCTCGTAAACCCAGTTTTACCGTATAAAAGTTTGGTATAAGGGGTTATGCCTTTCACACGTTTTCCTGATGGATAGACAGAATAAACGATAAATCACAACCGAAGCCCAACCTAAAATTGTTTCAAATGAGCCTGTGTGTGAGAAAACCAACAATTTGGGTTCTGACCATGTTCGACACCAACCAGGCTGTACAGTTACAGAAGATGGTGTTATATATAATTGATTCAATAATATTGATTCTTTTAAAAGCTATTACTTATAATTTATATATATATAATCAAAGGGGAGTAACCCAATTAATTAATATATATTTCTTTTTATGTTTCTACAATTTATTATCTAGATCTTTGTAGAAGAATGTCATTGATTATTTTTATCACTGTTATATAATTTAGAAGTATAGAAAATTCTATGAGCACTTTGTGGATAATTCCAGATGAAAATTGAGTGAGTGTTTTTTTTTTACCATAAGTTAAAAATATATTTGGACTATGTATACTGAGATCTCGAAGGGTCTAGTGGACTCTCGTTTAGTCTTGATGGTCGTTGCGGCCTTGAATTCTCTCTGGAGAATTCTAAATTCTCTTTGGAGAATTTAAAAGAACTTTCGTTTAGTTCGTTTCTTTTCTAGAGAAAAGTTTATTATATCATTCTCTAGAAACCTGGAGAATTTCCTTAGATGTATAAATATAGGTCCCAATTCAGTCGTAGGTATTCAGAAATTTGAAGTGATTTAAAGTATATAATTTTGGTTGTTTCACTAGTGTTTTGTGTGGATTAAAATATACATGTGCTCATATTCTGGTTACTGGATTGTGGACTTACATTTGAGGGACAAGGACTTATTTGACATTAACTTTGTAAGTTATTTATTTATTTATTTACTTATCTGTTTGTTTTTTTTTATGTATTTGCAGCATTTATTTGTTTGATTAAATATTGTTAAGTTTAAATTACTTGGTTGTTTTTCGCTGTACCTGTCTAGTTACGCTAGGTCGTAACAGATTTTGGGGGCTCGTCCGGGATTGAACATTTTGTGCACCTATTTTATTCTGAATTTGAAAAGATATTTATTGTTTGTCATACCAGCAAAAAGCAACCATGTCATTCAAACTTGAAGATTTCATTGCTGCGCCTTCTCAAGAGCTGTTAAACTTGGCCAAAAAGAGTGATCTTTTAGACATTGCTAGTCATTATAGCATACCTGATGTCAAAACATCTATGTTAAAACGTGAAATTAAGAATGTTATCATTCAGTTTCTTGTTGATGAGGAATTTTTTGAACCCTCAGCTACATCTCTTATTATGGTCTCACAAACCGACATACAGTTGAAAGAGTTAGAATTAAAAAGGCATCTTGAATTGGAAAAATTAAGATTAGAATTTGAAGAAAAAAGAAGGGCAGATAAGGAAGAAAGGGAAGAAAGAATGCATAGAGAAAAGTTAGAGTTAGAAAAAGAAAAGTTAGCAAAGGAAGAGCGAGAAAAAGAAAAACAAATGCAGTTTGAAAGAGAAAAATTAGAAAAACAAAGAGAGTTAGAAGAAAGGCTTTTAAAGGAAAAATTAGATATGGAAGAACGAGAAAAAACAAAACAAAGAGAAATGGAAGAAAGAGAGAAAGAAAAACAAAGAGAAATGGAAGAAAGAGAGAAAGAAAAACAAAGGGAAATGGAAGAACGAGAGAAGGAAAAACACAGAGAAATGTTAAAAGAAATAGAACTTGAAAAAGAAAGAATGCATTATGATATTAAAATGAAAGAGCTTGAATTAAGCAGTAAATCAATGCCTCCTGTGTCTTTTGATCCTAGTAAAGTATTTGATGTTACAAAGCATATCAGGCTCGTTCCTCCATTTCAAGAAAAAGAAGTAGATAAGTACTTTTTACATTTTGAGAAGGTAGCAGAAAATTTGAAATGGCCAAAAGAGCATTGGACCTTGCTTCTACAGAGTGTTGTTATTGGTAAAGCTCGAGAAATTTACACTCAGCTTCCACTTGATCAAAGTTCAGATTATGACACAGTCAAAAATCTGATTCTTAAGGCTTATGAGTTAGTACCTGAAGCTTGTAGGCAGAAATTCAGAAATTGTAGGAAAGAACATGACCAAACCAATGTAGAATTTGCTAGAACTAAGGAGCAATTATTTGATAGGTGGTGTTCTTCAAAGGATGTAAAGTCTGATCATGCAAAATTAAGACAGCTCATGCTTGTTGAAGAGTTCAAACGATGCATACACTCTGATGTCAAATCTTTTCTTGACGAAAGGGAAGTAGAAACTTTAGATGTAGCAGCACGATTAGCTGATGATTATGCTTTGACTCATAAGGTGTCTTTTGTAAATAAGCCTTACAAGAAACCTTTTAACCCTCAATTTAAACCTAATACACCTCAGTCAAAACCATTTAACCCTCAACAGAGAAATAATTCTCCTCAACCTAATCCACAACCACAAGCTGGACTAACAGCTGATAGTTCCAGTCCTTCACATAATCCTAAAAATAAAGATACTAGTGAAAACAAAGGTCAAAGATCCTCATACTCACCCCGGCTGTTTTGCAATTATTGTAAAGGTGACGGTCACGTCATTTCTGATTGTGAAACTTTGAAAAGAAGAAAAGAGAGACAAAATCAAAATAATTCTAGACCAACAGGTCTTACTTCTTTAAGGTCAAAACCACAGTCGATTATTCAGGATGAAAATCCTATTTTGGCCAAAACGTCTGCGACTGATTGTATTATGGAGATTTATGAACCATTCTTATCAGAAGGTTTTGTGTCACTTACTAGTGATTCTGCCCAGTCTACCCCTATTAAAATCTTACGAGATACCGGAGCTTCTCAGTCTCTTATTTTAGCAGATACCCTGCCTTTTTCCGAGAAGACTTCAACTGGGACAAGTGTCCTTATTCAGGGAGTAGAGTGTGGATTTGTTAATGTACCGCTCCATAACATTTATTTGTCTTCAGACTTAGTTTCTGGTCCTGTGGCTGTAGGTATTAGGCCTTCTTTACCTTTTAAAGGTGTTCACTTGCTATTAGGCAATGACTTAGCCGGAGATAAGGTTGTGGTAAACCCACTTTTGACCAATACACCTTGTGAGGATCAATTGCCTGATCCCATTGAGCAGGAAATTCCTGATCTTTACCCTTCATGTGCCGTTACAAGGGCTATGGCAAAGAAAGTCAAATTGAATGATGGGATACAGGATGTAGACTTAACTGACACTTTTATAGGTCAGTCTTTTCATGATGAGATTTCAAAATCTTTTTCTCCAAGTCAAACCGACTTCAACAAACAAAGGTCAGACAATGACCTTACACCTTCAATTTTAATTGACCAAGGTCACAACTTTGTCAAGAACAGCACAGTGATCCTGAAATCTCGCCTTTATTTGCAAGGGCTTTAGATGAAAATGAAATTTCTCAGGTTCCTGTTTGTTTTTATGTCAAAAATGACATCTTAATGAGAAAATGGCGTCCTCCTGATGTTTCAGCGGAAGACGAATGGACCATAAATCACCAAATTGTTGTTCCTAAGGCTTATCGTCCTGAAATCTTAAACTTGGCCCATGAAACTCCCATGTCAGGTCATTTAGGGATAAATAAGACTTATCATAAAATTCTCAAGCATTTCTACTGGCCAGGATTAAAATCTGATGTTTCCCAACATTGCAAATCCTGTCACACTTGTCAAATGGTAGGAAAACCTAATCAGACTATTCCAAAAGCTAATTTACAGCCTATTCCTGCATTTGATGAACCATTTAGTAGGATTATCATTGACTGTGTAGGTCCGTTACCCAAGACTAAATCAGGTTGTCAATATCTCTTGACAATAATGTGTGCTTCAACACGTTTTCCTGAAGCAATTCCACTCAGGAATATCAAGACGAAAACAATAGTTAAGGCCCTTGTGAAGTTTTTCACACTTGTAGGTCTTCCAAAATCAGTCCAATCAGATCAGGGTTCCAATTTTATGTCAGGAACATTTCAGCAAGTAATGCATGAACTTGGCATTAAACAATACAAATCATCAGCTTATCATCCTGAAAGTCAAGGTGCTTTGGAAAGATTCCATCAAACTTTGAAGAACATGATCAGATCTTACTGTTTTGACACCGAAAAAGATTGGGATGAAGGCATACATTTGCTATTATTTGCTGTCAGAGAGTCAGTACAAGAGTCTCTTGGGTTCAGTCCGTTTGAACTTGTTTTCGGACACACTGTTCGTGGACCTTTAAAACTTATGAAAGAGAAGTTTCTTTCAAGTAATGACAGTCCTTTGAACTTACTTCAGTATGTGTCTGACTTCAAAACTAGATTGACAAAAGCTTGGGAAGTTGCTCGGTCCAATCTTAAGTCAGCTCAGAACAAAATGAAGTTGCATTTTGATGAAAATGCTCAGAACAGAAATTTTGACCCTGGAGACAAGGTGATTGCTCTTTTGCCCATTCCTGGCAGGCCATTACAAGCTAGATATTATGGTCCATATACTGTTGAGAAAAAGTTAAGTGATGTAAATTACATTGTTAACACTCCTGGGAGGCGCAAGCAAAAACAATTATGTCATATTAACATGCTTAAAAAGTACATTGATAGGGATAGTGATAATGATAGTTCAGTTATTTCCTCAGTAAGCATAGTTAATTCTGTCCCTCATGAACAAAATCAGACAGACTTTGAAGAAATGAACTCTGTGAACTGTGAACCATTATCCTCAAAACTCCAGAATTCTGACATTCTGCATGACCTCGATCAGAAACTGTCACATCTAGATCCGGACAAGAAACATGAACTAAAACAATTAATTCTTGAATATGAGCACTTATTTCCGGACATTCCATCCAGAACCGATAAAATCTACCATGATGTAGACATTATTGAAGGAGCAAAACCAGTGAAACAACATCCGTATAGACTTCATCCTGAAAGACAACAATATCTCAGGAAAGAAGTTAAGTATTTGCTGGACAATGACTTTATAGAACCTAGTCAAAGTGAATGGAGTTCTCCTTGTATACTTGTGCCAAAATCTGATGGGACATTTCGAATGTGCACAGACTATAGAAAAGTAAATTCTGTCACAAAAACTGACACATTTCCCATACCAAGAATTGATGACTGCATCGACAACATTGGTCACGCCAAATATGTGACGAAATTCGATCTTTTGAAAGGGTTTTGGCAGATTCCACTTACAGACAGAGCAAAGGAGATCTCGGCATTTGTTACTCCTGATGGACTTTATCAATATAAAGTGATGCCTTTTGGCATGAAAAACTCTCCAGCAACATTTCAGCGCTTGGTTAATAGTTTGATTTTCGGTCTGGATGGGTGTAAAGCTTACATCGACGATGCCATCATCTACAGTGAAGAGTGGAAACAACACCTGGAGATCATCAGAGAATTCTTCAAAAGACTCAGTGATGCTAAACTGACAATAAACTTACCGAAAAGTGAATTTTGCCATGCTAGCTTGACATTTCTAGGACATATTGTTGGACAAGGTCAGGTCAGACCTGTAGAAGCCAATAGGCTATATCAGATTTTCCTGTACCTACAGGAAAACGGCAACTGATGCGCTTTTTGGGTATGGCTGGATATTACAGAAAGTTCTGTAATAATTTTTCAGTTATAGCTGAGCCTTTGACAAACTTACTTTATGATAAGAAGGTCAGGTATGTTTGGAATAAGGCTTGTCAGAGTTTTTTGTTCTGTTTGGGCCATACTTAAAAGTGTTTCAGCTCTATTTACACTGTTAATCTGAAAAATAGACTCCATCTGAGTATTAGCTAGAGCATGAGTCTCATGTTGCAAGAGCACAATCTTGACATTAGACACATAAAAGGTAGAGATAATATAATTCCAGACACTCTTTCAAGAGCTTGACAGTTTTGCCTTGTTTGTTTGCATATGAGTATTGCAAAAGAAAGTTTTTATTTAATAAAACTTTCTTTTCGTTGAAGAGGGGAAGTGTTATATATAATTGATTCAATAATATTGATTCTTTTAAAAGCTATTACTTATAATTTATATATATATAATCAAAGGGGAGTAACCCAATTAATTAATATATATTTCTTTTTATGTTTCTACAATTTATTATCTAGATCTTTGTAGAAGAATGTCATTGATTATTTTTATCACTGTTATATAATTTAGAAGTATAGAAAATTCTATGAGCACTTTGTGGATAATTCCAGATGAAAATTGAGTGAGTGTTTTTTTTTACCATAAGTTAAAAATATATTTGGACTATGTATACTGAGATCTCGAAGGGTCTAGTGGACTCTCGTTTAGTCTTGATGGTCGTTGCGGCCTTGAATTCTCTCTGGAGAATTCTAAATTCTCTTTGGAGAATTTAAAAGAACTTTCGTTTAGTTCGTTTCTTTTCTAGAGAAAAGTTTATTATATCATTCTCTAGAAACCTGGAGAATTTCCTTAGATGTATAAATATAGGTCCCAATTCAGTCGTAGGTATTCAGAAATTTGAAGTGATTTAAAGTATATAATTTTGGTTGTTTCACTAGTGTTTTGTGTGGATTAAAATATACATGTGCTCATATTCTGGTTACTGGATTGTGGACTTACATTTGAGGGACAAGGACTTATTTGACATTAACTTTGTAAGTTATTTATTTATTTATTTACTTATCTGTTTGTTTGTTTTTATGTATTTGCAGCATTTATTTGTTTGATTAAATATTGTTAAGTTTAAATTACTTGGTTGTTTTTCGCTGTACCTGTCTAGTTACGCTAGGTCGTAACAATGGCTAGAGGCTTGAAATTTAAGTAGAAGAGGGATTGTACTATCCGTGCAGCGAAAACAAAGGCGCTGATCAGCTTCGCGGCGCCTTTGTTTTCGCGCAAGCATTTTGTTTGTTGTCTTATGCAGTGGCTCATATGTTGCTCCAATTCCATGCAAGTGGTAACCTTTTCTCCATTAAATGCAATGAATTGGATTCTCTTTCCTACCTCATCAAGGGAGAAAATGTTGCGAGGCATGGCCAGTAAGCATGATTCTTATTACATAGTATGTAAATATAATTAAATGTTATTGGCATATGATTTATACTTTTGCTGGATATATGTTTGACTCACCTTTTTCGACGAACGTCGAGTTCGTTAGAAGCACGATGTGCATACTTTTGGAATACGTCAGACGTGCGTTGTACATACACTCCTAATAAGTCATGAACACTATGTTTACGCTGGGCGTACGCAGTTATGCGCTTTTATGAGTTATTCTACGCCAGGGATACGTTAGGAATAAGCTACTCGTACGTTAGACATACGTTCCATGCGCTAAGCATACGCTTTGTATTATTTAAGAGAGAGCCTTTCCCGGATTTCAGACAAACAATGAATAGCGTAACTATATGAGCCGCCATGTGGGAAAACCAACAATGTGGTTTCCGAACCGGTCCGACACAAACCGGCCTGTACAAGCACAGAAAAGAGCTAGAAGCTTGAAATTTCGGATTTAAGTAGAAGAGGAATTGTACTGTCCGAGTAGCGAAAACAAAGGCGCTGATCAGCTTCGCGGTAACCGCGAAGCTGATCTGCGTCTTTGTTTTCGCCTATGCAGATTAATGGTTTTCCCATGAGGCGGCTCATATTATAAGGTGCTTGATATTGCGTTATACGTCGGCATACGTTGGCTTAAACTTTGTGGTGTGAGCGGGCCTTTTATGATGTTAACGTGAATTTGCTTTTACAATGAATTCGTGTCTTCCGATTTACAACTTGCACACCCCGAAATATATAGGGTCGCATTATTTGGCAGATGTAATAAACAAAATGCGTATTCAAGCTTGAAGTTTGTTTTAACATCTTTCAAAAGCATCCAGCCGCTTTTAGCTGAAGCATCATCGGGAAAAAAGATTGTTTTGAACCGGACCAGAGGTGCAGTTTCCACGAGTATGATTTCTTGAATTAAGTTTGAATGTCGCTTGAACATCAGGAAAACATGTCCGTGCAATGAATACCCCCTTAAACCCCACTTTTATAACTGGGGTTTGCAGGGGTATACGTATTTTTCTTATTTTTGCTCCTCGCTGAGGCGGTTCTAACATGTACCGACAGTCTATGTTTTGGGCAAAAATAAGAAACATATCAAACATTTTCTACAGAAAATTTTCATTTTTTACAACTTTAAAAATCACTGTATGCATGGGCATGTTTTCGTAATGATCTGACTATTCATTGTTCCTCTGCATAAACGCAGCAGCAGGTTATTAATATTGTAAGACATAAACAACAATTGAGCCTGTACGTGAGAAAACCAACAATTGGGGTTCCGACCAGGTCCGACACGAACAGTCACAGAAGAAGGCTAGAAGCTTGAAATTTCGGATTTAAGAAGAAAAAGGATTGCCCTCTCCGAACAGCGAAAACAAAGGCTTTGTTTTCGCCTATGCAAATTGTTGGTTTTCTCATGTAGTGGCTCAATTTAATGAATAATCATGCGGACACCGTGATTAAGCCGCGCTGCTTGTTAAAGAGACCAAGTTTCCAAATTGTATCCAAATTTCTCTTGTTTACAATGTAAAAACCAACAGGTGAAAACATGTAAAACATACACTCCGATTCGAGTTGGTTTAAATAAATCAGATTTATATATAAATCATACATTTACATACAATTCAAATCAGGATTAGAATGAAAGCTTAAAGCTTATTTAATTCTCCGATTCAAGTTCAAGACTATGGCAAACTTTATGGCTATATGGCAACCCTTTTAATGTACATCAGGAAAATATGTCCGTGAAATGAACACCCCTTATATCCCTTTCATATAGTAAAACTGGGGTATTCAGGGGTATGCATAGCTTTCTTCTATTTGTGCGTACTCGTTAGAAGCGCCTCGCCAAGGCGGTTCTAAATTGAACCCACAATTTATGTTTTGAGCCCGGTAAAAATAAGAAAATGAATGAAAATGTTTAACTGAAAATTTCTAATTTTTACAACTTAAAAATCTTTGTATATTGCATGGGCGTGTTTTCGTGATGACAAGTTTGCAAAGGACGGTTGAGTTTATCGTTTTCATCTTATTCGTCATTTAACCGTTCATCCGTCTACCACGATAAACAGCTGTTGTTGAGTACTGGGTTGACCTTACCGTACAAAATGATATGCATCATGAAAACATGTCCGTGTAAAGTATACCCCCTTAAACCCCACTTTTATATAGTAAAACTGGGGTATGCAGGGGTATACCTATTTTTCTTATTTTTGCTCCAAAACATAGATTGTGGGTACTCGTTAGAACCGCCTCGCCGAGGCGGTTCTAACGTGTACCCACAATCTATGTTTTGAGCAAAAATAAGAAAAATATGAAAAAATTTCTACTGAAATTTTTCAGTTTTTACAACTTTAAAAATCTCTGTATATTGCATGGGCAAGTTTTCGTAATACAAAATGATATGTCTAGATCAACAGAGATGGGGATCATTATGAAAATACGCCTATGCAATAAACAGAGAATTTTTTAGTTGTAAAAATTGAAAATTTTGTCGGAAAAATTTGGATATTTTTAATATCTTAGCTCAAAACATACATTATGGGTACATGTTAGAACCGCCCCGCCGAGGCGGTCCTAACGAGTATCCACAATGTATGTTTTGGATCAAAAATAAGAAAATTAGGTACGCCCCCTCAAACCCCACTTTTTCTGTATAAAAGTGGGGTTTAAGGGGGTATATATTGCACGGACAATTTTTCCTGATATGGTTGAGTAAAGCATGAAGATTAGTCACATCATAACCGTCTCTGAGCGGCATGTACAGATATTTCTGGAGGTGTTAAATTAACGGGATAACCATTGAATCATCTTCCCTTTCAACTTGTGACCAAATGATAGTTTTGTTGCTACATACATGTATAATAGTGATAAAATTGTTTCGCAGACACGAGGGTCATTCAAGAATGGACGACAGTGGGCCCATAGTCTAGGAAAATAACATGAATCAGAAATGGTATAATTTGCTGTTTCATTTTAACACGTATATAACATACGCTGAATGTTTTGTGGGTTAATCATGATCATGCGTGATACAATTCTAATTTGAATGCGGCCCCTGAAGGATCCATGAACGAGAAAAACACCTATTTACACATTTCATTTTTATTAGGGAGTGGGGTAAGTAAAACGTGCACGACAGCTGCTTGGACAGTCTTATCAGTGGTTTCTAATGAATCATAACGACACCAAAGTCCTACACAAGCTGGACAACTATAATATCACTGATAACATTTCCGGATTTGGAACACTGGTTGTTGAGAACAAGGTAAAATTAATCCATTGACACAAGGACCTTAACTGATGACCGATAACAGAAAAAAAAAAAAAAAAAAAAAAAAAAAACAAACAAACAAAAGAAAAAAAAAAGCAAATCGGCCTGCTCGACATGTATGTAAATTGTGAAAAATTTTGGTCTGCAAGGACGAAATGAAAGCATAGAAGAACATTTCAATAGATGAATGCTGATCAATCTTCACAGTTTTAATAAATTTAGAATCAGAAGTCCGTAAATAAATCTTTTAGGGCTATGGAGCAAATACCAGATTTCTTTTACTACTTTCTCTCTAGTCTGACTGAAATATGATATATGAGCCGCCCCATGGGAAAACCAACAATGTGCATAGGCGAAAACAAAGGCGCAGATCAGCTTCGCGGTAACCGCGAAGCTGATCAGCGCCTTTGTTTTCGCTACTCGGATAGTACAGTTCCTCTTCTACTTAAATCCGAAATTTCAAGCTTCTAGCTCTTTTCTGAGACTGTACAGGTCGGTTTGTGTCGGACCTGGTGGGAAACCACATTGTTGGTTTTCCCACGAGGTGGCTCATATATTCAAATGTGAACAATAAGTGGGATCTGAATTTTAATAATGTAATGTAACCAGTTTAACATGATTAAGGATGCAAGGCATGCCAAAATGTTTTTTTTGCCGTTTCCATTGCAATGATTATGCAACTTGGCAAAATGAGCGTTGATTACTCGGTTTTGTGTTCCAATAAAAAAGATAGGAAAGATTCAGCAAATCGTTGACTATGCGCGACAAGGCCCCATAAGGAAAACACGCCTTATGCGGCTTTCACACTAGAGCACGATCTGTTACGATCACCACGATTGACAAATCGCAACTAATCGGGACATTTTGCCAAAATTCGACGTTCTGATACGTTCTCTTGCGGGTTGTTGCGTTTTGATACGATCTGTTCCGATCTGATACGATAGGGTGGTGATCGGTCAAAATTTGGAGACACGATATTGGTCCTGGATAGATACGATTAGTTACGTTCCGATAAGATTATTACGATTAAGCGCCCGATTCCAATGCGATCTGGTACGAATTCCACGATACTTGACCGCGATTTGATACGAACTGATACGCGCAGATGCGTTCCGGTACGAGTCCCAAGAACTGATACGATGTGTTGCGATAGATTACGACTGTTGGTTTGACTTTTTGCTGATTGTGGTCACGATTGTGTCACGATGAGACCACGATTGGTATATATACTTCGAAAACAAACATATAACTCATTACGTTTTTAAGCACTGAAGACGAAATAACATTGATGATGGAAGGAGTTGAGAATGAAGAGAATGCGACATTTGCATTATTAATGCAGGCTTATGATAAAGCCTTATCATTCCCCTTTCTACCCCTGCCATTGTTGCCATCCTTCAGATTTCTAATTAATACTGAAAAGGACCGTAATATTAAAATTCAGTTTTCTATTGTTGATCAAAGAATATAATTCATTTATCGTGCCCGATGTGTTTATTGTATTTATAATTCGTAACAGATCGTAAGCATCCGTGGCAAAAGCGTGGGGTATCGTGTCTCATCGCATTTACTCGTATCAGATCGCATCCTATCGCGAGTAATTCGCATCGTCTCGTAGTTAATCGTAGTTAATCGGACCAGACAATTTTTCTCGAATCGTAACAGACCGTAACAATTCGTAGGAGATCGCAACTCATCTCAACAGATCGCGGTGTTTTGGTCGACCCCGATCACCGCAATTCAGGAACAAGATGAGATACGATTTACTGCGATTTGTTACGATGACATACGATCTGATGCGATGGCCACGATGGTCCCGCCAATCGTGGTAATCGTGGAAAAATTTTTGGCAGCCAAAAAATTCTCCACGATTATCCCGATTATCACGATTGACATCAAGATATGATACGATCTGATAAGATTGGATACGATAGTCCCGATTGGTCCACGATTAACACCACGATACCAATCGTGGTCGAATCGTGGTAAGTGTGAAAGCTGCATTAGCAATATACATAGCATTTTTTTCATCATTTAAAATTAAAAATTTCATTGGAAAATTTTAGATATAATATTTTTGCTCAAAGCACTGATTGTAGGTACACATTAGAACCACCTCGCCGAAGCGGTTCTAACTAGTTTACCCATAATCTATGTTATGGATAAAAAATAGGTACACCCCTGTAAACCTTAGTTTTGCTACATAAAAGTGGGGTATGAGGGTGTATACTTTTCATGGACATGTTTTCCTGATGCTATGTCAAAAATTTAAGCGGTTACAGAGAATTGCTCTTTAACCACTTAATGACCGCATCAAATTGCTATAACGGAAATAATTTGTATATTGTTTTTAATGTTATTCATATGGTCTCTTATTAACAAGAACAAAATATCTGTAACCTGGGAATGTGATGGATCAAGTAATGGGGTATTAAAAAGACTTTACATATCTGATGCATTAAAATTTGAACAGAAGATTATGCGCGTTTATTTTGAAAAATCTGTGTACAGCCACCATTGGCGGTGATACTTTGATACTTATTCAACAATACACTGTGGTATCCTCATGAAACGATGTTGACAGATTCAAGACATTGGTCTTCCATACAGGCAAGTAAGTTTTTATAAACAACAATGCATCGCGGCCAATGTTATTTTACCTTGCATTCTTTGGTTGCCTAGCAATTACAGAATTTTCATTGTAGCACACGTACATTCACCATACCCCCTCATACCCCACTTTTATTCAGTAAAACTGGGATTTACAGAGGTATACCTGTTTTTCTTATTTTTGGTCCAAAGCATAGATTGTGGGTACACGTTAGAACCGCAATGGCGAGGCGGTTCTAACGTGTACCCACAATTAATGTTTTGCGCAAAAATATTAAAAATTCCAATGCAATCATTTCTGTATATTGTATGGACTAGTGACGAGTAGCGACTGAATAACATACGAGCCGCCACATGGGAAAACCAACAATCTGCATAGGCGAAAACAAAGGCGCAGATCCGCTTCGCAGTAACTGCGAAGCTGATCAGCGCCTTTGTTTTCGCTTCTCAGGTAGTACACTTCCTCTTCTACTTAAATCCGAAATTTCAAGCTTCTAGCTCTTTTCTGTGACTGTACAGGCCGGTTTATGTCGGACCTGTTCGGAAATCACATTGTTGGTTTTCCCACGCGGCGGCTCATACGTTCATCTTTGTTGCTGGTATATGAGAATCACCAACTGTCATAGAGTTTATAAGTTTTATTAGGTGGCATAAATTCTCGAATAACCCGCGTATTTCCCAATAATCTTGATGATAAATTATTTGCTCAAAAGCAAAATAAATGACACAAATGCCTTATATGTTCATTACCACTTTTTTTCAAATACTTGATTTTATTGACCTCCCTTGCCAATACAAAATCTACACTCAAATTTCATTTTTGCGATAAATGCGATATTCATAAATATATATAAAAAAAAAACGGGTACTATAAGGGCATGCCGACATTTTTTATCACGATCTATAATATTCACATTTATTTAAAATATGTATAATGCTTAATAGGTTTGAGTCGCATTATCAGAAAAAACTGCTTTGTTGAAATGAGAAAACAAGGTGGCTAGGCGGTCTGTTTCTTCGCTAGATGATAATGAGGCTTTCTTAATTCATTAGAACTACCCTCCCCCTCCCACCCGTGTCTCGTTCTGTGGTTGCGTCGCTTGTTTTTTTATGGTGTCTGATTGGGAGACCAGAAAAAATGGTTTTATCATAACGCGGATCAGTTCAGCTCCGCATGAAAGCCGCTTATCACCATCAACCCTTATACGCCATATAGACTCATTTTTGCAGGTATAACGTATGCATTAAAAAAATACAAAAAGACAGAAAAAAATGCTTTATAACATTATTCAACATAATTATTTAAACAGAAGTATATTGAAAGAGTTGAATGGGACTGAAACTTCAAGTTGACCCTTTACATACACTTGCAAGAGATGGATGGAACTTCAACTTCAAGTTGGCCATTTACATGCACCTTAAAAGACAAATGTAAAATGGCGTTCATTTTCTTTGTCACCTAGATCTACAAACGATTCCGATTCTTGCTGAACTTTCACTACTTCGCCATGAAGACTTTAGACAGACGGCGTCGAATAACCTTTTATTTTATACTTTACAGTGAAAACCAATGTATATCAAAACTTGATAAAATTGGTATTTTCATTGATATGAAATTTCACTGATATCATATCTCACTGACATCAAAAGTCACTAGTGACTGATATCAGCCTATATCTTCACTGTAGATTTTGGATTACTTCTGACTTTTCCATTTACATGACGTCATTAAATGTGTCTCACTTCAGAAATTCAAACGCCTACATAACTTCGTTATTTATGAACGAAAAGTTAAAGTGTGGATATTCATTTTCCGCTTAGTTAGAACGTTGGGAACAATGTGGTACCAAAATTATTTGTGTTTTCAAAAATTTTTGGTTTTTGCATTTTCACCGCCTGCCTTGTGAATTGGAAAACGCCCGTGTATTCTATAAAATAAAAAGAAAATTTGCTTTTTTTTCGGTGAAGAGCAAATATATTTTATCTAGTGAGTTGAAAACATAATCAGTTTCACTCGTGCTGCGCACTCGTGAAAATTATGATGTTTTCAACTCACTCGATGAAATATATTTGGTATTCACCTCAAAAAAGCAAATACCCTCTATGTATACTGGTCAAAATAAGTTAGGGATCAAACTTTTAAGGATGCATTTTTGGGCCAATCGATAATGAATCAATTTTTCATTGGACACAGGTGCTAAAAAATGGTGGATTAATAGAGGATATTTGTTTTCAACTCACGAGATGAAATATATTTGGTATTCACCGAAAAAAAGCAAATTTGCTTTTTATTTTATACAATGCACAGCCATTTTCCAATGCACAAGGTAGGCGGTGAAAATGCAAAAACAATTTTTTTTTTTGAAAACACGAATAATTTTGGTACCACATTGTTCATTATGTTCTAACTAAGAAAATGAATACCCACATTTTATGTTTTCGTTCATAAATAATGGAGTTATAGGCGTTTGAATTTCTGAAGTGAGACACATTTAATGACGTCATGTAAATGGAAAAGTCAGAAGTAATCCAAAAAATCTGACGTCATTACAGTGACGATATTAAGAGATTATTATATGACAATTTTCATATCATACCCCGTATCAACCTGAGACTTCCGTATCAGCCCGAGACTCCCATATCAGCCTGAGGGCCGAAGGCCGTATCAGCCCGAGACTCCCATATCAGCCTGAGGGCCGAAGGCCCGAGGGCTGATATGGGAGTCGAGGGCTGATACGGAAGTCGAGGGTTGATACGGGGTATGATATGAAAATTGCCATATCATGATCTCTTTATCATATATTTTTATTGAAAAAAAAAGTGTTTGATACAGTTCAATGCACAAAATGTTTCCCAACATAATTTCAAGTGGAAAAAAGAAAGAATGAAAAAAAATTCTGGGGTGTGATATGGGGGTGTGATATGAGTCTATATCTCCCTAGGGAGATATGGATTTTGAACTGATACAGCTTTCCCAACATAATTTCAAGTGGAAAAAAGAGAGAATGAAAAAAAATTCTGGGGTGTGATATGGGGGTGTGATATGAGTCCATATCTCCCTAGGGAGATATGGATTTTGACAAATTTTGAACTGATACAGCTTTCGAGATATGGTGTCCCGATACGTGCATAGGACTTGCGCCTGTATCGCATATGTAAAAAGAACGTATTTTACAGTAAATATATGATAAAGGCTGATATCAGTCACTAGTGACTTTTGATATCAGTGAGATTTGATATCAGTGAAATTTCATATCAATGAAAATACCAATTTTATCAAGTTTTGATATACATTGGGTTTCACTGTAAAGTATAAAATAAGCAGTTTTATCGCACTTTCATATGCTACCAATAAAAAGTCCATAAAAACCGATTCCACAAAAAAAAAAAAAAAAAAAAAAAAAAAAAAAAAAAAAAAAATCAATTTTGCCAATTCATGAAATTTTTGCGAATTTGCACGAAAGTTTTCAAGATCCATAATTTCTAAGGCCAGCCAGCTAAAAAAGATTGGAAATGTTTAGCAATTTTTAAAGTTTTGTTTGTTGGAAATGTTTAGCAATTTTTAAAGTTTTGCACGAACAAACTTTGACACCATCAATTCTCTATGGGAATTTCATACCACTTTCATTTTAAGGGTAGTCTGACTTAAAGCCTTGTCTTGTTGAATGCAAAGACTATTGTTTTGATCCTAAAGTGTACAAAGCTTACAAAATGAATTACCTTGATGATAGAAAAGTTTCATTTTACCAGCAGTTCTAAATCTTGTAGAAATTGCTTGACAAATGTTTGATCCCTAACTTTATTTGTCCAGTATATTTATTCAGTTAAAACAGGTTTTGTAACGACAACGCTCCGACAGGGGTTAATTACACTTCGCCCATTCATCCGATGAACCACACATAGCTTCTCAAATTACTTTTCACATTTTTTTTTCGAATAATGGGGATATCTAAACTACTTTATGAGAAAATAAAACTATTTTGTCACAGTCTAAAAGTAAAGCGCATGGTTCGTATGAAATCGATAAGTTAATGGTCTTAATAGCAATTAGCATACATGATTTTTTTTAATAACATTGAATTTTTTTTTTTTCATAACAAGAGCTCCAAACATTGTCGTAAAATTGTGCACGAAATGGTCAGTGGCTTGCCATATTTCCTGAGATATAGCTTTTCTATATACCCAGTAGACCCAATACGACATATGTTTATTTACAAATACTGGTCACCTGAGTTCGATCACAACTTGAGGCAGTTTAATGATGTCCATTGTTGCATCTTCACAATGTTGTGCAAGCATGAGAATACCTGATTTTGGCAAATGCGAAAACAAAGACGCAGATCAGCTGTGCAGTAACTGCACAGCTGATCAGTGCCTTTGTTTTCGCTTCCCTGACAGTACAATTCCTGTTCTACTTGAGGCAAAAAGAAATAAGCTTCTAGCATTCTTTTGTGACTGCACAGGCCGGTTTGTGCCGAAACTTGTCGGAAGACCGAAGACCGGTTTTCTCATGTCGCAGATCTATTCAATTCACGTCGCGTTAAAGTCTGTGGTCGGACATTTTCAAAGCGAAAAGACGAAATTGATTGAACTGCACAACTTCGTGTGCAACCAATTGCAAATATACCAAAATATTGAAACTTCAGATATCCTCCCAATGAGCTTACAAAAATGTTTCCGGTCGTACGGAGTGGACGAAATGTCATTTTCTCATGTTATGGTTCAAATTAAATTGGTTGAAAAATTGCATTTAACTAAACTGGGAAGGATTTTTAAAGAACTAAATAAGCTACTGTGAAGAAGAGGAATATGTTTAGGTTATTTTATTATAAATAATGGTAAGTATTATTGTCATAGCCGACGTTTTTCATGATGATTTAAATTATATTTCTTAGTATCCTTACTAACATGATAATGTCGCTAGGTGGTTCTATTATACGCGTACCCACAATCTATGTTTTGAGCAAAAATCAGAAAAAAAAATCAAAATTTTCTAAAAATTTTCACTTTTTCAACTTTGAAAATCGCTTGGGCATGTTTTCGAATGTACGTGGTTCACTGTTTATTTGATCCAGTCACGACATTTCAAAAACGCGTGTAACAATGAATAGTGTTTTTGGCTGTAAAATGAAACGTTTCGGTCGAAACATTTTATTATTTTCCGTACATTTGCTCAGAACAATGACAATGAATGGTCATCATGGAATCATGTCGGTGAAATGTATACCCCCTTAAACTCCACTTTTAGATAGAAAAAAAAAACTGGGATTTGCAGGGTATACCTATTTTTCTTATCATTTTTTTTTTGTTCCAAAATCTATGTTTAGAGCAAAAATATGAAAAATATCAAAACATTTCTACTGAAAAGTTTCATTTTTTACAACTTAAAAAATCTCTATATCGCATGGGCAAGTTTTCGTAGCCGCCCCTCAACAACCTGTTCCTACGAGGGTCCACTCAATCTAAGCTTTTGATTTTTTAAAGTGCATACCGCAGTACATATAAGCTTTACTGCCTAAACTCGGGGTATAAGTGGGGTAAACATCTCATTTGCATGTTTTCCCAACGAATTTAAATTTATTTTAGTTATACGGAATGGGACTTGATCGAAAGCTCCGGTGCATTGCATTTTTCGCGATCATCACCATTACGAAAACACGCCCATGTAATACACAGAGATTTTTACAACTTCAAAAATGATGAAAATTTCATTGGAAAAAAATCGATATTTTTAATATATTTGCTCAAAACATTGATTGTGGGTACTCGTTAGAACCGCCTCGCCGAGTTTTGGAGCAAAAATAAGAAAAAATATGTATACCCCTGCATACCCCAGGTTTGCTATATAAAAGTGGGGTATAAGGGGGTATATATTGCACGGACATGTTTTCGCCATCATCACAACTATTACCATTGCATCGATATGCCCAGTGAACTGTTTAATAGAGTGAAAACTCCCATCCGATTCATTACGAAAACATGCCCAAGTACTATTATAGCTTTTTCGTAAGTTGTAAAAATTGAAAATTTTCAGTAGATTTTTTTGTATATTTTTCTTATTTTTGCTCAAAACATAGATTGTGGGTACACGTTAGAACCACCTCGCCGAGGCGGTTCTAACGAGTACCCACAATCTATCTTTCGGAGCAAAAATAAGAAAAATAGGTATACCCCTGCAAACCCCAGTTTTGCTATATAAAAGTGGGGTATAAGGGGGTATTCGTTGCACGGAGATGTTTTCCTGATGTAATTTATTTACTTATAACAATTTTATTTTACCATGATATTTTAAAGCACAACAGAAGAAACCACCACCCCTTGAAAACACTTCAAGTTATGGTGCAGAAAAGAAGACTCAGAGTAACGCCGAATTTATGCAATTTAAAACCAGAACATAGAGCCACGAAATGAAAATTTGTATAATCGTCTCTTTACATCAGTGCGTATCATTTCGATATGAGGCCGATAGAATTGTTAACTTTTGCGGCAGGATGATTATTTTTTCGCAGATTTAAGCAGTTGTCCGATTTGGTAAACCAATCATGTTTTGGACTCGTATTCATTTTGGATCCAAGAGTATACATATTACGATTTTGCTCGAGGTTACTCTCTAGCTCGGATCCAGTATGTTAATATATGAGCCACTGCGTAAGAAAATCAACAATTTGAGTTTCCGATCAGGTCCAACACTAACCGGCCTTTACAGTCTCAGAAGCAGGATTGTACTTATTGTTTAAGCGAAAACAAAGACGCTGATTAGCTGTGCAGTAACTGCACAGCTGATCTGCGTCTTTGTTTTCGCATAGGCAGATTGTTTGTTTCCTCATGCGACGGCTCATATTATGTCCTACGTAGCATGAAGCCTAAAATCTTGAATTAAGACCGTTTTCACACGCGTTTTTTTTTTGTTTTTTTTTTACTTGTCCGAAATTTGTTTGCCTGTACAGAGAGTCTAAACTAAATGCGATAGCGATACATGTACATGTAAGAGTATGCATAATTTAATCACTATATAATTACAAACGTAAATGAATGTTTTTTTATTCAAACTATACGGTAAATAAAATAAAATGCTTTAAAATGATATTCGCTTCCCAAAATGTGAATGTGAAGGAGACAAAGACACATTGATTTGATTTTTTTTTCAAAGGGTATAAAACGATTTAGAATGAATACGTTTGCTTAAACAAACATTAATTTTTTCGAATATTTTCTGAAAGGTCCATACTCAGTTCAAAAGATCTAAAAATGGTACTCATAGTCAGTCTCCTAATTGAGCCGCATCGTGAGAAAACGGGATTTTTGACTTTGCGAAAACAAAGGCGCAGATCAGCTTCGCAATAACTGCGCAGCTGATAAGCGCCTTTGTTTTTGTCCACCCGGATCTAGTACAATTTCTCTCCTTCTAAAATCCGAAATTTCAAGCTTCTAGCCTGTCCTTGACTGTCCAGCCCGGTTTGTGTCGGACCTGATCGGAACCACAATTGTTGGTTTTTACACACGCAGGCTCAATTATCAAACATGCTGACCCGCTGCATCAGAAAACCAACAACCTGCGTATGCGAAAGTAAAGGCGCTGATCAACTGTGCTGTAACTGCACAGAAGATCACGCCTTTGCTTTCGCTCCATACATAGTACAAGTTCTCTTCTAACTAAATCAGAAACTTCAAGTTTCTTGCCATCTTCTGAGACTGTACAGGCCGATTTGTGTCGGACCTGGTCGGAAAACCAGATTGCATGCGAAAGCGCAGATATAAAAGCAGTATAACGCACAAAAGATGTGTGTATAATATACAAGTATGGTAGCCCTCCTTTTGCCATGTGACATGGTCATTTTGTTTTGCTTAATTAAAATGTTGACATAAACCGTTCCTTTAGGCGCCGTCTGTTTAAATTAAAAACACGATCTGAACCTATAGATAAGCAGTGTCAAACTTTAGAAAATAGCTGGAGGTTTTCGATGCTATAATTACTTTTATCTTCGTTTTCATTATTTCATTCAGCATCGGTACTCTTAAAATATTACAAAAACTACCGGTATATTCCAGAATTACGGTCAGTTTCTTATTTCTCTGTTTGACTTCATGTAACCAGTACTTTTTTTTCAATTTGTATTTATTAGGATAACATGTATGTGAATGTATACCCCCTCACACCATATATCTTATAGAAGAGCATACATTTTTCTTTAACTCCAAACCATAGTGTACCGGTACTCGTTAGAGCCGCCCCATCGAGGAGGCTCTAACGTGTATATCTTGTCTAAAGTAAAAGCTGTTTTGAGCAAAAATAGGAAAAATCACAAATTCAAATGAGTATTCTCGTTTTTTTTTTTTTTTTTTTTTTTTTTTTTTTTTTTTCATTGCATAGGCGTGTTTCCAACATGTGGAAGAAGCAAAGGCCACGAACTGGAACACAAGCTGATCTGGGCACCAGGATAACATACCCAAGAAAAAGTATATTCTTTACCTCAGCCATTATATTATTTAAACTGGGGTATACAGGGGCTTAGAATTTCATTGTTCGTATGTCTAATCCAAAACATAGATTGTAGGTAATCGTTTGAACCACATCACCTCAAATCTATGTTTTGAGTATATATAACAAGAATATATAAAACAAAAAATTTCTGAAAATTCTCATCTTTTACAATTTAAGTATGAAACATCTGTATATAACATGGGCGTCTTTTCGTAATCATCATGAAAACATGTCCGTGTAATGTATGTCCCCTTAAACCCCACTTTTATATAGAAAAACTGGGGTTTGCAGGGGTATACCTATTTTTCTTATTTTTGCTCCAAAACATAGATTGTGGGTACTCGTTAGAACCGCCTCGCCGAGGCGGTTCTAACGTGTACCCACAATCAATGTTTTGAGAAAAAATAAGAAAAATATCAAATTTTTTCATGTGAAAATTTTCATTTTTAGAACCAAAAAAAATCTCTGTATATAACATGAGCGTCTTTTCGTATTGAAAATCTGTACACATCAACAAGTAGTTTGGTTTTGTCGCGCAACTACTAGTATTTATTACTTGGAACAGCTGCTGGCTTTAATTTTCATAACATCACGATAATTTGCCCATGCAATATATAGAGAATGTTTTCAAAAGCAAAAATTGAAACTTCCATTGGGAAAATTATATTTTTAATAATTTTGTTCAAAATATTGGCTGTGGGTACACGTTAGAACCGCCTCATCGAGGTGGTTCTAACGAGTACCCACAATCAATGTTTTCGACCAAAAATAAGAAAATAGGTATAATCCTGCGGACGCCAGTTTACTATTAAACAGTGGGGTTAAAAGGGACATACATTTTACGGACATGTTTTCCTAATGTTTTCATTTCAATGCAGATGATTCGAATATG
This sequence comes from Rugalucina vietnamica, assembly GCA_964017185.1. NCBI lineage: Eukaryota > Metazoa > Mollusca > Bivalvia > Lucinida > Lucinidae > Rugalucina > Rugalucina vietnamica. The sequence goes on from OZ024883.1 coordinate 9,623,928, forward strand.
TAAATGATCGTTTATGATTTGTCACATGAATAACTAGTCTTCATATGTGAACTTATGTCTTTAATAATTATTATATATATACGCGTATATTTATTTTTCAGAGCTAAAGGAACACCTTTTGTTCGCCTGTTCGCCGATGGATTTACATAATTGAAGTTACTCTATGATTTTGAATCGACAGGAATTGTATCAGCAAGCAGGATGCGACTGCCTTTACCTCAAAGAAAAACGAAAAAATATTTCAAAATTGTTGTAATTTTCTTCATCATATATTCCTTTGGACAGTTTGCCGTTTTTAATCAAAATTCAGTTCTTATATCATTCCGTGATAATCAGAACCGATCTATATTCGACAGTGCCCTACAGGGGATTTTTAAATTTTACGTTGTGCAAAAACCGGACGTTGTGATATATTCTGAGGACGAAGTGCAGATCCAGTTGAAAGGAATACACGAACGTGGAAAGAAAGTTATAGGACTGAAAGAAGATGAATGTAAAAAACGGTTACCAGAGTGTTTGATATTCGGGAATTTTAAATGTGGAACCCAAGAACTGCTAGAATTCATGCGCATGCATCCGCGGATTCGGATTTACAGAGAACCGGCGTACGAATTGCACTACTTTTCAGGGAATTATGGGAAAGGACCAGAGTGGTACAGAAAACAGATGCCATGTTCCTACAGTGGACAAATAACGGTTGAGAAAACCCCCGATTATTATCAAGACCCCAAAGCACCGCTGAGAATAAAGCAAATGAACCCAAATATGAAACTGATCGCCATGGTTAGAGATCCAATTGAGCGTGCCCTGTCGCATTTTAGTTTTTTAAATGATACGCAAAAGAAATATGGCTACCAGTTTGAACGTTGTGCGTTTACCCCCGGTAAAGGTGTGAATAAAAATTGCTTTGCAATACGGCATTCTATATACGACGAAGGCATACAACGATACTTTAATGTGTTCAATAAAAGTCAAATACTTATCATAAATAACGACGACTTTAGAAATGACCCTTACAAAGTTCTACGTGATATTGAGTCTTTTCTTGGCATAGAACATGTTATATTGAGAAAACACTTTGCCTACATCGAAGAAAAGGGATTTTACTGTGTAAGATCTGTGTTAAACGAGACGCTTGTCGCCTGCTATGATCAACGACGAGGCAGAAAAAGTGGACCTAAGTTGTCTGTGGACAGCTTGAGCAATACCACGCTTAAAGCGTTGAAGGAATATTTTAAACCAATGAATGAACGGTTTTTTAATGCAATAGGAAGAACATATAACTGGCCAAGTAATATATTATGATAAAGAGTTTGAAATTGTGTTTGTTTACTTTATTGTCCGTTTTCTCCACCCATCAAACGTATGAGCTCAGTTTTATAAATTTATGCCATATATTAAGAGGATTACACTTTTAGCAATAAACACGATTCCACATATGAGCCGCGTCATGAGAAAACCGGATTTTTGCCTAGTAGGCGAAAACAAAGGCGCAGATCAGCTTCGCGGTAACCGCGAAGCTGATCAGCGCCTTTGTTTTCGCTACACGGATAGTACAATTCCTCTTCTTCTTAAATCCGAAATTTCAAGCTTCTAGCTCTTTTCTGAGCTTGTACAGGCCGGTTTGTGTCGGACCTGGTCGGAAACCCCGAAGACCGGTTTTCTCGCGTCGCGGCTCATAGGGTTGTGGGGGGTAGAGTCATAAGCCTAAAAGGATAGTGCATGCAATTTCACCTCCCATACATTACGAAAACTTGCCCATGCAATATACAGAGATTTTTTTTCAACTGTAAAAATTGAAAATTTCAGTGGAAAATTTTTGATGTTTTTCTTATTTTTGCTCAAAACATAGATTGGGGGTACACGTTAGAACCGCCTCAGCGAGGCGGTTCTAACGAGTACCCACAATCTATGTTTTGGAGCAAAGATAAGAAAAATAGGTATACCCCTGCATACCCCAGTTTTGCTATATAAAAGTGGGGTTCAGGGGGGTATTCATTGCACGGACATGTTTTCCTGATGTACGCGAAGTGGGACGGACCTCAGCTGGACATGGTGAATAGGGCAGCATTGCATTTAAGGCTCTAAAATAAAAAAAAATATAAAGTCCATGCATACTAGAGCCCGACCGACCGTATTGCATCAAAATTACCGTCAACATAAACCTGCCCTTTTTACACCACAATTTTAACTGTAAATCAGACCGACTGGAATTTTGACATCAGGCTTGGTACTGGACCATATTGAGTGCCTGATGCTAAGGGCTGATAAAACTAATCCCAGTAGGCGGACTAGGGGTAGCCCCTTAGTACCTCTGGTGCCCGGCTACCAAAACTCCACAAAAACAACAAAATAGCAATAAGCCAGTATATCGAGTGGTCCGCTGTCACAACAATGTTATATATAAGATATATTTATTACTTTTGTCTTTGTTTAAAGTTACAACTTGAATGATTCAATTAGTTACTCCATATGAATAACATCATTTCATTACTTACTAATCAGCAGGAGTCATTATAGCTAAAGCCCCAGACTGCGAAAAGCCATCAAAAATCACTTTTGGTGGCCACCTGTTTAGCATAAATTTCCTTGGTATAGTTGTTAAGTACTGTCTTTGGGAAGAATGAAAACAAATGATTTAATTTTTTTTGGTCTTGCAAAAGTTCTTTTATTCTGGGTGAAAATGAAGTACCCTAGCTTGTTTGAACCGCGACATTAAGGACATTTATCTCTCCGGGTACCCCAGGGGCTAATTTGATCTACCTTGTACATCTCCTCCCAGGACAATCTGTTAAGGGTGCCAAATCATTCAATGGGACTCCAGAAATGCAAACAATTTTTGTCGTCAAAGATAAACTCTTTTGCTCTATGAAAAAATGCATGGTTTCCATGGCAACCATTAACATGATTCTTGAGCATGGGGGTGTACATACGAAATTGGTCATATCCCCGCTGTTACTTATCCTAGACCACTGAACTTGGTCTCATTTTAAAGCTTAAGACATAGCCCTTTCAACCTATGGTAAGTAATGCAAGTTATCTAATTTGCATATCATGAATTTTAATGAAAACATTAAAATGACAGAAAAAATTGTTAAGAACATTAATAAACTATTTCAGGACCACGCTATCAATGTGACGCATTGTTATTGAACCAGTAACATCATATGACAAATGTAATTATGTCATGGGCCTAGATAAAAATCATCTCATTTGCATATAAATATTCGTGAATATTAATGAAATTGTCAAAATGGAGGAAAAACAAGAGATAAACTGTATCCATTGTAAGGTTTTGGGTGGGTTGGTTAAAGGGTCTACCTTGCATCACTGGGTCCAATTCTCATGGCTGCCAGTGTAGTCAGAGGTATCATCTTAATGCCATAAAATATTGTACTCAACAATGAATGCACTGACATGTTGTGTAATTACATAAAATCCACACCTAGCTATAGTGTGATTCTAATGAATAGGGTACTCACAAAAATATACATATACCGACAATAGCATGCTGTAGAATACTATAATTGGTCTGATAGTGATGCATGGACCGAAACAATTAAACCTTAATACCTATTATTCAAATGGTTGAATTTGCTTATTCATGAAAATTAATAAAATACATAAGAAATTGGTGAAGAATTTTGGAAAAATAGCGGTAGACATACAAAATCACTTGTACCAGAGCTGGTAACAAACTCAGGATGCTGAAAAAGGTATCAAATGAATGCTATGGCAATGTACTATGTCCCTCAAGTCTGATATAATAATGATCTGATTTTCAATTTCATGAATTATAATGAAAACTCTAGAAACAGGAATGAAAAAAAGAAAAAATGAAACTGGTAAATTTACAAAATGGCTTGTATCTTGGCAATCAAAATCCCTTACATGCTGAAAATGGTATCAAATGGTTGCTAGGGCATAACCCGTCATGTACTTCAATATATGAGTCATTTGAGTTTTTGCTTTATGAATATTAACAAAACCTTTCGAATTTATAAGGAAAATTACGGAAACGTTATAGCGGTATACATAGAAAATCACACGTAACTCGGCTAATGATAGACCTAGAGAGCTATAACTGGTATCAAATGATTGCTTGGACATTGTGCCATAACCATGTAATCTGATGTATAAATAATCATCTATTTTTGTTGTATGGATATTAATAGGTTTTTTATGAATAAGAGAAAAATCAATGAAAAAAAGAAGGGGTACACCAACAAAATCGCTTATATCTCAGCTGCCAATATCCTTAGAGAATTGAAAATTGTACCAATAGAATGCTATGACAATGCACTATCACCGCACGATCTGAGAGCCTAAGCATATACTATTGAATCTTCTGAATGTTACAAGATTTTGAAAAATTGTGGAAATGACAGAAAATTGAAGATTGTGCTCCAACATAATTTATTAAATATTGATTGCCAGCTAGTATGCTTTATATATCTAAATACATGGCAATAAAACAGTATCCTACCAATAAATTGATGTCTTTTTTTAAAAGTTCTCTTTGTTTGTATACCCCTTCATTTTTCGTTGCTTTTTGTCTTATTTATAAAAATTTCATTAACATCCATACAACAAAAACAGCTTATGATTTATACATGAGATAACATGGTCATAGAACATAGTTTTAGCAATCATTTGATACCAATTATAGCTCTCTTGGTCTATCAGTAACCAAGATAAATGCGTTTTTTTATGTATACCTCCTTACTTTTCCCGTATTTTTTTCTCTTAATTCTGAAGGTTTTGCTAATATTCTTAAAACTAAAAATCAAATGACTTCTATATTGTAGTACAGGATGGTATAATATTGCTCTAGCAACAATTTAATGTCATTTTCAGCACTTTAGGGCTTTTGATTGCCGAGATACGAGTCATTTTGTAGGTTTGCCCGTTTAATTTTTTCACTTTTCTCTCTCCATTTTTTTTTTAATTTTTCATTAAAATTCATGAAATTGAAAATTAGATTAGTCTTATATTCTGCTGTAGCATCATAGTACAATGCCATAGCAGTCATTTGATACTTCTTTCAGTATCCTGGATTTATTAACAGCTCTGGAACAAATGATTTTGTACATACACCCCCTGTTTTTCCCAGGTTTGTCTCCGATTCCTTATGGGATATTTTTGTCAATTTTCATGAATTAGCGAATTCAATGGTTTGAATAGTAGGTATCAAGGTTTTATTGCTAGGTCCATGCATCACTATCAGACCAATTTTAGTAAGGTCCCAGGGATGCAAGATAGATCTTAAAACGCATCCAAAACCTTACAATGGCTAAAGTTTTTCCCTAGAATTTTCTCGTTTTTTGGCATTTTCATTAAAATTCATGAATATGCAAATGAGATAGTTTTCATTTAGGCCCTTGACATATATACATGTGTCATATGATAGCACTGGCTAAATAACAAAGTGTCACAGTGATAGTTTGGGCCTGAAATTAGTTTATTTATGGAATTTTTATGTTTTTATGTCTAATGTTTCATTAAAATTCATGCATGTGCAAATTTGATGACTTGTATTTCTTATCATAGGATGGAAGGGCTATGTCTTAACTTTAAAATGATACCAGGTTCGGTGAAGTAGGATAGGGAACAGCGGAGATATGACCAAGTTTGTATGTACAACCTCATTTTCGAGAATCACATAATAGAAAGTCATATGTAGCAGTATACATCCCATAATTTCAACACTTTTGCAAGACTTAAAATTGACAAAACATTGGTTTTCAAGCTTCCAATGGGTTCTTCTATAAGAGGGTATGAATGAAATTTCTGCTACTTTCCGACCACCTATTACCATTTTTCTGATGGCTGGGGCTCTAACTATTATATAATAATAGCAAATTGTGTTTGTTGTATAGCACTGGGGCCTTATCCGATGATATGGACGTTTGTAGTTCAATGTAACACTGGGGCGTAATCAGCAGGAGTGACTGCAGGCGATGATAGGGACGTTTGTATTACAATATTACACTGGGGGGGGGGGGGGGCTTAATCAGCAGGAGTGATTCCAGGCGATGATAGGGGTGTTTTAGTAGAATATAACACTGGAACCTAATCAGCAGGAGTAATACCCCGGGAGCTAATTTGACCTACCTTGCGACCCCCCGGACAATTTTTCATGGGTGCCAAATCGTTCATTGGGACCCCAGAAATGCAAAGAATTTTGTCTTCAAAGAAAAATTGTTTGCCCGCTGAAAAAATGCATGGTTTCCTTGGCAACCGTTAACATGATTCTTGAGCAGTTAGGTGTACATACAAAATAGATCATATCTCCGCTATTACTTATCCTAGACCACTGAACTTGGTCCCATTTTACTATAGTACTCTGTACTATACCTAAAGGATAATGCTCAGAAATGGTGGGTCCTTCCTGATTTGACCTGGGCTTTTACCATGGAAGCAGACATTGTCATGTGTTTCCTTCAATTTTTAGAGTAATATTTTACTGAAAAATTAGACATTTCAAGTGTTTGAAAACAAACTTGTTTGCTTAACTTATAATTGTATTACCATTTTGAAAGGAATATGATCAGTTCATAAGCCTGTTGCCCTTTCATTCTATGGTAAGTTGTACAAGATATCTAATTTGCATAATCATGAATTATAATGAAAGCTTTAAAAAATGACAGAAAAATCGTTAAAATCCTTAAATAAACTAATTTGAGACCCAAACTGTCATTGTGACACTTTTTTATTGAACCAGTATTATCATATGACAAATTTATTGATGTCATGGTCCTAAATGAAAGATATGTCATTTGCATATTCATGAATATTAATAAAATATCGAAAATCGAGGTAAACAAGTGATAAATTATAGCAATTGCAAGGTTTTGGATAGGTTACAAGATCTATCTAGTATGTCTGAAACCAATTTTCATGGCTGCCTGTGTGGTCAGAGGAACCACCTCAATGCCATAAAATATTGTCCTCAACAATGCATACATTTGCATGATGTAAAATGACATAGTTTCTACACCCACCCCTAGCGTGATTCTAAAGAATAGGGTATACTCACAAAAATATTTATATACAAACAATAGCATGCTCTAGAATACCATAATTGGTCTGATAGTGAGGCATGGACTTACCAATTTAACCTGAATACCTTTTATTGAAACAATTGATTTTGCTTATTTATTAAAATAAGTAAAACACACAAGAAATCGGAGAAATATCTTGGATAAAACAGGGGGTATACATACAAAATCACTTGTAACAGAGCTGTTAACAAACCCAGGATGCTGAAAGAAGTATCAAATGAATGCTATTGCTATGTAGTATGACCCTAAAGACTCATATAAGAATGATCTTATTTTAATCTCATGAATTTTAATAAATAGGAATGAAAAGTGGAAAAAATAAACCAGTAAACATACAAAATGGCTAGGGGTGGGTGTGGAAACTATGTAATTTTACATCATGCAAATGTATTCATTGTTGAGGACAATATTTTATGGTATTGAGGTGGTCCCTCTGACCATACAGGCAGCCATGAAAATTGGTTTCAGGGATACAAGATAGATCTTATAACCTATCCAAGACATTGCAATTGCTATAATTTATCCCTTGTATTTCCTCGATTTTCGACAGTTTTAGCCCTCACCTGAGCCGAAGGCTCACAGGTGAGCTTATAGTATAGTGGTCGAGCTGGCGTCCGTGCGTCGTCCGTCGTCGTCAACATTTTCAAACGACTTCTCCTCTGAAGCTGCCAGGCCGAATCTTTTCATATTTCACATATAGCATCTACAGGTGGGGGGAACGAATATTTGTGTTTTTTATTTCGATCGGATAAGTACTCTGGTTGCTATGGCAACTTGAACTTACCATTGACTTGTATGGAGAAAAAGTGGAAATTGGCATTTCCGTTGTCAGGCTGGGGATATTTGAATTTTGTTTTTACATAAATGTTTATTGAGTAATCCTTCACGTTTAAGGCAACTTTTGTAAAAATCACTTCATTCGTTTTGTTGCTATAGCAACATAAAGGGTAAATTTTCGAAAAAAAAAAAAATATTCAAAAATCTTCTTCTCAGAAGCCGTATGGGGGATGAAGCTGAAATTTAGCATACATGCTTATGACATTAGCCTGTACAAAGTTTGTGTTTTTTATTGTCTTCGTCCAACCACTTTGGTTGCTATGGTAACTTGGAGTTTCCATTGACTTATAAGGCAAAAAGTGGAAATTTGCAATTTCTGCCTTTTCATTGAGGATATTGAATTTTTTTTACATAAATGTTTATTGAGTAGTCCTCCCCGTTTTAGGCAATTTTTGTCAAAATCGCTTTATTCGTTTGGTTGCTATAGCAACGTAAAGGGTAAATTTTCGAAAAAATATTCCAATTTTTCTTCTCAGAAGCTGTAAGGCGGATGAAGCTGAAACTTTGCATACATGCTTATGATATTAGCCTCTACAAAGTTTGTGTTTTTATTGTCCTTGTCCCACTACTTTGGTTGCTATGGCAACTTAAAGTTTCCATTGACTTATAAGACGAAAAGCGGAAAATTGCAGTTTTTTGAAAACAATTGCAGCCTGAGACCTGAAAAGTGGTAGATCCAACAACTAATGGAGTAGATGAAGGTATATGATTAATTTAGGCCAAGGTCATCTCTTGACCTTGAAGGGTCTGTCATCCGTACACACTTTTCAAATATCTTCTTCTCTGAAACCGCTTGGTCAATCAAAGTGAAATTTTATGTGGAGCATTCCTGGGTAGTGGGGACGAAAATTTGATCGCGAACTCTGGGTCACATGACCAAGATGGCCGCCACGCCCATATATGGTAAAAACCACTCAAAAATCTTCTTCTCCAGAACGGGCAGGCCGATTTTCACGAAACTTGGTTTGTAGCATTTGGGACTCCAGCCCATTGTAGTTTGATCAAATAATGTCCCTAGGATGACCTTGACCTATTTTACTTCGAGGTCAATTTTGGAAACATAGGCTTTTACATGGGAAAAAGTGAACAATATGGATTTTTTGAAAACTATTGCAGCCTGAGACCTGAAAAGTGGTAGATGCAAAACAACTAATGAAAGTTTGTAATTAATTTAGGTCAAGGTCATCTCTCGACCTTGGCCGATTTGCGTCTATACACACTTTTCAAAGATCTTCTTCTCTGAAACCGCATGGCCAATCAAACTGAAATTTTATGTGGAGCATCCCTGGGTAAGGGTTACGAAAGTTTGATCCCGAAATCTAGGTCACATGACCAAGATGGCCGCCGAGCCCATATATGGTAAAATCCACTCAAAAATCTTCTTCTCCAGAACCGGCAGGTCGATTTTCACGAAACTTGGTATGTAGCATTTGGGACTCCAGTCCATCATAGTTTGATAAAATGATGACCCTAGGATGACCTTGACTTATTTTACGGCAAGGTCAGTTTTGGAAACATAGGCTTTTACATGGGAAAAAGTGAAAACAATGGATATTTTGTAAACTAAATGCAGCCTGAGACCTGAAAAATGGTAGATGCAAACAACTAATAGAGTAGATGAAGGTATGTGATTAATTTAGGTCAATTTTGGAAACAAAGGCAAAACATGGAAACATGCAGAAAAGTGACAACTAGGTCTCAGGTAAGCGTTTACAGGACCAATGATACTACGGTAACTATTGCAGCCATAGACCTGAAACATTACCAAGATGGCCGTCATACCCATTTAGGGTAAAAAAAGAAGAAAAAAATCACTTTGTCCAGTGACTGTACTTGTTGACTCTCAGGTGAGCGATCGTTGCCCTTGGTCTACTTGTTATTAATATTCATGAATATGCAAATGAGATATCTTTCATTTAGGCCCATGACATCAATAAATTTGTCATATTATAACACTGGTTCAATAAAGTGTCACAATGACAGCTTGGGCCTCAAATTAGTTTATTTATGGACTTTAACGATTTTTCTGTCATTTTTAATGTTTTCATTAAAATTCATGAATATGCAAATTAGATATCTTATATTACTTACCATAGAATAAAAGGGCAATGTCTTAGCTTTAACATGACCAAATTCAGTGGTCTAGGATAAGTAATAGCGGAGATATGACCAATTTTGTATGTACACCTAACTGCTCAAGAATCATGTTAACGGTTGCCATGGAAACCATGCATTTTACAAGTTTTTCTTAGAGGACAAAATTCTTTGCATTTCTGGGGTCCCAATGAACGATTCGGCACCCATGGAAAATTATCCGGGGGGGGGGGGTTGCAAGGTAGGTCAAATTAGCTCCCGGGGTAAAAAGTACATGCGATGAGTTTGTAGTACAATATAACAATGTAGATCGGTATGCATTCAGAAATCAAGTGAATCACCATATCTTGAAGATCATTGTAGAATTATCATCTAATGTGGACTATCGAACGTTGTGGACTGTGCTCTTAAAAACTGTAAACGGGACTTCGGACTTTGGTGAATTGAAATTCCGAGGAACAAGTATTAACATTTGTACTGAAGTTATTTATTTATTTATTTATTTATTTATTTATTTATTTATTTATTTATTTATTTATATTGCTTTCATTTATTTGTATAAGGAGCGCAGTGGCATAGTTGTAGAACATCGGACTCCGAATCGAAAGGTCCTGTGTTTGATCCCCACTGGCGGCACCGTGTTGTGTCCTTGGGCAAGGCACATTAACTCCCACAGAGTACTGGTAAATACCCAGAATACCCAGGAAGCAGTGGCTTCGTCCCAGCATGACTGAAAAAATTATTGACTGTGACGTGTTAAACCTCAAAGCAAACAAAAACAAACAAATTCATTCATAATTTTTTAAGTTTGAAGAAATGTTGGTTGGTTGTGTGCTGGACTAGCTAGGTACCTGAGAGCATTTTGGGGCTAAGAGTTTCTATAATAGTATCTTTGTCTCGTTACGCGTACATTGTAACACGTAAAATATTTATTTATTTATTTATTTATTTATTTATTTATTTATTTGTATTGCTTTCATAATTGTTAATTTAATTTGAAGAAAACTTGGGTGTTATTTGCTGGACTAGCCAGTTACCTGAGAGCATTTTGGGGTTAAGTGTTTCTACTTTGTATTGTTACCCTTAGAACGAAACAACTAATAAAACAGCGAACCCTCTTAAAATAAAGTCATTACTTACTTACTGACTTACTTACTTACTTACTTACTTACTTACTTACTTACTTACTTACTTTACTTACTTACTTACTTACTTACTTACTTACTTACTTACTTACTTACGTGGGTTGGGATTTAAGTTCGTAGACTTTCCTTGTAAAAGATCGGATGTTTGTCACACAGAAATTAAAATGTTATCACCTGAAAATACATTCTTTTCCCTATCATATAAGGTATAAAGCATTGTTCTACTCCAAATGGTATACGCAAAACAGCGAATTAAACACAATGACCTTTCATCACCCGGGGCACGTCGTGGAAATTCCTACGTCAAAACTACGTCAAAGGGGGGGGGGGGGGTCTCATATGCGCCCACGCACCAATTTTGTCTTTGCTTTGCATGGTGAATGCATTCATTCTAACACCTATAAAAATGCATTTATTTGTTTTGAAAAACATTTTCAAGTCTCAGGATAGCACCCTGACTTACTCCACCTTTGTGATCATACCTGCGACATATTTTGCCTATAGATTATCACTTATTTAACTTTAATTAAACAAATTAAAACTGGAATTCAAAAAAGGACTCCATATGGGTTATTTTAATACCATTTTGGCTTAAATAGATAAACAGATAAACTTTTTATGGAAACTTAAACTTGAAATTGTCAAAATTTTATAAAAAATATTTTCGAGATTGACAATTTGTGTCTCATATTTTGATATGTTCCAGTGCTTGTCAACCTATGATACTGTCTATAAAATTGGCCAGCGGTACCCTCTTTATGCTGGTAAAGTTTTATAAATTTTCAAAACCGGTAACATTGTTGAAATGTACATGATATACATGTTGGTTATTTTTTGACAAAAATGGATTTTAATGTTTTTAGCTGTTTTTTCGTGTAAAATCATGCCATTCCATAATTTTATCATTAGAAATGATAAATCACATAGGTAATATGAATTCTTAATATAAAAATGCTTATTTGCTTTGGCAATTTTACACATTTTATAGTGACCTACCTCAAAATTATTGTTAATTTTTAATACAAATGATCAGAAAACACTTTCAGATTTACATATATTAATGAAATGTTTTTGTTTCTATAATTCCATCACTTAATATTTCTTTAGGTTTAGATATATATGGATAATATTTTTTGAGAAAAATTCATTTAATTTGTGACTGACCACCATAATGGTAAGACATTTGATTGATTCCTCCATTTGTTTTACCATCTTTGTATTGTCATTTATAAGATTATACTTATTCATAACTTTAAATATTCAATTGTTGCTGATGCCAACTTTAGTTAAAAGATTGACAAAAATACCAAATACAATGGCACTTTCTAACGTTTCGATCATTGTTATCTTTATACTTATCCAGTAAGTGCATAATTCAGCTATGTGACACTCTTTGGAAGTGTTCAGATGTGATGCTCAGGTATAGCTTTCACTTTAAATATCAGATTTATTTTAATTCTTCATTAAACATATCCATTATTGACAATCTGTTCACCATTTAAATGTGGTTTCTATTTTTGAAATGAATATTAGAGTAATGAATAATGAAACTGAACAACTGAAAACTTGATGTATAAAAATCTCAAGGCCTTTAACACATTTATGAATCCATAAATGTTCATGGGTTTATTTTAATAAATAGTCAATTATAAATGCAGCAAAATGTTTGTAATTTCATACTGATAGTTGTCTAGATACTCTCCTTTAACCCTATCCTTGGTTAGAAATCTTTGCTGTTTTGTCATTTATATGCTAGGTAAAATAACTGTCAGCTACATGTAAGTTTATAAGTTCAAAAGCCCCATTTCGATTATGGGTTTCCAATTGTGAAGTGTTAGAAGTATGTTTGAAACTTCCAGTAATAGGTTTGCCTAGATGATTAAATGCATGCATAAGATTAATACCTTTCATCTCAGATTTGATATATGGTATAACCTGTTTCAAACATGCTATTATATATTGGTAAATTGCTGTCAAGTACATGCATATATTGCTTCAAATGGAGGAGAAAAGAAGAAAAAAAAACACACACACAAGTAGTTAACCGATTGCCCTTGTTAGCAACATATCATATAATTTTATCTATTGAGATTTAGTTTTCTCTCTTCATCCTACTGGTTTTGATTCATTATATACTTGGATGGGTGGGGTGTTTTTTCTGAGGTCGTGATTAAATCAGCAGGAAATGAACTGTCCTTAGCCTCATCTGCTTATTTCATGCAAAATGCTACATCCTTTAGGTTTTCCATATGGCATGAGTTACAGAATATGAAAATCAGCAATATAGCAGTATAAGTTCATTAAATTAATTTATACCTACACAACTTAATTTTTGGTAAAAATAATCAAAACAGTAAAAATTAGGCAGTTGCATCATAAACACGAATAAATCATAGAGAATGGCTAAATTATAGATATAATCATGTTCTTAAATCTTATTATGAAAACTAAAAATAATTGGCAGATATGCTTTAAAAGGTCCAAGACAGGGTGCAATTTTCTCGCTTAAATCAATATTTAAAACATATATAATAGTGTTGATGGTCAAGCAAGACACAAAAAATGTTTACCTGGAAGATTATTCACAAAAGTTTTGCTATGTAACATGTTAATAACATGCAATACTTATAATTGGATAAATCATTATATATTAATTTTACGTTTTTCAGAATGCTGACTTGTATCATTCAATGTTCTAGAAAAGGATGTTACCGGTCTTCAAATTTCACGAAAATTTCAGCATATAATTTATATATGTGTAGCCTAATTTGAGGTTAAAATTATAGGTTGACAAAACCTGGAACGTGTTAAAATTAAAAATCAAACATGTGGTTACGCCATTATGGAGCTAAAATTTGGGGTCATCTGCAAAACAAATGATAATCAGCTGAATTTAATATTACAGCTACCAACAATAATGCAATACAAAAATGATGGGTGATCATTCTAGATTATTTTACAAACAAACAGAACTAGGAAGAGACTCTTATGACGGTTATGGGCGACTTTAATCACACATACCCCTATATTCAGACCCCTCTAATATAAAATGGTGTATTTAATAATTTTAAGTAGTTTAGAGAAAATCTAAACTACTTATGAAGTGGCCATGCACCAAGCAAGCAATATGCATAATATTATAAAAATCGGTGCGTGGGCAGAACCCTATGTAAATTTCATATACCGTGAGACCACCCCTTTCAATAAGTGTCAGCATTAAAACACCTTGTTTGGAACCAAACAACAGGCCATACCTTTACTTATTTGCAAGATTTCCTTCAGGGATTTCTTAATGATTATCGTTGAAATACTGCGATTATCAGATATAGTTCTTGTACATAATTTTCTATGCGTATAATGCATATCAGTGTTTTAAATCAAGAATGTTGGCCAAAGCATTTGAAGACTAATTGTAGACCAGTGCATTTTTCATCGTTAAAATTCAGGTACGTCCATCGGAAATCTCACATACAATTAAAATACCACTGCATGATCTGTTCCACAACAGTACAACACATCCCTATTATTTTTAATGTTTCTGTGAGTATTTTGGCTAATCAAACATAAGATTTGATCAATGCTGTTGTTTCAGCGTTGCCTGTGTTAACGCCATTTTTCTTTTCCAAGCAGCGCGAGTGGTCATACATTTTCTCCAATAACAAACCAAATCGTCGACATAATGCTTAAAAATTTAAACTGAGATGACAACATGATACTGTATTACAATGCCTTAAACTGATTTAGCTTAAGTTTTGGTTTATAATACGATTATTATTGGTGTGTTCTTCAACGCCACATAACTTCAGAATTGTTAAAAAATTGATGTGCCCCGGGTAGCGAAACCTAGGTTGCTATGGACACCATTTCATGAGCGCTGCGCAAGATGTCTTGAAAAATATTGTCAACACGAAATAAGGAGACTTTGTTTCCTTATAATAATGCATCAAATATTAGATAAATGCTGTAATATTCAATCAGGAGCTAAAGTCTACGAACTTAAATCCCAACCCTCGTACTTACTTACTTACTTACTAATGATGTTAGTGACATAGACAGTAGACGTGATAGATATATAACTCCATCAAAGTTTTATAACCATGCCATACCGTCAAGAAAAAATCCATTCTAAGATTTCGCCAGACTAAGTTCCATCAGGAAAACAAGTCCGTGTAAAGTATATCCCCTCAAACCCCAATTTTACATAGTAAAACTGGGATATGCAGGGGTATACCTGTTTTTCTTATTTCTGCTCCAAAACATAGATTGTGGGTACTCGTTAGAACCGCCTCGCCGAGGCAGTTCTAACATGTACCCACAATCTATGTTTTGAGCAAAAATAAGAAAAATATCAAACTTTTTCTCCTCAAAATTTTCATTTTTTCAGACCTTTAAAAATCTAAGTTTTCGTAATATTTTGCCGCAGTGTCGTAGTAACATTCCTTCAATTCTAAATCTGCAATTACTGCAAAGTATCACCAATGTACGTCAGGTGGCTTCTGGAGGGTAAACCAAATACCCTTCTGAATTTTTTTAACCCGTCTGTTCATGGCATGCGGCTAAAGAGAAATGTAATGTTTTTTTTTTTTTTTTTTTTTTTTTTTTCTTGTTTTTTTTTTTTTTTTTTTTTTCAATTGTAAAATGTCAGAAACCATATGAAACAAACAAATGCCCAATGTTCATTCGATGAGATTCATTAAATTTATTATCAAAATGAATTTGAAGATCAGTACACATTTTTCTCGTAGTTTGGTAAAACACTCCACATCTCTTCCACCGCTTTAATCTCCTCCGGCTCTGTGCTTAGATAATCCACACACTCCACATTCCACACTCCAACACCACGGAGGTCAAGGTCAACCGCTGTGTAGTACTTCAAGGTCAAACTCTGTGGGTCATCGTACCAAAGTTGATGAATAGAGCCACTTGAATCATTCTAGAATAATAATAATAATAATAATAATAATAATAATAATAATAATAATGATATTTGTAATAATAATAATAATAATAATAATAATAATAATAGTAATAATAATTTTATTCCAAAAGGACAACATTTATTAAAAAGCTTGCCTTCTGGGGTCAAGTCAGGTCCGTCGCAAACAGGTCTATACCAGCATACAAGTAAGAATATTAACGTAGTAAGGTGTATATATAAGAATGCTACAGGCTTAAAATTTACAAGGAAACATTTTGGTTTAAACAATATCTATTATTAGAGAAACAATAATATATACATGTATAAAATTTCATGTTGAAACAGTATTAGACATTTGCGTATTTGTGTGATTCTGTGCCTTTGTTTTACAGTTGGTTAAGGTCAAGGGCTGTTCCCC
Organism: Rugalucina vietnamica; assembly: GCA_964017185.1. Lineage (NCBI taxonomy): Eukaryota > Metazoa > Mollusca > Bivalvia > Lucinida > Lucinidae > Rugalucina > Rugalucina vietnamica. The sequence continues at coordinate 9,640,404 of OZ024883.1, forward strand.
GTAGAATCGGTAAAAGCGTTCCATTGAGTTTAAATGACCGTTCCATAACTACATGTATATCAGCCGCACATTTTAGAATTGTCTTTATATGAGCCGCGCGTGGGAAAACCAACCATCTGCATATGCGAAAACAAAGGCGCAGATCAGCTTCGCAGTAACTGCGAAGCTGATCAGCGCCTTTGTTTTCGCTACTTGGATAGTACAGTTCCTCTTCTACTTAAATCCGAAATTTCAAGCTTCTAGCTCTTTTCTGTGCTTGTACAGGCCGGTTTGTGTCGGACCTGTTCGGAAACCACATTGCTGGTTGCTCAATTATGCCAGATTACCATTTATACTTTACAGGTCTGAAATATGACATAAATTTACACACAGTCTTTAATTCATAGAATGTCTTTAAATTGAAAGACTTGTGAGTTTATAGATTTAAAGACTAAAACGAAAAATGAGCAAAAAGTCTGAAATACGGAAAAGTCGCACTGATTCACAAATGTGATCTGCTTTATTAGATGAGCAGTTTCATAGTGCAGAAAACTGACAATACATAGTTGGCTTAACATTGAATAATTGAAGAAATAAATAAGTGTTTTGATATACGAACAGTTTCTTCCTTATACTATAACTCAACAGCTGATAACGATCGCGTGACATACTTCGCCAGCAATACTAGTCGAAGGGACACTACCCGACCAGGAATACATATAGATATATTTTTTGTATTTGTTCTCGTCAATAAGGCCACATTTTTATACGAACTTTACACAGCGAATATTGCATGCGTATAGGACAATCAGTTACGTTAAATAAAGAATTCGTTTTTTCTTGGCACTCCAAAATTTAAAGAAATACTGCAGAAGTCTTTAAATCTAAATCTTACTAGTCTATAGATTTAAAGACAGTCTATAAAATTGCAAGTCTTTAAATCTAAAGACGAAATGCCAGCTCTTGGACCTAATAAATGTACATAATAATTTGAAAATTTAATATAAACATTTACATTTCTTATGCAAAGTTCATAATTAAACGAACAAAATCGTGTCACGCGACGTCACATGGAGATCAAACGTTCGCAAAAAAAAAAAAAAAAAAAAAAAAAAAAAAAAAACATGGCTCTCACGGATGAAGAAAGAAAGAAAGATGTGAATGTGATTGGACGTTGTAAGCGCCATGTCATCATCAATGCCGTTCTGCTGTTTGAACACATAGTGTGTGTAAATTCTCTGCTTATACATGTGATCGCCTTGATAAGTTTTCAAAACGAGATAGAGAGAAATTAATGTAAATATAAGCAAAGAGTTTAATTTTTCTGAGGTTCATGGAGTTATGAACCGCAATGGGTCGCTACCAAAGTTTAAATGAGCCCTTTTGGTGTTCATTAACTTTGCCTGGGTTATAGCTCAATGAAAATCAAAAATGAGATTCATTTCTTAAATGAACTATGTTGCAATTTAAAACATGTTTTGGTAATTTCATTATTCATTACCAAGAGCTTTAGCAAACAATAACAAAAAAAGAAACTTAGCATTTAAAATATTAGACATATTGTTATTGTTGAGTAATCTTTCCATGTAAATCTGGCGCATAACATGTAGACAGACAGCGAACTCATGAGATGTATTTGAATACCCTTAACAAATATTATGTAATTTCAATGCAGCATGGTAACAGGTGGGGGTCTAGCTAATTTCCCGCCGTTTTATATCACACCATGAAATTGTTATCATTGATATCTCTGCTTCGATTTTTGTTTAATATTCATATGCTGTTATGTTCATGGTAGTGAAAGCTTACGCCGATTCAGTAAGTTGAAGTTCAATGTACAACAACAGCCAAACTTCCACACGTTTAAAAGAGAACACCGACTGAAATATTATTCTTGCATTGGTATCTATGCACATATCTGTTTGAAGCCGTTATGATGTCAATAGGTCGAAAGCCGTGTTCAAACAGCAAAACCCATGTACAAATCATGAAATTCACGTGCCGTTTGAACATGGGTTTTCGCCGACGTCATTGGTCAATGCGACGTGACGTCCACTGTGTTCCGTAGAACCAAAATGGCCGACGATGAAGAAGCTCCGTGGTTTTCGGTGAGTTTTTACGTTGTTAATGTTATTTTCAAAAGATTTTAAGTGAATTAGTGTGGAAATGTAAGAAGAGCGATCAACCATGTTTTGTTTCAGTGATCAAACCTTTATTCGCTGGATCATTCGGAAGGGTTTGAACACGCAATGTGTGAACACTGAAAACCATGGTTGATCTATATGTTAAAAGAAAATCATTCCGAAAGTCAATTAATCAGTAAATCAACCAGTCAAACATTCAATTAAAAAGTCGGAAAATCAATTCAAGTAATGAATCGATCAATTAACTAGTCAGGCATGCAATTATCAATCAATCAATCAATCAATCAATAGAGTTATCAATTAATCAAACAAGCAATCATCCAAAAAGTCAATCCATTAATTTATTATTCAACCTGCCTAACATGCACTCAATCTTTTTTCAAAATTAATCAAGCAAACAGTCAATCAGAAATTCAATAACTAACTAAGGCTAACTAACTAAATAAATAAATATTATATATGATCAGTCAATCTATCAGTCAGAAAATCAATCAATCTATCAGCCAGAAAATCAATCAATCAATCAATTTATAAAACGAACAATCAGTCAGAAATGTAATCAAGTCAATCAGTGTACTAGCCGTGCATGTAGTAAATAAACGAATCAATCAATCAGTTAGTGAATCAGGAAACAGCAAATGAAATAAAGTTAAAACATACCTTGTAGTTACAGTACGGACTGAGTGCTGTATCATCCCAGCGTCTCCCAGAGGTAGAGTTCTTGAGCAATCTGATCACGTCATAATAATTGACTCCTTTTCCTACTGCATCACTGCAGTTGACTCCACGGAAAGGCACTGGTTCTATTAGACATTCATTATCCTGCAACGTAAAATAATATGAAAGATGCAAGGTTTGGAATTTAGATGGACTTTTTGTATCTGGTTATTTCATAGCAATTGCTTTACCATGGCTTTGCTGAATAAAATATTAGGAAAATCGCATCAGGAAAACATGTCCATGCAATATGTACCCCCTTAAACCCCACTTTTATATAGCAAAACTGGGGTATGAAGGGGTTTACCTATTTTTCTTATTTTTGCTCCAAAACATAGATTGTGGGTACTCGTTAGAACCGCCTCGCCGAGGCGGTTCTAACGAGTATCCACAATCTATGTTTTGAGCAAAAATAAGAAAAATATCAAAATTTTTCTACTGAAAATTATCATTTTTTACAACTTGAAAAATGTCTGTATATTGCATGGGCATGTTTTCGTAATGGCCTTATCTGCCAATATTCTACATTTGAAGCATTTATCCAAAATCTGATATCCCTCTTATAAGTGTTATCCCAGTAAGAATTATTATTAATAAGGCATAAAATGCATATAAATTCAACTATTACCCTTGTTGTGCTAGTTTGAATGATTTTGCTCATCTCAGTTTCCATTTTCAGAACTCTTAGTTTAGTATGAATATCTTCTCTGACACAGTTGCATGCGAAAATGAAGAAAGGTCTGCTGATTACAAGTGTAAGCTTGTATAAAATCTTAGCCCGATAATAACACTAATTAGTAATTAACAACAACAACAACAACAAAAAAAAAAAAAAAATAAAAAAAAAATAAAAAAAATAAAAAAAAAAAAAATAAAAAATAAAAAAATAAAACAAAAAAAAAAAAACAACATAATAACCTGTACACCAATATAACACTAACCTGTGTTAGCGCCAGACAACGGTAGCTGTTACCAAACCAAGGAACGCCAAGAACAAGTTTGTCAGCTGGAATACCCATATTTATGAACTGCTGTAATCCTAGAACGAAACTTTGTCAATTGGAGTACATGTATATTATATGAGGTCCCTCTAGATCTGTTGCAAAATAATGTTATAATATCAACAAGTAATGAAACTGATTGCACATCAATATAAGAAACAATCGTAGAATTCATTTTCAGTATTTTTAAAACTTTGCTTTACAGTCTTAAGTACAGCCAATACGCTTTGATTAATCTTCTTTACATGTTTCAGCGTCATGCGTGCGTGCGATAAAACGGTCGTACTTCCATAAAATGTCAATAAAAAATTTCCCTACCCCCCAAAAGGTGATAAATAATTTGTCATGAAGTTATTTGTATTTTCATGTTTAAATGCACAAACAAGGCGCTCTGTCAAAAGAAGAGACTGTTTCAGCCGGCCCAAACCAAAAAATGCATTGAATAGATTCCTATGGACGAGTACCCCTTTACCTATGGCATTTTTCACATAATCGTCATTTCGTCCTGCCTTACATGTTCGAGTTCCTGACTCTGTTCAGCATATGCCATGATACAAAGAAAGTCAGACCCACCGCCATTGATTCCGACGCCACACTTTGACCAATTTTAGCCTGGCGTCCCTTTTGTGAGACATAGGCAAACAGTATAGCCCCAGATGTGACGCCGCAGAACGCGGCGTCCCATCTGGGGCTATTCTGTTTGCTTAGAGAATTTTCATCGAAAAATTTAACAAAATTTAAAAATCACTCCTAACACCCCTAAAAATGAAAGTGGACTCATCCAATTGATAATGATGGACGAATCCATTCGTCAAATATGGGTTAATCAAGTAAGTACCCCTTTACCTGAGGCAGTTTTCACATAATCGCCGTTCGGACCGGCTTTGCACGTTCCCAGGATCTGACTCTGTTCAGCATATGCCATCACAAAGAGAAAGTCAGAACTACGAGCCAGTGCCTTGTAGTCATAGCAACGAAGATCGATACAGGCTGGTGACCAAGCGACATCTACGGAAACCTATAAACAGAGGGTCGTTTGTACTGTTAACTCTAATCTAAGACGGTAGTATTAACGTACAGATGTACCAATATGGACTCTCTGGACATAGGTCGATAGTCTCTCGAGTTAAATACTATGCCTTAAATACTATGACTTTAATAAGACTATATAATTTTTTATCAGGTTATGAGGTTTTTAGAGGATATAGACGACTCTATAGATAAGGAACAAATACCACACTATTCATCAGAAATGATTCACTGGTCTTAAAAAATAAATATGATACTGTAAGAACAATTATAGTAGAATGACTTATTATGTAAGGGGCGCCTCATGGTAACTATGCGAAGACAATTTTCATCCATTACCATTAGAGAAGGGTCATAACTCTTGAATGCTGCCGTAGTTCTAGCTACCAGGTCTGTATAGCCGTCCCTCAGTTCCGGCTGATCCTGTAGTATAGCTTCTTCATAGTCAAAGTTAACACCGTCCAGGTAGTAGTCATTGATTTTCTGAAGCTGTTCTTGGATCCAGAAGGTCTTGGCTGTGACATTGGTTAATATATTGGTGGTGACTCTGCCTGTAAAATTCGAACATCATGTTTAAACGCAATTGTTAACATGGAAATTTAATTAATTAATTAATTAATTGATTTATTAATTAATTGATTGAGTGATTAATTAATTCTTACTCAAAAAAAAACTTACTTTAGAATTCTTGGGCACCAAGATATCGTGCAATATATCGTGCAATATACATATATCTGATTATTGTCATGGGATTGTTCTTATATACCGCAAATAGCTTGGTCATATGGAGACGGGACGCCTCAGCCGTAAACCCTGTATAAGAGTAGTTTCGAGCTCACAAGCTCTGGTCCCGGGGTTTTTAAACTTCTTTCATGCTCAACGCAGTTGAGCATAAAATTTCAACTGCTCATAAATGTTGAAATAGTAAAAAAATGTGGAAAATCCAGGTTCAAAACTCAAAAACGAGTAATTTATCCTGCTGATAAATGTTCAAATGCCAAGAATTGTTGGCATTGTTGGCATTGTAACATTTATGAGCAGGATAAATTTTAGTCAGCTAAGTTGAGCATGAAAAAAGTGTTATAACCTCGGCGCCTGGTAACCATGCGAATAATAGCGTTTAACCACTTCGTAACTGTAGTTCAGAACAGAACAGCTTCTTCAAACGCACACTACGTACCAATAGTCATAGCACGTGCACCGTATTTATGCGCGTGACAGACAACATTGATGTCAAGATACTCCACCATGACAACGGTTGTGACTTTGTTCCAGTTATAGAATTTCCAGGCATTGCTCTTTGGCCTCAGGGAGAACACAAATATCTGAAAATTGTAAAACAAAACGACGAAAATAGCTAAACAGGAATAAAAACGAAAAAAAGAAAAAGAAAGGATGACGATAATGGATTAGTCCGTTTAGTCGTATCAATCTTTTGCATGTCAGTTCTTGGCACTCAACAGATGTTTTTGTTCTTAGAGAACAGAACAAATCAGGTAATTTAGATGATGCTTTACGCCCCAGATAACAATTGTTCAGACATGTCTTGAACGGAGCCAAAATTTCAGTTTCACATTAAAAAGTATAATATATTTATCATATTTTGCCTAAGGACTCACTCAGTGGCATTTATAGGTGTCGAACTTCCCAGCTCTCGCTTCGGAGCCCGACGCCCTACCACCCCAGCGGGCACATGACGTCAGAAAGACGTCATATCGACGTCGATGCGACGTCATGACGTTGCATCGATGTCGATCTGACGTCATTCTGACGTCATGTGCCTGCTGGGACTTAACAACTACGCCCACCTTAGTATTTTATGCTTACCTCTTTTCTGGTCGTGTCCTTTATCCTTTCACAGAACCTGGACTCCTCGCACGGGCATGCTCTTGCTCTTGAAACATCAGTCACATGGAAAACATATAACGCAAATAACAGCGAAAAAACGCGGAACCGCCAATAAACCGTACCGGCTTTCATTATGATCATTGCAGCTCAAACTGGTTGTATACATGTTATAATGACCACGGCCCGTATAGCATACACATTGCATACACATATATGCATATGCCTACATACTGTTCATCAGTGGTTATGGTGGAAATCAATACGAACTAATTATGACCATTTATTTTAAACTGGTATAACTTAATTGTGAGAGCCAGTATATTATATGTGACTTCAACGTCAATTTATGCACATGTACCAAATATCGTTTTTCATTGCACTGGATTGTCAGGATATGTGCACATACATGCTTTCTTCAACGCCCATGAAGATAGGTCATGAATTTTCAATGAAATTGTAGTTTGTTTCTTTTTTTTGTACGTCTATCCATTTTCCTCCGCTGATAGCTGCACTGAGCAGCTAACAACGGGTAACCTGATTTCGGGATGCTTGGGCAGGAACAGGGTAGCATAATTTAACTGATCTATGACCGTCCCAACATGACCTTACCTGTTGACCGTGTATGTAAACTAAAATACCAATACAATTAAGCAAGCAAGCAAACAAACAAACACTTTAGATACGTCAATATTTACTCCAGTAAAATTGTGGGAGGACGAAGGTCAAACTGAAACGGATGTCCACCCCATAGACCCCACATTACTGAAAAAACAGTATTCGCTCTAATAAAAGCTCTGTGTGTTTAACGTTTTCAAAATAATATAACATGCTTTTAGCTTGTACGTGAACGCACAATTTTAAAGCTTCATTACTCAAGTTATTATTTGTCCGTCTGTAATTTTGGATATCTTGTGAAGACTGCCATCATGAATCTAAAACTTCATGATAGCAAAAGGCAATATATTATATATTAGCGAAATTGAGCCTCATATTTTGAAACAAAGAAACCCATTACTTGGTTAATTTCTAATCGTCCAACTTTCGCAACAAATAAACCGCCTTGTTCAGCGCATCTTCCGGTGAATATGCCAATACAACATGTTCTAATCCACCTGTCCACGTCTGCATATACGAAGTAATCTTTTTATTTACTGGATCAATTATAACATGCGGTATACCTAGGAGAACGCAAAGAATATGACCATGCAGTCGGTCTGTTATCACGACACGCCCACGTTGTAGAAACAGCAATCCATTGGCTGCCATCAGAAACGAATTCTCCAATTGGGAACTTCCTTTCGGTGTTTTCCATTTGCGCCAATTGCCTATGATAACATTGTGATTTTGGCTCCTAGCTGGAATGTCGTACTTCGTTGATGCTTTATCGTGTCTACGAAGCCACAGAATGTCATGTGTTGGTTTCATGAAACGTTGAACTCTTCCTATCTGGAAAGCCATATCAGGCATAAGGTAGCATCTTACACTTGGGAATAGCTTTTTACCTAAATTGTATGAATTTCTATCTCTATACAGAAATGTTAAATTCTTATGTTTCGCATACACATCTTGAAAAAGCCTTGTTACGTTTATAGTAACGTTCTGCCACACACTCTGTGGAAAGAGGATAACCTCAAAGTCCGGAAAACTTTCTAGCACAAGTTTCCGATTGAAGTCTTCAAATGCGTATGCCAGTAAGTTACCACCACCTTGCATAAAAATGACCAATTCGTCTGTGCTGTATTTCGTACTTAGTCTTTTGGAATACTCGACCGCTTGCCTTTTACATCTAGTTGCGCATTGAAAAATCAGTTTCAGTCCGAGTTTTCTTATGATTGTAATTTCCCCAACAGTTATAGCAGGGTCTCCTTTGTTTTCAAAAGCTGCAAAATTAAACAACATTGCATATTTAAATTTGCCCACTAAAGATTGCAACATCTTGAACTGTATCCGTTGCGACTCGTCTATCACTTCCTTGTTTGTCTTTAATAAAGGAGTCAGTTTATCAACAAGGTGATTGTCCACAATGAAATCACGTTGAAAGTAGTCATCCAGAATTCCAAATTTATTGAAAACAGCGACATCCTGACGATCCTGGAAATTATGGGCAGCATTTTGAAACCCTTCGCCAAGCGAGCGATTTGATACCTGAATGCACTTTTGAGTACCGTGTCGTTGAGGGTGCATAATAAACAATAAAATAATCGCCACTAATGTCCCATAAGCTATAGTGTAAATCACAAATACTCTTGATTTTACGTTCATATTCCACGTTCATATTACGAGCCCACAGCATAAAATGAAGTAACATGCACTCAAATGAACCCATATATCGATGAAATATCTCTAGGCAAAAAGAATTGTCCCAGATGGGAGACCGCGTTCTGTTGCCTATGTCCCATGAAAAGGACGCCAGGCTTGAATGAGTTAAAATAAAAGGTCCAGAGACCACTTTCTCAAATTAAATATATGCTACTGAAACCTGTTCCCAATTCAAGAAAATTGATCTCACCGATGTTGTAATGAGGGTCATGTTAGTACAGTACACGGATCAATTATTTTTGTTATATTGTAACATTTCAATACTTTAGACATGTGCTATTTGCTTGCCAATTAGATTAAGTATTTCGGCAAACAATTAATTTTAGAATTCCATGGCCGATATAAGACTTACTAAAAAGTTTCTAAGAAAGGTGAGGGTTGAAAAAAGCTTACGTATTACTGTCAAGTTATGCTTCCCGTCGTTGTTGCGAGTTGAATGTGTGTTCGTAAGAATGTGCACGTTCATCAAATGCTCGGATGCGCTGTCAGTTCTGCTTCACCATAGGTCACTGGCGTAAATCAATCTTCTATGTTCGCCCAGCTGAATCGCCACAGAACAACCATAAAACGTCATTCGTGCCACTGCATATACTATGTTATTTGAAAGAGTACCTCTATGCTTAAGTGAAAAAGTAAAAAAAAGAAAAGGAAAATGACAAATCAATTACAAGCATGTCATTGGCTAAATGTAAGTTTATTACTCATTATTAGTAAGTATATATGGAAAAAATTTAGATACATGTAGAAAAATAATATATAAAATCCCTATGTGTTTCTTCTGTATTGTGGACATAAGGGAATCCTTTGAACAACATACTTTTGTAACAAACTGTCTGTCGTCTCACATCTACCAAGGAGTACTATGTTCACATTATGAATATCCATCCATTGTTTGACCCAAACCAGATCGCACGTACAATCCATACCAACTTCTGTAAAATCAATCTCCTTAAGGCTCGTCAAACTATTAATCGTCGTTGGGATTACCGTTAACTGAGTAGATGACAAATCCAACATTTGGAGAGAATTCAGTCCATTGAAAGCTGACATGGATACATATTTCAGAGGATTTCCTCGGAATGAAACTGACACTAGATTTGGTAAATTATCCAGATCGTGGCTTTCGAGAGATCGAATATCGTTCAAAGAGAGGTCAAGGTCAATGAGACCGGACAGGTTTGACAGAGCACCGGGTACCCGCTTTAGTCCACAGTCGCTGAAACTTAGAAATATCAGCTTGCCATTACCAATGGACTGGATTGCGGCTTCAGTTACATACAAGAAATGGTTACCAGCCAAACTGAGATTCCTCATATTCACTAAATATTTGATTGCGTCTGGGAATTTTGAAAGATTGTCGTATTCAAGTACAAGTGTTTCAAGTGTGTCGCCAATATCAGCGAACACAGTTTCTACAATTATATCATCACCATTAGGTATTGAGTTGTGCTTAATGCTTAGTTCTTTCATTTGAGTAATCCTTCCTATTTCTATAGGCAATTGCAGCAACTGTGTCTTTTCAATGGACAAGGTCTGAAGGGTTTGCTCAAATGCCTTGAATGTCAATACTGGAAGATGTTGTGTAATAGATCCCGATACATACAAGTTCTTTAATTGCTGAAGGTGATTTAAACTACCAGGCCAATGTACAAGGAAGACTGGACTTCCAAAATGTAAGGTAGTTAATGATTTACCAAGAACTCTCATAACGTTATCACTAAATCCATCAACTAAGGTACCATTAATTGTTCTCAAACCATCTATTGGATTATAAGATACATCCAGCATTTCAAGGGTCGATAACACTGCAAGCGCCTCGGGAACAACTTGCAATCTGTTATGCTGCAAACGAAGTACTTTTAGGTGCTCAAGTCCATGAAAAGCACGCGTATCAATAAACTTTATTTTATTGTATTCAAGAAACAGATGAGTCACATTTAAATTAACAAATGTGTCATTGTGGATTATTTCAATTTCGTTTGTTCCAATAGCTAGCGTATTCAGCTGATCAGGCACTCGTGAGAAAATAGGAACGTTCTGCAATCGTCTTGCCTCACAGTTGATTATTCCATATACACACGAACACGGGGCTTTTGCAGGACACGACCCATGCGTATAGAAAACACATCCGCTGATCAGTATCAACACAAAAGCCTGAAACAGAGAAATACGTTATACCATTTTCTCTTTTCATTTTTCGCTGTTCATTATCACTGAAATATCATTGAAGTTCAGAAACTAAATTTGTTGAATAGTGTCGTGACATGCCTAAATATTACTTAACTCATATAAGCCAGGCGTCCTTTTTGTGGGACTTAGGCAAACAGAATAGCCCCAGATGTGACGCAGCAGAACACGGTGTCCCATTTGGAGCTATTCTATTTGCTTAGAGAATTTTCATAGAAAAATGGAATGAAATTTGAAAATCCTACCTGAAGCCCCTAAAAATGAAAGTGGGCTCACCCAAATGATAATGATGGGATAATCCATTCGTCAATTATGGGTTAATATATTTATTGTGGATACTCTTGGTACTTTGACTGAAACATCAAAGTGAGACATGCAAGTACAGCTTAATTATTAATAAGATTTCTAGCAGAGCTGAAATTGCCAAGTTTCCATTTTTAGACTTAAAACAAATGGTTAATATAAGCTTTGCTTTACCCCTGTAAATCCCAATTTTACTGTATGAAAGTGGGGTTTTAGGGGGTAAATTTTTCATAGTCATGTTATCCTGATGCTTTAACAAAGCTACTTAGCGTTTGTACCTGTTGTAAGATCATTGTATTCGTTTGCGTCGCTAGACCATGCAGTCTTCTGTAATCTATGATAAATATAAGGTCTTAAAATAATCTGAAAATCATTCATGAACTGACAAATCATTTGATATCCATACAACCTTAAACATTACGCAGTTTATGTTTCTAATTAAACGTTTCAATGAAAACGTTGTGTAAGATAAGATATTCTTTGGAATCTAAAACACACACAAAATACTTGAATCGTGATTAGCCTGCATCCTCGGGCAGATTTTAATTAAGAAGATGTTTCAAACTTTGTACATCGGTTTATCATATCAAAATATCTTATCATGTAAAAAAGTATTAAATTAATAAACAAATTTCAATTAAGAAATAGTTTTACTTTACGTTGAATTATCGTGATTAACGCGGGATGTTGGAGGGCAGATTACAATGTATTAATTCACGACGGCGCAGCCGGATTGAATTAAATATCGCATCTGCCCGACAACATCACGCGTTAATCAAAGATAATTCACCGTAAATGGAAATTATTTCGATTCTAACACGACTTCCAAAGAAATGCTTACATTTCAAAATGTTTCCAGTAGACTCATTCTCTGCGGACATAAATGTTTACATGTATGTGCGACGTCACAAAAGACGCCACCTTACGCGCGTAATTTAGTTACAGACTCAGTTAATTATTGTTTACTTGCAAACGGTGACGTTTCCATTAGGTTCAAGGGAAAGACGATAACGTCGTGTTAGAATAATAATGAAAAAAATATTTTTTGAAATTAAATGAGCTTTCAAAAAACTCAAAATGCTTATGTAAACTCTTGGATTCCAAAATACTTGATCAAAATTTCATATATATTACAAGTTAACGCACCTGTTTGTTCGAGTTGGTCAACGACTGAAATGCATTTAACATAGTATAAATGCGTGTTTAAATCCTTTTAAACGTTGATGCAGTTTCCGCATAATAATGCAGTCAAGGTAATATATTAGTGTAGGCGAAAGGAGCATTCACGCCTAAAGCTGATTTTTAGAAGTTTTCCCTAACATTCTTTGGGAGGCAAAGGAAGCAGGAAAGTATCGTATGATGGTCATAAACGAACAGTGACATAAACCAATCCTTTCATGAAATGTATGACTCTCATGTACGACGGAACTTTACTCATAAAACCCAGATATTGAACAAGTCAATTTCGACAAATTAATCTTGAATTCAGCAAAATTGTGACTCATCAGACGTAAGGATGGATGTCCAGTAAAGTCACACAGAATCCGTTGTACCAACGCTGACTGAACGCTTTTGGAAGTGTTTAATACTGACTACTTTACGTGCAAGTGTGTTAAAGGGCACTTTTGCTTCCGGGTGGCAAGAGTTTATTACCTGGGATTATCTGTTGAGATTTTAAGTGGGCGTGGCCTGAGTCCCGCTTAACTACTTCCTGTAATTCATAATCTGCTGATATGATTCATACCAGTCAACCATTATCATAATTGCTGCACAATGGTAGTGTCAGCAGTGGTAGAAAGTAATAAATGTGTATGGGCGTTGTGAAGAAAATACTGAATCAAAGCCTACATATCCCAGTTTTATTAAAATTTCTTTAATGTTACAAGTTTCATACAGGCATTTAACCAAAAGGTGATTCGTTATACTGTGGACATTGAGGGAGTCTCATATCAATGTAGCCCTGAACAGGATAGTCCACTGTTTCACAATTTCCCTTGAAAAAAATCTCCGTTCCAAGTCGGGTTGTCCATCGTTTGATCCAATACATATCGCATGTGCAATCTATGGGTGAATTTGTGAAGTCTATTGTCTCAATACTGTATAAATTTAATATCGCTTTTGGTATGTTTGTGAGTGCTGTATTTCTTAAATCAAGGTATGTCAACGATGGTAAAGCAAAGAAAGCTGTCCTTGTTATGTATGAAATTGGATTTCCGCTTAACGAAATTGATGCCAGATTCGGTATGTTTGCAATATCACCTCTTTCCAGAATCCGAATATTATTGTCCGATAAATCCAGTTCTTCGAGGCTAAGAAGTCTTGATAATGCACCAGGAGGTCTATTCAGACTACAGTTCCGCAATATTAATATTCGAAGTTGTATACTCCTTAAAGCGTCAAAGAATTCATCGGTAAGGTACTGCAAAGGATTTCCTGCGAGACTTAGATTTTCCATTTTGATTAAAAGTTCAAAACCTTCTGGCGATCGAGTAAGGTTGTCATTCTCTAGAGCAAGAGTTTCAAGCGTATCACCTATGTCTGTAAAGACGTTTTGTACAACAATATCATTTCCATGGAGTATCTCATTATGCCTGATGTACAACTCTTTCAAATGTTTAAGCATTCCAATGTCGTGTGGTATTTGCAGTAGCCTTGTATTTCCAATCGTAAGTTTTTCTAGCGTGTTTTCAAAACTAGCAAACTGTCCAGGTGGAATATAACTAATGCCTTCACTCATACCAGATATATGCAATTCATTCAGTTGTTGGAAATGGTAAAGTGTTCTCGGCCAGTGCAGTAATGCTCGTTGATCTCCAAATTTAAAGCTTGTTACGGTCTTGCCAATGACAGCTGCGACGTCGCCTACGAAACCTTCAACAATTGTACCGTTTCTGGTCATCTCTCCGTCTATAGGATTACACGAAACATCTAATTCCTTAAGATTAGTAAGGAAATATTTAAGAGCATTTGGAAGAATTTGTAGTCTATTGTGTTGAAGGTAAAGATGCTTCAGAGTTTCAAGACCTTTGAATGCAAAGTCATGTATTGAACTGATATTGTTATGATCAAGATATAGCGTAGTTATATTCAATGCGGAGAACGCGGCGTATTCTATGTTTGTTATATAATTGTTGCTCATTGTTAGCGTGTGAAAATTTCCTGGCTTTGGTAATAGGTCTGGGACACATGTAAGATTTTGTCTTTCACAGTTTATTATTCCACCAGAACACACGCAGGGGGAGGGAGCTGGGCATGTACTAATAGATACGTTAGGACATAACGCCTCCGTTGAAAGTATTGCGTTGAGACAAGTCAGTATCAGCAGCTGCAAATGAGAAACATTTAATATTGTCAAAATTAAACCAACGTATTCAGTTGACAAATAGCTAATACTTGGCTGTGTAACTTGTTCCATATACAGCATTATGCGCCTGTTCCTGATCTTTGCCTACTTGTACTTTTTTAGTAAAGAAAACTTTTATACGTCAAATCAAGACATTGACTTTCAATTGTTCGTTCTTTCGTTAGTTCGTTTTGTTTTAGCTGATATTCCGGCTAATATGCGCAATTGATTTTCCTACACTCCCGCCCGCGTATTTGTACTCCATTTACGCGTATTACGCGAGTATTACGTGAGTATTACGTGCGTAAGGCCAATTACGCGCATTTACGCGTAACATGCGCATATTTACGCGTAACATATCTCATTAATATTCATAAGCAGAGATAAATGCGTCGATACGCGTAAGGTTCAGTCCTTACGCGTATGAAGTATCGCCCAATCAGACTGGCAATACGTTTACGCGTATTTACACGTATCATACGCGTAACGACAAGGAGTATAAAAGCTAAAGTACCTAACGGTTGATTTTATCATTCAATCAAAAATAAACAATGTGCAAGTTTTATGGATTTTATTGATGTATCGTTATCGTGAAAATGGCGTGACTTTATTCTAGTTATTGTCAAATTGTTTTATGTTTACATGGGGTTTAAAGTTTACAGATTCAAGAAGCATAAAACTTACCCAATAACTGTCATCATGTCAACATTCAGCCTTCAACTGGAGTGAAAATTCATGCGTGACTAAGTGACTTTCACCTGTAGGTAACCATGTTCAGTTCTGTTCATTTTTTTTTCATTGTCGTTTAGTTCCCCCTCCATTTTTAGAGGCATCACCGTACGGTATACGGCATGTTAGATTTTCGCTTGTTTTCCTACCACGTCTCTTTCTTATTTATAGATATTCAATTATTATTTAACAGAACTCGAATGTTTTCTTCTTCAAAATAAAAACCACAAGCAAATATAACAGAAACTTGGTGTTCGTCCAGCTACCGATCTGGGGATGAAGCTTTAAAAATATTTCTCACGGATGTTATTTCGTACTCATGAATTGTTCGAGCCCTTAATACTGCAGGCCTTAATTTGAACAAGATAAGATATTGTTTTGGTCTAAAGCAAAGTCCGGAATTTTGGTTTAACCATAAAATTTCAAGATTGTTGGCTCATTCATTACGCGTATATTACGCGTATTTTTTTTTACGTAAGACTGTTTTAATCTCGATTGGTTAGAACAATACGTATACATACTTCAAATACGCGTAATGACTTGCTTTACTAATTCACCGCTCATTGGTTAAAGTCATTACGCGTAATGTATGCGCATTACGCGTATCATACGCGTAAGAAAAATTGAATTTTGACTGGCTATTGACACATACGCGTATAAAATAGGCGCGTATTACGCGAGTATTACTCGCGTATGTTACGCGCATTCAATGAGTACAATTACGCGGGCGGGAGTGTATGTGGCAGGAAATCCAAAGCATATATACAGAAATTTAAAGCCTCTAGAATTTGTTGTGGTTTGTAATAAATGGAAATTAAAGCTTTGATTTTTCTGTACTAGGGTTTAGCTTTACCATTAAAGACTTCATTTTGCCACAATAAAACCAGAACACAATCTGAAAAACAAACATAAAAAACTAAGCAAGAAATTAACACACTATTCAAAATTTCCGACCATTTTTATAATGTATTATAAGCTGGTAGATGTGTTGTAGAAGCTTCCCTGATTTAGTAGACCTCTTATGACAAGTGTTGCTTGATAGATTTGGAACGTGTCAAGTATTTCATATGAAGTTTTGTATTAAGGCTCGTCCCCCGTTGACCTAGGCTTTGGTGGGACATAATCCTTACATTATTTTGTATCAATTCAAACATTAGTTAATGCCCGTTTTATAGTATCAATGTTTATTGCACATGAGATGGTCAAAATTATAATTAAACAAATGAGCCACCGCATGGGAAAAAAAAACAATCTGCATAGGCGCAGATCAGCTTCGCGGTAACCACGAAGCTGATCAGCGCCTTTGTTTTCGCTACACAGATTGTACAATTACTCTACTTTCTAAATCCAAAACTACCAGCCTCTGGCAATCTTCTGTGAGTGTACAGCCTGATTTGTGTCGGAACTGTTCAGAAACAACATTGTTGGTTTTCCCACGAGGCGGCTCAAATATGACATAAGATGAGCAATCGTGTAATCTAAGTAAAATGCACTCACCGTATTTTATGTTTCGAGAATTTTTTTTATGTGCACCGACAAATATGATTTTAGAGAAAATTATAGTACGAAATAATCCTCAACCATGCCCAACTTTGTATTATCACTTCTTTTCAGTCTGGTTTCGTTCCCGGGGACTCAACCGTTAACCAACTTATTGACATCTATAACACTTTTTGTAAAGCCCTCGATGATTGTAAGGAAGTTCGAGCTATATTCTGTGATGTGAGCAAAGCCTTTGATCGCGTTTGGCACAAAGGTCTCCTTTACAAACTTAATAAAGCTGGCATTACAGGTCATCTTCTGTCTTGGTTCACAAATTATCTTAGTAATCGGAAGCAGAGAGTAGTTCTCCCAGGAACAAGTTCGAATTGGAAACCAATCAATGCAGGTGTACCCCAAGGGTCTATACTAGGGCCGCTTCTATTTCTTATTTATATCAACGATATTGTTGAAGACATACACTGCAATATACGCCTTTTCGCCGACGACACAAGCCTATATATAGTTGTTGAAGACCCCTTAACAGCATCCCAAATGTTAAATTCAGACATGGCAAAGATCCACCAGTGGGCAAACAAATGGCTTGTTAAATTCAATCCCGCTAAATCTGAATCTATGCTTTTCTCACGAAAAGTTATCAGACCATTTCATCCTCCTATCCTCATGGACAACCAGACTATATCTGAAGTTACTACGCACAAACACTTAGGTGTGACCTTTTCAAATGATTGTACCTGGCACGCCCACCTAGAGCAAATTAAAAAGAAAGCTTGGCAGAGAATTAATATTATGCGCAAACTTAAGTTTCTCCTGGATAGAAAATCACTCCAAACTATATACTTCTCCTTCATTAGGCCATTGCTTGAATACGCGGACGTAGTTTGGGACAACTGTACCGATTACGAAGTCGAAGAACTAGAAAAAATTCACAGGGAGGCTGCCAGAATTGTAACTGGTGCAACTCGCCTCGTGTCAACCGAGCGACTAGACCGTGAAACCGGATGGGATTCCTTAGCCTGCAGAAGAAATAAACACAAAATTATCATGATGCACAAGATGCATAATGGCCTATCTCCTGCTTATTTATCTGCTCTCGTCCCAGCTACTATTGGTGCTAATGTCCCTTATACCTTACGAAACCCAAACAATATTCGAACTGTTCAATGTCATTCCGAACTTTACTA
The DNA here is from genome assembly GCA_964017185.1 of Rugalucina vietnamica. Taxonomy (NCBI): domain Eukaryota; kingdom Metazoa; phylum Mollusca; class Bivalvia; order Lucinida; family Lucinidae; genus Rugalucina; species Rugalucina vietnamica. The sequence goes on from OZ024883.1 coordinate 9,658,687, forward strand.
TAAATCTTTTTTACCTAGTGCAATACGCATTTGGAACAGTCTACCTGAAGATACAAGAAATATGACCAGCACGTCCCTGAAATCCCACCTTAACAGCAACCTAGATCCTCCTCCAAGGTATTACTACGAAGGTCCTAGACTCGCCCAGGTTTACCATAGCAGATTACGAACCAACTGTAGTTCGCTCAACCAACACCTTCATTCAAAAAAGATAGTTCCTAGCCCTCTCTGTCTATGTGGTAGTGTTGAAGACACAAAACATTTCCTTCTCACATGTCCTCTTTATCACAACCTTAGACAAGAGATGCTTCAATCGGTCTCACAGTTTTGCCTGCCTACTCTAAATACACTGTTATATGGCGCTCGTAATATGTCTTTCAATGTTAACAAACAAATATTTAAGGATGTACAAAACTTCGTAATTAAAACGAGAAGATTTCAAACTAACCGTTGAAGATGTCTTATCACGTCTCACGTTTTGCTATATGTGACTGGGACGTCTGTTTGGCGTTCCATGCTAGCTTCTTGTGTACATGCCGAAAACTGACTTTGACTCCGTGTTTTTCATTAATACTTGTGTTCTTTATAAACGACTGAAAAGGTCACCATGGAAGTGCACGTGAATTGCATGTCTACCAATCCCCATGAAAAAGTACGAATATTCATTATTGCCACTACTGTCACAAGAATAAAACAAATAATTGGAACATTTGTTATTCAAATTAAACACAGCTATGTTCCCGAACCATTTACTTGAAATGATCATACAACCTTTTGATAAATGTTGGCAGTATAAGGTATAATTGAAAACTGGCCCTCCGGTGGAGCACCCCCCCCCCCTCCAAATTCAACTCTATTTTATCTTACAAGTTTACAGCTTCTACCAAATCTTATAAGAAGAAATCCACTCCATCCTTATCTAACAATCACAAATTGATTACGTCGTCAATTATTTGAGGGATACGGATTAAAATAAGTCCCTGACTTTCTTCCGAATCCCTTTCGTTCAAATTAGTATATATTGTATGTTATGTTCATTGTGCATATATGTATTTTGAATACGAATAAAATATGTTTAAACCAACTTTGTATTCTATAGAACGTTTCTTTCGCAAAGCACATCAAATTACAGATGTATGAAAGATAAGAATTACTCTTTAAAGTTTGACCTACATTCTTGAAGAACAATGACGTTGAAATACTGCAAGGATAGGATTTTGATTGTCAGTATGAAGCAATTTTGAAACTCAATCAATCCGAAAATTGTTTCCGTGGTGGTACTACATGTACATATATGGACAGTAGCTTCTTTCCCAAATAGGAAACGAATTCTCGTGTCGATTAAACCAGGAGGGTTTGCTAGAGAGACCTGAAACTAAATACACACATCGTCTTTCCTTAATTAGAAAAATACGATCTCTCTTGATAGATTTGGCGGCGCTAGCCTTATAACTTTTCGCTGAAGTCGAGCTTAAATGGTTCAAATGACACATCAGGAAAACATGTCCGTGAAATATATACCCCCTTATACACCACTTTTATATAGCAAAACTGGGGTATGCAGGGGTATACCTATTTTTCTTATTTTTGCTCCAAAACATAGATTGTGGGTACTCGTTAGAACCGCCTCGTCGAGGCGGTTCTAACGTGTACCCACAATCTATGTTTTGAGCAAAAATAAGAAAAATATCAATTTTTTTCTGATGAAAATTTCCAATTTTTACAACTTAAAAATCTCTGTATATTGCATGGGCAAGTTTTCGTAACGAGATCTAGAGATGTTGGAGTACATCGCACAGACATCGTTACAGAATCGGAGGATTGTCTTTAGAGAACGATTTTGGGAAATAACCTGTATCCTGAATGAACAAGAAAACAAGAGTTGCAGGTTTAAAGTCCGTGAGTATACATCAATATTTTGCTAGTAACGACATGGCACATGTTGGTGGGTAGGGGTGGGGTTGGTGTATATGAGCCGCGACGCGAGAAAACCGGTCTTCGGGGTTTCCGACCAGGTCTGACACAAACTGACCTGTACTGTCACAGAAGCAGGCTACAAATTTCGGATTTAAGAAGAAGAGAAATTGTACTATCCATGTAGCGAAAACAAAGGCGCTGATCAGCTTCGCAAGTACTGCGAAGCTGATCTGCGCCTTTGTTTTTGCATAGGCAATTATCCGATTTTCTCATGACGTGGCTCATGTATGAGCTTACCGACCAAACCACACTATCGTTCAGCGTTTGCAGTTCGTCTTGATTTTTATAAAGTCCCTTACACGACTGATAATACTATGTTAATATGTTAACTGAAACAAAAAAATGTTTGGCTTTGAATTATCTATACAAGCTTCGGTATCTCAGATACAATGGTATTTTCAAAATCGGTTTCAAAAGCTGTTTCAAACTTCCTTTTTCTCGCATTGCTAAGTTTAGTGGTTTGAAATTACTAACAGAGCAGATTCCTGATTTGTAAAGAACAGAAATAGCTCGGTAAGTTTTAAACCTTTATATCTTGTTTAACGAGAATTATTTAAACAATTTTAAAAGATGCATGTTTGATTATTTCAAAGATACATTTTCAGTCTCACCGTGTAAATTCCAAAATTACATGTATGCGACATATTAATTCTAGTACCGAAGTTTTCACGCAGTTTCAAAGTCAGTTTTATCGTTTCGGCTGACTTTCATTTTTATTTATATCGACTCTTCGCTTCAGCTTTTAATTAAGAACAATTTTTATCCACTATATTTTGTTTTATACATGCTCCTTATTAAACGAGATTTATGTGACCGATTTTAAAAGATACATGTTTGATTGTTTCAAAGATACCATTCCAATTTCACCATGTAAATTCCAAAATTACATGTATTGAAGTATTCGCGCAGTTCGAAAGTCAGTTTTATCGCTTTTGTCTGACTTTTAATTCTATATCGACTCTTAAACAACAGTCACACATTAGCGTGTAAGTGAAACGCGCGCCGGGCGTGTTGAAAAAATACAAATTTCCACATACGCCAGACGCACGTCGGAGACACGTCCAAGGCGCGTTAAGCGCGCGCTGGGTACGTTTGGTGTACGTCCGGCGCGCGTCGCTAAAAGTCGGCGCGCGTTTCGTGCGCGTTTGGGCTAAATAAAATTTTAAACATGCTTAAAAATTTTCTAGAAGTTGGGCGTGTGTCGGTCGTGTGACCTACACGCTACAAGTACGTTCCACGCGCGTTACAGGCGCGTTGAATACGTTTCGAACACGCCCAGCACACGCCGAGCACACGTTTCAAGCACGTCGTTTACGCTACGTGCGCGGTTCGATTTTAACCGGATGCTGGTTTGGGCGTGGAACGCGCCTGTAACGTGTGCCAAGCGTGCTTGGAGCGCACATGAAACGCATACAGCGCGTCTGTAGCGCGTGCCTAGCGTGTCTGGGACGTACGACAAACGTACTCCAAAACTTTGAGATTTTTAATACGTCCGGCACACGCTTCAGCCACGCGCTAATGTGTGACTGCAAAAGCGAATTAAAGGAAAAAATTAATTTTATACGTCCAAAATCTTCAGCGTGTCGAGATTTTTCATACGCCCGGCGCGCGTTTGGGTTATACGCTACTGTGTGACTGCTGTTTTAGCTTCAGCTTTTTATCGATGTGCAATAAGTAACATTTCATATGTTTATTTAATTTCAGGACATCGCTAATTTAAAATGGTGCAGCTGACATATGTGGTAGGTATTCAAAGCCGGTGTTACATTTTATCTATATTAGAAAAAAATGCATCTTCTTTTATTCTAAGGTTACTCTAAAGTATGTCCTGCTTTATCATTTTATGAGTTATTGTTACAAGCACCGCCGTCACGTTTTATTTTCGCCTTATAATAGAAATGCCCAAATGCTTATACACGTGTCTTCTCAGCTTAGAACGTCTGAAATAATAACCAGTGTATTTGATCTGGATCTTTTCTCAGCACACAAAGCCCGTAAATTTACACAGAGTGGACAGACTATTAACATGTTTTCCAATCCTAGAATTTTCAGTGGGATCATCTAATGTCTATCCGGTGTTGACATTTATCTCACATGCACACGTGTTTCCCTTTGCAGATATGGGCCGTGCTACTCCTTATAGACGTCTCTCTTAGCCAAACGTACCATGATGCGACCGATTGTCCCCTCCCCCCTGGTTCTCCCTGCCATTGTGACAAGAACATGGTTGACTGTCGAGGCCGAAACCTTAGGTCCATCCCAAAATTTGTAAAGAAAAGTGCGTATCTCTTCAAGGAACTGCGGTTAGGGAGAAATTCCATCAATTATATCGGGGACAATGCCTTTGCGAACATCAACGTTACGTCGATTTACCTCGATAATAATGCCATCAGTAACATCCATCCTGACGCGTTTAGTAACGTCAAACTGCAACTTTTAAAACTGGATCTCAGTCACAATAGTCTTACAGATCTTCCCGTAGCCATCGGAAAGTTAAGTAACATAACGTCACTTGACGTTTCAGGGAATCCCATCAAATGCGAAAACTTTTCTAACGACGTTTTGAAAGCTGTTGGTGACTTCATCCATGAGTTTTCGTTCGGTGACAGAACGCTCCGTTGCTGGCCTAGTACATTGCATCATTTACAGCAGCTAACCGACCTTCGTTTCTTCGGAGGACAGATGCAACGATTACCTAACGACGCGTTTCACGGCTTTGAGTGGACACTGGAAAGACTTTTGTTCAAGAACACCAATCTTATTGCCGTTCCGATAGCGCTACAGGATCTTAAAAGCATCGGCGAATTACACTTTGATGACAATACGAACGTCGGAGACGCAGGAATTCTTATTCCAGCTTTTGCCGGCATGACTTCCAGCTTGCACACACTGTCTCTGGAGAACAATAACTTGACACAGTTTCCTTCGGTCCTACTCACGTTAGAGGGGATCCACAATCTAAGCCTCGCGAGGAACAATCTGCAATTCATCAGCGATCAGGCTGTTTCGCGTATCGGCCGAAATCATCTTACAACACTTAACCTGCAATTAAGCAACCTCAACCGAATTCCCGGGGCTCTGTCGAAAATCACCAGCCTTGTGAACTTGGATCTGACCAACAACACAATCACGACCATTGAAAAGAACGATCTACAAAAACTAACCAACCTTAAGAGTCTGAACATCTCCAACAATCCGCTACAGTACATCTCAAAGAGCACGTTTTACGACCTCCGATCCCTAGACGAGCTAGTCCTGCACGACACGCAGCTCTATGAAGTCCCGGAGGCGGTAAAGAATCTTCCGAGTCTTCAGCAACTTGACCTCAGCAACAATCCACCAACCGTTGAGTGCAACTGCAATCTACAATGGCTGTGGTGCTACATGAATAGTCATAACAAGACCGGGATCGAGATAAAAGGTGATTGCGAAACGATTGTGATGCCTGTGTATAGTTACGCAGTGCAACGAATACCGATGGTTTGCCAGCCTTGTTCTTAAGGACACATGAGACACTTCATATAGACTGATTTTCGAGAAATGACGTGTTATGTTTATAATTTTGTATGTGTAAGCACGTAACTTTTAAAGAAACATTAATACTTTTATCAATGAATTAATTTGTACAAATCTTCAATCCCGAACCAGAACCAGGCAAGAGTACAAAACGTCACAGAAAATACCCTATTCGTTCTAATTAGCGCACATGTCCCAATAAGCGCACAGCCCAGTCTTTTCCGAAAAAACATATGCATAAGCGCACACTGCTCAAATAGTATATTGGTATTTTACACCAATTCTACACATTAATACCACATTAGAAGCATTAAAACTTAACCTTAACTACTTTCCAACAATTTGTATACTTGAATGACATCACCATTGATAGATTTGACGTGGTTATTTCAGCGTTTTGATGAGTAGTTTACCTTCATAGTGTGCGCGAATTAGAACGATATTCTGTTACCTTAACTTTTAGTTATTTTGAAATGTTAAGATAAAGATAAAGATAAAGAAGCTTTATTTAACGTCGCGTTTTTAACAGACAACATTAGCTCATGAGCTATTATGCGACATAACAAATATCCTTAACAGATACTTACCTGCCTTCTTGTATCTTCCTGGAACTACCCGTTTATTGCGAGCGTCAGCAAGGGAGCTACCAGTACCATTTTTACGCCTTTGGTATGGCGCGGCCTAGGATCGAACCTGCGACCTCCCGATCCCGAAGCGGACGCTCTACCACTTGAGCTATCGGGGCCGGCGCACTGTACGCTAATTAGAACGAATACGGTATAACAAAACGTACGTACGTGTAAAATCGTAGTATCAACAAATACAAACCGGTGTGTATGTTAAACCACATCAGCGCCGGTCGACAGGCTGGTCTGTAAAACAAACGGATTGTACAGGGATTTAATCACCCCCTACAAGTAACTGTTGATATCATTATCGGTTTCAACATACACCCTCTGGCTTGTTCATAAAGTATCTCACCAAAACACACAAATGTGAGTACAGTACAACCTGTCTAAAGCAAGCCCTGTATTAAGCAATCACCTGTCTTAAGCAAGCACTTTTACATTCCCCACACCCCCCCTCTATTGATTTTACATGAAAATGAACCTCCGTTAAGCAAGCACCTGTCTTATGTGGCCAGATACACATTTTGACATGGAAATTAAAAAAATTGTCTTCACGCCATCCAGATACCATAATTCACTGTTTATTGTTTCAAGAGATAACCTAGACAACTTGTCTATGCATTTTGGAAAACTTAGTGAAAACAACCACTGACAGTGGCAGTGCTATTATTTATTTCTACACTAGCTTACATGGTTTGGTTGGGACGCCCACCCTAGAACATAACCTCTATTAAGCAAGCACCTGTCTTAAGCAGGCGATTTTAGGTTTTCCCTTTGCCGCTTGCTTAAGACAGGTTTGACTGTATTTGCGATTGATGAACGAGAAGCCCCCGTTATGTTGTGATGTTGTTGTATGCTAAACGATGATTTTGACCGCAATATCGTTGCCATGATAACACCTATAAATTACGTGCTCTCTGCCAGAGGGTCGTATGCATTTTGGTATCGAATTATCGTAGGGTGTTTTGACATCGTAGGTGACGGCAGTTTACAATTTATTCGACTTCTAGCTATTTTCCCGCGCTTGTGCTACCATGTGTAACCATGTATTCTTCGAAACCGTCTCCGACTGATTGAAATCTTACGGTATAGAGCCCATGTGATGTCCACACGGAGTTGCTACGATGCACGGACCCTTCCTTGCAGCTTTTGCCCGCGCCCTTGCGGTCTGTGGTTTCCGTATACGGTTTCCACACCAGTAAACGATCGAAACAGACATGATCCAAATGTGGAAGTTATATCAGATGTCGTGCAGCTATATGCAGTTAGACATGTGTAAGGCGAAATGGCCATTAGTGTAAAGTTTGTCCAGTATGCAATATATAAAACAGCGGTTGAACAAAGCCGACAAGCTTGAATTGACAGTATTTTTAATTCAGTTTTACGTCCCTTTCAAGATTATTTCAGCTCATATGAAACGGGTCTATCAGTAGGTGGGGCGAAAACGGGAGAACCCCGAGAATAAACACCTGGCACACCCGCAAGCAGAACTTGGCTTGTCTCACATGTGGCCAGAGCGTGGCTCGAACCCACGTCAGACACAGCGGTGAGATGATCGAGTAATTAAGAAACAGCGCTCTTAACCGCTCGGCCACGGGGGGCGCCATTGACAATATTTATGCCCAATCTCCAAACTACTCACCCATCAAAATGTGGTCGAACGAGTGTCTATTTAGGCAGGATATGCCCATTTTACATCCCCTTGAACGTTATTTAATTTGCTATTACTACATCTGGCGTTGTGCCGTGTGGTGGCCCTAAAAAGTCTCCCCAAACATCATCCTTAGTGCAGATTATATTATCTATTTTGGTCCTTTGAGATCAGTTAGAATATTCGGAGTAATAAAAATTGTACGTTTAAAGCCATCCTCTAAACAATGTTTTAATGTTTTGACCCCGTATGTTGCTTTGATTTAGACTGTTTGAAATTGCAGTATATTCATCTGGCTATCGTCGCCGTTTTATAAAGGTTCACTGACGGGGTTCAGTACTCGAAATTGCGCAATATGGCCCATTCTACATCCCTTAGAACGTTTTTACTGCTTCCAAAGGATCAAGCCTTTTTATATTTTATTTACTATTACTGCAGCTGGCGTTGTGCCGTGTGACGGCCCAAAAGAGTCTCCCCGCACATCATCCATAGTGCAGATTATATTTATTTCGGTCCTTTGAGATCGGTTAGAATATTCGGAGTAATAATAATTGTACGTTTAGAGCCATATTCTAAACTGTTACACTGTTTTGATTATTTGACCCCGTATGTGTCTATGATTTAGACTTACCTTGTGTTAATGTTTGAAATTACGGTATGTTCATCTAGCTATCGTCGCCGGTTTATAAAGGGTCACTGATTAGGGTTCAGTACTCGAAATTGCGCAATATGGCCCATTCTAAATTCCTTTGAACGTTTTTACTGCTTCCAAAGGATCAAGCGTTAATATTTTATTTTCTCTATCAGTTGTCCAAGAAAATGAAACGTAGTACACGAAATCGGAACGAAGGTGAGGTATATGTAGCTTATCTAAATGGCATTATGAGCCAATGATTGCGGCCCCTGTGTAGCTTTGGGTTGCTTCCGTTCAAATCCCATTTAGTATGCGTGTACAACGTTTTATCTGTACAGCGTTGTGTTTGTAATGCTTCGAATAAGATTGCTTAAACCAATCACAAACTGACCTTCATGGACTTGCATTTACGTACCAGGATCAGAGGGCGATTTTGTTAAAACCAAATCAATGTTTAGCATATACTCGGCAAAAAAAGTTTTGGACCAGCAACATTTTTCAACCGCTATTGGGGTATTTAGCAATCAAACACAAACATTTAACATATATGGATTCTGTATTCAATTCCGGATCAGAATAAAAGAAAATTTCATGTTAAAGTGTCACCTTGCTCCTATCAGAATCCGCTAATCCTTACAGGGGTCATCCAAAAAAGTGAAAGAAAATTCAATAATGTGTATATCCACCATTATTACGCCGGCATTCACGAACCCTATTCTTCAAAGAATACGCAAGTCTAAGAATAGTCTGCTGCGGAATTCTGGCCCACTCTTCCCTTAGAAACCGTCGAAGGTCTTGCAGTATGCTGTTCTGATCCAGACACAGCTCTCCCAAGGACATCCCAAGCATGCTCAATGCACGACAAATCTGGCGAAACTGCAGGCCATGCCATTCTGTTCACATTGTTCCTGTGTATGAAGTCATCCACAATACGCGCTCGATGCGGCCTGGCATTGTCATCTTGGAATATTGGGTCAAGGACTGGCATCTGACGCAGGAATGGCAGCACATGGGGCGTTAGAACTTCATTAATGTACCGTTGTCCGTTCAGATTTCCATCAATAAAGACCAAATCTGTTTTCGCAGTGGCAGAAATTCCAGCCCATACCATATAGTCCAGTAGCCATCAGCATAACCTGGAAGATGGTGCCGCATGAAACTTTATTGTGGTTTCCAGTTCACTGGGCCATGCTAGTTCAGAAACTGCATGATGCCACCCTGGCATCATTGAGCGTTTTGGAAAAATCAAGATGGCGTCCAAAATGGTCGACTTAAACAAGAAAACAGCACCCCAGGGTTTAATATATACTCATTTCTCTGCGAAAAAATGTTCGGTTTATGCTGTAAACAATATTAAAAAGATGATTCTGTGTTTTGATCCCCATGTTATTATTATGAGGCAAGATGGCGGACAAGATGGCTGCCACAATCATACTAAAAGCAATATTTAGAAATAAAACGGCATCGAAGTGCTGCATAAAACAGTGTATTGTGCTTGAAAGTCCATTTGTGTTGTACATATTATACTTAAGTGTTTCGTTTTCAATTATGACCCCACATCATAACAACGAAAAAAGATAGCGACCAAAATGGCCACCATAATTAAAATTTAAAAGATTGTGTTCTCTGATTAAAACACCATTCCTGCGCTGTATAAACTAAATGTAATGCGTTTGAAAGGCTCATATAATGTTGTGAGCAGCATGGTTTATTGTTTATTCCCACATTATAAAAATGAGCCAAGACGGTGGCCAAGATGGCCACCATAATCATAATATATGAGTACATAATTTTTGATTGAATCAGCATTCCAGTGCTGCATTTGCTCAATGTTTTGTAATTCAAAAGCTCAATTAATGTTGACTAATGAAGTGTTTCTGTATTATATTTGACCAAACATGATAACAATAAAACAAGATGGTGACCAAGAGGACCACAATATTCATACTTTAATGTTCTCTGGCTGCAGCAGCATTCCATTGCTGCAAATACTGAATGACTTGTATTTGAAATGACAGTTTTATGCTGTAAACATCGCAATTTAATGTTCGTGTTTTATTTTACACCGCAAAATGATACTGGGGAGTATGTGTCCTACGAAATTATATTACGACTAAGATCTTCTATACTGACCAAAACATCAGTTTAATTGATTTAGCAGAATAAAAGGAGGGAAGCAAATCAATCTACACCACTAAATGGAAGTATTCGTAACATTTACATCTTAAATATATAAAGAAGAAAAGGGGACTGCATTTTTTCTTTAAAGATAATTTAGTGAATCCTTCAATAAAGCTACAAAACGCTAGACGCTTGGTCTGTAGCATATTTGGAAAGGATGTAACAGACTACAAACGCAGATAAAGCTGGTTCACAAAGAAGAAAGGAAGAGTCGAACTGACGCTAATGCTAAGAACAGAAAAGTTTAAAACGTGCATAGAAACTCTGAATATTGGGATATACAACATCACAACTTTATATACAATATTGTTGTTTTCTTATTTCAAATAAATACATGTGTAAACCTTGGCCCATCCCCTTTCTCATTAATGTGTTCCCTGCTCTTACAGGATCTCAGTTTTATTTTTATTTCTTAGCGCATGGATTTAACTTGATGGATGAATTTGAAAAAGGTGGCTGGAAAGTTTCCAAACAATGATCGCTTGATCATTTCTATGGCTATTACAATGGCGGTACGCAAAACACATTTAAGTAAAAGCCACAAACATTTGAAGCAAAAATTATTTATTCAAAACACTTCCAGGTAGATTTACCTTGCCATGGTATACCCTCAGAGTTGGCCCCCAGCATTCTTCAATGTTGGGGAGCAGCGGGGACAAGAGGATTACGAACACACAATATGTTTGGAAATGTACTAGTTGAGAAATCGACATACACTGCGCAGGCCTGATACAGTTGTCACCGATTGGATGTGCTATTCTGTGGACGACCCATTGTTACTTTGACTGTAGCATGAAAACATAACCAAAACTTCTCTCGCAAGACAAAAGGTTTGGAAAAAAAACACTAGCATTCTCTCAACACTATTCGATCTTCTCAGCAGATGACAGATTTAATACAATGATTTAGGTATGTGTTTCATGATTGTGCATGCAACTTTGACCATCTCACATTGAAGAAGGGCTTGTTATATCACAGACTGGTTAAAAGTATACTCGCTGATAAAGTTCGGACCTAACGCTAACGATGTTCAGATGAGACATAGTGTAACAGTGGAAAGAAGTGAGATGATTGCGAACCATTGAAGACAATGTATAAGCGTTATACACGAATGTCAATGTATTGCTCAAGATTAAATATCTACAATCAATGTAAACCGAAAAGAATAAAAAGTTAAACCAAGTCCCTTTAAGAGCAGAGAAAGCATATTAATGCGAAATTGGGTTAAGTGGTAAAACATCAGACCGTAGTCTGCTTCCTTCTTGCAGTCCAGTTTGAAATCAATGTCAAAGGGTTTCATACCTGACAAGCTTAAACTGAGTAAGCCTTTACCAGATTATATCAGGGGAATCATCGCATTTGGATGATGTTATCGCAGCAACGTAGAATTATTTCTGTATAATATATGGTTGAATGTAAAACTGGTAAAGCTAACAAACGCTCCCAAGCTTAATGCATATAATTACCATATACACATTCGTTTACCAAAACAATATATTTACATTTTTATGGCAATCGCCCTAGATGAAAGTATCTGTCTTGATGTTCTTCATTTCCCAATAATTCCAACTTTACTAATTTCCTACATTCTGATTGGTTGTTTTGAAGACTTTATACTCCGATAAAAGCAATGCGTAAGAATACTCAGTTATCACCTTAAAAACGGCGCGACGTTACGTGATTACGTGACGTTTCTTCGAGAAACGTTGACGTCACTAAATCTAAACGTCATAAAAACAATGGAAGAACGCGTTTGGAATGCGTCGAAATGGATATTTGGAATTTTTATTAACATGGGCGCTTTTTCTGTTAACAGAAAATCGTACGGTAAGTGTTTTAATCTTCTTGTTGTGTGTTGAAATTTGACGTTTGAATTTCTAATGTTTCGAGCCCCAGTTCAAAATCGACATGTCTTTCTGTCGGTCCAGACGGCAATATTGTCTCCCAAAAGAACAATTTTGATTGAAGGGGAGATGTTGTAAAGCTCCCGCTTTTACAGCCTGCCTATAGCAAGCTAGATATAGCTTCTATTAATTGCGAGAAGTGAGTTCTATGCTTTGGAAATTTTCAAGATGGCTGCCTCATGAAAATCCGTTTTGCTCTATTTTCCTTCCGCTGGCTAGAAAAATTCAAAACAATGTAAACAAATGCAGTGTAACGAGACAAAGTTGGAATTATAAGGAATGAATTATTATTTTTGTTGATTTTATCGATGTGTAAACTCAGGCGAATCACTCACAAACTTTTTCATAAAGCCCTTCGGGCTTTATTTAGTTTGTGAGTGATTCGCCTGAGTTTACACATCGATAAAATCAACAAAAATAAAATTCATTCCTATAATGAAAAACATTAAGTCACGCAATCTAGAGGCCACGCCTATTGGCGGGGCGACGTCAAAACCCATCCAGTGACGTTGTTTGTTTACTCTTGTTGTCGTGACGTTGGTCGCGTATCGCCATGACGTTAGGCGCGAACATTTGACGTTTTGGCTGTTCCAAAATTACGTTAAGTCGAATTTAATGTCAAATAACATGAAAATGAGCGGTGATATGCGCAATTAAAAATCTGATACTTGATTGATAATATAAAATGTAAATATAAGTATTGAATTCAGATTTTAGCTTTCACTGGATGATGAAAAACATTAGCTGTTTTAATGTCTCCGAGAAGCCCTCACAGACATTAAAACAGCCTAATGTTTTTCATCATCCAGTGAAAGCTAAAATCTGAATTTCAATCCTTAAGTGAAACCAACACAAGTCCAGACATCCATTTGATAATCCACGCTTGGTCAAGGGTAAGTGGTCTAATATTCAACTTAAGTCAGGTGGTCGAAATAATGTTGAAGGGTTCTGAGCGCTTGCGCCAATTACAACAGTCGACAGTGTGGCTCCAGCAACAGATAGTATACTTCAAGTAGAATGATTTGCTGTGTGTATGCCTCTGAACAACAATGCACATCATCAAAATACAGGCGCTTCATAAATCAAGTAGTCTGTACAGCGTTTTGCAAATGCAATTGAATTAAAGACTCAATTGTTGCAATAGTTGAACAATATAGCTGATGATTTTGCTAATTATCACAATGGTAATGACACAAGCGAATATCTAATCTCAGTTTCAGAATAAAATGCCTATTCTATATTTCATTAAATGATGTTGATTTGCACCCCTCTGTTTATTCTGCTTACTTAAAACTTAACAAATAAACATTTAGATAAGCTTTTTGAATCAGAGACCATTTTCCCTTATACTAAGATTAAGACGGTTATTTGACCACGATCTTGCATCATTGTTATGATGTTGGGTCAGAACTAAACTCGAACTTGAACTGCTAACAAAATAAAGTAAATTCAAAAACAAGACAGTTAAGGCAGTTTATTAAACATCAAGTTCTCTATATCATTATTTCGGCGGCCATCTTGGAAATCATCTTGCCTTTTTGTTATGACTGGAGCGTAAAAACATAAACAAAACTAAATTATGGTGTTTTTGTTAATAAGAACACAAAATGGGCATTTTAAACACAAGACATTGAATATGTGCAACTCTGGGGTGCTGTTTTCTTGTTTATGCCAACCATCTTGGACGCCATCTTGATTTTTGATTTTTTCAAACAATTCATGATGCCGTTTTTGAAGTGGCATGGACTGATGAACCAGAAGAAGACAGTAAGGACAATAAGAGAAGTGAGCTTTTTGCTTCACATACATGTATTATGTTGATTTTTGCACTATTTTCCGCCATTTGACGGCCATTTTGAATTTTTGAATATTTCAAAATGCTCAATGATGCCAAGGTGGCATCACTCGGATTCTTCATCTGAAAGGTATCAAGAAGTAAAATCCATAAAAACATTTTATGCGGCACACATTTCCAGGTCACAGGTCAAATCCATGTTTGGCAACTGGACTAATAACTCCCCCTCCTTGAAAGGCTACCGTAGGGATCACCGTGGCTGGAACATGTCGCTCTCTACGTCGTCGCCAGACCCGTTTCCTGCCGTCAACTCTATTGAGATAAAACTTTGACTCGTCGGAGAACATAACCCTTCTCCATTGTGGATTATTCCATCCTGCATGAGCACGACTGAAGGTCAAACGGGCATCCTTATGGCGTTGAGTAAGTTTTGGCTTCTTTGCAGGCACCCTTGACTTGAATCCACTTGCATGGATGCGATTCCTCACAGTCTGAACAGATACAGGCCGGGCTCCTGGCCCCCTAACTGCATACAGTCGCCTGCGAGTTTGTGGTCCTGTCACGAAGCGATTTCTTGCAACAGTGGTGGCGATGTAACGATCTTCAGCCCTCGTTGTAACTTTTGGTCGGCCTGAGCGTGGCATGTCCTTAAACTGTCCTGTTTGTCTGTACCGTTGTCGTATCCTGTTAATTGTCTGATGGCTAGTGTGGAATCTTCTGGCTACTTCTCGGCTTCTCATACCTGCGTCTAGGCACCCTAGGGCTCTAGCGCGATCAGTTTCACTTAGCTTGTTGTATTGTCCTCTAACAAGCGTCTTGTTAATGAATGTGCAACACAGAACTGATGCTTATAACTTTAATTGGTCTTAGAGCATAATTTGCATGCTTTTGGGGTGATTTGTTTTTGAGTTTAGAAAAAAAATGCATGCATGATTGCTGAAACAGTTGCCTTGGTTGCAATAAAAATCATGATTTTGAAGTGAATTCTGGAGCTCAGGTCATGAACTGCAGGGAAATTTAAACTGAGATGTCCTCTTGCATCAATGTCATCAGAAAATGACAGAATTTTCAATTGTTATAAGGAAATTCCTAAAATTGTGATATGCAAGATTTATCACCTTGCCTGACCACCTTGCAAATTTTGGCCACTTTGGTTCACTTTTTTTGGACACCCCACTGTACTTTAAAGCACCGTCACGCACTATTGATTTTGCTAATGCTTATGTTTCATACCTTTCTAAAGGGTTTTAAAGTTGAAAAATTATTTGAGATCCAGAAAGGCACAAAATATGTTACTATAAACAAATAGTTTGAAAAACTTGTTGGTGGTCCAAAACTTTTTTTGCCGAGTATATATCACAAGTATTGTTAAGGGCGGCCAATATGTCCCAGTCCAGAATTGGAGGTGGTTGTAAAAATGACCGAATACAATATACTCAAGTTTAGTTTGTAACAGTATAAAACTATGTACTGCAACAAACATGTTTTATCGTAAAAAACTATATAAGTTAAGCATATATCACAAGGTTTGTTAAGGGCGGCCAATATGTCCCAGTCCAGAATTGGAGGTGGTGGCAATAACGACCGACTACAATATACTCAAGTTTGGTGTGAAACAGTATAACATAATGTACTGCAACAAACATGTTTCAAGTGCGTCTGTTAGAAGAGATGTATTTGGCGTAGCTTCACATTCAAAAGAATACCTGCTGGAAACGATATATCGCGTAAAGTGTCTGGCGACGCTCGGTTTCAGATACCTACTATTCGTGTATGTGAATTTTTTTCCGACCAAGCATGAATGTGGGTGTAGACACATTCTGATGTTGAGCTTCTGTTACTTCTTTGTTTGGGTAAACATTTTAAAGGTGATTTCTTTTGACAAGGTTTATCAACAAAGATAGGTCACACATGTCGTTTAAGGTACCACAAATTTAGCGGTATTAAGATTGTATTCCTAGAAGAACCCATATGAAGTAGGTTATCAGTGTGGAGTTCATATGTATTTTGAAAGCGGAACAACAAAGTATATAGACTTTTAGGCCAATGAACGCTATGTGTCAATGTCACTGAGAGATGATGACAGCATTTGCCGTAATGTGTGCTATGAAAGTTTGCTAAATGTATTCAGAAATAAAATATTGCCATAATTTTGAGTTTTTTTTCCTTAGGGGAGCCGCTGGGTTTAGCAAGGGCTTCATGTGGGCGGGATATTTGTCAGAGACATTGTATCTTATAGTATTAAGACGGCACAACTGTCGAAGCTCAATGTACATGTATGCTAATTACGAACAGTCTATCATTTATGAGTACTGGTAAACCCCAGGAAGCAGTGGCTCCGTTCCGACATGACTGACAAATTGTTGACTGGGACTTTAAAACTCAGTTCAAACAAACAGAAAAAATGTAGTACTCTAGGAGAACAGTTATCTCTGGACATTGGTTTCTGCCCTAGCATTTAAATCGTACAAGCATTAGATAGTACATCTGCAAAAAGCTAATCTTTATTGGCTGTATATCCGCTTTTGTTTATTAAATTATAAAATTATTTGACAAATACCTGACAAAATGGAATGCACTGTTACAACGACAGGTGGTTGTCATAAAGTTCTTCCTGATCTTGTCTCGGTCGATACCAACTTATCTTTTTGTGATAACATATCCTCATCGAAAATATTTTCGAATTCTAAAATATCAATTTATAATAAACACCATGCTGATAACCGAACGCTTTTCAAATATGAGCCTGTGCATGAGAAAACAATTTGCATATGCGAAAACAAAGGCGCAGACCAGCTTCGCGGTAACCGCGAAGCTGATCAGCGCCTTTGTTTTCGCTACATGGATAGTACAATCCCTCTTCTTCTTAAATCCGAAATTTCACGTTTCTAGCCTGCTTCTCTGACTGTACAGGCCGGTTTGTGTCAGACCTGGTCGGAAACCCAAATTGTTGGTTTTCTCACGCACAGGCTCATATAAGACCGCAACACATGCCGAGTACATAACTTTGGAAACTCCGCTGCGGTTACATTTAAACCAGAATACCAGAAAGACCGGATTTCTGTGCAGATAAATAAATATTCTGCAGTGATGAAGCTGGTAAGTTTCAATCTAAGTATGTTTCTTTAAAACATTCTCATCTTTCTTTATTCTTTATGTCTTTCTTACTTTTTTATTATTTCTTGAATAAATTTTATTTTTTTCTCGTCGTTGAAAGTTTACAAGATCCATCGAAACATATTGTTTTGGGATTTTTGCTCCTCACGAACCAAATCTTTCTTTCTTTCTTCTTTCTTTGGATTGTATGTTGCGCCTATATAAAGGCGCACCACCTTTCGGCGTATTTGTTAATATTAGTTTTCACTACAACACTAAAAATGTGCAGAAAGTGTATAAATAGTTTGAAAACGTCAGAACACAACTGAAATGTCTTTTTTACAATATATACACACAAAAGGTCTTTAACTGTAGCAAGTTTTAGGTTTTCTTTGTCGCAGACTTTGCGACAACTGAACAGGCGAATCTGTGGAAATCCAAATACTTCTTCTGGCATTCAACAATACAGTATTTGGTTATATGACAGCGCGAACAACGTTTGAGCTCAACACCTGCTTGAGGCTGCCGTTTACAGTTCGAGCATTTATTTGCTTCCGAAATCATTTCCGCGATGTCAAAAGAATTGTCGTCACTGTCAGTGTCTGTTTGTTGAAGAAAGTCTAAAAGGAGGGTTCTTTCAGTCTCTGGTGACAAAATCTGCTTCTCAGAGCGCTTATCACTGCTACAGGTTGAATCCTGAACTTGACCAGTATTATCCAGGTCACAACTGTCCTTCGTAGAAGTTACACAAGCAGGCTCCAGTTCTTGCAGAACAGCTGTTCGTTCCTGTTCTTTTAGAACGGCAGTAGATTCCTGTTCTTGAAGAGCGGCAGCAGGTTCTTGTTCTTGAAGAACGACAGTGTTCACTTCTGAGGCAGGGCTTTTAGGTGAGTCAGCTTTCTCAGCTGGCTTCCTTTCCCGAAAGCGTTGTTTTCTTGCTCTTTGGCGTCTCAGCTTAGATGGCGATTTGTGCTTTCTATTTCCTGGTTTCCGTCTCACAGGAAATGGTGACTGGTCACCTTCAACACTTTTGGCGCGAAATTCGCCTTTTATGAATAACGAGACATTTTCCAGATTCCGGGAAAGTTTCCACTGGTACCGGTACTCGCTATCACTTTCCAACGTGTTGATGATGTATATTATGGCAGCTGGGATAACACTGGGTAGTTATTTCCAGAAATTTTAACCGCGATCAAAACTTCCGCCATGGTGGTGCGCCTTCTTGCTTCTGTTCCTGGTTTTAATGAGAACAAATGCATCAAGTAACATTTCCCATGTTCAACCTTCGTACCTCCGTAATTCCATAATAGGTTGTAATCTGCTTGAATATTTAGTCTAATAGTGAAATTTGGTATGGTTGATTTTGCGAGTAAATGTAATTATTTACACCGTTCAAACCGAAAAGTAACTTTCAAGGTAGATAAATAGAATCCATCATGGGTGTCCAGTGGAGATAGGAAAATCCTAATCCGAGGGCCCATCCGTTCAGTGGGAAACGAGGCTAGCCGAGTTTCCCACTGGAACGGTGGACCCAAGGGTTAGGATTTTTCTTTCTCCACTGAACACCAATGATGGATTCTTTTTCTTACATACTCTGTTTAAATTTCTGTTACTGGTAAAGTCACCTGGTACGATGTTTTAGGCCTACCTCTGATGACGTTGTGTATATTACGGAAATGACGTCAAATGTAAATAAATCGTTATCAAAGTCTAGAGATGTAGTTTGATCGGTTTCTATGTTAAAAGGAGCGTGATTCAAGAACTTTTTGACAGGGGTGTGTAAGAAAAAAATTAAACGTGATAAGAATCGTTCTCATAATTGTTCTTTATCGTTAACCAAATGAAGTTTCATCTATCTGTAGTGTCTTGTCCGAGTGATCATGTATTCTATGTGAGAATGAAGTTGAAACGTCTTTATGTACGCATTTTAAGAATTATTTATATTGATATGAGTAAAGATGAACTAAGCACTTTCAATTACAGGTTCTTCTGACAGCGATCCTCTATCAAGCCTTAGGTGCACACGGGCAGGCATCTATATCAACTGCATGCCCGGCGTCCAACCCAACAGGCGATCCAACGAAAGCTTGCACCTGTACCGCAGATGTAATGGATTGTTCTGGGCCTGACAGAGCGCTGACTGTTTTACCAACATTCTATAAGTCCGCCGTACAAATCACAGAGCTTCGACTGCAAGATAATTACATAGATACAATCCCAAATGGAGCTTTCAAGAATCTTACACATCTGACACATCTTCATCTTCAGTTGAACAACATATCCGTTGTCATGCCACATGCGTTTGATGGACTCGATAAGTCTTTGTTAGAGCTTGACCTGGGAAACAATGAATTAACTGAGTTACCAACTGCAATCGCCCAGCTAGACGCTTTAGAGACACTAGACGTATCATTCAACCCAATCAATGAATCAGCGTTCACGGAGAACGTGATGTACTCCATAGGTGACACACTGCTCAAGTTTGAGTTTGGTAGTGACTCAGTTCGCGACTGGCCGACAACCATCCGGCATCTACAAGCACTGCAGTACTTGAATGTTACTGGTGGATCTTTTTTTACCCTTCCACCGAGCGCTTTTCATGGATTTGAAGGTACTCTGACAACGCTGTCCATTCAAAATACAGACCTCATTGCCATACCACTAGCGCTGGCGCGGTTAAGGTACCTTGACCATTTATACTTTGACCACAATCATCAAATCGGAGACGCAGGTATTCTTATCCCATCATTTGGCGGTAATAACCTACTGGCAAACCTCGAATTTATCTCCCTGGTCGATGACAATCTAAGAGTATTTCCATCTTTGCTAAGATTCCTAAGGAACGTGGAGACTCTGGTCCTGGATTCCAATCGCCTTGCCTTTGTAAGCGATGCGTCCGTTGATGTGGCAGTTGGTACCAAGATTTCGACGCTAAGTCTTAGGAATTGTTCCCTATCCAGAGTTCCGGGAGCATTGTCGAAACTGAAGAACATCACCAGCCTGGATCTGTCCGAAAATGAAATCAAAAGCTTTGAAAACAACGACTTTAACGGCATGGGCTTCCTCCGAAATCTAACGATCACGAACAATCCTCTCGGATACATTGCAAATGAGACATTCAAGGATCTAGTTCAGCTAAAGGACCTTAATCTGGAACACACGCAGATTAATACGATGCCAGAAGCTATACGCTTCCTGAGAAATCTTGTTTCGCTGAAGGTGCCTATCAACCGACTGGAATGTACGTGCAACATTGTATGGCTGAAGCATTACATGGAAGCTTGCAACACGCACCTGACCATTGCGGGCACATGTGAAACGATCCAGTACAGCGTTGCAGAGTACTTGAAGAGTTTTATCCCGAACTGTCCGAATTATAAATATGCAAGTGCAACTTGCCTTTGAATGCTAAACTAAAATGAACATGTCTTTTAAGATTAATCCTATGAATAAATAAGTTGCATGTCGTCGTTTGTTGCTTTTCGTCTTCATGTTGTACAAGATCGTCCACTGGTCCTCTGCACAATAAGGTTAAAGTACCGAGTAGAAAAAAAATAAGTAAAATAAAGCGAGTCGAAGACGAGCTGTTGTTTTTACTTATTTTGTTTCTACGAAGTCTCCAACTAACTTGTGGTATGACACAACACAAATTGGCAGACCCGTACTGTCACTTCCAATATCAGGATGTTATTGTACGGTTTTCATTCCGCTTCTTTGCTTAGTATTAATATAAGGGTCCGACTCTTTTGATATTGTCTTGTATTGGATTTAATGTTACAAACACTTCATGAAAAAATAACACAGAAAGTCATACTACAAGACCATTTAATGTCGCTTCCATGCCAAGACCGACGTAAATTAATTTGTGAGGTAGTTTGTCCTAAACACATTTTTATATAGGCTTTAATCTAAAATGTCATTTGAAACGTACGAGTGTATATACATGTAGGCACGGGAAACAATAATTTATAAATAGCGTTTCACAAATTTAACAATTTTCGTTTTGTCGTTTCATGACTCCATTCAACTTCTCTTCAAGTCTGCCAAAACCCCAAACTCCAATCTATCTCATGCGTGTACGGTTTATTCTGGATATGTGTAAGCATAGACAGTGTGACAATCTGTCATTTTTGGCCGTTATTCAGGAAGTCAGAAACTAGAGTCTGAACATTACACACCTCTCTTGTGATAGAAATGAGTGTGACCTTCAAGGCTCCGTAAAATATAAGCGTTCATCGCATACCACAGAATGCCTGCCCAATCTAGTCAGACGTCCAAGTTGATTTGATTCTCGTAACATTTGCATTAGATAGTCATCCAAAGCAATAAGGTTAGTTTTAATGTGAAATAGCTCATTTTGATCCCATTTCTTTTTTGATAAGAGATGAATGAAAAATATAACTATAAACGATAAGGCTCGGTCTACACGAGTTCATTCCATTCAACAAAACAGAGCCTTTCGTATATGTTTATTCGTGTTCACGTATACGGCCAGCAACGTTTCTAAATATACGGAATTAGAAAACAGACAAGGTAAACACCTGTATCTTATTGTATGCAATGACCTAACGCACTTTCAAAATGATACTCAAATGCGATCCGACGTAGGTTTGTCAGTGCCTTTGTAATTCACAGGTGGGCTAATCTCTCTCATAGATATAGCAAGAACATCGATTGCTTCAATGCGTTTCAATACATACCCTAATCTGATACCAGAATCAAACAAAACCAAATCCTATCGGGACCTATAGTAAAAATCAAACAAAACATTTTTATATCGGGACCAAGGAAACACCCAGTACAACCCCTAAATATCACGAGACAGAGCAACCCCTTTCTACAGAAACCATAAATTATAGACTCAATTATTTTAACATCAGTATTGCATGTCTAGATAGAAATAAAACTCCCGACACTTTGATCTTCCTCTGGAACGGATAAAAAATCTACAAGTTTTGCTCTCCGGTCGTAATATTATTATGTCTCCCCCCGACAGGGTCGGGAGACATATTGTTTTTCCCCGTGCGTCCGTCTGTCTGTCTGTCTGTCTGTCCGTCACAAATCGTGTCCGCTCTATAACTTGAAAACCGTTAAAGATTTTTCAATGAAACTTGGTACACTTGTAAACCACGACAAGACGATGTGTCGCGCTCAAGAACCATAACTCTAGCTTGAGTATTTTTGGAGTTATTTCCCTTTGATTATTTTCGATACAATTTCGTGTTCGCTGTATAACTTGAAAACCGTTGGAGATTTTTCAATGAAACTTGGTACACATGTAGACCACGACGAGACAATGTGTCATGCACAAGAACCATAACCCTGGCTTGAGTATTTTTGGAGTTATTTCCCTTTGATTATTTTCGATACAATTTCGTGTTCGCTGTATAACTTGAAAACCGTATAAGATTTTTCAATAAAACTTGATACACTAATTGAGCATGATCAGACGATGTGTCATGCACAAGAACCATAACTCTGGCTTGAGTATTTTATGAGTTATTTCCCTTTGATTATTTTCGATACAATTTCGTGTTCGCTGTATAACTTGAAAACCGTTGGAGATTTTTCAATGAAACTTGGTACACATGTAGACCACGACGAGACAATGTGTCATGCACAAGAACCATAACCCTGGCTTGAGTATTTTTGGAGTTATTTCCCTTTGATTATTTTCGATACAATTTCGTGTTCGCTGTATAACTTGAAAACCGTTGGAGATTTTTCAATGAAACTTGGTACACATGTAGACCACGACGAGACAATGTGTCATGCACAAGAACCATAACCCTGGCTTGAGTATTTTTGGAGTTATTTCCCTTTGATTATTTTCGATACAATTTCGTGTTCGCTGTATAACTTGAAAACCGTATAAGATTTTTCAATAAAACTTGATACACTAATTGAGCATGATCAGACGATGTGTCATGCACAAGAACCATAACTCTGGCTTGAGTATTTTATGAGTTATTTCCCTTTGATTATTTTCGATACAATTTCGTGTCCGCTGTATAACTTGAAAACCATTAAAGATTTTTCAATGAATCTTGGTACACTTGTAGACCACGACGAGACGATGTGTCATGCACAAGAACCATAACTCTGGCTTGAGTATTTTATGAGTTATTTCCCTTTGATTATTTTCGATACAATTTCGTGTCCGCTGTATAACTTGAAAACCATTAAAGATTTTTCAATGAATCTTGGTACACTTGTAGACCACGGCAAGACGATGTGTCATGCACAAGAACCATAACTCTGGCTTGAGTATTTTGGAGTTATTTCCCTTTGATTATTTTCGATACAATTTCGTGTCCGCTGTATAACTTGAAAACCGTTAAAGATTTTTCAATGAAACTTGGTACACTTGTAGACCACGACGAGACAATGTGTCATGCACATGAACCATAACTCTGGCTTGAGTATTTTATGAGTTATTTCCCTTTGATTATTTTCGATACAATTTCGTGTCCGCTGTATAACTTGAAAACTGTTTAAGATTTTTCAATAAAACTTAATACACTTATTGAGCATGATCAGACAATGTGTCATGCACAAGAAACATAACTCTGGCTTGAGTATTTTATGAGTTATTATCCTTTGATTATTTTTCATACAATTTCGTGTCCGCTGTATAACTTGAAAACCGTTTAAGATTTTTCAATGAAACTTGGTACACATGTAGACCACGACAAGACAATGTGTCATGCACAAGAACCATAACTCTGGCTTGAGTATTTTTGGAGTTATTTCCCTTTGATTATTTTCGATACAATTTCGTGTCCGCTGTATAACTTGAAAACCGTTTAAGATTTTTCAATAAAACTTGGTGCACTTATTGAGCATGATCAGACAATGTGTCATGCACAAGAACCATAACCTTGGCTTGAGTATTTTATGAGTTATTTCCCTTTGATTATTTTCCATACAATTTCGTGTCCGCTTTATAACTCGAAAATCGTAAGAGTTATTTCAATGAAACTTGGTACACTTACAAAGCACGATGAGATTACTTGTCGTGCTAAAGAACCCTTAACTCTTGCTTGCATATCTTTGGAGTAATTTCCCTTTGATTGTTTTCCATACAATTTCGTGTCCACCCTATAACTTGAAAACCGTAAGAGAAATTTCAGTGAAACTTGGTACACTTATAAAGCATGATGAGACGATGTGTCATGCACAAGAATTATAATTCTTGCTTTCATATCTTTGGAGTTACTTCCCTTTGATTATTTTTCCATACAATTTCATGTCCACTCTATAACTTGAAAACCATAAGAAATATTTCAATGAAACTTGGTACACTTATAAAGCACGATGAGATGATGTGTCATGCTAAAGAACCATAACTATTGCTTGCATATCTTTGGAGTTATTTCCTTTTGATTATTTTTCATTCAATTTCGTGTCTGCTCTATAACTCAAAAACCATTAGAGATTTTTCAATGAAACATGGTACACTTATAAAGCATGATGCACAAGAATCATTACTCTTGCTTTCATGTCTTTGGAGTTATTTCCCTTTGATTATTTTCCAAACACTTTTGTGCCCCCTCTATAACTAAATAAAAGCACAGAAGTTGCAGCACCAGTCATTTGTAACCGATGCCCCCCCCCCCTTTCCTCCCAGTAGTGCAGGGGAACTGACTGATTAAATTTTTACACCAGTGGGATTTTTTATTGTGAGAGTGGGGGGAAGTAAAGTAACGTTACAGGGTTTGGACCCTCAGAGTTTGGACCTCAAACTCGTCCCCGCAGGGTGGGGCTTAAAGTGGAGCCCAGAAAAGTAAAAAGTCATTATCTCCGCCAGGGGGGGGGGGGGGTCTCTGAGAGGGGGATGCAGTGGTTACAAATACTGGTGCATAAGATCTAGATGGGACAGTACCGTCTTAAGTCAAGTGTTTGGGCCGGCCGGCGTCATTAAAATTAACAGGTGCTTTCAAAACCAATTAAAGATTCGAACACGTCCACGTGCGTACATCGTTACGGCTTAAGTGCCTATCATTCGTACCGTATTTCACACTTTAAAACCGATCAAATTACTTTCCACATTAATGTATAACCCAAAAAGAGAACCGCTAGATCCGCAACTGATATTCTTTTCGTTCATGACGTCATTGTGAGCGACCATTTTTGTCTGACGTGTCATTATTTACAGTTTCAACTGGCAAGTGTCGTTTGTGTTTTAGTGAGGTTGTCTTGATTTCTTTGCGAAATAATTTACATTTCTTGATCATTACTTTCCCGAAGTGCATTAAAAAGACTACTAGGACGCCAGTATGGATTACTATGCTTGAATTTTGGTAAGGCTTTCTTCGTTTATGTACTTTTTCGTGTGTTTAAATTTGTCGTCAAGGACTCGTGAATTCCACATTTTCTCAATGGAGGTGACCGATGAAACCGGAAGCTCATTGTTAAATATGGGTTAGAAAAATGGTCATGTACCAATCTTGGCATGAATGGCCTTAATTAAAAGAAGAATTATCAGAGCATCTACCGGTATGGGTGTGAATGCGTGCGTTTAATGATAAATAGATCAAAATTTAGATTTCCTGAGGCTGGTGTGTGCCGTCAAAAAACGGCCATTTTCATGGCGTCCGTGTGGCAAGGCTTTTGGGTGGCAAATGTCTTTGCTGACATTTTTGGATAATATCATCCTTGAGCAATTCATTTCTTGGGGTTTTAGAGTCACGTATTCAAGTGTTTTCATGTAATCAGCTGCTGAAAAGGTGAACCGTGGTTGCTAGCCTCAAAATAAAAATAGTCCCTTGGAATAAACGCACGTGAATTTTGTTTTTAAAAACGTCTACGCAGGCCCTCATGATGCTCTAAGAGGTATTTCAATGAAACTTGGTACACTTATAAAACAGAATGACAGGATATGTGATGCACAAGAACTATAACTCTTGCTTGCATATTTTGGACATGCACGTAGCAAGGGGGGAGACATCAGTTTTCACATAGAAAACAAATTCTAGTTCAACTTGTTGCTTCGTCGTTACTGTCTTAATTTCTTTTCCCGAAAATGCCTGTTGCTATACAGATTATTCTCGATTCAAAAACATAGTTATTCTCTCAGTATAAGAGATAATATATTTTGGTTTCAGATCCATTGAACTATGAGGATTTCAGAGGTAAGTAACCTAAACTATAATTGTAATTTATTGGTCGGTAAGCATACCAAAATGACCATTGTACTAAATGATCTGTGTTCTTAGCTTTTAAAAAAAAATCACGAATGATATCAATACAATCGAAAACGAGACGAATTGATTTCACCACCGTTAGATACAAAATGCATTTCGTTGAGCATGTTGAATACACTGTCGCAGAAAGCTTTGCGTATTAGATATCAAATCTGCTTTGCGAACGATACTGATTGACAACTGCACTTTCAACGTATTTATTTAACGTAAAAGGAAAGCGATTGCAAGGAACAATAGTAGACAACCTGTAAGGCAACGGTCGCATATGTTATATATCAACTACGCACTATTTCATGCCTGCTTCACAATAAAGATTTTATGATGATGATGATGATTCTTACACGGAAATAATTCTTATTTTCAGCAATTTTGCCTCATTGTGCTTCTGTATCTAATCACACAAGTGCGAGCACCGGCGAGCACCCCTGATTGTCCAGCACACTCGCCATGTCTGTGCACTCCGGGGATCATTAATTGCGAGGGCAAAGGTCTAAGTATAGTTCCAAGTTTCAGCTCTTTGTCAAGGAAACAATACCATACCCTCCTGCTCGGCAACAATAACATATCAGTAATAGGTCCAAATGCCTTCGTCGGCCTATCATCAGTCAACGTATCAATCATTAGATTGGACCACAATGATATCAACGTAATCTCTTCAAATGCGTTTCAAGGTGTTCAAGACAATGTCCTTGACATAAGTCTATCAGACAACCAGTTAACCAACTTACCCATGGCTTTCTCGACCCTTTCGAAGTTAATGTCACTTGACGTCGCCGGTAATCCCATACCTGGCTTCACTGGATCAGGACATCATGGCCGTGGTTCTGACGGACTTACCGATATAGTAATGACAAACCTTGGGGACACGCTTATAAAGTTCCGTTTCGGAAGCCGCACCACCTTGCAGACTTGGCCACACAGCTTAAAGCATCTCGTGCAGCTTCAAGATTTAACAGTCTCTGGATCAGCGGTTGCATACTTTCCAGCAAACGCTTTTTATGGATTTGAACATACACTGCGAAAGTTGAAGATAGAGTATGCGTCACTCGCTCGAGTTCCAATTGGAATAAACAGTCTAACGCGGCTAGAAGAACTTCATCTTGACAACTTGGAATTTCCTTTTGACGACAACAGTATGATAGCGGCTCCATTCACAAGAATCGCAAATACCCTCAAGGTACTGAGTCTGAAGAATGACAGTCTAACGGTGTTTCCTGAGGCTATCCAACAACTTCATTTTCTGAAAAACTTAATACTGGACGGCAACAATCTAGAATTTGTCAGTGATGAGGCGATAAAACTTCTGAAGAACAGCAACGTGACGTCGCTTAGTCTCCAGAACTGTAACCTAAAGCGTGTTCCAGGGGCGATATCGGACTTGACCAACCTTCTAACGTTAAAACTGGCCGGTAACTCCATCCGAAGTTTGGAAAGCACAGACTTACATAACCTGAATCATCTACGGACCCTTACCCTGTCTCAGAATCCACTGAAGTATATATCGGACAACGCCCTATGTGGCCTGAACCAGCTGATCAACTTCAACCTGGTAAACACATCTCTGACTGAGGTTTCCAAATCCTTCCAAAATCTGAAAAATCTGAGGCGCCTCGATCTAACGGACTCGAAGATTGACTGCACGTGCGATGTAACCTGGATGAATAAATGGCGAGCACAGTGCCAACAATCTGGTCAAGTTGAAATCATGGGGCATTGTGAAACGATTGATGAGGAAATCGAGAAATACATCGACCTGCGTCTGCTGAGCTGTCCGGATTATACAAAAGTCAATTTCACATGCGGTACGACATCTTGTACTACGTAATATAGTTATACACCATGAAATGTATTATAACCAATGGAATAAATAACTTCGCAAAACCTACATATATTTTTTCTTCATTTGCGAATTTGAGAAATTTTCTTATCTACATGTATATTCTTGCCGTATTTTTACAGCTGGCGGTGATCATCATGAAAACATGTCCGTGTAATGTGAACCCCACCCCCCTGAACCCCACTTTTATCTAGCAAAACTGGGGTATGCAGGGGTATACCTATTTTTCTTATTTTTGCTCAAAACATAGATTGTGGGTACACGTTAGAACCGCCTCGGCGAGGCGGTTCTAACGTGTACCCACAATCTATGTTTTGAGCAAAATTAAGAAAAATATAAGAAAAAATCTAAAGAAATTTTAGATTTTTTACAACCAAAAAAATTCTGCATATTGCATGGGCATGTTTTCGTAATGCATCCGTTGTACTGCAGCTGTAGCACTGCGCCACCAATTTTCGTTCTACACACGCTACAAATTCAATCAGCAATGAATATGAATCGATGACTAAGACTTACCTTAATATCTTTTAATTAATTAAATGGAACTCCAGTTTGTTAACAATAACAAATATTGTTCATTTTTAGACACAAAGAACGTGAAAATGATCTAGGTTAAGTGAGCGAATTTCGTGAAAATTGTGAAACTCATGACGCTTTCCGATCAGTAATAAATACGGAAGCGCGATGTGTCTATTATCAAACTTAGGAAGTCGATTTTCTAGTACGATTTCTCGAAGCGCTCACGCTTCCATTTTTACGCTAGTTTCGTACAATATAAAAAAAATAAAATTCATATATGATAGGTTAGCTTTACAAGCAATTATTACACGTGCCTTTGTAGTCTTTTGACATCACTCTATTGTATTTCACTGTTTTATATACTACTAAACGTTTTTTCAGTATTATGCTAAGGGACCTATAAGCAATATATTTTCACAATTCTTACATAATTATATGTATAAGACATTTATCCATGTAAAGAAAATTTAAAGGTTGATTAAATTATCACTCTTTATTTTTTCAACACATGGGTCCGAACACATGTACCCCTAAATATTGCCATAACACAAAACCAAGTGGGTACACATTTCCTAGGGGGTACACATTTTCCCTTACACTAATTTCAAGAAACATTTCGTCACGGAAAGGTTTCTTTGTTTGTAAAGTTTGATATCCAAGTGACAAAATAGTGATTTTTGAAAATTCCAAAAATTGGTCAAATATATTGCGTTTTTCAAAAAAAAAAAAAAAAAAAAAAACAAGATTCGAAAAATAGTTTTTTTTCACTCAAAATGTTCTTATTTGAATTGTGAGTATGAAACTGAAAACTGATTTTGTATGCGCACTCTGGTTGGTTCAAAACAGACTTTTTTAAAATGTGTTATCAAATGTTTTAATATATGTCAAACTCGGTAAAAATAATTATGCCAGAAGAATTATTATGCTCAATTTGAGGTCTTATGTGATATTGTTTGTATTTAGCGTGAATCATGATTTGTATTATGGAATGTGGGGTGATTTACAGTCTGGTCTGATTCCTTACTGGACTTGGATATGTATTTGATTGTTTCGCCGCAAGTGCATTTCTGGGGTGACGTTGCATTTTAAAAAGCAAGAAAGTAATGAATACGCATGATTCATGATATCATTGATGAGATATGTTAGGGGAAAAACTTAGTTAGTTGATCTTTTGTTGCTCATGGCACATTTTACAGATTGATCTGGGCGTAATTTCAAGTTTGTGCATATTTAGAAATGTTTTTTTTTTAAATACTGTATGAAGAAATTATCAAATTCAGTTTGGTGGTTTTCGAACGAGTTGTTTGATGGTCTTATATCTCGGAATCTTTGGTCGGTTAGTTTAGTTTTTGTATAACAAGGTAGATGTGAAATCAGTAGAATAATTCGGGTTTTAAAAATACTAGGTACCATGGCAGTTTTGTGGGGGGTACTCTGTTACCGGTTCACGACAGAGATAGATCAGCAGCGTCGGTAAGTGAAATACCATTTATAAATATGTATTGAATTGAAATATCTTCAGGGTAATTTGGCTGCATATTGTTAAAAATGTATGTCAATTTGTTGTATTTCATTTGCGATGTTTAAAGAATTTAAAAGTACGTCGTTGAGCTGTAAGAATGGAAATTTCTATATGTATGTATAACGTTGCTGTTAAGGGTAACGTTAATTTTACGTTGACGTACAGTTGATTTCGTGTTAATCGTGAATGAAGTTAGGTTTTGATTCTGAGCAATGCTGTAAAAATGAAATTTTCAGATTTTATGGTTACGCCATTGTGACGCAACGCTTAGATATGACGTAAGTGACGTCATCCGAAATTATTGATGGCATTTAAGAAAGAATTTGATAATGTAATATGATGACCTCGCAAGCTTCATCATTCTTGTTGAAACATGGCTTTTCATGAGTTTGGTCATGGATTGGCAGTACATGTCAGGAGATTAGCTTGTGATGCCGTTTGGTAGTGAAACTATTATTAGTTTACGGCATATGTGGTTGAACTGTATCTTACATGTGAAAATATGTTTCAATGTTGATACTGCAGTATTATTATTTTGTGTGTGATACAGGCAATCTGGCGAATAAACTGGTAGAGTTCCTGGGTTACGGAACTGTGGGAGATCATTTGCAATTTTAGCCGCATCGTGAGAAAACCGGATTTTTGCCTAGGCGAAAACAAAGGCGCAGATCAGCTTCGCGGTAACCGCGAAGCTGATCAGCGCCTTTGTTTTCGCTACTCGGATACTACAATTCCTCTTCTACTTAAATCCGAAATTTCAAGCTTCTAGCTCTTTTCTGAGCTTGTACAGGCCGGTTTGTGTCAGACTTGGCCGGAAACCCCGAAGACCGGTTTTGTCGCGTCGCGGCTCATTTTATGTGGTGACGTGAATGTCTCAGGAGATTTCATTATGATAAATTGCGTTATCATCAGTTATTCTGTTGTTACGATACAGTTGCTTTTGTAGGTCCTCTTGAGAGCTGATGACATATGCCCTGTCGGAATATTTGGGACCCGTTGTAGTATACCCGGTGTAGTCCTTGGGGACTGTTGCTCTGTAACCCGTCAAGATCCGTGGAGCTGTCATGTGCTTGGAACTGTGAGAGGTGAAAGACGGGAAATCTATACGATGACGTAAAGTGACGTTGCAGTAACATTTCGGGCTGAGAGAAGTTGGGACTATCAGAGATTTAATAATGGAAGTGTTTTTCTTTTTTTTTTTTTTTTTTTTTTTTTTTTTTCTTTATTTTCTCTTCGTTTTTTTTTTCTTCTTCTTATACATCTAACTTTAATCATGTAGCTGTAAATACTTTCATAATAAATCTATCAAAATTTAAATTTGTAGTTAATTGAACCCTCTAACAGGTTGTTGGTTATCTAAATGCATGAAGCAAGTACCCTTGGTCATTCGATATATGGTTTATCATTCGTGATAAACCGTAATATCCTCTGGCTTTATAACTATTTGGAGCTTGTCTGTTACAAATAGAAGCGTACAATTCTACACCCAATGGTCGTAAATGGGCTCGCAAAGTGACTTTTTCATAAATGCCTTACCATTTGTCTCATAAAATATTAGGTGCTTCCATGGCATCCACAAACGGTAGACTGATTCTCCATTTAGGTGGTGTCCAAAAATTGCTTAGCAACCAAATCGGTGTTCAAAAATTGCTTAGCAACCAAGTTGTAGCTTGAATGATACAAATATTTCAGCATTGCTTGGAAATGTTTCCCGTACATGATGGTATATAAACTGATAATGCTCATGTAATTTGAAATATGTTTTTATTGACTTAAAGAAAAAATTACAAAAATCTCGTATTTTTGTACTTTGGGAACTCACTTATGACCACTGAGTTTACAGATGACCTGAACTAAATAAAGCATTTTCCTCGGAACCATACTTGATTGATGGTTGATTTTGAAGTGACAGTGCGGCAGCTGTTTCGGCTGCTGATGTCAAAAGGGGCATTAATGGGTACGTATTAGAATAATACAAGAAAAATGCTTTCATTGGGATATACAACTACGTGTAACTACAGAATCATGACAGTTTACAACTGAGCCTGTGCATGAGAAAACCAACAATTTGGGGTTCCGACCAGGTCTGACACAAACCAGGCTGCACAGTCACACAATAAAGCTAGAAGCTTGAAATTTCGGATTTAAGAAGAAGAGGAATTGTACTATCCGTGTAGCGAAAACAAAGGCGCTGATCAGCTTCGCGGTCACCGCGAAGCTGATCTGCGTCTTTGTTTTCGCCTATGCAAATTGTTGGTTTTCTCATGCACAGGCTCAACTAGAATCAAATCCTGCAATTTGTAATCCATGAACTGAATTCGAGGTGTTTTTCACTATGTCACATACGAAGCGAACAATGAAAGTCCAGATCAGACAAATATGTGCATATGTTGAAGGCACATGTTTAACCAAATCTTTTAATGTCACGACCAACAATTAAATGTTATTGGTTATTTACAAAACATCCTGCTGCAAAACCATTTCGTATAGTCCATGTCGAATGGGAATCTCGTGCGATTTTTTTGACGATTTATGACGACCTATATAAAACTTATCTATGGGGTATATGCATAACATTAAACCTGTTCGTCGCCCTTACATCCGCGTAGGAGTCGATTTATGACGTCATCAATATGGCGACTATCTGACTATATATGAATTATTCGTATTTCCATCAAAATCAATTGAAAACATGACATTTTTGCTTTTCTTTGGAAAGAAAATGTATGAAATGCATCTGATTATACACAAGATAGACGAATTAAGTCGATAGGTCAAAGGATATTGCTTTATCCGGTCGTAAGTCCGTTCGTGCATACGTTGGACATACGTTTTTTCTTCTAAAACACCGCACACAACGTAAGTACCCAGGGAGCTAATTTGATCTACCTTGCACCCCAGGACAATTTTTCATGGGTGTCAAATAATTCTTTGGGACCCCAGAAATGCAAATAATGTTTGTTCTCAAAGATAAACTCAATTGCACAATGAAAAAATGCATGGTTTCCATGGCAACCGTTCACTTGATTATAAGCATGGGGTGTACATAAAAAATCGATCGTATCTCCACTTTAAATTATCCTAGACTACTTAACATGGTCTCATTTTAAAGCTTAGACATAGCCCTTTCTTCTTCTGGTAAGTATTTCATTTGCATATTCATTAATTTTCATAAAAAAAATGAAAATGACAAAACATATTTAAAAAATGCTAAAATGAACTAATTTCAAGCCCAAACTGTCATTATGACACTTTGTTATTGAATCAGTAATATCATATGACAAATTTATTAATGACCTGGCCCTGTATAAAAATTATTTCATTTGCATATTCATGAAAATTAATGAAAAATATCAAATAGTGAGGAAAAACGAGGAGAAAACTATGTCAGTTGCAAGGTATTGCACATGTTATAAGACCTACCTTGCATCCCTGGGACAAATTCTCAAGACTGTTAGTGTTGTCCGAGGGACCACCTTAATGTCATAAAATATTGTCCTCAACAATAAAACATATTCATGATGTATAATTTCATAGTTTCCACACCTACCTCTCATGCGATTCTAAATAATAGGGTGTACTGACGAAAATACTCATATCCCACCATCAGAATGCTCTAGAATATTATAATTGGTATGATAGTGATGCATGAACTTAACAATTTAACCCTGATACCTAATATTTAAATCATTGGATTTATTTATTCATGAAAATTAATAAAACGCACATAAAATGGAGATAAAATGTGGTAAAAGTAGGGGGTATACGTACAAATTCGCTAGTACCAGAGCTGTCAATCAACCCAGGATGCTGAAAGAGTATCAAATAAATGCTATGGCAATATGCTACGGCCCTGAAATATGATATAAGAGTAATCTGATTTTTAATTTCATGAATTGTAATGAAATTTGAGAGAAAAGATAATTGAAAAAATAAAAATAAATAAATGAGTAAATCTACAAAACGACTTGTATCTCGGCAATCAAAAGTCAAATAGTGCTGAAAATGGCAACAGATTGTCTCAATGTCAATATTATACTATCCTGTACTACAATTTATGAATCATTAGGCTCTCAGTTTTAAAAAAATTAACAAAACCTTTTGAATTTAGAGAAAAAATACGGAACAATTAAGGGGATATACGTAGAAAAACGCATGTATCTTGGCTACTGAAAGTTATAAAGATTTATACTTGACATCAAATAATTGCTAGGACAATGTCCCGTAACCATATAACCATATGACAATGTTCTGTAACCATATAATCTAAGACAATGTTCTGTAACCATAAAATATATACTCATCAAAAGAAGTTTTGCACCAGTTAATATTTTTCTCATTTTAAAATAATGTCTAGTATAGATATTTTTCAAATAAACTTTTAAAACTTAATACCACCTTAAAGGGCTGGACTTCCTGAATAACAAATCAATATTTTTCTTAAAAAGATTAAATAAAAATGTGCAAAAATGCATGTTTTTGAAAACACCAAAATTTGGGATGCAGCAAAAAGCCCACATCTTTATTTCTGAGCTTCCAAACCCGAATTCCTTTCACATCCTCATTCGAGATACTGAAAGCAATCATTTAAAGCAAAAAACTAAAAATTGAATTTTTTTGACCAAAACACTATTTTTGACCAAAAATAACGATTTTTGAGATTTTGTTTAAATTCTAAGATAAAGCTTAGTAACTCACCTCTCCAATAAAATGGGTTGTTTTTCTTTGAAACACAGCATGCAGCACCCATAAATGTTTAACTGCAGGTACTGGTTTTCCACCCATCCAAATTCAGAATTTTTAAAAAAGCTGCATATCAAAAAAGTACTCATGCTACATCTTCGACATGAGATTGCCTTTAACAGAAAGAAAACAGACGACAGGTTTTGGTGTCAAAACATGTCATAGTGATCCAAAATTGTAATGAATTTCGATTTTACTCATTTTTTTCCAATATTTATCATTTTTTCTCAATAATTGCAATTTTGTCAAAAAATGATTTTTTACTAAAATTTTGAGATTTTTTAAATTGTTTTTAGGCTTAATCATTAGCTTTGGAGCTCTTGTGTGTAAATTTGGAAACAAAAATGTATTCTTAATGCTGTGGCATCTTTTGTGGAATTTTTTCGATTTTCCAATTTTTAGCATTTACAGAAAATGGGAATTTTAATTTTTCCTAAAATCGTTTCCGCAACGATTTTTGATCTTATCATACACATTATAAAACTCTTTCAGACTGTGCAAATTCAAAAAGCTAGGTTTAAAATTTATTAGTTAAAATGTCACTTAAAAATATGAAAAATCTAAATGGTGCAAAACTTATTTTGATGAGTATATAGTTATTTTTGTTGTATGGATATTACTGAGATCTCCATAAATAAAAGAAAAATCAACGAAAAATGAACGGGTACACCAAACAAAATTGCTCATATCTCAGTTGCCAATACCTAAGAGTGCCCTGAAAATGGTACCAATAGAATGCTAGGTGAATGCACTACTGCCATGTAGTCCGATAGCTTAACCACATGCTATTAAATTCTCTGAACGTTACATATAGTTTCGAAAAAGAGTGTTTATTAAGGCTGCGCTTCACCAAAATTTATCAAAATCTTGCTCGCCAGAAAGTATGATTTTTCTATATCTGAGCACAAGCCAATAGAACATTGTCCTAGTAATAAATTTCTACGGTAATTGGCAGCTGAGCTATAAGCGATTGTACCCCTTCCTTTGATTTTGCTCTTATTTATTAAGATCTCATTGATATCCATTCAACAAAAATAGCTGAAGCTTTAGTAGCCGATACCGCGGTTTTGCCCATCTACTTTCTCATTTATATGTTCACTGCTGTTAAAGGATCTCACTTTTTCCTCTTTTTTTACTTTATATATCTGATTATATGGTTACGGAACATTGTCCTAACAATCATTTATTACCAATAAGTATAGCTCCCTAGGTCTTTCAGTAGCCAAGATACGTGCGTTTATCTACGTATACCCCTTAATTTTCTGTATTTTTTCTCTAAATTCAAAAGATTTTGGTAATATTCTTAAACCTAAATACAAATGACCCATAAATTGTAATACAGGATGGTATAATAATGCTCTAGACACCATTTGCTGTCATTTTCAGCAGCATATGATTTTTGATGCCAAGAAACAAGTCATTTTGTAGGTTTACTCATTTATTTATTTTATTTATTTTATTTTTTTTTTTTTTTCATTTTTTTTTCTCACTCTAAAATTTCTGAAGTTTTTCCTTAAAATTCATGAAATTAAAAATCAGATTATTCTCATAATGATACTGTAGGGTCATATAACATTGTCATAGCATTCATTTTTCACCTCTTTCAGCATCTTTGGATGATTGACGGCTCTGGTACAAGTGATTTGGTACATATTCCCTCTATTTTTTCACATTTTTTCTCTAATTCTTTGTTTGTTTTATTAATTTTCATGAATAGCTAAATTCAGTGATTTAAATATCAGGTATCAGTGCTAGATTGTTAGGTTCACGTATCACTAGCAGACCAATTATAGTATTCTAGAGCATTCTATTCAGTGGTGGGATGTAAATATTTTTGTAAGTACATCCTATTCTTTAGAATCGCATGAGGAGTGGTGTGGAAACTATGTAATTCTACATCATGCAAATGATTCTTTCATTGCTGAGGACAACATTTTATGACATTAACGTGGCCCTCTGAAAAATACTGACAGTCTTAAGAATTTATCCCAGGGATACAAGATAGGTTACATCTTATAACCTATCCAATACCTTGCAATGGATATGTTTTTTTCTCTCGTTTTTTCCCACTTTTTGACAGTCTTATGAATATTCATGAATATGCGAATGAGATAATTTTCAAACAGGACCACGTCACCAATAAATTCGTCATATGATATTACTGGTTCAATATTAAATAAAAAAAAGGTGTCACAACGAGAGTTTGGGGCTGAAATTAGTTCATTTATGGATTTTTAAAGATTTTTTCTATCATTTTTCATGTTTTCATGAAAATAAATGAATACACCGATTAGATAATTTGCATTACTTACCATAGAAAGAAGGGCTATGTCGAAGCTTTAAAATGAGACCATGTTCAGTAGTCTAGGATAAGTAACAGTGGAGATTTGATCAATGTTGTATGTACACCCCATGATCAAGAATCACAAAAACGGTTGCCATGTAAACCGTGCATTTTTCATAATACAAATTGAAATTATCTTTGGGAACAAAACATCTTTGCATTTTTTGGTCCTAATAAATGAATTAGCAACCATGAAAATGTGTCTAGGGGGATGCAAGGTAGGTTGAATAAGCTCTCGGTGCACTATGCATAGTTTCACACTTTGTATGCAGATTTTGTTGTGATGTGGTTCATATTTTCGATGCTATGCTCCTTGTGAGGGATACTTTTGTGCTAAACTAGCTATTATAAATACAATTGGTAAGATACATCCATTTAAAAACAGCGAGAAGCTGGAAATCAAATTTTATCTGACAAGCATAGTATGAAAATGGCTGTTTAAAATGCATATTATGAGTGCGCTGGTCGCCATTTTGATGACGTCATAAATCAGTCCATACGCGGGTCTCAGGGCGACGAACTGGTTTAAATTGTTGCATATGCCCCAAAGGTTGATTTAAGGTAGGTCGTCACAAATCGTCAAGAAATTCCCACGGGACGATTTTTTTGGCCCATTCGACATTGACTAGTATAAAAGAATGTATTTTCGGTAAGTTGCAAAACACAATAGGTTATACGCACTTAATACTTCTGGCGAGGAAAGACAATGAAGAATCTCACTGTGTTAATATTGATGGTTCTACTCTTCGTCACTCCGACTACAGGTAGCTTGATTATTTTATTGTGATTATTGTAAAATGTAAAAAACATATCCAAGTTTATTTTACACATCTCAGGTTTACAATACATGCAAACAACAAGAGACAATAAATACATGTACATTCAACATATACTAAGTAATCGATTTAGTGTTATAGTTTTCGACAAAGTATTGCTTTGGATTTTATTTTAGTTAGTTGTCGCAAGCATGTAATTATGTGAGCGTGGTAAATAAAACTTTGAATTAGCACCTATTTCATTATGCTTTAATTTCAATAATTCTCCATGTCTGTGAACGAAATAAAAATATTTAAAGGAAGTGTGTTGGATATTGAAGTTGGTCTGGTATTAATGATATGATGTATTTTATTAACAATATCAACATGTAGCAAGAACAAAATATTGCTGTAATCTATTGTTCCAATGAATTTACATAAACTATTTAAGAATCTTTAGGAATGATTTTCTGGTATAACATGTAATCGAACAGTAATTGGCTATCAAAACGTCATGTAAATAAGACATAACGGATTTCTGTTAAGGGCAAACATCATATAGCGGTTTCGGCTATGGAAGACTCGATGTAAAAACAAATTACAAATTCATTCAGTTACTAAAATAGATTGCAAAAAGTTTTATGAAAACCGTATTACAGCTGCATTCAGTTATAAAAATACCCCTGCAATATTTAGAAATAAATTGGCAACTTTTGTGAGCAATCGTCACTTGCAAGAAGTGACCAACTGGAGATTTTGTTTATATAGTTTGTAAAGTATGGGTATTTGATATAAAACTTTCAGATCTTGTGCCGTTGTCTGCATTATTTTATTACGTAATATATGAAGCCCAGGTATACAGTTTATATTCGCCTCAAGGAACCATGGG
Organism: Rugalucina vietnamica; assembly: GCA_964017185.1. NCBI lineage: Eukaryota > Metazoa > Mollusca > Bivalvia > Lucinida > Lucinidae > Rugalucina > Rugalucina vietnamica. Next base: position 9,697,885 of record OZ024883.1, read on the forward strand.
TAACGGTTTGTAATTTCATTTGTAACTTGTGAATAAATAACCATTTTTGTACTCAGTTTGACATTTTTGTGTCTCATTGGGAACTAATAACAAAGTTGCACTTTTTATTTTAGAATATTATGGTTAAGTGTGTGTTACAATTTAAAATTGAACGCGTCATGGTAATTTTGCAAGACCAAATACTATTCCACCGGGACGTTTGCATGACGAAACCGGCTTCCTGGTGGTCCATCATGAGTTATACAAGCGCCGAAAACTGTAGAGCCACCTCTGACTTTGGATACTGTCTAAACGACGGCTTACATCTTGCCATACAGTTTCGTGTTTAAGTCTACTCTGCACAGAAAATCAAGAAAAAACTTGAACTTTCTCAGAGCAACTTTCTTTTATTGTAAGGCATTGTCTTACATCTCCTCTTTATAATATTCGAAACCTATGTTTTATGATTTATGTCAAGGGGAACGACTAGGCCATTCAAGGAAGCGTAAGGAATATGCATTTATGCAAGACAGTGCTCTTAGTTATAATTCCAAGTCCACAAAACACATTTTGATGTCAGCGGAACATCTGCCTTTAAATGTCCTGAGATTACCGCGTCTTAAACCCTTTAGTAAGTAAAGGTTTGGAGTATCATGAAAAGGAGATGTGAGAGTTGTCTGATGATAAAAATGCTCTTCTTAATAGTGTTAGCCTACTATGGTATTATGTGTTAAGGAAACAAATCATAAAACTGTATGATAAAATGCCAGCCGGCGTTTAGGCAGTATTCAAACACCAGAGTGTTCAACACATGCTTACCTCAAGAAGGAACACACTAGCAAGTTGTCTGCGTAAAAACGACCTGGTGGAATAGTATTGCTTGTGAAATATTACACTAACGTTTTCAATTTTAAAATGAAACAACCACTTTACCATGAAATTCTAAAATATAACTAGAATTTGTTTTCTATGTGAAAACTGATGTCTCCCCCCTTTCTAAGTGCATGTCCAAAATATGCAAGCAAGAGTTATAGTTCTTGTGCATCACATATCCTGTCATTCTGTTTTATAAGTGTACCAAGTTTCATTGAAATATCTCTTACGGTTTTCAAGTTATAGAGGGGGCACGAAAATAATCAAAGGGAAATAACTCCAAAGATATGAAAGCAAGAGTAATGATTCTTGTGCATCATGCTTTATAAGTGTACCATGTTTCATTGAAAAATCTCTAATGGTTTTTGAGTTATAGAGCAGACACGAAATTGAATGAAAAATAATCAAAGGGAAATAACTCCAAAGATATGCAAGCAAAAGTTATGGTTCTTTAGCATGACACATCATCTCATCGTGCTTTATAAGTGTACCAAGTTTCATTGTAATATTTCTTATGGTTTTCAAGTTATAGAGTGGACATGAATTTGTATGGAAAAATAATCAAAGGGAAATAACTCCAAAGATATGAAAGCAAGAGTTATAATTCTTGTGCATGACACATCGTCTCATCATGCTTTATAAGTGTACCACGTTTCACTGAAATTTCTCTTACGGTTTTCAAGTTATAGGGTGGACACGAAATTGTATGGAAAATAATCAAAGGGAAATTACTCCAAAGATATGCAAGCAAGAGTTATGGATCTTTAGCACGACACGTAATCTCATCGTGTTTTTTAAGTGTACCAAGTTTCATTGAAATAACTCTTACGATTTTCGAGTTATAAAGCGGACACGAAATTGTATGGAAAATAATCAAAGGGAAGTAACTCATAAAATACTCAAGCCAGAGTTATGGTTCTTGTGCATGACACATTGTCTGATCATGCTCAATAAGTGTACCAAGTTTTATTGAAAAATCTTAAACGGTTTTCAAGTTATACAGCGGACACGAAATTGTATCGAAAATAATCAAAGGGAAATAACTCCAAAAACACTCAAGCCAGAGTTACGATTCTTGTGCATGACACATCGTCTTGTCGTGGTCTATAAATGTACCAAGTTTCATTGAAAAATCTTTAACGGTTTTCAAGTTATACAGCGCACACGAAATTGTATCGAAAATAATCAAAGGGAAATAACTCCAAAAATACTCAAGCTAGAGTTATGGTTCTTGTGCATGACACATTGTCTCGTCGTGGTTTACAAGTGTACCAAGTTTCATTGAAAAATCTTTAACGGTTTTCAAGTTATAGAGCGGACACGATTTGTGACGGACAGACGGACAGACGGACAGACAGACAGACAGACAGACGGACAGACGTACGGGGAAAAACAATATGTCTCCCGACCCTGTCGGGGGGAGACATAAAAATAAAATTCATGGTGTAGCTTTGTTAAAAACGCCCATAAAGACATCAAATGTTCAGCCTAAATGTATACATGAATTACAAATGAGCTTGGCGTGAAACAACCAACAATTTGGATTCCGACCAGGTCCGACACAAACCAGCATGTACAGTCACAGAAGTAGGCTAGAAGCTTGAAATTTTGGATTCGAGAAGAAGCTGTGTAGCGAAAACAAAGGCGCTGATCAGCTTTGCGGTTACCACAAAGCTAGTCTGCGCCTTTGTTTTCGCAGTTTTCTCACGCACAGGCTCAAATAAAACTATAATACGCACATTACTCATGATTCCTTGTGGAAAATTTGAAAGACAAATATAAAGGTACAAGTAGGCAATGATCAGGAAATTGCGCAATCAGAAAGAAAATCTCACTCCAAAACCCGAGGTGGGAGAAAAACTAAATTGACAATTAGGTACTTAGACTAAGCAACCATATCGTAAGCCGAGTCAGCAGCTATTTCCCAATAGGCGGCCACTCAGTTACCTAACTAAAAATACGAAAATGCACATAAGGCGCAATCAGCACAAACATTCAATACCAAGACATAAGCTATATTTTGTAAGAATCAGAGTTTAACATATTATGTAATCAAATTTAACAAAACCAGCAATAGGTCTGGATGTTTTATGTTTAAAGTAAATATTTACCCTACTTAACAAAATCATTACGAAAACTTGCCCATGTAATAAACAAAGATTTTTCTAAGTTGTTAAAATTGAAAATTTCATCAGAAAAATTTTGATATTTTTCTTATTTTTGCTCAAAACATAGATTGTGGGTACATGTTAGAACCGCCTCGGCGAGGCGGTTCTAACGAGTACCCACAATCTATGTTTTAGAGCAAAAATAAGAAAAAATAGGTCTACCCCTGCATGCCCCAGTTTTACTATATAAAAGTGGGGTTTAAGTGGGGGGTATATATTGCACGGACATGTTTTCCTGTTGTCCATTTCTTGGCGGTAGCGGTTGTTCACAAACAAGAAAAGTTGACAATTTATTTTTAAATATTGGAGGGGTATATTAATAACTGAACACAGCTATAAACAAATTAAATGGACTCATCCGCGGTTTAAGGTTTACTGACGGGACGTATTTATTAAAACGTTTTAAATATTATTAAAGTGTTGAAGTGTGTCGATACTAATTACATTTATTTATCATTATTTACCTGTCCGTGTAAAAATAGTGTAATCTTAAAATTATGCATCTTTGAATCAACAGTTCATACAACATATATGGTAATCATGGTTATATACCTATATGTTCCAGGAAGGAGTATGGAAAGCATCAACACTATTGAAACGGCTCGTATGAAGAAAGTGTTGCCTCTCAGAGCCCGCCGCAGGGCTCATGTGATAATCCAGCGAGCGATAGGGAGATTCCAGCCCTGGTACAGTTGTCTAATCTGACAGTCCTATATGTGTTTCCGCTGATACTTTTCTGATATATTCATATACACCGAAATAAATTAATATTTGCAAATTGTTCTGTCTTCATGTCTTTTCATCAGGAAAACAAGTCCATGAAATGTATACCTCCTTACATCCCACATTTGTATAGCAAAAACTGGGGTGTGGAGGGGTATACCTATTTTTCGAATTTTTGCTCCAAAATGTAGATTGTGGGTACAAACGGATAAATGATCGGTGACGCACACTGCAATTGAGATCGAAGTTGAGGTTAGGTTTTCGAGTTTTCTCCTATAGCGTTTCTTCTACTGACTGATAGATATATAGGTGCAGTCAATGCACATTTATTGAACGAAAGTAACATAAGAATCCCAGAGTTATTTCGTTTTTCGCAAACACTGTAATTTTATTTTGATAGAAGTATTATATGAGCATTGGACGGAAGTGTTTGCGAAAACGAAATAACCTGGATTCCTTATGTTACTTTCATTCAATAAATATTCAATTTCTGCATTGACTGCACCCATCTATCAGTCAATAGAGTCACCCATCTATCAGTCAATAGAGTAAACGCTATAGGAGAAAACTCGAATATCTCATTTAAACTTCGGACAGAATTTCATTCACCCATTCCGTACCACGTGTTTCTCAGCTGTGAAATAGACAGGGAAATACTCTGTTACATTATATTATTCTCGTATTGGTCAGGTATGTCCCGATCTGGATGAGTTTTCGAACATATATCATTGTTGGAGGGTTTGCTGTAATCATGTAGGGACTGGGTAACATACTTAGAAACTTTATTGTAAATCTATATTAGCCATGCCACTCGGATATATTTGTTTGTCTTAATACTTATTTAATTCTTTAAACAAACAATGATGTCTAAAGCATTAAAATGTTACAATGTAACAACCAAATGAGCTGTATACTGTACCAGCCTGACCCCTTATCAATACATCAATGAGAACTCTTTCGTTGAATAAAGAACAGATTAACAGCGTTTTTAAAATGTGTTGTCCAATATTTAATCGCATAATGCACATTTCCATATTAAGGAAATGTTCAGCCATTTAACACATGTTTTAAAACGCTGTAAAATCTAAACCAATGCCTGTTGTTCGAATCGGTTTTCTGTTCCAAACTCGCTGCTTAAACATGTTAAAGGGCCAGGTTTTAAGGGAAAACTTTTTTTTTTCTTTTTTTTTTAAATCATGTTTGAATCAAAAATCACAGAATTCAGAAATTTTCCTAAAGTACATTTTAGAAATGTCCCTTTGATTTTGATAAAGTCAAGTTTATGGTTTTAGATGGTGACGACCCTCGTGTTTCTGATGATATCTACATTTACATTTCGCAGCCTTAGGGTATTTCCGAACAGCTAAGGCATGATTTCCGTAAAAATTAAAAACAAGACGTGCCTCACCTTACTTTGTGTCACATGACAGAAAATCCATTGCCGAACATTAGCGGCATAACCATTCACCCCTTCCGATCACGTGACTTTAGATTACATGATCATCGCCGGGTATTTCCGAACGAGCCAGATCATCCAAACGAATGCGTGGTCTAATTCCGAACAACTGTATGTTCTTAAAAAAAACATGATGGGAATTGATTTGAAACGATATTTTATGTTGTAACTTAACTATTTTAATATAAAAGACATTAATACCCGGAGACCCATAACGCAGATTTGTTACAGAAGTCATTAGTGTAATGCTTTAGTATTTAGAAACCCATGATAACACGGACAATGCCGTAATTTTTATCAGCATTCTACCCGTTCACTAAGTCTCTCCAAGAGATTGAGATTAATTCATTTGATGATGAAATGCGAACGATCAAGTCCCTTTCCAAGTTGTTTTTCCTTCCTTTTCCTTCCTTTCTCCCTGCCTTGCATCGGCTGCTGCTGCATACAGTGGATATCTTTTGAATTTAAATTATAATTTGTTAGTAACGACCGCGCATCCGCCTTGCCCGAGTGCATAATGCCACTTGTCATTGGGCTTAAGCTCTCGTTTTGATTCCCAGAGTTGTATGATCCAACTTTAACACCAAGCATAAAGTAGATATAATTACCACTGTAGAAATATCATATAAGAGCTTACTGGGAATTTGACCGACTTAACGGGATGACAACCACGGTCAAAACCATTTAGTTAGTTTGTGAATCTCTAACTAGTCAACAAATAAATCACAACAAACGCTATGAGGAATCATAAACGAGGACTGCATATACAATATGCTACATATGCATATACAATATGCTACATAGAAAAACTCTACCATGAAAGAGCCCCGCGTGTGCCATCAGTCTCGGCCTTTGAAGTCAAAGAGAATACCAAAACATGAATTATTATGGACATAAGAACTCTCTTCCTGATGATTTAGCAATCATGATTTTTCTGGTATCGACAGTCTAAGAATTCATATAGGTATATGTACAATTATTTGCTATATGTACATGCATATAGTCAATAGACTAAGGCGCCAAGCAGACTAATCTTTAGCGTATGCCAAAGCAAACTTTCTATCAACACAGCTGCCAATTAAATATAAATATATATATATTTTTTACGAAACAGATGGCCAATATCCAGGGGCAAGCCATTTTGAATATATATAATTGCCAGTCACTTCCAATTTCAAAACACATAACGTCATAAGCAGTGAAAGCTCTGGTTAATTCTAACGCGAGTGCTAGAAAATGAAAAATCTCGTCATTTTATGTTTAATTGTTCTGCTCTGCACGAACCTGACGACAGGTAGGTTGATAATGAGCCGCCTCGTGGGAAAACCAACAATGTGGTTTCCGAGCAGGTCTGACACAAACCAGCCTGTACAGCTACAGAAGCAGGCTAGAAGCTTGAAATTTTGGAGTTAAGTAGAGGAGGAATTGTACTATCCGAGTAGCGAAAACAAAGGTTACCGCGAAGCTGATCTGCGCCTTTGTTTTCGCCTATGCAGATTGTTGTTTTTCCCATGGGGCGGCTCATAATGTTAAATACAAGGGGTGGTGCGTTATTCATTTTCCGTATGTAACGCATTTTTTCATGTTCAAAAGGACAATGGTCAGGAAATGGCGTAATCAGAAAGATATTCCCACTCCAAAACAACTAAACTGACAATACGGTATTTGTCTAAAATTAAAAACATGCATACAGTGCAGTGTTTTTACTGAACTTACTATGTTTATAAGATAATGGTAATGGATTGTTGAGATTTTGTTGGACGAAAAGTTAATTTGTAAATCAGGATAATATGACCGTGTAAGGTATACCCCCTTTTATCCCACTCAAATAATGAACTGGGGTGCGCAGGGGCTTACCTATTTTTCTTATTTAAATTGTGGGTACTTGTTGACGTGTACCCAGAATCTATGTTTTGAGGAATATTAAAAAAAAATCATACTCAACTTTAAGTAAGTAAGTAAGTAAATTTTATTATAGTGACATGTGTTATGTACAATACAAATATCAAATATAAATTCAAACAACACCCGGCCGCATTGGGCCTACAAGACACTCTAATAATATAAATACATACAATGAATGAGAAAAAGAGGTATAGCATAGTTTAACAAAATCATACGTGATTTTGAATATGTGCTATTCTGTTTATAGTACAAGGAAAATATGATGTTCCTAGAGAATATGCATAGCTAATCATATTGGCAATAGACGTTAGATTTCAGTTGTAGAGTAAAGACTTTCTGCGTTTCATTGCATTAACAATAAATTTTGCTACATAAATGAAATGATTGTCAACAACGTTGATTGTCAACAACTTTAATTTTTCAATTCGGGGAAAAACCTGTATGTTATGTATGAATGTTTTCGTAATGTATGCTCTATGGCCCATCCCCTTTCTCATTAATATGTTCGCTGCTCTTAAAGGATCTCAGTTTTATTTTTATCTCTTTCCGGATTGCTACATGTATTTGGTGAATACCTTGGTCTTTCCTGTGTAACTTCGAGGCGCTACTCGAATATTCGCACATGGACCGAGGAACAAATGTCCTGGATGGAGTCACACAGGGCATGGCATTGTTCATAGTAGGCACGGTCCCCGTGGCCGATCGGTTAAGAGCGCTGTTTCTTAATCACTTGATCATCTCACCGCTGTGTCTGGTGTGGGTTCGAACCCCGTACTGGCCACATGTGAGACAAGCCAAGTTCTGCTTGCGGGTGTGCCAGGTGGTTTTTTTCGGGGTTCTCCCGTTTTCGCCCAACTACTGATTTTTATATTACATGTATATGTAAGTGCATTGCTCATGTCCCATCTCTGGGACTTCGATCCAGGAGAAGACATGTAAATACTATTTCATTTGGTTTGCCATTCCAGGGATTCCTCACTCAAAACGAAAGACTGGCGAAGCCTAGGGCATCAGGAAAACATGTCCGTGAAATAAATACCCCCTATACCCCACTTTTATATACTAAAACTGGGGTATGCAGGGGGTATACATATTTTTCTTATTTTTGCTTCAAAACATAGATTGTGGGTACTCGTTAGAACCGCCTCGCCGAGGCGGTTCTAACGTGTACCCACAATCCATGTTTTGAGCAAAAATAAGAAAAATACCAAAAATTTTCTACTGAAAATTATTTTCATTTCTTACAACTTTAAAAATCTCTGTACATTGCATGGGCAAGTTTTCGTAATGGTATCTGAATACTGGTAGGCTGGTATGTCGAGGAACGTAACCACTTCGCCATGGAGTCTTCTTTTACAGCCCTGAACATTGCAGTGCATGTAATGTCATTATAATTCATTTCGAAAACATATCCATGCATTGAATTCCCCTTTCTGCATAATTCATGGAAACGTTTTCGTAATTGACGTAGGCGAAATCCCAGCAGGCACATGACGTCATAATGACGTCAGATCGACGTCGATGCGACGTCATGACGTCGCATCGACGTTGATATGACGTCATTATGACGCCATGTGCCCGCTGGGATGTACGTATTGTCTGTACCAATCGATTTCAGGAAGACGTCGAAGATTCAATGTCGACAGAATTAGCGATATCGATAGAGCTCGTGTAAAGCAAGTGCCTGCGAGAGACCGACGTGCGGCTGTGTTCCATAAGATGGTCCCAAGATCCTTTCAGGAATTTCACAGACCCTGCCGCCCGGGGGATAGAATATGCGTAGGTTTCATCTAAGACGTCGATTACGAATTCCTGCTGAAATTGCCTTTTGAATGTTCGAAATTACAAAATAACATCAAATAAATATAATGTGCAGTTTATATAATAATTATTATTATTTGTTCTTTCCTTATTTTAACCTGAATCCAGGTGATACCGTTTGTACACAGTAAATGTAATTTTTTAATGTAATTTTTTACCCCTAGATATCTTGTTTGAAACCGCCCTAAGGCGATAGATAATATGTAACTCTTACTTGTCTTAAAGACCTATTTCCATGTCTATTGAGGGTCATTTGATAAGGGACAGGGCATTAGAAAACCTAGTGCCTTGACATTGACTCAGAATACAGATAGGGGCCAAAACAGGAAAAATCAATATTGATTGCAGAGGGAGGCAGTTTTATTGCATATGTTATCAGGGACCATAAAATCAATAAACAGTGGAAATACAAGTATTATCCTTTAGGGGGCCTCTTTATGACCCCCTGCAGAGATGTGATAATCACCTCATTATGACAGTCCTTTGATCTAAGGACCATATTGCACCATTAGGGGTCATTAACCGAATAAACAGTGGTACCCCTTTTAGCTTCTTCAGAAGTAGGTCTTTAACTTGGTATTTTAATTTGGAGTATGTATTAAGGGCAGCATTGTGTTGGCTTTTCTGTTGTTGGACATGTTATTAAACAGTTATTTCATGGTGGTTTGGTGAATAGTCAAAACTATTGCCCCGAGGTGACGAGGATGACCAACGGTTTTGTCTATTCACCAAACAGCCATGAAATAACTGTTTTATTACCCAACAATAACATACATGTATATACAAGATACCATGAAGATTCAATTCGTCCGACTCTCCATATCAGTTCAAAATGAAATTGGTCTTTAGCATCTTTGAAAGACACACTGTCATTAATGAGGAGGTTGACAATTCGTTATCAAAAACACTGTTTAGTGTATTTTAGACCCACATTCGTCGACTGCATTTGTGTTTACAATTACCACCTATCTATTATTTGATTTGATTTTTCTATTACATCTACCAGCTTATTCCTTATTATCTTGTGAGCTGGGTACCAGGCCATGGTATAGTCCCATGTTATATCCAAAACTATGGACCGTTCCAGGCATGCGCGGTTAAGGCCAACCTGTGACATAGTGAAACATTGCTATAGCTCTGACATATTTTGAACTGGGTACCAGGCCATTGTTTATTATATTTTTTGAGCTGGGTACCAGGCCATGGTATAGTTCCATGTTATATCCAAAACTATGGACCGGTCAGAGACCAACTCATGATATAGCGAAAAATATGCAATTACTCTGTATATAGTGGGTTGGGTAATAATCTAGAATGATGATGGATTAATACGTTGAAGAGCTGTTTTGTTTTAAACCGTGAGAGTATGTATATACAGGGCATTGACGACGAGTTTGCCATTGTATATTACGCACAGTCAACGAAAACAAAAGTGTTTTATTTGCATGTAATTAACCTGAAACATTTTTTGACGATGACCATAATTTCCATAAGCGTCAGGAATTCGCTTCAGTACTTTGGGTAACTCTGGAATTACTTTCGATTAGTTAATACAACGTAATTTCTATGCAGACAATCATACTGTCAATAAACTGACTCCTTCATTAACTCATACATGTATAAGCCTGGCGTCCCTTTTGTGGGACATAGGCAAACCGTATAGTCCCAGATGTGACGCCGCCGAACGCGGCGTCCCATCTGGGGCTATTCTGTTTGCACAGAGAAATTTCATAAAAAAAAAATGAATAAAATTTAAAAATGACTCCTGACGTCCCTAATAATGACAGTGGACTGACCCAAATGATAATGATTGGAGAATCCATTCGTCAAATATGGGTTAAAGACAAAGGATCGCGGTTTGCAACCACTTCAGGAATTCGAACTTACAAATTAATTCGGATTTTCATCTAACAACTTTAAACACTTACCATCTTGTTGAACTAACATTGGTAAAAACCGTGACATGAAATGTGTAGAGTTACAAAGAATATTATGGCCCCCGGTTTGCATTTGCATGTAAATATATTACCATTTAAACGATTATGATTTATAATATCCAAGGGTATTCCCTACTGTCTATTTTAAACATTGAATATTTGACACATTTGAAAGTTGAGACGTTTAATATATTTTCTCTCATACACGATTATTCAAGCCTGAAACGGTGTACAACTTTGCAACCGTTTTTAGTTATTTACCTGTTGTATACTAAATATAGTCATTTTGGAAAACCTTTTGGAAATCCAGTCGATACATAAATACTGCTAAATCTGCTGACGCCTAAACAAAATGGTGGCATTCGTGAAATGCGACATTTTTAGTGTTTAGTGTAGAACAACTGTTGACAGGCTAATTCTTGCTTTTTCTACACCCCGAACCTGAAAGTAGAGCCACGTTTTCTTCAGCACAACGTATCACAGGTAACAAATTCTTATCTTCGAACATCATGAACATGATACACGAACAAATCTTGGCAGCCATTGCCATGAAACTGACACGGTTACTGGAAAACCGCATGCGTAAATACAATGTGTTTGTTGAAAAAGAAGCGCTGGACTTTGATATGAAATTATGATTCGGTCATTGTTTACATCGTATTTTGCGTCCATGTAGAAAGTTGTCAAAGACAGTACCTAACACAGCTGATCATGATCATATGAAGCAATGAAAAACGGTCAGTTTTGCAACATTATCCTATAGACATAGTACAGAGCCCATGGAGCCTATGGAGACAAAACTATGGTTAAACAAAACACACCGTTCATCCAGATACAACAAACGCGAAAAGGTCTTCCAAACGCGGATATAAACAATACGGCGGAAAAATGGGTGAGTATTTGTCATCTTTAATTGTCACAAATAGAGGCTGAGTTATTTTTGTGTGACATACCTAAATGCAAAAGGGCATACCTTTGCAAATGTTTACCCAAAATCCTGCCTAATAAATTCCATTAGTTAGAAAAATATAGGCTTCTAAATCTGACTTGGATGCACGAAAAAAGAAAAGAAAATGGTTAGAACGTCTGTAAATCATTATCAAAGCATAAAAATATGTCGATCAAAATGATATTTTTCGGAGGAGCGGAGATCGCTTTAAGGTTTACCTTTACAAGAACACATGCAAAATTATAGAAAGAGAATAAGAACTATTTGAAATTGGGTACTGTCATTAAATATGGAGCAACTTACCACGGTTCAGATTCTCAAGCAGGTGAAACAAACTCGGACCATTCGGTGAAACCAACACGGATCATAAAAATCAAATTCTGGTCTTATTTTAAGGAAAACTGACTGCAGTCATTGTTAATCTCAATGTAATATCGTTAAGAGTCTATAGATGGTTGGTTTAAGACCAATTATGGCTTAATATGGCGCGATAAAACTACAAGGGACGTGGATGGGCACTTTCACTACACTTTTGCCACGGCATTAGGAAACCATGTTTACATATTTTACAAAACTATGAGCACATACAGCTGTATGTTAACCAAGAAGCTGTCCGTGCTTTTGTTTTCCCTCTTTAAATTCGACAATGAAAAGCCTTAATTATCTTCAAGTAGTCTCATACTGTCAGATATGGTCAGAGTTCCAAATCCTTTTGCCTTTCATATTCAAAAACCAACTCTATTACGCATGTCTGTAGATTATTACATGTAAAATATACAGGTGTATGGATGCATTTCTTTCATGTAGATATGGATGTTTGTTTGAGTTGATGTTTTACGCCCCAGTCAACAGCAATGGTCATGTCGGGACGTTGCCTCCATTTGATGGGACTTTTACCCAACATTAGGATGTCATGGCACTCAAAATGCGCTTTATAAATATAACCACCCAACTAAGACAATAAGGCTTATGTTAATGGGTGGTTTGACTTAACCAATTTTCCTGGGCAGGCTCAGACCTGAGCAGTTAACCAGTAATCAGATGGTCGGTTAGTATGTTAGAAGCTTTGCATGGAGGCACAAGCAGCCCATGTATTTCTCCTAGGCCCCAATGGGCGGGGGCAGATATGGCCAAGAATATATCTATTAAGATTGTCTCTCTCGCTCTTAAGTGAAGTGAAATTCTTTATGAAAGGACCTCTATGACAACATGTAAAACACATTATGAATACAAACGTACATAGATTACATACATTCAAGAAGAGCAAATATTAGTGATGAACGAAATGTGACAAAGAACTAGTTACCTTGCCTCTGGAAGTCTCCCCGTACATCATCCATAGTGCAGGTTATATTTTCCTTTTGGTCCTTTGAGATCAGGGAGGATATTCTGAGAAATCAGAAATTTATTATCGGTTCAGATTCATTTTATAACCAATGTTTAATATATTTGGTCCCTTTTAGATAATACTAGTCATTGTATCGACTACCATGTTGAAAATTGCAAAATTTCAGTAATTCTCTTTGGCTCCATGTTGCCAATTAAAGGGTCACTGACGAGACTTTGATAGTTGAAACCGCGGTATGGCCCATCCACTTTCTCATTAATGTGTTCACTGCTCTTAAAGGATCTCAGATCAGTTTTAATTTTTATTTGGTGTGAAATTAACGACTGACCGTCTCTGTATGACCTTTGGCTGTTGATCGTGTACGTAATGAAAGAAAAAAAACCTTACAGCAACGTATGTCAATTATGAGTGAAACAGCGTGGCATAGTTTGACTATTGGTCCGGCGAGAGGTCGGGAGGGGGGGGGGGGGGGGGGCGGGCTGAGGAGGGGAGGGGGCGAACCAGGTTGGCAACAGGTTTTTGTCTTTGACATTTTAATTCCCCTAGAACTGGTTAGTACCCAGGAAGCGGCGGCTCATTCCAAACACGGATGCAGAATAGTTAACAAGGACTTTTATTCACAACATAAGTATGCAAACAAATACCTTTACAGGTGTATATATCGTTTCTCTGATTCAATGCCTAAATACGCATACAAAAGCTGTTAGCTAGCAGATATGTTTTAATATAGTGTTATATGTTTATATGGGCCATAAAATAAAACACAAACAGGCACGCCAGTTCTTTAGGAAACCGCGTGGCTGTTGAATAAATAGAACGCGGATTTCATATATTAGCTTATTACAACACAGTTTGGTATCTTCGATAAAATGACTAAAAGCGTGTGATGTCTTTGTCGTTCTAAAGCAAAATAGATCAAACGACGTTTTAAGTCCAATTTCTTTATCTCCAGTCGCCTATGTTGGTATATATACACCTTTCGAAGGGTAGGGCATGTGCGCACTTTGGTATCATTCGCGTTAAAATGGTTTCAATATACAGCGATATATGACGTTAAATGTTGCCATTCTATGCCACCCACGAATTAAATCATATATCAAGTGAATAACCGACTATAGAAGCCAACATGATGCATTTATAGCACGTTTACTTTATATAAAAATCTAGCATTCTTCTTTGCATCTTAATTAGAAAACATTCTGGCGGTGTTTTGCACGTTAAAACCAGATTTTCGAATCCGTGTTTGTTTTACCCAAATTATGTAGACCATCCGCGTTGTGTAGTATCAACGTCCGTGGTAAGTTGCATCTTGAAGCAAACTAGGTTGATTTTTAAACATGAAGTTTCGACATCCAAAAAATCTTTTCCAGTTTGATGCATGGTATAAATATGTTCTATCAAAAGTAGATGAATAGATAGCCTTCATAGGCTTTTGGTTCTATAGATGTCGAAAATTAGTTTTGGAGAGACATTTGCACGAAGCCAAACAAATAATTTCTAAAAATATCAAAAGAATCGGGAAACAGACGATAAAATAGTGATTTACGAATTAAAATCGCTTGTATATATAGTTTACACAAATATTTTGTTATGATATTGTACCATTCTCAAGTTAAACCATTTCGCATCAGCTCTGCATAAAGACAGTTTATATATGATCAATTTAAAGGCTATATGTTGATGTTTTTCCTACCTTGTGTATTCCCGAGACATATTTATTTATATCTGCGTTTGAAAGACCTTTCCGCGTTTGTTGTATCTGGATGAACGGTGTGTTAAATGAGTTAACGAAAATTAAACAATATGAGTTAATTTTGTACTATCCTGACCTTTAGTACACTTGTTCTATTCATATGTGCCATGGCAAAACAAAGTCTATCTTTAGTGGCTGTACTTTCCATACCATCATAATGAAGACACTGATAAGCTGCTCTGTTATCAAACAGCTGATCTCACAGCTGATCTCAATCTTTACTTTGTACTAAAAGGTCATGTTCCTGTTAGTTTATTTGCACTGGCTGATCACATGTAGATTTACAAAGGTACCTTTTTTATGGCAAATACAGGAAGTGTCATTGTGTCACAAGAGTACAAAGCTGTGTCACAACAAAACTTTTTTTAATGAATTTTACTTTTTGTACAGTTACAGTAAGACAAAGACACTGATCACCTGCTCAGTTGTAACAAGCTGGTCTGGATCTTACGGTCTATAGGATAAAAGAGAAAATCAACTGATTTTGTCTTCAAGTGCTGTGTTTTGGAAATTAATTCATAGTTTGAGTGATCTTTCATCAGGACCCTTTTACGAGCCTTCGGTGAGTAAAAGGTCCTGATGAAAGGTCATTGAACTAAGAATTAATTTCCAAAACACAGCACTTGAAGAAAAAATCAGTTGATTATCTATAACTTATACAACCGCAATTGTGTCTGCGTTTCTTAACCCAGGGAATGGCTGCGGGTTCAATATCTAAGACTAAGTGTCATTATATACATTTAACAGATTTATTGGCGTATTTTCTATTAGGGTTCTTCATCAGCTATTTAAAGTATTATGAAAATGACTATCTGAAATACCAAAGACGCACGGTTGTCCGGTCACTGCAATGCTCAGTTAAAATAAAGTAATTAAAGAAAATAAAACTATAATATTACTTTTGCCTTGGCGAAATTTAAGTCATTTATAAATAGAATGACTTGTTCAATTTGATTTCTAGTATTGACACGTTCTTTTAGATAGGTTGTAAAGAACTGACATCATCATCAGTTATGGGGGAAGAAGAAACACTGCTCTATTTCAAGGTACGAAGACAGTAAGGCTAGATTTACGTGACTTAGACATTCAAATAGACGAAGAAAAAAATGGCATCCTTCCCGAAACTCAACAAATAATGTGAAAGGCAAATACGAAATCCGAAATTAAAAATGAGCCTGTGCGTGAGAAAACCAACAATTTGCATAGGCGAAAACAAAGCCGCAGATCAGCTTCGCGGTAACCGCGAAGCTGATCAGCGCCTTTGTTTTCGCTACACGGATAGTACAATCCTTCTTCCTCTTAAATCCAAAAGTTTAGGTCTCTAGGCTGCTTCTGTGACGTTACAGGCCGGTTTGTGTCGGACCTGGTCAGAATCCCAAATTGTTGGTTTTCTCACGCACAGGCTCAAATGATTGTCGAAAGGCCTTGTGAGCGTCAGTGTTCTAAAAACTCGCGTTCGAACAGACCAAACACAACTATTTTTTACAATGGAAGAAATAATCTAACTTTCATTAAAAAGCATTTAACACCCAATGCATATAGCAATGATAATTATAATCAGTCAGAGCACTTACTTAAACAGGTGATTATGAAAATCACCTTGTGCAGTACTTTTTTTTATAATTCAGTCACAAGATATAAGATTTGTTTCCCTTTGTTTGAAATAATTATCTTAAATATCACTTCCTCAGGTGATTATTTTGATC
Organism: Rugalucina vietnamica; assembly: GCA_964017185.1. Classification (NCBI taxonomy): domain Eukaryota; kingdom Metazoa; phylum Mollusca; class Bivalvia; order Lucinida; family Lucinidae; genus Rugalucina; species Rugalucina vietnamica. The sequence continues at coordinate 9,714,503 of OZ024883.1, forward strand.
TATCAAATCACTTGCATAGATGATTTAAGTAAATACGAAAAAGGGACGGTGCGGTCTGTTCATTTTGCCAGGCACAAATGCCAACATGTTAAGGGAGATGACGAGCATTGTCAGCTAAGATGAAACCAAGAAACATAGAAGCCATGTCGAGTTTTGTCCCCTCACTTTTTATGAGAAAGTGTTACTTGAAACAGTGATCGGCCAATCCGGTCAATGGCCGATCACGATGCGGAGTGATTTTTTTGGGTTACCCTTCAACTTTTAACCCACTGCGCGCAGTACTTATTTGAACGCGCGCACCACACTTTCTTTTCACTATTCAACGAATAAGACTCCAAACTTATCAGAAAAAATAGGCGCTGTCTTCACAAAAAATAGGAAATCCTTCAAAACTGAACTTGAAAATCACGAAAATTTCACATAAAATTCACAGTTTTTCTCGATTTTCTCTGCGATGCTTACACTTTGGCTGCCTCTGACTATGTTACTGAATGGCGCGTCTTTGAATTGACCCCTGGGATAGCTTAGAATTAGGTAAAACAGTGCGAAATTCAAAATAAAACAAAAACAGTAGGCATTTATTCATGCTATTGCAGTCTTCTCTTGGACCCAAACAATCACCCGAGAACGTGATTTTACGATCACTTGTTTAAGTAAGTGCTCTGACTGATAATAAAACGTGGAAAGTATACTCAAGAGGAAATCATTTAGTCAGTAATTTTGACAAGCCTAAAAACTTTCTCATCCTGTCGCTTGCCCCAGCTGTTTCACCTTGTTAAATTTGTAGAAACAGTTTCTTTCCAAATGTGATAAGAAAGTGCATCAGTTGCTCATTTTTTCGGAATTATTGGCATTTTTCGCTAAACATCATTTCTGTAACTAGCCGATAAAAGAATAAATAGTTACGTGCTTTGATTAATAGCGTTGTCGAATAGGGGCGGTTGCGCCAGTGACAGAAGTCCGAGAAAATCTTAGCTAGGAAGGTACAAGTAGGCAAATATCAGGAAAAGGCGCAACCAGAAAAAGATTCCCATTCCAAAAACCGAGATGGGAACAAACTAAATTAACAATCAAGTACTTATACCATGAAAACATATCGAAAGCCGAATGGGCAGCTATTTTCCCAATAGGTGGCCACTCAATTACCTAAACTTAACTAAAAATATGAAAACATACACGTTAGGTTGTATTCACAGCTTCGTTACAGTTTTGGAACCACGGTTATTCAAACAGTCCAAATGGGACTTTACAAGTATTTTTCTGACTAAACTTTTGCCTCTAAGCATATAACAAGTTTTTTTGTGTTGTGTTTTTGTATTGTATTTCAATTGTTTGGTGGTATTCAAGTTACTTAATCAAATAATGCTGGCACATTAAATATTAAGGATCAAATACTATTTTAAAACAAATCATAAACAATTATCGTATTACTTTTTCAGATGCGTAAGAGCCTCTCTGGAAATATCGTGATGCCAAAACCATCCAAAATCGATCGGTCTAGTTCATGGCACTTTAATCTACGACGAAAGGATCGCAAACAACTCTTAAGCGAGATGAAAGGCAAACGATTTTCATCGGTTTCCACGGAGATACCTCAGCGAATCATAACAGAGGAAATCACAATCAGCGAAATAACATTACAGAAAAACTATCATGCTTTTCGATTGTATATATTTTCTTGTGTGAGAGTAACCGACTTGATCGTGTATTTTGACTATTTTACGAAAGGTAATGTATTCACATATACAGTGTATACTTTTTAATAAGACATCTTAACAAGCAATGGACCAAACTGTTAAGAAAAAATAAGTATATCAAATTACATTATTAAATAGTGATTTATAACGATCAATGGTGACAACCTAGCCCACTCGCTGTAGCCCCGCGGATGAAAACACGAATTATATCATTCAATTTCTCTATGTTTAAAGGTCTTCTTCTTCATCATCATCATCATCATCATCATCATTTTTATTATTATCATTTAAGATCAATCTCATATGTTGAGCCAATTAAACAAAACGGGCCCGGTTGAGGCTACAAGAAAAGCATTTGAAACAATCGAAGAAATGGTGGATAAAGATGACAAGTTTAAAAGACTCCTTAGTGCACTAGAGTCTGCGGGTAAATATCTGCCAAATACCTTTGTATACAGCAATATAAACTGAAAGAGAATGAAACGAAAGTTTGCAGAGCAGTGTTATGATTTATCATGCAGTGCAATGACAGATACAGTCGAAGTATCCGAAACACGCAGATGAAGATAAATAGAATCAATCATGGGTGGTCAGTGGAGATATGAAAATCCCAACCCGAGGGTCCACCCGTTCCAGTGGGAAACGAGGCTCGCCGAGTTTCCCACCGGAACGGTGGACCCGAGGGTTGGGATTTTCCTTTCTCCACTGACCACCCATGATCGATTCTTTTTCTTACATATCCCGATTAAGCCTAAATTCATTTTACCGGTAACGTCACCTGGTACCGTGCTTTAATTAACTCAGTCTGATGACGTTGTGTTTATTGCGGATATGACGTCAAATGTAAATAAATCGTTGTCAAATTGAAAAGAGATGCAATTTTGTTTTGTTTTTCGTTGAAAACGAGTGTGAATCAAGAATATACCCTATGAATTCACACCAATGTAGTCTAGTTTTTGTTGAACAATATTGCTGGAAGCAGCTGCTTTGGGCTAGAAACGATAGAATTTAGTCGCGTGCTTTTCTTATCTTGTATGAGCAACCAAGCGAGCAGTGTAAGATAGATTTGTCTACCACCGCTAAAATACCGGAATTTTTCTATCTTTATGAAAGAGGTGTGTAAGAAAACCTCAGAAAGACCGTAACAGAAGAACGTCAAAAACAGAAAATATCCATCTCTATTTGCATTAAAAATGTGACTTTTATGCACTGAAGGCAATACATAGCTTCATACGCACAGACACCCACATTCATACAGAGTGCCGCCCATTTTAGTATACGTCGCTATACTATTTAAATCTACTTTTCTTCGAAACGTACAGTGTTGAATATGAAACAATTGCTATTTTTGCATCCAGGGTTTTCATAATCAAAACGGTAATGCGACTGTATCAGAAATAAGGTTTTAGAAATACATTTATACAGATATTCCGTCTTTTATTTCTAGGGTATCCTAAAATAGTGAAAATAATGAAAGGACAACTAATTCCTGTCAACGATAAACATAGAAAGACAATAATGCAGTGTGCGTCGCATATCTTCGAGAGACTTAATACTGCAGACATTTTACCGTACCTACTCCGAGGACATGTGATTAACTATACAGATGCGGAAGAAATACAGTCTGCCAAAAGCAGAGGTGTTGGAGCAATAGATTTACTTTTCATTCTTCCAAATCGAAGTCGAATGTGGTTTCCTTGTTTCGTTAAAGCTCTGAGGGAAAGTAGACAGACGGAATTGGCGGACATCATAGAACAAGAAAGTAAGAAAGATTAATTCTTATTAATTCAAGCACTTGTAAATCTAGACTTAATACATGTACCCTTAAGTATGCTACAAGTGTCGTTGTGGTTCCATTGCAAAATTAGTAAGATTTGTGTTTGTTTTAGAATAATTGTTACAATCTAATTAACATTTCAAGTGCTTAAAAGTTCTGAAATCTAATATCGGTCTACGGTCATTACTGGACTACTTGCTTTCGTTACCGGTTTAAAAAGGGGTACTGTTGAGGGTTCATTACCCGAAATTGCACAAATAGTCAACTCGTTCAAAACACTTATGTTTAGACAATGTTTTAATTACTTGACCCCGTTTCGGAATGTGTCTTTGATTTAGACTTCGAAATTGCAACACTATAATTTGGCTGTCGTTGCCGGTTTAAAAATAGCTACTGATGAGGGTTCATTACCCGAAATTGCGCAATATAGTCCATACTATCTCCCTTTGAATGTTTTACTGCTTCCAAATGATCAAACAATTATATTGCATTTGCTATTACTGCAGCTGGCGTTGTGCCGTGTCAGTGGCGGCCCTAAAATCTCCCCATACATCATCCAAAGAGCAGATTATATTTTTCTTTCGGTCCTTTGAGATCATGTTCAAAACAATTATGTATAGAAACATACTTCTGAGCAATGTTTTAATTACTTGACCCCGTTTCGGAATGTGTCTTTGATTTAGACTTCTCGTATAGTTTCTCGATATTGCAGCACAAAAAAGGTACAAGTAGGCAAAGATCAGGAAAAGGCGCAATCAGAAAAAGATTCCCACTCAAAAAACCGAGATTGGAAAAAAACTAAATTAACAATCGGGTACTTATAGCATGAAAACATATCGTAGGTCGAATAAACAGCTATTTTCCCAATAGGTGGCCACTCAGTAACCTAAACTTAACTAAAATATGAAAACATACATAAGGCGCCAACAGCACAAACATTTTTAAACACCAAGACATAAAACAAAAAGAACCACCACAGAAGTATCGCCTTGGAACGATCAGTTACACAAAATTACTGGCGGGCTTAAACCAGTTTTACATGACCATAACCTCACCCTCAGCTTCTGCAGTGGTTCATAACATTTAGTTAGTTCTTTGGTTCTCGTGGTGAATCTCTAACTAGTCAATAAATCATCAGGAACAAACAAATAAATCATGATAAACATACTGATGAATCCAAAACCAAGACTCACAGATTGAGTAAGCTGCCCTACGATCCCTGGGCGCCGAATAACTTACTAACTCCGGAGCAAAAGAAAAACACCAGTTGGACCCCGGTGGGCCAAGCAACAGACAAGAATCTCCGGTCCCAACCAACTAAAATGAATAGCTTTAAGTCGGGGCCATCATAGAGTCTGACGCCCGACCCACCGGCTGGTTTTCATTGCCGGTTTAAAAAAGGCTACTGATGAGGGTTCATTGCCCGAAATTGCGCAATATACTCCGTACTATCTCCTTTTGAATGTTTTTTTCTGTTTCCAAAGGATCAAACCATTATATTTTATTTGCTTTTACTGTAGCTGGCGTTGTGCCGTGTGGCGGCCCTAAAAAGTCTCCCAGTACATCATCCAAAGTACAGATTATATTTTTCTTTCGGTTCTTTGAAATCAGTAAAGATATCGAGATAGTTCAAAACACTTATGTTTAGAAACATACTTCTATGCAATGTTTTAATTACTTGATCCCGTTTCGGAATGTGTCTTTGGTTTAGACTTCTTGTATTGTTTCTCGAAATTGCAGCACTAAAGTCTGGCTTTTGTTGCCGGTTTAAAAAAAAAAGGTAATGATGAGGATTCATTACCCGAAATTGCGCAATATAGTCCATGCTATCTCCCTTTGAATGTTTTACTGCTTCCAAATGATCAAACTGGGTATATCATTTTGTAAGCAGCAAGCGATGGATATGTTAACATTGACGTAGACTTTAATGATTTTGATATACAATGTAGTCAATTATTGCAATAAGTAAAATAATTAGCATCACTGAGTTCTAAGACTAACAGTATTGTCCGTCAAGGGCAGAGACCTGTAATTATCGTTCCTATAGACTCCCATTGTAATTTGCACCAAAACAAGACTCATTCATATGTTTCACAACTCAGTTACACCCTATATGCGGTTTGCCTTTATTACGTCAGGGTGAACATTTGTCACCAACATGACAAGCATACATGTATGTACAAGCCGGGTTTCGAACCCGCAACCTCTTGATTGCTAAGCGAATACGCTATCCATTACACCACCGCGGCTGTACAGTGGACCCTAACGCACTCAGCAGACGAGAGATCGCCCCAGGCCGTGTACAAGTGCAGCAAAAATAGGTTGTTACCCAGCATCCAAAGACGGTATTTTTCGCTGTTTAGGGACACCCCAAAATCGCTCAACAGTGCAAAAATGATTATACAAAAATTACTACATCCGCAATTTGGTCAATGTATGACAAAACAGCGGCTGATTAAATTATACAGTATAGCAAAATATTCAACAAAAGTTGTACTATAATATGACAAAAGACGCTTGATAGATACGCATTCATGACCAATCGTAGGTAGCGTCACATCTTAAATTTACCGCGGTAGATCTGCCCACACTTTCGGCCAATCGCTTGCAACGTTACAATTACAGGTCTCTGTCCTCTAACATCACTGCGGTGGCCTCTGTACTCTTTTCACCCTGAACCCCGTAATCATAACCACAATCTGTCACTAAAGGTGGCTCGATACCATTTTTTGTTGATAAATAAACCTATAATTTTAAGACAGCTTAAATATAGGTGTAATGGTACAAAAAAGCAAATTTGTTATGGGGGTATCCATGCTTTTTAAAAAAAATTATCAATTTTCAAAAATCGGAAAAATAGACTTTTTGAAATATTTTTTATTTCTTTTTTCACGGAATAGATCTAAAATATGTCAACAAAGTGTGTTTTAAGCTGTAAATGTATTCACATGCTACTTGCTGAATAACAAAATATTGAAAGGTAAAAATGAATATTTGAATTCTAGGGCAATTTTTTTTTTTTTTTTTTTTTTTTTTTTTTTTTTTTTTTTTTGCAAAACATATGTTTTTCATATTTCTGAACATAATTGGAGGATATACTTAGAATGACAAAAATCTGATTTTTGAAAAAGGGAAATGATTATCAAATAAGATAATGTATAAATTGATAGGTCTTTCCCCGCTTTTTAAGCTGCTGTAAGCATTTTCCCACAACCACCTCTTACAAAGATGCATATCCCGGCGTATAATCAAACCTCATAAACTTTTTTTCAAAAACAAGTTTAAAAGCATGTGATGTATGGACGTTTAAAGTAGAAAATTACCAATCTGATGATACCAAGATTATTAAATTCTGATATATATTAGATAAGATACAAGTCCCAAACCACCACTTGCCGTGCATCGCGATCATAAAGTCCCGAAAATTAGTATGCTATAGTAACATTTTTAAAAGCTTAAACTTAAACCTAAAAAAATATTTCCCTTTCAATACCGGCTGGATCTGAATCAAAAGAGGCCTTCTAGTTAGAGAATTTAAAACATCTGTTCAGTTATTAAACTTTTTGTAAATAAAAAAGATCAAAGGAAGCAATTTCGACTCATTTTCATTTTTCCATTCTTCTTGCTTCTTCTATTGATGGCATATGCAAATTTTGTCTACCATATGATTTTCATCACAATCTATGTTGTCTTGATTAGATCATTCAAATTTCACAAGAACCAATTAACGATAACTCTTGCTTTTTGAGCTCATAATAGTTGTCTTATTTATTACTATCGAAACCGCTTCAAATGTGTATATTTGCAGTTTACAAATATCCAGTGTGAATTGAATTTCAACAGCTTACATTAATTGTCGATCTACATTCCAGAACAAAAACTGGAAGTGCCACTAGAAAGTAGCCTAGTTGTAGAGGAACATAACATTGGTGAAAAGAATCACAGTGATCAAGATGTAAATGGAGACACATGTGAGACCAGAGAGAGCTTGTCCATACAGGTAATGCTTTAAATGTTAATTAAAAAGTTTTAAAGACTGGTTTCAGCTAAATGTACAATTAAACAATAAAACAACTGACCAAACGACACCTGTCAGACAAATATTGCACTGATCAGTGAAAACAATGCTCGACGCTAACTGTGCTATTTGTGAATACATGTCACACAGTAAAGTGTGTGTAAAATGCCTACATGTTACTCTGTGCTTGTTCTGGATATTAATGAGGAGGAAAAGATAGTACGAATCGCTAGGTCGGATTCCCACAACTGGTAGAAAGTGGTATAATGAAATGGTAAAAGTAAGAAATGACCAGGAACTGGTGCAATGAGAACCAAAGTAACATACTACCTGCAATGTTAACATTACGTCTGAATCTACAATGGGGCGGCCCCCGTAACCGAGTGGTTAAGAGCGCTGATATTTCATTACCGCGCTGAATCATTCGATCATCTCACCACTGTGTCTGGTGTGGGTTGTGCATTGTCCACTTTATGTTGCGTAAGTGGGACACGCAAACAAAAGGCGACTTTGACATGACAGAAGACATTGAATGGAGTATAAGCGGTGGTATAAATACATACTTAGCAAAAGCTTTGACCAGTTTATGAGCCCTACAAGGGTTTGGGGGATCTGCGGAGAAGGGTAATTTATATATAAATATATATTGAAATCCGGTTTATGTCCCTTTCAATTCAATATTATTCCAGCTCATATGAGACGGGCCAATCTGTAGGTTGGGTGACAACGGGAGAACCCCGAAAAACAAACAACACCTGGCACACCCGCAATCAGAACTTGGCTTGTCTCACATGTGCCCATTGGCGGACTCGAACCAAGACATAGCGGTGAGATGATCAAGTGATTAAGAAACAGCTCGGTAACGGGGGCCGCCTCGTTTATATTCAGGGATCTGGGGAGCAAACAAAAACGTTTGGCTTGAGGGAGCAGGAGGCTGGGATCAGCACAAAAACAGTTTAGGGAGCTTGTGAGAAAGATCATTTTTCTTTCAGAGAGCAGAGTGCTGAAAATGCCCCCAAAATAGGACAGAAGTTCATCTACTTGTGGCTTTGATAATATTTTGTGTTAATTTTACAGATTGATATCATGGAGGAACCTACTGAAAGTAAAATACGTTTAAACACATATGCCGTAGTACTATTGGCAATATATCTTGCTTTCTTTCTTACGAACACATACAGTACTATTTCTAGTATACCTAATACACGTACATGGACTTGTAGTTAACAGCTAGATATCACTATAAAATTGCTTCATTGACTTCTTGAAGGTTTTGGTGTCAAAGTATGCAGTGGTTTCATTCGGTACGATATAACACGTCATCACATAGATTGATTAAAATGTCAAATCTTTAAAGTAAATAAATGTACACGACTTTACAAACGACAGAAGAGTATCACATGGATGTCTTTGTGGTGGCAAAATTGCGGTATTATTTCATCTGGATCTGTTGCCAGATTTATACTGTTGCAACTGGTGTTTTTCTTTTGCTCCGGAGTTAGTAGTAAGTTATTGGGCACCCAGGGATCTCCATCGTCGGGCAGCTGTGAGTACTCGTTTTTGATTCATCATGCAGTTTATCATGATTTATTTGTTTGTCCATGATGATTCATTGACTAGTTAGAGATTCACCACGAGGACCGAACAACTAACTAAATGTTGTGAACCACTGCAGAAGCTGAGGGTGAGGTTAGGTACCTATAAAACCTGTTTAAGCCCGCCAGTAATTTTATATTACTGATCGTTCCAAGGCGATACTTCTGTGGTGGTTCTTATTGTTTTATGTCTTGGTGTTTAATTTTTTTGTGCTGTTGGCACCTTATGTATGGTATCATATTTTGAGTTATAAGTCTAGGTAATTGAGTGCTTTTTTGTGAAAAATTAGCTGTTCATTCGGTTTACGATGTGTTTTCATGGTATAAGTACCTGTTTGTTAATTTAGTTTTTCCAACCTCGGTTTTTGGAGTGGGAATCATTTTCTGTTTGCGCCTTTTCCTGATCGTTGCCTACTTGTACTTTTTATAGGGTCACTAATTAGGCTTGAGTAGCCGAAACGGCGGTATGATCCATCCTCTTTCCCATTAATAATTTTGCTGCTCTTAATGGGACTCAGTTTTAATTTTCATTGATTGTTACAACAACAGAAGTCGGTTAATATATTTGTCACTTTGAAATGGCGTTGGTAAGCCTTGTTAAGATGTGGAATTTGTTAATGCTTAGCAATGGACTCGGTCTTCTACTAACATCTTTATTTCACTGCACCGTACTAACAGGATACCAGTGTTTCATAAACTATCCTTCATATCATGATTTTTTGTCTGAAACAGAAGGTAACACTGTGATAACATAATCAACAATTGCAGATTCCCCGCATCGCCTAGCATACAGGTGAGTCTAGGTGTTTTCGCGAAAAGATATAATAATTAACATGTAATAATTATTTTATAAAGTTTAAATATTCCCCAGATCAAAACTACAACCTGTTTAAAATTCACTGTTTGAAGTATGTGAGGATTTTAAGCTTATGATATACATGTAAAAAGAAGTACAGTACAATGAGACGAAAAGCAAAAAGAAAGAAAGGTTAAACAAAACATAACGTCCCAATGTATCATAAGTAAAACATTTACCATATTTAGACATATATTGTTCTTTTTGATTTTAGGTGTTGTTCCGGCGACACAGGACAATTTGACCTGCTCCATATGTAAACAAGATCATTTAGACGTTGCTGCGGAATATTTCTGTAGAAAATGCGATCAGTATTTCTGCTGTGCATGCGATAAGGCTCACTCAAGAATCACTTCTTCTCAGCGGCATACTGTTGTTTCGGGAACGAATATGCCAAAACGACAAAGAACAGAAGATACTAGTGCAAAATGCGGCTGCTGTGTTAATAGATGTGTTGTTATGTGACACATGCAACTTTTAATACGTAATGGTAGAGGTTTCCATAGTCGTGTCAGATTTCTCACTGTATATCACCCATAGTGAAGATGTATGTATGTACCTTTAATTTGGTCCTTTTATTTCAGTGTGAATATTCGGAGATTGAAAATTCAAATTATAAAAGGGTAGAAGTAGGCAATAATAAGGTAATTGCATAATCAGAAAGAAATTCCCACTCCGAGGTGGGAAAAAAAACACTAAATTCACAGTAAGGAAACATATCATAGGCTGAGTGAGCAGTCATTTCCCAATAGGCGGCCACTCAATTACTCGAACGTAACAAAGTACATGAAAGCGTACATAACGTTACAAAGTATATGAAAGTGTACATAAGGTGTAAACAGCCAAAAATTCAACACCAAAACATAAAACAATTAGAACAAAAACAGAAGTAGTGGCTCCATTCTGACAAGCCTGAAAAAATGTAAACCCCTGAAAGGGTCTCAGTTTTATTTTTAATTTTTTATAATGAACGTTAATTGTATTATTTTTTATTTATAAACGTTAACGCTCAAAACAAGCAAACAAAAATGATTGGCCAGTTTGAAAGAGTGACTAAGTAAGGTTCAATACCCCAAACGACTCGCACAGTTTCTTGTGGGTAACTTACTTCTGTCAAACTTCCAAAGAATTATTGTAACATTTATTTGTTTATTTCAAATAAATCTGTTGAATGTTTGTAGTCTTCTATATCTCCCAAACTCCAATTAAAATCAAAGTGAACATTGCCTGAAATACCCGACAAAAAAACGCAATGGTCAGATTTTCCCGTATTGATCGAATTCAAAACGTCACAAGTATCAGCTTTTTCAAAAAGCTTGCAGGCGTTTAGCCCTAGTTATAGGATGAAAGCTGACCCTATTCAACATATGTGCTTTAATTCCTGGTTCCTGGTGTGCAGAAAAAATGGATAGTCAAATCGTCGGCTGAGTGCTATAGTGTTCTATCTCCATTTTTCAAAAATTCGAGAAAATTGAGTTCAAAGGTTTGAGACTCTCAAATAAGGTCAAAAGGTTTATATTTAGAGTGAACATGCATTATGAACATGTCTTTCTGTCTAAATGGGCTTAATTTAAAAAATCATCGGTGAAAATGAAGTAATTTTGGAAAAAATAAGAATTTTGTGTTTGGACATAGAACATTTTGCATAAAAAATGTCCTTATTTTTTCATGACCCGGAGATAGAACATTTTGGTGACCCAGATTTTATAGCAAGCAATGCAGCATTTTCTCTTGTTTATAAGTGCAATAAAGATATATAATAATAATCCAAAGTAAGCCTTAAAGGCTAAATACTACTTATAAATCTATTTAACTCAACGTACCCTTAAATGTCTTCATTGTATGTATCCTAGATATCATAAAATACGTCCAATACCGAATGGAACCAATGGCATAGTAGCATTTGACCATGTGACCCAAAATGTCATGTGACTGAATAACTCCAAATGCAGACATCTCATTGGACGAAATGGAGATAGAACAGTATAGCATTACAATTTTGGGCCATTTTGGACATAGAACATAAAAGAACTGTAATTAACATAAAAGCTAGACAGATATGTCAACATCTGACTACACTAGGAGATAGAACTTTTGATTCCGATTCCAACGGTATATCACACTTGATATGACCCAAATATGGAGATAGAACACTATAATAGCACTCAGCCGACGAAATATTAGAACAAGTAAAAAAGAGAGCACAGGAATGGACGCAATTAAATTTAAAATCCCAACCCAGACACCAAGCGGGAAAGATGTAGACTTAACAAGGGCAAAAATAATAGTTCAAAAGAAGGTTCAGGATGCCTGAATACAACAAAGTAAGAACGGAAACTCTGATTTCCAAATTCCACTATCCAAAATGTTGAGGGTTGTGACACTTTTTTATGTTTCATTGATCAACTCACAGCACAGCTGCCCAGTAAATTCTCAGAATTGTAACATAATTTGCTCACTAGTATATCCAAAATTATTATACACATAGGCATTTGGCCCAAATTCCCGCACTTAGAAAATGAATTGCTGGGTTTTAACTTTTTATAGGTTTCTGACAATTGTGACAAATTATGGCATGCCAAAAACACGCACAACATCATATTACCTTAAACAATACCAGACCGAGTTGACCCGGCCAAGTAGACACAGGACCGAGTTGACTCAGGAGCCGAGTTGGTATCAGGCCGAGTTGACCCGCTTCCGCTAACTTCATCTTCGCAGCATAGATAGACCTTACTATACTTCGCTTTTAATATCATCAGAAAAACTCCAAATAAATAAGTATCATTTTATCAAAATATATTGGGCTTCAAGACAATGGTTTTCTGACCATTCAAAATAAAACTTTTAAATGGCCTTTTTTTTTAAATCAAAACAGTAATTTTGGATTATTTTTTATCATCTTTCACAATAATAATGTTAACACATGGAATCAATTGCCATTATGTTCAATTCTTGGAACAGCTGATTTGGTTCGCCATCTGTGGATTTGTGGATGAAGACGCGTAAACAATGATGGGTTCGGTCTAATTCCGAAATAATTCGTTCACGATCTTATTTTTTTTCTTAGTATGTATCATTATGGTTGGTCCCCTACTCGTTTTTCGCCAGGCACTGACTTATGATGATGCGGGAGCAACAGTGGGATCGGTCTAATTGCCGTCATTTCCGGATTGATGTGTGTTTGCATCAACGTATATATATGCGGGCGTTCGTGAACGCCCGCAGTAAAATGTCTATTTCTACTCAACTCTGGCTAAAATTCACGATATGGGAAGGTGTGTCCTATAACATGATAAAAAACATTTCCGCAACCGGCGACCATCTCTAGGCCGTGATTTTTCAAATTTACCATGAACAGATTTCGGGGATGTGTTTCAATTGTAGGGTGCAAAAACGATACTTTTTGCATTAACTCGTTTAAGCCTGGTGTCCCTTTTTGGGGACATGGACAAACAGAATAGCCCCAGATGGGACGCCGCAGAACGCGGCGTCCCATCTGGGGCTATTCTGTTTGCTTAGCGAATTTTCATCGAAAAATTGAATAAAATTTAAAAATCACTCCTGACGCCCCTGAAAAAGAAAGTGGACTCACCCTAATGTTAAATGATGGGAAAATCCATTCGTCAAATATGGGTTAATTTGGTAGCTTGTGAAGTTGAATAATTTTTTGTCTATTAGGGACTCTCATTTGACCGGTCTTGATCGCTACAGCTCATAAAACTTTTCATGCTTTATACCGTTTATCTCCAGTATGCAATTTTTGTTTAAAATGCGGTTTAAAAAAGCTGCCAAGCCTTAAGAAGGTACAAGTAGGCAAAGATCAGGAAAAGGCGCAATCAGAAAATTCCCACTCCAAAAGCCGAGGTGGGAAAAAACTCAACCAAAAACCAAAATGCAATGCATGGTCGACTTCTTTGAATTGGTATAAATGTAATTTTGTAAGTCCATATGGGCTTTATGAAAAAATGATCAATGACACCGTTGCGGTTTTTATTTTGTCGGGTATATGATAAATTCTTTCTGAATGTCCTGTGAAATGAATAATTACCAACCTTGTTGTTTCAATATAAGGCAAAAAAATATGTGTGTTTCTGGTTACGACCTGCCCTCTTTTTTCCAGCGACCCTAAAGATTTTGTTGGGTTCTCTAAAAATAATAAAGTGGACGCGACCGACCTTAATTCAAATTTCCAATCCCCCGGAGGCTCGTATCTCGCGATCATTTTTGCTCGCTGCTTTTTATTTTGATCAGACGATCTGGTCGTTTTCATTAGCTTCCCGTATAGCATGGTCAGTTATGAAGGCCCAGACCGAGCCGGTCTGCCGCGTTTACGGATATTTCTAACCTAGATCAGCTGGCTAGCCTTCACTCCGCTCCACTTCGGTACCTCGTTCCACTTTCGCTAGGTGTGGAGTATAACGAAACACCGATGGGAATATCCCGTCTATTTCTAACCGTTTGAGTACTCACTTGAAATACGTTTCTTTGTAGAAAATTACAACTTAATTTAATCCTTTAAATGGTATTTATTAATCGGATTGCTTTTATTACAATCTAAGACTTGTTAATTTGCAAATTATTGGTAGGTTTTAAAATAGACAAAGCTGGCGAGATAAAATTGGCGAGGAAGAATTTTTGAATTCTATTACATTTTTTGTTAATGAATTGATTTAAAAGTATTCCATCAAGAATAAGATAAGAGGAGAAAAGATTATAGGACTCCTTTTCCGAACAGTATGAAAGTGCGTGGGTTGTCCGCAAAGTTTTGAGACATGTGCATGTTTTCTCAAACGCAAAGCAGGAGCCAAGCAACATTTGGCATACGTAATAAGTGGTTTCTTGAGAGGTTAATTTGTTGCAAAACATGACACTAGCTTCGGCGACCTAACCACTACTGTTACATTGGTAGTTATTTTAAATGCTCAAACAAACTGGTCCTTCTTTTGTGCCCCACACCTTTTGCCGACGTCATAATTGTGGCGCTGAAATCAATGGGTAGCCTGGTTTACTCAACTAGCAAATTACAACATTTTCCTTATTTTTCATAAAATAACTACTAATGGATGCCCATAGTATGATTGTGAGTATGGAATATTTAGCTTTACATAATAGCAGAAATACCTTTATATGTATGCTGATCATGAACAAGCAGACTGCAAAATGGGAAGTTTCAGATTTAGTTTGTGATATTTGACCTGCTTCGGTTTTTATCTTTACGAAAGAAAACGTATATAAAATATGCAATAAATGGCAACTTCATGACACCTGCTCCGCTGCACTGGAGGTACCAGTGCTTAAAATGCTACTGATTTATAAAGTAATTACCATGAACACTTTCTTACCTATGAAAACAAAAACGACCTACCTACCCTATGTTTTTGCATGAAACAGGAAACACACATTTTTTGGCCTAACTCGTGATCTTGATATATTATTGTAAAACAAATAGCTTCCGAAGGTTGCTTTCGACTGGTCCATAATGTTCAGTTCACTATTCACTATTCTATTCGCCCTTCCTAGAACTATTATAGAATATCAATATTCTAATTCGAAAAATGTTTAGACAAAAAAGAAATGTCTAAATGTTACAATGTATCATTGAATTGTCCTGATCGATGTGTGTAGCTATACCGAATGTCCTCTATTTGCACTGTGATAGAAGCAAGTGACAGTTGGGTTCATGTTATATTGTAATTTCATACGAATGGAGCATGAACATAATTTTTTTTTTTTTTTTTTTTTTTTTTTTTTTTTTTTTTTTTTTTTTTTTTTTTGTGTGTGTTTTTTTTTTAGCATAAAGTATGTTTGTACGGGAACAGAGGGTTTCCAGGACTAGAATGTTCATACTTTGGCGACGACTTTTTTTATTGTTTATTTACATATTCAGCTAGACGGTGCATATATTTGCATGTCATTGGAGCGCGTTTTAACGTCATTATTTTTCAAAAAATGAAAATCATGGTTGCCATTGCAGTTTGTTTTAATGTATGCACCCTTCCCCCCGCCCCCTTGGCCCAACAAACCCTTATTTTTACTGTATTACTGGAAAACAACTAAAAGCGTCTTTAAGGATGTTGTATGCGACATCTTTGTTTTCGCTTTGGGAAATACACCCGGATTTCATCTAATTAGAGCCAAAGTGTGTAGCGTTTTTAAATTGAAATTTGCACTCAACATACCGTATTATGTTTATCTATTCCTTGAGACTCGACACACAATATCCAGATGTCACATTGCAACGCATTTTGACCTTAAAGCACGTCCAAGCACATGTTTGAATTTATTTGTGGTCACAAAATGTTTGAAACACACCCTAGGATACCATGACACAGACATTACCATATATATGCATCAACAAACACAGAAGGCAAACATGGCAAAGGAAGTTTTTGTTTTACTTTATGCTTAACGTCCCAATCAAAAGCAAAGGTCATGTCGGGACATTGCCTCCATTTTATGGGACTTTTACCCAAAGTGAGGATATCATGACATCCAACAAGTGCTTCAAATATAACCATCCAACTAAGCCACAAAGGCTTATATGTATGGATGGTTTGATTTGAACCACTTTTCCTGGGCTGGCTCAAACCAGAGCGGTATACCAGTAATCAGCTGGTCAGTCAGAAGCATGTAAGCTTTGCCTGGAAGCACAAACAGCCCATCTATTTCTTTAGGCCCTATGCACTATTTGGTTGTAATTTTGATTGAATAATACATCAGCCATGTGAGGAGACTGTAGCAGCATATGATGGCTTTGCGCCAATGCAACGCGCTACAAATGTGATATTTGGTGAATGATAAAAACCTGAAGTACAAAAATGCATGTTCATTGAGTGTGTTAAATGCTTAATATTGAAAAGTATACAATATTACCGAGTTGATTTTGGGTGAAATGATCTTCAAATATTGTTAAAATATAATGTACAGTCGAGTTTCCGGTTACGCAAAGTTCCCGACTCCGGAAATCCTTATTAAAACATGGTTAAACATGTATTACCAGTACCTTCAAAACAAATAATCAGTTTTTGTTCTCTTGGCAATTTTCTAAACATTGCATTATCCAATAATTATCTGTGAATGAGTTCACTCACACCAATCTTTTATCTTTAGTAGCTTTTTGCATGTCAAATTTTATGACATCTGATGTCACACTGTTACATACCGAGAGCAAAGAAACATCGATTATGCATGGAAACAACCATGTACATTACGTACATGAAGGATCTCATAAAATTATATAGAAAATTGCAAACACTGTTACATTATATTTAATGGCAAACACAGGCTGGACCAGAACCCAATACTTCAAACTTACGTAGGATGACACATTGCCGGGGCTAAAAAATCAGCAAGAATGTACAATTTCTTTTGAAATAGTCGCTTCTATGAGGTAATGGCTTCAAGAAACGAAAAATTTGTTCATAAAAATCTTTCCTGCAAAGTAAAGGATATGACTTTGTCTACATCTTGTCGGGTATAGTTTAGCAGTAATTAAAATTCTATTCTTCTGATGGCAATGATTTATCATTGACAAGAACATTTTGCGAAACCAAGTACTTGACTGTAATGGAAATTTGATTTTATGACAATTACTAAATTTATTCACCCAAGAAACACAAAAGAAAAAGCGGCTCTCCAAGCAAAACGTGGGGAGCCTGGTTTGCTAACAGAGAACCGGACTAACAACTGAGAGGTAATGATTCGGTTCGATACCCGCCTCCGCCATGTAGTGTCCCTGAGCAAGACACTTCAAGCTCCGGGCGGCCCCCGTGGCCGAATGGTTAAGGTCGCTGACTTCAGTGCTCTTGATCATTCGATCATCTCACCTCTGTGGGTTCGCACCTCACACGGGGCATGAGTCACATGTGGGACAAGCATAGTTCTGCTTGCGGGTGTGTCAGGTGGTTTTTCCCCGGGTACTCCGGTTTTCGCAACACCTACCGATTGATTTGTCTCGATATGAGTAAAGAAGCTTGAAAGGGATGCAAAATTGAAAAAAAAAAAAAAAAAAAAAAAAAAAACTTCAAGCTCCACAAAGTACCGGTTACGTACCGAGAAAGGGATGGCTTTGTCTCGCAATGACTAAATAATAGTTGTGAAATACATTACGGCCAAAACACAAAAGAAAGTGAGAGAAAAAATAATGACTTGACACAACCATCCCATGAGTCAGTATTTACATTGTGTATATGCATTAGACCCAAGGTTGCAAATAACATGTCTAGGCAAAACAGTTAAATTTTGCTTCAATGGCTTGTTTGGTAATGTTTTTACGTCCCACTTAATACTGTAGCTAAGGTCATGCGGATAAACTAGCTCATTTTAAATTTTAACAGGAAAGGCTGAAGAACCCTTGGATCAATACCACTCTGGAAACAGTTCAATAGGCCCAGAGCTATGTATACATGTACATGTATGTCGATATTGTACCAGGTTGACCAATGTTTTGCTTGACCGACTTTGTCCAAGGACTATCCTATAAGGGGGTACAAGATAGACAAGTTTCAGTGGTCATTTTTTTTTCATATATATATATATATTTTGCTTTGCTGTTGGTATTGGTAAACTTAAGTGTTGTAATGAAAATAATAATAATAATAATAAATAAATAAATTTTATATTTTAGGAGGACAACAAATTTAGCACAATTGACAATCTTCCATATGGTCCTCCAGTGAATACAGACAGTGATCAGTATCAGACCTTTTTTATTTATTTTTTTTTCAGTCATTTTCATATATTTTCGAGATGTAAGTAATGCTATATTTTGAAAGAAGAGAATCCAGTGCTTGCCTTATAATGCTGAGCGCCAAGCAAAGTAGCCACTGATACCATTTAAACGGTCTTATTTATGACGCGGCTCTGGATATAACCTACGACACTCTAACCATTACACAATGAGCAAGCACGATTTGGGAAAAATATCCGTAGGCTGTCAGCAGTTAATTTGGTTGTTTGTATGGAGGCTTAACATTCCAGTCAACAATTTTTAGTCATGTCGGGGCGGAGCCAACGCTTGTGGGGCTGTTAGCAGTGTAGCATTGAAGTGAAGTCCCAAATCACGTACTTTGTAATACATGGTTTTTGTATATATCAGCAGTAAGACGAATAGCAACTATTTAAGAAAAATCTGAAACTTAGACCACTGAATCATATTCTTGTTGTAGTGTCAGCGTTTTATGCCCCACTTACATAGTAAGTCATACTGAAACAGGGGCCCCTACCCATTGGGGCCCCAGAAGGAAATAGATGGGCTGATTATGCCTCCAGTGAAAGCCTGTACGATGTGACTGGCTATCTGATTACTGGTTAACCGCTCGGGTCTGAACCTGCCAAGGAAAAGAGGTTCCGAGTCTAACCATCCGCACATTATAATATGAGCCGCATCGTGAGAAAACCGGAATTTTGCATATGCGAAAACAAAGGCGCAGATCAGATTCGCAGTATCTGCGAAGCTGATCAGCGCCTTTGGTTTCACCACTTGGATAGTAAAATTTCTCTTCTTCCTAAATCCGAAATTTAAAGCTTTTGACCATTTTCTGAGACTGCACAGACCCGTTTATGTCGGACCTGGTAGGAAACCGCGAAGACCGGTTTTCTCGCATCAAGGCTCATATATTATAACCCCTTTTGGCTTTGTCTGGTTATATTGGAAGCACATGTTGGATGTCAAAGACTCATGACATCTTCATTTTGGGCAAGAGTCCCATAAAATGGAGGCAATGTCCCAACATGACCTTAGCTGTTGACTGGGACGTCTTCATTTTGGGCAAGAGCCCCATAAAGTGGAGGCAACGTCCCGACATGACCTTAGCTGTTGACTGGGATGTAAAGCATCAATTCAAACGAATTCAAACTGAGACAGGGCATATTTGAAATTTCATCTGGAATGAATATGCCGGAGAAGCCCTAGAGCGATTTCCCAACCACTTATTACATAGCAGATAGCTTTACCACACCACGGATGCTCTAGACTTCAGTTGTATCCGAAGGATGCAACTAACATGGACTGACCTCCACCCCCGATCCCCACCCATTCGCACCCTTGTAACTATAAAAAAATGTGTTTAAACTGCACATACGCAACAAACGTGAACTGCACGAAAGGGACATTTGGCATACTGGACTTTGTCATGTATATTTCAATAGACAAAAATGGAACACAATGCATTTTCATTTATTCAATAAATGAAAACTAATAGGGTGACAGGACTTTTGAGGAAGAGTATATTGCACCCCGTGTTCAGGACTTTCTCAAAACTGTTGTGTAATATTAAAACATGTACACAAGGAAAATATATACTACATTTTCCGCGTACATTGCTCTACATGAACCATAACTAATTTTCTCAAAACAAATGTGTTTTGGATAGTTAAACATCTTGTTTAATGCAGTCGGAATGTGATGTGAAGAAAAAATCTGCCATTCGCGTGCAAAAGGATTACCTAAGCTATTCATGGTGGTAAGTTTATCGAAAATGCTTGTTTTGGTCACTTTTCATATCCTTTGTAACGCCATACTGGTGCTTTGCATGATTAAAATTGTGATGTTTGGCAATAAAGAATAACTATTTATAATAGAGTCGGACAAACTTTTGGCAAAATACATTCTTGTTTTCTCTCCAATCAGATGGTCAAAACTGGCCGAACATGTTCGAAGCAGCCAAAATATGCCAGTGTTTAGAACAATGACCTTAACCCATTATCAGAAATCAATTCGTAGTGTTGTTGATAACAATTAGAGAACGTATTTCTACGATCATGATATTTTATAACATTATTTTTGCGCGTTAAAGTGCAAACATGACTGTAGACCGAACAACATATTAAATGTATACACCATAAAAAGGGAAAAGGTGAACAGGAAATGGTGCAACCAGAAAGACATTCCCACACCAAAATCCGGATCTGAATAGTTTACTGGTGACACGCCAAAAGACAATATTTCACGAGGGGCAGAAAATAGTCCTGAGAACACACAATCGAAGCGAACATGGACACACAATCATCTGACATTTCAGCATTGGGAAACAGAGAGTCAGGGAGGTCACTCCAGTCCCTGATAGTATGGGGAAAGAAATAACATTTATAGGCCTCTATACTAGCAGATGGTAAGCCGAGTGAGCAGCTATTTCTCAATAGGTGGTCACTCAGTTGTTCGAACTTAACTACATATATGAAAACGTACATATTTAAGGTAATCCATAAGAGTACTAGTCATGACGAGGGGCATCATCGTCCACAAATGGAATGTTTACTCCAGCAAAATCAAAGTCTTCACGCTTATCATAAATTTTAGATGAAACAAAACATTTAACAACAGACAGGTATTGATCCAAAATGGGGCTTCGGATCTTTTATGTTGGCTTTCTTTCACTGTAGTTCAGGTGGATAAATTTTATTTACCACAAACCTTCAAAGAAAGGGTTGTCAATTGTAAAAGATCATCAAGGTATCTGAAATTCGAGTTAACCCATTCATGACAAATGGACTTGCCCAAAACTATCAACTGGGCGAGTCCACTCATTTTGGGGGGCATCGGAATTGATTTTGAATTTTTATTCCATTTTCGGATGGAATTTCTCTACGCAAACAGAGTAGCCCCAGATGGGACGCCGCGTTCTGTGGCGTCACATCTGGGGTTTTACTGTTTGCCCGTGTCCTGCATGTTCTATAAAAAGGACGCCAGGCTTGTATAAAAAAAAACTCAGTGACACTACCCAAACACTATCCATCAAATCTCTTTCGTAACAGTATAAAAGCAAAACGGCTAAACAGGAGCGCTATTTGTACCCATGGGAATACCGACAATTTGTCTGTATAATTTGATAACAAACTTTGTTTAAGTATTTTCCAACTTACTTTTATTTGTTCCATCGTGACTCTTTAGTTACAACATTTGACCAAGAACGTACTTACAAGGAACAAATTATTGTATTGTTTTCTGCGGGTACAGGTACTGTAATAGTTCTTCTGTTACGTTTTCTAAAGATGGAACCAAAGTGTTTGCATTTCGCAGGACATACTTATACTCAATGAATTGATACACATGTTTTACATACATACAATATGCTGCAAAGAAAATGATCATCCACGGAAAGCCCAATGGCATCACTGAAAACCTAGAGTAAAATAAACTATCGGTTGTACCCCGGTGTGCCAAGCAACAGACAGTCAAGCTCCTGAACCAACTGAATATCATATTCATAGTTAATCAACCGTGTTTGATTTAAAACTAAGCATGCAGACTGTCGGAACATGGATTCAAAGTTCACGGTCGACATGTTTACTCATTTAATCATACTTATTCTGTCAGACAAATGTTTTAGCCGAGAGTATTATAATTTTGTTCTCTTAGAAAGCTTGTGTCACTATAAAAACATAAATTTAAACACGTAAATTTAAACATAATAATACAATGTATATGCAAATGTTATTGAAAAGCAAAAATCCATCAAAACTATGAACTTTTAATAGGTCATTTGATATGTAATTTTTTATTTTATTTTATTGTTTTGTTGATTCTAATATTCAATAAATTGTATGTATCTGAGAGTAGATTAAAGATTAAAATACAAAAAAAAAATATTTTCATAGCCATGCAATGCAACAGACACTTTGTTTTCAATAAAGAATGTTTTCAAGCCTTTAAGCGTAACTATAATGCCATTTTGTAAATATTTCGTGGCAAAGGTCATTTTGGTTCTGTGCGCCGTTAATTAAACAGTTAACACGAGACACAGCTGGTCACGGGGAGGTGACAATAAACAATGCGGCCACTGTAGAAATACTACACTATATTAATGGTATAAAAAAAATTGTGTATTACAGCACCAGACAAATATTTTGCCAAATGGAACTTAAATACAGTGAACATCATATAAAGGATTTTGATAATTATTCCAAAGCCTTCACATTGAGAAAGAGACACAGCATATATTTTCAACTAACAGCCGTGTCTTCAGAAAGTACTGGATATAATTATTATCCGTATTTGACAGATTTCTTGATGTTTGCCAACGACAATTCCCTCGGCATCTAGTCTAATTTTCGCAACAGCACAACTGCTTTGTTCAGTGCATCCTCCGCAGAATGCGCCACTAGAATATTTTCTATCCCACCTGTCCATGACTGCATATAAGATGTGATCTTGTTGTTCAGTGGATCAAACACCACGTGTGGTATACCTAAGAGAACACAAAATATATGGCCATGTAGTCTATCAGTGATAACAACACGCCCACGTTGCAGAAATATCATTCCATTGGCCACAATTAGATACGGGTCCTCCAGTTGAGACGTCCCTTTTGGTGTTATCCAAAGCCTCCAGTCATCTATGACAATGTCCAAGTTAGCACTTTCAGGAGGAATTTTATAGTTGAGTGACTCTTTGTCAGTCCTTCGAAGCCACAAAATGTCATGAGTTGGTTCCATGAATCTCTTTATAGGCCCTATCTGGAAAGCCATATCAGGCATCAGGTAGCATCTTACACTAGGGAATAACTGTTTACCTAAATTGTAGGAGCTTCTGTCCCTATACAGAAAGGTCAGGTGTTTGTGTTTTGAGTACATATTCTGAATTTCTGTTGTTTTCTTTTCGTTAGTGGTTTGAAAGATGCTTTGAGGAAACAGAATCACTTCAAAGTCCGGAAAACTTTCTAGAACAAGTTGTCTGTCGTAGTCATGGTTAATGTATGCTAGCAAGTTACCACCTCCGTGCAACAGAATAACCAGTTCCTCAGTACTGTATTGCTTACTCAATTTCTTTGCATGGTCGATCGTGTCATTTTTACATGTTGTCGCGCAGCTAAATACCAGCTTTAGTCCGAGTTTTTTGATGATTGCTAGCTCACCCAATGTTATTGCAGGGTCACCCTTGTTTTCAAATGCAGCAAAATCAAACAGCATAGCAAATTTATACTTTCCTATTAGTGATGTTAACATTTTTGCATGAATTCGCTGCGTTTCTGATATTACCTTTGCATTTGTCTTCAATAACGGAAGATATTTATCCACAAGATAATTGTCTGTGATAAAATCTCGCCGGAAATAGTCAACCGGAAGTCTGAGTTTTTGTAGAACGCGTATGTCTTCAATCTCGCCAAGAATACCGCCCGCTTCTCGGAAACACTCTTTGCCAAAATGATACCAACTATTTTTCACAATATGATGTATAAAATAACACGAGAGCATGACAATCATGGCCGCTGCTAAGTACACAACAATTCTGAGTAAAGTTGAACTTGATTTTCTAATCATGATTAGGGAACATTTATAATTTTTCAATCCGTGCCAGAGCATCACTACTTCACTCTCGGTAAGATAAGAATTTGAATTTCACTTTTATATCTGTTTTACTGTGGTTTATAAGCGTTAAACGTTTCCTCCATACTATCGACAATGACTGTCCACAATTATTGTAGGCGGTGAAAAATAACGTTGGAAAAATAGATTATAACACTTCAGTTTTCAATTTCCTGGCTATCCTTCTGGTGTGTAAAAGTGTTGAAAGCTAACGAAGAGGCATTTAGTCCGCGACTCCTTCTCTGCACTCAGGTGAAACTTCGAATAATATAACGCGATATAACACGAACCTTTTGAAAATGTGGTGACTAACATTAAAGTGTCGGTAATTTAAGTAAATGTGGTCAAAATCCATAAAAATAATTAAAAACAATTCCGAAGCCCGCTGTCGGAAAACGTTCCTTCTACTCAGCCATTAACCGGTCGAACTGAACAATTAAATTAAAGCGATTAGCTTAAATTTATTTTTATAAGAATAGAAATGCAAAAAGAAACACCATTTAATTTAATTTAATTTAATTTAATTGATAATATTTATTCAAGGCATTAAACAACAATGCCACCAATTAGTCCAGATCTGTGTGCCATCGATTAACCCATAAGAGACGATTGGACCTGCCCATCTTTATCATTTGGATAAGCCACTGTCAATTGTATTCCATTTTTCGACGAAAGGCCTCTAAGCATACAGGATAGTCTCAGCTATGACGACTCCGCGTTCTGCGGCGTCACTTTTACGTTATACCGTTCGCTATGTCCAGCGCAAAGGACGTCAGGCATAAATTAGTTAAATTGTCCGCAAAGTAATATTTATTTTAGACTGTTGAATGTTTAGACAGTTGGAATTTAAAGGCTACTTGATTAAGCGATCTAGCTATTGATTGATTGACTTGTATCAATGACCAGAGGACCAATGGTCCTGTAAACGCTCACCTGAGACCTGAGATATATACATGTATCAATAAACGTGTTAGACTAGAATGGTACAATGCATGTATATAACCCTAGGGCAGGGTCAGAATAACTCCTGGAGTCAATGTCTTTTTCAAATCATAAAAATTCAGTCCCATTACGAAAACATGCCCATGCAATATATAGGATTTTCTGAAGCTGTAAAAATTGAAAATTTTCAGTAGAAAAATTTTGATATTTTTCTTATTTTTGCTCAAAACATAGATTGTGGGTACACGTTAGAACCGCCTCGCCGAGGCGGTTCTAACCAGTACCCACAATCTATGTTTTGGAGCAAAAATAAGAGAAATAGGTATACCCCTGCAAACCCCAGTTTTGCTATATAAAAGTGGGGTATAAGGGGGTATATATTACACGGACATGTTTTCCTGATGATTTGCCAATTAACTGCAAGTTTTGTCCTTCAAATGACATTTTAACAATTTTCTCCATTCAAATGCATGGGCGATCTAAGTTGACCTTGCCGTGAAATAGGTCAAGGTCATCCCAGTGTCATGATGTATACAAATTTTGTAGACCTCCGTTCCTTAATGCTTCATGCTAAGTTTCAAAATCATAGGCCTTCTTGTTCTGAAGAAGAAGGTCTTTAAAAAATTGCAATTTATAGCCATGGCGGCCATCTTGGTCATGTGACCTTGACCATTTATATAAACTTTCATTTCTTCTTCTTAAGGATGCTCCACTTAAAGTTTGGCTTTGATTGGCTAAGCAGTTTCTGAGAAAAAGCTGTTTGAATATTATGGTCATCTACATGTATATAGCTCCGGGGCAGGGGCAGACAACCCCTGGGCCTAAAATATTTTCATAAGCATAAATCTTCTGTCCATTTGCTAATTCCTAGCAAGTTTTCTGCCATTACATGGCATTTTCCTATTTTTTCCCATTCAAATGCATAGGCGACCTAAGTTGACCTTGCCGTAAAATAAGTCAGGGTCATCCCAGGGTCATGATTTATATAAACTTTGTAGAGCTCCATTCCCAGATGCTTCATACCAAGTGTCAAAATCATAGGCTTTCTGGTTCTGAAAAAGAAGATTTTTAAACGTTTTTGCTATTTATAGCCATGGCGGACATCTTGGTCATGTGACCTTGACTATTTGCTCCATAAAAAGTTTGGCTTTGATTGGCCTAGAGGTTTCAGAGAAGAAGATGTTTCAATAGTATAGTCATATACATGTATATAGCCCCGGGGCAGGGGCAGACAACCCCCTGGGCCCAAAATATTTTCTTAAACATAAATCTTATGTCCATTTGCTCATTTCTAGCAAGTTTTCTGCCATTTTATTACACTTTCCTATTTTTTCCCATTCCAATGCATGGGAGACCTAAGTTGACCTTGCTGTAAAATAGATCAAGGTCATCCCAGGGTCATGATTTATATAAACTTTGTAAAGCTCTATTCCCAGATGCTTCACACCAAGTTTCAAAATCATAGGCCTTCTGGTTCTGAAGAAGAAGATTTTTAAACGTTTTTGCTATTTATAGCCCTGGTGGCCATTTTGGTCATGTGACCTTGACCATTTATATAAACTTTCATTCCCCCTTCCCAAGGATGCACCACATGAAGTTTGGCTTCGATTGGCCTAGCGGTTTCAGAGAAGAAGATGTTTGAATATTATGGTCATATACATGTATATGGCCCCGGGGCAGGGGCAGACAACCCCCAGGGGCTAAAATTTTCCATTAACATTAATCTTCTGTCCATTTGCCTATTCCCAGTAAGTTTTACACATTAAATAGCATTTTACCATTTTTTCCCATTCAAATGCATTGGCGACCTAAGCTGACCTTGCCGTAAAATAGGTCAAGGTCATCACAGGGTCATGATTTATATAAACTATAATGGGCCCGCGTCCCTAATGCTACATACCAAGTTTCATGGAAATCGGCCCACTGATTCTGGAGAAGAAGATTTTTAAAGGCTTTTGCTATTTATAGCCATGGTGGCCATCTTGGTCATGTGACCTGGACCATTTATATAAATTTTAGTTCCCCCTCTCTAAGGATGCTCCACATGAAGTTTGGCTTTGATTGGCCAAGCGGTTTCAGAGGAGAAGATCTTTGAAATTGTGAACGACGGACGGCGACGGACGCCGGAGCATGGGTATACTATAAGCTCACCTGTGAGCCTTCGGCTCAGGTGAGCTAATAATCACTTTGAAGACATTTGCTTATTCAAATGTGATCATAGTTCTGGGCGATATGCAAAGCTAGATTAGTTGGTTTAGGTGCTCCTTAGCATAGAACAGGCTTTCGCTATAATAGTATGTTCTACTTGCAGCTATAGAATTATAGTGTTACTCTCCTTCTCGAAGGATACCAAATCAAGAGCAACGGCTACATTGTAAATGGCTGGCATCAGGAAAACATGTCCGTGAAATGTGTACCCCCTCAAACCCCACTTTTATATAGCAAAACTGGGGTATGCAGGGACATACCTATATATTTTTCTTATTTTTTGCTCCAAAACATAGATTGTGGGTACTCGTTCTAACGTGTACCCCACAATCTATGTTTTAATCAAAAATAAGAAAAATAGCAAAACATTTCTACTGAAAATTTTCATTTTTTACAACTTTAAAAATCTCTGTATATTGCATGTGCATGTTTTCGTGATGTAGCTCGATCTAGAATAACAAAGGCGAGCTTCATGTTCTTAGCTAATATTGGTTTTAAAGGTTGCACAACAACGACTGTAAGTTCCAGTTTTCTGATGATAGCTAGCTCACCCACTATTATTGCAGGGTCCCCTTTGTTTTCAAATGCAGCAATATCAAACATCATAGTAAATTTATACTTTTTAATTAGTGATGTTAACATTTTTGTGTGAAGCTATTTTTCTTGCATTTGTCCAATCTTATCAACAAGATGATTGTCTGTGATATACACGCTGAAAATAGTCAACCGGATGTCCGGTGTTTAGTAGAACGTGCATGTCCGTAATCTCGTCATGGCTACCACCGACCACCAGCTTCTCGAAACCACTCTTTGCCAATGTGATCCCAGGCATTTTTCACAATATGATGTATAAAATAAGACGAGAGTATAGCAGTCGTCGACGCTGCTACGTACACAACAATAATTCTGAGTAAAGTCGAATTTGATTTTCTTATCATAAGAACGTTTATAATTTTTCAATCTGTGCCAGAGCATCTTCACTTCACTCTCATTTAGATACAAATTTCACTTTTATACCTGTTTTATTCTTCGTACCATCAACTAAGGCTGTCCGCACTGATTATAGTCGGTTAAAATAACGTTGGAAAATATATTATAACACTTTGACTGAACAGTTTGCAAATTCCTGGCTATCCCTCTGGTGTCCAAAGCTGTCAATAGCTACGTACCAGTGAAGGAATTTAGTCCCAAAATCCTTCGCTACACATCAGCGAAACTAAGTGTAATATAATACCATTTCAGCTTTTAACCCATATTTGACGAATGGATTCTCCCATCGTTATCAATTGGGTGAGTCCACTTTCATTGTTAGGGGTGTTAGAAGTGATTTTTATTTCATATGTCATTTTCCGATTAAATTTCTCTGGTCAAACAGAATCGCCCCAGATGGGACGCCGCGGCATCGATTTAATTTCCCGCAAAGTAACATTTTAATTCAGCATGTAATTTAGACTGTTGAAGTTTAAAGCCTTTCAGGCTACTTGTTAATGCACATGCACTTTGTTTTGTGCAAATATGATCTGAGCGAAATGCAGCGTTGGAGTAGATGAGTAAAAACTATCTCAATGTTGGTACTGAGTACATTTATTTGCCGTTATTTACCTGTTTGTGTGACAAATGGTATTGGTCTTATTAATAGCTAAAGCCCCAGACTGCAAAAAGCCATCAAAAATCACTTTTGGTGGCCACCTGTTTAGCAGAAATTTCCTTGGTATAGTTGTTAAGTACTGTCTTTGGGAAGAATGAAAACCAATGTTTTAATTTTTTTTGGTCTTGCAAAAGTACTTTTATTCTGGGTGAAAATGAAGTACCCTAGCTTGTTTGAACCGCGACATTAAGGACATTTATCTCTCCGGGTACCCCAGGGGCTAATTTGATCTACCTTGTACATCCCCTCCCAGGACAATCT
The DNA here is from genome assembly GCA_964017185.1 of Rugalucina vietnamica. Classification (NCBI taxonomy): domain Eukaryota; kingdom Metazoa; phylum Mollusca; class Bivalvia; order Lucinida; family Lucinidae; genus Rugalucina; species Rugalucina vietnamica. The sequence continues at coordinate 9,743,812 of OZ024883.1, forward strand.
GTAAAGGGTGCCAAATCATTCAATGGGACTCCAGAAATGCAAACAATTTTTGTCGTCAAAGATAAACTCTTTTGCTCTATGAAAAAATGCATGGTTTCCATGGCAACCATTAACATGATTCTTGAGCATGGGGGTGTACATACGAAATTGGTCATATCCCCGCTGTTACTTATCCTAGACCACTGAACCTGGTCTCATTTTAAAGCTTAAGACATAGCCCTTTCAACCTATGGTAAGTAATGCAAGTTATCTAATTTGCATATCATGAATTTTAATGAAAACATTAAAATGACAGAAAAAATTGTTAAGAACATTAATAAACTATTTCAGGACCACGCTATCAATGTGACGCATTGTTATTGAACCAGTAACATCATATGACAAATGTAATTATGTCATGGGCCTAGATAAAAATCATCTCATTTGCATATAAATATTCGTGAATATTAATGAAATTGTCAAAATGGAGGAAAAACAAGAGATAAACTGTATCCATTGTAAGGTTTTGGGTGGGTTGGTTATAAGGTCTACCTTGCATCACTGGGTCCAATTCTCATGGCTGCCAGTGTAGTCAGAGGTATCATCTTAATGCCATAAAATATTGTACTCAACAATGAATGCACTGACATGTTGTGTAATTACATAAAATCCACACCTAGCTATAGTGTGATTCTAATGAATAGGGTACTCACAAAAATATACATATACCGACAATAGCATGCTGTAGAATACTATAATTGGTCTGATAGTGATGCATGGACCAAAACAATTAAACCTTAATACCTATTATTCAAATGGTTGAATTTGCTTATTCATGAAAATTAATAAAATACATAAGAAATTGGTGAAGAATTTTGGAAAAATAGCGGTAGACATACAAAATCACTTGTACCAGAGCTGGTATCAAACTCAGGATGCTGAAAAAGGTATCAAATGAATGCTATGGCAATGTACTATGTCCCTCAAGTCTGATATAATAATGATCTGATTTTCAATTTCATGAATTATAATGAAAACTCTAGAAACATGAATGAAAAAAAGGAAAATGAAACTGGTAAATTTACAAAATGGCTTGTATCTTGGCAATCAAAATCCCTTACATGCTGAAAATGGTATCAAATGGTTGCTAGGGCATAACCCGTCATGTACTTCAATATATGAGTCATTTGAGTTTTTGCTTTATGAATATTAACAAAACCTTTCGAATTAATAAGGAAAATTACGGAAACGTTATAGCGGTATACATAGAAAATCACACGTAACTTGGCTAATGATAGACCTAGAGAGCTATAACTGGTATCAAATGATTGCTTGGACATTGTGCCATAACCATGTAATCTGATGTATAAATAATCAGCTATTTTTGTTGTATTGATATTAATAGGTTTTTTATGAATAAGAGAAAAATCAATGAAAAAAAGAAGGGGTACACCAACAAAATCGCTTATATCTCAGCTGCCAATATCCTTAGAGAACTGAAAATTGTACCAATAGAATGCTATGACAATGCACTATCACCACACGATCTGAGAGCCTAAGCATATACTATTGAATCTTCTGAATGTTACAAGATTTTGAAAAATTGTGGAAATGACAGAAAATTGAAGATTGTGCTCCAACATAATTTATTAAATATTGATTGCCAGCTAGTATGCTTTATATATCTCAATACATGGCAATAAAATAGTATCTTACCAATAAATTGATGTCATTTTTTAAAAGTTCTCTTTGTTTGTATACCCCTTCATTTTTCGTTGCTTTTTGTCTTATTTATACAAATTTCATTAACATCCATACAACAAAAACAGCTTATGATTTTATACATGAGATAACATGGTCATAGAACATAGTTTTAGCAATCATTTGATACCAATTATAGCTCTCTTGGTCTATCAGTAACCAAGATAAATGCGTTTTTTGATGTATACCTCCTTAGTTTTCCCGTATTTTTTTCTCTTAATTCTGAAGGTTTTGCTAATATTCTTAAAACTAAAAATCAAATGACTTCTATATTGTAGTACAGGATGGTATAATATTGCTCTAGCAACAATTTAATGTCATTTTCAGCACTTTAGGGCTTTTGATTGCCGAGATACGAGTCATTTTGTAGGTTTGCCCGTTTAATTTTTTCACTTTTCTCTCTCCATTTTTTTTTAATTTTTCATTAAAATTCATGAAATTGAAAATCAGATTAGTCTTATATTCTGCTGTAGCATCATAGTACAATGCCATAGCAGTCATTTGATACTTCTTTTAGTATCCTGTATTTATTAACAGCTCTGGAACAAATGATTTTGTACATACACCCCCTGTTTTTCCCAGGTTTGTCTCCGATTCCTTATGGGATATTTTTGTTAATTTTCATGAATTAGCGAATTCAATGGTTTGAATATTAGGTATCAAGGTTTTATTGCTAGGTCCATGCATCACTATCAGACCAATTTTAGTAAGGTCCCAGGGATGCAAGATAGATCTTAAAACGCATCCAAAACCTTACAATGGCTAAAGTTTTTCCCTAGAATTTCCTCGTTTTTTGGCATTTTCATTAAAATTCATGAATATGCAAATGAGATAATTTTCATTTAGGCCCTTGACATATATACATTTGTCATATGATAGCACTGGCTAAATAACAAAGTGTCACAGTGATTGTTTGGGCCTGAAATTAGTTTATTTATGGAATTTTAATGTTTTTATGTCTAATGTTTCATTAAAATTCATGAATGTGCAAATTAGATGACTTGTATTTCTTATCATAGGATGGAAGGGCTATGTCTTAACTTTAAAATGATATCAGGTTCGGTGAAGTAGGATAGGGAACAGCGGAGATATGACCAAGTTTGTATGTACACCCTCATTTTCGAGAATCACATAATAGAATGTCATGTGTAGCAGTATACATCCCATAATTTCAACACTTTTGCAAGACTTAAAATTGCTAAAACATTGGTTTTCAAGCTTCCAATGGGTTCTTCTATAAGAGGGTATGAATGAAATTTCTGCCACTTTCCGACCACCTATTACCATTTTTCTGATGGCTGGGGCTCTAACTATAAATTATTACGCAGTCAACTGTGAAAACTTTGAAAAGCAACAGCTGGTTCATGGACAATTAGCAGTTACTGTGGAAATATTGTAACACTATTGATAAAATATTAGTTTTTCAGTTGTTTAAGTTTATTGGTGAGTGCACGTGTACTAGGTTATTGGTGCGTGCAAGGGTACTAGGTCGAGAGTATGTTAGGTCAAATGATGAGTAATAAGTTATGTTAGGATGAGTGTTAGTTATGAGGTTGTGAACATATATGGACACGGACCACAATTAATTTTACTATGTAGTTTAGTCATTTGTTTCGCCTCCCATCTTCTGTACTGACATTGCTGGCTTTGTTTTGAAGCTTTTCTCCAAGTCTACACTGTGTGGCAGTACTTTTAATCAAGATTAAAATATGGGTTGACCTGCTCGTTTGGGGGATATCTGCCAATTTCAATACCTACCAGTGTTTTCGTGAACTATCCGCCGGTACAGGAGCAACCGCATAAGGAGTGGTTCGGTTGGCACTTAAATGTCTGAAATGACAAGATATCTCCACTAATTTAACATTTCCTGTAAGCTAGGACAATATTCTACCCAGAATAATATAAATAACAGCAATTTAACATGATCTGTCAATTTTATACCCCAGTAAATATGGGAACTATTTTGTGTGAAAGTATATCCGTATCGTGTACAACGAACCAAGGGAAGTAATTGTGGTCTGATTCCTATCACAGGCCCCTTTTTTGCTTTTAAATCAAAAGAAAAGCATATGAATCTTCAAAAGTATCTTCACAGAGACTGTGCTGGCAGTCAAATTCCACAGTCTGACAGACATTTGAACACATGTACCCAATTCATCGCTTCGCGGCATATTTCGCGACCATTTTTCGACGCTAAAAATACATGTATGTCCTTTTTCTGCAATATCTCCCTTGACTGATAATGGGAATTTTTAAACAAAGTAAAGTGTTTTACAACCTCTGAGGTGCACTCTATCTTTCTAAAGCAAATTTAATGGGTCCAAATCTACAACAGTATGTAGACAGTGCATTAACCTTGAATTTCGACAAATTTTGGACGACGCTTTAGCCAGTCGACCGCGATCAATTTTCAAAAGTTGAAGAAAAATACTTACCTGCTGTCTTGGAACTTGAAATTCAGCTTCCCTCCTGTCTACGCAGCAAATTTCAGGACTCTCACAGCTCAAGAACAGCCAAAATCTGAAAAATAAAGAGGTAAGGTACCCAAAATATATGCCATGCATAGCAGGACACAGACCACAATTAATTTTACTATATAGTTTAATCATTCATCTTCTGTACTGACATTGCTGGCTTTGTTTTGAAGCTTTTCTCCAAGTCTACGCTGTGTGGCAGTACTTTTAATCAAGATTAAAATATGGGTTGTCCTGCTCGTTTGGGAGATATCTGCCAATTTCAATACCTATAGGTGTTTTCGTGAACTATCCGCCTGTATAGGAGCAACCGCATAAGGAGTGGTTCGGTTGGCACTTAAATGTCTGAAATGACAAGATATCTCCACTAATTTAACATTTCCTGTAAGCTAGGACAATATTCTACCCAGAATAATACAAATAACAGCAATTTAACATGATCTGTCAATTTTATACTCCAGTAAATATGGGAACTATTTTGTGTGAAAGTATATCCGTATCGTGTACAACGAACCAGGGGAAGTAATTGTGGTCTGATTCCATAATTATGGGTATGTGCTAGATGTTGGATGGATGAGCATGCGCGGGAGAAGAGAGGATGACCTGTGCAAGAAGGAAAGATATCGGTGAGAGAAGGCGGAGAAGTCAGTTTGTGGTCTGGTATGAAAGTGTAAAGAGCTAGTTGGAAATAAAATAAGAACCTTGGTTGTAGAAAGAAAATAAAACATGTAGAAAACTAAACTGTTTTTATTGAGTTCCCTGGCTAAGGGGTTACAATATGACCTGGGTGATATTGAAGAATGTTTGAACTCTCCTCTACCCAAGTTAAAATGGAAAAACAATGTAACATCACGAAAACATGTCCGTGACATGTATACCCCATTGAACCCCATTTTTATATAGCAAAAATGGGGTATACAGGGGTATACCTATTTTTCTTATTTTTGCTCCAAAACATAGATTGTGGGTACTCGTTAGAACCGCCTCGGCGGTTCTAACGTGTACTCGCAATCTATGTTTTGAGCAAAAATAAGAAAAATATCAAAAATTTTCTGATGAAATTTTCATTTTTTAAAATGGAAAAAATCTCTGTATATTGCATGGGCCAGCTTTCGTAATGAAGTAAAATCAAGCAGTACACAAGTACAGGACTGACAATATAACAAATCAAGCAGTTTTATATGGTTTACTGTCATTTTTAATGCCGGGAAAGTTACATCCACTATTGCAAATAGAACCGAATTCCGTCAGACGGACATACCAAGGCTGGCAGTTAAGTTAAAACTACTGTGTGGAGTGTAGGTGCTACAGTCTACTCAGAGGGCCAGTTTCAATCAAAATGATATAGATCCAACTTGTCAAGTGTGCAGTTCTTCTCCAGAGACATTAACTCATTTCATCATGGAATGTCCGATATTAGAAGCTATCAGAAATCCTATAATCGGTGACATTTCTTTTGAATATATGAGATTAAACTTCACGACAGAGTGCTTTGAAGACTTATCCACAGACAACCAGTTACAAATTATTATTGACTGTACGGTCAATTCAGTGAACTAAAGTAAGAAGAGAGAAAAGTACATTGAAAAACTGCAGCTATTAGAATTCCAGACTAAACGATTTTACATGTATAACTTGCATTGTGATAAGAAAACTGGATCCAGTTGTTCAAAGCATCGTTAGCTTAACGATATCGTTAAGACATAAATTTGTTAAGCAAATTTCAGCTAAAGTAACAAATACACTGTTATTTTTTGTTGAAAAAATGTGAGAATCCTTTGCAGTGCAAAGGATTCTCACATTTTTTCAACAAAAAATAACAGTGTATTTGTAATATTAATGTTTGAAATTTTAACGAAACGTTAACTAACGACGTCGTTAGTTTTGAACAACTGGGTCCTGGTATGCAAAAATAGATCTAAATATGAAAACTTTAGAAAGGAAATTAAAGCTGATATAGGGAAGCAGCACCTGTATGTAAATGAGCCACCACATGGGAAAACCAACAATCTGCATATGCGAAAACAAAGACGCAGATCAACTTCGCGGTAACCGCGAAGCTGATCAGCGCCTTTGTTTTCGCTACTCGGATAGTACAATTCCTCTTCTACTTAAATCCGAAATTTCAAGCTCCTAGCTCTTTTCTGTGCTTGTACAGGTCGGTTTGTGTCAAACCTGTTCAAAAACCACATTGTTGGTTTTCCCACGAGGCGGCTCAAATAACTTGGTAGGGGATGTTAAGGCTAATCCCAGGGATTTTCCTATTGGGAAAATAGCTGCTCATTCGGCTTACGATATGTTTCATGGTATAAGTACCTGAGTGTTAGTTTGGTTTTTTCCCACCTCGGTTTTTGGAGTGGGAATCTTTTTCTGATTGCGCCTTTTCCTGATCTTTGCCTACTTGTACCTTTTTATAGGTATATCAATAGTCAGAGGAAAGATACCCAAGGCATTCCCCCTTTTAAAAAGAGAAAAAAAATGAAAATGGTATCGCTCAATCAGATTTCAAAAGCAGAAGAATTTAATGGTCAGTTTACAGACGTATTCACCAAACCGGTACACAACCAAGTCCCACTTCTGGATAGTTCGGACCCATTCATGGATGAAATTGTTGTTGCAAAGGAAGGAGTAACAAAACTCCTTAAAGGTCGGAACCCTTGTAAAGCCTTAGGACCTGATGAGCTCCACCTTAGAGTCCTAAAAGAATTAGCAAAAAAATTAAGATCGGTATTTTTTACCTCTCTTCTAGCAATCAATTAATACGGGTGAAATCCCTCAGGAATAGTCCCTGGCTAACATTTGTCCACTTTTCAAGAAAGGTGACAGGTCTCTTGCATGTAATTACCGCCCAGTTTCTTTGACTTGTATTCCTTGCAAACTTCTAAAACATATTGTCTGCTCAAATGCCATGGGTCATCTTGACCAATGTAATCTTTTGCTGGACAAACAGCATATATTCAGGAAATAGCATAGTTGTGAAACTCAGCTAATTACAGTAATAAATGATTGGGCAAAAAAATGGACAAAAAGGGTTAGGTTGACACTTTCATTTTGGACTTTGAAAAAGCTAATTTTGACACCCCTCCACACGAACTTCTTAAAAGCAAATTGTTTAGTTATGGTATAGGTGGAAAGACATTGGAATGGATAAATGCTTTTTTGTGCTTCAGGCAGCAAATGGTAGTAGTTTATGATGTTACATCTGACTGGGCCCCTGTTGTGTCTGGTGTCCCACAGGGCACAATTCTCGGTCCATTGTTGTTCTCCTTGTACATAAATGAAATACCCGTTGGCATTGACTCTCATCAGGAAAACATGTCAGTGCAATCAATACCCCCTTAAACCTCACTTTTATACAGTAAAACTGGGGTATGAAGGGGTATACCTATTTTCTTATTTTTGCTCCAAAACATAGCTTGTGGGTACACGTTAGAATTGCCTTTCGAGGAAGGAAATATGACTGGCATTCTTGAACAGCTCAAATGGGAATCTCTCAAGAAAAGGAGGACGGATAATCGACTTATATTGCTATACAAATGTCTGAAGGATAAAGCCAGAATACCTACAGATGACCTTATCCCCAAGACTAGGCGTTGTAGAAATAGTCACTTCCAAGGCATTTCAGCTTCCATCTGCTAGTATAGAGGCCTATAAATTTCCCCAGACTATCTGGGACTGTCATGACCTCCCTGACTCTGTTTTCAACTGCTGAAATGTCAGGTGATTGTGTGTCCATCTAGACGGAGATAGGTCCAACTTGGTTTACAGTGTAAGACATTGTATATATACTTAAGGAATAAAGAAACGCAACAAATACTTTGGATACTACAAAACATGCTTTGTAATGCAAGTATGTGGTATAACTGAGCATCTTATATGAAAACAATATCTAAACGTCAAATTGCAACCGGTTTAGCCACTATGTCGGTTACGTGTGCTTAATGGCGTACGCGTAACCACACTGACCTACAGTAGCAAACCCTGTAACCATGATCAGTAAATGTCAAATTTGAAACCAAAACCATTTTTTTTTTATTCCAAAACCCCTAAAAGTGATTGCAGATGTAACCATTGATCAGTTGGTAACATTTGGGTATGTTATGGGACGTTTAACGTCACCAACGTCAACCGAAAAAATGAGTCAAAAGCCTGAAAAATTCCTTCGGCATGCGGTATATTCAATAAAATGATTATTTACGTAAACATTATGACCTTTGTACTTCAGACGTCCATAACACGTTAATTATAACGTCAAAAATCAACATCCTGCATTTAAAAGACTCTCATTATGTTTTTCAAAGGACCTCTGACGGTGGTAATGGGGGTTATAATGTATAGCTGCCTCAGATTTTTAGAAAATTAAATTTCGGTCAAACGCTTTTGTTTTTGTATTATGCATGTTTGCTAGTAGTCAAAAGTTCATGATATTGGATTGAGGTTTTGTTTCAAAAGATGTACTGCTTTATTTTTGGGTTAAAATGGCCATATTTTGTATTAAACATATAGAAAAATAGAAAAGGTACAAGTAGGCAAAGATCAGGAAAAGGCGCAATCAGAAAAAGACTCCCACTCCAAAAACCGAGGTGGGAAAGTATTTATTTAACATTGTCCCCCCCCAAGTCCCAAGAAATCCTTTTGCATGTGAATGTATTGTCATATTTTACATAATATATGTGAATGGCGTTCTGGGACTCGGGGGGGGGACACTACCCTACAGCCCAAAATATTATCTCAGTACTAGAGCCCAAGAATGTGAAATTGTTTTAAACTTAAAATTAAAACGAAAACAAAACAGCAGTTAAATTGTTAGCCATATATAAAGTACAAAAAAATGAATATATACATTTGTTTCTAAAATTAACCCAAATCTGCATGATTTATAATCATCTTTTATGTTTCATTCCCCTGAAAATGAGGGTACTGTACATTCTGTGGAGCAAACTTTTGAAACCATTCTATACTAATATTGTCCACTTGTTTACACGGCCAGTAACCTCTTGCACCACAAACAGTTACATTTGTGGACTGTTTTCCTTTTTTAGAAAATGTATTTACTTCCAAATCAACAACTTTTCAGTCACGTCGGTACGATGCCACCACTGTCTAGGAATTAGCCAGTACTATGGGAACTTAAAATGTCTTTGGCATTGGTACAATACAGCGACGTGAAGTTTCAAATCACAAACTTTTGGGATGTTTACACAGTTTGCCATTCTTTCTCATAAAACTATTTGCTTATTAATATCACGTTAGGCATCTAAATACGAATCTTTCGGTTCTTTAAAGCAACCGACTCTAAAAAGAGGCCCTGTGTTTGATCCAATCGTGGGGAGCAGTGCTGTGCCTGAGATGTATTAATTCCCCAGAGTTCTGGGTACAAGAAGTAATACGTGGCTCAATCCCAAAATGACTGAAAAATTGTTACCATTAAAGGATATCGGCCATAGTCTAACTGAACCAAAAACAAAGTTTATGATTAGAATCACTACGACACAACCATTACACTGAAACGAGACACATGTAAGACAAGACAAGTTCTGTTTGCGGGTGTGCCAGGTGTTTTTTCTCTTGGTTCCCGTGTTTTCGGCTTTTCGCCAACCTACTGATTGGTCCATCTCATACGAGCTGAAATAATCTTGAAAGGGACATTAAACTGAATCAGAAAAATAAATACACTGAAGGCCGTGTTGTAACAGGTTTATACAGGTAAATAAATATTCATGCAAGGTTGCTCATTGTGACCATGTTTTGTCACAATGGGCCGTGTCTAGAGAAAATGTTTATGGTTAAGATCAAACTCTAATCAAGCTGTGCAACACATAGAAGATGGATGGAAGTTTTGTTAATTAATGACACGATTCTGAGTAGCTGGCTGGTCATCGCTGATCTGGGTTCAGAATACATTGGGCTATTGCCCTAATCATGAAATACCACCACCAGGACCTTTGAGACACTGTTCTGGTCTTTTGAAAACGAGGCACCAGACCACAAAGACTGTCACAGATTCTTTTCTGAATAAAAATGATCAATTACCAAACATTTGATTTACAGTGCGTAAATCGAGTGTTTACTCAAAGCATATAATCCGTTTTGCTCCTTTACATAACGTGCTATTCTGTCTAAAGAACGTCAAAAACAAACGCTCCGATGATCCATTTCGACGGTACATGTGACGTCACTGTTGATTAAAAAAAAGTACGTCGTGTCATATGTTGGTTCGATATATACCGTTTAGGTACAAATAGCCGAAATCGAATGATTTAAATGACGATAATTACTCATTTTTCTTTGTTGTAAACTTCAGCATTCCGTTAACAAGATTTAACGCAACATGGGACGGCACATTAGTATACAATGATCCCAGTCTTTATTGCACATTATCAAGTCGACGTCACGTAACCCGCATGCAAAGAATTTGTCATCTTCCCCTTCGCCCCGACGTTTACGTGACAATTTGCGTTTTTCATAGTTTTTGACGTTTTGTCGTAAAGTTTGTCAATAAAATGACGTTTTTGCATTTCAACACGTGCACAAAGCAGTCAGTATGTCATTTCATAAAAGGATTTTATCAAAACGTCAAATACATACATAAAAGTTGAAATTTAGTGTGTTGCGTATTTTAATTCCTTATGGTGAAGGGTTGAAGGTTATTGCTGCTATCTACGTGGAGGAATCTACGGTTGTCCTATGCGGGGCTTGAAGATAAGAAGAATAAGATAAATATACATCTTTGAATTATCTGCATGGCTTCTGAATCTGAATCTGAAGGGTTTACTGGTGATACACCATATTGACAATACTTCACCAGGCCTTGCAACATGATTTCAGGACGGCTCCTATAAGCTGCTTCTTTCACATCTGGGGGACAAGAATACAAATTTCTCCTCAAGAATCCGAGAGTTCTGTTAGCCTTTGTACAAACATTGGAAATATGAGTATTCCATTTCAAATCATTTGTGATAGTTACACCCAGGTATTTTATGCTTTCAACGTTTTCCAGTACAGTGCCCTCAAAGGTGTAGTTAGCCTTTATCTTACTAGACCGTTTATTTGTCAGCTGCATCATGTTGCATTGGACGGGTTGAAATCTCATTCCCCATTTCCTAGCCCAACTGCCTAAACGATCAATATCTCTCTGAAGTTTCAATTAATGTATCCTCTTCATTCTTGATTTCACGACAGCAAACACAATCATCAGCAAAGAGTCTTATTTCAGACTCAATGTCTGCTGAGATGTCATTTATATACAAGGAAAACAGCAAGGGGCCGAGAACGGTGCCCTGAGGGACACCCGACACAACTGGAGCCCAATCCGATTTAATACCATTAACCACTACACTTTGTTGTCCGAAACAAAGGAAGGCATTTATCCAATTCAGTGTTGTTCCACCTATTCCATAGCTCAACAATTTGCTTTTAAGGAGTTCATGGGGAGGAGTATCGAAAGCCTTTTCAAAATCGAGTATAAAAGTGTCGACCTGGCCTTTTTTGTCTAAGATTTATCACTGTAGTCAACTGAGTTTCACAGCTATGCCATTACCTAAATGCGTGTTGCCTGTCCGACAAGAGTTCATGTTCTTCAAGATGGGCCATAATATTTGAGCATACAATATGTTCAAGAAGCTTAATAGGAATGCATTTCAAAGAAACAGGGCGGTAATTGCGGGCAAGTGACCTGTCGCCCTTCTTATAAAACAGGGGGCAAATATTAGCAAGATACCATTCTTTAGGAATTTCACCTGTATCAATTGACTGCTGGAAGAGATGGGCCCTAATTCCATAGCCAGTCCCCTTTAGGACTCTGTAAGGATTCGAATTTAGATCTAAATTTTGCACTACTGGTCAGTCTTTTTAGCTTTTGCATGAGTTGCATTTTTTCTGCGAAAGCTAAAAAGACTGGAAAGAGATCAAAGCTGATATCAGGAAGCAGCATGATCTTTACGTGAACAACTTGGTAGGAGATGTTAAGGCTAATCCTAGAGATTTTTACAGGTAGCCCTGGACGATTACGCTGTATCACCCGTTATCCAGGTGCTCCGATAACCCAAAGGCGGAGCTCTAAGATACAACATCAACAATGGCCGCGCCCATGTAATTTTGTTATGTAACTATTTATTTAAATTGACTGACAAGTTTCTCTCCTTGAATAACCAAAAAGGGATCTGGTTCGTTTTTGGTAAGAATGAACTTTATATTGCTTTGCAATTTACACACATAAAAATGTCATTTAAACTATAAACGCTAAATATCATGCGTTTTCGTGAGTCCATATCAGAATATAAAAGTCCATGATGAACATGAGTATAGACAGGTACAATATTATTGTTTACATTATTTGACCTTGACCTCGATGACGTAGTGCGCGTTGCATTGTGGTTAAAACTTTCACTTCCGGGTGGCAAAAACATTTCCGATTCAATGTTGTTTACATACATTACTGAGTTTAAATTAAAGTAAAATGTGTGCCGCCATCCTAATCAGGGAACAACGATGACATTTAAATACAAAATTACAAATAATTTTTTGCCTTTGGCTCTTTTATAAAGAATTTAATTTCTCACACCTTGGGCAAACGATGTTGGATCCGCGCGCGAACGAAAATATGTATTACTTAGATATGACTTATAATTAAATAACAATTTGCGCCATTATGCGGCCACGTCTGCAATCAGACTAAAAATTCATTCATAATGGAAAAAATAATAAATAAAAAAATAAAATAAATAAAAATAGGTAATAAACAATTAAATAAATAATTAGTTCTTTTTCCTTTTTCCGACCTTGTTTGTACTAAGTCCAGTTTAAATAATAACTATTCAAAGGCTATACACATATTGATGATCATAATCAATTTGAAAGAAACACGGTTTCAGCTACTGAAGACCAGGGATGGAATACTCGTACTTGTTCTTGTACTCGTACTTACTCGAGTACAGTTTTTCCAGTACTCAGCAATACTCAGTACTCAGCCAAATTTCTGAGTACAAGTACTCGTACTTACTCAAGTACTGATGCAAAAAGCCCTGTACTTATGAGTATTTTACGAGTACAGCTGAGTACTTTCTTGAAAATTTATGTTTTTTTTATATTTTGAAAGATTTTTTTTTAGGGCATTGTTGGTACAGTGTCTTTTGGTCAGACTAATAAAGTTTGAATTTTTGCATTCATGTATATATTTTTGTTTACTGTTACCTGTGAATATCTGATTTTGGTTAAGCATTTGTATTACTCAAATGACATTTACATGTATAGAGTGAAGATGTCAAAACGTCTATCCACGAAATTCAATATATTCTCATATCAGAAGGAACTGTTGGTGATGTGAAGGCACCATGCAAATACTGCCCTCAGAATATCGGTATGATATGTCATTGCTTATCCAGTGCTTCAGCTAGAATAGTTTAGCAGGGCGCATCACCCTGTTGCCCTTTTCCAGAGCCTTGTTGTGCCCTTTTTCATGCAGTTTGCACCCTGCCCTTCATTGTTGGTAAAAAGATCATTAAAATAAGACAAAAAATAAAAGAGTTACAGATGTTTTAAGTTTCAGGCTTAGTAACCAAACGTGCAGCTCTAGTTGCAGTGTGATTTCTGCATGGCTGACTTCCTTAATCCTTTGTTTGTTGTCAATAATTGCTCAAAATAATTTTGACACATTTGATTATAATTTCCCCAGGTGACACAACTTCCAATGTGAATTAAAGATACCAAGTTTAACTAGAGAACTCAATTATGAAAAGAAAGGAAGAAAAACAAAAAATTGTATGATAAGACTGGCTTCTTGAAAGGTCTGGATTATCTACCATAAGGTTTAATCCCTTCAAATGCCAATAGTCAAGAATAGGTATACCCTGCAGCACACACAAAGAAAGAAAATAGAAAAATAAAAGAATTTTCCTGGTAAAAAGAATAACTTATTGGATTAATTATTTATAGAACAACTAATAAGTATGGTACGAGTATAAGCGATATCAGCATTTAGGTATATGTTATTTTAAAGACAGAGTTGCCCTGGTCTTTAATGCCCATTTTGCTTATTTCCACTTGCTGAAAGTGCCCTTTTTAGCATAAGTCCGCTTTGCCCTTTTCAAATCCTAGCTGAAGCACTGTTATCTGATGTGTTTTTAAAATGTAAATATGAACTTTTGCTTTTGTTTTAATATGTTTAGTTACTTTAGTACTCAGAAGTACTCATAGTACTCATGAGTATTTTTTATAAAGTACTCAGGACTTACTCAAGTATTTTCAAAAAGTCAGTACTCAGTACTTACTCGAGTACTTTAAAAAATGCCAGTACTCAGTACTTACTCGAGTACTGTACCTCAGTACTCATTCCATCCCTGCTGAAGACAGTTTTATGACACCTCAAATTACGATGCCCATAATCATGATAGTCGGCTTCTTTAATTATTATTTATTACACCCTCTTCAAAGAAATGACACATTCTTGGGGTACTATATGAATGAAAGGGATTAATGAGTCCCCGGGGCAGTCGGCGTGTGTGTTAAGTCGGTCGAACAGGTGTTGATATCGCATGGATTAGATCTATGATTCCAGTGTCGTAAATAAAAATAGATACACTTCAAAAAGTTATTATAACTTGTGGATAAATTATATTTATTCCACGGACTGAAAAAAAGTGTTAGTGTTTTTATTATTTCACCGCATGCAAGACATAATTAAATCGTGTGCTCTTTAGAGAGAGAGAGAGAGAGAGAGAGAGAGAGAGAGAGAGAGCACCCAATTTCTAACGGCTTAAGTTTTTTTGTTGGTTTTTTTTTCTCATAAAACTCGTTTTTCATAAAACTTAAACTTGCTTCAAACACGGCTCAAACACGGAAATTATTCAGTGTTGATATCTGATTTCTACCGTATAAAAAAACAAACTTTTGATTGACTGAGAACCTTTTTAATCCCGCACGGGAAGTAAACGCTAAATACTTATAATACGTACTAAACTAGTAATGCGCTAAAATATTTGGAAATGTAATTTGTTATGAACAAGTAATATTTTGACATTATTTTACATTTGTAATACATCAAAACATTACAATTCATTACACATTCATTGAACTGGGGTCGCTTTTTTGCCACCCGGAAGTGGAAAGAAGTCACGTGAAAGTCACCTGACTTACCTGGATAATATAGACCACGTGGGTTGTGACGTATTGTTTGTATCTGTGTATAGAAGACACACAGTTTTTACAGTGACGCATAGTGTACCTGGATACTGTTGCTTGGTAAGGGGAAAGAGTAAAATCTGATACCAATGCCCAGTACTCTGGACCAAAATCGGGGACAAAAGTTTTATTGGCACCAAAAAGGCACTATATGCATGTAGACAATTACTTGAAAAATACCCATATATATATTTAAAAGGGTCTCTTCAAAGATCCATATATTTGTTTTCCAAAAACATTAAAATTTTTGAAGATTTTGACCAAAATATATGAGTCCATCGAGGAATTTAGACCCTGAACCAGTTATTGCAGTATTGACGATGTTAGGGAAATTGCAAATTTTGTCATTTTAATCATATGGTCAACTATTATTTTTAAGTTTTGCTATCTGTTAACATATCAAAGAAAGCTAGAATGAAAAAATCCGCAAAAAATCCCACAAATCTTTGAGAAAATCAGCCCGGGACGAATCAGGCACCAAAATTTCTATAATTCGTTGTTTGCGTTATTGACGTTATAACGTTATCTACTTTCTATCCCATAATTGTTTGCTAAGTTAGGCTGATGGGTATGTGAGAAGTGTATGAAAGAACATTCAGTATCCAGTGAATGTATGCATCATGCAAATGTACATTAGTCACACATGTGCGGACTTCTCGCAAGGATTTTGAAAATTGGAGTAAAAAAGAGGTTTTTCGAAAACTGTTGGATTCTTCATATACTTTATTATTGGGGCATTCTAAAAAGTTGGAGTCAGAATCAAAAAGTTGGAGTTTAAAACTCCAATATTGGAGTTAGTGAAAACTCTGAATTGTGTCATGTGTTAATAAATAATTCCAATTTCAGATTGATCACAATTACTGTAGAAAACCATGTCAATATACAGAAACACCATTTGGTTCATAAAAGGACTCAAAGAATATACCAGGTATTATTGCTATTTTCAGAATTCATGTTTTCTGAAACCATTCAACCAGCTAAAACTTATGGGTAATTTGATTTGTTTTTCATTAATGTTCATAGGCATAGCTCTAAGCTTTTTTTTTTTTTTTTTTTTTTTTTTTTAATAGCGACGCTTTGTGTCGCTCTTATGGTAGGAGGTGGTAAAATGGTCTGTTCTACTCTGTTCTTCTAGATACATTGATAGAAAAAAAATTCTTTCGTCAACAGAAACCGGAATTCGCCCAGTTCATTTGCATAAATCGTCAGGAAATGTTATTCATTGGACAGTACCACTGATCCGCACGCACGCTTACAAATGACGTCAATGTCAGCCATTTTGAATTGTTTGACGTCATCGTGACGTTTCAAAACGCGCGTTGCATTATAGACTAATTGACCAATTAACTTTCCATATATTTTGACGTAGCATGGTGGGTGTTACACCCTATGGGCGGTTTGCCTTTATTACGTCAGGGTGAACATTTGTCACCAACATGACAGGCATATGTACTAGCCGGGTTTCGAACCCACAACCTCTTGATTGCTAAGTGAATGCGCTATCCATTACACCACTGCGGTTGTACGGGAATATGCTATCCATTACACCACCGCGGTGTTCTCAACTACCTTCTCCTCAGACCCCTGAAAACAAATGGTCATTTTCCCCAGATCTCCAAAACCCCTGGCAGGACCTCAGGGTGAGGAAGCTGTCATGTATGTAGCTTATTTTAAAATTAACTGCACAATGGGAGTAGAGCGTCGCGTCAAAGGTAGTGCCTTGATTCATATTATTTGCAAACTGATCTTGCAAATGTTCATGAATGGAAATTTATTTATGTTGATCCTGTCATCATATACATTTATGCATATAACAGTATAAATGCAACACCGAATCAAATTCTTCCATACTTTAAATTGAAAAACGGATATATAAATTGTTTCTGATTATTCCAGGGGTGGTTACCAGGCTGCAAGTAAAAATTTCAACAGTCGTGACCTTGATGTTGATGTTACTGGGCAGAGTTTTGTCATTACTGGGGCAAATAGTGGCCTTGGAAAAGCTACAGCATTGGCAATTGCTAGGAAAGGTAATTTAGACCATTCAGCATCATTCATTTATGTACATGTACCGGTAGCTATATTCTGGCTGCTTGAAGAAAAAACATGCCATGTATGTGAAAGGAATTATGAAGTTGATATAGGAATTAAGGAAAGTGATCATTTTAAATTCCAAAGATGACCAAATCAGTTTCTGAATTTACGACATTTTGAGAAACGCTAAACTTAGCTAGGTTGTTGTCAGATACAAGACTATGATGCTGTAACAGTAAACTGAAGATCCTGATTGAGTTACTTAGCACTCTAGAAGCATTAAGATTTAGATGATTTTTGTAGGCTGACTGAAGCATTTGAACCAGTAAGATAAAAATTTCACTTGAGTTTGTCGTTTTAAAGGTCATTTAGTTTGAACCTGTCACTCATATCAGCAGATCAATCAATCCAGATGTCTTTGTAGACAATATGAAAAGAAACCCAGATCTTCAGAATACATGGTCTTTTTGTGTAATGCAAATGCTCAAATGGCAAACTCGAGTGAAAGGGACTGTAAGCCTAAAAGGAACTACATTTGTATCCTACGAGTATGCTTTTTCACGCTACACAATAATCATGCACCTATGTTCTCGAGCCTCTCCTGCTGTTTACACAAAAAGTGATGATGTGACACATTTATTTTTGGAGACCACATGTTCTCTACTTTTTCTCAGGGTTATTACGTGGAAATTAACAAATCATTTGATTAGTTCATGGTCAAATCATGTACACAGGGTCATTTTTGTTAAGTTTTTCTTATACCCAAAATTTTGAAAAGTACACAAGACAATAATACCTTTTTCAATTACCCTAAAATTTTGACAGTTGGTCTGCTGTGTTTGTTAACATCCGGGCTTCCGAATCATGTCAACATTTTATGATTATTTGTCCTATTTATGAATGTATGGGCAACCAAACTTACCTTACATTGTATCTCTTATATGAAATCTATCAAAATAATGATAATTTTCCTTGACCACTGTCAGCAAGTTCATCGCAACTAATATTTATCAAGGAACAGGCATGATCAATAAATCAGGCATGGTAACTTTCCTGAAAAGCCTTATTTTCAATTGCAGCCAAATTATTTTATTTTAGTCAGATAGATACTTCACGATAATCATGATAATGATGGAATGAGCAGTCATTCACCTTCACGAGTCTCAACCATGGTTTTTATCGCACCTGCTTATAGCAGGGTGCGATAAAGGAGTTCAAATTTCCGTCCGTCCGTACGTTCGTTCGTCCGTTTGTCCGTCCGTCAACATTTACGTCGAAGTTTAGTTTTCTCGACATCAGAGATAGCTGCGAGTCTGAAACCTTGCATAGTCATTGTCCCTGACATGCCCTCCAAGCACGCACCTTAACCCGGTGTCCTTGACCTATATTTCACGGTCCACTGACTTTGAAAATTTTTACGTCGAAGTTTTGTCAACATTTACGTCGAAGTTTGGTTTTCTCGACATCAGAGATAGCTGCGAGTCTGAAACCTTGCATAATAATTGTCCTTGACATACCCTTCAAGCACGCACCTTAACCCAGTGCCCTTGACCTATATTTCATGGTCCACTGACTTTGAAAATTTTTACGTCGAAGTTTGGTTTTCTCGACATCAGAGATAGCTGTGAGTCTGAAACCTTGCATAGTAATTGTCCTTGACATACCCTTCAAGCACGCACCTTAACCCAGTGCCCTTGACCTATATTTCACGGTCCACTGACTTTGATCATTTTTACGTCGTAGTTTGGTTTTCTCGACATCAGAGATAGCTGCAAGTCTGAAACCTTGCATAGTAATTGTCCTTGACATACCCTTCAAGCACGCACCTTAACCCGGTGCCCTTGACCTATATTTCACGGTCCACTGACTTTGAAAATTTTTGTGTCGAAGTTTGGTTTTCATGACATCAGAGATAGCTGCGAGTCTGAAACCTTGCATAGTAATTGTCCTTGACATATCCTTCAAGCACGCACCTTGACCCGGTACCCTTGAACTATATTTCACGGTCTATTGACTTTGCCCGATGCAGGTGCGATATCGACCTCCGCGGAGTTCTTGTTCTTTGTGTATTTACTGTGTCTGTGTTGAAATGCCAGTTACTTAGAAGATTTAACAGTTGCAAACTTGAAATTTGGTTCCTGTTTGGCCAAAATACCTAAGTTTTAAATTGCAATGTAGTTCAGACTTGTTCTGTGTTTGTCCTCCCACAGATTCAATTATTTTTGAAGTGAGTGACTTTTGATGACGTAGACAGCAAGCCGCCATATTTGTTTGGGATTTTCCAAAGTCAGATATAGCATGTGAAAAGGTGCTTTTTAAATTTGCCACTGGGTGTGGAGCAAGGGCTTATGTGAATGAATGTAAGAATAAAGATAAATTAATTGATTCGTCTATGCTTGTATTTTAAATGAGCCGGGAAGTGTTATGTGCGTGATTATTGCTTACACTAGGATAGTATAATCTCTCAACTCCAGGATAAATTACTACTTTTTGAATTTTGAATCTGAATTTTCCACTAATTTTGACTACTTCAACATTTATGAGTGGTTGAAATTTCATGCTCAGCTGAGCTGAGCAGTTTTATAAACTTGGGGCCTGGTCAGACTGGTTTATTCATGACATTTTTTTCCATGTTCATGACTTTGATGTATTTTAATATTTGAACCGCCTCGTGGGAAAACCAAAAATGTGGTTTCCGAACAGGCCCGACACAAACCGACCTGTACAAGCACAGACAAGAGCTAGAAGCGTGAAATTTCGGATTTAAGTAGAAGAGGAATTGTACTATCCGAGTAGCGAAAACAAAGGCGCTGATCAGCTTCGCAGTTACTGTGAAGCTGATCTGCGCCTTTGTTTTTGCCTATGCAGATTGTTGGTTTTCCCATGTGGTGGCTCATTTTTAGGTGGTACAGTACATCTAGTATGTCGTAACAGAGAGAGGGGAGAGGAAGCTAAAACAGAAATAGCAGAATCTACAGGAAGTCAGGTAGGAAGTAATCTTTGTGAAATTATTCAAATAAAAAGCTGGGGCCAGTTGCTCAAAACTTTGTTAGCTTAATGCCATCGTTAAAACCTAAATTCCTTAAGTAAATGCCAACTAGCAAATACACTGTTATTTTGGTTGATAAAATGTGAGAAACCTTTGCAATGCAAAAGATTCTCACATTTTATCAACAAAAATAACAGTGTATTTGTAATATTCGTGTTTGAAATTTTAACGAATGGTTAACTAACGATGTCATTAATTTTGAACAACTGGGCCCTGTTTTTGCATTGCTTTAATTTTTTCACAATGTTTCTTGCCGCAGAAAACAGAAAAAATGCTTTTCATTCATACCACAATGAATAGATTCACAGTATTCATGGGAGACTGTGTTGTAATGGTATAGCTACTCACCTTGTAAACCAGGGTTACTGTTATAGGTTGCTCCGGGATTTGGTTGAGACTCTATCCCAAGGTGCAATCTTTGTATGATGACCTTAGCTGTTAAATGTTAAAAAAAGTAGACAACAATAACATCAAATGTACGCATGATTTAACCTCAATGAAATCTGAGGCTCCTTCATTTAGGGATGACATTCGGTGTCATATTTAAGGTTCAGACGTTCGGAAACAAACATCCGGATAGTTCCAACGTTTGCATCTTTTTTTCGGATAAGATCATAGTATTACATGTACATTTGCGTGTATGGAAATCAAGTGTTCCTGAAAGTAAATACATATTCAAGAGTTACGGAGCTTGGCGTTGTGTCCGTTAATGTGACGCAGAAACGATACACCATGCAAAGATATTGTGTATTTTTGTCATATAATAATGGAAATTTACCTAAATATTGACATTTTGATTTTTAGCGAACATCCGGATGCTAAAATTTGGATCCGAACTTCGTAACAGTACGGGATCCGAAGTCTGAAGGTTCAGACTCTGGTTGACATCCCTACCTTTATATTTGTTACAGAATGTACATCTCCACCAGCTTGACACATCAAAACCCCGGGATATCTACAAGTTTGTTCACACATTTGAAAATGATGGAAATACAGTGGATGTTCTAGTAAGTTTGTATACCCCAAAGATATGTTTCTTATAAAATGGATCAGTTACATCTCCTTCTGGATGCTCACTAGTTTAACCCATTAATGATGAATGGACTTGTCCATCATTATCAATTGGGAGAGTCCACTGTCATTTTCAGGGCCTTCAGGTGTGATTATATGATTTTAAAATTTTATTCCATTTTTTGATGAAATTCCTCATA
This sequence comes from Rugalucina vietnamica, assembly GCA_964017185.1. NCBI lineage: Eukaryota > Metazoa > Mollusca > Bivalvia > Lucinida > Lucinidae > Rugalucina > Rugalucina vietnamica. The sequence goes on from OZ024883.1 coordinate 9,765,498, forward strand.
GCAAACAGAATAGCCCCAGATGGGACGCCGCATTCTGTGGCGTTACAACTAGGGCTATACTGTTTGCCTTTGTCCAACAAAAAGGATACCAGGCTTGTATGAGTTAAGATATGACATCAAAGCAATTTGGCCCAGAGGTTCATATACAAAAAATAGTAATTAGGCTAATGGCACTGCACCACAAATACACATGAAGAGCAAGATGACTAGCTCTTTCCCAGCAAGGTAGCCATCTAGCTAGCATCAACTAAAAACAGTGATGGAAAGTACACCAGACAGACAATACCAAGAATTGTTAGCATAAAACACATCTTTGAGCAGATAAAGTAATTTATTACGAAAACTTGTCCATGTAACATACAGAGATTTCTTTTTAGCTCGCCTGCACGAAGTGCACAGAGCTATTGTTGTCACCTCGGTCGTACCCGTTTACGTGTACGTTTACGTGTACGTCCGCGTCACACTTTCGGTTAAAGTTTTTAAAATTGTTATATCTTGATAGTCACTGACCAGAAATCATTCATATTTGGAACATTGCTGCATATGAGGGTCCTCTGTGATTTAGTGTGAATGGACCCGTGGGGTCGTGCCTGGGGGCGGGGCTAGAGGTCAATATCTAGAACACCTTTGTACAATGCTCAGATGCTGTGTTAGTTTCTCATCAACTGTAAAGCCTAGAACTGTCAAACCTTACATATGACTTCTCCTCGATGTCCCGACTCGGCACCCACATTGACCTACTGACCTTGACCTATATTTCATGCTCCAGTGACTTTGTCATTTTTGAAGCCAACCCTTATTATCTCATCAACTATAAAACCTACAACCATCAAACCTTGCATATGGCTTCTCCTCGATGTCCCGACTCGGCACCCACATTGACCTACTGACCTTGACCTATACTTCATGCTCCAGTGACTTTGTCATTTTTTAAGCCAACCCTTAATATCTCATCAACTATACAGCCTACAACCATCAAACCTTGCATATGGCTTCTCCTCTATGTCCCGACTTTGCACCCACATTGATCTAGTGACCTTGAACTATATTTCGTGCTCTAGTGACTTTGTCATTTTTGAAGCCAACTCTTAATATCTCATCAACGGTCCCGGGTCGTTTCGCCCGTGAGTCGTTTCGCCCCTGAGTCGTTTCGCCCGTGAGTCGTTTCGCCCTGGGTCGTTTCGCCCTGGGTCGTTTCGCCCGTGAGTCGTTTCGCCCCTATTTGGTGAGTCGTTTCGCCCTTATTTTTCTACCATGACCAAATGTGTAATATGGTGTATTATTTGTTATTTATAACTAAATGATATGTCTTGGGCATGCACAACTGTCTTTTGGGTATATATACTAAAGGGCTTTGAAAACGCCTCACTATAAATTGGTTGTGATGATGATTATTTCTTTTAGAATACATGATATTTTGGCAAAAATAATTTCGAACAGAAAATACAACCAGCCTGCTTAAATTGCATACCAAAACAGGAACGTCAACGACAGTGATTTACATCATACAGTATGATTTCAATCGTTACCAAAAGTTCAACAAAAACGAATTGACATGATTTCTGAAAAGAAACACAAAAGCCAAGCAAATGCTGTTAGTTGACATTCAATTGCACTAAAACTGTGGTAATTACGTCACTTGAACGTTTATGAAGAAAACTTTCATTTTTGCATGTGAAATGAAAAAGAATATTTCACAAAAATAGGCACGGACTTGTGTAAAAATTACTTTACGCTTGACATCAGCGAAAAATGCTAGCCCCTTAAATGGCATTGTACGATTTTTTTTTTTGCGCTTTTACAATTTAATATTTAACATTTCAAGAATGTCGGCCATCGGTCACCGCCAAAGATAAAGCATTCACACATCGCCTTAATTGACAAATACGATTATTGTCACCTACGTGTGATTAAAGGCGTAAACATATTAATGGATTATTGCATTAATCAATTGACTTGGACAAATATCACACTTCTGTTAATTATTTGATTAGTTTAGCTGACTGTCGAAATACCACATCTATCTATCTATCTATCTATCTATCTATCTATCTATCTATCTATCTATCTATCTATCTGTCTGTCTGTCTGTCTGTCTGTCTGTCTGTCTGTCTGTCTGTCTGTCCGTCCGTCCGTCCGTCCGTCCGTCCGTCATTCCTTCCTTCCTTCCTTCCTTCCTTCCTTCCTTCCTTCCTTCCTTCCTTCCTTCCTTCCTTCCTTCCTTCCTTCCTTCCTTCCTTCCTTCCTTCCTTCCTTCCTTCCTTCCTTCCTTCCTTCCTTCCTTCCTTCCTTTTCGTTATCTTTATACAACATTAAAAGCCACAGAAGCGGAAGCGCTAAAACTTTTAAATAAATATTATATTAACAAGATACGTCAAGATACTCCTTTTATCTATCTATCTATCTATCTATCTATCTATCTATCTATCTATCTATCTATCTATCTATCTATCTATCTATCTATCTATCCCTATTCCTTCCTCTCTTCCTTCCTCTCTTCCTTCCTTCCTTCCTTCCTTCCTTCCTTCCTTCCTTCCTTCCTTCCTTCCTTCCTTCCTTCCTTCCTTCCTTCCTTCCTTCCTTCCTTCCTTCCTTCCTTCCTTCCTTCCTTCCTTCCTTCCTTCTGTTATCTTTTTACATCATTAAAAGCCACAGAAGCAGAAGCGCTAAAATGTTTAGATAAATATTATATTAACAAGATACGTCAAGATACTCTTTTAACCAAATATCTATCTATCTATCTATCTATCTATCTATCTGTCTATCTGTCTGTCTGTCTGTCTGTCTGTCTGTCTGTCTCTCTCTCTCTCTCTCTCTCTCTCTCTCTCTCTCTATCTCTCTCTCTCTCTCTCTCTCTCTCTCTCTATCTATCTATCTATCTATCTATCTATCATTTTTCCTTTCTTCCTTTCTTCCATCCTTCCTTCCTTCCTTCTGTATGATCTTTCTACAACAATTAAAGCCATGGAAGCGGAAGCGATAAAATGTTTATATATGTTATTTTAACAAGATATGTCAAGATACTCATTTTAACCAAACCTACCTACCTATCTACCTATCAGCATCATCTACTATAGCAATATCAACAACAACAACTACAACAACAACAACAACAACAATAATAATAATAAAAATAAAAATGGGCGAAACAACTCACGGGCGAAACAACTCACGGGCGAAACGACCCATCTAATAAGGGCGAAACGACCCACCCATAAAACCAGGGCGAACCGACTCAGGGCGAAACGACCCGGCGAAACGACCCACGGGCGAAACGACCCGGATTCCTCATCAACTATAAAGCCTACAACCATCAAACCTTGTATATGACTTCTCCTCGATGTCCCGACTCGGCACCCACATTCACCTAGTGACCTTGACCTATATTTCGTGCTCTAGTGACTTTGTCATTTTTGAAGCCAACCCTTAATATCTCATCAACTATAAAGCCTACAACCATCAAACCTTGCATATGGCTTCTCCTCGATGTCTAGACTCGGCACCCACATTGACCTACTGACCTTGACCTATATTTCATGCCCCAGTGACTTTGTCATTTTTTAAGCCAACCCTTAATATCTCATCAACTATAAAGCCTACAACCATCAAACCTTGCATATTGCGTCTCCTCGATGTCCCGACTTTGCACCCACATTGATCTTGTGACCTTGACCTATATTTCGTGCTCTAGTGACTTTTTCATTAAAGTTTTTAGAAGTCTATATCTCTTGAACATGTTGATGGATCAAGTTGATACTTTGCATGTTGGTAGATATTGGTCTGAAGTTTTATGCAGTACCATCATGACCCACCCTTGGTGACCTTGAGGTCAAGGTCACAGACTTAGAATTTTTTTGTTAAAGTTTTTGGTTAAAGTTTTTAGAAGTCTGTATCTCTTGAACATGTCCATTGATCAAGTTGATACTTTGCATGTTGGTAGATATTGGTCTGAAGTTTTATGCTGTACCATTATGACCCACCCTGGGTGAACTTGAGGTCAAGGTCATGGCCTTAGAAATTTTTGGTTAAAGTTTTGGGTTAAAGATTTTTGAAGTCTATATATCTCTATGTTGATGGATCCAGTTGAAACTTTGCATGTTTGTGGATATTGGTCTGAAATTTTATGCTGTACCATCACAACCCACCCTAGTGACCTTGAGGTCAAATTTGGTCATAGATTTTGATAAGTTTAGTGGCAGAGCACAAGTCAGGCGAGCTAAGCTGTCCTGCGACAGCTCTTATTTCAAAAAGAAAAAATGAAAATTAAATTGGAAAAAGGTTGATGTTTTTAATATTTTCGCTCAAAAACATACATTGTGGGTACATGTTAGAACCCCCTCGCCGATGTGGTTCTAATGAGTACTCACATTGCATGTTTTGGATCAAAAATGAAAAAATAGGTATACCCCTGCATAAAAAAATAGGTATACCCCTGCATACCCCAGTTTTACTATATAAAAGTGGGGTTTAAGGGGGTATCATTTCATGGGGGTATACATGTTTTCCTGATGTGCTAAACTGAGATAGCCAAGAAATTAGTTTATGAAATGATGGCTCATGATATTCTCATAATGCACGTTAGTTTGTTGACAGGTTAACAATGCAGGATGTATGATAAACACCAGAGAACTAACCGAGGATGGACTGGAGAAGAACTTTGCCACAAACACATTAGGTGGGTGTCCATTGAGTTTGCTGCAATATATTTTTCAAAATTCTGTTTTCTTGTTTACCTGGGTATGCCTGGATCTATTGCTTTGCAAGCTAGATCTAAATGAAATATTGAATCTCATAGTCACCTATCAGAGGTATACAACGATACTGAGAAATGTCGTTTTTTTCTAACATTATGCAGATTTAGAAAGGTACTAGTCGCTTTCCCAACCAAAGACCAATGTTTTGGTAAGTTTCACTATACAGTAGCAGTACCCATACATATCATTATACCCCCGGCATATACGAAGTATATAGGGGGTATATAGTTTTTGGATTTTCTGTGAAGATGTTTGTGTGCGTGTGTGTGTGTGTGTGTGTGTAAACTTTTTTTCTGTCAAAGATTTCTCTGGAGCTACTTGACATAGGATGATGAAATTTGGTACAAACATTGGGTATGGTAAGTTGTATTGTGTAAGAAAGAATCAGCCATCTCCTGCTTGTCAGTCCCTTTATTTGTCCATTTTTCTTTCTCTCTGATTGAAATTTCTGTCACAGATTTCTCAGCTCCTATTTATGCCAGCTTCTTTAAATTTTGTATATATCTAGACATTGTCAAAGTGTATTGTGTAAGAGAAAATCAGATTGCCAGTATATGTTTTTTCCATTCTTTTTCCACTTTGTAGTTTTTCCATCTGTCACTCCTGTATAATGAAAGGGAAACTTCTGTCAAAAATTTCTCAGGAATTGCTCAACTTAGGATGATGAAATTTAATACAAACATTGGGTATGGTAAGTTGTATTGTGTAAGAAAGAATCAGCCATATCCTGCTTATCAGTCCCTTTATTTGTCCATTTTTCTTTCTCTCTGGAATTTCTGTCACAGATTTCTCAGCTCCTATTTATGCCAGCTTCTACAAATTTTGTATACATCTAGACAGTGTCCAAATGTATTGTGTAAGAGAAAATCAGAGGGCAAGTATTTGTTTTCCATTCTTTTTCCACTTTGTAGTTTTTCCATCTGTCACTCCTGTATAATGAATAGGGAAATTTCTGTCAAGAATTTCTCAGGAACTGCTCGACATAGGATGATGAAATTTGATACAAACATTGGGTATGGTAAGTTGTATTGTGTAAGAAAGAATCAGCCATCTCCTGCTTATCAGTCCCTTTATTTATCCATTTTCCTTTCTCTCTAAATTGAAATTTCTGTCACAGATTTCTCAGTTCCTATTTATGCCAGCTTCTTCAAATTTTGTATACATCTAGACAAGTGTCCAAATGTATTGTGTAAGAGAAAATCAAAGGGCAAGTATTTGTTTTCCATTCTTTTTCCACTTTGTAGTTTTTCCATCTGTCACTCCTGTATAATGAATAGGGAAATTTCTGTCAAAAAAAATTTCTCAGAAACTGTTTGACTTAGGAAGGTGAAATTAAGTACAAACATTGGGAATGGTAAGTTATATTGTGTAAGAAATAATCAGCCATCTCCTGCTTATCAGTCCCTTTATTTGTTCATTTTTCTTTCTCTCTGTGTGAACTTTGTTTTTATGATTTTCTTAAATTCTATACAAATTTGCACCAGAAGATACCTTGATGTTCTATCTTTGTAGAAGCATACAGTACACCTAGGTGTTCATTTGATGACAAGTTGTATACCTTATTCTGGAATCTGCTTTTTGTCTCAAAGTGGTATGACCTCTGATGGCTACCGCCGGGGGTATGTGAGCTTTGCTCACTTTTGCTATATTTAATACTGCATTCATAAACAAGCCTTTGGGTGAGAAAACCAACAATTTGGGTTCCGACCAGGTCCGACACAAACCGGGCTGTACAGTCACGGAAGTAGGCTAGAGACTTACTTTTGGATTTAGAAAGTAGAGGAATTCTACTACCCCTGTAGCAAAAACAAAGGCGTTGATCAGCTTCGCAGTTACTGAGAAGCTGTTCTGCGCCTTTGTCTTTGCCTATGCAGATTATTTGTTTTCCCAGTGGCAGCTCAAATGTGAGATAAGATTGATATTTTATTTCCAGGGACCCACATATTGACTACAGCACTGATACCATTGCTGTTGAAGTCTCCCAAACCTAGAGTTGTAAGTATCGAGGTTGATAGAAAAGGGTAGCCTCTGTGACAGATTGCTTAAAGTCGCTAATTTCATTACAACTTTAAATAATTTCATCATATTACCGCTGTATCCATTGTGAGTTAGTGCCTTAAAATCTTGGCACATGTAAGACAAGACAAGTTCTGATCATGGATGTGTCCGTTTGTTTACTCCTTTTGGCGAAGTCCACTCAGAAGCCTTCATGGCATAGTGATTAAGCTTCTTGGGCTTCTCAAGACTTCCAGATGACTGTCAACAAAACTTCTAATCCACCATATAAATCAGACATGTCTCCATATGACCTAGCTGTTGAGTGGGATGTACAATATATACTGGTCAAAAAAAGTTAGGGATCAAATTTTTATCAATGCATCTTTTAGCAAATCGATAATCAAGTTTTTATTCATATGGTTTTAGAAGATTTATTGCGCTTTCACATGCCACCAATTTTGGAATTATGCATCATGTGACTTAAGCACAGCTGTTCTTTAAACCACATAACCCTTAAAACCAAAGTGAGAACTGATTCCACAGAAAATTCAATTTTGCCAATTCATTAAATCATTGCTAAATTACACAATAGTCACCAAGTTAAACCATTTCTCAGGTCAGCCAGCCAAAAAAGATTAGAAATGTCTTGCCATTTAAAAGTTTCGCACGAGCAAACTTACACACCTTCAGTGCTCTTTGGGCACTTCATACCACTTTCAGTAATGTGATTGGCTTATTCCTGTCACCAAAAAATCAATAATTAATTACCTGTGTTTTACCTGTATTTTGACCCCCCGGCACAGAAACCCTGTCTTTTTTAAGGGTAGTCTGACTTAAAGCCCTGTCTTGTTGAAGGCAAGTAAAATTCTATTGATTCGATCTTATAAAGCATACAAAGCTTACAAAATGAATTACCTTGATGATAGAAATGTTTCATTTTACCAGCAGTGCATGGTACTTGTTTGATCCCTAACTTTATTTGCCTAGTGTAAAATCAACCATTAAGATAGACAAACTTACTTATTACAGATAATTGTGTCATCAGGAGGTATGCTGGTTCAGTCACTGAATATCAATGACCTACAAGTTGAGAAAATGAAGCCATTTGATGGGACCATGGTCTACGCCCAGAACAAACGCCAGCAGGTCGTTATGACAGAACAGTATGCCAAGAAATATCCAAACATTCTTTTTTCCTCAATGCACCCAGGATGGGCTGATACCCCAGGTATAGACTGCAAGGAAAAATGTGTAGCATACATAGATGAACCTGAAATTCAAGCCAAAACTTCTTAATTTTCTAGGGCAGAGAAGAAACCTCTTGCTAAATTTCTACTAGGCTAGCTTGACCCCGAGTCATGTTGAGATGGAGCCACTGCTTCATTGATCTTTCAACATACGGTCTTTCCATGACAGCTAATATAATATAGGATATGTGACTGTTTATTGGACAGAGACGTTTTATGAAAAACTTAAAAGATATCCTTCATATCATCCAGGTAATAGGCTCAATGTAGCGAATGATGTTTTCACATATGCAAAATTGCAGTTTTCTCATCATGAGGCTCCTGGTCTGTTTCTCTTCCAGCTGTGCGTTCATCAATGCCAGATTTCTATGAGAAAATGAAGAACAAACTGCGGACAGTGGATGAAGGAGCAGACACAATAGTTTGGTTGGCTATATCAGAGGCTGCCATCAAACAACCCTCTGGGTTGTTCTTTCAAGGTACTGCAATAAATATAGAAGTATGCATGGAATAGTAGTTAGGCCAATTGTCTCGTGAACCCTGGCTCGTTTCAGCCCTGGATTTTCCAGTCTATCCAACTAGACTTAAAACCAAAGTCACATCTCAATCTGACCTAAGCTATTGAGTGGGACATAAAGCAGGAACACCACCACCACTGGTACTGTGATCAATACTTATAAGATTGGCCCTTCTTCATAAATACTTGAGGCCAAGTCTTAGGTTTGCCACAATTTGTTCTTCATTCGTAATATTCATTAAGTATTTAGGAATTGGTGACTGTCCCGACATGACTGAAATATAGATGACTCGGACATAGCGCATTGACCTTAACTAACAGTTTCCCATTATTTTCTATACATACATGTATTTCGCAAGTCTCCCTGAATTGAAAGAAAAGTCTCCATGATGCATCTTCGCAAGTCATTACATGTGTGGAAATCAATTTGTGTACTTCTAATTTTTAACCCTGGAGATAGTTCGTATCACTACTATCAGAGAAACAAGTAACCTCTCCGTGTTGCATAACAAATGTACCTTCCTAAGATTCCTGACAGCTTTCTCAATACATTTCAGATAGAACAGCTGTATCAACTCACCTACCTCTAGCCTGGACAAAGTCTACGCCACAACAAAATGAACAGTTAATGAATGACTTGGACAGGATTGCTGCAAATTTTAAATAAACCTTGCCATTATAATAGGTCTCAGGGTTCACAAGTTCATTGGGTTAAGAAATCAAAACGTTATTACCACACATTTACTGGAATCAGAGATGATCAGTTAATGAACATTCATTGAATTTGGACAGGATTACAAATATTAAAAAAAACATCATTTTGCTAACTCTTGGAGTCTCAGGCTTTCTAAACGAATTTTAGACAGAACAGCAGTATCAACCCACCTACCACTTGCGTGGACAAGTGTACTTACATGGCATCACATCTGAGTATATACTGTTTCCTATGACCCATAATTATAAAAGATAGAATCCTGGTCAACAATTTTTCAGTCATGTAGATACAGAGCCTCACTATTGAAACTGTATTGAAAGTAAATAGCAGAGGGTCTTGCTCAAGGACACAGCTTGGTGTCAGAAGGATTGAAACCCATGACCCTTTCATTTGTAGTATTGATCCTCAACCACTGGGCTAATAGGGTCCTCTGTATTGCTAAATGTTACAAGTTGTCAATGTATCTAGGGATCATATGAGCCACATCATGAGAAAACCGGATTTCTGCCTATGCGAAAACAAAGGCGCAGATCAGCTTCCCTGTTACACTTTGTTTTCGCTACACAGATAGTACAATTCCTCTGAAATTTCAAGCTTCTATCCATGTTCTGTAGCTACACAGGCTAGTTTTGTCAGACCTGGTCAGAAACCCTGAAGACCGGTTTTCTCGTGTTGCGGCTCATTTCAGCCACAACATAATTGTACCAAATCTAAGGTGCTAATCAGCTGTGTAAAAAACAGGCAGCTGTAAGGATAAACCTACCTCGTATTCTATTTAATGCAACATTTGTGACTTCACATAGATTCCTTTTTTAGCTCACCTGAGCCGTCAGGCTCACAAGGTGAGCTTATAGTATACCCATGCTCCGTCGTCCGTCCGTCCGTTGTCCGTCCGTCCGTCGTCCGTCGTCCACCATTTTCAAAGATCTTCTTCTCTGAAACAGCTTGGCCAATCAAAGCCAAATTTTACATGAAGCATCTATGGGAAGGGGGAACCAATGTATATATAAATAATCCAGGTCACATGACCAAGATGGCCGCCATAGCCATATATGGTAAAAACCCTTCAAAAATCTTCTTCTCCGGAACCACTGGACCGATTTCAACCAAACTTGGCATGAAGCATCGATGACTCAAGTACTACAATGTGTATATAAATCATGACCTTGCGGTGACCTTGACCTATTTTACGGCAAGGTCAACATAGGTCGCCTTTGCATTTGAATGGGAAAAATTGTTAAATTGTCATTTAAAGGAAAAATCTTGCAGAAAATGAGCAGTAGGACTGAATATTAATGATTCTGAAAAAAATTGGGCACCAGGGGCTCATCCGCCCCCACCCCGGGGCAATATACATGTATATTATCATAATATTCAAACATCTTCTTCTCTGAAACCGCTTGGCCAATCAAAGCCAAATTTTACATGAAGCATCTATGGGAAGGGGGAACCAATGTGTATATAAATAATCCAGGTCACATGACCAAGATGGCCGCCATGCCCATATATGGTAAAAACCCTTCAAAAATCTTCTTCTCCAGAACTGGTTGACCGATTTCAACGAAACTTGGCACGAAGCATTGATGGCTCAAGTACTACAATGTATATATAAATCATGACCCTCTGATGACCTTGACCTATTTTACGGGAAGGTCAACATAGGTCACCAATGCATTTGAATGGGGAAAACTTTTAAAATGTCATTTAAAGTGAAAGTCTTGCAGGAAATGGGCAGTAGGACTGGATATTAATGATTCTGAAATAAATTGGACCCCAGGGGCTCATGTGCCCCCACCCCGGGGCAATATACATGTATATTTCCATAATATTCAAACGTCTTCTCCTCTGAAACCGCTTGGCCAAACAAAGCCAAATTTTATGTGAAGCATCTATAGAATAGGGGAATCAATGTGTATATAAATAATCTAGGTCACATGACCAAGATGGCCGCCATGCCCATATATGGTAAAAACCCATCAAAAATCATCTTCTCTGAAACCAATAGACTGATTTCAAGGAAACTTGGCGTGAGGCATCGATGGCTAAAGTACTCCAATGTATATATAAATCATGACCCTGTGATGACCTTGACCAAGTTTATGGCAAGGTCAACATGGGTTGCCTATGCATCTGAATTGGGAAAACTGTTAAAATGTCATTTGAAGGAAAAAGCCAACAGGAAATTGGCAAATGGACAGAATATTGAAGATTCTGAAAAAAGAAAATGGCCCAAGGGCTTCATCTGCCCCTGCACTGGAGTTAAATACCATAATATTCAAACATGTTTATTGGTATATGCAGCTGATCTCAGGTGAGCGTTTACAGGACCATTGGTCCTCTGGTTTATCTTGAATAGTCGTGGGAGGTTGCTTGAATTAAGGGGCATTTACACTAAATTCATATGTCGGGTAAAGAATGTGCTTTTTTGATAATTTATTCTAAATTAATGTTTATACAGATTTAGATTGAATATATTATATATTGTTGATTTATACCAACGTTGTAATAATAAAAATATGCTCTACTTCAACTCGCAGCTTGTGTTTGTTTTATTTTCCAGTTAATTTGTTTTTAGTTTGTTTGTTTTTGTTAAGCTCTGCAAAGTTTATATAATAAATCATGACTTAAGGATAAACTTCACCTGTACCTGTTTAATGTTGGGTCATGTATGCATTTGAATGGCAACAGCCATTTAAAACACTTAGATGTCAGAAACCAAATGTCACACATCACATGTCAATGTAAAATCACGTTTCTAATGACATTTCTTATTTGAGCCGCGACGCGAGAAAACCGGTCTTCGGGGTTTCCGAACAGGTCCGACACAAACCGGCCTGTACAGTCACAGAAGCAGGCTAGAAGCTTGAAATTTCGGATATAAGAAGAAGAGGAAATGTACTATCCATGTAGCGAAAACAAAGGCGCTGATCAGCTTCGCGGTTACCGCGAAGCTGATCTGCGCCTTTGTTTTCGCATAGGCAAAAATCCGGTTTTCTCACGATGCGGCTCATTTCATGGATTGAAATGTTAGTGGGTCTGTAAATCATGGCTGTAGCCATTGACCGCTGGCGACGTGTCATGGTAATTTTAGGGTCATGTCTCGGCAATGGAACGGCAGATCACTCCTAACGTAGTGCATTGAATGTGCCTCCACTGTGTATGTACAGTCTCAAGAGGTTATGGACAGTTATGCAGCATCAATCAATCTACCCAAGAACACTTGGTACATGTTTCAGCCGTTCTTATGGTCACTATGCCAAATGGTCATTCACACTCATTCTGAATTTAACCAGGTATTATCACTGTATTATTCAGAAACTCTATAGGTTGATTTTCGGTGTACTAACATAAAGGAGTACCAGATTAGGTGTTAGATATTCACATATGTACCAGTCAAAAGACTGCCAACTATATTTTCAAAGTTTGCCAGGTGGTTGTCTGAATGACAACCATCATTTGGGCTGCATCATTAGAAAACCAACAATGTGGTTTCCGAACAGGTCCGACATAAACAGAGCTGTACAAGCAAAGAAGCAGGCTAGAGGCTTGAAGTTTCGGACTTAAGAAGAAGAGGAATTGTACTCTCCATAAAGCGGAAACAAAGATGCAGATCAGCTTCGCGGATACTGCAAAGCTGATCTGTGTCTTTGGTTTCACATATGCAGATTGTTGGTTGTCTCACGAGGCTGCTCATTTATGCATACAAGCTTAAAAAGTAATGGTGTGATTAGATGGTAACTTTTGTATCTAAAAGGTATGTAAAGTTTCCCCCCAGCCCTTTTTTTGTTCAGAATGCATGTAAAGGTAAAATACTTTGGCCATGCCGCTTAACCTCTGTCTGACATAGATATGCATTTGCTGATTGGACTGCTTAAATAATAGCTAAAGCCCCAGACCGAGAAAAGCCATCAAAAAATCACTTTTGGTGGCCACCTGTTTAGCACAAATTTCCTTGGTATAGTTATTTAGTACTGTCTTTAGGAAGTATGAAAACCAATGTTTTATTTTTTTTCGGTCTTGCAAAAGTACTTTTATTCCGGGTGAAAATGAAGTGCCCTAGCTTGTTTGATCCGCGACATTAAGGACATTTATTTCTGGGTACCCCGGTGGCTAATTTGGTCTACCTTGCACATCCCCTCCCAGGAGAATCTTTCAAGGGCGCCAAATCATTCATTGGGTCCCCAGAAATGCAAATCATTTTTGTTGACAAAGATAAACTCTTTTGTTCTACGAAAAAATGCATGGTTTCCATGGCAACCATTAACATGATTCTCGCACATGAGGGTGTACATACAATATTGGTCATATTCCCGCTGTTACTCATCCTAGACCACTGAACCTGGTCTCATTTTAAAGCTTAAGACATAGCGCTTTCAACCTATGGTAAGTAATGCATGTTATCTAATTTTCATATTCAAGACTTTTAATGAAAACATTAAAATGACAGAAGAAACATTAAGAAACCATTAATAAACTAATTTCAGGACCAAACTATCAATGTGACACTTTGTTATTGAACCACTAATATCATATGACAAATGTATTGATGTCATGGGCCTAAATAAATATAGCAAAAGTGAGCAAAGCTCACATACCCCCGGCATTTGCCATCAGAGTTCATACCACTTTGAGAAAAAGGTATACATCTAGTCATCAAATGAATACCCAGGTGTACTGTCCGCTTCTACAAAGATCATAATCTTGTTTTCAGTAATAGAGTTGGTCATTCTGAACATGCATATAAAATTTGAAGTCTCTAACTCTTATACAGACTGAGCTGATATGATGGAAAATTTTCTCAGAGAGAAAAATGGATAAATAAAGGGAATGATAAGTCCGAGATTGATGATTCTCAAATACACAATACAACTTGACATACCCAAGCTTTGTACCAAATTTTAAAATTCTAGGTTAAGTAGGTCCTGGGAAATCTTTGACACAAAAAGGTGCAGATTTGTATAGGAGTGACAGATGGGAAAAGAAACAAAGTAAAAAAAGAAGACAAAAGTTAACTACAGAATCATAATCTTGTTTTCAGTAATAGAGTTGGTCATTCTGAACATGCATATAAAATTTGAAGTCTCTAAGTCTTTTACAGACTGAGCTGATAAGATGGAAAAAATTCTCGGATAGAGAGAAAAATGGATAAATAAAGGGAATGATAAGCCGCAGATTGTTGATTCTCATATACACAATACAACTTGACATACCAAAGCTTTGTACCAAATTTTAAAATTCTAGGTTAAGTAGTTCCTGAGAAAACTTTGACACAAAAAAAGTTTACAGACAGACAAACAGACAAACAGACAGACAGAAAAAGCAAAAACTATATACCCCCTAATACTTCGTATGCCGGGGGTATAATAATACTTCATATGCCGGGGGTATAAAAATGATCTCATTTGCATATTCATGAATATTAATGAAAAAGTAAAAAATCGAGGAAAAACAAGGAAAAAAATGTAGCCATTGCAAGGTTTTGGATGGGTTATAAGATCTATCTTGCATCTCATGGCTGCCAGTGTAGTCAGGGGTATCACCTAAATGCCATAAAATATTGTGCTCAACATTGAACGCATTTACATGATGTAAAATTACATAATTTCCACTCGTACCCCTAGTGTGGTTCTAATGAATAGGGTACTTAAAATATACATATGCCAACAATAGCATGCTCTAGAATACTATAATTGGTCTGATAGTGATGCATGTACCAAGCAATTTAACCTTAATACCTATTATTCAAATGGTTGCGTTTGCTTATTCGTGAGAATTAATAAAGTACATAAGAAATCTGTAAAAAAAATAGTGATAGACATACAAAAATCACTTGTACCAGAGCTGGTAACAAACTCAGGATGCTGAAAAAAGTATCAACTGAATGCTATGGCAATGTTCTATGTCCCTTAAGTATGATATAATAATAATGATCTTATTTCCAATTTCATGAATTATAATGAAAACTCTAGAAACAGGAATGAAAAAAAGGAAAAATGAAACAGGTAAACATACAAAATGACTTGTATATCGGCAACCAAAATCCCTAACATGCTGAAAATGGCATCAAATGGTTGCTAGGGCAAAACTATGCCGTCCTGTAATACAATATACGAGTCATTTGATTTTTTGCTTTATGAATATTAACAAAACCTTTCAAATTTAGAGGAAAATTACGGAAAAGTTAGGGCGGTATACGTAAAAAATCACATGAATCTTGGCTACTGATAGACATAGAGAGCTATAATTGGTGTCAAATGATTGCTAGGACAATGTTCTATAACCATGTAATCTGATAAATAAATAATCAGCTATTTTTGTTGTATGGATTTTAATAGGTTCTTTATGAATAAGAGAAAAATCAATGAAAAACGAGGGGGTACACCAACAAAATCGCTTGTATCTCAGCTGCCAATATCCTTAGATAATTGAAAATGGTACCAATAGAATGCTGGGACAATGCACTATTGCCATGTGGTCTGATAGCTTAAGCATATGTTATTGCATTTTCTAAATGTTACACAAAATTTTGAAAATTTGTGGAAATGACAGAAAATTGAAGATTGGGCTCCAACAAAATTTATTAAATCTTGATTGCCAGCAAGCATGCTTTATACATGTATATCTAAACACATGGCAATAAAACAGTGTCCTACCAATAAATTGATGCCATTTTAAGTTCTCTACAGCTCTTGGCAGTCAAGATAAACACTATTTTGTTTGTATACCCCTTCACTTTTCGTTGCTTTTTGTCTTATTTATTAAGATCTCATTGACAGCCATACAACAAAAATAGCTTATTATTTATATATGAGATAGCATGGTTATATAACACAGTCCTAGCAACCAATTATAGCTATCTAAGTCTATCAGTAGCCAAGATATATACGTCTTTCTATGTTTACCTCCTTATTTTCCGTATATTTTTCTCTAAATTCTGAAGGTTTTGCTAATATTCTTAAAACTAAAAATCAAATGACTTATATATTGTAGCACACGATGGTATAATATTGCTCTAGCAACAATTTGATGCCATTTTCAGCACTTAAGGGCTTTTGATTGCCGAGATACAAGTCATTTTGTAGGTTTACCCGTTTAATCTTTTCTCTGTTTCTCTCCAATTTTTTAAGTTTTCATTAAAATTCATGAAATTGAAAATCAGATTTTCCTATATCATACTTTCGGATCATAGTACATTGCCATAGCAGTTATTGGATACCTTTTTCAGTATCCTTGGTTTATTAACAGCTCTGGAACAAGTGATTTTGTACATACACCCCCTATTATCCATGATTTGTTTCCGATTTCTTATGGGGTATTTTTTTTAATTTTCATGACTAAACATATGCAATGATTTGAATATTAGGTATCAAGGTTAAATTGCTAGGTCCATGCATCACTATCAGACAACTTATAGTATGGTCCCAGGGATGCAAGATAGATCTTATAACCTATCCAAAACAAATGGCTATAGTTTTTCCCTTGCTTTTCCTTGAATTTTGGCATTTTCATTAAAATTCATGAATATTCAAAGGAAATATTTTTTATTTAGGCCCTTGACATCAATACACTTGTCATATGATATTACTGGCTCAATAACAAAGTATCACAGAGATAGTTTGGGCCTCAAATTAGTTTATTTATTGATTTTTAATGTTTTTCTGTCATTTTAATGTTTTTATTAAAATTAACGAATATACAGATTAGATTACTTGCATTACTTATCATAGGATAAAAGGGCTATGTCTAAACTTTAAAATGAGACCAGGTTCAGTGATGTAGGATAAGTAACAGCAGAGATATGACTAATTTTGTATACGTACACCTTCATTTTCGAGAATCACATTATAGAATGTCATATGTAGCAGTATACATCCCATAATTTCAACACTTTTGCAAGACTTAAAATTGACCAAACATTGGTTTTCAAGCTTCCAATGGGTTCCTCTACAAGAGGGTATGAATGAAATTTGTGCTACTTTCCGACCACCTATCACCATTTTTCTGATGGCTGGGGCTCTAACTAATAATTATGTTCTCAATAATGCGACTCAATGACGGTAAACAATATAAAATTATGACCACATGCTTCACATGGCACTGTTAAAATGGCACATGGCACTGTTAAAATGTGTAAAAGAAATAGACACCCCTTTTACCCGTGTTTACAAACTTCATCACCTGAGTTCTAGCAGCATGGTCAAAGTATTTTACCTATAACATAAACCACTGGTTTACAAAGACAGTAGTTTGTACACAGCATGTAACCCAGCAGGCACATGACGTCAGATCGACGTTGATGCGACGTCATCATCGACGTTGATATGACGTCATTATGATGTCATGTGCCCGCTGGGAAGGAAGTGTAGCTTCTATGGGACAAAATATTTGACCTTGAGGTCAATAATTTCCTGTACTGGGTTTGACATAATCAGACTCTTCACAAGGCTATGCTTGTTGGGAATGATAATGAAAACAAAATCATTCTGATAATGACATATACTGTTTTGTCAAGTTAATAAAATGCATGTCGCATTCACATACAAAGCACACATAATTACACTGCATCTCAGCTACATGTATATAATGAAAAAACAACAAATTAGTCAAATTTGGCTTACATTTGGGACTCGAAAATCACACTGTATCCAGAATGCAATTTTACACAAAACTGTGCTCCCAACTGACAAAAAAACAGTGTTCTCTGTTGCCAAAAAAGCATATATTGGCAATTGAGAATTGTACAATTTATGCTTGACGATCATCGTTTTGGCAACCCAGAATGCAGTAATTTGGCAATCAAGAACTGTTTTTGTATATCAAACAGGTTGTTCCTGATTGCCACTTATATTGTGTGAGAATGGTCCAGTCTGATCAGCATGATGCCTCTTAAGTTTTGATGTACATGTACATATTAACCCATATTTGATGAATGCATTTTCCCATCATTATCATTTGGGTGGGTCCACTTTCAATTTGAGGGACATCGGAAGTGATTTTGAATTTTTATTCCATTTTTAGATGAAATTCCTGTAAGCAAACAGAATAGCCCCAGATGGGGCCCCGTGTTCTGCGGCGTCACATCTGGGGCTATACTGTTTGCCTATGGCTATACTGTTTGCCTATGTCCCACAAAAGGGACGCCAGGCTTAAATGAGTTAAAGGTAGGGGTATCTCTATGTACGTGTAATAGTCCAATGATTAAATGTTATACTTGTACATGGAGAAATTATGACATCCTGAAAATTGCTCATGTGTTTCAAGGATTTATCCAAACTATGAGATGTCTAAGGCCAATATTCTGCAGAAAATAGTTGGTAAAAGTCACTTTCAAAAGTAATTCATATGCTTCTTTTGATTACTTTTTATCCTATAACGCAGGATTTCAATGGCAACATTTCAAACACATGTACTTCTGAAAGTTCAGCAAAGATTAAAAACATGATTTTTAAAAAATGAGCATTAAATACAGTACTACTATACATACAAAAGTACTCACATGGCGAGTTTGGTAACCTAGTACTTAATTCGTGTGAGACGTGCAATGTATGAAAACCAGTCTTCGGGATTTCCCAACCAGGTTCGACACAAACCGACCTGTAGTCATGGAAAAAGCAATAAGCATGAAATTTTGGATTTGAGAAGTAGAGGGATAGTACGCTGTGTGCAGCGAAACAAAAGTGCGGATCAGCTGTGCAATTATTTCCAATCTACTTTCTAAATCCAAAATTTCAAGCTTCTAGCCATCTTCCGTTACTGTACAGACCAGTTTGTGTCCAACCTGTTTAAAAACCACATTGTTGGTTTTCTCATGATGCAGATCATTTACTTCCCACAGTCGTGTGTAAAACCTAGGATGCAGTGGCTCAGTCCCAACATGACTGAAAAATTGTTGACTGGAACAACTATCCTTTACCCAAACTATACATACACAAGTACACAAATTTCTTTGGCAACATATGGAACAAATCAATAAACAAGCAAATCACATCATGTCAATTACACCATTAGGAATCTGCCTTGGGTTTTCACACTGCATTCTAAGATGTCTTTATGCACAAGTCATTTGTAACCACTGCCCTCCCACCTACCCGGAAGGGTGGGGGATAGCCGGGCTAAAGTGCAGGTCAATTACTTTTCAAGTGTCCCGTAGTGCAGGGGAAATGATGGTGTTTTGACATTAGGATCCTTACCTCAGGGAGATTTTCTATTGCTAAGGGCATGGCAAAGAACAAAGTTTTGACTTCCAGTTTGCCCCCTAGGGGCTTATAGCAAGGCACTGAAAACTGAAAAGTCAAATTATCCCCACCCTTACCCCCCCACCCTTACCCATAGGTGGGGGAGCAGTGGTTACAAATGACTGATGCATCACGTTCTTGGTAATTTTTTTATCTCAATCCCCTACATAAATGAGTCAATTTGAATGACCATCCACAACATATGGAGGCTATCGAACATTTGGAAATTATCAAATTACCTTTATCAGGCCAACTACACTACTCTCATATACACCTATAAATCAAATTAAAAAATAAATTAGCCTGTCCAACACAAACCGGGCTGTACAGTCACAGAACATGGTTAGAGGCTGGAAATTTTGGATTTAAAAAGTAGAGGAATTCATTGTACTATCCATGTTGCAAAAACAAAGGCACTGATCAGCTTCGCAGTTGCTGCAAAGCTGATCTGCACCTTTGTTTTCGCCTATGTAGATTGTTGGTTTTACCATGCGATGGCTCAAATGAGTCAATTTGAACGACCATCCATTACATATTTATGCTATTGAATATTTGGAAATAATCAAATTATCTTTTATGAGGTCATTTGTACTATTCTCATATACACCTATAAATCAAATTAAAAAACAAATGGTGTCATCATTCAACAATGATTTGTTTCCAACTGACAAACAGACCTTAAAATCTGGAGTAAAAGGGGTTTTGAGGTATTAAGTAAAATACAAAAATGAAAATATTACTTAACTGGTCTGACATTGTCATTTGAACTTTCATGTGAGAAAGCCGACAATTAAAACAACAGTATGTAATCTGGGAGATGAAAACAAGTAGCAATAACAAAATAAAATACGATGAGACATGATCAAATATGAGTTGAATGATTTACAATATATCACACTCAAATCTTTGACATTAATTTCATTCTATTCAGAGCACATGTTTGATGTTTTAACCATTATGAGTTTGTCTCTATATAATTAAGATTCTTACCATATCGATCTTTTTGGGCACTCTTTAAATGAAAGCACAGAGACATGAAAGTCCTTTAAATAATTAACCAGAGGACCAATGGTCCTGTAAACGCTCACCTGAGATCTGCTGCATATACCAATAAACATGTTTGAATATTATGGTATTTAACTCCAGTGCAGGGGCAATTGAAGCCCTTGGGCCATTTTCTTTTTTCAGAATCTTCAATATTCTGTCCATTTGCCAATTTCCTGCTGGCTTTTCCCTTCAAATGACATTTTAACAGTTTTCCCAATTCAAATGCATAGGCAACCCATGTTGACCTTGCGATAAACTTGGTCAAGGTCATCACAGGGTCATGATTTATATATACATGGCAGTACTTTAGCCATCGATGCTTCAAGCCAAGTTTCCTTGAAATCAGTCTATTGGTTTTAGAGAAGAAGATTTTTGATGGGATTTTACCATATATGGGCATGGTGGCCATCTTTGTCATGTGACCTAGATTATTTATATACACATTGAATCCCCCATTCTATAGATGCTTCACATAAAATTTGGCTTTGATTGGCCAAGCGGTTTTGAGAGGAGAAGACGTTTGAATATTATGGCAATATACATGTATATTGCCGCGGGGTGGGGGCACATGAGCCCCTGGGGTCCAATTTTTTTTCAGAATCATTAATATTCAGTCCTAATTCCAATTTCCTGCAAGACTTTCACTTTAAATTACACTTTAAAAGTTTTCCCCATTCAAATGCATTGGCGACCTATGTTGACCTTGCCGTAAAATAGGTCATGGTCATCACAGGGTCATGATTTATATACACCTTGTAGTGCTTGAGCTATCGATGCTTCATGCCAAGTTTTGTTGAAATCGGTCCACCGGTTCTGGAGAAGAAGATTTTTGAAGGGTTTTTACCATATATGGGCATGGCAGCCATCTTGGTCATGTGACCTAGATTTTTTATATACATATTTGTTACCCCTTCCTATTGATGCTTCACATAAAATTTGGCTTTGATTGGCTAAGTGGTTTCAGAGGAGAAGATGTTTGAATATTATGGAGATATACATGTACATTGCCCCGGGGTGGGGGCACATGAGCCCCTGGGGTCCAATTTTTTTTCAGAATCATTGATATTCAGTCGTACTGCCCATTTCCTGCAAGACTTTCACTTCAAATGACATTTTAAAAGTTTTCCCCATTCAAATGCATTGGCGACCTATGTTGACCTTGCCGTAAAATAGGTCAAGGTCATCACAGGGTCATGATTTATATACACATTGTAGTGCTTGAGCCATTAATGCTTCATGCCAAGTTTCGTTGAAATTGGTCCACCGGTTCTGGAGCAGAAGATTTTTGAAGGGTTTTTACCATATATGGGCATGGCGGCCATCTTGGTCATGTGACCTGAATTTCTTATATACACATTGGTTCCCCCTTCCTATTGATGCTTCATATAAAATTTGGCTTTGATTGGCCAAGCGGTTTCAGAGGAGAAGATCTTTGAAATTGTGGACAGACGGACGGACGGACGGACGGACGACGGACGGATCATGGCCATCCTATAAGCTCACCTTGTGAGCCTAACGGCTCAGGTGAGCTAAAAACTAAAAGTTCCTATTCTGGCCCCTTTTTATGGTAAGTATCATTTTAAAACCCCAAAAGCTTTGGAGCAAACCATCAAATATTCGTTGAGGGAGGTACAAGATCTCACAGAAGAAAGTTAAATTGCTTTTGAAATTTTGGCACAGTTCCTAGAATATTCAGCGACTACAAACAATGTACAAGTATGTATTTTTAAACATAGCCCTAAATTTCAATTTTAAAACATGCACTAGAATCTTGAATGAAAACTAAAAGTTCCTATTCTGGCCCCTTTTTATGGTAAGTATCATTTTAAAACCCCAAAAGCTTTGGAGCAAACCATCAAATATTCGTTGAGGGAGGTACAAGATCTCACAGAAGAAAGTTAAATTGCTTTTGAAATTTTGGCACAGTTCCTAGAATATTCAGCGACTACAAACAATGTACAAGTATGTATTTTTAAACATAGCCCTAAATTTCAATTTTAAAACATGCACTAGAATCTTGAATGAATATTCCACAGGGAATTAACTGTAACAATTTATTTCCAAAGACTCTCTTCTTACAATAAATAACATGCTGAAATAAGGTTTTCCACCATCTTGACCCTTATTTCAGCATGTAATTTATTGTAAGAAGAGTGTATTGTTTCTTAAAAAGGCCAAGAGGCCGAAAATTTGAACAAAGAGTGACTTTGGAAATAAACTGTTCAGTAATATGGTCTGAAAAAACTGATTAGTCAAAATGGAATAATGTCTTTCAAACATGAATATTGTCATACAGCAATTCTTAAAATGTTGTATGATGTCCTAATTAAAATAGGATACAGCGGAGTTAGATTCGTTTGCATTGACATGCATATGGCATAAGTAAGAGGACCAAACGAGAAAATAATATAAATATCATTCATCTTCAACGACTTGTGCTTGAAAGATTTTCTCTTTTGAAGACAATACATGTCAAAAAAATGAGCTAAAATTTTGTTGAGTTAATGTGCAAGCAATGTTTTGGTTTTATTAGCTCGCCTGTACGAAAGTACAGGAAGAGCTATTGCAGTCACCCCGGTTTTGGCGTTAGCGTTAGTGTCGGCATTGCTCAAATGTTAAAGTTTTTGGTTAGTTTTAACAAGTCTATATCTGTTGAACATGTTGATGGATTAAGTTGATACTTTGCATGTTGGTAGATACTGGTCTGAAGTTTTTTTCTGTACCATCAGGACCCTCCTGGGTGACCTTGAGGTCAAGGTCGTGACTGAGAAATTTTGTGTTAAAGTTTTTGGTTAAAGTTTTTGTAAATCTACTGTAAATCCGGAAATGTTCGCGAGAACTTAATTTTCGCTAATATTCGCGAATGCATTGCCTCGCGAAAATAAAGTTCTCACTAACAAACAATTACAATAAGCTTTATAGACTGCACGAGTACTCATTCACAAATTCAAAGACTCGCTAATAATTTGGAAATTGCAAATTAGCGAAATAAAAGTCACGCAAAAATTTCCGAACTTACATGTACAGTATATCTCTTGAATGTGTAGATGGATCAAGTTGATACTTTGCATATTGATAGATATTGGTCTGAAGTTTTATGCTGTACCATCACGACCCACCTGAGTGACCTTGAGGTCAAGGTCAGAGACTTAGAAATTTTGTGTTTAAGTTTTTGGTTAAAGTTTTAGTAAATCTATATCTTTTGAATATGTAGATAGATCAAGTTGATACTTTCATTACTTTGCATGTTGATAGATATTGGTGCAAAGTTTTATGCTGTTCCATCATGACAAACCTGAGTGACCTTGAGTTCAAGGTCACAGACTTTGAAATTTTATGTTATCCTTTAGCTTAAAATTTTAAGTATAAATGACATATATTTCTTGAACAGATGGATGGATCTAATTGATATTTTGCCTGCTATTAGATATTATTCTTACATTTTATGCTGCACCATCTTGACCCATCTGAGTAACCTTGAGGTCAAGGTCACAGACTTAGAAATTTTTATGTTAATAAGATTTTGGGTTAAAGTTTTTATAATCTATATCTCTTGAATGTGTAGATGGATCAAGTCGATACTTTGCAAGTTGGTAGATTCATGTATTGGTCTGAAGGTTTATGCTGTACCATCACGGCCCACCTGGGAGACCTTGAGGTCAAGGTCATGGGTCATAGATTTGAATAGATTTAGTGGCAAAGCACAAGTCAGGTGAGCTACGCTGTCCTGCAACAGCTCTTATTAAAATAAGTTGCAGCAAACTCTGATTGCTACTATTCCTGTCTGGCCGAGAAGACCCATGCACACAGAAAACATCAAATCTACATCAATAGGGTCTTATGATTGGATATTTATGTCCATCTGACCTTGTTCTGATTTTATTTGCCTATACTGCTCCTTATATTGATAATTCTCAAGAGCTTATTCAAATATGATGATTCCTTCTCACTAGCACTTTCAAAATATCTATTTGAAAATTATTTCAATGAAATAACAACAATCTACAATAACAATGACAATACGAGTATAAATTATAGTAGTTGTTTGTTTCAAAAGTAAAACTAGGACCACACTTGCTCCTATTCTGAAAACCATTCACCTCAAATCAGACTCCAATGCAAATATGATTAACCATTACACAATTAACAGCATATACAGCTGGCTGCTTGCTAATGAGCTGGGACGCAAGAAAACCGGTCTTCGGGTTTCCGACCAGGACCAGGTCCGACACAGACCGGCCTGTGCAGTCAGAGAAGAGAGCTAGAAGCATGAAGTTCTGGATATAAGTAGAAGTGGAATTGTACTATCTCTGTAGCAAAAATAAAGGTGCTGATCAGCCGCGCAGTTACTGCACGGCTGATCTGCGCCTTTGTTTTCGCATACTTTTAGGCAAAAACCCGTTTTCTCGCGTTGCAGCTCTAATTATGCTGAAACTAGTGTCCATGCTTGAATATGATACATGTACTTATATAACATGAAATTAAACAGAAATTTCTCTGGCACATTTTGTTTAGTTTTTAGGATACATAATGTTAAGAAAACAGACTATCCTCCACATGTTTAAGACATACCCAACCTACAGGTCAACCTCATTATAACGCTTAATGTATCTTTGGGGTCCATAGATACAGATCGTGTTATAATACAGACTGTGCTATCATGTTAAAATGAGTTTTCTTATGAAAGACATACACCAAAATAATCAATTTGGGAGCTGGGACTTGGCTATGTACCCACGGATGACCTTATCCCCAAAAAGAGGCGTTGTAGGAATCAATACTCCTTGGCATTTCAGATACCTTCAGCAAGTACAAATGCCTTTTTACACCCAGACTTTTAGAGATTGGAATGAACTCCCTGATTCTCTGATCTCCTCTGCTGAATTGTCAGATGATTGTGTGTCTAAATTTACTTCTCTTGTGAGAGCTCGGGACTAATCCCCTCCGGTCAAGCCCCATCCCCCCCTGGTGTGGTACTGTCAGTTTGACGTTTCACCCGTAAACTATTCTGATTCTGATGTCATCAGGAAAACATGTCCATGCAATGAATAGCCCGCTTAACCCAACTTTTATATAGTAAAACTGGGGTATGCAGGGTTATACCTATTTTTCTTATTTTTGCTCCAAAACATAGATTGTGGGTACTCATCAGAACCGTCTCGGGGTGGCAATTCTAACGTGTACCAACAATCTATTTTTTGAGCAAAAATAAAAAAATATCAAACATTTTCTGCTGAAAATTAAGAAAAATGTTTATATTACATGGGCGTGTTTTCAAAATGTTATATTGAAAACCGCATTATGAGGTTGAAGTGTGATTGCACCCGTCCAGTGACTAAGGACATGCCATACATATGAGAACAATCCAATGTGGCACAATATATCATAAGTAAAGTTACAAAAGAACATATGAGCTGCGTCATTAGAAAACCAGATTTTTGCCTATACGAAAACAAAGGTGCAGATCAGCTTCGCAGTAACTGCGAAGCTGATCAGCGTCTTTGTGTTTGCTTCATAGATAGTACAATTCCTCCTCTACTTATATACAAAATTTCAAGCTTCTAACATTCTTCTGGGACTGTACAGGGCAGTTTGTGTCGGACATGGTCGGACTTCCCGAAGGCCGGTTTTCTAGCGTCGCGGCTCATATTTTAAGAGCTATAAAGATATAAGCTGTCTCATGAGAAAACTTGCAATGTTAGTTTACATATGCGTGAACAAAAGCACAGATCAGCTGCACAGTCCACCTGGAAAGTGATCATTATCTTTTGTTTGCCAGCACAGGGCACATCTTCTGTTTTAAAAATCCAACTTTTCAACACCGAAGACAGGATTACCACACTGCAGCTCTTTGGATACAGAAAACAGCTTATACAGAAAAAGCTTTATGCCTACACACGTCTCATAAAATGAAAAGTATTTTGTATTTGAATTAGTTATCATTTAGTCCAACTTTAAATCAATTTGTGTGACCCAGCACATAAATCATTATTAAAAACAGTATCTTAGCTTTGTACATAGCCAAATGTTAACTCATAATGAGACGTTAACTGCATTTTTCCAGACATCACCCATGAACCAAATTTCAATATACCTATGGTATTTGACAAAATGATAAACCTCAACCAAAAGAAAATACATTGCACGCCTGCAATACATGGCAACTCTTGTAATCTATCATTCAGTCCATATTTTGGGAGTATGTTTTGGGAGTATTCCTATGTTTCGGGGTCATCTCTTGGTTTCGGGATACTCTTGGTTTCGGAAGTATCCCAAAATTTTGGGAGTATCTCTTGGTTTTGGGATTATCCTTAAATTTCGGGAGTTTCTCTTGGTTTGGAAAGTATCCCTTAATTTGAGGAGTATCTCTTGGTTTCGGGAGTATCCCTAAATTCTGGGAGTATCTCATGGTTTTGGGAGTATCTCAAAATGATCCCACATTTTCTCCTATATCACAGCACATAATGGATGTCGTAAGCACACAGAACAATAATGACGACTAAATCTGGAGCCCGCTCCATCATGGCACTAATGTAACACACTACCTAGATCCCATATCTAGAAAAGACAAACAATGTCATATATTTTTAGGGTTTTGTCCCAAATAGGAACATTTCAGTCAATACAGTAATTTCTCAATCATGTTTGGACAGTCACTATATTTTTGGTAATATCCAGTACTCACACTGGTCAACCTATATGTCCATATGTGGTGTTTACGACGGTTTGCGGGTATTTACGCTGATTTACTGGAGACAAAAAATGGCGACGACCAGTAAATAAATTTTGGATTTTTCATTTTTAATCATGTTGCTGCTGTAAAGAAAAGAATACAACATGTCAAAGGGACTATAGATTTATGTTAGTTTTAAGAATATGACATGCACCTGGTGATTGTTGTAAGTATTTAGAGATGATTTCGAGTGCCAACCCAAATGGTAAGTCATTTTGTTTTAATCATCTACCTCCTTGATCAGTACTCGAATATATTTTTCAATGCATACATAAATCGACCGCTGCAGGGCATATTCACAAAGTATACATATTTCTACAGTCCCTTTAGCATATGGCACACTTTTCCATAGAGTATATATGCAAATATGGACGAAATAGAACCACTTCCAAGTTTTAAGCACCATAAAACTTGCGTAAAACCCACCAAATCAGCGTAAAGGTTGACCAGTGTGGTACTACAGGAAGCTAAGATGTCTTGCTAAAGGTCAAAATTCAGTGCCAGTGGAGCCTATTGATTCCAAGTCTAACGCTCTGGCATTAGACAATAGCACTATCCATTATTTAAATGATTTCTAACACACAGAAAAAGCATTACCTTGACCACTCTATCTCGGCCTACTGTTAATAATCTCTTCTTAGTTTCATCAAGGAATATATGCGATACTGTGTGCTTTATATCATGGAATGTGGCAAGTGGGGCTCGTCTGAAAACAAGAAACAAAGCTGATTAGATTTTGATTACAAACCAGCAAGATATTTTGACACACATTAAAATAACTGTAAACAATGGTTGACCCTGTGAAGCGTATTATATGTGTTATGACTTTAGAAATATATTTTCAATGTAAAAAGAATGACACAAGGTATGATTTATCGAGAGCTTACAAAAAAAATTATTTAATGGAAAATTTACCAAACATTACGTTTCCGGCCTCATATGTTTAAGTCCCCCTGTTTCACCACATTATATAGTAGAAAGGTGGATTCGAGGGGGCTTGAAATTTAAATGTCTGTTACACCTACCACAGGCACCAAATTATGAATTAAAACATTGTTATTCCTTCGGAATCACTAAAATGACATATTTGAACAATTTTGCTAATCCATGCCTTATAAAAATGTGTTTTTAATGTGAACTATTTCGCGCTTCGGCATTGAAAATGTTAACAGGTTGAATATACGCGCGTAGTGATACAACCGACCAATCAAATTAACAAGTGGGCGGAGCAAATACCTGGTCAAAAACGTATCGATATCAAAAGAAAAACGATAATGTAAAAAAATAAATACATTTTATTATTTCAATAAATATATGTCGTCTTGTAGATTTTTTTTTTTTTTTTTGTTTCGATGTAAAAATATTTTCGATTTCGCTTACAAGATTGCTTCCTATGACTATGTGACTATGTGAAAACGATGCATCGATTTGATTTTCATCTAAGAAATAATTCTTAGAAAATTATATTGTAAAAAAGTAATAAATTAAATCATTGTTTTGCTTAGCTGTTTAGAATTATTTTCAATTTGCCTAAGATCGCGCGTACGTTGACTTTGAAAACGAGAATTTTAAAATTTTAAAAATGTTAAAGGGAGCGAGAAAAAAAAAATGAATCTGTTGAAGGACAACTGAATTTTGAGCATCCCGCAAACGCGAGGAGTTTTGTTCAAGTATATAAAATAAACACATCATTTTAATTTAATGCTACAATATCAATATAATACTGCTGTTTGATCAAAGAGAATAATTTGCATTTGTTTCACAAAACAAAATAAAAATGTGCGCAATATTTCGTCATAAAAAAGGACATTTCCGAGACATTCATACTCATTGTAAAAGTATTCCATATAAAACTGGTTTGCTGTTACGTCCCGGTCAACAGCCATAGTCATATTTGGACGTTGCTTCTATTTTATGGGACTTTTTACCCAAAAGATGAAGGCACAGACAGCCAATCTATTTCTTTAGGTCCCAGTGCGCTGGGCCCATATTCCCTCACAACCACTTTATTATAATGTAAAGCTTGACTAGTTCAACAAAATTATGCAAAAGAACGGATCACAATATTGCTATGTAGGACATGCCGATAGCGTGTGCGTGCGCGAATGCGCGCGCGCGTCTGTGTGTGTGTGTGTGTGTGTGTGTGTGTGTGCGTGTGTTGTTGTCCCTACGCATAAACGCCAGTGATACACTGATCATTTTGCAAATGCATTTGAATAAGTACATATAAGTTCTATGAGAACGTTTACTTTTCACAGAGAAATACTGCAATGCTCACTAGCATATTCTCATCCTAGGATCAAGAGAATACAAAACAAAATAGACCTGTTTCCCATAAATGGAGTATGAAATGGTAAAATTTGTTGGCCCAATTTTAAATGAGCATTCATATCAGAAAACCAACAATCTGAGTTTTCGACCAGGTCCGACACAAACCAAGATGGCTAGAGACGGGCAACTCAAGTTTGAATTTTGAGAGTTCAGGAATTGCACTGAACATGTAGCGAAAACTAATACACTGATTAGCTGTGCAGCTGATCTGCGTCTTTGGTTTCGAATATGCAGATTGTTGGTTTTCAGCTGAAGCAGCGGCTCAAATGTGAAACCGCCAGTATCTGCCAAATAACGAGGAAAGAAAAATCAGAATATTGTTTTGAAATTTTTACCTAAAAAAAGGTAATTTCGGGATTTTTTGAGGGTTGGACCCCCCCCCCCACTCGTCTGTGACCAAAAATTACCATTTTCGTTGGACCCCCTCTCATGAAAATTTCTGGATCCGCGCATGCCACAATTCATACGAACGTACATGTATAATAATAATTATACATGAACGTACATGTATATTTTTAATCAACCAGGTGGTTAACGGACCCATACTTAGTATGTGAGGCGTTTTTAGAGCAACATTACGAAACGTTGTTCATGCAATATACAGAGATTTTTTCAGCTGTAAAAATTGAAAATTTCAACTGAAAATTTTTGATATTTTTCTTATTTTTGCTCAAAACATAGATTGTGGGTACAAGTTGGAACCGCCTCTAACGAGTACCCACAATCTATGTTTTGGAGCAAAAATAAGAAAAACAGGTATGACCCTGCATACCCCAGTTTTACTATATAAAAGTGGTTTTAAGGGGGTATATATTGCACGGACATGTTTTCCTGATGTAGAAAGATAAAAAGAGAAAAGAAAATATCTGCGAGAATCTATTGAAAAGTTTATGGTTTAAGCGACAGGCCCTCGAATTCCGATCGCATGCATTATACGTGTAGAGGCACTTGTACGCGTTAGGGCAGTGTACATGTTCTCGGCTTTTGTGTTCGGGTACACGAAGTAAATGTACGACGTAAGCGACAAACGAAAAAACAAACAATGCTGTAATAGTTTTTCTTCTTTCTTTTTAATCAATACCATTCATGCATCTGCTAGGCAATTAGCTGATCAGAACGGTTTAGCATCAGGGCATAACGACTTTATCATCTTGGCGATCCTTAGGTCGCAAACATGCATCAAATAGGTATGCTTCACGACATACAACAAATAAGTTTGCATGATAAATGAGAAATGTTTTCGATTTAATAGCTCACAATTTCGTATATCAAAAGGTAAAACGCAATCATTTCGCTACTACCTTTTGCTTCTGTTTACAAAAAAGCTGATACTTGTATCATTTATTAAGGGAAGCAATCTTTAATAATTATATTAAAAAACCAAAATAAATATCTGAAAGAATTAAAGTGCAATATGAAACAATACAATAATAAAAGTAATGCAAAATTAAAATAACCAAATCAATCAAAACATGCAAAAGCTCTCCGGTCAAATTTAGAAACGAAATATTATTAAACTCGTTTCTTTTACAAGAAGAATGTAAAATAACAAACATAGTTAGTATTGAAATACGACATTATCAAAAAAGATGTTTGGCAAAAGTAGACAATCAAAATTCAGCGTATCTCCTTATTTTCAAGATTATAAATAATATAAAGGACTTTTTATGATGATTTTATGTCTGTGATAATAAAAGGCCCATTATAGTACACGTTTAGAAGATCGTATGTAACGTTTCAATATGAAAACTTTAGGACTCAAATGTCTTTGGTAATACATATATGAGAACGCATACAACTAAAGTTACACCGAGGTGATCAGCAGATGTAATATGAGCCGCGTTGTGAGAAAACCTGATGTTTGCCTATGCGAAAACAAAGACGCAGATTAGCCATGCAGTACCTGCACAGCTGCTCAGCGCCTTTGTTTTCGTTCGAGGGGTAGCGCAATTCCTCTTCTTCTTTAATTAAACATTTTAAGCTCCCAGCCATCGTCTGTAAGTGCACAGACCGGTTTGTGTCGCACCTGAAGGTTAGGCGTAAGTTACAGATTTTTCTTCGGAAAATCGCATTTATGGCGCACAAAGATCATTTTAATTTTTACTATCCATTAATCGTTGTAAACTTTGAGTATCATAATGTCAATTAAATTTTCAAAGTTCATTTCCAATTCCCGACTCTGTACGATAGATCGCCATGAAAAAAGAAATAGAAATGATACAAGATCAATTAAAAAGAAATAAATAAAATCAATTTATCAAGATTTAATATGACCGAAACATTCCTTTCAAGCGTGCCAATAAACCGTATGACACGTGGGGATATTGTGTGACATACCGCTCGGCATCATCAAAGAGTCGCACAAACTGGAATAAGATGTATGCGGAACCAAAACATGCTTTGATCAAAACATAAAACGCAATTAATCTCAGTCATAAAATCAGAGTAGTTGTTTCTTTAATCTTGGTCACCTGACGTAAGTAGGGGCGGGGCTAAAATTAAAGTAGTTCGGTCGCGTATTTCTTTCGAATATGCGCGAGAACACGTAATGAAATTCATATATTGCATAAAAACCCAGCAGAAATCCCAGGCCATCCGTTTCACTGAAACAAATGCATGCCCTGGGATTTCTGCTGGGGTTTTGTGCAGGCTCTAAAAAATTTATACCTAATCTACAATCTTACCTTTAAAAACTTATATTTGCATGATAAATTTTATGCTCAACTATTTTGAGCATGAACAATAAAGACCAGCTGAAAAACTCACTCATCATCTGTTATTTTCTCGAAGCAAGAATCACAGACTCGGACGTCATACTCGTATCCCATGGCGGGAATCCTGGATTTCTTTCCGCTACACTTATCACACACGGCCTTCCCACACTTGCGGCAATGATGCTGTCGTAGGCCAAATACCTTTTCTTCCCACATCTTCTTGACGTTCCAGAAAAATGGCCTCTCACATTTTTGACAGAGGTCGTTCTCCTGCCATTCTGGTGTCTGAAGTGGTACATTTACATGCTAAGATACATCTTTAATAGCAAACATGGAAATCAGCCTGTGCATTTCTTACTAAAAGTCAAATGAATAGCGCCTTGGTTTGCAATTATGAAACTCAGAGTTAGATCCCCTGATATGACTATAAATGTTCATCCTGACCTAAAACAGTACAAGGCAAACCATCCATGCGCTGTTTGATTTGTTGCTTTGTGTCCAAGTCAACAGCTATGGTCATGTTGGAATGTTGCTTCCATTTTACAGGACTGCTTCCCTACATTAGGTTGTCTTGACATGCAAAATGTGCTCTAAAATATAAATGTATAGCTAGTTTGACTCTTTCCAGGGCAGGTTCAGCATATTAAAGTGATTAACTCGTGGTCAGATGGTCAATCAGTTGGTTGTAAGCTTTGCCTGGACACAAGCAGCCCATCAATTTCTCACAACCCCAAACGGCAGGTGAGTAAAAATTTTGCATACCTCAATTCTCTTGCAGTCCATTCCCCAGATGACAATAACTTTATCATCTCCTACTGATAGTAGCTGTTTGGTGCCTGATGAGTATACTACTGCCTGGACCTTGTCACTGAAGTAGATAAATGAGCCGCCTCGTGGGAAAACCAACAATGTGGTTTCCGACCAGGTCTGACACAAACCGACCTTGTACAGTCACAGAAAAGAGCTAGAAGCTTGAAATTTTGGAGTTAAGTAGAGGAGGAATTGTACTATCCACGTAGCGAAAACACAGGCGCTGATCAGCTTCGCGGTTACCGCGAAGCTGATCTGCGTCTTTGTTTTCGCCTAGGCAGATTGTTGGTTTTCCCATAGGGTGGCTCAAATTTCATTACTAAAACAAGCCCATTCACATTTTTTCTATGTTGTGAAAATTGAAAATTTTTTGTTCAAACATTTTGATATTTTTTATAATTTTTGCTTAAAATATTGATTGTGGGTACAGGTTAGAATCACATTGGCGAGGCAGTTCCATCAAGTACCAAAGTAGATTTTACCCATTATTGCACACAGTCTGCTTTATACAAAGGCTTTGTCCATTCACAAATTCAATTCTACTCACTGATGTCCTTGTAATTCAAATGCTGTTCCTTGTCTACCACCTATATCCCATACTATAATAGATTGGTCGTAACTACCGGAGAATAACAAACTTCTCTCAACATCCCAAGCTAGACTGCGTACACTTCCTGGAAAGTCAGAGCATACAAAATATCACAAATTATGATTCCGAGGTTGACACTACCAACAAGCCATCTCAGCAAAAAGGAAAAGAACGCATAATTTTCTACATAATGTATACATGTACTCTCAATGTCAGTGTTGCGAATGAATTTTTTATTTATAATGATTCATCTTATATAACCTGTGTCTTGGTAAGGCATACATAACACAGCCTAGTCTGCATCACTGTTCTAAGCACCAGCAGAAAACAAATTTTCCAACATTTAAATCAGTTATGGTACTCACCTGAATGCCCTTTTAATGTTGTAATCAAGTTAAAATTATGGTTGTCTATTTTTAGAACAGATATATGACCAGAATAATCGCCTACAAATACATATTTTGATTGTTCATCAAATCTGAGAATGAGTTAAGGTGGAAACTTACAGACAGAAAATACCATTTTGCTTGTCTGTTTGATTTGATACTCTACGTCCCAGTCGACAGTTTAAGTCATACAAGGAGAAAGTCATTACTTCCTGTGTATCTATGTGGAGGACTGCCCAAAGACACAACATTATGACCACATGACTTGAATTCAGATTGCTAGCCATAGGCCACCATAGGCCACCATGCCCCGCACCGCCCAAAACATGACAAGCCAGTCAAATGCCATGTGATCAAGCCACTTCCTGGGTAGTTACTAGTGCTAGGGAAAATTAAAATGTTTTGCTCAAGGACACAAATGACAACCAGCTAGTTCACACACAAGACCTTAATTTGGAGTCTGACACTCTACTACTAGACCACTGTGCTCCCCTAAAGGCCCTGTGGCCTTCAAATGTCAATGCAAGTGGAGTCCCCTTGCTTTTATTAGACTGCAAATTAATGTGAACAAAATTATAATTTTCATGCTTACAATTAGTATTAACGTCATACAATGTCCACTTGAGCATAAAAGGGCTTTAATATTTTTGAACACTGTTCCTTATTTCATATCTTGAAAAGGATACTCTAAACACAAGCACCATGCTGATGCCTGGTAACCACCCAGTCGCCGTCCCGTCTCTGAGCAATGCCACTGAAAATACTTGTCACGTCCACAGCTCAACACCCACTCACAACTCAGAGAGAACTTGATACTGGTGACACGGTTCTGATGAGCTGTAGGAAATAGTACAGGATACATGAGAATCAGGTTAGGGGTTGAAAAATGTAGGAGATCAACAGACATTGTTTTGGGACGGTTCAGCCATGTTGAACCAGTTCATTATAATAACTCATTTAACAGTTTAACAACACAGGGGTGGATCCAGGATGTCTGGAATGGGGGGTTCAAAGTTACTGAGGGTGGTTTGTTTTCCCCATTTTATCTTATTTTTCATAAATTTACCCATGAAAATGAAATAATTTGGTTCAACAGGGGGATTCGAGTGAACCCCCCTCTTAATCCGCCACTGCAAAACTATTCCTGGCAGCAGTATGCCAACAATTGAGAATCTATACCTCTTGATAAAAGGAGAAAGAAAATTTTTCGTAAAAGAATACACCTGACATTGGCTGACAAATGGGTATATTTCCCACTCCCTTGCTCAACTTATTTACAGTCAAAAAGAGTGATTTCAATTGATGTAGTTTCGCATTATGCTTGTAATGGGCACTTCTCTATTTATTCTGAGTTATAAATACATTTGGTTGCTCGCTTTCCATAGCTTGTTTGCCTCTAAAGATGGTCAAACACTGTCACTGCAGGATTTTATACCAAATAAATGATGAAATAAACAAATAAAATGAATAAATAATTGACTGAATGATTGTATAAATGAATGAATGAATGAATGAATGAATGCATTTTTCAGATAGTGTTTAGTACACACCAAGGTAGTCTCTGACTTGAGCCATCCTATTGAAGTCTTCTGTGATTATAAACTCCTGAAACAATTCATTAAAACAGTTATATGAAAAAAAAAAAACAGTGCACTCGAGTGACAGTCCGAACAGCACAAGTTATGGGCATGGGTGTTACAGTAAGGTGCTGTTTGGACTAAATTTACTCCAAATGGGAAGTCCAAAAATGTTCATGGTGGCTCTAATTTTCCTTTAAGGTACTCATTATAAAATCCTACACAAAGTTTGGCTAGCAAGGTCCATCAATGCACTTTTACTAAATTATAACTGCAAAGTCTGAAAAATTCAGCTGGCCCGGAGGACCAGCTGCACCACATTTTAACTGACCCAAGACCAACATTTACTGGCCAGGGCCAGTGGGCCCCCTCTTAAAAAAAGCCCTGCGGACCTAAATGCAATGTCCAGCTTCCATGCTGATAATGGCTGATAACACAGCCTTTTTCTCATTATTGTGCCTCGTTATCAATTTCATTACGCCACAACTGGCTATCATTAGATTATCGGCTTATCGGTTATAAAAGGATTTTAAACACTGTTAGAGTCCCCAGGTGTCAATATCT
Source organism: Rugalucina vietnamica (assembly GCA_964017185.1). NCBI lineage: Eukaryota > Metazoa > Mollusca > Bivalvia > Lucinida > Lucinidae > Rugalucina > Rugalucina vietnamica. The sequence continues at coordinate 9,801,715 of OZ024883.1, forward strand.
ACGGAAATCAATAAAGGCTACCAATACTTTTGATGTGTATTACGTACAAATTGTGGAGAGAAAAAAAACAAACATAAAACTTATTTATATTTGTAAAATAATTATATTGACGACTGGACCCAGGCTACATTTTGGGAGTGTTAAATTGAAAACCACATTATAATGAGGCATCATATAATGAGGTTGAACTGTATCATGATAGTTACTTACAGAAATGGTTCCATTGTCTAGGCCGACAAACAACCTTCTAGTTTCTCCGTTATAGGCCATACATGACGCCTCAGCTGAAAGAATTATTTCTTGCACACCAGATAGAGAAATCCTACGTTTTACCCCATGTGAGAAATTCTTATCCCACCCTCGTTATCTCACCCCGGTCGCACCCTGCGTTCAAGTGTTCTTTTTTAACGTTTGTTGTATAGGACGTCACGTAATTTCGTCGCTAAGCGTACACGTCACGATGACGTCAAAACGTTTTAATTCAAAATGGCGGACGTCGCGATTGTAGCATTTTTCTTGGTAAATAGTATAAAAATCAAGCTTCGCCGCATTACGGCGTGCAAGAAAAAGAATCTTACATGAGTGTCAGGTATGGATAGACAAATCTGTCCCGAGGGTCACATTTTGGCATCACGAGGCTCGCCGAGTGATGCCAAAATGTGACCCTCGGGACAGATTTGTCTATCCATACCTGACACTCATGTAAGATTCTTATATTCCAGATTACAGAAAATTTATAACAATTTCTCGTTTTGAACAAAAAGACAAAGGCTAAAAGATCATTCTAAAGTTCGGACATTTATTCTAGTTCCACACCAAAGTGGTTGTAACATCTTTTCAATCAATGCATCTGATTTGTTGTTTGTTTTTAACTTGAACATAGCATACTGCTCTATGTAAAAAGAAATGTAAAATCTCGCCTTCATGTATTTATAAGAATTTCTTGTTTTGAACAAGAAAGACAAAGGCTAAAAGATCATTCTAAAGTTCCGATATTTATTCTAGTTCGACACCAAAGTGATTGTAACATCTTTTCAATCAATGCATCTGATTTGTTGTTTGTTTTTAACTTGAACATAGCATACTGCTCTATGTAAAGAAAAATGTAAAATCTTGTCTTGATGTGTGGCAATCGTTAAGGTCTTCTTAACTCACGCGTATATCCTGGGATCCTTTTTATGGGACATAGGCAAACAGAATAGCCTGAGACCTGAAGCAGCAGAAGGAAGCATCCTATTTGGGTCTATTCTGTTTGCTCAGAGGAATTTCATCGAAAAATGAAACAAAAATTCAAAATCACTGCTAACGGTCCTTAAAACGAGAATGGACTGTCCCAATTGATAATAATATGCAATTCCAGCTTAAAGCGACACTTACAAGGCATGTTGTGACAGATGCTGGGCCAGTATTGTCCTGTGTCTCTTTTCAGCCATACTCTGACTGTCCTGCAAATGAAATGAGCCTGTGCATGAGAAAACCAACAATTTGCATACATGCGAAAACAAAGACGCAGATCAGCTGTGCAGTAACTGCACAGCTGATCAGCGCCTTTGTTTTCGCAACACGGAAATTCGGATATCATAATTCCTCCTCTACTTGTATGCAAAGTTTCAAGCTTCTAGCTTTATTCTGTGACTGTACAGCCTGGTTTGTGTCGGACCTGGTTGGAACCTTTAATTGTTGGTTTTCTCAAGCACAGGCTCAAATGTTATTTATGATATAAAAAATATGCACATTTAATATACAATGTACAAGTGGCAGAGACAACAAAAACTATATTGATCACCTCGTTGTTTACTTAAATACATGTATAAAAAATGAAATAACTTGAGTTACGAAAACAGCCTCTCCAGACCAAATGAATACATGATGAATTTGAATGAGGCATCATAGAAATTTTTCTTTCAGTCTATGGATCATCTTTTGCCAGCAAGACAATACTTGTCACAACTCCCACAGAAACACGAAGCAACAATACATCAAATGCTTGCCTATCCAACATACATTCACCCTGGGGCAGTAAGCCCGCCAGGATAGTAAAAAATCAGCCCAATATTGCCAATTCCGGTATGTGTCCAGTGTTATATGTTGTTGCATCTTTAAGGTTACACACTAAAAGAACCAGTCTACACTAAGTGTTTGCACTAAAAGCAGGGATTATTTTGGCAATTTTGGGAAGGGGCCCTAGGGCCTTTCTGAATGGAAAATTTAGCGACGTAAACCCTGAATTTGGGAAATTTTCAAAATATTCACAACTGATAAAATTTTCAAATGTGACCTACCTTATTAAGGTATTTCATTTAGGTTCATTAAATAATAACTTATAATCAAAGCTAAACACTGTTTCAAACAGCAAAGTTTGAATTTCACAAAGTATGGAACTGTCGAAAAAAAATAATCTTTGATTGGGATTTTTTTTCTTCAAATTGGGGAAAAAAGTCACCCAAATTGCATTGGGAATGGGGCCTTATTTCGGCCCCTGAGGCACCCGAAAAAAATCCCTGAAAAGACATTTTTGTTGTTGACTAATGACCTCCATATGCCAAAAATCTCGAGTTCGGACTTTGGGCAGGAAGGGGGTGTGTGTGTGTGTGGGGGGGGGACACGATGCAATAAAATCCAAGTTTCCCGCTGGGCAAGTGCTGCCCAAATCCTTTTGTCAACCCCTGTAATGTTTTGTAAAACTTGTTGGTATCCCACAGAGACACGAGACAACAATACATCAAATGCTTGCCTATCCAACATACATTCACCCTGGGGCAGGCATATTTTTATTGTTAGCCATATTTGCAAATTTATAAATATATTCTTTTGATCATGATGTACCGGTACATTATAATCAACAACGAATCAAGCTCTATGTATATATGTATATACTTTTGTGGAGCAACATGAGAATCTGTCCAAAACTCACAGCAATCCATTAATATCCAGATTCTTTAAAATAAAAAAAGCACTGCCACTCGTTGTTCATCACAATGTAATAATATCTTTTTGCAGAACCCTGCAACTTGCCAAACCTTTATACATTATCTATATAAAACTATAAACCACTTGCTATATCAGTTATCACCATATCCTTACAATAAAATTTTACAATGCATCAAACTTCTTCCTGTAACTGAAATCAGTAGTTTACTGTATATTTGAGATTCTATCTAAATCAGATGTTATAGTCACAGTCTCATTAATTCTACATATACTTTGAGAAATACAGTACAAAAAAATTACAATTTGACTCATACATAAAAAAGAATAAATAAAAAAACACAGGATAATTTCTCACTCAAATGTGAAAAAAGTGAGAAATTGTTTGTTTGTTTTTGTTTATGTTGTTTTCTTGTTACTCCTTTCAATCAATTTCTGACTATTCTTGGGAGGTGTACATTGTACACTCCAGTGTGTTTGCAGGATGAGCCTACATGCATGAAGATAGAACCTGTGTAGGGATCTTTAACCTGCGCAGGGGATGACTGTCCCTGCACAGGGGGCCTCCAGTTAACGTCCCGATCCGAAGGACGACGCACTGTATCATGTCATTCCTGCAAATGACACGAAGAAAAGCGTGTTCGGACCAACAAATTTTCCTCCCTGCTGGCAGGGATCGAACCCGGGACCTCTAGCACGAGAAGCCGATGAGACGATTAACCACTCAGCTACCTCGCTTCCTATTCTAATTATAGGGCATGTCGGCAAGGTACTCTTCCGAGAAAAAAAATCAATATCGGTCACCTTTCCCGTTATTTTCTTCATTCGGTGGAGGTGGTAACCTCGGTCATTATCGCTATGCGTTTACTACTTTCAGACGCTAATAAAACCATAATTTTACCAAAATATTACGCATTCCTTACATTGGAATAAATTATATCCGGAAATCTAATAGAATATGCAATGCTTTGATGGAAAAATTTCATTTTGATTCCATATTTTGCGCTCCAAATTTGGTATGGCATAGCGATAAACACCGAGTCATGTACCTCCGCCGAATGAACAAACTTACCTGTATGACGTCATCCCAACATGCCCTATCTTAGTGTTTATCATCTATTCTCTACAGAATTTTTATTTGAGAATATGTAAAGAAAAAAAAAAGAAATCAAATGCTTGCCTATCCAACATACATTCACCCTGCGGCAGGCATATTTTTATTGTTTGGCACAGCCTGGCACCACCACAACTTCCTGTTGACAGCTGATTGTCAGTTCCAAAAATACACTTCAAAATCAATTTTAACTGCTTACTTATCATCTCCGACCGTGATAACACCGTCTTCCCTCGGGATAAACACGGCCATGTTAATGTCATCTCCATTATCTATCTTATTCACTAAGGAAGGCTTTCTGACAGATCCATTGTTTGCTTTGTTGGTGGGTTTGATCTCAGCGGCCATTTTGTAAAATTAATGAATCACGTGATAATTAGCCATAAAACCGCAACGGCGACAAGTGTAACAATGTCCCTATAGTCTCTAAAAATCCTGGGAATCAAGGCTTACAAACACAAAAAAAATAAAAAATAAAAAATAAATAAATAAATAAATAAATAAATAAATAAAAAAAAGTATAAAAAAAAAAACGAATTCACACACGCTTTTCAAAAGTTTGTGCCACCACACACAAAAAAATCAATAATGACTTCGAGCAGTCTACGATGATTCACACTGGAGAAAAACATTCCGAATTACAGACTGAGTGCACAATCTTTTCCTTTCACACACACGACAAAAAGATAATGCATGGAACTGTGTTACCTGATTCATGGGCAGGTGCCCTCTCTGTGGTCAAGAACGTAGCAATATTGCTATAGGGTCAGCTTTAGGTTCGTACACATTTGTTTTAGTAAATGCGTACCGGAGATAAACCTAATAGGGCCTACACCACTGGAGATAAACCCTACTAGTAGAAGCTAAAATTGTGACGACGGCTATCTTAATTAATGCAAAACAATATTTTATTCTACGCAGCGGATCGCAGCTAAAATATTATCTCGAAACTCCACAATAATAGATGTTGGATAAAGCCTTCAAGTTGCACCATGCACTCTCGCAATCAAACATGTTAACATGAATACACCGTCAAAAACAAACAAACCGAAAACCTACATCAAAGATGTAAATTGGAGGTTATTTCTGTCTAACATAAGATTAAAAAAAAATACAAGATACAAGATACAATATCTTTATTAGACATCATAAATTGAAAGTGAACAAGAGAGAATGAAAAAAAAAATAGTGATGAACTGCAAAATAATTCAATTCAATTCAATTCAATTCTTTATTCAGATTGCCAAATACATTTTAGCGCATCCACATGATAAACAATACAGGTGACTAGAAAAATAAAATATACTTTGTAATCCATGGGAGACAACCACAGTCCATTCAACTACAATCATAATAATAACATGACTATAAGGCAACATTATGATCTAAGGGAAAAGCACACCGTTATGAAGCAGGCAATATCTTTACATTTGACAGGGTCTTCATTACTCAAAAGCCAGATAAATTTAGACATAAGTCTGAGAAACAATGTCCTTATTACTATTCAAATGTTTAGTAATCTGAGCCCTTTGAGAAACATACTTGGGACATATCATTAAAAAGTGACCCTCATCTTCCACTGCATTCAGTGAGCATTGTGTGCAAAGTCTCTCTGTAAAGGGAGTCTTTGGGATAGTATAATACAAGACTATGGAACACACCATTAATAGGAAGGTCCAAAGACTTTCAAGTATTTATTAAACTTTTTAGAAAGAAATTAGAATTCTGATCCAAAATATTTTTTATAGCTTCAACCCTTCAATGTATTATTCTATAGCTATAACTGTAATGGAAAAGTTCCATGTAGATATCCATCCGAGAAAAAAAGAAGTCCGGTTTTAAAAGATTGTTTATTCGTCAATATGATTATTTTAGGATGTAAAGCTGTAGACATACAAAAAGTAAATAGATTGTTTTTTCAACCGGGACACTTAAAAGTTTGAAAGTTTCAAATTAAAAAGACTGCTTAGAGGCCATGGGTAGTGATTCGGTCGGCGGTCATCAGTCTGCGGTCTTTGCAAGCCTTAGGCATATTCGTCCCCAATTATTTCGATACAAATTGTTATTTCGGTTTCTAATCTATAAACGACATGCTTAAGACATGATTTCTATCATTGATTATGCCTGTAGTGCCTGTCTGTTCTTCATAACAATAATAGTTCATCGCGGTTTGTATTTAGCGCTACACTGCCGTGGTCACTTCAATAGTTTTTTTTATGATAACCTCGAAGGTACGAATGAAGCCGAGATAGCCTGATTCTCTTTTCTCTTCTAATCAAAGGCGGGAAAATGATTCGTATCAATTAAGCATGGCACTGGTTCCTATTCCGAATATATTTACCTATAACATAAACCTGATAACGGGAAACCAGCCGATAATCTATTCATTTTCTAACCAATGTTTAATATATTTGGTCACATTTAGATAATACTAGTCTTTGTATCGACTACCCTGTCTAAAGTTGCAAAATTTCAGTAATTCTCTTTGGCTTCTTGTTGCCAAATCTAAAGGGTCACTGACGAGACTTTGATAGTCGAAACCGCGGTATGGCCCATCATATTTCTCATTAATGTGTTCGCTGCTCTTAAAGGATCTCAGTTTTAATTTTTATTTGCTATTACTGCAGCTGGTGTTGTGCCGTGTGGCGGCCCTAAAAAGTCTCCCCGTACATCATCCATAGTGCAGGTTATATTTTCTTTTTGGTCCTTTGAGATCAGCGAGGATATTCTGAGAAATCAGAAATTTATTATCGGTTTAGATTCATTTTCTAACCAATGTTTAATATATTTGGTCACATTTAGACAATACTAGTCTTTGTATCGACTACCCTGTCTAAAGTTGCAAAATTTCAGTAATTCTCTTTGGCTTCTTGTTGCCAAATCTAAAGGGTCACTGACGAGACTTTGATAGTCGAAACCGCGGTATGGCCCATCATATTTCTCATTAATGTGTTCGCTGCTCTTAAAGGATCTCAGTTTTAATTTTTATTTGCTATTACTGCAGCTGGTGTTGTGCCGTGTGGCGGCCCTAAAAAGTCTCCCCGTACATCATCCATAGTGCAGGTTATATTTTCTTTTTGGTCCTTTGAGATCAGCGAGGATATTCTGAGAAATCAGAAATTTATTATCGGTTTAGATTCATTTTCTAACCAATGTTTAATATATTTGGTCACATTTAGATAATACTAGTCTTTGTATCGACTACCCTGTCTAAAGTTGCAAAATTTCAGTAATTCTCTTTGGCTTCTTGTTGCCAAATCTAAAGGGTCACTGACGAGACTTTGATAGTCGAAACCGCGGTATGGCCCATCATATTTCTCATTAATGTGTTCGCTGCTCTTAAAGGATCTCAGTTTTAATTTTTATTAGATTATTATTTATAAACCATAAATATTAATGATAACATGAGTAATGCCGTTAAAAGTCTGTCGGCCCCATTAGCTCAGTGTGTTAAGCATCGATCTTCTAATCAGACTCTTACAGATTCGAATCTCGCCGAGTATCCGCTATTCATTTTTTTTTTTTTTTTTTTTTTTTTTTTTTTTTTTTTTATCATAATAAGCATCTTTTCTTTCTTCATTCGTTTTTATTCTTCCTTTTTTATGGAGTCTATTTAGCAGTACGCTGAAAAAAGTTGTTCAGTACTGGCGATAACTGGTAGACCCAGACAGATGAATGTTGCATTATCAAATGAGCCGCGTCACAAGAAAACCGGATTTTTGCCTATGCGAAAACAAAGGCGAAGATCAGCTTCGCAGTAACTGCGAAGCTGATCAGCGCCTTTGTTTTCGCTACACGGATAGTACACTTTCTCTTCTTATTAAATCCGAAATTTCAAGCTTCTATGCTGCTTCGGGGACTGGTCATGTTGGGATGTTGCCTCCATTTTACAGGACTTTTACCCAAAATGAGGATGTCATCACATCCAACAAGTGCTTGAAATATAACTATCCAACTAAGACACAAAAGGCTTATACGTATGGATGGTTTGACTTTAAATGTTTCCTCGGCAGGCTCAGACAAGCGCGGTTAACCAGTAATCAGTCAGCAGTGTATTTAGCTTTACCTGAAGGCAACAGGTAGCCTATATCTATTTCTTTAGGCCCCAATGGGAGGGGGGCCCATAGTCTCTATGGTGAAAATAACAGTCACAAATGATTAGCGTGTGTCTAAGGTGTGTACAGGTCGTATAATAATCTCAGCATGCTGAAAATTTTGGATTGCATGTACTTTTGTACAGTTATATGTTAAGCACACAATACAGTATAGGCGCGTATCAAACGTTTAATGTAACGCGTGTTGAACTTATTCGTATAAGACACATACCCGAGACACGTCGAGCTTTAAGCATGCTGCATGCTTAAAATACACCAAGCGTACAGAACGCACATGTCCGGGGTTTGTGGACACCTTGGCTAGCAGGAAAAGTAAAGTGCTGTTGTTTAAGTTTTTTTGTTTTTGTATAAATATAAGCAGCAATATCTTATGAGCATATTTGAGGAATTTGTTTCAATTTGAAGAATCAACACGTTAAATATGACATATATTCTACTTAAGCGTACGTAGGGCCACACGGGACAGGTGCCAAAACGTCAACAAAATGTGACGATTTTCATATTGTGTTTTTTCCCTGTCAAACGGCACTTAAATATGTTATAACATTAAAACATTTCGTCCTAAAACCAAATAACACTGACTTCAGTTTCAGAAAGATTCCGACTTGGCGGCAGTGTTGTTTGATTTATGTGAAAAAAAAAATCAGAAGCAGACCGAAAAATCTGTTTGAAATAATGGCGTAATTTGACGTCGGAGAACAGCCGACGCCGATTGTATGTTTCGTTAAGGAAATCACCCACAGATACGATGAAAATGTTACAAACAACAGAAACGTCATCGGTCTTTCAGTTACTATTTAGTTCTCAGTAGTTGTGGCACAGACGATTTTCAGCTGCTCAGAAGTCCACCTATGATGATAAACGGAAGATCACCTGTCTGGCATGCTCGCCGCAAGAAATTGTTACACATGTTCAACAGGTGGACGAACAATTTTGCGAGAATTGGTACGGCGTATCTGCATTTGACAGCTGGATACACAGACATAAAAATGTTGATAGCCAAGGATCTTTTGTTAAAAAAAACACCCTGAAACAAATGTATAACGTGCTGGCGGCTTAAACTGTCAAGTAACGTCATATAGAGACGTTGACCTTTGCCCCGCACTCGGTTCGGAAGTGCAGGGAAAAGGCTGTAGATGACGTGTTTTTGTCAGATTTCAATAAAATTTCTTGTATATTTGCTTATAAAATACTTTTGCAAAAGCAGATATATTCATTTTTCTGTTGAAAATATAAATGGTGTACACGAACTTTTCTGACAAACCACGTATGTATGTCTATGGAAATACATTGGTTGAATTTGCGGCATATTTTTCCACACGCTCGGTGCGCGCTTTGTCTTATACGTTATTGACTGCGATAGAAAATTGAAGCTATTGATATGACACTTGTGTCATATCTTTTCTTGTTTATATGAAAATCATCATTAATATACATATACGTTGTCACACAGTGGTGTCTTGTATTGTCATTTCTTTGCTGTCAGGTTTATAGTTCACTGCTGGGAATCATGGGACCGCAAGTGTTTCCATATACACCAAAATATAAACAAATGACGTCATCAGTTTTGTTTTCTTTCCAAATAACTTCAAGATACGCTTGTTGATTTTTACGCCACCTAGTGCATTCCATGGACAACCCTATTTGGAAGAATTTGAGCCATAGTTTGTGGCATTTCACCTGGCCAGTGTTTCAAACACTTCAAAAATTCACTTAAAATACGCTGTTACCCTACACACATAAGCTTTATTTCCTTCAATATCTTAAATATTAAATGTTAATCATGACATTGAAATTCATTACATACTGCTGTGGTATTATAAAAACGTGGGAAGTTGTTTCATAACGGATAAAACCAAATTCTGCAATTTTACGAGCAGATTACTTTGCTAGATACCATGTACACAGCAAACCAAATTGATTCCTTCCACACAAATAAATTGTGTTCTTATTTTCTGTCAGTTTAATATTTAAGTAGATTAATTTTGGCTCTCTAAAATTGATTAGGTCCAATACAGTGACGGACAAAGCCATGTTTTTCGCTAGTTCAGAAAGTACTAGATCATACAAACTGTTTGACTCTTTACCACTCATATCCATCAATCGTATTTTTAATGTTTCATGTTGAATACCTTTTACTTTCTTCATTTCTTTATTTACTATACCCGACAAAATTAGAAACGTAATGATGCCATTAACCAATTTTCCAAGCTCATAAGAATTAACAAAATTTTATGGATTCCATTTCATAGATATGCTATTCGATCACACTATTGAACAAGGGGCAAAATCTGTGCTTCAAAAATTAGCCATCAACCAGGTGGGGGTCATATGTTAAGTCACTTTAAAATTGCACCTTTTTTCACCCTCACTTTGGTATTTGCTTTAGATGTTTAGAATCTTTTGAGTACACTTCAACGACCCCAAACACACACTCTTTGCATCTTTTATTCTCATTTTGTTCTAACATGGACTCTTAAAGGGAAAGGCAAGGTTAAAACACAATGCATCTTAAATGAAAGTAGTTGCCTCTCTTAACAATTTGGTACATGTTTTATTAAAATCAGATGGATATTGAGAAAGTTGTGTTGGTTTGAATATACATTAATTTCTGTTAAAAGCTTGGATATTCATTAGGCTTAATGCCGTCATAAAGTTCTACTTAAATATGCATAATTAATAATAATGAAACCTTATTAATAATTTTCTGTTAATTTTTGTTACACTTTTTTGTACTATTGATTTACTATGTTACGCGTAGCTTTTAGCGTCGTTTTATTTTGATTTTCAAATGACGTTTCAAGCTGTAGAATCTTATTTTGTTTGTTTCTGCATAATTAAGTCCTAAAGCGGGTAAACATATTGTTCATTTTTTTTATTTTAAATTAGTTATGCGACAATTGATATACCCTCATTCTTGTATAAGGTTAATTACATGTGAAAAACGGTTATTTCGCTGTTGATGACGTCGCATTACATGTAATATACGCGACGTCAGTGCAACGTTTGATATTAAAACGAAAAAGAACGGGTTTTCTCTAAATCTTCCAACGCAATTCGATGACCCCCACTTTTTAATTTCAACTTTTGAATGGTTACATCGTTATATATCTATTGGTTTAATTTAAATAAAATCATATGCGTAGTTTAGGAGATATCGCAAAAATACATATTTTTTCCAGGTTTGAAAACATGGCGGGAAAGTTAATTCTGCTTGTAATCTCCTCAGTTTAAAAGCAAATAGTATCAAAATTTAAGAAAATATCACTGATCGTATGTTTTTAAAAGTTGTTTATGCAAAAATAACACATATATTAAAACACATGTCCGCTACGAACGCGTTTTTATGAAATGCACGAGAAACATTCAAAAAGTTCTGATACCATGGAAACGAGGCCGGTGACATCCCACTTTTATTTCGATTTTAGTCCAAGTATACAATTATCTTGAAGCATGTGAAGTTTCATGAAAATTATATGCGGGAATTTAATAATTATGTTTCTCTTTAAGCCGAATGAGCAGCTATTTCCCAATAAGTGCCAAACAGTAACCCGAACTTTACCAAAACTATGAAAACGTACATAAGGTTCAAACAGCACGAAAATTCGACTCCAAAACATAAAACAAATAGAACCACAACAGACGTATCGCCTTGGAACAATCAGTAATACAAAAAAAAATACTGGGGGCCTTAAACCAGTTTTTAGAGTCTCTCAAAGACAAGTTCACACGCTTCTAAATTAATGCAAAAAGTATGCAAAAAGTATCAGTTAGCTTTTTACACATATCAAAAACTTCTCCTTACCTTTTTGTACTCACTTTTGACATGTAAAAGCAGACTTTTCTACCGTCAAGAGCGCCATGTGCCCCAGAAAATGAACATACGCACAGTTTAATTCAACAGTTCTTGACAGAAAATTTGCAGAATACGCACCAATTCTTTACGTGTCAAAAATTCACACGTGAATCTTGGTACCGTTTCTATATATTAAAAAAAGTTCTTCACATATGTGATGAATACGTACAAATTCTTCACACGACAATGATAAAAACGTATTAAATTGGAGCATACATGATACCCAAAAACTTATCGAAACTGGCATATGCAAAATAAATGTCACATTTCTCATAATTAATGTGGTGTACATGGGTGTAAAATTTGCGATATGTTAAATGTGCGTGTTCGACAAACCTGCATTTTATCTGTCGCAGTGCATCTAGTTTGAAAGTAGCTTGTCTGTTTCAGGTCATGCTTAATTTGCATGTTACGCGCATGGAACTTGAACTTATTCGAAACGTATAAGACACCCCCCCGGGACACACCGAACTTCTAGAAAGTTTTCAAAGTTAAGCATGTTTGATTTTTTTTTTTTTTTTTTTTTTTTTGGGGGGGGGGGGGCAAACGCGCCAAGAGCGCGCAGCGACTTACAGCGACGTATGCAACAAGCGTACACCAAGCTTAAAAAACGCACGTTTAACGCGTTTCTAACGTGTCTCCAACGTGCTCCTGGCGTTTTTTGAATTTTACATTTTTGTCGACACGCCCGGCGCGCGTTTGGATTATACGATAGTGTGTGACTGCTGTTTAAAATAGCAGAATAAGCCGGGCGTGTTGACAAAAATGTAAACTTTGAATGATTCAACCTACGTCAGGAGCACGTCGGAGACACATTAGAAACGCGCTACATGTGCGTTTTTGGTGTACGCTGGGTGTACGTTGATATACGTCGCTAAAGATCGGTGTGCGCTCTAGGCACGTTTGTGTTTAATCATGCTTAAAATTTTTCCAGAAGCTGGGCGTGTCTTATGCGAATGTCTTTTACGTTTCGAATAAGTTCCATGACAGACGCGTTGAATACGCTATGAACGCATTTGGCGCACGTGTTATGCACGCTAGTATACGCCGCATGCGTTTTCAGATTTTATGAGATATTGCTTCCGTAGCGTGCCCTAAGCGTTTGTGAGACGCGCGTTGAACGTTTGCTGTGCGCCTGTAGCACATGCTTAGCGCGTCTGGGAAGTAACACAAACGTACTTCAACACTTTGAGATTTTTGTACGTCCGGCACAATCTCAGTCAGGCGCTAATGTGTGACTGCTAAAGCGAGTTAAAGGGACAAATTATTTTTGTACATCCAAAATCTTAAGCATGTTGAGAGTATTTATACGCCAGAAGCGCGTTTGGGTTATACGCTAATGTGTGACTGCTGATATATAATAAAGCCAGGAAAGCATTCAAAGATTCGTTCTCAATATTGAACAAAACCGAGAATGGCTATTTTTTCTTTTTTTTTTTTCTTTTTTTTTTTTGATCATATTTTAGCTGCAATTGTGCACAAGTCATTTGTAACCACTGCTCATCCACCTACGGGGAAGGGCGGTGATTGTGGCATTTCTGCTTTCAGTGCCCTGCTATAAGCCGCACACACATGGGGCAAACTGGGGGGTCAAAACTTTGATCTTTGGCCTCACCTTAGAAATAGAAAATTGCCCTGGAGTAAGGATCCTAATGCATACCCCCTGCACTGCGGATACACTCGACAAGTAATTGCTCTGCACTTAAGCCCGGCTATCCCCCACCCTTCACCGTAGGTATGTGTGTGTGTGTGTGGGGGGGGGGCAATGGTTACAAAGGACTGGTGCATTAGCAATCAATACATTTATCGACGAAAGAATAGAAACATGATGACTATTGTTTTAGTGTGGAGGGTATCAATCCACATTGCATGTGTATAGGGATGCAATGTCAATGATGTTGATTATCTTTTTTCGTGTGGCACTTAGCATATTTCTGTAAAATGGAGGTAATCGTCCTTTGAAAAAAATGTTATTTTACCTCTAAGAAAGGACGCATTGTTGCTGGAAGAATGAATAAGGCACAAAATAAATATTTGGTGTACATGGCAACAAACAATTTTGATGATGGGAATGAAGTGTTTACACAAACAAAACACTTTGAAAAATTAGCTCGCACATGGTTAAATAAATCTGATGTATCTGCATGGACTGGGCATATTCATCCATCATTATCCCTCAGAATTTGAAACAAAACTCGATAGACTTACCTAGACCCGGTGGAAAATGGCGGCTTCTTGTTTACAATTTGCACATATCATAAACATTGCGTATCACGTGATTCCCAGCAGTGTAGTTAGGGAATCTAAATTCAATTGCGCCAATTCCTACCGTGGTCTTTCTATTTTTTATTTTATACAACCGAATAGTCACAGGTCTATGCCGAATAGCTTTCTTACCGTGATGTAAAAGTTGTATCAAAATCAGGGAAACATGGGATTAGTATACCCCCCCCCCCAAACAGGGGTATCGTGACCTATTTTCTTATTTTTGATGCAAAACAGAGATTGTGGGTACTCACCGAGGCGGTTCTAACGTGTGCACACAATCAATGTTTTTACCATAAATATAAAAATGTCAAAAACTGTTTTTTACATCTGAAAAATCTCTTTATATTGCATGGACATGTTTTCATAATGAAAAAGTTGTATCAATATTGGATCATCAACGTTGTATCAATATTGGATATCATTACGAAAACACGCCCATGTAATATACAGATTTTTCTAAGTTGTAAAAATTGATTTTTTTTTTATATTTTTCTTATTTTTGCTCAAAATATAGATTGTGGGTACACGTTAGAACCGCCTCGCCGAGGCGGTTCTAACGAGTACCCACAATCTATGTTTTGGGCCAAAAATAAGAAAAATATGTATACCCCTGCAAAACCCAGTTTTACTATATAAGAGTGGGGTTTAAGGGGGTATTTATTGCACGGACATGTTTTCCTGATATTGATGTGACATGCAATAGCGACTTAGTTCAGCCCCACTTAATCCGAATCCCCACGTAGCTCCCAGCAGCGGCTTCATTTGAAGTTCATTGAAAAATATTAAAATCAAATTCAAATAATTGAAAAGCATCTCATTTCCTATTCTAGGCCAAGCATTTAATGTTTAGATCTAAATGCAATTTGATTTCGTGTCAGGTTTTATTGTATCAATATCTTCAAAACTAATCCGGTCATAGGTGTTTCTCTCCCATTGTCAAAGTAACTGCATCATTTGCACTCAAACGCACCCTTCTAATGGGAAAAGATACCATTTGCATCACGGCAAAACCTCTAAGACCAAACGGTTCTTTCTAAAATGGGTATGATCTAGGACTTCAGCGTCCTTACATAGTCGTCTTTATAAAGTTAGACGGACAAGCAAATCTTGCTTGTCAGTAGAAAATAGTTCAAGCATAGACATTTTCTGTGGACTTTCTTTTCATGCCAAAATGCCCCACTTTCGAAAGCTTTAAGAATATTAACTCCAATCTTATTGCGAATATTTCTTCTGAGACTAAACATGTCAATTAACCTTTTCGAACCACTCTGCTTGAATTTTTGGAACAATATTCGAAAGCGCAGTTACTAAAATGAAGAACACCCAAACACACTACGCGTAATTTAACTATGGATACAATAACTGTTATACTCTGCTTGTGTTTCTCAAACATTTTGCTAGCCTCGCCAGTTGACAAATCGGCATTGGAACTGAAATTCACGGAACACAGGTTAGATCTACTGGAGAACGGTTTCAATGTATTTGCTGATGAGTTTGTAGAAGTGGTTCAGAAGTTACAGCAACAGGTCCATAGCTTTGCTGACACCAATAAAGAGTTGAGACACAAGTTGAAGGATGTCACAAAGCAGGAGAAAGAACTGACAGAGACGGTTAAACAACAAGAAAAGGTAATAAGATGATGATAATGACAATACCGGAGTTTCAAAATGGCGTTTCTACTTGGGCGCGGAAATGTATAGCTTGCTCATTCACCTCACACAATACTTAGTTTAGGTAGAAAATTTAAACATTTTTTTTTTACTTCAGTTACACAGAAAGCTCATGGAACTTATATACGCATTCTTGAAGGCACGGATGCAAGTGAATTGTCGACCTAACCGATTAGAAAATTGATACAGTATAGTCACGCTATATTAAAGAATATTAAAGTTGTTCGTTCGAATGATTTTTATTAATACTTTTAGTGAGCATGTTAAATTATACAGCCATACTACGCCACACAAATGTATACTGTCTGCATAAAAATATATAGTTTCTTCAATTAACATTTTAGGTGATCGCCGATTTGCTATGGGCAGTAGCTGACATGAAAGAACGCAGGACTGACGAAGCAAATATTGGAGAGCTTCGCCAACCCGCCGCAGCACATCGAAATAAAGACGAACTGGCCGAAATAGAATGGACTTTGTTTGACTTGAAGTTTTCCACTCGACAGATTCTTGAAGAAATGTGTATGATTGAGGCTAAATGCTCTGATTGGTCAGAATGGAGCGCATGCTCAGTTGAATGCGGAACCGGAAGTTCAGTGAGATCACGGAGTTGTACAAATGGCGGTAAATTCCAGTCATATTGTGATCCCGGTCGAGTTGAGACTAAGGAGTGTATAACGACAAATTGCGGACCCCAGAAACCACAAATAAAAGTAACGTCGTCGGCGGCGGAGTTAACTTGTCCGGAAAGTTTTGTTTATTTGCTCGGTTACTGTCTGCGATTCTCTGGGCGTAGTGACAACCGAAACCTGGCAAATATAATATGTGAGACAGACAATGCACACATGGTTGAAATTGACGGACCCGACAAACGAGACGTAGTCATGGCATATCTTGAAGAAGAGGTCCCCATCTATATGCAATATCTCAAAGAGAACGCTGACAAAGCTGGGAAGAATGACTTAGATTACATAGACAAAACATCACAGATTGCTATTGACGGGGTTCTATACGAGGGAGATAAACAGTATGTGAACTGGAAAGGAGAAGATTTAACTTACTTTCAATGGTCAGTTGGAGAGCCCAGAAACAAAGACTCTGGTGGCGATTATTGTATTACGGTGAGCCTGGAGGACCATAAGTGGTATAGTAACCACTGCGATGAAACATTTTATTACGTTTGTGAAGCGCCATTGATCGCACCATAATTGTCCTTCGTCAGAAAGAAAGCATATTCATGGAATTGAACTACGCTTAAAGGCGTAAGATGCATACATGTAGCAAAGTTCAAATTTATTACATTTAGGTATGCGAGACTCAACTACACTCATCTAATGATGGATCCCTACACGTGGAAGTGGCGTTCAAATGCCGGCATACTTTGTGGAAATTCTTAATGAAATCGTTCGATTTGTGGGAGCCGAACTAGTCCAGAGTCCTACAAGTTTATGGGTTCATTCAAAGCTGACACCTGTACTGTTTCCTAGTTGACGGACTCTGAAATCGCACTCGTTATGCCTATTCAAGCTAATATTCGCGCGGTGATGCTGAGTCGGTACTGAATGATATCCAGACGTTGATGTGAGATGTGATGCATTGTCTGCCATCATGAAAACATGTCCTTGTAATGTATACCCCCTTGAACCCCACTTTTTATACACTGCAAAACTGGGGTATGCAGGGGTATACCTATTTTTCTTTTTTTTGCTCCAAAACATAGATTGTGGGTACTCATTAGAACCCCGGCGAGGCGGTTCTAACGTGTACCCACAATCTATGTTTTGAGCAAAAATATAAAAAATGTTCCAATGAAATTTTCACTTTTTTAAGGTGAAAAAATTCTCTGTATATTGTACGGGCAAGTTTTCGTAATGGATGTGAGATGTGATGCATTGTCAGCGATGTTATCGTGTTGTTGCATATTGATACATACACACTTTAGACCAAAAATTATTATACTTTCTTGATTTGCTTCATAAATTTGTTCTTAAATGCTGCTTTCGATTTTACTTTCTAACCAAAATATTTTTCGGGCTCTTGTTGCCAGTTTTGTGAGGCTATAAATGCGCTTTTGTGAATAATCCATTACTTTTTTTTTTTTCATTTATATTGTCTCTGCTCTTAAATATTTATTTTATCTGACAGTCATATTTTTTTATAAACAGTTTGCGCTTTTCTTAATTTACAATAAATTCCCTGTCCAAGATGCTTCTGTCTGGCCAACATTGCCGAGTCGCTTATTACCTTGCATTTGAGCCACCTCATGGCATGGGAAAAACACCAATCTGCATATGCGAAAACAAATACAGTACACTCGGACTTTTTTAACCACAACCACCATTAAAATTATTGTAAAGTTCTAAACGGTGTCGTTCTCTATTTTTGTTGTCATCTGTTGCCAACAGAATGTACAAGATAAGTTTTTGTCAATTGCAAACTTTTTTTTATTTCCTCAAAAGTTTCTGGCAGATGGTGTATGGATAGTAATATTTCATTCCGAGTTGTTTAGTTCATGTACATGTACCTGGTAATATTTTGCCCCAAGTTTTGTCAGCCGTATAGCACACGGAGTAAAATGGGATCAAACAGAAATGTAACTTCAAAATGGCCAGCAAGCATGTGGTGAAGTACTCAAAAACAGCACACTCTGCAGGGCAAAATGAATCTGTGCATCAGGAAAACATGTCCGTGTACTATTGTATACCCCCTTGAACCCCACTTTTGCATAGCAAAACTGGGGTATGCATGGATATACCTATTTGTCTTATTTTTGCTCCAAAACATAGATTGTGGGTACTCGTTAGAACCGCCTCGGCGAGGCGGTTCTAACGTGTACCCACGATCTATGTTTTGAGCACAAATAAGAAAAATATCAAAGATTTTCTACTGAAAATTTTCCTGTTTTACAACTTAAAAAATCTCTGTATATTGAATGGGCATGTTTTAGTAATGAAACAGCACACTTTGCTGGGCAAAATTAATCTGTGTGTGACGTTACGGTCAGGGTGAAGTAAATCGTCGTTATGAGCGTTACGCGTGACGTTGCTTTGCCACGCCAGCGGAACAAGAATCGACGCTCTTATGTCGCGCCTTTTTGAACCGGAGAAAGCTGTAGCTTTTGCGTCATTTAGTACGAATTTTACATTTTTCTTTCCTTAAAGACTGCGACAAATTTTTACCAAATCACAGATATGAGAATTTCTGCAGTAAAAGTCATTTATTGTAATTCTTGCGTCAGTCGCACACTGAAATGCAACGCGTGTTCCCGCCACGACGTTACGTTACGTCGCGCAAAATACCAAAAACGCACTACCATAGTATCAAAACTTCCAATGCCTAGTTGTCAAGGACTTTTTTTCAAGCAACCTGTTCCAAACTGATTCACGCAGATAATATCAGTTTTTAAAAAAACTTCATCGTGGAATTTAGGAGAAAAATATTTTTATGTGCGAAATCCGACATCTATTTCCCTTTTCCCCATTGAGTTCAACGGCAAAAATGGTGTTTTTGGATAGCCTGTAGCTCAAAAACTAATCCGGTAGTCAATGAATATTTTTGCATATTCCGATGGGGGAGCATTAAATACATCGATATGTAAAATAATAAGAAAATTTCATCGTGGCGTTTTTTACTTCACCCTGACCTTAAAGGTCATTATCCAAAAGTTTTTGGTTTTGTAAAACTGAAGTAACGTTAGATATTGATGAAATAAACTATTTGCAGAAAAAACTCACCAAAATGACTTGAAATTTTACATTTTATCTCATGGATATTCGTTAAAGATCCCGATCAGTTAGAAAAAGCAAAGCACGTAATCATTATCTGACTCGAAAGACAGTGATCTATCTAATCGGAATCGTTTTTTTCTAGGATATTTAATGTTTTCTCATTAATTAATTTGGTTGAAAAAAAAATCTGTCTATATTTCTATATAATTTCATATTACTGATCGTTCCAATTCTTTACTTCTGTTGTGGTTCTATTTGTTTTATGTTTTGGAGCCGAACTTTTGTGCTGTTTGAACCTTATGTAAGTTTTCATATCTTTAGTTAATTTCGGGTAACCGAGTGGCCACCTATTAGGAAATAGCTGCTCACTTGGCTTACGGTTTGTTCTATAAGTATAAGTACCTAATTGTCAATTTGTTTTTTCCCACCTCAGTTTTTGGAGTGGAAATTTCATTCTGACTGCGCATTTTCCTGATCACTGCCTACTTGTACCTTTCTATATCTTTCCTGCATACTTGTACCTTTCTATATCTTTCTATACCTTTTGATCTTTATATCAAAATTCAATTTTAGTATATCATAAACAATTAGGCTTGACTTTGTGATATAATAAAAGCGATTTCGTGATAAAGCTGCATCTAAAAAAATCATAACGTCATGTGTAAGATTGTGAAATTGAAGAATCCTTAAGCTTAAAGATAAAATCATATATTAGATATATACTAGTCAAAGTCCTAAACGGCCATCAGGGTTTTTATCGAAAGAGCACTATTCTTTTTTGCTTCATTTACTATACCAACCATAAAGATTGCCACTAAACAACTTGGCACAATCCAGAGACATGCACCAGGAAGGTGTACCCTTAATTTAAAAATAAGCATTTGCATTAGGTGGTGGGGGTAATTTTTCACGTATTGTCCATAAACGACAAGAGTAATGCAAGGGAAATCCAATTTTGTGCATGAACATAATATGGGCTTTGGTTGTATTTAGAGATGTTCATAGAATTTTCAATTTATTTTCAGTTTTGGTTGGAACTTTTGGCTAGTATACTTTGATTAGAGTGTACATAATATTGATCCTTTGAATATAGATAAGTTGGTAAACCACACTGATTGTGCAATCAAGTCTGACTCACAAAACATATTTTAAATGGTTTTAAATGTTTACAGGTTTGTACCGCATATTTTATTTATTTTTATCATGTTAAATGTTTAAACTTGTTCACATTCATAGCTTAACACATGTGTAATAAGTTTACTAGTAGTGTTTACTTTTTACGATTATGACATTTTCATTTTGTTTGTACTAATTCTAGGACAATTGAAACGGCAGTGTAAATGTTTTTGTTTGATATAAGTTGAAATTATGTTAGAGAATTTTTCATGGTTACAAAAAGTTTGGGATAACTAGACCATCAACAGTGATGCTTTGAAGAACTTGTAAGAGAACATAATTGTGTAGCTATTATATCATTTTTTTTTTTTTTTTTTTTTTTTTTTTTTTTTTGGTTCAAGATAACGATAAATTCAACTTTAAACATTACGAAAACTTGCCCATGCAATATACAGAGATTTTCTGAGCTTTAAAAATTGAAAATTTTCTGCAGAATTTTTTTTTATATTTTCCTTATTCCTCCACAATGTATATTTTGAGCTAAACTATTAAAAATATCCAAATTTTTCCAACGAAATTTTCAATTTTTACAGCTGAAAAAATTCTCTGTATATTGCATGGGCAAGTTTTCGTAATGAACTGAACGGACAACATGAAGCTATGGATAAACCCCTACCACCGGGTATTGGATTCACGCCAGAAACCAGACACACGTTGTTGGCGAATAGGCAGTCGCGATCGCCAGAATCGTTGGTAAAACTCTCAACTGCCCAAGCGTATCGTCAACCAACCTCTCTTCAGCCCGCGAAACTGAGTTCTCATCCGAAGCTAACTCCTAGTTCTGTCATAACTCCAGCATCACGTACATGCACTGGTAACGTAATCGTAGCGGATTGTGCCGTTTCTTTCCCTGATGTGAAAGGAAGTACATGTGGTTTTCCCACTGAAACTTCACCAACAGTCGATGGTGTCGAACTTGACAAGACCAATCAGCAAACGGATTGTTTTCCCACTGAAACTTCACCAACAGTCGATGGTGTTGAACTTGACAAGACCAATCAGCAAACGGATTCAAACTCACAGTGTAATAGAAAGAAGAATGTCAGGAAAGGCGCAAGCTTATCGTTTGAAGACTTGGAAGACGATACAATTTATGCCGTCGATTGCAAGACAACTGCATTGACGAGCGTACCGGACGGTATTCCCAAAGATCTGCCCAGAGTTTCTCTTGAAAAAGGGGGAAGCCGAGGTTGTTTCCTTACGGTATGTACACTGTATTTAGATATATTATAGAGTATTATAGGTTATAAAAGATTATTCATAAAACAACAAAATGGACAAAACTTAATTAAAATCACAATGTAGACACTAAGCGGGACAGTCCAACATTTCTATAATCAAGCGGCCAAGGAAAGCACTAAACTCGCTTGCTTACGACATGTGCTAGCTTTAAGACCTAAGTAATACCTTCCTTACCATGTTGACAAGAACCAAATAAAAATAGTGCCCCGTCAACCAAATTCCAAATGCTGAAACTAAGGCAACCCCCCCCCCCCTCCCCCCAAGAAACGGAATCACCTTCATGGTTAATTTTGGTACATCTTCTATTAAAGATGTGTCGTAATAAATTATTTCGAAGAATAAAATGTATAAGTTGGCCTCCATATAAAGTATGCATCTATTTTTAGCAAATAATAGTCCGGCACAGAAACCTAGAATATCAGCCAAAGCGTGCAATAGCGTCTATAGAAAATGTTTTTGCATTTTTCGAAAGAGGATATATAGTACATTACAAAACCAAGTGATGCCACATTGGCATCCTTGGGCAACTCGTTGAAATTAAGATGGAGTACAAGATCTCGGCCAAACGTGTTATTTACATGAAATGGACCCATTTAACACTCGAATTAATTCCAAAAATGCTCTTTCCTGGTAAATAAATTGTGAAATTAAATTATACGAACCATTTCATCATTGGAAAGTTTGACAGCTACAAGATGGTGTCCAAGATGGCGGCCAAAAGTGTTATTTACATGAAATGGACCCATATAACACTCCCATTATTTCTAAATTGCTCTTTTATGGCCAATAAATTGTGAAAATAAATGATAAGCATCATTTAATCATTGGGCAGGTTTAAGATACAAGATGGTGTCCAAGATGGCGACCAAAATAGTTTATTTAAATGAAAGTAACCCAAAATACACTCCTATTGTGTATGAATTTCGCTCAAGGTCACAAAAATGGGAAATTTTATCATATACAGCCTTGAACATAATATTACTACATATCAATTTGATGTATCACTAAACGACAAATAAACGGATATAATCATACTCTGATAGAACATTTGTGTTATTTTTTTATATTTACTAGTAACTGAATTTTTGCGTTTTGTGAAACAAGCCACTGTTATTTTAGCAAAACACGTGGTAGACATGCATAAGAGAGAATTGAGTAGGTAGATTTTTGATTGTTGGATGCCGAGATATCTCAGGGTATGGTGCACGATTCCTGAGTTACCTACAGATATACCATTTCAGATAAATGTTCATTTATGCTGTCACATCCTCATTGTAGGGGTTTCACATGCATATCCCGAAAAAAAATGTATAATGTCTTTCCTTTGCCTCAGATAGTCATCGACATATTGTATCTGGGGGAAAAGATGCGCCTTAATATAGCATAAACTTCCCATGTTAAGTGATGATTGACGGGTGTACAAGCAATGCTGAGTTCGCCATATTCAGACAAAGAAATTCATTTATTTTGTTGGTCGTGAATGCACTTTCGGACAAAGCTGGAGAGAATGGTATCCGGCTCGTTGGCGAAGTACGAGTTGCAAGAACGCCAATACATACTACTTATCATTGTGAACAGTTACCAATTCATGTAAATCTTATTTTATCTTCATTGTATGCCTTTCTGCAATTGTGGTTGTGAAAGATCATCACTTTAAAATGAATAAGATTTATAACAGACGTTGTGTGAGGCCCGTAGTGAAAGTACACACGACCAACCACATCAACAACTGAGAAACCGTCCAAACTAACAGTGCTACTGCAATGATCGACCATCCTGCAAAGTTCCAGCACAGGAGACCGGAACTGAAAGCCGAATGCTAGATCTAGATATATAGTTACAAAATGTCAGTCTATCAAAACCGTCAGCTACTGAGTACTACTACGAAAGCATATCACTAAAAATGAACTTTCTGTGGAATTAGCTGTTTGAAGTACTGATGCTTGCCAAGTCACTGGGATTCTTCATTGTATTGGTATAACCCATAAAATCATTTACAGCCCTAAACTCACGAGAAGTTTTATTTTAGCTTTATTTTAATATCAGTGCTGGTTTCAGTGTTTCTGTTCTCACTGGAAGGAGAAGAAGAAGATCACGATCTTGTGATTGCGAAGGGTTTGGGACCCACAATTCAGCAATAGAATTTACCCACTGGCATTCAGTGTTATTTCGGCATTTAATGGGTCTTACACCGTTTATTTTAAATCGCCACTAAGGCACATTTTATTTTTCACGTTCGCACATTAAAGTCACTTCTCTACTGAGACAGTGGCAAACTGAACACAACCCATTAAATTTACCATATTGTACCAAAATTGAATTCCACAAAGCTTAAAAGATTTTATAATTGTGAACAGCTACCAGCTAGATCATATTTTACCCTCCCCATTCTATTCCTGGTGTACCAGACAGTAAACTTTAAGCAGTTTTCAACCTGTTACATTTGGTTTTAAAAGATAAACGACTCATCTGATGGCTCTGTGGACATCTGCGTTGAATATAAAGGTTCATGGATGGATGAAATAGAGAATTGTGGATGAATCTAACATGTAGACGGAATAAACTATGAGTAGTGTTAGCTATACTGCACAATTGTACTGCTTTGAGATACAAACCGACTTCTATCGCGAGTGTTAGAAATATTTCTGCTTATGACTCTTTAGATTAGTACAAAGAGAGTAAGTTGCTCCGTCACTTTATGACTGAAGATTTGTTGACTAGGGAGTGGATCCATAACCAAACCAGATTAAACCTTCTTAAATCCCCACATTATCGAGCGTAACCCCTATCCAACCCCACTGCAGGCCACATCAACCCATATTTTAGTCTCTACACATATCCTACACAGTCAACCGCCTTTTATCACGTCGTGATATAACACGAAACCCAATACTACATATCTCACCCTATTCTACCATATCTGAGAGCCAACATGTTCTATACCTTTGAAACAGTCGGGCGAAAGTTTAATTGTTCCTAGCATTGTAATTATGCTTTAATAGACAGCATTGCTTGAGAGTAGATTACTAATGTATCATCTATTTGTACCAGCTTATTCTAAAATTAACCAAAGTTTCCTTAAATCCAAATTGTGGCAGTTTCATTGGCGTTTTGGCAGTTTTTGATGAAATTTTGTTAAATAAAACATAGAAATGGAATTTTCATTTCATTTCTTTATACACAAACACATTATATCTACTTCGCGGTGGCCATGTTGAATTTTAGCAGCCATTTTATTTTAGTTGATGTCGCATATTCATGGACAAGCAATGGAAAAATGTCTTAACTTGAAGTTTTCTCCACTTTAAATGTCACCTTTTAATATTTCATCACATGCATGTAAGAACCTTAACCAAAAGCCTTTATTTCGTCGGCCATCTTGGATTTTGATAGCCATCTTGATTTTGTTTATTTTGATTTCGTTGCATTTTGATGAAAAAGGCTAAATTTTATTATTTCTCAAGTTTCAAGACAAGCAATCAGTATTTTATCAGAATCTGTACGCAATTCTATCAAAAACCCTTCTTTTGTCGGCCATATAGGATTTTGGCGGCCATCTTGAATTGCCCAAGGATGCCAATCTGGCATCATCCGGATTTCAAATCAGGATACCCATACAAACTTATTTCTGCAAAAACATTTTCTATAGACGCCATTGCACGGTCATCTTGGGTTCATGCCGGACTATAATATTTGAAAATGAGAATTACATCATGTATTATTTAACTTATCAGTTAAGACTTTGCTTGTGTAATTGTTTGGTTTGATTTAAAACAGATAACGGTTAACCTGACACAGTAGAAATAATAAAAAAATAATAAAACGATGATAGGATTATCACTTGTTGCAATAAATAATGCATCATAATTATGTTTTAGGAAGACGTGAAAGATATTTTGACATATATTCATTTCTATATAATATATATTTGTTTTTACCAAACTAACAAAATGAGTGTCTGCCTAATAACAAAATTTGGAAAAAATAAGTTGGACTTTGGCCACATAAGACTACAGGTGTTGCTTCAGACAGGTTGGACTGTAACTCAAGTCGCCACAGTAAAATTAATACAAAAATACACGTCACGTCGTGGCAAGCAAAACCAGCTCTTACCCAATTTGGTCTTCAACCGAAGAAAGTTGTCGTTCACACTTGGCTCGATTTTAATAATAATGAAGTTTTTATTTCAAAAGGATAACATAATGAGCATAATATACTAATCTCACTTATGGGCCTCAAAACATAAGCACTTGCGAAATGGATATATGAGCCGCGTCATTAGAAAACCAATATTTTACATAAGCGAAAACATTAAAGGCGCAGTAACTGCGAAGCTGATCATCGCCTTTGTTGTCGCTACACGGTAGTACAATTCCTCTAATCCAAACATTCCCGTCTCTAGCCATCTCCTGTGCTTGTACAGTTCGGTTTGTGTCGGACGTGTTCGGGGACAACATTGTTGGTTTTCTAATGTCGCGGCTCATATATGCACCAATAAACATTGTCGGAAACCCAAATTATTGTTTTTCTTATGCAGAAGTTCATTTGAGCCAACCCATGGGAAAACCAACAATCTGCAAAGGCGAAAACAAAGGCGCAGATCAGCTTCGCGGTAACCGCGAAGCTGATCAGCTCCTTTGTTTTCGCTACACGGATAGTACAATCCCCCTTCTTCTTAAATCCGAAATTTCAAGCTTCTAGCCTGCTTCTGTGAATGTACAGTCCGGTTTGTGTCGGACCTGGTCGGACAACCAAATTGTTGTTTTTTTCTCATGCATAGGCCTCATTTATTTTTTTTCCATCTCCAGCAATGTCTCCAACCTCAGCTAGTAGAGGAACCAGAAAATATTTCCGATGTCTATATACAACACAGCCGGGCAACAGACAGTAGACTCGGTGATAGATTCGGTGCCACCATAAAAACTATACCAACGCCGGGAGATAAATACTTTGAACATTTTTTCACTACGGTAGAGAAAGATGGGGTTGCAGAACATATGAAAATCAGGTAATCTTATTTTTTTTCTAAACAGCTGCTTATCCTGCTTTCCGTTATACGTTGGTACCTATGTTTTATATTGTGAGATTAGGCGCCTTTAAAATCGGGTTAAGCCCCCCCCCCCCCCACCTCCCCAGTAATTTTATATTACTGATCATTCCAAGGCAATACTTCTGTTGTGGTTCTTATTGTTTTGGAGACTAATTTTGTGCTGTTTGAGCCTTATGTACGTTTTCATATTTTAGTTAAGTTCGGGTAACTGAGTGGCCGCCTATTGGGGAATAGCTGCTCACTCGGCCTACGATATGTTTTCTTGGTATAAGTACCTAAATGTCATTTTGGTTTTTCCCACCCCTCGGTTTGTGGAGTGGGAATTTCTTTCTGATTGCGCCATTTCCTGATCATTGTCTACTTACCTTTTTTGTATTTTTTAGATACTATGTTTTAGACTATTTTACCTATAACAGTTTTATTATTATCATTATGATTGTTATGATTATTATTATTATTATTATTATTATTATTATTATTATTATTATTATTATTATTATTATTATTTCCTTTTGAAATAGTGAAATACAAGCACCAGGCAACCCTTTTTACATTTTAGATAATCCTCAAGTGAGTTTCTTTATCCGAGTTCTTATTCAGCATCTGTGATAAAAGCAATATCAGCAAGTGCGTCTTTAAAGTCTGGTCAGTTCAGTGGCTCTTATTTATTCAGAATACTCGAAATAGTATCTAGCATATATGCACTACTGAGAATCACGTGGTATTGTATACATACAAACCGATAAATGATCGGGTGATACACAATGAAATTCTGTACGAAGTTGAAGTTAGGTTTTCGAGTTTTCTCCTTCATTCCTTCTTCGAGCTTTCGTCTTCTACTGACTGATAGATAGGTGCAGTCATTTGCAGAAATTGAACATTTATTGAAAGAAAGTAACATAAGGAATCCCGGTAATTTCGTTTTCGCAAACACTTCAATGTCATTGTGATGGAAAAAACTATATGTTCGTGGAGCGGAAGTGTTTACGAAAACGAAATAACCGGGATGCCTTATGTTACTTTCATTCAATTAATGTTCAATTTCTGTATGGGCTGCACCTAATTATCAGTCAGCAGAGTAAAAGCTATAGGAGAAAACTCGAATTTATCGCCTTAACTTCGGGCAGAATTACATTATGTGTCACTCGATCATTGATCGGTTTGTATGCATACAATACCACGTGATTCTCAGTAGTGATATGGCATAGTTGTGTTACATGTAACAATTAACCGATCAAAAATCCAGAACTAGATTCAACGAAGCTATTGTAACACTAACCATCATACTACGTACATTACATTTTGCATTTCCCCAGGCCAGGTGATCAGTTGGTGCTTCTTAACGGAACCTTTCTCCCTGACATTGGTCATTCAGCTGTACTGAGACTCTTTAGTAGTGTTCCAGTGGACTCTCGCACAAGGCTGTCTCTGGTTAGCCATTACGAAAACATGTCCATGTAATATACAGAGATTTTTAAAGTAAAGTTGTAAAAAAAAAATGAAAATTTTCAGTAGAAAAATGTCAATATTTTTCTTATTTTTGCTCAAAACATAGATTGTGGGTACACGTTAGAACCGCCTCTATGGGTACAATATATACCCCTGCATACACCAGTTTTGCTATATAATAGTGGGGTATAAGGGGGTATTCATTACACGGACATGTTTTCGTGATGAATGAAAAATTCTTTCTTTCAAATATTATTGTAGTATGACTTTCTATCTTACCTTTTAAGTTTTTGTAAAATTAAATCCAGTACAAGTGAATATCAAAAGAGGCGGGCCCACATATTAATACTAAGCAAAGAGGCGGGATGAAAACCGTATAATAACTTCCTGATATTGGTAGTTACGGTACGGATCTGCCAATTAATGTCGTGTCATACTGCAAGTTAATTAAAGACCTCGTAGAAAAAAAAAGTAAATCAGCTCGTCTTCGACTCGCTTTATTTTACTTTTTCTTTTTCTACTCGGTATACAATGCTTGGCATAATCGATTGTATGCCTCTAAACAAACAGATGTAATAAAAGAATGACATTTTTGTGCAATCTATTATTAAACATTTTGATTTTTGAAATGAGGCATTCCGTTACTTGATTTTCATCTACCCAGCCATTTTGAAAAAAGATAACTTGTTGAATTACTAAGCTCACTTTCTTGCATTTTGTTACATTACGAAAACGATATATATTGCAATATACAGAGATTTTTTTTCAGAAGCAATATTTGAAAATTTTATCAGAATTTTTTTATGTTTTTTATATTTTTGCTCAAAACATAGATTGTGGGTACATGTTAGAACCGCCTCGCCGAGGCGGTTCTTACGAGTACCCACAATCTATGTTTTGGACCAAAATTAAGAAAAATAGGTAAACCCCTGCATACCCCAGTTTTTCTATGTAAACGGGGTTTACGGGGGGTATACATTACAAGGACATGTTTTTTTTTTCCTGATGGAACCGTTTTGAAATTTAGTAGTAGAACGATAGTGTAATAGGTCGGTACAGGTCGCCATTTAGTTTTGTTTAATGTTTGCTGTCTGTTCTCGACAACTGTTTTAATAACCTTCTCCGTTTTAGATTCTTCTACGGCATACCAGTAAGAAAAAATGGGTTTGGATAAAAACAAGTGCCATACTAGTCCCCGAATATCGTAAGTTGTGCATTATCGTCAATACTTTTATCAGGTTCCAGGTGCTGGTCCTGAAATTTTAACCTGATCTTTTCATTATGAAAACACGCCCATGTAATACACTAATGTTTCGTAAATGGTAAAAATTGATAATTTTCAGTAGAAAAAATTTGATATTTTTCTATGTTTTGGACTTTTGGTGCAAAAATAAGAAAAATAGGTATACCCCTGCAAATGCAAACCCCAGTTGTGCTATATAAAAGTGGGGTTTACGGGGGTATATGTTTTCCTGGTGTATCTACGATAACTACAAACAACAAATATGTCTAATACATGTAATACCCAAGACTCTTAAATATCAAAATTCAAACCCATTGTAGGGCCCGTCTTTGCAGAATGACATACTCTGCTATGTAACCTCAATTGTGGAATTTCCTCATGAAGATTCGTAATTAATTTGCATTCTAAATAGATTCAGAACCAGCTGTGGTAAAGCCTCACTTTGATGAATCCCCCTTGACCTTCCACGAGGAGCGCCATCTAGTCAGACTCAAGGTGCCGGGAACCTGCCTATTTATTGCCATTGCTGATGGACTTGCCAGTCTCGAAGTTTCTGAATCTGGCAAAGATGTAGACAAATATAGTAAGTCTTAAACCTTTTTCTCGGATTTGTACATGATTAATCAGAGAAGGTTGCAATTTCCGCATGATAGTTTTCAAGAATGGTTTTAAATATCGAATCAGTAATGAGTTCAAATTAATTGCTATAAAGCATGACTTAGCAGGACACGTAGAACTCTCAGACATGTAGAATAAACTTTTAGCACCTTTGGACTTATCTGTGCTGAGTACAAGAACTTGAAAGATTTATAAGTCGATCTATGGCTTAAAGGACAATGATATTGAGCGCCGTCACTTACCTTAGCTACTCTTTTTCTGGACTAGGTACGGGTCTAAAATGAAGCCCGGCACCATTTTTAGGATATCCAATTTGTGAGGAAATAGATTACCGGTGTCGTTTTCACCGGCATCAAAAGCGGTATTTTGAAATATAATGAAATTGAAATTCTCATCCACGGTTTGCTTAGACTGTTTGACAAGTATAGATATACTTCTGTCTGGTACCCAAAGATTATTTTTTCTACCAGACTGGTTGAGAAAGAATTAGCTCCAGATGGCCAGCCCCAGATGGCCAGCCCTAATACATTAAAGCGCCTTATTGTCTTTTCCTGTAATATTTTTGTATATTTACTCCCTTTTAGTGCTTAAGAAGGGGATATATGTAAAGATGATGTAAAATAATTATATCTATAAATATAAATTTATTTCCCCAGATATTAGAGTGTGGGAGAGATGTGGCCTTGACCACAGTACTGGTCGACTATCGTACTCAGCTTGTATATACAGACAAAACCCAGAGGTCCAGTACCAAAATGATTACCTTACCATTGAGTATGGGTCTACTGGAAATGTTGAATGCTCTCTAAAGGTACATTACATTACAGCGAAAGAAGACAAACTTTGGCCGTTCTTTGTGTCACTCTGAATCTTAAAAATGATCATTACGACCATACTTGTTCTTCCAACTTTTCCACAATACATGCACATGTAAGAATAAAATATTGAAAAGGTTAAAGAATACAGACGAAAATAAAAGAAAACTTTCACACTTTAAAATTTTTTCTACGATGGAACATACCAGAAACTAGAGACAATCCTTATTTTATTTATCAATAATTCGATGGTACTGTTTTGCCGAAATGTTTCAGGCAGAGCAGCAATGGTTTGGATTTGGCCTTCTTGGTAGGCAAATGTTTTTCGAAGATACCAGTACGTATAGCTATGCCTAATTGTCGAGTCCATATGAGCCGCATCATGAGAAAACCAGATTTTTGCACATGCGGAAACCAAAAAAAAAGATCAGCTGTGCAGTAACTGCACAGCTGATCAGCGCCTTTGTTTTCGCTACTTGGATGGTACAATTCCTCTTGTACTTAAAGCCAAAACTTCAAGCCTCTAGCCTGCTTCCGTAACTCTACAGGCCGATTTGTGTCGCACCTGGTCGGAAACCCCAAAGACCTGTTTTCTCGCGTCGCGGCTTATAAAGTGGAAGCCTAATTTGTCGCTCTGTATTGGTACTGTCCGATGGTTCAATGCTGTTCGCGTTACCAGCACTGATATAAAGTTAAATGAGCCGCCTCGTGGGAAAACCAACAATGTGGTTTCCGAACAGGTCCGACAAAAACCAGTCTGTACAGTCACAGAAAAGAGCTAGAAGCTTGAAATTTCGGAATTTAAGTAGAAGAGGAACTTTACTATCCAAGTAGCTGATCAGCTTCGCAGTTACTGCGAAGCTGATCTATGCCTATGTTTTCGCCTATGCAGATTCTTGGTTTTCCCACGCGGTGGCTCAAATGACACTAGCTCTCAGCTTTAATGAATCAGTACGCACTTTATACCAGTGTCGACTTTTAAAGACAATTGTTCGTAACTTTTATCCATCAATATCGATACATTTTCATTTATAAAACAAAGTACACTTGAAGGGATCTTAGGGTGAAAGTAGGCATTGATCAGGAAATTGCGCAATCAGAAAGAAATTCCCACTCCAAAAGCCGAGACGGAATAAAACTAAACTAACAATCGGGTACTTATACTAGGAAAACATATCGTAAGCCGAGTGAGCAGCTATTCCCCAATAAGTGGCCACTCAGTTACCAAATCTTAACTGAAATATCAAAACGCACATGAGGTGCAAACAGCTCAAAATTCAACGCGAAAATTACAAAACAATCAGATCCACTCACATAAACTGCGGTATGGGTCAAGATGGCTCTGACAGAATCTGATAGTAGAATTCGTAAATAATATTTTAACTATCACTCATTTCAGCTTAATTTAATCATAAATTGAGCCGCCTCATGGAAAAAACCAACAATTTGCATATGCGAAAACAAAGGCGCAGATCAGCTTCGCGGTAACCGCGAAACTGATCAGCGCCTTTGTTTTCGCTACACGGATAGTACACTTCATCTTCTTCTTAAATCCTAAATTTCAAGCTTCTAGCCTGCTTCTGTGGCTGTGCAGCCTGATGTGTGTCGGACCTGTTCGCAAACCACATTGTTTGTTTTCTCACGCACAGGCTCAATTTGTTTGTGAACAGCTGTCATCGTCTCCATTCCAGAGCTGAAGAAATGGCTGTCTTGCAGCGTGTCAAACAGCGGCACTAGAGGGACATTTGATCTCTCAGATCAACCCTACCATTTCGACTCTTACCCTGTACATTTGGGAGTAAGAAAAGACATTGCCGGGACTAACCCAGATCATCTTTACAAACAGAGTCTGGAAAACGTTGGTGTGTCACCAGAAGGAACGGATATTGACAAAGCACACCGGAAAGTCAATTTTGTCTCCAAACCACATGGAAGTTTGGACAATATCAGTAGTAATGATAGTGGTTACGCATATTCAAGACAATCGTCGTATGCGCTGGAGCAGTAATCTGTGTCGGAGGTTTTAAGCCCCCTCCCCACGCCCTCCCCCGCAGTAATATTATATTACTGATCGTTGCAAGGCAATTCTTCTGTTGTGGTTCCATTTGTTTTAATGTTTCGAGTCGAATTTTGTGTTGTTTGAACCTTATGTACGTTTTCATATTTTAACTTAAGTTCGGGTAACTGAGTGACCGCATATTGGGAAATAGCTGCTCACTCGGCTTACGATATGTTTTCTAAGTATGGCTACCTAATTGTCACTTTAGTTTTTCCCACCTCGGTTTTTGAGATAGTAAAGATTCAAAATATGTTTATCAACCAGCCGGACATATAGTTACTGGAAATTTAAAAATGATTTCGGATTATAGAATTCGCAAAATTGCTTCTAAAGGTCCGAAATATAGATTCCCTTCCTACATTAATTTCGACAAATGTAGGGAGGATATTGCATCTGCATTGAATGATTTCGGTAATCGATGGTGTAAACGTGAGGGTGTTGAGGATACTGCTATTAAAGAATGGAAAAGAAGTATATAAACGTATAAAGTTTTATTCACAAAATACCAATCTTTTACCCCCCTAAACGCAAATCATCATTTAGGCATTTGAAGCAGGGTATCCAAGAATTTCATAGAAAGTATGTCTTGGTTTCAGCAGACAAAGCCGCGAACAATGTTGTTGTCGTTTGTAGGCTTCACTACGTTAACACCTTAAAACAGGAGCTTGATGGCACCAGGGCTTATCTGGAGACAGATACTGATGAAATGTCTGTAGTTAATGCTCACTTAAACGATTTACCTGTTAAGGTTTTTGTTTGTGTCAATGAAGGCCAAGACAAACTTCCTACGATGTATTGGTTGCCTAAGCTTCACAAAAGACCATACAAAGCTAGATTTATTGCAAATTCGAGCTCTTGTACTACTACTGAACTTTCTAAATTATTAACTTCCTGTCTTACTGCTACCAAATCTCATGTCATAAGATACTGTAAGACAGTGTATGAAACTTCAAATAAAAATTGGTTTTGGTCAATAAAAAATTCTGGCGAGGTGCTCAGTAAATTGAAGTGTAGAGGGTTTCGTAAGCAGTAGAGCACAACCATTAAATCGAAATATAATATCTCCTTTTTAATATAATATCTAAAACTAGATATCATATCTAAATCTAGATATAAACACAAAATATTTGAATTTACATATAGTATCTCCTTCTAGATATATAACTCTACATCCGGTTTATCTATACTTCGTTTTACATAATAATAATTTATTATATCTAAATTGACATATATTGTCAAAATATCTCCTTTTTAATATAGTATCTAAAACTAGATATCATATCTAAATATAGATATAAACACAAAATATTTGAATTTAAATATAATATCTACTTCGAGATATACAGCTCTACATCCGGTTAAAATATATATTTCGTTTGACATATTATGTCTCAATTGACATATATTTTCAAAACATTTCGCCCCTTAGCAACATGTATACGTAATTTGTAGTCAGGATGTTCCCGTCGGTGTACCTTGATAACTCTCCATAGAGCTAGGTGACGAAGTAGAACGGATTGCGGCTTATCTAGCTGATCCACGTAATTTGTTGATCTAGATATTCTATCCATTGGAATATCCTCGCAACTTAGTCTGCAACTATCATGGCCTAGTTCAACCTGGCGACGGACAAACATCTTAAATATCATCTTGGTGTTTAAACGATTCCGTGTGTTCAGGTTTTATCTGACAGTCAGGTCTGAAGACTAGGCACCTTGGACTTAACAAAAGGTCACAAAGTCTGTAGCCTCGTCACAATACGTCCTTGTCAGCAGTTTGTCATGGAAGATTGTCGTGGGACCTCGTCTTAAAGTCTCACCCGGAGGAGTAGAGAAGCATGGGATCGAACTCATAACTCCTTTTTTGAGAAGGGTCTAGTTGCAACATCCTTGCCCAGCACGTCCGTACTGAGTACGTCTTTATATCGCTGCCGAGTACGGCGGATGTCGTTATAACACTTTTAAAGAGAGAGTTATCCTTCTTTTTAAAAAGCTATTTTAAGCTAAATATAAATAGACTAATATATGTTTTAACAGATTTTGTCAATTTACTACACATAATAAGTCCTTTTCATGGTCTAATTCATAATAAAAGTAATATATTATAATAGAATTTTTATATCTTAATTTTATTCGATGACGTTCATGTGTAACATTCACTGTCTATAAGAGTAAATGTACATTGTAGTATTCGACTTTAAACCCACCTGCATAAAGTAAAATTTGAAAATGAAGGGTATATATAGTACCAGTTTCACCATTTCGAAAGCGATATGTGCTATTAGTCCGGCAGATTAGTTTATACTTATATATATATTTATATCACAGTCAGATAGCTTTTTATTTATTTACGTCTCAGTAAACGATTTTGTTCGTTTGAATTAATGCTTTACGTCCCAGTCAACAGCCAATGTCATGTCGGGACGTTGCCTCCACTTTATGGGACTTTTACCCAAAATGAGGATGTCATGTCATCCAACAAGTGCTTGAAATATGCATCAAACCAAGCCAAAAAGGCTTATAGGTATGGAGGGTTTGACTTGAAACCACTTTTCCTGGGCAAGCTCTGAGCGGATAACCAGTAATCAGATGGTCAGTCAGTAGCAAAGAAGCTTTGCCTGGAGACACAAACAGCCCATCTATTTCTTTAGGCCCCGGGGGCCCCAGTAAACGATGTTTCAGTAATTGTCCTGCCGGACAAAGCTAAGGCTCTAGTTGTTAGTTTTAGGCATGAAAGGACACGTACATGCGACCCATTTCCCACCCCTCGGTTTAAGGAGTGGGAATTTATTTCTGATTGCGTCATTTTTTGATTACCTCTCTATCATGCTTCCTAAGATCTGACATGGAAGATCTAGCAATCTAGCCCACCACGCTGCCCCGATAAACAATTTAATTAAGATACTTTTACGAATGCAAAACTAACACTTATGATGGATATAAATGTTCTTGTGAACATAAGAGTTCAATTACCCCCCCCCCCCTCCTTCCCACCCCAACTTTGATTTTTCAAATCAGTTTCACGTCCCTTTCAAGATTATTTCAGCTCATATCAGAACGGCCAATCAGAAGGTGGGGCGAAAACGGGAGAACCCCGAGAAAAACCACCTGGCACACCCGCAAGCAGAACTTGGCTTCTCTCACATGTGGCCAGAGCGGGTCTAGAACCAACACCAGACAAAGCGGTGAGATGATCGAGTGATTCAGAAACAGCGCTCTTAACCGCTCGGCCACGGAAGCCGTCATTTTTTATTTGATTGTGTATGTATCGAGTCAACACTTTAACATGTTTTCAGCTAATAGTCTATGTCTGGGCAAAGCCAACGCTTTTTGAGTATGAACCATCATTGTTGTGAGTTAATGTTGTCTTGCTCAAGAACACGACCCGGAAACCCCTGGTGAGAATCAAACCACATACCTCTCTATTCGGTCCGGTGCTCTACCACAAGGCTATCGTGCTCCATAAAGTTCTTATAAACAGCCGAGAAACAGGCTTGTTTAATAAAGTTGTTTTTTTCTCGATATATTCGTTTAAACAGCAGTCACACATTAGCGTATAACCCAAACGCGCGCCCGGCGTATGAAAAATGTCAACACGCTGAAGATTTTGGACGTATAAAAATTAATTTGTACCTTTAACTCGCTTTAGCAGTCACACATTAGCGCGCGACTGAGGCGTGTGCCGGACGTATAAAAAATCTCAAAGTTTTAGAGTACGTTTGTCTTACGTCCCAGATCTACCGTGCCAAAAATTACCACACGGTACCCAGTAGAATATTCTGTGCCATGCTCTACCAAAGCGTTCCTAGTAGAGACATATAGTCCCAAAATCTACCACAACGTTTCCAGTAGAGATCTGAATCTGAATAGTTCACTGGTGACACGCCAAATGATATTATTTCACCAGCACCAATAGAGATCGGAAGAGCGATATATTCTATCGAAACGTCTCCAATAAGGATTTATAGTGCGATTTTATTCTGAAACGTCTTCAGTAGGGATTTACAATGACATACTCTACCACAATGATGCCAGAAGGTGTCTAACAGGCCATTCTCTGCCGCAACGTACCCAGTAGGAATCTACCGTACCGTACTTTATTGCAACTTTCCCTGTAGGGATCTTTAGCGCCATACAGTAGTTTACTTGAATTTTTATACTTGAATAAATGGTCTTAACCATACGTCTACACATATCTATAAGTTTGATTCTGTATGAGAGGTTAAAATAAGAATCCTCAGAAAACGTGTACACAGTTGTTTTTTCGGTACGCTCTGTACATTTATTTATTTTGATGCTTACAGTACGCATTTTGAAAAATAATTATCTTCATTACTGAGTCTTTATCACAACGTACCCTATAAAGATATAAAGCGGTATAGTTTAGCTCAAGGTCACGAGTAGGGAACTTCAATGCCATACTCTACCACATCGTTCTCAGTACAGACCGTTAGCTTCATATTCTACCACAACGTTTTCAGAAGGGAGCAACAGTGCAATACTAATTGCAACGCCCCCAAGAAAAACATACAGCGACATACTCTACCGCAACGGTCCCAAAAGGGATTTGCTGTGCCATACTCTACCACACCAGCACCAGTAGAGATAAATAGCGCCATAGTTAACCCAGCAAAATCGGTCCTTGTTGAAACTTATAATGTAATTCTATACCACAACTTACCCAGTAGAGATCCATAGCGCCATTCTCTATTGCAACGTCCCCAGTAGGGCTCTACATTGCCATATTTTATCTTAACGTCTCCAGTAGGGATATACACTTGTATACTTTTCTACATCAACGTCCCCAGTAAGGATCCACAGTGCTATACTGAACAACAACGTACCTAGTACAGATATACAGCACCATAGTTTACCACAAGGTCCGACGTCCCCAGTAGGGATCTACATTGCCATATTTTTCTTAACGTCTCCAGTAGGGATATACACTTGTATACTTTTCTACAGCAACGTCCCCAGTAAGGATCCACAGCGCTATACTCTACAACAACGTACCTAGTACAGATATACAGCACCATAGTTAACCACAAGGTCCGACGTCCCCAGTAGGGACCTACATTGCCAACTTTTCCTCTCCAGTAGGGATATACACTTGTATACTTCTCTACAGCAACGTCCCCAGTAAGGATCCACAGCGCTATACTCTACAACAACGTACCTAGTACAGATATATAGTACCATAGTTAACCACAAGGTCCGACGTCCCCAGTAGGGATCTACATTGCCATATTTTTTCTTAACGTCTCCAGTAGGGATATACACTTGTATACTTTTTACAGCAACGTCCCCAGTAAGGATCCACAGCGCTATACTCTACAACAACGTACCTAGTACAGATATACAGCACCATAGTTTACCACAAGGTCCGACGTCCCCAGTAGGGATCTACATTGTCATATTTTATCTTAACGTCTCCAGTAGGGATATACACGTGTATACTTTTCTACAGCAACGTCCCCAGTAAGGATCCACAGCGCTATACTCTAAAACAACGTACCTAGTACAGATATACAGCACCATAGTTTACCACAAGGTCCGAGGAGGGATCGTTATTGAAATATTCTACCGCATCGTTCCCAGTAGATACATATACCGCATTATTATACAGCAACGTCCCAGTAGAGATAAACAGCGCTATACCCTACCGCAACGTACACAGTAGGGATATACAGTGCCGTACTCTACCGCAACGTACCCAATAATGTACGTACATTGCCATACTCTAACACAACATACCGAGGGTTGACATAGCGCTCCATTTATACCAAAAATTCTCTAGTAATGATTGTCCCAGTCGATATCTATAGCGCCACAGTCTAGCGCAACGTACCCAGAAGAGATCATATTAGTCATTCTTTACCACAACGTCCCCAGTAGGGACCTATAGCGCCATAGTCTACCGCAAAATCCCCAGTAGTGATGTATACCGCAATACGCAACTACATCGTCCCCAGCAGAGATCTAATGCGGCCTACTCTAATACAACGTCAACAGTAGGGGTTCACAGCGCCATACTCTACCACAACGTTCCTAGTTGGTATCTACTGCACCATACTTTACCACAAGTCCCCACTAGAGATCTACAGTACCACATCCTCAATGTAACCAGTAGAGATCTGAAGAACCATACTCTTCATCATCGTCACCAGAGGATATCAAAAGCGCCAAACACTACCACAGCATCAAGAATACGGATCTTTTGCGCCCTATTTTACAGTAATTTACCCAGTAGAGATATACAGCACCATATTCTACTACATCGTGCCAAATAGAACAGCTGGCTAACTGTCTCTCCGCTCCACTTTGGTACCTCGTTCCAGGTTTAACGGAATACCGATGGAAATATTCCGTCTACGTTCCAAAAAAGTACAAATGGCAATGATCAGGGAATGACACAATCAGAAATACAATCCCACTCCATAAACGAGAGGTGGGAAAAAATAAAATGACATTTAAGTACTTAAACCATGAAAACATGTCGTAAGCCGAGTGAGCAGCTATTCTCCAGTAGGCGGCCACTCAGTTACCCGAACTGAACTAAAATATGAAAACGCACATAGAGCCCAAACAGCACAATTCTACTCCACAACACAAAACAATTAGACCTACAACAGAAGTTTCGCCTTGGAACGATCCGTTATATAAAATTACTGTAGGGTTAAAGATCTAAAATGCCATACTCTACCGCTACGTCGACACTAGGGATCTATATCGTCATATTGTACTATACCGTCCCCAGTAAGGAGCTACTGCGCCATATTCTGGCACGTCACCAGAAGACACTTACGGCGCCATACTCTACCGAAACGTCCCCAGTAGGAATCTACAGAACCATTATCTACCGTAACGTCCCAATTAGAGATCTACATCCACAAAGTCTACCGAAACGTCCCCAGTAGGGATCTATCTTCTGATACTGAGTCGATCAATTTCTGATCATCACCTCAGGTAGAGTATGGATCTACTGCACCATTCTCTACCGTAACGTCCCCAGTGGAGATCTAAATACTGTACCGCGATATCCCCGATAGGTAACTGCAGTTCTATACTGTATCCCAACGTCCCCAGTAGGGATCTACATTGACATACTCTACCGCAACGTCCCCAGTAGAGATATACAGCGCAATAATCTTCCGCAACGTGCATTATTTACAAGCCAATATCAAAAAACATTGCCGATAGATACAATGCTGGAAATTCACATAAACGTGATTTATCTCTACTGACGACGGTGTGGTAGATTATGGTGACGAAAAACTCTACTGGGGACGAAGCGATAGGGTATGACGCCTTAGATCTTTACTGGAGACGGTGTGGTAGGGTGTGACGCTGTAGATCTCTACTGGGGACGTTGTGGTAGGAAATGTGACGATAGATCTCTACTGGGGACGGAATGGTAGGGTATGGTGTTGAAGATCCCTACTGGGGACGATGCTGAAGAGAATGACACTGTATATCTCTATTAGGAACGGAGTGGTAGGGTATGGCGCTGTTTATCTCTACTGAAGACGGTGTGGTAGACTACCGCACTTTAGATCTCTACTGGGGACGGCCTGAGTGCTAGGGTGTTGAAGGAATGTAGTTCTGAAATTGCTCCTGTACTGACCTATATCTTCAATGAGTCGCTTGCTCAGGGTGCTGTACCAGACGATTGGCGACAGGCAAATGTAGCCCCGGTATTTAAGAAAGGTGAGAAATACGATGCAGCTAATTATCGACCGGTGTCGCTTACTTGTATATGTTGCAAAACTCTAGAGCATATAATAGTCAGCAACATAAACAAACACTTGGCTCTTGAAAACATTCTTGCTGACTGTCAGCATGGGTTCCGAAGTCAAAGGTCTTGCGAAACCCAGTTAGTTCAGTTTTATCATGATTTGGTTAGTAATCTGGACCGAGCAGTGGGTCGTGGCCACAGGCAGACGGATGTGATTGTCATGGATTTCGCTAAGGCCTTTGACAATGTCCCACATAAAAGGTTATTATACAAACTTGACTTCTACGGGATTAGAGGATCTACACATAAGTGGATCGACTCGTGGCTCTCTGAGCGCTCTCAAAAAGTGGTATTAGATGGCCGTGCCTCAGACCCAGTCCCGTTTTTTTCTGGTGTCCCACAAGGATCGGTCTTAGGACCGGTCCTATTTCTTATTTTCATTAATGATCTTCCTGACAACATCAGGTCATCTGTTCGGCTATTTGCTGGTGATTGTGTTTTATACAGAAATGTCAAGTCACCATTGGATTGTCAAATTTTACAAGATGACCTGAATAGCTTGGCCAAATGGGAAATGGATTGGCAAATGAAATTCAATGTTAGCAAATGTCATTCAATGAGGGTGACGCGGCTACATCCAAGCAGGCATATAGATTTCAATTACACACTGCATCAGCAAACATTAGAACAGGTTCAGTCCGCTAAATACCTCGGTTTAACTATCACAGATGATCTTGATTGGGGTCAACACATTTCTGAAATTACATGCAAGGCAACTAAGACTTTGGGTTTTCTTCGGCGCAATTTGGCACTGGCACCTAGGCATACTAAGGAAGTTGCATACAAAACATTGGTTCGGCCTCAACTTGAGTATGCAGCTCCTATTTGGCATCCCTATCATGAAACTCAGATTGAGAAGGCGGAGAAGGTGCAGAGGACTGCTGCCCGGTGGACCTGCAGGCGATGGAGGAACACCAGTAGCGTCGGTGAAATGCTAGACGAACTTGAGTGGCCATCCCTGGAGTCTCGCAGGGAGCGGTCCTCCTTAACCGTCTTCTACAAGATACACTCTGGTACAGTGTCTCTTGATAAAGACAAATACCTGACCCCGGCACCCAATCTAAGGCATACTCGGGCATCACATGAATCACAATACACAAGACCATTTGCCTATAGTGATGCCCTGAAAAATTCCTTTTTCCCCAGAACTATTCCGGTTTGGAATAGTCTCCCTTCTTCAGTGGTCCTATCTAAGACCATTGAGGAATTTAAGGCTTCTATTTAAATCATTAGCCCAGAGGCATGCGTTTTAGTATGCCTCTCATCTATATCTTGTAAATAGTTTTAATGCTCCACCCCAAATGTTTTATTTTCCCTTGACTAAATTCTAAATTTAGCCACCCACCCCACACCTGAGGTGATGATCAGAAATTGATCGACTCAGTATCAGAAGATAGATAGATAGTAGAGCTTTGAGCTGGAGATCTCTACTGGGGACGTTGTGGTAGGGTATGTCGCTCTAGATCTCTACTTGGGGACGTTTTGATAAAAAATAGAGTAGTTCGCTTCAGATGTCTACTAGGGACGATGTGATAAGGTATGTAGCTGTAGATCTCTACTGAGGACGTTGTGGTAGGGGATAGGGCGATATATCTCTACTGGGGACGGTTTGGTAGATAAAGTGGCTATAGATCTCCTTTTGGGACGGTTCGGTAGGGTATGGCGCTGTAGATCTTTACTCGGAAAGGTGTGATAGGGTATGTCGATATAGGTGTCTACTGGGGACGTCGTTGTAGGGAATCGGGCGATAGATCTCTTCTGTGGACGGGATGGTAGAGTTTTGTGTCGTAGATCTCTACTGGGGACGATGCTGTTGGGAAACACTGTGTGGTAGGGTATAGCGCTGTATATCTCTACTTAAGACGGTGTTGTAGACTACCACACTGTCTCTATTTGGGACGGTCTGGTTGAAAATGGTGCTGTAGATCTCTATTGGAGACGGAGTGGTAGGTTATGGCACTGTATATCTCAACTGGAGACGGTGTGGTGGAATACTGCACTGTAGATCTCTACTGCGGTCGGTCCAGTAGAATATGGTGCTGTAGATCTCTACTGGGAACCTATTGATAGAGTATGTCGCTTAAGATATCCACTGGGGACGGTGTGGTAGAGTATGTTGTTGTAGATCCCTACTGGGGACGATGCTGAAGGGAATTTCGGTATATTTCTATAGCGGGGACGTTGTGGTAGATAATGGCGCTGTATATGTCTACTTGGGACATTCTGGAAGGGTATGACGTTGTAGATTCTCCCTGGGGACGGTGTATAAGAGTATGACGCTGTATATCTCCACTGGGGACGTTTTGGTATACTATAGCGCTGAAGAACCTCCTGGAAACATTATAATAGAGTATGGCGCGGTAGATCAATACTGCGCAGGCCATAAAGTATGACGCTATAGAAACCTACTGTGAATATTGCGGTAGATTGTGTCACTGTAGATCTCTACTTGGGACGGTGTAACGACATCACCCTTAAACCACTGATAGTTCCCCCATTGAAGGATATGAATATATAAATTAGATCCTTAAAGAGCAGTGAACATATTAATGAGATGATGTTTAGGCTACTTTAAGCTCTTCAGAGAGCCTTTATCATGCTTCCTAAGATCTGACATGGAAGATCTAGCAATCTAGCCCACCGCGCTCCCCTGATAAACAAGTTAATTAATGCTTTTACGAATGCAAAACTAACACTTATGATGGATATAAATGTTCTTATGAACATAAAATTTCAATCGTCGTTTAGGATTTACATTCCCACTTTTATAAATCAGTTGCACGTCCCTCCATTATTTCAGCTCATACGATAACGGCCAATCAGAAGGTGGGACGAAAACGAAAGAACCACCTGGCACACCCGCAAGCAGAACTTGGCTTGTTTCACATGTGGCCAGAGAGGGTCTCGAACCCACATCAGACACAGCGGTGAGATGATCGTGTGATTAAGAATCAGCGCTCTTAACCGCTCGGCCACGGGAGCCGTCCTTCTTTATCTGATTGTATGTATCGAGTCAACACTTAAACATGTTTTCAGCTATGTCTGGACAAAGCCAACGCTTTTTTGAGTATTAACCATAACTGTTGTGAGTTAATGCTGTCTTGCTCAAGTAAA
Organism: Rugalucina vietnamica; assembly: GCA_964017185.1. Lineage (NCBI taxonomy): Eukaryota > Metazoa > Mollusca > Bivalvia > Lucinida > Lucinidae > Rugalucina > Rugalucina vietnamica. Next base: position 9,845,954 of record OZ024883.1, read on the forward strand.
TAAATAGAAGGGCTGCTTGTGCCTCCAAAGCTTCTACGCTACCGACTGACCGTCTGATTACGCTGAGACTGCCCAGGGAAAGTGGTCAAAGTCAATCATCCATACAAATTAGTTTATATGGGTCATAATCACAAAATGGATCAATCAAAATAGGCAAAACGATAAAAAAAATAATTGCCCATTTTATCTTATTTAATGAGATAGTTTTATTTACAAAAGCATATAGAAAAAAAAAAGAAATAAAATATGGCGAGTTTAACTTATAAAATAGTGCACCAGCATTAATAAATTGTATGGTACCCTTAAAAAATATCAATGCTGTCATGAACAAACTTTTTTGCGTAAAACGCTCATATTATAAGACTTCCCCAATCTGTAAGTGGGGGTATATATAACTTACCACGAACAATAGTTAACACAAACCTTAAATACTTTCAATGAATTAACGAGGGAGAGAGCTTCAATGAAAATGTACATACTGTGATTTGTTCTCTGAAGTGCTTTATTTTTGTAGACATAATCTTGTAGGATTAAACCAAAAATAAGTTCTGTATAAAATCATTACATACCAAAAACAATCACTTTTATTTGATGCGTTTTGAGTATTTTAAATGATTATGACCGTAATAGCACTGGTATCGTGACAGCACTGATGCTGTCGTGACAGCACTGATAATTATCCGATCTCGCATTTTTTATTTCAATCTGTGCAGAGTTGATTTATTTCTGACCATTTACCGATGAGCTTAGAGGCAGTGACTGCCTTACTGTCACAAACGAAGCCTCGGCTAATGCTCGAACCAGCGATAATTTTGGGTGGATCCATTGCTCTTACTAATACAGCACGTTCGCTATACGCAAACCAAACGCGGTGTAACACGTAAAGCGCAGTAGAAACGATATTCAGCTTATCACTTTAAGCTGCAGCATGAGCAAATGTGTCTTTGGGGCTTTCGACCAGGTGTGAGACAACCAGGATTGTGAGCGACAAAAGACTTCAATAAATTTGGGACCCTATCACGGGTTTTAGGTAGCTGGGTAGCAGGGACATTTGTTTTCAGGGAGCTTGGGAGAACTGGAAACATTTCAAGGGAGTTGGGGATTACTAGAAGAGAACATTTTATACTTAAGGAATTAAAATACGCAACACATACAAGTTCAACTAAAACTGTAACCTATGTATTTGACGTTTTGATAAAATCTCTTTTAGAAATGTCTTCCTCACTGCTTGTGACATGTAATGAAATGAGAAAACGTCATTTTATTGATAAAGTCAACATCAAAACGTCACAAACCATGAAAAAAGCAAATTGTGACGTAAACGTCGGGACGAAGGTGAAGATGCCAAATATTGTGCATGCTTGGTAATCTGACGTCGACTTGAAAATGTACAATAAAGAATGACGTCATTGCATACTTGGGTGCCATCCAATGTTGCGTTAAATCTGGTTAACGGAATCCCAAAGTGCACAACAATGAATATTGAGCAATTAACGTCATTTACATTATTCGATGTGGGCATTTTGTGTTCATACGGTATTTATCGAACCAATAGACGGCACCACAATGCTATTCAAGCAACAATGACTCCACAGGTACCGTGGAATAAGGACACCTACGGGGTCAAGTGTATTATTGGGGACCCTTCTTTATCTTAAAAAGTCGACAATTCAGTTTTGGCAGTACAGATAAATGACATATATAGATGAACAGCCGCATATCCACTGGATACTTAAAGACTTATCACATGTCGATGTTGCCAACAACAACAAAGATCCGGTTAGGGTTAGGGTTAGTGTGTGGTTAGGTTTCTGTCTGGGCTAGGGTTAGTCGACCTGTCGACCTAGTGCTATTGTCAACAAGAAAGATCCGGTTAGGTTTAGGGTTAGTCTGTGGTTAGGTTTAGGGCTGGGCTAGGGTTAGGGTTAGGGTTAAATGTTGACATACAGAATGGGACAATAATGAGCATTAATGAGGACCCTTCTCCCAATCTCATAGGTCGACAAGTCGACATGTCGACAAGTCGACAATTCAGTTTTGGCAGTACAGATAAATTACATATTTAGATGTACAGCCGCATATCCACTGGAAACTTAAAGACATATCACATGTCGATATTGCCAGAGGGGTCGAGAGGAGGCTTGCACCCCAGGCGTCGTATGCGATCATGCTCTTCCCGCTTCAGGCATATGATGATTATTATGTATTGACAGCTAAATGTGCCACATAGGTTCTATTTCCCATCATGCACTTAGTCCTTGTAGTTCCGCTTGGACTATACCTACCTATCCATTTATATATTTTGGCTATATTGATTTGTCGACTTGTCGACTTGTCGACCTGTCGACCTGTCGACCTAGTGCAATTGTCAATAAGAAATATCCGGTTAGGTATAAGGTTAGATTAGGGTAAGTGTTAGCAATTTTGGCATTATTGATTTGTCGACTTGTCGACCTGTCGACTTGTCGACCTGTCGACCTAGTGCTATTGTCAATAACAAAGATCCGGATAGGGTTAGGGTTAGTAGGCTTAGTGTTAGGGTTAGTGTGTGGTTAGGGTTAGTGCTTGCCCCCAGGCGTCGTATGCGATTATGCTTCAGGTATATGATGATTATTATGTATTGACAGCTATATACATGTACCACATAGGCTCTTTTTCCCATCATGCACTTAATCCTTGTATTTCCGCTTGGACTATACCTACCTATCCATTTATATATGTTTTGGCAATATTGATTTGTCGACTTGTCGACCGGTCGACCTGTCGACCTAGTGCTCTTGTCAATAACAAAGATCCGGTAAGGGTTAGGGTTAAGTTAGGGTTAGGGTTAGGGTTAGTGTGTGGTTAGGGTTATTTTCGACCTGTCGACTTGTCGACTTGTCGACCTGTCGAGCTAGTGCTGTTGTCTACAACAAAGATCCGGTTAGGGTTAGTGTGTGGTTAGGTTTAGGGCTGGGTTAGGGTTAGGGTTAGGGTTAGGGTTAACTGTTGCCACTCAGATTAGGACAATAATGACCATTAATGAGGACCCTTCTCCCAATCTCATAGGTCGACAAGTCGACAGGTCGACAAGTCGACAAGTCGACAGGTCCACAGGTCGACAAGTCGACAATTCAGTTTTGGCAGTACAGATAAATGACATATATAGATGAACAGCCGCATATCCACTGGATACTTAAAGACTTATCACATGTCGATGTTGCCAACAACAACAAAGATCCGGTTAGGGTTAGGGTTAGTGTGTGGTTAGGTTTCTGTCTGGGCTAGGGTTAGTCGACCTGTCGACCTGTCGACCTAGTGCTATTGTCAACAAGAAAGATCCGGTTAGGTTTAGGGTTAGTCTGTGGTTAGGTTTAGGGCTGGGCTAGGGTTAGGGTTAGGGTTAAATGTTGACATACAGAATGGGACAATAATGAGCATTAATGAGGACCCTTCTCCCAATCTCATAAGTCGACAAGTCGACGGGTCGACAAGTCGACAAGTCGACAATTCAGTTTTGGCAGTACAGATAAATTACATATTTAGATCCATATTTTAAAGCCAAAATATATAGTGGGTATATTGATTTGTCGACTTGTCGACTTGTCGACCTGTCGACCTAGTGCAATTGTCAATAAGAAATATCCGGTTAGGTATAAGGTTAGATTAGGGTAAGTGTTAGCAATTTTGGCATTATTGATTTGTCGACTTGTCGACCTGTCGACTTGTCGACCTGTCGACCTAATGCTATTGTCAATAACAAAGATCCGGACAGGGTTAGGGTTAGATTAGGGTAAGTGTTAGGGTTAGTGTATGGTTAGGGTTAGGGCTTGGTTAGGGTTAGGGTTAGTGCTTGCCCCCAGGCGTCGTATGCGATTATGCTTCAGGTAGATGATGATTATTATGTATTGACAGTTATATACCACATAGGCTCTTTTTCCCATCATGCACTTAATCCTTGTATTTCCGCTTGGACTATACCTACCTATCCATTTATATATGTTTTCGCAATATTGATTTGTCGACTTGTCGACTTGTCGACCTGTCGACCTAGTGCTCTTGTCAATAACAAAGATTCGGTAAGGGTTAGGGTTAAGTTAGGGTTAAGGTTAGGGTTAGTGTGTGGTTAGGGTTATTTTCGACCTGTCGACTTGTCGACTTGTCGACCTGTCGAGCTAGTGCTATTGTCTACAACAAAGATCCGGTTAGGGTTAGTGTGTGGTTAGGTGTAGGGCTGGGTTAGGGTTAGGGTTAACTGTTGCCACTCAGATTAGGACAATAATGACCATTAATAAGGACCCTTCTCCCAATCTCATAGGTCGACAAGTCGACAGGTCGACAAGTCGACAAGTCCACAGGTCGACAAGTCGACAATTCAGTTTTGGCAGTACAGATAAATGACATATATAGATGAACAGCCGCATATCCACTGGATACTTAAAGACTTATCACATGTCGATGTTGCCAACATTACAAAGATCCGGTTAGGGTTAGGGTTAGTGTGTGGTTAGGTTTCTGTCTGGGCTAGGGTTAGTCGACCTGTCGACTTGTCGACCTGTGGACCTAGTGCTATTGTCAACAAGAAAGATCCGGTTAGGGTTAGGGTTAGTCTGTGGTTAGGTTTAGGGCTGGGCTAGGGTTAGGGTTAGGGTTAAATGTTGACATACAGAATGGGACAATAATGAACATTAATGAGGACCCTTCTCCCAATCTCATAGGTCGACAAGTCGACAGGTCGACAGGTCGACAAGTCGACAAGTCGACATTTCAGTTTTGGCAATACAGATAAATTACATATTTAGATGTACAGCCGCATATCCACTGGAATCTTAAAGGCTTATCACATGTCGATATTGCCAGTGAAAGTAATCTCGGAGAATTCTTTCTTTAGCTTGGGGGTCGAGGGGAGGCTTGCCCCCACGGCGTCGTATGCGATCATGCTCCTCCCGCTTCAGGTATATGATGATTATTATGTATTGACAGCTAATTGTGCCACATAGGTTCAATTTCCCATCATGCACTTAGTCCTTGTAGTTCCGCTTGGACTATACCTACCTATCCATTTATATATTTTGGCTATATTGATTTGTCGACTTGTCGACCTGTCGACCTGTCTGCCTAGTGCAATTGTCAATATGAAAGATCCGGTTAGGTATATGGTTAGATTAGGGTAAGTGTTAGCAATTTTGGCATTACTGATTTGTCGACTTGTCGACCTGTCGACTTGTCGACCTGTCGACCTAGTGCTATTGTCAATAACAAAGATCCGGTTAGGGTTAGGGTTAGATTAGGGTTAGTGTTAGGGTTATTGTGTGGTTAGGGTTAGGGGTTGGCTAGGGTTAGGGTTAGTGCTTGCCCCCTAGGCGTCGTATGCGATCATGCTTCAGGTATATGATGATTATTATGTATTGACAGCTATATACCACATAGGCTCTTTTTCCCATCATGCACTTAGTCTTTGTATTTCCGCATGGACTATACCTACCTATCCATTTATATGTTTTGGCAATATTGATTTGTCGACCTGTCGACTTGTCGACTTGTCGACCTGTCGACCTAGTGCAATTGTCAAGAACAAAGATCCGGTTAGGGTTAGGGTTAGTGTGTGGTTAGGTTTAGGGTTGGGCTAGGGTTAGGGTTAGGGTTAAATGTTGACTTACAGAATGGGAGAATAATGAGCATTAATGAGGACCCTTCTCTCAATCTCATAGGTCGACAAGTCGATAAGTCGACAAGCCAACAATTCAGTTTTGGCAGTACATATAAATGACATATTTAGATGTACAGCCGCATATCCACTGGTCGACCTATCGACCTGTCGACCTAGTGTTATTGTCAATAAGAAAGATCCGGTTTGGGTTATGGTTAGATTAGGGTAAGTGTTAGCAATTTTGGCATTATTGATTTGTCGACTTGTCGACTTGTCGACCTGTCGACCTAGTGCTATTGTCATTAACAAAGATCCGGTTAGGGTTAAGGGTTAGATTAGGGTTAGTGTTAGGGTTAGTGTGTGGTTAGGGTTAGGGCTTAGCTAGGGTTAGGGTTAGTGCTTGCCCCCAAGACGTCGTATGCGATCATGCTTCAGGTATATGATGATTATTATGTATTGACAGCTATATACCACATTGGCTCTTTTTCCCATCATGCACTTAGTCCTTGTATTTCCGCTTGGACTATACCTACCTATCCATTTATATATTTTGGCAATATTGATTTGTCGACTTGTCGACTTGTCGACCTGTCGACCTGTCGACCTAGTGCTCTTGTCAATAACAAAGATCATGTAAGGGTTAGGGTTAAGTTAGGGGTAGGGTTAGTGTTAGTGTGTGGTTAGGGTTAGGGTTGGGTTAGGGTTAGGGTTAACTGTTGACATACAGATTGAGACAATATGTCAATAACAAAGTTCCGGTTGACCAACATCTCCACCTCCATTTGATACACCACTCATACTGATTTGTCGACTTGTCGACTTGTCGACCTGTCGACTTGTCGATCTGTCGACTTGTCGACCTGTCGATTTACTTATGTGGACATTACAGAATATCCATCTCCCTAGCTAATTCTGATTTCTGATTTTTAACTGTTACCCTATAGATATGGACAATAATGACCATTAATGAGGGCATCTACACATCAATTTACATGTATACATACATGTATAATCAATACTGATTTGTCGACTGGTCGACTTGTCGACCTGTCGACTTGTCGACCAGTTGACCTAGAGCTATTGTCAATAACAAAGATCCGGGTAGGGTTTAGGGTTAGGTTAGGGTTAGGGTTAGGTTGGTGTTAGGATTGTGTTAGGGTTAGAGTTAACTGTTGATATACAGAATGAGTGAATAATGATCATTTTTCAATAGTGAATTGTCGACTTGTCGACTTGTCGACCTGTCGACTTGTCGACCTGTTGACCTAGTGCCATTGTCTATAACAAAGATGAGGTTAGGGTTAGGGTTACGGTTAGGTTATGGTTAGGCTTAGGTTGGTGTTTGGGTTAGGGTTAACTGTTGATATACAGATTGGGACAATACTGAATTGTCGACTTGTCGACTTGTCAACCTGTCGTCTTGTCAACCTATGATTATTGCGAGGTCCCGCTTGAGTTAGCTAATCACGTCCTTGTATAAAGATTAATGATATTGATTTGTAAAATGATCGACTTGTTCACCTTTCACGATACTGATGTTGCCATTAGCCAGCATCCTTTTTGCCAGCCAGATATACGATGTATGATTTGTATCGAGCAGTGAAGGTTATCGGAGATGTATTGAAGAGCATATGATGTATGTATTGGTGTGATATATATGGAGATGAGGAGGTATTAGGACTTATATATATATATATATATATAAGTATATAAGTATATATATATATATATCAGTATATCAAGGGCACTATTGGGGACCATACGTTAGGATCACAGACCTATATATATATATATATATATATATATATATATATATATATATATATATATATATATATATATATATATATATATAGGTCTGTGATCCTAACGTATGGTCCCCAATAGTGCCCTTGAGCCCACCTACGTTTGTTTTGGCATTGACGTAGGTGACGTTAAACGTCCCAAATCATAACCTAATGCTACCAAAGGGCCTATGGTTACCTCTGCAATCACTTTTAACAGATACGGAAACAATAAAAGTGGTTTTGGTTCAAAGTTGACTTTAATTGATCATGTTTCTGGCATGTGCCACTGTGGGTCAGTGAGGTTATGCACACGCAATCAAGCATACGTAACCGACATAGTGGCTTTAACTGCTGAAATTTGGCGTTTAGATACTGCTTTCATGTAATAAGATCAGTTACATCACAGGCTTGCATTACAAAGCCAGTCTACAGTAGCCCAAAGTGTCTGTTGCGTTTCTTTATTCCTTAAGTATAGTTTCAGGAATCTGGGAGCAAGGGAGTTGGGGATTACTAGAAGAGAACATTTTAGTTTCAGGAATCTGGGAGCAAGGAAATCATTGTAGGGAGCTGGGGAGAAAGGTCATTTTTCTTTTAGTGAGTTTGGAGCTAAAACCCCCTTGGAAGGTGTCATTGCAGCTGAGCTGCACCTTTGCAAAATCATGTCTTCTCATGACGCGTCTCATATTTTTGTTTGTTTTATGTACCCGAGACAATATTTTTCAGTCATGTCGGGACGGAACTATCACTTTTTTAATTTGTAGTAGCCAGCCTCATTCATTTACGGGTAGTTCTTTTCAAACCGGCTTATTGAAATAAACAGAAAGGAACGGAAAGAGCCATGAGTTGTTTGCATGTTGCCGGTTTCAATGCTTGGGCAAATTTTGTTTTTGGAGGTTCCTCTTTACGTTCTGTCCACATCATTCTATTTTTATGTTATCATAGCGGCGAGGCGGTTCTAACGTGTACACAAACAGTGGAGGGAATGGGGCGATATATATCTACTGGGGACGTATGGTAGGGTATGGTGCTGTGGATCCCTACTGGGGACGGTGTGGTAGGGTATGGCGCTGCAGATATTTACTGGGGACGGTGCGGTAGGGAATGGGGCGATAGATCTCTACTGGGGGCGGAATGGTAGAGTATGGTGTTGAAGATCCCTACAGGGGACGATGCTGAAGAGAATGACACTGTATAATTATACTTGAGACGAAATGGTAGGGTATGGCGCTGTATTGCCCAGCTAGAGAGGGACTGACTTTAGATCTCTACTGGGGACGGTCCAGTAGAGTATGGTGCTGTAGATCTCTATTGGGGACGGTATGGTAGGGTAGATCTCTACTGGGGGCGGTATATTAGGGTTTGTCGCTGTAGATCTCTACTGGGGAAGTATAGGTGGAGTAGTTGGCTTTAGATGTCTACTGGGGACGGTGTGATAGAGTATGTAGCTCTGGATCTTTACTGGGGAGTTGTGGTAGGGAATGAGGCGCTAGCTCTCTACTGCGGACGGTGTGGTAGGGTATGTCGCTGTAGATCTCTATTGGGGAGGTTGTGGTAGGAAATGTGGGTCGATAGATCTCTACTGGGGACGGTGTGGTAGATTATGGTGTTGTTGATCTCTACTGGGTACGGTGTGGTAGGGTATGACGCTGTAGATCTTTATTGGGGGCGGTAGGGTAGGTTATGTCGCTGTAGATCTCTACATGGCCTGTTGTGGTAGGGAATGGGCCGATAGATAATGGTGTTTTAGATATCTTGAGACAGTGCGGTAGGGAATTTAGCTGTAGATCTTTACTTGGGACGGTGTGGTAAGGTATGTCGCTGTTGATCTCTACTGGGGACGATGTGGAGGGAATTGGGCGATAGATCTCTAATGGGGACGGAACAGTAGGTTATGGTGTTGTAAATCCCTACATAGGACGATGCTGAAGAGAATGAAACTGATAGGGTATTTAACTGTAGATCTCTACTGGGGACGTTGTGGTAGGCAATGGGTCGGTAGATCTCTACTGGGGTTGGTGTGGTACATTATGGTGCTTTAGATTTTTAGTGGGGACGGTATGGTAGGGTAAGGTGTTGTAAATACCTACTTGGGACGATGCTGTAGAGAATGACACTGTATATCTCTTCTGGGGACGTTGTGGTAGGGTATGGTGTTGTAAATACCTACTTGGGACGATGCTGTAGAGAATGACGCTGTATATGTCTACTGGAGACGGAGTGTTAGGATATGTCGCTGTTTATCTCTACTGGAGACGGTGTGGTAGACTATCGCACTGTAGATCTCCACTTGGGACGGTCCAGTAAAGTATGGTGCTGTAGATCTCTACTGGGGACGGATGTAGCTATGTGTACGACGCTGTATATCTCTACTGGAGACTGTGTTGTAGACTTCCGCACTGTAGATCTCTACTGGGGATGGCCCAGTAGAGTAATGTGCTGTAGATCTATACTGGGGGCGGTGTGACAGGTATGTGGTTGTAGATCTCTACTGGGGACGTTGTGGTAGGAAATTGGATGGAAGATCTCTACTGGGTACGGAATGGTGGGGTATTGTTTAAGATCCCTACTAGGGACGATGCTGAAAAGAATGACACTGTATATCTCTACTGGGGAAGGAGTGGTAGGGTATGGCGCTGTTTATCTCTACTGGAGACGGTGTGGTAGACTACCGCAATGTAGATCTTTACTTGGGACGGTCCAGTAGAGTATGGTGCTGTAGATCGCTACTGGGGACGGTGTTTACGAGTATGTCGCTTAAAATCTCTGCTGGGGACGTATTGGTAGAGTAGTTGGCTTAAGATGTCTACTGGGGACGGTGTGATAGGATATGTAGCTGTAGATCTCTACTTGGGACGTTGTGGTAGGGAATGGGGCGATAGATCTCCTGGAGATTGGTATGATATGTGGATGTATATCTCTACTGGGGACGTTGTGGTATGGAAAAGGTCGATAGATCTCTACTAGAGACGGTGTGGTAGATTATGGTGCTTTACATCTTAACTGGGAAGGTGTGCTAGGGTATGTCGCTGAAAATCTTTACTGGGGACGATTTGGTAGTGTATGTCGCTGTAGATATCTACTGAGGACGTTTTGGTAGGGAAATAGGGCGATAGATATTTACTCGGGACGGAATAGTAGGGTATGGTGTTCTAGATCCCTACTTGGGACGATGCTGAAGAGAATGACACTGTATTACTCTACTGGGGACGGAGTGGTAGGGTATGGCGCTGTATCACTCTACTGGAGACGGTGTGGTAGACTTCCGCACTGTAGATCTCTACTGTGGGCGGTCAAGTACAGTATGGTACTGTAGATCTCTACTTGGGACGGTGTGTTAGAGTATGTCGCTTTCGATCTCTACCGGGGACGAATTGGTAGATTATTTCGCTTTAGAAGTCTACTGGGGACGGTATGATAGGGTATGTAGCTGTAGATATCTACTTGGGACGTTGTGGTAGGTAATTAGGCGATAGATCTCTACTGGGGACAGCTCGATAGGGCATGTCGCTGTATATCTCTACTGGGGACGTTGTGGTATGAAATTGGTCGATATATCTCTACTGGCGACGGTTTGGTATATTATGTTGCTGAAGATCTCTACTGGGGCGGTGTAATAGGTTATGGCGCTGTATATCTTTACTGGTGACGGTGTGGTAGGGTATATCGCTGTAGATCTCTACTGGGGGCGTTGTGGTAGGAAATTGGACGAAAGATCTCTACTGGGGACGGAGAGGTCGATGCTGAAGAGAATGACACTGTATATCTCTGCTGGGGACGGAGTGGTAGGGTATGGCGCTGTATATCTCTACTGGAGACGGTGTGGTAGACTACCGCACTGTAGATCTCTACTGGAGACGGTCCAGTAGAATATGGTGCTGTAGATCGCTACTGGGGACGGTGTATTAGGGTATGTCGCTGTAGATCTCTACTGGGTACGTTGTGGTAGGGAATGGGGCGGTAGATCTGTAATTGGGACGTCATGGTAGGATATGTCGCTGTATATCTCTACTGGGGACGTTGTAGTATGGAATGGGTCGATAGATATTGGTAGAGGAGTTCGCTTAATATATCTACTGGGGACAGTGTGATAGGGTATGTAGCTGTAGATATCTACTTAGGACGTTGTGATAGGGAATGGGGCGATAGATCTCTACTGGGGACGGTGTGGTAGGGAATGTCGCTGTAGATCTCTACTTGGGACGTTGTGGTAGGGAATTGGTTGATATATCTCTACTGGGGAGGGTGTGGTAGATTATGGTGCTTAAGATCTTTACTGAGGATGGTTTGGTAGATTATGGTGCTGTAGATCAGTAGGGTATGGTGTTCTAGATCCCTACTTGGGACGATGCTGAAGAGAATGACACTGTATTACTCTACTGGGGACGGAGTGGTAGGGTATGGCGCTGTATCACTCTACTGGAGACGGTGTGGTAGACTTCCGCACTGTAGATCTCTACTGTGGGCGGTCAAGTACAGTATGGTACTGTAGATCTCTACTTGGGACGGTGTGTTAGAGTATGTCGCTTTCGATCTCTACCGGGGACGAATTGGTAGATTATTTCGCTTTAGAAGTCTACTGGGGACGGTATGATAGGGTATGTAGCTGTAGATATCTACTTGGGACGTTGTGGTAGGTAATTAGGCGATAGATCTCTACTGGGGACAGCTCGATAGGGCATGTCGCTGTATATCTCTACTGGGGACACTGTGGCAGAAGATTCACCTGTATATAGTTCATCATTGACTTGTTATTTTGAAGACATTAACATTAGAAGATTTCAATTGTGTTTTAATTATGTCATATATGGTGCAGAAAGGACTGCATAGGTTTTGAAAACCTGAATGGATAATACTGGAACAGCTAAGACTGTTAGTGTATGAACAGTACAAAGTGTACTTACCTGTATAGCATGTATAGTTCCTAAACTTTGTGTAAATTAATGTTAGTAACATTGAATGACATTTACCGAACAGAAGAATTGGCACATGTACTGACAGACAAAATGTTAAATCATAATTTTGATGATTGATGGAAGAAGTCCAAATTTAAATGTCAGCTACTGAACAGTGATGTTTAACAGCTGATTTCCATCATTCTAAAATAAAACAATTATAAAAACTTAGAAAACAAAACCACAAACTTTCTACATTAGAATGGAATCGAGTATTATGAGATCGACGATAAGGATGGGACGAGGTGACGATTTATTTGGAAGTCAGAACGGAAGCTGTGTTACGGAAGCCAGGACGGAAGCTGTGTTATCTCGCCTCGCAATTTTCAAGACTTAATAAACAGTGTTTCGTTTGTTTTAATATATTCAATTTTCAAGACTTGATAAACAGTGTTTCGTTTCTTTAATATGTTCAATTTTCAAGACTTGATAAACAGTGTTTCGTTTCTTTAATATGTTCAATTTTCAAGACTTGATAAATAGTGCAGTGATAATTAAATTTGAGCAATTGCCAAGACTTGATAAAGTTTCTTAATTCACTTTCTTTCGGATTACCTATCTTCAGATTTTTGTGTATTCTTAGTAACGAGGGTAAATGCCATTAAATGTAATTAGAAGGTTAATTGTAATGTATATAATGCATACTAAAGATAAGTAAATTGTTTAAAATATGTTTGCATGAATACTGCGCATGCAGTTGTATGTATGTACACTCTGGTCCAGTGCTGGGTATGGTCAAGGTTTCGTCATGGCGGTATATTGAATCTTTAATTCTAGAGAGTTTTATTAAATTAAATAAAACTCTTTTAAGAAAGGGGCGGATATAACATAGTCAATGCCGACCTCTGCTAATTAAGCTGTTAATTGGGTTAATTACTAATGAGCTTAATTAGCTACATGTATATTTTGTACCTTGTATCATTTGCAAGAGTACATAGTTGCCTAATCAGTCACATGTTTAGTGTAATATCTTTTGACATTTAGATTTGGATGATGAAACTTGCAGAACGTGACTGACATTTGGGCACCTGGTATTTGACATTTCAATTGGTAAACAACTTGTTAACACCTCCAAATACCAGGTTGACAAATGAAGTAAGCGATATAAATAAAGGTTACATTTTTGGCACTGAACCTTGGAACATCTGTGATTATCAGATTGGTTGCCAACTTTGTGATATTTAGCAAATATCAACTATTACGTCATTCAGCTGCCGTGTGATTGGTTGATATATTTAGTTCATTACGTATATAGGTGGCGCTGAGTGACTGACCTTTATTTTGATTGGCTAGCCATGACGTAAGTAGATGGCGCCTTGATAGCATAGAGGGCGCTTGGCCAGAGAGTATATAAGATGATGTCTCCGTGGGAGAATCAGTTAAGAGTTGAGTTAAGTTTTTGAAATTACTTTACCACTATACGATTACTTTAATTTATTTTATTGGAATATAAATATTAATTAAAATTGTGAACTTGTAACAAGACTTTGACATTTGTGTTGGGCCATCTGAGGTTCCCCTTGGGTACTGCTCCACAACTACGCTACATGTCGGACCTGTTCGGAAACCACATTGTTGGTTTTCCCACGAGGCGGCTCATTTTTATGAAGGCGTGAAAGCTATTTTGACACCCGAAAGAGGTTAAATATCAATTTCAAAATATTTGGTTTTTTACTAAATTAACAATATGAGTGTTTACCAAATCATAACAAGTAGCCCATGGGCAACGATCGCTCACCTGAGAGTCAGCAAGTACAGTCACTGAACAAAGTAATTACGGTTTTTACCATATATGGGTATGGTGGCCATCTTGGTCAAGTGACCTTGAAACCCTACTTACATCAACAGAAGAGCTCTTGTCTGGATTGTGTATCCTCTTTTCTGCCATTTTGGTTCACTTGAAAAAAATCATCTAACAAGGTCAGGGTCCTATAATGACCCCCCGGGGTGGGGCCATATTTGACCCCAGGGGCAAGATTGGCAGGATTTATGTAGAGCTCCACATGACAATGTTGTATATCAAATATACAAGCTTTGTGTCATGCTGTTGCAGAGAAGATTTTTTCATATATTTCCATTATAAGTATATGGTAGATAATGACATGCCTGGGGCGTGTCCTGTATGGACCCCAGGGGCACCGTTGGTAGCATTTATAAAGAAGAGTATAATACATTGGTCCACACAACATATGAAAGCTCTGGGCCATATGGTTTCGGAAAAGAAGATTTTTTTATGTTTTTCCCATGACGCCCCCGGGGCGGGGCCCGAATGAACCCCAGGGGCACAGTTGGCAGGATTTATAAAGAGGACCACTATACATTGCTAAAAACAAAAAATGAAAGCTTTGGGCCTTGTGGTTTCGGAGAAGAAGAATTTTTAAAGTTTTTCCCATGCTGCCCCGGGGCGGGCCCGTATGGACCCCAGGGGCACGGTTGGCAGAACACTATACATTGATACAAACAAAATATGAAAGCTCTGGGCATTATGGTTTCGGAGAAGAAGAATTTTTTATGTTTTTCCCATGACGCCTCCGGGACAGGGCCCGTATGGACCCCAGGGGCACGGTTGGCAGGATTTATAAAAAGGACTACAATACATTGTTACTGACAAAATATGAAAGCTCTGGGCCTTGTGGTTTCGGAGAAGAAGATTTTTTTTTATGTTTTTTCCCACTCTTCTAATACTTTAGAGTCAATAGACATATCATTACTTCTTTCAGTAACTTACAGACATGAAACAGGGAAGCACTACAATCGCGTTTTCATATTTGGTGGAAAAAATAGATTTTGTCATACCCTGGCTACAAAATCGTGTTTACAAACTTTCTGCACAGGTTACCAGACTGACAACATTGTGCATTGAATTCAGCATAAAAATACCTACAATGTGGTATATAGCAACCTTGGTACCTCTGGGGGTGTAGCGAATTTTATTTTTACCTGGGTCATCTAAGGGACTAGTTTTCCCTTTGTAAGTCTATCGGAGCTAATGACCCCCGAGGCGGGGCCATTTTTGACCTCAGGGACATGATTGGCAGGATTTATATAGAGGACCACTAAACATTGCTACTGACAAAATATGAAAGCTTTGGGCCTTGTGGTTTTAGAGAAGAAGATTTTTTTATGTTTCTCACCTGACACCCCGGGGCGGGGCCCGTATGGACCCCAGGGGCACGGTAGGCAGGATTTATAAAGAGGACCATTTTACATTGCTACACACACACAAAAAAAAGTTCTGGGCCTTGTGGTTTCGGAGAAGAAGATTTTTTAAAGTTTTTCCCATGACGCCCCCGGGGCGGGGCCCGTATGGACCCCGGGGGCACAGTTGGCAAGATTAATAAAGAGGACCACTATACATTGCTAAAAACTAAATATGAAAGCTTTGGGCCTTGTGGTTTCGGAGAAGAAGATTTTTTAAAGTTTTTCCCATGACGCCACCGGGGCGGGCCCGTATGGACCCCAGGGGCACGGTTGGCAGGATTTATAAAGAGGAACACTATACATTGGTACAAACAAAATATGAAAGCTTTGGGCCTTGTGGTTTCGGAGAAGAAGATATTTTTATGTTTTTTTCCATGACGCCCCTGGGGCGGGGCCCGTATGGACCCCAGGGGCACGGTTGGCAGGATTTATAAAGAGGACCACTATACATTGCTACTGACAAAATATGAAAGCTCTGGGCCTTGTGGTTTCGGAGAAGAAGATTTTTTTATGTTTTTCCCATTGTAAGTCTATGGGAGCTAATGACCCCCGGGGCGGGGCCATTTTTGACCCCAGGGGTATGATTGGCAGGATTTATATAGAGGACCACTAAACATTGCTACATACAAAATATGAAAGCTCTGGGCCTTGTGGTTTTAGAGAAGAAGATTTTTTTTTTTTATGTTTTTTTCCCATGACACCCCCGGGGCGGGGCCTCGTATGGACCCCAGGTGCACGGTAGGCAGGATTTATAAAGAGGACCATTATACATTGCTACACACAAAATATGAAAGTTTTTCCCATGACGCCCCCGGGGCGGGGCCCGTATGGACCCCATGGGCACGGTTGGCAGGATTTATAAAAAGGAACAATATATATTGCTACAAACAAAATATGAAAGCTCTGGGCCTTGTGGTTTCGGAGAAGATTTTTTTTTTATGTTTTACACATGACCCCCCCCCCCCCCGGGGGGGCGGGGCCCGTATGGACCCCAGGGGCACGGTTGGCAGGATTTATAAAGAGGAGCACTATACATTGCTACACACAAAATATGAAAGCTCTGGGTCTTGTGGTTTCGGAGAAGAATATTTTTTTATGTTTTCCAATTGGAGCTAATGGCCCCCGGGGCGGGGCCACTTTTGACCCCAGGGGCATGATTGGCAGGATTTATATAGAGGACCACTAAACATTGCTACATACAAAATATGAAAGCTTTGGGCCTTGTGGTTTTGGAGAAGAAGATCAGGGTCATGCGAAATGTGCATGTTGTATATCACAATAAAGCTATTACATTACAATGCCATTATGATTTGAGCCGCGACGCGAGAAAACCGGTCTTCGGGGTTTCCGACCAGGTCCGACACAAACCGGCCTGCACAAACTCAGAAAAAAGCTAGAAGCGTGAAATTTCGGATTTAAGTAGAAGAGGAATTGTACTATCCGTGTAGCTTTGTGGTTACCGCGAAGCTGATCTGCGCCTTTGTTTTCGCCTAGGCAAAAATCCGGTTTTCTCACGATGCGGCTCATTTTATGATTGAGTTATTTTGTAAGGCATTTGGATGAACTTGAGATGAAATTCAATCTCTGTTTTGAATCAAAAATAAGAAAATTTTTATAACTCCGTATTCATCGCCAGGTTTTTACTACAAAAATTGGAGTGAAAAGGGAAATCATGGTAAACTATAATCTTCATGGAGATTCGATCCTGATAATAGATATATTGTTTGTTTGTTTAATTTGAAGTTTAGCGTCCCAGGCAATAGCAATGGTCATGTCGGGACTTCGCCTCCACTTTATAGGATTTTTACCCACAATGAGGATATCCTGACATCAAGCAAGTGCTTTAAAAAATTTGAGCCGCGACGCGAGAAAACCGGTCTTCGGGGTTTCCGACCAGATCTGACACAAATCGGCCTGTACAGCCACAGAAGCAGGCTAGAGCTTTGAAATTTTGGCTATAAGTAGAAGAGGAATTGTACTATCCGAGTAGCGAAAACAAAAGCGCTGATCAGCTTCGCAGTTACTGCGAAGCTGATCTGCGCCTTTGTTTTCGCATGGGCAAAACTCCGGTTTTCTCACGATGCGGCTCAAATAGAACCATCCAACTAAGCCACAAAGGCCAATATGTATGGATGACTGGACTTGAACCACTTTTCCTGAGGAGACTCAAACCAGAGCGGTTAACCAGTAATCAGATGGTCAGTCAGTAGCGTATAAGCTTTGCCTGGATGCACAAGCAGCCCATCTATTTCTTTAGGCCCCAATGGATGGGGGTCCGATAATAGATATACACCATCAGGAAAACATGTTCGTGCAATGAATACCCCCGTAAACCCCACTTTTATATAGTAAAACTGGGGTATGCAGGGGTATGCCTATTTTTCTTATTTTTGCTGCAAAAATAAGAAAAATGTCCACATTTTTTTGATAAAATTTTCAATTTTTGCAGCTGAAAAAAATCTCTGTATATTGCATGGGCAAGTTTTCGTAATGCTATATGATTTTTACATCTCTTACAATGTCTCCAACCACCGATAGTAGAGGAACCAGAAAAGATTTCAAAAGTTCAACACAGCCGGGCAACAGACTGTAAACTTGGTGACAGCAGATTCGGCGCCACGATCAAAACTATACCAACGCCGGGAGATAAATACTTTGAACATTTCTTCACTACGGTAGAGAAAGATGGGGTTGCAGAACATATGAAAATCAGGTAATATTTTTTATAATCAGGCTATTTTACTGACTAGATGCGATCAGATGCCTTTAGTGTCTTTTGCAAACTTAAGCGTATTAAATGCTACTACCAGACAACATTAACTCTTTAATATTTTGTTACTTTTGATCTGATTCCATGTTATAACAAGAGCCTGTGCGTGAGAAAACCAACTGTAACGAACAGCCGAGCAAAGCCACAGCAAACCCCGTCGGTGAAAAAGCATGCTCATCCACCAAGGGCGGTTTACTGCGCTATATGATATACCCAACACTTTCTCTATTCACAAAGTCTCGAGTTTGAAATTTGCATATTTCCAAGGGAGGCTATCCCGTCACATTACTTCCCCCTCCGAGAAGACTCGTCCCGAGTCTTGGCCTGGGAACTGCATGGGTAAGGCTGATCAGCTTTCGGTCTGGCAGTTGTCATCATCCCAACGCTGCCACCAAATGTAACGAACAGCCGAGCAAAGCCACAGCAAACCCCGTCGGTGGAAAAGCATGCTCATCCACCAAGGCTTGTTTACTGCGCTATATACCCAACACTTTCTCGATTCACAAAGTCTCGAGTTTGAAATTTGCATATTTCCAAGGGAGGCTATCCCGTCACACAACAATTTGAGTTCCGACCAGGTCCGACACAAACCAGGCTGTACAGTCACAGCATAAAGCTAAAAACTTGAAACTTTTGATAAAAGTTGAAAAGGAATAGTAATGTCTCTGTGGCGAAATCAGAAGCGCTGATCAGCTTCGCAGTCACTGCGAAGCTGATCTGCGCCTTTGTTTTCACACATGCAAATTGTTGGTTTTCTCATGCGAAGGCCCAAAACCAGAAATAAGCAGGTGGGCCTTACAGTCTGGCCACGCTATGTTTATAGAAATGCAAAGTATGGCTGAGAAACCCAGAAATAGATTTTTAGTTCACCTGAGCTTTTATGACACACCCTTGGCTTACTGTCAGATCCTGGATAGTTTGTATTATATGTAATTGTATCTTGGATGTTCAACAATCAAAATAAAGTTTAAACCAATGTGAAATTATGAAATGTGAGTACATCCATGCTAGAGTCGTCCGCCGTAGCTGATGTCGTTGTAGTCGTCGTTGTCCACAATGTTTAAACGTCTTCTCGGCTAATCAAAGCAAATCTTCATGTGACTATATATGAGCCGCCTCGTGGGAAAACCAACAATGTGGTTTTTGAACAGGTCCGACACAAACCGGACTGCACAGTCACAGAAGCAGGCTAGAGGCTTGAAATTTTGGATTTAAGGAGAAGAGGGATTGTACTATCTGTGTAGCGAAAACAAAGGCGCTGATCAGCTTCGCAGTTACTGCGAAGCTGATCTGCGCCTTTGTTTTCGCCTTTGCAGATTGTTGGTTTTCTCACGAGGCGGCTCAAATAGCAAAAACCTTTAAAGATCTTCTTCTTCAGAACCAGAAGGCCTATGATTTTGAAATTTGGCATGGAGCATCACGGAATAGAGCTCTACAAAGTTTGAATAATTCATGATCCTGAGTAAATTGGCAGATGGACTGAATATTTATGATTTTGAAAAATGAATCAATGGGTTTATTATCATTCTAGTCAGGCATGTCTATCTGTCTATTGGTATATATCTCAGGTCTCAGTTGAGCGTTTACAGGACCACTGGTCCTCTGGTTATAGTTTGTGTTGTGGATTTCGAAGCAACTGTAGCGTTAACTCATTTAATCCTGGCGTCCCTCTTACGGGACATAGGCAAACAGAATAGCCCAAGATGTGACGTCGCAGAACGCGGCGTCCCATCTTTGGCTATTCTGTTTGCTTAGAGAATTTTCATCGAAAAATTGAATAAAATTTAAAAAAAAAAACACCCCTCACAAAAACGAAAGTGGACTCACTCAATTGACAATGATGAGAAAATCCATTCGTCAAATATGGGTTAATTTCATTCTTAAATTTCCTAGACCAGATGATCAACTGGTACTTCTTAACGGAACCTTTCTCCCTGACGATGATCATTCAGCTGTCCTGAGACTCTTTAGTGATGTTCCAATGGACTCTCGCACACGACTGTCTCTGGTAAGCATTAACAGCCGTTAACTGGCGTTTTTTTAGTTATTGAGGCTTGTTTAGGGTATTTTGGGATACGGGATATTCACCCATTTTTATTTTGGGATATGGGATATTGACCCTATTTATTTTGGGATATGGGATATTCAGGAATTTTGGGATATGGGATATTGGAATTTATTTTGGGATACGAGTTAAGTTAATTTGGGATATGGGATATTTTGGACGGTTTATTTTGGGATATGGGATATTGCCTACCCCCCTAACCAAGCCTCGTTATTCGATTGTGGGACTATATATCTGCCAAGACACTAATGTAACGGAGCGTTAACTTTGTAGAATATTTGTTTGTTTTATTTATGTTTAGCGTCCCAGTCAACATTTTTTCAGTCATTTCGGGACAGAACCACTATTTTCTGTATTTAAAAGGACATAGCATGATGCCGCCAGCTGGGATCGAACCTAGGACCTCTCGATTTTTGAGTTCGCGCTCACCTAGAATAACTGTTAAGGCTGCCAACGATGTGACTTTTTGTCATTTTCATATTTTAGTAATAGCATGATATCGTAAAAGAATAAAATGTCTATTTGAAACAGTTTCTTTGGGTCAGTCTAGGGTTTCAGCGTATGCTGTTTCAAGTTTCTCGTTAGATATTCGTTTTGCAGAAAAACGCCAACGATGATGTAATTTAAACTGTATAATATATATACGAGGGGTGGCCCGGCAAATCGTGTACTTTGTTGATAATGATTTTCATTATTTGACGCCCTAATATGCCATTAAACTTTTCAAATACCTTCCGCAATTTAAATTCAGTAAAAAAGAGGTGCATAAAAGTATAAGTTTATGTACAACGTGTAAATTGTGCATGCTTGATTAGCTCAGTGTTTGCGAACCCGGCGCGACCCAACCAAACGCATTTAAATAATTTTCTGTTTTCAATAAAGTAATATTTTTCAGCCATTTCCGTGTTTAGCGCCAAAACGAGCTGTCTGCTCACAGCAACATTCTTTTAACACCAGCAGAGAAAATTTGAATGTGACATACCTGTTTGGAAATGGCACACATTTAAATGTTGTCTGTTAAACTTACAACCTAATGAAAATGGCGACGTTAGAGGAAGAGAAAGCGCGACGAACGACAATCCACGTTATGACCTCAAATGATTCATTTAAGCATCTGAAAAGCACAAGCATATACAGTGGTATTTCGAGGAGCCTTGTTTTCAAATGACACATGGTCGATTTAGAGATGAGTGGACAGAAAGTACAGTGTACACAGTATCGACGGAAACCATTAATGAATGTCCGTAACATACTTTCCGCAGATGAAATCGCATCTTCAGTGTAAACGCTTTCAGGGCAGAGAGAAGTTTATGTAAGCGACATAGTCTATGGTTCAGTGACATGTTTCAAAAGTTGGTACAAAAATCGCATGTGTATCGCACACAACGGAGCGTACTTCTATAAAGAGTATACGGTAAGTACATGCAGTACATGAAGTTGACGCATAACAGTAGACGACGTCGTCAGCGTGCGCCGGATCTGTATGACTTGTAGTTTTGTATTGTGTACTGAGATTTTATTCTTGTGTGTATTTTTCAGAAACTTTGTATGCATACCCAGAACATGTGTACGTAGTATACCGTGGTAAACTGGAAGCCTGTGCATTAAATAGTTTTTATACAGCAAGCACAGTCCACGATTTACCGGGCCACCCTTCGTATCTTATAACCAAGATTTATGACCTATATGTTTCCATATTTCTGTTGTTTGCTTAGGTTGTATTTCACCATGTTTGTTTTATCAATTCCTCTGTTAAATGTTTGTTTCACTTGTTATTTTTGTATGGCCAATAGCATGCTATAATTTTTTGATGCCAAATAAAATTTTGTATTGTATTTTATATTTGTATTTGCTTCCCCATTTTAGGTCCTGCTGCGGCATATTAGTAAGAAAAAATGGATCTGGTTAAATACAAGTGTCATTCTTGTTCCCAAATACGGTAAGTTTATCTTCAATACCTATTGGTCAACTTCTGGAAGCTTTACATACTATTAGAAGATAACTGTTACTGAATAATTCTCCTGACAGCTCCTGGCACAAAAGTGTACATTCTGTTGTTTTTCGTGTGATCAGGTGCTGGTCATGAAACTTGCTCTTTTCATCTACACAAATATGTCGAAAACATGTAATACCCAAGGCTGTTAAAATCAAAATTCAAGCCCGTAGCAAGTCTGTGCAGAATCTGCTTTGCTGCGTCACCTCGATTAAGGGATTTCCAAAGAAGATTCGTATTAATGTTTACATTATTTTTAAAATAGATTCAGAAACAGCCGGGCGCGATCCTGACTTTCATGAATCCTACGTGAACCCCCGCAAGGAGCGCCACCTAATCAGACTCAAGGTGTCGGGAACCTGCCTGTTTATTGCCATTGCTGATGGACATGCCAGTTTAGAAGTTTCTAAATTAGCCAAAGATGTAGACAAATTTAGTAAGCATTGAAATGTTTTGTTTGTTTTTTTTTTTTTGTGTGTGTGTGTGTGTTTTTTTTTTTTTTTGTTTGTTTGTTTGTTTATTATTATTATTATTATTATTTATTTTCTTTCTGAATATGATAGTCTGAAAAGGCTGCAATTTCCGCATGATATTTTTCAGGAATGGTTAAAGATACTGAAATACATGTAGTAATGAGTCATTCAATTTAGCATGACTTACGTAGCAGGACCGTGTATCGCAAACTTGGGCTTATCTATGGCCGAAGACACGAAATTGAAAGAGTTATAAGTCGCTTTGGGGTTTTAAGGAGCAAAGATATCGAGTGCGCCGTTTATGCTTTTTTGAAGATATCCTCTTCCTGGACAATAGTCTAAAATGCAGCTGGTAACATGTTAAAACATATCGAATTAGTGAGGAAATAGGTTTTGCAAGCATCATAACCGGTGTCGTTTGCACCGAAATTAAAAAATATATTTTAAAATATAGGGACACTGGAGTACTCATACACATTTTTTAAAATTCAGTTTCATGTCCCTTTCAAGATTATTTCAGCTCATATGATTCGGGTCAATCAGTAGGTGGGTGAAAACGAGAGAACCGCGAGAAAAACCACCTGGCACAGCTGCAAGCAGAACTTGGCTTGTTTCACATGTGGCCAGTGAGGGTCTCGAACCCACACCAGTCTCTGTGGTGAAATGGTCGAGTGATTAAGAAACAGCGCTCTTAACCGCTCGGCCACGGGGACCGCTCATACACTTTTTGCTTAGATTGTTTGACAACTTATTGTCTGTTCCTTTAATTTTTTGTATATTTAACCTACTGCATAAAGAGAGTAAGTCTCAAATCAGTTGCTGCTACTGTAGATGAGGCCCCTGCTGCTGCTTAGGGTCTCACCTACAGCAGGGGCCTGATCGGCACCAACTGATTTGAGACTTTTTCGGATAAGAGAGCGTTAACTCATTTAAGCCTGGCGTCCCTTTTATGGGACATAGGCAAACAGTAAAGCCCCAGATAGGACGCCGCGTTCTGCGGCGTCACATCTGGGGCTAATCTGTTTGCACAGAGAAATTTCATCGAAAAATGAGATAGAAAATAAAAATCACCCCTAACACCCCTAAAAATGTAAGTGGACTCACCCAATTGATAATGATGGGTAAATCCATTCGTCAAATATGGGTTAAAGATAACATTAAAGAGCTGTGTGATACAGATTCTGAGAAAGTCGTTTCGACTTTCTTCTGAATCCCTTGTTATATATGCAATGATTCTATAAAATGCTGTGTTTGTCTTGTCATACACGTATGTGCATTTATACAGAAATAAAAGATTAAACCAACAATGATGTTAGATAGTCGATTTTTCCTCAGATATCACTGTGTGGGTGAGATGTGGCCTGGACCCCAGAAGTGGTCGCCTATCGTACACAGCTTGCATATACAAAGAGCGCCACAATATCCAGAATGATTATCTTACTATTGAATATGAGCCTACTGGGAAAGTTGAATGTATTCTAAAGGTACAGTATGTCAAATAAATATATTTGAGCCTGTGCATGAGAAAACCAACAATTTGGGGTTTAACGTCCCACCAAGAGCTAAGGTCATATGGAGACGGGACCTCGGTTTATAGTCCCATCCGACGGACTGGAGAAGCCCGGGATCGAACCTGCGACCCCTGGTTTACAAGGCGAGTGACATTACCACTGCACCACGGAAGCTTCTAAATTTGGGTTCCGACCAGCTCTGACACAAATTGGCCTGTACAGTCACAGAAGCAGGCTAGAAGCTTCAAATTTTGGATTTAAGAAGAAGAGAAATTGTACTATTCTATGTAGTGAAAACAAAGGCGCTGATTAGCTGATCTGCACCTTTGTTTTTGCCTAAGCATTTTGTTTGTTTTCTAATGCAGTGGCTCATTTATAATCAAAGGGGACTTTGTTATGTGTTCAAGAACCTCGAGGCGATCTATTCATGAACTTTAATAATATCAAAAATAGTTGAGCAGACGTGCATGCCATGTTTTTATTATACAGGAGATGTTAATTCTGAACAGAGTAAACGTTTTATTGCGTGTGATAGTAGCAAATGCATTTATAAATATTGATTAGCATAAAAAATAAACGTCTTCAATAAAAGAAAATTTTCACATTAAAATTTTCAACAATGAAATTCGACCAGAAACTGTTAATTATAAATTATTAAGAATATTTTTCTTGAAACTATTTTGTCAAACTTTCAGCCAGAACAGCAATGGTTTGGATTTGATCTTCGTGGTGGATACATGTTTTTCAAAGATACTAGTATATCTATGCTTATTTTAAAGCCCTTATCGTAGAAGCCTAATCTGTTACGTTATATTAAAATTGCTACTGTTCGCGTTGCACGGACAGACATTTAAGTCCAATTCGCATGCGCAAAAAATACACGCGTGTAAATATACTCCGGTGTGTATTTATACTCCGGTGTGCAAATCAACCTGAGAGTAAATTTAAATTGCGTTCGCATGGGGTTTATCGCCAGGAGTATTTTTGTAGGTAAATTTATCATTTCTTGATTAAAACCTGTTCATTAAAGTTTTCTGTATTTGCAAAACAAGAAGAGGCTGCTTCGAGGTGTTCAGGTAGACTTTGGCAGCAGAGGGGAATCATGTAATGGTCAGGCATAACCTAAGCAGTTATACATTTTCCCTTTTTTCATCCTTTTATAAGAAATTACTGTTAAAATGCCCCAAGAATCCTAACCAAGAATGATGAAGAAATAGTGTGGCTGTTTGCACAGATACCTGGGGTTACTGTTTAGATTTTGCAAAAAGCTAATACTTGTATTTTTTTAAAAAAAAAAAATCATACT
The DNA here is from genome assembly GCA_964017185.1 of Rugalucina vietnamica. Classification (NCBI taxonomy): domain Eukaryota; kingdom Metazoa; phylum Mollusca; class Bivalvia; order Lucinida; family Lucinidae; genus Rugalucina; species Rugalucina vietnamica. Next base: position 9,871,641 of record OZ024883.1, read on the forward strand.
TGTATTTTTTTCTTCTTCACTTAGCTTTTCTGCATTAGTCCTGAACTTAAACAATTAGAAAAACATGTCTAGAATACATAAAAATCATTAGAAATACTGATAAACAATCACTAATGTAAAGAAAAAACACAAGATAAACTACTTCGCTTTTCCAAATTGTCGACCGTCACTTTGGAAAGACAAACTGATTCACTAATCCGTAACTTACAAGAATCTTACATATATCAGCATGTCCGGGAATCATTATGCTTCAAACGGATACAGAAAGCATTTAAATATTACCTTGCATACCCACAAAATCGGCTGTTAAACAACGATTCTCATCGCTACCGCACTGAGGTGGCCGGAAGTAAATAATGGATTTGATTGGATTCCGGGCGTACGTTTTAAAACGGCGAAAACGGGTAACCAGCGGTCAAACCGAAAGTAACATCTGATTGCGTCAGACTTGTTTTGACCAATGAAAACAAGCGGTCCAGTCACATGACAATTTGGATTCGGTTGCGTCATACCTGATTGACCAATGAAAACAAGCGGCCCAGTCACATGGCAAATGGAGTTTCCATTACTGTAAACAACTGTGGCCACCTCAGTGCGGTAGCGATGAGAACTGCTGTTTAACAGACGATTTTGTGGGTATGCAAGGGAATAGTTAAATAATTTTTGTGTCCGTTTGAAGCGTAATGATTCCCGGACATGCTGATATATATAAGATTCTTGTAAGTTACGGATTAGTGAATCAGTTTGTCTTTTCAAAGTGACGGTCGACAATTTGGAAAAGCGAAGTAGTTTATCTTGTGTTTTTTCTCTACATTCAGGATGGCATATCAGTATTTCGATTGCTTTCTATAGATTCTAGACATTTTTTTCTAATTTTGCAAGTCACGACTATTGCAGAAAAGCTCAAAAAGATAACAAAAAATATAATTGTAAGTTTTGAAGAAAAAAAGTACAAGTATGAGCTTTTGAAAAAAGTCTAAACAGTAACCCCAAGTATCTGTGGCTGTTTGCACTCCATATGATCTAAAATGTTATGAATGGCAATAAACTCTTATTTAGCAACTGTGTCCTAAGTTTCAGCAACTGTCATATAATTAGTTAGAAACAAAAAATGTGAAAATTTGTTATCTAAAAGCAGAATATTGACTTCAAATAAAAATACTCATGGGTAAATTTTACTTTGCGTTCGCATGGGACATAATAGTAAATTTACACGTGTGTATTTGTAAAAATAAAATTTGCATCTGGTCAGACCCAGGAGCTAATTTACCCATATGTAAATATACTCCGGTGTGTATTTGCGTTCGCATGCGCCATTTACTTACCCCGAGTAAAATTTGCACACCGGAGTATATTTACTCGTGTGTATTTTTGGCGCATGCGAATTGGACTTTAGAGACATAAGTTCTGACTTTTAATTAATATCAATACCGCATAACCCCGGTACCGATTTTTAAGACAATTGTTTTTAAATGAGATAAAATTGGAAAACAAACAACAAATCACTCCTAACGCCCCTTAAACGAAAGTGGGTTCACCCACTTGATGATGATGGGCGAATCTATGTGTCAATCAATATTTATAGAACAAAGATGCGTTTCGCAAAGTACATTTAAGGCTACTATCTTTTTTTTTATTTATTTTTTTTTTATTTTATTTTTTTTACATGTAATCACGTTTTAACAATTTTTGGTCTTAACTTTCATTACTGTTAATGAATGTCTAAACCTTCTACTATTGTACATGCTTCAGATTGCCGAAAATGTTCACACACTAATAACACAATGTGCGATATAGATTTAGATTGCTCTGTCCAACTCCACAATTTGTAAATGTTAGTGTATACTATTTCTGACCTCATTTTGTTTATTAGAATTTGTGAACACCTGTCATCGTCTCCATTCCAGAGCTGAAGAAATGGTTGTCTTGTAACGTTTCCAACGACGGTGCTTCGGGAACGTTTGGTCTCTCAGATCAACCGTACCACTTCGAATCTTACCCTGTACATTTAGGAGCGAGAGAAGACTCCGAGTCACATGAAAGTTTGGACAATATTAGTATTAAAGGCACCGGTTACGGACATTCAATGCGCTCGTCGTGTGCTCTGTAGCAGTAAGCAATGTCAGAGGTTCTCATGCATCGATAGCCCATTTTGGTTTCTTTCAATCTCTTAAAAACAGTTACGGTGCGAATAAAGATACTAACACACAGTTACCTCGTCTTGCCGCTGTGCGTGGCAAATAATACCTTCTTTGAAATGTATGATGCCGAGATGCTTATAAAACGATAATATGGAAATATAGTATGCCAAAGTGAACCTGATGATGTGTTGAAAATAACAAAACAATGATTGCATTTAAATTTTACAACATACTTGTGTTTCATTGAACGCTATGATGTTGTGTGTTAAAAATACTATCATTAGATTGTAGACTATTAAAATATAAAAATGATAGAATAAAATTCCAAAATATCCAATGCCAAATATATCTGCATGTCTCTGCAAACTCTCCAACTTTCATTACGAAATTAAATGCCTTCGCAGTACAGCATGGTCGTAAAGTACCTACCTGGTCCGACGCATAGGAATGCCGATGCTATTTCGAGGAGATCTTATAATGTTACTCCATACGCATCATATGCGGTTGTTATCAAGCCGGCATATTATCTACATGTAAGTGAAGGTGGCGCCCAGATCAGCAACGTGTGACTTCACCAGAGATGTAGATGCCATTAGTTTCATCAGGAAAACATGTCCATGAAACGTTAACCCCGTAAATCCCCACTTTTATATAGAAAGAACTGGGTTATGCAGGTATACCTATTTTTTTCAGTTTTGCTCCAAAACATAGATTGTGGGTACTCGTTAGAGGTGGTTCTAACGTGTTCCCACAATCAATGTTTTGAGCAAATATATGAAAAATAGATTTTTTTTCTAATGAAACTAGTTTTCAATTTTTACAGCTGAAAAAAATTCTGTATATTGCATGGGCAAGTTTTCGTAATGGATTGCTGTGGGTCCGGTGTGTGAGCCAGTGCAGAGTATAAACAGCATGGGCTAGACAGTCGGAAAACAAAGTTTTTCCGTTTCAAGAATCGCAACACTTCAGGATTAGCTTTTTCTTTGGAAAAAGAATTGAGTGGCCACGAAAAATGCAAGGATGGCATCGTGAAGGTTTCTGAAGATATCGATTAAATGTACAGCATCTTTTTGAATGATGTTCGCTTCGACGTAGCCAGGCCTAGAAGAGAAATTATTTATATACATGAATGTACATTTGTTTTGAATCAAAGAAGCGACATAAAAACAAACAGCTTGTCGGGGCGTTAAGTTATGATGAATAAGTGATCAAGAAAAGTGTTAAGACCTGAACACTGGCAACCGATGGCTAAAACAGAAAGGAACCAGATCCATTCATTTTGAGTCTAGAGGCGACATACTGCTGGATAAATAGAACGATGTGGGCATTGGTAACTGGTGGTCGAAGTTGGTAGATACTCAGACGAAAAGTTATTATGGAACACGCAAAGCCAAACAATCGAAATATCGAGCGCTGATATTCCGTCATCTGCTCATCGTAGAATCGCTTGGACAGTTTTCGGGTAGAGAATCGTGCGCTTTCGTAGTTGTTTAAAACAAATGCTACGGAAAGCTCAAGCGGGTTATCTAATGACACAAGACCATGTTGATTTCTCTGGACCATTCACCAAGACAGACAGGGCAATGAACATTGTTTGATGATGGTGGATCAGTTCACTAATTGAGTGAAGGGTTTCAATCAACCCCTCATAAAGCAGATGATTGTTGAACAAATTTTCTCTCGATTCCATGTTCCTCGTCAGCTGTTCTCATTTTTTTAGATCGAAGCTTTATACACAGGTCATTGACGCTCTATAACCCTATAACCATAAAACAGTTTGAATAGCCAAAATTTAGTGATTCTAGCTGACGAAGCTGATATCCTGGCTGACTTCGTCAACTAGAATGACAATTTGGGGCATTTGGTTTTTTTTTAGCTATCAGTATGCAAGATTGAGTTGTGCTTTATATAAGGAACTTGAAATGTAGGAATAACATTGACTTCTCTACACAGTTAATCAGCAATCAGACACAATCGCTCTTAATTTAACAAGGCATGGTGAATGTAGTGCGCGGCCTTCTCTATACAGTTCATCAGCAGACAGACAAAAACGCTCTTAATTAAACAAAGCATGGTGAATGCAGTGCGTGGACTTCTCTATACAGTTCATCAGCAGACAGACAAAATCGCTCTTAATTTAACAAGGCATGGTGAATGTAGTGCGTGGACTTCTCTATACAGTTCATCAGCAGACAGACAAAATCGCTCTTAATTTAACAAGGCATGGTGAATGCAGTGCGTGGACTTCTCTATACAGTTCATCAGCAGACAGACAAAATCGCTCTTAATTAAACAAGGCATGGTGAATGTAGTGCGTGGCCTTCTCTATACAGTTCATCAGCAAACATACAAAATCGCTCTTAATTTAACAAGGCATGGTGAATGCAGTGCGTGGACTTCTCTATACAGTTCATCAGCAAACAGAAAAAAACGCTCTTAATTTAACAAGGCATGGTGAATTTAGTGCGTGGCCTTCTCTATACAGTTCATCAGCAAACATACAAAATCGCTCTTAATTTAACAAGGCATGGTGAATGCAGTGCGTGGACTTCTCTATACAGTTCATCAGCAAGCATACAAAATCGCTCTTAATTTAACAAGGCATGGTGAATGCAGTGCGTGGACTTCTCTATACAGTTCATCAGCAAACAGAAAAAAACGCTCTTAATTTAACAAGGCATGGTGAATTTAGTGCGTGGCCTTCTCTATACAGTTCATCAGCAAACATACAAAATCGCTCTTAATTTAACAAGGCATGGTGAATGCAGTGCGTGGACTTCTCTATACAGTTCATCAGCAAACAGAAAAAAACGCTCTTAATTAAACAAGGCATGGTGAATGCAGTGCGTGGACTTCTCTATACAGCTCATTAGCAAACAGACAAAATCCCTTTTAATTTAACAGTTAATGATGGTGAATGCAGCGCGTTGTTTTCTAGAAACATCAACGAAAATCGTTTATAAAAGTTTATAAATGCCATATGATCATTTAAGTCATTTGTTTAGCTTAGAGAAATGATAGCATATTTGCTTATGTTTTATTCATGTTATTTGTTTACATCTAGCCATGCGAGTACGAATTATAGCGACAAGTATGATTCAACTTGGTGTGAAAAGGATTGAAGTTGCGTCAACGGAAAAACTGTATAATGGGTATACCATCAAATATTCTATCTATTATAAACCCAGAGTAGACATGCAGACTTTTCTTAAAATTTAATCGGAACATTTACTGTCCCTATCTTCAGACAGTGAACTAATCATTGAACAAATTAAACCAATTAACAAGCTGAATGATTATTTTATATATGAGCCGCGACGCGAGAAAACCGGTCTTCGGGGTTTCCGATCAGGTCCGACACAAACCGGCCTGTACAAGCTCAGAAAAGAGCTAGAAGCTTGAAATTTTGGATTTAGAAAGAAGAGGAATTGTACTATCCGAGTAGCGAAAACAAAGGCGCTGATCAGCTTCGCGGTTACCGCGAAGCTGATCTGCGCCTTTGTTTTCGCCTAGGCAAAAATCCGGTTTTCTCATGACGCGGCTCATATGTGACACAAAGTGCATCTATACTCATGTACTATCCTTATGAACTTTTGTATGGGTTTTTACACTTAGTCATTCATTTTTGACCTTAACATTTCAATGATATGATAAAGTGATGGGATTGTCTGTGTAAATTATGAATGGAAATAAGTTTGTTTCGGTTTGATTTCGAAGAAAACGGTAAGTAAAATTTCTTGTAAAACGATAATGTTAGAATACTTATTTATAAATGTATTATTTATCGGCAGTTGTACGCGCATTTTACATAAACATACCCGGATTACACAAAGATAGCAACATTGTTTCAGATTGCATGTAGTCTCCTAGTTAAACATATTCAGTTCTATTTGTATTCGATCTACGCCCCTGTACCATTCAATAGCTTATTTATTTGCTCATCTGAGCCGCAAGGCTATTCATGTGAGCGTGTAATGAAATGACATCCTATTCACGGCTAACAAACCTTTAAATGCGTAACCGCGGTTAAGAAAAGAAATCCGATTCATGTCCTTCCGGTTTCGCATCAGATGACCAACAAAAGGTAAACAAACTTTTGCAGCTCGTGTTTCCGAGTAAAATATTTCGATTCGAAGACAAATATTATAATTCTCTAAATGCTATTTTATTAGTTAGACATTGCTATATTTGGACCCCAAAGGATTTCCAGAAATGTTTCTTTATAATAATGATTTTTATTCCCTACCCCAAAACACATGTTGGGATTGCATTGTACACGACGAAAATGTGGGTCAGTCGCAGGGATATTTTTAGATTTCCGCTCATTACGCCCATATTAACGGAAAGCAATACCGCGCGCAGATGTTTTTAACATTGTGTGAGGTCTGGTGACAGTTTCGTTGCCTATGGCCAATGCATTCTATGCATATGTGGTTAAAAGCTGTGTCAACATTTCGGTTACGAATTTAATCATTAGAATGATAGCAATATAGTCATTATAGAACACATGTATTAAAGTTTTTGTTTTTGTTAATTGTTTTATGCTGAAGATTATTGTCACATTCTCTCGTCCTTTCTTAATAGTTGCTTACTCAAATTGGGTTGTTTGTGATATTTGCAGTAAAAATGTTTGATACAAAATAATACAAACTGTCTATGAAATACATGTAATACAATAGTTCACATGCATGATATTCCTGTTCATGAAGACGATTTTACAGCATTCTGTATACTTTAATTTGTTTTTTTCTTTGTTTTGTGTCTTTCAAAAGGCTTTACAGGGAAATAAATACCATAACTTGAACAGGTTGAGGTTTTCAAACGTATCTTGAAATATATCCTTCATATTCTAATGATTAAATGCGTACCCATCTTTTCCTTCCCTTCAAATCGATAATGACGGGCACTAACACAACGAAAATACTGGCACAGACATCAGATGCAATTTAGTTAATACATATCTGTAAATTTGTCGTGGAACAATCACTAAAATTTGATATTTACCAGCAAATTATCCAATTTTTAGTTGTATTTCGCCGACTTTGGCCTTGTTGAAACCCCAGGTTTGAAGAAGGGAATAAATAACTCAAAGACCATCAAATTATTTTGCGAGCTACTTTGGTGCTGAGTTACAATAATAAATAAGTGACAAAATAGCATTCATAGATTATCGATATATATCTGTACTAAAATATAATCATCAATCGATCCTAGTAGTGTATGTTTTGTTTACCTTTTCTTGGTCTTCATATGCGGAACCGGAAGGGCGTGAATCGGATTTTCTTTCTTAACCGGCGGTTACGCATTTAAAGGTTTGTTAGCCGTGCTATTGTTTCTTCAAAAAAATTCTGGCCGCCTATCCCCTAAAATCAAATGGTTCCTCCCTACTTGGTACGGTGATCTCTGAACAGAGAACTGGCTCGGGTTTTCCCGACCGCCAGACCACTAGACGGTCCTTAAGCTTGGCCGCAGCGTTTCCCAAAATAATCAAAATGCAAAATCAAAGTTTTTGTATACCATGATCTCTGATCTTAATTGTGTCGATTAGAGTCACCCTGGCATCTATTACCCGCAACCTCCACACACACATACCACACGCGTCCACCGATATATCGACACACTGGGTTTAATCTAGCCGGGTCCTTACTTCCTGTGTATTATCTTCCGTTTTCTACGTACAACTTTCATTGATTGGATACAACTGTCGTACAACAGGAAAACCATGCGCGCGTTTAAAACAACGACTAATACTTTAACATGTTGCGTATTTGCCCAGTCCGATCGGACTCTTCGTCGTAGACACGAAACAAAACTTTCATCCTACTAGTAGCTGTTCAGTAAGCGCAGATATCTCAATAACTATATATTCTCGCTGAGAAGACATAAGGTCGATTTGCTTATTGAAAAGGGATATTAATGGACAAACAATTGCAACCGGAAAGAAAATGTTAACGAAAGATTTTTAATAAGCAGTTGCATAGCGAAATGTACAAAACGAAAATTGCACCAACCGAAGACTCCTTCACGCTAGCCTGAACATCTACCATGTCTCCCATGTTTTAGACATTCCATAAACCTAAGAATGTACTGTGACAAATCTAGCCATCTTCTTATGATTTTTGTCAGCAGATGTCGGATAACATGCTACATTTTCATTCATATCATGGCTTATTTGAGCCGCGACGCGAGAAAACCGGTCTTCGGGGTTTCCGACCAGGTCCGACACAAACCGGCATGTACAAGCTCAGAAAAGAGTTAGAAGCTTGAAATTTCGGATTTAAGTAGAAGAGGAATTGTACTATCCGAGTAGCGAAAACAAAGGCGCTGATCAGCTTCGCGGTTACCGCGAAGCTGATCTGCGCCTTTATTTTCGCCTAGGCAAAAATCCGGTTTTCTCACGATGCGGCTCATTTATCAATTTATGGTGTAAGATTTGTCACTGATTTGAGGAAAATTATTTTTGATTAGTGTGCAGTCATTGGCTTTTACAGGACAATTGTTTCCAGATTGGATTCACTACATTTCCATGTCTTCTTTCATAACGGTACGTTTGTTTAACGCTTTATTATTTTGTTGTTTAATGATGTATGATTTTTGTGGCTAGAAACGGATTTTAGTGATATTTTCTTAAAACTTCTAACCTATTCCCAAGACATTTCATAGTATTCACTATAGTCCAATTCGCATGCGCAAAAAATACACGCATGTAAATATACTCCGGTGTGTATTTATACTCCAGTGTGCAAATCAACCTGAGAGTAAATTTAAATTGCGTTCGCATGGGTTTTATCGCCAGGAGTATTTTTGTAGGTAAATTTATCATTTCTGGATTAAAACCTGTTCATTTAAGTTTTCTGTATTTGCAAAACAAGAAGAGGCTGCTTCAAGGTGTTCATGTAGACTTTGGCAGCAGAGGGGAATCATGTAATGGTCAGGCTTAACCTTAGCAATTATACAGTTCCCTTTTTTCATCCTTTCACAAGGAATTCCTTTTAAAATGCCCCAAGAATCCTAACCAAGAATGATGAAGAAATAGTGTGGCGGTTTGCACTCCATATGATCTAAAATGTTATGAATGGCAATAAACTCTTATTTAGCAACAATGTCCACAGTTTCAGCAACTGTCATATAATCAGTTAGGAACAAAAAATGAGAAAATTCGTTATCTAAAAGCAGAATATTGACTTGAAATAAAAATACTCATGGGTAAATTTTACATTGCGTTCACATGGGACATAATAGTAAATTTACATGTGTGTATTTGTAAAAATAAAATTTGCATCTGGTCAGACCCAGGAGTAAATTTACCCATATGTAAATATACTCCGGTGTGTATTTGCGTTCGCATGCGCGAGTAAAATTTGCACACCGGAGTATATTTACACGTGTGTATTTTTGGTGCATGCGAATTGGACTTAAGCCATGCAATGAGAAATGTTAATGGTGGAGAAGATTTCGTGATATTGACGTACCTCCCTTGTTTATAATATACGTAAATTTATACTTATTTCTTAGCCAATCTCAATTTATACAAAAGTCATTCAGTTGTTATTTTAGATTTTGATCAATTTATTTCGATTTACCTTCTGCTTATGTTCTTGATCTATATATTCATCTTTTATCCCTTTATACATTTTGTTGTTCATAATGCAATAATTCGTATGTCATTATGTTTCAGCAAATGCAAGCATAAACACATGATGGCATCGAATAATCTGAAAAGAACCCGAAATTGTCAACAAGTATCTAAGACCAAACGGCAAAAATCTAAACCTGGCTTTGATGATATCGATGGGCGCACTGACGTCAGTTTTACCCCAGAGGACAATGAAAGAAATTTGTGTGACAGACAAAGAGATACGGAGATACGCAAAACCTTATTCCCCGAAAGCACACCCGTTTTGTCGACAAACGGGCGTAACGGTGACGATTTTATGAACCGTAGGACAAACGAAGGGTTGGACTCAGAGAAAGTTGAATCTATGGATACTGACACGGAAAGGGCTGCTATCGACAGTGTAGATTTCTGTTCAAACACCGCTATCCAAAATACGCACGTGAGTCAATGCGGTAGCGTCAATTATTTGCGAAATAAATTTTCTGCTGGTGCTAATATAGGGCATTTCAAAATGAGATCTAAGAACGCGTGTCAAACAAATGGCTCAAAATATGTTTGCAGGAAGTATACTGCTGGTGCTGATATAGGACATTTTCAAATAGACGATCCAAATGTCAAAAACGGACAAAGTGTCTCGCAAACGCCTTACAACCCACTGACTGTCTCTCAAACACCCAGAAACGATATCGCCTGTAGCATTGGAATATTAAGTAACAGTCACGGCGCAGATGCAAATAATTTTCATTACAGACGGGCCGGTATTAAGCCGAAAGGAACCAACGTTATGCAAAGATGTGTAAGACGCCCGTGTACTAGAAGGGGGAGAAAGCAGAAATCAGACCTGGAAACAGATGATCTGGACATGGACATTATATATGCAACTGGTGTAAAAATAGAGGAATCAGATACTGCCCCTTGTAAAGTACCTGCCGAATTTCCCAGAGTAAAACTCCAACCGTCGTCTGGTGCCTTCACATGTTTTATGAGACGTATTTCGGTGAGTAATTTGGTTTATCAAATTTATAATCGAATAACATTTAAAAAGTGTATGCCTGGTTATAAGAATGACGCACATAGATAGCAAAGAGCAAAGCTTTCATTCAAAGTAAGCAAGTAATGTTTAGCATCATAATAAACTGTAATCAGTTATCTCAATGTTTTTCCTTGCCATTTTCCTTACCATTCGGGATTAATAATTCGCCTTTAGCATACCGGAGATTTCTGAACTTGAGAAAGCCTAATAGATTTTAATAATTTAGATATGAAATTGCTTTATTATCTTGTATATAGTAATATCTTGTTTATGATATTACTTATTTATACACTCATGATATTCGAATTACTTCTAATAATTGTGTTCATGAGCCAGGCTAGGATATAATGACTGTAAACAACGGGCCCTTCCTTTAGGAATAGTTAAACTTCATTTAAGACTCATTTATCTATTTCTATTTATTTTACACATACCAACTGATTTATCTAAAATTCAAAATGCGATCAATACACACAACAAGGGATCATTGATCTATTAGAATCAATCATACCGTTTTAAAATAGCAGACTCCAAGAGCATGTTGAATATAATGAACATTGGAATTATTTTTTTGAAACAAAACTTAAACAGAACACATTACACCATACATACTTACTGTTTGAGGATAAAAGAGGAAGAGATTCGTTTTCGTGCGGGTCATAACTTGAATTAAAAAGATATGTTATAATGTAGGTCATTGGTTTTCGGAAAACGTTTGATAACATGTTAAGGTCGATTGTCCATTATGATTAAAGTGTTTATTTGAGCACAAGCAAGGACACGATTTTCAGAGATTTAAGACATGCAAAGCATGTAATCCTCTAAATGAAAATGGAATTTAGTGGACGAAAGCGGCGTATTGTTTGTATAGCTGATACAATTGATAAGGATAACTCATTTAAGACAGCGCGTAGAGATAATGCAGGAATAACCCTAAATAATGACACTGAACAAAATGGCCGCGATATTGTTTATAAAATCTCAGTAACGAAAGATAGTGCAGGGGTTACAGTTGATAGTGACAAAGTCATTAATGAAAACTCGGTTAAGGAAAATACTTATGCAGGAATAACCTTTAATTCCGACATTGTGAATAAATACCCAGTAAAGAGCGATAATGTGGGGATTACAGTAAATACTGTCACAGAACAAACTGGTCGTGAAGTTTTGAATGAAAACGCAATAGGGAAAAAGTCCAACACGTTTAAAAGGGGCGACTCTGGATATTCGTCTACCTCTGATTTTGAGGATGAAGACGATGTAATATGTTCTTGTGACGTTAACGTCACGTATCAAAGTGGACTGCCGTTGTCAGTGCAGGGACATAGTGATTGGAGAAATGTGGAAACAACAGGGCTAGAGCAAAAGCGGTCGCGGTTGAGGTCTTTACAGAAGATATGGAATGTGCGTCATTTTTGTTCAACCCTTAAAATTAGATTTGTTTATTTAATTGTTTGTTCTGTGGGATAACGTCCTTGTCAACAATTTTTCAGTTATAATTTTCAGAGTTTTTCAGGGGTAAATGTGTTTTGCTCAAGGACACATTACCTTGACCCCAGTGAGGATCGACCTCTCGATTCAGAGTCTGTGTGTCTACCACTAGATCACCGCGTTCCCTAAAATTAGATTTAGATACAGCATGAGATGTAAAATAATGACTTAAAGAAGTGGTTTGATGTACTCGTAGGAGCCCTTTCGTTGTTTAATGTGTGATTTCATCGTTATTTAGATTGTCTTTTGACTTTTGTTTAAGATATACTTGTACAGTATAGCCCCACTTTAACAAGACTGGAGTCTAACCTTCATTATAACACGACAATGTCTTGGCTCCAAAACAGTTTTTTTTTTCTGTCTATAATTAAGACGGTTTCACCTATAAAATGTTTGTATAAATCCGAAGAAAGGTTATGCATAGCGATTGAAGTATTAAAAATGCTACTTGTAACCATCGACTGACCACATTTGTAAATGTAAATCGCTTTCAAATTGTTGCATACGATCAAAATCGTTCCATTTTCAGCCCAACACCGTTATATCACCGTTGTACATCCAGCATACCGGGGCTACAGATGACCCCGAACTTGGGGACAGATTTGGTGCTAGTATTGAGACGACTAAGAAACCCGACCATGGATATTATCGACACGTCATTAGAGAGATTAACGTGAATGGCGTGGCTGATCATATGGAAATACAGTAAGGCATTTTTCAGCCACCATCAACTGGAATGTCTCCGAAAGTCCGAATAAAATGACTTGAATGCCTGGCGTCCCTTGTATGGGCATAGGCAAACAGCATAGCCCCAGATGTGACGCCGCAGAACGCGGCGTCCCATCTTGGGCTATTCTGTTTGCTTAAAACATTTTTCATCGAAAAACACCCCTTTAAATGAAAGTGGACTCATCCAATTGATAATGGTGGGAAATTCCATTCGTCAAATATGGGTTAAGAGGTCACTTACAGCGGAGGGAGAATGAGTATGGCCAATATAACATATAGGTTCTTTCCAATGTTGTTAAAATCTCAAACAATCTATACTAATTCATTGATGGAATGTTAACTTCTTGGCAAATCAACTCGCCAACATAGAAATAATTTTCCTATATATTTTCATGTGGTGATTGGTTTACAAAGTAATGAATGGGCGCACAGTGAGAAGCGTTAGGTTTGAATACAGTGATTTAGGATCATTGTAATCTGACAAGAGCAATTTGCAAATGAGTTGAACTGTAGAAAAGTAGGAAGAATAAGTTTAGCCAAACTGTCTAAGAAGTACAGTCACTTGGCCATACTTAACCTTCCTCCGCTGTAGTTTAAATTTCCATTCTTTATCATATATGTAGTTCTTTCACCGTATGTCTTTTCCGAGGTCTCTGTATGAGCCGCCTCGTGGGAAAACCAACAATGTGGTTTCCGACCAGGTCCGACACAAACCGACCTGTACAGTCACAGAAAAGAGCTAGAAGCTTGAAATTTCGGATTTAAGTAGAAGAGGAAGTGTACTATCCGAGTAGTGAAAACAAAGGCGCTGATCAGCTTCGCGGTTACCGCGAAGCTGATCTGCGCCTTTGTTTTCGCATATGCAGATTGTTGGTTTTCCCATGTGGCGGCTCGTATGCTATAATGCATAGTAAAATCTTGTTACTTCTTATTGACTGTATGCTGAAATAATGTACCGGTCAACAGTTTTAAGTCATGTCGGGACGGAGCCACCGCTTCCTGGGTATCAACTACGAGGGTCATTCAATAAGTAATGCAATATTGGCCATATTTCTTTGTTTGAACACGTTATTAAAGTTTAAGCTTTCTTGAAACATAAATTCAATTCGCCTTCTGCGAGACAGTTCGACACTTAGTCACATGCTGGACTTCCTGTTGCCTAGCAACAATAGAACACTGGGAAAAGGCACTTGGCCACGACTCTTAAAACCGTTGCCATGGTGACATTTTACACCGAACTTTAAATAGTTGCATTAAGTGTTCAAGATAATATCATTTGATTGATGCATTTTAAATGACACCTAATCAAAGTTGAAAAAATGACTAAAATTTCTAGATCGAAGGATGAAAAATGGGGATAGGGATACAATTTCTAATATAATTTCATATCTAGTTTGTTTAATCAAACATTTATATGCCTATTTGTTTCTGCCATTGACGCTTTGTAAACTACTTGCTATAAAATGCAATTCTCAGATAACATAGTTCGTTGCCTAGCAACCAAAATCTATGGAAAATGCATAAACCGAAATCGCATAGGTTCTGGCGTTGCTAAGCAACAATTGACGCTGTATGAACATTGCAGTTGCCTAGAAAGTTCTGGCTAAGGTGACATTACACAAACATGTCAATAGATAGCCATCTAAAACACCAACAAAGGAATATCAAAGCTTTATGTTCACTTATTTGATTTTTGAAAAGTGGTTTTCGTGGCCATGACACCTTAGCTACCATTATATGGTTGCTTAGCAACATAAAGTGTATGGTCCGATGCAGTTGATGTTTATTTTCCTGAATGCAGATTGGATCAAACTTTCAGAAATCATAAACATTACCTCTGTCAGATAAAAATACACAAAACTGCGCTACATATTGCATTACTTTTTGAATGACCTACGTGTGAATGTGTCTGTCTCAATGTCTCGAAGCACGGTGACCTCTGTAGGGATTAACCCATGACATCTCAATTCGGAGCCCGACTCTTTGTTACTAGACCACCACTCTCCGAATTATTATGCAAGTTGTATAATGTGTTGTCACTATTGTAGGGGCGGAGATGAGCTTATTCTGATCAACGGAACTTTTGCACCAGATCTGGACCATCAAGCAGTACTTCATCTGTTTAGCAGTGTCCCAGTGGACCAACACACAAGACTCACACTTGTAAGTTGTCATAGGACGCATTCTTGGCGTGCGCTTGGTGCACTAAACATTGGTAAAAAAAACAATGGTACACAAGTACCGTTCAATGTTTTACCAATGTAAATGTCATTAATACCAATGGTACCAACATGGCAGCAAAATAATGCAGACAAAATACAGCATGTGGGTAAACCTACCAACGCGAGAAAAGTCGCGTGATTCAATATGGCGAACCTGAAAATGTTTCATGAATTTCTCAGATACGTACTATTTTTGTCATAGATGAAATATAAATCTGATAAATAATCAATGGTACCACTAGCAAGGTTTTCTGGTTACTATTGGTAAAAATGTTACCAAGGTACCATCGGTAAATTTGCAAATCGTACCATAGGAAGGACCCTGAACTCACACATAGTCTGGTGACTGTCATGTTGTTCTAACCATTAGTTTTATAGCTGGTCTCATATGATATTAACCGATAAAAAGAGGAAAATGTTTTATATTAAATATGTCAAAGAGAACCGCGTAAAATTCACAACTTGGCGATTGAAAAACAGGTATACGTGGAGGTTAGAGGCAAAGGCAGACCGGCGGGAGATGCGAGCAAAGTTATGGTTATAGCTTACTTTATAATAAAGCAGTTGGTATCTTGTGCACAGTCACGAGTTCTTCAGCGAATCTAAATTGTGTTACACACCTTAACGGTAAATGTTTTTTTTTTTTTTTTTTTTTTTTTTTTTTTTTTTTTTTTTTTTTTATTCATTTATTTATTTGCGTAATAAATACCCACATAAACCACCACATGGATTTCAATAAAAAAAACCGCAACGTGCAAAAAAGGTACATGAAGATAAAATCACGAGATAAAATGCTGATTACACAATTAAGTAAACACTTGACGCAAGTGCAGCGGAAATAAGTGATTACCCTTGATAACCATTCAATTGTTTAAATAAACTTCCGTGTTTAAACTTTACAACAATCATGACACTCCTAAGCTAGTATCCGTGTATTTTATAACGGCAGTCAGTGCGCAGTGCAAATAGGCATCACGTACGCAAAATTAAAATATTTTCATAACGAAATCGACACAAACAAAAGACGTAGCATTAACTTGACTTCGGTCTGTCTCAATGCGACTGAACACGCTACCTAACGAGCTAAAGCGCCCGGTTTCACATTTTTAAAACATGCCCATGCAATATACAGAGATTTTCAAAGTCGTAAACAATGAAAATTTTCATTGGAAAGTTTTGCTATTTTTCTTATTTTTGCTCAAAACATAGATTGTGGGTACACGTTAGAACCGCCTCGCTGAGGCGGTTCTAACGAGTACCCACAATCTATGTTTTGGAGCAAAAATAAGAAAAATAAGTATACCCCTGCATACCCCAGTTTTGCTATATAAAAATGGGGTTTGAGGGGGTACACATTTCACGGACATGTTTTCCTGATTATGAGTGCAGAAAAAGGCTAATATTTTTTGTTGATGAACAAATAAGTTAGAGTATAAAACATAAATAAGATAAAGCGAGTCTGTTTCTACTTATCTTTTCTACGAGGTCTTTCATTAGATTTAATGTTATGAAAACTTAAAAAGAAAAACAGAGCCATACTACAAGTAACATGGTAGTAAACTTCAAAGCAAAAACAGAGTCATATACAACACATTTGATAAAAAAAAAAAAAAAAAAAAAAAAAAAAAACTGACTTTTCTTTTAAGGTGCTGCGGCGACCGGCCGACAAGAAATGGGTGACGACAAGTGCAATACTGGTTCCCGAACTAGGTATTGAATCTCGTATCCTACATACGAGCCACGTCATGAGAAAACCAGCAATGTGGTTTCCGAATAGGTCCGGCACAAACCGAGCAGCACAAGCACAGAAGCTGTCTAGAGGCTGGAAATTTTGTATTTAGATCTGCGCCTTTGTTTACGCATATGCAAAATGCCTGTTTTCTCATGATGCGGCTCAATGATCATTCTTCGTGTTGCCATGCAATTTAATTGTACTGTCGTTGTTTTGCAAGATTTTCGAAGCTTCTTTACCCGTATATACATGTATGTGAGGGCATACATGCCCAGCGCGGCTAGCTTTATATTCCTACTGTCCGTGAGACATTAACCCATATTTGACGAATAAATTTTCCCATCAAAATTATTTGGAAGAGTCTACTTTCATTATTAGGGGCATCAGGAGTGATTTCGAATTTGTATTCCTGTTTTAGATAAATTTTCTTTAAGCAAACAGAAGAGCCCCAGATGGAACGCCGCGTTCTGCGGCGTCACATCTGGGGCTATTCTGTTTGCCTATGTCCCATTAAAAGGCCACCAGGCTTATATGAGTTAATGTAGACACTTAATTAACGAAACCTCGATGTCAAAAACATAATGAGTATATGGAGCCGATGCCCAGTTGTACCTTATAAGGAACATTTGCATAAACAAAGCATTGAGTAAACCCGGAATTAAAATATAAACTGCCCAAGTGAGGCAAACCAAGGGCTTTACTTGAAATTCGGACGTGTATTTTAGAAAAACCGCCAGAGGTACGGGATCTTCGTATAAAGAATGATAAAGGCAATACGACGATTGAACAACACTGGTACACAATACAGATAAACGGTACACAACTGTTCCTTATCATGACAGGGGGAGAAATCCGTGTACAAGTCGCTACTGGAGATCCCAAGGATTATAGTAAGTTTGTTCATGCCGTTAGAATAATCTCGATCGACTAAGTATATGAAGATAGATAAAACTTTTAACCTTGACCCAGTATAAGATGTCATGACATCTAAATTGAGCTTCAAAATATGATAACCTAAACACAACTAAAAAGCTTATTATCAAATGCAAATGAAAACTATTTAGCAAAACGCCTGGTAGAAGCTTCTGAGATCGATAGGTCATTTGAATTTACGAGTACATTAAAGGTAGTCTTTGAGCTTGCCTTAACTGTTACTGTAAATAGAAAAACATTTGGCATTGATTTTTTAGAAAAGAATAGTTTATGCAAGGGAATTTTATACCAGAAACTCCTTGGTTTATGCAAATACACTTGATCATTACCCAGCGGGCACATGCCGTCATAATGACGTCATATCGACGTCGATGCGACGTCATGACGTCGCGTCGACGTCGATCTGACGTCATTATGACGTCATGTGCCTGCTGGGTATCATCATCCCGATCACCATTTCAACCACCATCGTCAATTAACAACAATAATATCAAATATTCACAACACATTTCATGATTATTAACCTATTTCACGGGGACTCAACTGTTAATCGTGATTATTGATGCGACGTGGAATGTTAATGCATGCTATTATGAAGTTTCGTATGCGTCGGCGAGTTCATTACGAATGCGACGCTCCACATCCTCTGTCCTTGGACGGTAAGTACCACATGTTTTGCTCTCGTGAAAATAAACAAAGCCGAATGTACAAAATCGGCGTCCACTATGATCTGCAAAAATCTTCTATGTTCCCACTTGAAGTCAATTGGAATACTTACGGCACTTGTGTTTTTCAGCTAATGGTTTATAAAGTTGACAGGTACAGTCAATGGACATAATTGTTCGTCACTTTCGAAAACTCCATAGACTTCAATGTATTTTCACATTTACTATAAAAACTATCCTGCCTCTTCTGGTCGACATATTTTTTATGATTTTGATGTCATTGGAAAGTTAAATAAATAAAGCAATAAACAAAGGTCATTTGGTGAAGTTTCGACTTTTCACTTTTGAAATACAAAAGTTTAAAGTTTAGTAAAATTTTGAAAAAGACACTTTCCCATCGACGTCAATGGTGACGTTGCCCAAAAATTGCCAAAAAAAATCTCGCGACTTTTTAAAAAATTGTAGCTTGAAAACGCATGCATGGACTTAATGAAAAGACCTTTGTTTATTGCGTTATTCATTTACCTTTCAAATGACACCAAAAACAATAAAATATGTTGACCAGGAGAAGCAGGATAATTTTTCTTGCAAACATGAAAATACATTGAAGTCTATGGAGTTTTCCGAATGTGACGAACAATTATGTCTATTGACTGTAGACACAAGATTGCCACGAATACACATTACATTCTTAAAGTCCTTTTGTTTTTCTAATTCTTGACCGTAAACTAAGAAGTATAACACAGTCTTGTGGTGTCTTTATTGAAACATGTATCAAAATGGCTTTGTAAATGCACACTTATTTACTGAGCGTGAAAAATAGTAAGATAAGCATCTTTCGTATGCATCGTAGATTTTGTTAAAATTTAATATGCGACACAGAAATGCATCGTGGAAGATTGAGACCGATGAAGCAGTAAAATAAGATAGCAAATGTTACGATATGGAGACAGTGATGCATTTTCTTCAATTAATATTTTCTAGATACATGTTAAAGGGGTCAACCATGTTTTTATACTGTATTAACATTTGCAGAGGATGGAGAAAGTTGTTTTAGCCTGAGGCCGAGGGCTCAAAGGGCTCTCGAAAGACTCTTCTAGTTGCAATAAAATAACCATAGTTGATCGCTGTTCTTGTACAACACACCACTCCCATGGAAAATACAACCGCACCTAAAACTAGCACAAATCCCTTTAATTCTTTTTTCTCTCTCTCCCCCCCCCCCACCCCGCTTATCAAAATGCATGGAGCCACCGATATTAAATGATCAAATAATACTTGGTTTAGCCTTAGTGGTCATTTAATGTTAGAAAACATATTACCTATGTCACTGATATGCCCGAAAATGATTTGCTGTTTCGAGGCAAGAAGTCACTCGAATGTTGACAAAGCTATATCAGAAAACCACTCTGTGACCTCATTCAAAATAAAAGTGGCACATGCTTTGAAGCTCGCTCAACGAAGTACATGTAGTACAAGGAAAAAATACGCCATGCAATATTGCGCTTGATAAAGGCGCAAGTTATGCTTCTGCATTGACGTAAATAACTTTTGTAAGAGCACAACAAAATGCTAATTCTTCCATGACTCATTCTAGTAGTACGTATCTTCATCTTCGATGCATACAAAAGATACTTATCTTACTGTTTTTCACGCTCAGTAGATAAATGTGCATTTACAACGCCATTTTGATACATATTTCAATAAAGACACCGATAGGACTGTGTTATACTTCTTAGTTTACGACCAAGAATTAGAAAAACAAAAGGACTTTAAGAATGTAATGTGTATTCGTGGCAATCTTGTATCTACCTGTCAACTTTATAAACCATTAGCTCAAAAACACAAGTGCCGTAAGTATTCCAGTTGACTTCAAGTGGGAATATAGAAGAAATTTGAAGATCATAGTGGACGCCGATTTTGTAAACTGGGCTTTGTTTATTTTCACGCGAGCAAAACATGTGGTACTTACCGTCCAAGGACAGAGGATGTGGAACGTCGCATTCGTAACGAACTCGCCGACGCATACGAAACTTCATAACATTTTGGCATGCATTAACAGTCCACGTCGCATCAATAATCACGATTAACAGTTGGGTCCCCGTGTATTTTATGAAGATCAATATTTCCTTTGAACAATTTATGGGAAGATCAAATACACAGGGACCCAAATGCTTGCTAATCGTGATTATTGATGCGACGTGGAATGTTAATGCATGCTATTATGAAGTTTCGTATGCGTCGGCGATATCGTTACGAATCCTCTGACCTTGGACGGTAAGTATCACATGCTTTGCTCTCGTGAAAATAAACAAAGCCGAGTTTACAAAATCGGCGTCCACTATGATCTGCAAAATTCTCCTATGTTCCCACTTGAAGTCAATTGGAATAGTTACGGCACTTGTGTTTTTCAGCTAATGGTTTATAAAGTTGACCGTTAGATACACAGGTGACACGGAAACTCATTACATTCTTTAAATCCTTTAGTTTTTCTTTGTCTTGGTCGTGGACTTAAGACGTATAACACAATCCTGTGGGTACATTTATTGAAATATGTGTCCAAACGGCTTCGTAAATGCACATTATTCTACTGAGCGTAAAAAAAAGTGGAATTTAATATGCGACACAGAAATACATCGAGGTAGAATGAGACCGATGAATCAGTAAAATAAATTAGCAAATGTTACGGAGACAGGATGCATTTTCTTCAATTAATGTTTTCTAGATGCATGTTAAAGGGGTCAACCATGGTTTTTATACTGTATAAACATTTGAGCCGCCTCATGGGAAAACCAACAATCTGCATAGGCGAAAACAAAGACGCAGATCAGCTTCGCGGTAACCGCGAAGCTGATCAGCGCCTTTGTAACCGCGAAGCTGATCTGCGCCTTTGTTTTCGCTACTCGGATGGTACAGTTCCTCTTCTACTTAAATCCGAAATTTCAAGCTTCTAGCCTGCTTCTGTGCTTGTACAGCTCGGTTTGTGTCAGACCTGTTCGGAAACCACATTGTTGGTTTTCCCATGAGGCGGCTCATTTTCTTCGTCTTCTCATTCATCTTTCTTTTCGCCGAGGCGGTTCTAATGAGTACCCACAATCTATGTTTTGGAGCAAAAATAAGAAAAATAGGTATACCCCTGCATACCCCAGTTTTGCTATATAAGTGGGGTTCAAGGGGGTATACATTACACGGACATGTTTTCGTGATGTCATTCATCTTTCTTTTTCCAAATAATAATATCAGTGGTCAGGCTATAGTACTACCAGGGGTTTAGGGGGCGGCAAAGGAGAAGGGCCTTTTATTTTCCGGGAGAGGGGAAGCATTAAAATATTTCAAGGGCACTGGGGAGTAAGCAAAATTGTTTTTGGGTTTTATGGAGAAGGGAGTTGGGGAATTATGGAGAAGGGAGTTGGGGAAAACATTTTCCGGAGCTGAAGCCATTTGTTTTTCAGGGAGGAGGGAGTTTTGTAGTGGTTCCAGCTTGCGTCAAAGCCATCGCCTCCCGTAAAGCTTAAATAATGGTTTTGTGGTTGTGTCACTCGAATGTTGACAAAGCTGAATCAGAAACCCCACTCTATGACATAATTCAAAATAAATGTGACATATGCTTTGGTGAGGTATTGTCAATTTGGCGTGTCACCAGTAAACCATTCAGATTCAGAAGCTCGCTCAGCGAAGTACATGTAGTCCAAGGAAAAATACGCCATGTAATATACGCTTGATAAAGGTACTCGTTATGCGTCTGCATTGACTAAATGACTTTTGAAAGAGCACAATTAACAAACTGCTAATTCTTCCATGACTCATTCTAGTAGCTTCGTCTTCGATGCATACAAAAGATGCTTATCTTATAGTTTTTTTCACGCTCAATAGATAAATGTGCATTTACAAAGCCGTTTGGATACATATTTTAATAAAGACCCCACAGGACTGTGTTATACTTCTTTGTTTTCGACCAAGACAAAGAAAAACAAAAGGATTTTAAGAATGTAACGAGTTTCCGTGTCACTTTTGTATCTAACGGTCAACTTTATAAAACCATTACCTGAAAAACACAAGTGCCGTAAGTATTCCAACTGACTTCAATTGGGAATTTAGAAGCATTTCGCAGATCATAGTGGACGCCGATTTTGTAAACTCGGCTTTGTTTATTTTCACGAGAGCAAAGCATGTGATACTTATCGTCCAATGGCAGAGGATGTGGAACGTCGCATTCGTAACGATCTCGCCGACGCATACGAAACTTCATAATAGCATGCATTAACATTCCACGTCGCATCAATAATCACGATTAACTGTTGGGTCCCAGTGAAATACTGCATTAACATGTCAATCAACTTAGTCTGGTTGATGTGATAAGCCACTTCCTATTAGGACCTCTTTTCTGTTCTGATCAGCTGGGTTGTTTTACTTGTCATAACTTGGCACTTTTCCTTGGCAGGTTAAGACACCCTAGAAGTGATTAGTCAGTTATGAGCTTAGTAGCTTATCTGATTCTCACATCCCTACTGGACAGAGCCCTACATATCTTTAAGTTTACTTAACACAGTTGAAATAGACTATAAAAATAACAATGATGAATCACAATCCATATCTTTACAGATATCTGCGTCATGAGTAAATTAGCACTGGATCCATCGAGCGGTGATACGTCCTATCAAGCCTGCCTGTTCGGGCCACATCATGAAGACAAATTTATGAATCATTATATTCATGTGAACAATTCTGGAGAAATAGGCTTAGATGTAAGTAAATTTTAACCAATAATCTAATTTGTAGGACATAGGCAGTCAGTATAGTCCCAGATAGGCATCACAAAACCTGGCATTCTGTCCGATGCGATAATATTTCCTTTAGAGGAATTTCATCAAGTATTCTAACACACCTCGCCTATATAGCCACTGGTAAAAAACGTGTTATATTGTGCAACAATTTCACTGGGCGAATAAGCGTGACGTTACTTTGCGGCATTTGTGACGTCAGCTATCCCACAAAGCAGCGTTAGACGGTGAAACGTCGTTTCAGCGCACAACAAACGTAATAAGTGCAGAATTACAGTCAAATATTTGGCGGGATATCTGCAATGCAATGGCGGAAAGCTGAACGATATCGACGGTTTCAGCAACATTTATTCCGTTTAGTGTGTGTTAGAATCGAAATAGATCAGCTCAAGTGCGTGAATTGTTGAGTAATAATTCACTGTTTGTCGGTCAGTTGTAAGAAGATAAATCACTCGCGCTACGCGCTCGTGATTTGATCTTCTTTACAACTGACCTCCAAACAGTGAATTATTACTCAACAATTCACTGCTAGAGCTGATCTATTTCTTAAATGAAATAAAAAGAAAAAACACTCATGACGCCCTTAACAATGAAAGCTAACACATCCAAATGGAAGAGTGTGGTGGCCTCTTGGTAGAGCATGGGACTCGGAATCGAGAGGTCCTAGGTTCGATACCTACCGGGGGCGCCGCGTTGTGACTTTGAGCAAGGCACATCAAGTAAGTAACTTCCCAGAGTACCAGTTTATACCCAGGATGCAAGGGCTTTTTCCCGACATGAATGAAAAATTGCTAATTGGGACATTAAGCCTAAATACAAACTTGAAAACAAACATTGAAACCTACCATTCATTGAAGCATTTTCAGTTGAGATACCTGAGTGGCCACCTTTAAGGAAGTAATAATCTATCTTTGGCTAATCGTAAAATTGATATGGCATTCAAATGATCCCTGCAAAATATTGCATTTGGTTTTGGGGTTTTGTTTCAAGTTCATATATCATATGACGCCGCTGTTTTCCAGTGGATAATGTCATGTCATAAAAATCATATGACCACACGTGTAATAACACGTTTGCGGGAATGCGTAACGTCATTGACCGGCGACGTCCGTAACAACAATGTAAATTTTCATTGAAAATATGTCCACTTTAAAAGCGATAAAAACCTATTTTAGAAACCATATGATAAAACGAATCTTACACTCGTGGTCATTTCATAAGAAATTTATTAAACTCGCCGAAGGCTCGTTTAATAAATTTCATATGAAATGACCACGAGTGCAAGATCCTCTATGTATAATTTGTTTCTATTGGTAAATTACAGAAAGAACCTCAATGGTTTGGATATGGGCGAAAAGGGAAGAGAATGATCTTTAAAGTTCAAGGTATAAAACTATTATTATTGTTGTTGAATGGTAAAATTATTTATTATGTTTGAATCTTGGTGAGCTGTTTTAAAATTAGAATCTTACAGTATTTGGACGCTGTCTGTGATGTTCTGTTCTAGATATTTTTTTCTATGCACATGTCTTAAATTTCATGCAAAAACTTAAAAAAAAAAAAAAAAAAATCACTGGATTTTAGCAACATGTGTAATGAAGGCAAACTTAAACTTTGATTGATTTGTCGTAGAAAATATAAACCATTTATAATGGCAGGCAGTTACAATGCTACATTTAGATTTATGAGTATATTATATAATGCAATAAGAATAAGATTAAAAGAAAAAATAACTCGATCTTTTTTTTTATTAGCAATTGCATCAGTATCGATATGGATTACATGTATTATATAGTAATGTATCATCACAGTCAAGCTTGATCACTGTTTGACTTTTGTTTAACCCTCTTTATTCCAAAAACCAGAGGACCAATGGTCCTGTAAACGCTCACCTGAGTCTGCTGCATATACCAATAAACATGTTTGAATATTATGGTATTTAACCCCAGTGCAGGGGCAGATGAAGCCCTTTGGCAGTTTTCTTTTTTCAGAATAATCAATATTCTGTCCATTTGCCAATTTCTTGGCTCTTGCTGGCTTTTCCCTTCAAATGACATTTCAACAGTTTTTCCCATTCAAATGCATGGGCAACCCATGTTGACCTTGCCATAAACTTGGTCAAGGTCATCACAGGGTCATGATTTATATATACATTGTAAAACTTTAGCCATGGATGCTTCACGCCAAGTTTCATTGAAATCAATCTATTGGTCTCAGAGAAGAAGATATTTGAAGGGTTTTTACCATATATGGACATGGCGGCCATCTTGGTCATGTGACCTAGATTATTAATATACACATTGGTTCCCCCATACTATAGATACTTCACATAAAATTTGGCTTCAATTGGCAAAGTGGTTTCAAGAGAGATGTTTGAATATTATGGTAATATACATGTATATTGCCCCATGGTGTGGGCATATGAGCCCTTAGGTCCATTTTCTTTTTCAGAATCATTAATATTTAGTCCTACTACCCATTTCCTGCAAGATTTTCACCTCAAATGACTTTTTAAAAGTTTTCCCCATTCCAATGCATTGGCGACCTATGTTGACCTTGTCGTAAAATAGGTCAAGGTCACCACAGGGTCATGATTTATAGATACATTGTAGTACTTCAGCCATTGTTGCTTCATGCCAAGTTTCTTTGAAATCGGTCCACCAGATTCGGAGAAGAAGATTTTTGAAGGGTTTTTACCATATATGGGCATGGCAGCCATCTTGGTCATGTGAACTAGATAATTTATACATACATTAATTCCCCCATTCCATAGATGCTTCACATAAAATTTGGCTTTGATTCGCCAAGCGGTTTCAGAGGAGAAGGTGTTTGACTATTATGCTAACATACATGTATATTGCCCCGGTGTGGGGGTAGATGAGCCCCTGCAGTACATTTTTTTTCAGAATCATTAATATTCAGTCCTACTGCCCATTTCCTGCAAGACTTTTACTTTAAATGACATTTTAAAAGTTTTCCCTATTCAATTGCATTGGCGACCTATGTTGACCGTGCCATTAAAAAAGGTCAAGGTCATTACAGGGTCATGATTTATATACACATTGTAGTACTTGAGCCATCGATGCTTCATGCCAAGTTTCTTTGAAATAGATCCATCGGTTCTGGAGAAGAAGATTTTTGAAGGTTTTTTACCATATATGGGCATTGCGGCCATCTTGGTCATGTGACCTGGATTATTTATATATACATTGATTACCCCTTCCTATTGATGCTTCACATAAAATTTGGCTTTGATTGGCCAAGCGGTTTCAGAGGAGATGATGTTTGAATATTATGGTAATATACATGTGTATTGCCCCGGGGTGGGGGCATATGAGCCCCTGGGGTCCATTTTTTTTCAGAATCATTAATATTCAGTCCTACTGCCCATTTCCTGCAAGACTTTCACTTTAAATGACTTTAAATGACATTTTAAAAGTTATCCCCATTCAAATGCATTGGCGTCCTATGTTGACCTTGCCGTAAAATAGGTCAAGGTCATCACAGGGTCATGATTTATATAAACATTGTAGTGCTTGAGTCATTGATGCTTCATGCCAAGTTTTGTTGAAATCAGTCCACCGGTTCTGGAGAAGATTTTTGAAGGGTTTTTACCATATACGGGCATGGCAGCCATCTTGGTCATGTGACCTGGATTTCTTATATACACATTGGTTCCCCCTTCCTATAGATGCTTCATATAAAATTTGGCTTTGGTTGGCCAAGCGGTTTCAGAGAAGATCTTTGAAATTGTGGACGGACGACGGACGGACGGACGACGGACGGACGGACGCCGGATCATGGCCATCCTATAAGCTCACCTTGTGAGCCTAACGGCTCAGGTGAGCTAACTAGGCAGCTAAATCAGTAAATTTATATGTACTTTTCAACTTGCTTAATAAAATATGAGCCGCCGCAGGGAAAACCAACAGTCTGCATAGGCGAAAAAAAAGGCGCAGAAACTGCGAAGCTGATCAGCGCCTTTGATTT
Organism: Rugalucina vietnamica; assembly: GCA_964017185.1. Taxonomy (NCBI): domain Eukaryota; kingdom Metazoa; phylum Mollusca; class Bivalvia; order Lucinida; family Lucinidae; genus Rugalucina; species Rugalucina vietnamica. The sequence continues at coordinate 9,898,976 of OZ024883.1, forward strand.
TGCGACACGGATATAGTGCAATTTCTTTACTTTCTAAATCCAAAATTTCCAGCCTGTAACCATTAACCATCTTCTGTGACTGTACAGCTGGGGTTGCGTCAGACCTGGTCGGAACCCATATTGTTGGTTTTCTCACGCACAGGCTCACATATCCATTTTTCATTTCCAGAGTTACACAAGTACATTGGGTGCTTAGAGTTCAACTATGGTACAACAGGCCATCTATGTATACAAGATGAAGAATATGACGATTTCATTGCCAACGCACTAGATACTAGCTACGACCACCCTGACATGGGCCACGCCCCACATTCCCTATCCCACTCCCAGCAGTCGTCAGGCAGTGAGCCCCTCTCCCTAAGACTGTCAGGGGCGTCCGACACATCCCTGGGCTCATTCAGTTCATGCAGTTCTAACAATGGCAGTCTGAGGGATAGTGGCTATGAAGGAAAGTCAGGGTCAAATCAAGGTCATGATGAAGGGTCAAGGTCAAGTTCGTTTGAAGATCCTGTATTGGATTCTGATAGCACAGTGTATTTGTCCTGTAATAGTGGCTCATGTGGAACACCTAATACACCAATGGCTGGTTTGAGCCTTAATTTTCTCCAGTGAAACAAGGCCATTCAAAGATGCATAGAAAACCAGTGGCGGATTTATAGGGGGTTCAGCAGATTCCCTTTAACCTCCTCTGGGACCATATTATTTCAATTTCATGGGGATATTTATGAAAATTGGGTAAAATGTTGAAAATAAAACCCCTCTTGATGGATTTGAACCCCCTTCCAGAAATCTTGGATCTGCCACTGCAAACAATTATAGGCCTACACCATTACAGAAACTCTCGGGAGTCTCCACAAATAGATATGAGCCTTTGCATGAGAAAACCAATAATCTGGGGTACAGACCAGGTCTGACACAAACCGGGCTGTACAGTCTCAGAAGCAGGCTAGAAGTTTGAAATTTCGGATTTAAGAGGAAAAGAGATTGCACTGTCCGTGTAGCGAAAACAAAGATGCTGATCTGCGTCTTTGTTTTCGCATATGCAGATTGTTGATTTTCCGATGCAGCAAATTTTTTTTTATTTTAAGTGTATATGTATATATTTTTCTTATTTGAATTAAACATTTTAATACAATTTTGTATTTTGTTTAATATTAAAATAAGCGTTTTTCAAAATATTTTTATATTTTTGCAGATAAAATAAATGTTTATCTGATCCATTATGAAAACTTGCCCATGCAATACACAGAGATTTTTTAGGTTTAAAAATTGAAAAATTTCAGCTGAAAAATTTTGATTTTTTTCTTATTTTTGCCCAAAACATAGATTGTGGGTACATTTTAGAACCGCCTCGCCGAGGCGGTTCTAACGAGTACCCACAATCTATGTTTTGGAGCAAAAATAAGAAAAGTAGGTATAACCCTGCAAACCCCAGTTTTGCTATATAAAAGTGGGGTTTAAGGGGGTATAAATTGCACGGACATGTATTCCTGATGATGTACATCGTCATCATGAAAAGATTGGCTAGAGATATTATTATCATGCCTGACAAGAGAAAATTTCTGTTGCCCAAGTCTGTTGCAAATCATTACAAAAACTTGCCCATAAAATATAAAGTGAAATTTTTCCAAAGCAAAAATTGAAAATTTCATTGGAAGAAATTTGAATTTTTAAATATTTTCACCGCAGGCTCAAAACATACATTGTGGGTACACGTTAGAACCGCCTCACCAAAGCGGTTCTAACGAGTACCCACAATCTATGTTTTGGAGCAAAAATAAGAAAAATAGGTATACCTCTGCATACCCCAGTTTTACTATATAAAAGTGGGATTTAAGGGGGTATTCAATACACGGACATGTGATCATGAAGAGCTAAATCCACAGAAACTGCAAGATATTAAAATGACAATTCACAGTCACAGTTGTTGAGGCATTATTCATACATGTATTTACAGAACAAGATTTCTAGATGATTTTTGTTTCTATTATATTTCTATAAAGTTTATTTTGTTATCATGTGCTTATGTGATTCCTTGAACAAAAGATGTACTGTATGTAAATGCAGACATCAAATACTCAAGTTTTCAAATTGTGTGTAATTTCATTCATGATAATTTTTAGGAAAATCTTTTTATTCTCTTTAATATCTGTATATGTCTCTGTATAAGTCTATGCATTTGTACATAAAATAGATTTCTTTAAAATAATCAGATCTTTTGTACATTTCCACTGACCAAACAAAATACCAGTCACGCATGAGAAAAGCAGTAACTGCACAGCTGATCAGCGCCTTTGTTTTCGCTACAAGGATAGTACAAACTCTTTTCTTAATAAATCCAAAATTTCACGCTTGTGGCCTTTTTATGAGACTGTACAGGCCAGTTCATGTCGAACCTGGTTTGAAAGCCTGAAGACCGTTTTCTTCGCGTTGTGGCTCTTATGTATGTTAAACCTGTAACCCTCTGTGGATGCAAGGTAAACAGCAATGACCAGAAACCAGGGCAAGCAGTGTGAAATTCCAGCCCTAAAACCCAAAGTGGGTTACTAACAAAGTAACACAAGTACAATTCAACCTCATTATAACATGCCTCACTATAATGCAATTTTTAATGTAACATTGCAATGCCATGGCTTCCAAACTGATTATTTTGCTATATGTACATACAGTACAATCCATTCAGAATTAAAAAGAGATCAAGTTTACAAACCAGAGGACCAATGGTCTGAGAATGCTCACCTGAGATAATGATTAGGAAATGACTTTGCCCAAAGGTCACATTGGCGCAGGCAGAAAATAACCTTGACCTTGAACACTCATATAACACAACAAGTCTGTATCTACCAACTTTCCGGTCACAATCTACATTTAAACTTTCTGAAAAATCCAATGTTTCCAATTTTTTTCCAATTGAAAAGCCTATGTGACAATCCCTTGCTGTAAAATAGGTCAAGGTCAATCCAAGGTCATGATTTATACAAACTAGGATTGGCCGCAGTCCCAGATGCTAAATACATGTACCAAGGATTCATTGAAATTAGTCCACCAGTTCCAGAGAAGACAACTGACCATTGTAAAACAGCTAAAAGTGATTATAGACCCATTAGGTCGGGTGTATATTGTTATAATTTTGTAAAAAAATGTTGTATACTATAACACATGTACTTACTTACTATTAGAGCTCACATTGTGAGCCTTTAGCTCAGACAAGATAAAATTAATTTAATAGCCTGCTTTTGCAGCTGATGCTGAATGGGTAGTATCGGGCTAGACTAGAAAATGTGGTATGGCTAGGTAAGGCCAGTCTATTTCTGAGCCGAATAAATGTTATGAGCCACCGCATGGGAAAACCAACAATCTGCATAGGCAAAAACGAAGGCGCAGATCAGCTTTGCAGTAACTGTGAAGCTGATCAGAGCCTTTGTTTTCGCTACTTGGATAGTAAAATTTCTCTACTTTCTAAATCCAAAATTTCCTGCCTCTAAACCATCTTCTGTGACTGTACATGCTGATTTGTGTCGGACATGGTTGGAACCCAAATTGTTGGTTTTCTCATGCACAGGCTCAATTATAAACACCAAGAACACAGTAATCTCTATTCACTAAATGGAAATGAAAGTAACTATACTGTTTGTTTTAAACATTTATTTGCATGTGTATTCATGTTCAAAATTGACATGAACTACGTTCACAATAAAATTTAATTTAATACATATATATCATTCATAGAAATAAAATAATCAAGAAAAAATATTAATATATCACAGATCATAACAATTGGGACACGTCATGCGAAAACCAACATATTGCATATGCAAAAACAAAGGCGCAGATCAGCTTTACAGTAACTGCACAGCTGATCAGCGACTTTGTTTTCGCTACACAGGTAGTACAATCCCTCCTTTTCTTAAACCCGAATTTTAAGCTTCTAGCCTGCTTCTGTGACTGTACAGGCCATTTTTTGTCGGACCTGGTTGGACACACACTTTTTTGGTTTTCTCATGCGAAGCTCATTTTATACCATTTTATCCATCCGTTCTTTCTAACATGTGTAAAATTAATGTCCGCAGAACTCATGTTAATAACATAACAACATACATGTTCAATCAAATCAGGCATTGGTTTTAGGGCCAACACAGATGAGCCATTGCATCAGAAAAACAACAATTTGCATATGCAAAAACAAAGACGCAGACCAGCTTCACCGTAACTGCGAAGCTGATCAGTGCCTTTGTTTTTGTTACTTGGATAGTACAATCCCTCTTCTAATTAAATCCAAAATTTCAAGCTTCTAGCCTGCTTCTGTGACTGTACAGACTGGTTTGTGTCAGTCCTGGTCAGAAACCCAAATTGTTGGTTATCTTATGCAAAGGCTCAGATACCACCTTGACATCACTTCAACCAAACTCCTAAACTTCCCAGAATCACACATATCTTATCGTTACGAAAACTTGCCCATGCAATATACAGAGATTTTTAAAGTTGTAAAAAATAGAAATTTTCAGTAGAATTTTTTTTTTATATTTTTCTTAATTTTGCTCAAAACATAGATTGTGGGTACATGTTAGAACCGCCTCGCCGAGGCGGTTCTAACGAGTACCAACAATCTATGTTTTGGAGCAAAAATAAGAAAAATAGGTAAACCCCTGCGTACCCCAGTTTTGCTATATAAAAGTGGGGTATATTACACAGACATGTTTTCCTTATTGAAGTTTCCTTTGAATCTTTTACAGGATACTGATGACACTCCATGTTCGATTTCTTTCAGCTATTCAAAATTGACATTGCATATATAGAGGATATTTGCTTTTTTGAGGTGAATACCAAATATATTTCATCTCGTGAGTTGAAAACATCAGAATTTTCATGAGTGTGCAGCACGATTGAAAATTTTGATGTTTTCAACTCACGAGATGAAATATATTTGGTATTCCTTTTATTTTATACTTTAAACTTGAAAAAAGTAGTTCCTCTTCTACAGTGAAGATATAGGCTGATATCAGTCACTAGTGACTTTTGATATCAGTGAGATTTGATATCAGTGAAATTTCATATCAATGAAAATACCAATTTTATCTAGTTTTGATATACATTGGTTTATCACTGTAAAGTATAAAATAAAGCATTATTGCCTCTTGATAGCATCTTGAAAGCAGCATGATGTTTTGCAATGTTTCATGAGTCTTTAATACCAATGGCAGTGTTTTTACCCAAGTTCCACCTCAACTACATGTATGCTTAATAAGGCTTGGAAATAATTTTATGAGCCAAAGGATAACAGTAAGTTCAATAAATGATCAGACATTTTATGTTTTCAAGGTGTTCAACATTTGACCTATATTATCCAACTAAAGGACGGAGTAGTCAATTTGGCTCTATAAAGTTAAGATGACAGGAGAGGTATTATCGTCGTCCACTAGCAGCACTTGTTCTACTGCCCACACTTCGTACACTGCTCATTGAACTCGAACTACGGGAACTAGCTGGGGAACCTGTAAACAGATACACGATAACAATGAAAAAACATTAACAGTATCTATGATATACAAAATTTATACGTTGAGTCACATATTATCGGATTCTAGCATAGCCTAATAGACAGATATGCTTTTAGTTTGTTTGCATTCCATTCAAACATGTTTAATTACAGTTTTTTCTTTTAACCAATACATTTAATATTTCAAAGTTTTTAATGTCTGTTTTTGTTTGCAATAAATAAATTCTTTATTAGAAGATATCAATTTTGACCATTGGTTAATTTTGAACATGTTCAAAACTTGTCAATATATGTATTTACGTATATTCTTCATTTCTCACTATGCCTTCCGCGTTACAGAAGACACCTGAGCCTTTTACATGAAAGGCAGATCCTACAGTCAATCTTACAACTTATATAAGATGTAAGCTATAATTACCTCTAAAATCAGCACCTATTTGTACAGGAGTTGGCCTAGCACTGGCAGAGGGTGACTTCACACTGGAGGCACTGCTCCGCACAGATGACAGACTGCTACGGGCACTGCCCGGCTGTCGCCCTGGGGTTACTGGTGGGAGATTGGCCTGGAATAAAAACAATATTGGTGAGAGATTGGCCTGGTGAAAGACACTAAAAATGATTTACTTTGTCATATGAAGACTTCCCAGCAGGCACATGATGTCACAATGACGTCAGATCGACGTCGATGCGATGTCATGACGTCGCATCGACGTTGATATGACGTCATTTAATAATAATAATAATCGTCTTTATTTTGAGAAGGTAACACATTTAGCAACAGCTAATCTTCCATGAGGCCTTCAACGTCTTTTGACGTCATGTGCCCGCTGGGTTGATGAGCTGCTATGTACAGATGACAGAATGCTACGGGCACTGCCAGGCTTTCGCCCTGGGGTTACTGGTGGGAGATTGGCCTGGAATAAACAATGACTTACTTTGTAATTCCCTTCCTTATATTTACACTGGAGGTGTTTTGGAAAGATTTCATATCAAAAGTAGATGAATTGCATGGTTATATTTTATGCAGGGGAAGTAATCATTGATATAGATATTTCACTGAATTCAATATTCACTTCACAGGAATGATTTATCTAAATATTCTATGATACTTAAGAATATTGATAGTGCACAGATTTTTATTTATTTACCTTTTTTATTTATTAATACATTCCTATCTATTTTCTATCTACTTTACTTATTTGTTTATTTATAAACTATTTTGTATCTGTCCCCCTATCTGATACAATTTAACCACTTCGCAAAAATATTTAAAATATCAAAATTTTCCAATGCAATTTTTAATTTTTACAGCTGAAAAAAATCCGCATATATTGCATGGGCATGTTTTCAAAATGTTTCTTACCTGTGAGAAGTACATATGTACGGCCTCCCCCAGCTCAGGATGGACCTGTACGGCATCACCTATCTGGGACATCACCGACTTATTAAACTCTCGTAACTCTCGAACACTGAAATCTTTCTGTAAATAGAGTTTGAAAATGATGAATTTATCAATCAATTACTCATTCGAAATGCACTTCTGCACTTCTACCTACATAATGAAGCTCAGCTTAATGGAGCTTTCTTTTGAAAACCAGCAACTACCAATCTGGAATGATGTAGCACAGTCTGCGCAATGAAAGAGCCTGTTCTTTGCTGCTTTGTACATTGTATTCTTTGTACAAGATCCACTGCTAGAATGTTTCATCAGAATTGCTATTCCTTTTAATTCAAGAATGACTAAAAATCTCTCAAGAGTTTGCAGATTCTAAACTGAGTTAAACCTTAACCCTTGTTGCTGTTGTGCTTGAGTATAATGCCACATGAACAGCCGAGATCATAGAAAGATAGTAACCTGGACCCAGTTGTTCAAAGCATCGTTAGCTTAACGATATCGTTAAGACATAAATTTGTTAAGCAAATATCAGCTAAAGTAACAAATACACTGTTATTTTTTGTTGAAAAAATGTGAGAATCCTTTGCAGTGCAAAGGATTCTCACATTTTTTCAACAAAAAATAACAGTGTATTTGTAATATTAATGTTTGAAATTTTAACGAAACGTTAACTAACAACGTCGTTAGTTTTGAACAACTGGGCCCTGGTTTAAAGTCCCATCCAAAATACTGGAGAAAGACTGGTCCAAACACATGACTACTGTTTATGAAAGAAAGTGGCTTTACTGCATTGGCTTAGAGACTTTTAAGGCTAGCCTTTGCTGGGAACAAGACCCATCTTAATCCATTTATGTTTCAGTGGTAAAAACAGTTTAAAGTTTTTACCTCCTCTGGAGTTTCTTCCTTAGTTTTCTTGGCAGATCTCAACTCTTTGGCGTAACGCAGATTCTAGAAAATGAAAAAGAGACATCATTGTCACAAAAATGGTTTCTTACAGGTAAGTTGTAATAAATTGATATTAAATGCAACCAAAACCCCTCAAAACAGTTTTCTTTGGAAATCCTCTTCAGAGCAGATAATCAGCACTTTACACATATTCTTTCACCATTAACTTACAACCATTTTTCTTTAATCAGCGTAAGGGAAGAAAGTTTAAATCAATTAACAAACTTTGCTTTATGATATTATTGTCTTTTTTTTATTGTTTTACTTCCTTTTCAAGATTATTACAGCACATACGAGCCATGAGAAGGTGTGGCAAAAACAGGAGAACCCCACATGCCCCCCACAAAAAAAAATAATAAATACCTGACACACCAGCAAGTAAACTTGGCATGTCTCACATGTGCTTCATGTGAGGCTCAAATCCACACTAGAAACAGCGGTGAGATGATCAAATAAGTGTGTTAATGAAATCAGGGTTCTTCACCATTCAGGCATTGGGGCCGCCAATATTACTGTGTACTTGTTAAAAATTTCTATCATGGATTACCAGATAAAAACAAATGAGCTGCGTCATGAGAAAACCAGATTTTTGCCTATGCGAAAACAAAGCCGCAGATCAGCTTCACAGTAGCTGCCAAGCTGATCAGCACCTTTGTTTTGGCTTAACAGAAAGTACAATTCCTCCTCTACTTAAATTCGAAATTTCAAGCTTCTAGCATGCTTCTGTGATGGTACAGGCTTGTTTGTGTTGGTCCTGTTTAGCAACCACATTGTTTGTTTTCTCATGGCACGGCTCAAATGCAGTCTCATCTCACCTGCTTGGTAACCCTTTCTATTTTTTGTCTCTGGTCATCTAGTTCTTTGTTTAACTGTAAAATCTTATTCTGAAAAACAAAAGTAACTGTGTTTAAGCAGAGTCTTCACAAACGATGAACTTAATTATTGTCATGTTTTGGATAGTGAGTAAAAACAATCTAAAGAAATTACACTGAAACAGAAATAGCAAATGAATTTTGGAGGTCCAGTTGTCTCTCGTTAATTGAAATATAGGGTACGTTTGTAGTAAAAAGGGGCCTTTTAAAAGGAAAGTTAAACCCTGATTTCCTACTTTACCTCCAAGCTTAAGAAAGCTTAAGAAGTCTTGAGACAGTAACTTGCAAAGTTTGAAAATAAAAGAAACATATGAGCTGCGTCATGAGAAAACCAACAATCTGCACATACAAAAACAAAGGGGCAGATCAGCTTCGCAGTAATTGCAAAGCTGATCAGCCCATTTGTTTTCACCACACAGATTTCAATTCGTTAAATTTCTCTACTTTCTAAATCTAAAATTTCTAGCCTCCAGTCATCTTCTATGACTGTACAGCTTGGTTTATGTCAAACCTGTTCGTAAACCACATTGTCGGTTTTCTCATGACGAGTCTCATATTTTCAAGATTGGCCTTACCCTTTTTTCCTCCACCATTTCAACATAAGCATCCTCATCCCGCTGTAGGTTGTCCAGAGTGTTACTCATGGTCTGTAGATCCTCCTGTAGCTCACGGATCTGACGTCTCTTATACTTATACTTGTCCATAACAGCCCGCATTTGTTCATCTAGCTGCTGTTTTTCCTCCATTTCATCACCTTTGATAGAAATTTACACAAGTAAAATAGTTGAGTAGTGGTTTTGGTGCTTAAATAAACTTAATAAATGTAGGTAAACGTTCGAACCACAACAGTTAAATGTTGGGCAGGATTTCTACAGATCAATGGTGGAATGCTGAAAGATACCAATTGTTTCAACAGCCTCTATTCTGTCAAATATGTGAGATTTGATCTCTTTCACTGCTGGCCTCCAAACAGTGATTTACAGGGTGTTAAGAAAGTTCGAAGACATTGCAATAATCCTTATAACTTCACAATGAATAACCACACAATCCAAAAAATCTACACACTTAAAACCCATTTTAATATCAGTCTGCACAATATCATAGAACTTCTACAACTTCTGTTTTGACTGGTTTATATAACAATTTCTAAGTCAGGGTGCCACAGCTTGCGGTATTCCCTATGAGATATTGTGTAAAAGGGGGTGGTATATGAAACATAATTCAAAACATCCACAATATGAATTGGGGAACATTAAATAACTTTAAGTGATAGTCATTGTCCTTAACTTTACCACGAACATAATAGTTATTATAAGATAGTTCAGAACATATGAATTTTCATCAGATGAAAACACATAATTTACGAACAGAACAGCTGTGGGTGTTTTGATAGGGGGTAGGGGTAATCAAGACTTAACATAGACACAATGTGGAGCAAATAACTTACATAAAATATTTCATAATATGTATTAAGTGTCTGTTAAGTGAACAGAATTGTTAAAATGTTGATTTTAAAAATTGTGTGGTTAAAATTTATCATACAATAGCTTTGACCCCAAAAAAGTACCAAAATTAGGTAAAATGACGGAAAATCGAGATTTTCATAAACAATATAACATTTTTACTGGTATTGGCAACGTAAATCACAATAATACACACCCCTGTATCAAATATTACCACGCCAATCTGAATAATCTACTGTATGTGTATGTTATATTCACGATTTTGAAATTTTTAACACAAAATTGCATGTTGATAAATTGGAGGGACAGGGTAAGGTATAGCGTATTGTTCGTTAAGTTTTCTTCAAAGATAAGGAAGTGACAGCATCAAAAATGAGCTTTTGCTATGCCACAACTTATTAAATAGCATTATATTAGAAAAAGAAATGACAATAACCTGGCAGTTTCAAATGCTTATAAAATATTTACCCATACCCCCTACTATTTGTGGCCTTTTTTAAGAATGGGGGTACCCTAAGATTTTGTTCAACAATTCCAGAAAGTTTACAAGGCAATAGGAAATGATGACTCAAATTAGCATAAAAACATTCCTGGTGATATTTGTGATCAATGTATTCAATATGAATCCACTGGTATTAGAAATTTTAACAGTTTCTCAGACAAGCACTGTTTAAACCCACATTTTGCATTTTGTGAATGTCAGTTCAGAAGAAGGGTAGCTTATTGCCACATATAATTTACTTATCAGTTTCATATAAAACAAAGTTTTTGTCTGTTGTATCTTGTATGCCATATTTTCAAAATCAAAAATACAGTATATTATGATATCTATATGCTCTATTAAACACTTAGTGTCTTTTTAACTGATGTCTTCGAACTTTCGAACCCTGTATTACTGAACAAATCACTAATTGAACAGATCCATTTTTTAAACAATACAATTTTTTTTATCTCATATTTTTTTTTACTCACTAGCATCTGTGACTTTATTAAAGCTCTTCCTGTATGTCTCATTCCTGTTATTCATAAGTTTAAGAGTATTCTCTAAGGCCCTGATTTCCTTCTCGGCTTTCCGTATCCTGGCATCAAGATCATCTCCCTCCCGCTGTAATTCCTCCTTCTCCTGTGCAGCTTTGATGACATAGTAGGCCTGGGATCGTTCCTCCTCACCCTCGGGTGGGGCCATAGATACCATTAATATTTCGTACCTGAAATAAAACAGGGGTCAGTGTCATAACACTTGTTGTTAGTGTTGCATTGACATCCAGTGGTAATGAAAGTTAGTGATTTTATCAAAATCTGATTTTGATCAAACTCATCAAAAGATGGTCGTTCTTTCATTTTATGGTCTTCATAAATTTCATGATATGCACATGATATTAATCAGAATCTTGCATTCATGCTCATATGCTAATGCTAGATTTATTACTAATTGCTAAATAAGATTATGCAAAACCTAGTCTTATTTGACCCAATACCACACTCATACAAACTTTTTTTATATATTTCAAGTAAATTCTAAGAAATCAGATATACCTTTTCCTGAGTTTGTCAATCTTTGATATTCTTTCATGTAATTCAGCACTGATCTGCTGTCTTTCCTCATTTACAGCTCGTACTTGAGCATTAAGCATCTCCTTGTGAATATTGATTTCATTGTGTCGTTCTTTCATGGCCTGTAAAAAGTAAATAAGATTTTGGTTTTGATGATAAATATGCCCACTGCATTGGCAGGTGAACATATGTATTTATGTATTTATGTATTTTTGACTTGTCTAAAAGTAAATTCACATTTTGGTACATCCTTCAAGATAGGATGGCTATATACTTTTTATTACGAAAACTTGCCCATGCAATATACACAGATTTTTTTAGCTTTAAAAATTGAAAATTTTCAGCTGAAAAATTTTGATATTTTTCTTATTTTTGCTCAAAACATAGATTGTAGGTACACGTTAGAACAGCCTCGCCGAGGCGATTCTAATGAGTACCCACAATCTATGTTTTGGAGCAAAAATAAGAAAAATAGGTATACCCCTGCAAACCCCAGTTTTTCTATATAAAAGTGGCGTTTAGGGGGGTATACCTTTCACGGACATGTTTTCCTGATGATATCTTTATTTTGTATAGAGTAAAAATGAATTTTATGGTGATATACACTTTGTTTATCATTATTGTGGTCTAAAACATGATTTATAAGGACTTGTATGAACTGCCCCATTACAATATAAATTTTGCGTACTAGTGTAATCCATAATCTACATTTCATGCAAAAACAGAGATGATAATCAAAATTATTCCATCAAAACAAATTAAGTTTTTCAACTGAAAGTTGCCAAGGTTTATTCCAAAGCCATGTTACAATGATGGTCAAAAACTACTTACCGTTTAGTTTAAACATATTTTATTCAATCAGTACAACGTAAATATTAAAAATACAATGTTGTGAACATGCAAAGGATTAGAACGAAAGCATATATGCTTACCGTTTCCAGCTGCAGTCTCCTCTTCTCAAGGGTGAACACCTCATCCGCTCTCTCATTCAACATATCACGCAGTCTTTTCAGCTCCAGCTTCAGCACGTTCTGGTCGACCATTAGGTTCTGTTTGCCAACTATGATCTTCTTCAGCTCTCGCTCTGAGCTATCATTATACAGGTTGAGTTCCTCAATTTTGCTTATAAGGTCATCTTTTTCAGAACCGCTCTTCTCAAGTTCTCGACTGACCCGGCGAATATCATCCTAGAAATCAATAGGCATATGAGTATCTTAATTTTTTTTTAGTATTTGAGTATCTTATTTTATATGATTCTATTTGACTTCTGGGCCATGGGAATTACAACATTCTTCTAGACACATGCTATGTTAAGTGTACTGTATTTCGGGAGAAGAAAAGCCAATGTTGGCCTAACTATGCTGAATACAAAGCAAAGTCGCCATAGTTGGTACCAATAAAAGCAGCTTTGGTATAAAAACATCCTGGCTCTGAGGTTATAAAACTTTTTTCATGCTCAACTCAGCTAAGCATGAAATTTCAACAGCTCATAAAAACTAAAATAGCCAAAATCAGTTGAAAATTCTGGCAAATATCCCATGAGACAGTAATTTATCCTGCTGATAAATGTTAAAATGCCAACAATCAGCAGGATAAATTTTAGTCTCAGCTGAGCTGAGCATGAAAAAAAGTCTCATAACCTCGGGACCTGATCCTGTACTCAAACTGGACTTGCTGAGCTCTTTTAGCTCTAGTGTGAGATGGACACAAGCGCTATTTTTCAGGTCAAGCTCATATTCTGGCTGCTATCTTTTCTTCAAAGAACAAGACAGTTTTTATTTTACTGTTTTACAATACAAAAGATGAAACAGTGTTACTGATCATTCTAAGGCGATACTTCTGGTGTGGTTTCTATTAGATTTATGATTTGTAGTCCATTTTTTGTGCTGTTTGAACCTTTTGTACATTTTCATAGTTATGTACGCTTTCATAGTTTTACCTAATTGTCAATCTGGTTTTTCCCGCCTCGGCTTTGGAGTGGGAATTTCTTTCTCATTGCCCCTTTTCCTGATCATTGCCTACTTGTACATTGTTATCCTACCTGAAGTCTCTTGAGTTGCAGTGTGAGCAGGGTATGCGTGTTGTTTTTCTGGTCTAGCTCCTCTGTCAAATCTTTGATCTTGGCCTCCAGTTGAATCTTCTCCTCGTTACTTCTCTCCCCTTGCATACGGTTGATCCTACGCTCAAGCTGCTGTACTGCAAAGTCCTATGGGTGAGAAGAATAAGATACTGTAAGTTCGTAAATGTTTCTGTGAATTCATTTTTCTCAAATATTTAATAATTAGATACCTTGAGAATTAAAGGTCCTCTCTAATAATGAAATTCTATAAGCCGTTAACACTACAAGATCACTCATAACCTAATTCTAGACCTTGCAAATAAATTGGAAATAGAAAATTTGCAAAGAAATCACTCAAAACTTTCTGGATGAACAGTAAAAATGTTAATGCTTCAATTATAATGGCACAAGAAATGAGCTAATAAGTGCTTTTCATCTTTAATGCTATGTTCTCTATAAACTCATAGCATTGTGTTTATTAGATTGTACAGGTAATATGATTTTACTCAATATCTGCAGATAAAATTCTGTGTATGGCATGGGCATATTTTCGTAATGGCACCAACACTCAACGGTCATGTTTGGCGGTATCAGTACAGAGAAGTAGCATGTACATAAAATATGCCTACAGCATTACAATTTCATGAAGATACTCACCTGATTATAAATGATCTCTTGCTGTTTGAGGGAGTCAGTGTCTAGTTTGTTAATCTTGCTGCTCAAATTTCTCAAAGCAGCTTGGCTACCCTAAAAAGACAAAAGTTAAAGGTTTATTCATCAACGCATTATACTATTTTGACAATAACAAAGAGACAAAGTTTCATGCTCACCTGCGTAAGAAATAGAAGATAGTTCACACATGTATGATCAAATGATATCAATCTCTATTTTTTTCTCTTTCATGATAAACACATTTAAACTGCCATAAAAACTATAAATCAAACAAGTAAAGTATAGTATGCCTAGGTCAGAATTCAATACTAAACCCACCTGAATTTCAGCCTCTGTGTTCCTCTCCTCTGTCCTGTTATCATGTAGTTCCTGCATCTTCTTAAACTGCATGTCTCTCAAATACTTCAACTGGTAATCTATCTCTTTTTGTCTTTTATCTTCATCTTCTAATAGCTCGTCCATTCTCGCCGCTCTCTCTTCAGCACTCAATGTGGATTCAGTGGCAATTTTCAGTTTTTCTACTAGGGTTTCCCTCAGTTCTTTGGCTTGCTTTAACCTGTAAGTGTAAAAAAAAATCAACATCATAGCCAGAATTGCAAAAAAATTGTTCTTTACTTCAAGAGTGTGTCCATTCTCACTGCTCTTTCTTCAGCCCTCAACATGGATTCAGTGGCAATTTTCAGCTTTTCTACCAAGGTCTCTCTCACTTCCTTGGCTTGTTTCAGTCTCTAAGTGTAAACAGTGTTAAATTTCAAAATAATTACAAACAAAATTGTCTTTTTTCAGTTTTTCTACTAGTCATGGCCGGTTTCAATCCGTAACCTGTGACTGTAAAAATCTCACATTTTACATGAACCGTTTATCCTTGTCACTAGTTCTTGCGTGCTTGATGTATAATCTTAGGTGATTTTCAGTTTTTAAGTACTAGGATTTTAGGGAAATTGTATGCACTTCCACTTTGAAGCCAATGGAATTTTGATTGAAAATTCACATGATAAACAACATCTTACACTTGTGATTATTTCACATGAAGTTAGTAATTTCACATGAAAGAAGTAATTTTCTATGAAATTTATCAAACTCCAAGAAGGCTTGTTTGATGAATTTCATATAAAATGACAACTCATTTAATGACTCACCTGTTTTCCTTATCAATAACATCTTTCTTGAGCTGTGAGACCTCGGCTCTTGTTGACTCTAAATCATTAACTGTGCGATCTACAGTTCTCTTCAGAGCATTCAGCTGAATTGGACAGATGAGACTATCATTATTTTATGCAGATATAGGAAATCCTTTGCAGTCAGCATAAAGCATTTTGCATTTTAGCCTGTGCATGAGAAAACCAGCAATTTGCGTTTCCGACCAGGTCTGACACAAACCGGCCTGTACAGTCACAGAAGCAGGCTAGAAGCTTGAAATTTCCAACTTAAGAAGAAAAAGGATTGTACTATCGATGCCGCAAAAAAACAAAGGTGCTTATCAGCTTCGCAGCTTCTGTGAAGCTGATCTGCACCTTTGTTTTCGCCTATGCAAATTGTTGATTTTCTCGTACAGTTGCTCATTTATAATCAAGCAGCAACATAATACTGTAACCCAACTTATTCTGGTAGCTATTTGTTTCTGCTTTTTTATCTTCTAGACATTTTCCCTGAAATTTATTCTCGCAGACTACAAAGACTTTGGAAATAATTTTCGCCATCATCTGTGCTCTGGTACATAATATTACTTCTTATTTGACCTAAACTGTCTTAATTTTGTATTTCTTGATAATCCATTTTCACTTGATTGTGTGTACATTTTGTTTAAACCCTGTTGCCGAAAAATGTGAGCAATTTTATTCTTTAGTGACTTGTCAACTGGATACTGATTGTGTAGGATAAGCCAATGACCAAAACTCCCAAAAGTCTGTCATTCATCCCTCATCCCAACCCTAATTTCACCTACCTCATCTTGAAATTGTACTCTCTGAGTCTCCGCCTCCTGATACTCGGCCCTGATTCTTGCTGCTGTTCTCTCGGCAATGGATATCTTCTTCTCCTGCTCCTGATTATTTTCAATCTCATTTTCGAGAAATTGCTGCTTCTCCTTGATAGACTCTTCTCGTTTCCTGGCCTCAGCTTTAACTCTTGCTAATTGCTGTAAAAATAAACGCAAACCAGTTTCATTTAACATCATCATACCCCTTGTTGAATTAAGGGTCTTAATCTTACAGGAACCTACACTGAATGTTTCAGATTAAAACTGGGGAGCAAAACCAAGACAGATATCCAAAGTTTGTGCCTTAAATGGTTTAAATCACTTTATTGAATATGTGAATGTCTCCCAACATGTTTTTTTTACTGGTGTAGGAATCTATTGTGTGTAAGAATATTTTCTGTAAAATACCTATGAACTGTAAATTAATTTGATATGAACGACTGAACATGATTGAAGTTTGGTAGACCATACATGTATGAATAAGATGAGCATTGTCACAAGAATACAAGTTTTTTTTTAACAACAAAGACAGTGATCAGCTAAACTGTAACTCAACATCTGATTAGAGCCTTCGTTTTTGCTTTGCAGATAGTATAATCCTTGTTTTTCATAAATCCCAAATTTTAAGCTTCTAGCAATCTTCTGTGACTGCAAAGGCCAGTTTGTGTCAGACCAGGCCGGAAACCCCCAAGACTGTTTTTCTCCTGTCATGTCTCAAATAAGATGAACCGCGACGCGAGAAAACTGGTCTTCGGGGTTTCCGACCAGGTCCGACACAAACCGGCCTGTGTGGTCTCAGAAAAAGGCTAGAAGCTTGAAATTTCGGATTTAAAAAGTAGAGAAATGGTACTATCCGTGTAGCGAAAACAAAGGCGCTGATCAGCTGTGCAGTTACTGCGAAGCTGATCTGCGCCTTTGTTTTCGCATAGGCAAAAATCCGGTTTCCTCCTGACGCGGCTCAGATAATAGATGATAAAGATTCTTACAGCAGCAAGTAAATCCATCTCCTTGTCCCTTCTCTGCATCTGTTCTATCGTGTTCTCCCACTGACGGATCAGCTCCTGTCTCTCAATGTGAGCTTTGCGAAAATCTTCAGCAGTCTTGTCAAGCTCTATCTGGGCAGTGAGTGTGTCTGTGGTCTCGTGGTCAAGCTGGCGACGCTTCTTGGCTGACTCGTCTGTGAGCCTTTCCATTCTCAGAGACAGTTCCTAGTTGATAAAAAACTTTTAAGTGAAATCATTATTATTACCCAAATACCCAAATATCAGTGAAACAGATAAAATTCACCTAAGATTTAAATTTAAACTAGAGATGGGTGTTTGTAAAACACTATGCCTCCATTTGTATGTTTGTCCCTAAACTGGCAGATTGTATGGTTCATTTATTCCATTTGAATGAAGAGAAATTTAATGTCCAGTAGAAGCTGTTGCTTGTTTTGACCTCGATCCAGAAACAGAATGTAAGCTTTTTGCCGACAAGTTAAAATGGAGTAAAAATTTCAAAATGGAGTAATTTTGTCAAAATTTGACGGAAAATCCTCAATAGTTAATCAGGTAATCTTCTTTTCAGCCCCAACCAGTATACCAAATATAAAGGCTCTAGCTCAAATAATTTATGAGATATCGAGCACACAAGATTTTCAAATTTTGTTTTCAAAGGGACATAATTCAGAAAAAGGTAATAACTCTGACATGGAAAAAATATGGGTCAACTATTTTTTCATGAGGAATCTGTATATTAAATTTCAAAATCGCTAGCATGCACCGTTCAAAAGTTTCAATTTTCACCGAAAGTAAAAAAATCAATAAAAATTTCAAAATTCTGTATGTTTGTCAAAATTTGACGGAAAGTTCTCAAAAGTTAATGTGGTCATCCACTCTTCAGCTCCAACCAGTATACCAAATATGAATGCTCTAGCTCAAATACTTTTTGAGATATCTTGCACACAAGATTTTAAAATTTTGTTTTCAAAGGGACAAAACTCATAAAATGGGCATAACTCAGACATGAAAAAAATATGGGTCAACTATTTTTTCATGAAGAATATGTATATTAAATTTCAAATCCCTAGCATGCACCATTCAGAAGTAACAGACGTATGCACACACACACCCACTCACCCACCCACCCACACAGACAAGCCGAAAGCAATATGCCCTTCCAACTTTTTTAAAGTTGGGGGCATAAAGACACAAAGCCAAGGTGTAAACTGTTTACCAAGAAACTCCTGTGTAAGGGACTGCCCATGCAATCATGCATTACTTAAAAATTGCTTATATATGAATAATGAATCTGACAGGGATGTCAAACATGTGAATGATATTTACAAAATACCACCACAAGAGCTTTTTATTGTACAGTTACTTAGGTTATTGAAAACCTCAGATATTACATGTAAATCCTCACCTTTATTTTACTTTCATCATGTCTGGAGTATTTCTGTATGGCCATAGAGTCCTCATCTTTTCTCGCTGATTCCTCAAGCCATGCCTCGAGAGCCTGCTGGTCCCAGTTCATCTGAGATTTCATCTCCTCGAGTTTTTGGGTCTGCTTGAAGATATTGTTCTAGAAAAAAAGTCAAATTTCATCAAGGTTGTGATTATCAATTTGAAACATCCACATCTAAGAGATGAATAGAGAAAAATAACCAGACAGTCTTTGCTAAAAGTAATGGTCTGTCGGACAAAACCAGCAAAATTTAATTCTGTATGACAAAATATTTTATTCTGTTGGACAAATATCTGGCATAAAAGTACCAAAATCACAATGTTCGAGTATCCAACTGTCCTACAAAATATTTGGATTTTGTCCTGAAAATATTTGCACTCTCTCAGACAGTTTTTTTTTTTTTGCGAAAACTGTAACCTTTGATGTTCATATAAGTGAAAACACTGGAACAGATCAGGGATGAATAATTCTGTTTAAGTCAAGACTGGGTGAAGACACAAAATTAAGGCTACCAAAGATACAACTGTGATAAAGAAATCTGTGTTGAAATCATTATAAAACCTGTTACTAGTTGTACATGTAATTGACTTGAAACTCTAACCATTGGGGCTTATCGGTAATATTACCAAAAAGCACCCAATACATTCGATCTTATGCCATTACACCCTTATTTCTGTACCAAAAAAATTCAAACTTTGGATTACTATCAAACAGCCTTGTTTCAATAATTTATCCTCATTTTTACCTCAAAAACATTTTTCTTCTCTTTAAGATCTTCCAGTTCCTTCTCAAGTTTTTTAATCTCCTGTTTCAGGCGTCCTTCCTCCCTCTCGGCTATCGTAAGCAGGTGGCTTTCAGTCTCAACCTCCTTCTTCCGGGCAGAAACCAAACCCTAGAAATATAAAGTGAGACTTTGTTCTTTTTTTGCATGTTCATGCACCTCATTGAGGTTGAGTTTGCAATGTGGAAGGAAGACACTGAAAAAGCTGAAACAAATGTTTGATGACATCCACTGGTCAGCCGTATAACTTTTAAGCTAAAAATGATACGGACACTGTTCATGGTCTATATGGATGTTTTAAAACGGCAATGCATGCTTTATGATTTTTGTGCAAGTTTGAGCATCTTTTATTCTCATCTTTATATTTTATGCATCAATACCTGAGTGTGTTGTAGTTCTTGACGAACATTCTTGAGGTGTTCTGACATAGCGTGTATCCTGTCATCGTATTCTTCTAGGTCTCCCCGTGCCTTCACGATGCCTTTCTGCTTCTTCTGGACCTGTCAAAGAAATTTAAGAAAATAATGTTTTGCCTCACATATGCACATATATTGATCACAGTGTGATTTTCATTTTGTAATGAGGTTTAACATTCAAGTCAAAATGTCTTGCTCAAGGACACAACAAAGCCCCCAAAAGGGGATAAAATCCAGAATTTCTCTATTCAGTGTCTGATGTTCTATCACCATTTGTAAAGCTCACAGCAAACTATTGTACTAGAAATAATGTTATGGGTACCGAGTCTACCAACTCTTGGAATAACAACATTAAAACCCATTGATATTATGATATCATTTCTACATGTAACTATTGTACATCTGAATCTGAAGAGTTTAATACTGGTGACACACCAAATGACATTATTTCACAATAATAATCTTTATTGTGACAGATATACAACAACAACAACAATCTTTATTTAAAGTCGCTATTTACTTCAACAATAAACATAAGCTCTGTAGAGTTTTTATTGCAACTAACTAAGAACGTTTGTACACTAGAAAGACATTGAGCTGTGGAAATGTGACTTGCTCAAGGACAAGACTTGATACAAACAAAAAAAAAAAACAACAAATGTGACTTGCTAAAGCACTAGTCATTTGTAACCACGGCCCCCCCACCCCCAGGGGAGTGCCGGGGATAGCCGTGGAAATGAGCAGTGCTTTGACCAAAGTTTTGCCACGGCAGTGCCGGGGAAATACCGGGGTTTGCTTTATATAGACAAAAAGGGCAGTGAAATGAAAAATAGCAGGCTGCGGGGGAAAACAGCAGTGGTTTTACCAACGAGCAGTCCCCGCAGAGTCGGGCTTTTAGCGGGGATTTGCTGGACCAAAAGTCAAAGTCCCCACTATTCCCCGGGGCTGGGGGGGGGGGGGGCGTGGTGCATAAAGGCCACAACAGACGGCGCCCCGGACTGCCCAAAGTCCAAAGCATTACCAACTGTGCCAGCCTGCTCCACAATGGGGTTCAGATGGGGGAGAAATTAGTCCCTTGCCTTGAATGCACGAGTTAAGGATGTTCGCTGCTAACATTTGACATTTCGGAACTTCCGGTTTTTCTTTTCTTGAATATTTCGTAAACGGTTGCAGATATTTTCCTAATATTTTATATTTGGATACATATTGATAATATGCATCGAATGAGCCATGAAAATTGTCAATCTAAGAAACTTCATTTTTTCACCCCATTTTCTGCAACTTTTCAGAAAATTTTAGTTTTCAGTAAAATTTAGGGGGTAGGGTAGATTAAACTTGAATATTACACATCTTCAAATTAATTGCACTAGTTCGATGTTTATTTTAGCAGCAGTATATGTGTACATGGTATTCTAAGTCATTCTTTGTGTCTTTGGTGTGCTGGTTTTAAAAGTTAAGGTGGTTTTATGAAATGGGCTTTTAGAAACAAAACAGCCGAAAAAAGGCTGGAAATGGCGATTTTCAAGTTGATGGTTCTCTCTTATATGCTCACTACCATATATTTTTCTATCTTTTATTCGAACAACATTACCAAGTTCTATGTTGTGTGAAAATACAAGAAAAAGTTTGAATCAACAAATATGGGTTTGGTACATTTCAAAATATTGATTTTTCCGACTTTTCAAGTATGGGGGTAGGGTTAGAAAAAGAATCGTAAAATTTTGTCATCCACTCCAAGTTGCAAATTTTTCTATGCTTTTGGTCCAAAATCGTCTGCGCTACGTCAATATTATGACTTTTGAAAGCATTCTAGGTGTATTTTTGTTCAAGACAGGTATGTTTCAAAGAATTATAAATTAAATTAATTTTACCAAATTTAAAACATGGTGCTCAGAGGTCTCATTCAGAGGCCTGTAGCTTGAAAAAATGCACACTACCCTATATTTATTTTGTTTTCAAATGTCTTGTGTTGTATTTTGGAATCAAAAAAGAGTGGTTAGAAAAAAAGTTTGAATACTTTTTTATTGGCAGCGAACATCCTTAAGCGAACTTGGGACACACAATCATCAGACATTTCAGCGGTGGAAAACAGAGAGTCAGGGAGGTCATGTCGACAATGATGGTTGCTAAAGCGGCAAATAAGAAACTGTCTGCAGTTCAACAAGTGCTAAATGTAATTCACTAAAATGATCTAGTTTGATGTTTTCCAACACTTGGCCACTGCAAGATAAGCTGATAAGTTCATGATTCTGCAAATCGCATTTTACCTCGTCCTCTAAAGCTTTGTTTTCGGCATTCGCAACCGGCATACTCAGTCCCTCGTCCCATTCTAACTCGCTCAAGATGCTGTTGTTGTCCCTGCTTCCTCTGCTCATCGTGAAAGCCTTAATTTCTTTTAAATATTTTAGTATTCAAAACTGCTTTCCATTTGTTTTGATATTGCTGTGGAGACACGCGCCCCGGATGCAAGGGGGATAATTCTGTCGATTAAGTTTTACTAGTTACCGCAATATTTGTACCGAGTCGCTTCGTACCGCTCAGAATCAGAATCAGACTGGTGAAACGTCAAACTGACAATACCACACCAGGGGGATGGGGCTTGACCGGAGGGGATTAGTCCCGAGCTCTCACAAGAGAAGTAAATTTAGACACACAATCATCTGACAATTCAGCAGAGGAGATCAGAGAATCAGGGAGTTCATTCCAATCTCTAATGGTCTGGGGGAAGATTAAACTGTGTAAATAGGCAAATAGGCTGAAGGTATCTGAAATGCCAAGGAGTATTGATTCCAACAACGCCTATTTTTGGGGATAAGGTCATCCGTGGGTATTTTTGCTCTCCCTTTTAGACCTTTGTAAAGCAATATAATTCTATTACCCTTCCTTCTTTGCTGCAGGGATTCCCATTTTAGTTTTTAAGGATGTCAGTCATATACTACCTTTTTCATATGTATAGTTCCTAGTTACAAACCTAGCCGCACGCTTTTGCACTTTCTCCAAATCATCTATCAGACCTTCATAATGAGGGTCCCAAACTGAGCTACCATATTCAAGAATAGGTCTCACCAGACCTTTATATGCAGCTTCTCTCACATCTTGGGGGCAAGAAAACAGATTTCGTCTAAAAAAAACCAAGGGTCCTATTGGCTTTGGTGCACACTGAATCTGAATCTGAATAGTCTACTGGTGACACGCCAAATGACATTATTTCACCAGGGGGTTCGGATGGGGGAGAAATTAGTCCCTTGAACGCACGAGTGAAGCGAACTTGAACACACAATCATCTGACATTTCAGCAGTAGAAAACAGAGAGCCAGGGAGGTCATTCCAGTCCCTGATAGTCTGGGGAAAGAAACTACATTTATAGGCCTCTATACTAGCAGATGGAAGCTGAAATGCCTTGGAGTGGCTATTTCTACAACGCCTAGTCTTTGGGATAAGGTCATCTGTAGGTACTCTGGCTTTACCCTTCAGACCTTTGTATAGTAATACAAGTCGATTATCCGTCCTCCTTTTCTTGAGAGATTCCCATTTGAGTTGTTCAAGAATGCCGGTCATACTACCTTCCTCGAAAGTATAATTCCTAGTTACAAATCTAGCGGCACGATTCTGTACCTTCTCCAATTCCTCCTGGAGGCATTTAGTATGAGGATCCCACACAGAGCTTCCATATTCCAGGACTGGGCGCACCAGTCCTTTATAAGCTGCTTCTTTAACATCTTGGTGGCAAGAAAATAAGTTTCTCCTCAAGAATCCAAGTGTTCTGTTGGCTTTAGTACAGATATTATTGATATGGGTATTCCACTTGAGGTCATTTGTAATTGTTACACCTAGATATTTAATGCTATCAACATTTTACAATACCGTTCCCTCGAGGGTGTACGAGGCCTCAATTTTATTTATCCGCTTATTTGTCAGCTGTATCATGTTGCATTTGACAGGTTGAAATCTCATGCCCCATTTTCGGGCCCAGCTCCCTAAAAGGTCAATGTCATTCTGAAGTTTCAATGTATCTTCTACTGTTCTAATTTCACGGTAACAAACACAGTCATTAGCAAAAAGCCTGATTTGAGAGTCAATGCCAAGGGGTATGTCATTTATGTACAAGGAGAACAGCAATGGACCGAGAACGGTGCCCTGAGGGACACCAGACACAACAGGGGCCCAGTCGGATTTAACACCATTAACTACTACCCTTTGCTGCCTGAAGCACAAAAAAGCATTAATCCATTCCAATGTCTTTTCACCTATACCATAACTAAACAATTTGCTTTTAAGAAGTTCATGTTGAGGGGTGTCAAAAGCTTTTTCAAAGTCCAAAATAAAAGTGTCAACCTGACCCTTTTTGTCCAATATTTTTGCCCAATCATTTATTACTGTAATCAACTGAGTTTCACAACTATGCCATTTCCTGAATTCATGCTGTTTGTCCGACAAAAGATTATACTGGTCAAGATGACCCATGATATTTGAGCAGACAATATGTTCTAGAAGTTTGCAAGGAATACAAGTCAAAGAAACTGGGCGGTAATTACAAGCAAGGGACCTGTCACCTTTCTTGAAAAGTGGACAAAAAACTGGTAATCTATCTCTTTTTGTCTTTTATCTTCATCTTCTAATAGCTCGTCCATTCTTGCTGCTCTTTCTTCCGCACTCAACGTGGATTCAGTGGCAATTTTCAATTTTTCTACTAGAGTTTCCCTCAGTTCCTTGGCTTGCTTTAATCTGCAAGTGTAAAAAATTTAAATATTACCATAATTCCAAAGCAAATCTGTCTTTTCAAGAGTTTGTCCATTCTTGCTGCTTATTCTTCTGTGCTCAGCATGCATTAAGAAAACACACCCATGCAATATACAGAATTTTGTTAAGGTGTAAAAAATTGAAAATTTTCAGTTGAATTTTTTTTATATTTTTCTTATTTTTGCTCAAAACATAGATTGTGGGTACTCGTTAGAACCGCCTCACCGAGGAGCAAAAATAAGAAAAAAGGTAAGCCCCTGCATACCCCAGTTTTGTTATATTAAAGTGGGGTATGAAGGGGTATACATTTCACGGACATGTTTTCCTGATGAATTCAGTGGCCATTTTCAGTTTATCTACCAAGGTCTCTCTTTAACATTTCACATTTTACACGAATTGTTCATTCTTGTCTGACACTAGTTCTTGTGCGCTTGGTGTGTATTAAATCAGTGGTTTTCATTTTTTTCTAGGATTTCAGTGAAATTGTGTGTACTTTCACTTTGAAGGCTATGTAATTCCATTTTAAATTCATACAATATACAGAATCTTAAACTTGTGGTCATTTCATATGAGTGTGATCCACACATGTAAGATCCTATATTTGTGACTCGCCTGTTTTCCTTATCAATAACATCTTTCTTCAAATGTGAGACCTCTGCTCTTGTTGACTCTAAATCATTCACAGTTCTGTCTACAGTCTTATTTGTCAGCTGTATCATGTTGCATTTGACAGGTTGAAATCTCATGCCCCATTTTCGGGCCCAGCTCCCTAAAAGGTCAATGTCATTCTGAAGTTTCAATGTATCTTCTACTGTTCTAATTTCACGGTAACAAACACAGTCATTAGCAAAAAGCCTGATTTGAGAGTCAATGCCAAGGGGTATGTCATTTATGTACAAGGAGAACAACAATGGACCGAGAACGGTGCCCTGAGGGACACCAGACACAACAGGGGCCCAGTCAGATTTAACACCATTAACTACTACCCTTTGCTGCCTGAAGCACAAAAAAGCATTAATCCATTCCAATGTCTTTCCACCTATACCATAACTAAACAATTTGCTTTTAAGAAGTTCATGTGGAGGGGTGTCAAAAGCTTTTTCAAAGTCCAAAATAAAAGTGTCAACCTGACCCTTTTTGTCCAATATTTTTGCCCAATCATTTATTACTGTAATCAACTGAGTTTCACAACTATGCCATTTCCTGAATGCATGCTGTTTGTCCGACAAAAGATTATACTGGTCAAGATGACCCATGATATTTGAGAAGACAATATGTTCTAGAAGTTTGCAAGGAATACAAGTCAAAGAAACTGGGCGGTAATTACAAGCAAGGGACCTGTCACCTTTCTTGAAAAGTGGACAAATATTAGCAAGTGACCATTCCTTGGGGATTTCACCCGTATTGATTGACTGCTGGAAGAGATGTGCAAATACAGGTCCTAATTCTTTTGCCAATTCTTTTAGGACTCTAGGATGGAGTTCATCTGGTCCTAAGGCTTTAGATGGGTTCAGACCTTTACGGAGTTTTGTTACTCCTTCCTTTGTAACAACAATTTCATCCATGAATGGGGCCGACCTATCCAGAAGTGGGACTTGGGTGTGTACCGTTTTGGTGAATACATCTGTGAACTGTCCATTAAATTCTTCTGCTTTTTCGAAATCTGATTGAGCAATACCACTTCCATTTTTCTTTTTCAAAGGGGGAATGCCTTGGGTATCTTTCCTCTGACAATTGATATACCTATAAAAATCCCTGGGATTAGCCTTAATGTCCCCTACCAAGTTATTGACATAAAGGTCATGCTGCTTCCTTATATCAGCTTTGATTTCCCTTCTTAAGTTTTCAAATTTAGATCTAATTTTTGCACTTCCAGTTTTCTTAGCTTTTGCATGTGTTATATTTTTCCTACGAATCTTCCTCAGGAGTTATCCATGGGACAAAAGAGACAGAGCGACTTGTTTTTGATGGGATATGCTTATCTGCCGAGTCCTGAATGAAAGATGTAATAAGATTGAAATTTTCCTGAATCGAACGGGTATCCGAGTAGCCATTGAAATACTTTTTCTTTGCAAATTTTAATGTTTCTGCCCTCATAGATTCATAATCACCTTTCTGGTACAGATACACCTTCCTCCGAGGTTTCTTAATGGGGGGAATAACAATCTTCAGCGTTCCAGAAACAATATCATGATCAATGAGACAATCTGGGGAGTGAATATCTACAAACTGATTGGGAAGAGAAGTGATAATCAAGTCCAAAGTATTTCTTTCTCTGGTAGGGAAGTGGACTAATTGATCAAATCCATGATCATTAATAATGTCAACCAAAATTTGACCTTCAATCCTACTCAATTGTGACCCACATTTATTGTGTCTGTCCGGCCAAACAATATCTCCAAAGTTGAAATCCCCTAGAACATGAACTGAGGGGTGTTTATTTCCTTTATGTTTATTCCTAATTTTGTTAAGCTGCTCTCTGAACAAAGTATCAAATTTCTGTAGGTCTTCCAAAGGCGTCAAGTTTTCATCACTATGGGGTGGCCTATACTAGCTTGCAACAAAATGTGCGGTTTTATTAGCGAATACTTTTACCCAAACTGATTCTGACTTATTTTCTAATTCTGTTATTGGCATGTGTGGGATATCCTTGTGAATAAGTAACATGACACCACCACCATCAAGAGTTCTGTCCTTCCTGCACACACTATATGGGAAAGTTTCCGGAAACAATTCTGAACTTGAAATATATTGTTGATGTGAGTATCCATTTTAAATCCTTAGTTATTGTTACACCAAGATATATTTGATACTCTCAACATTTTCCAACACAGTACCCTCAAGCTTGTAAGAAGCCTGAATCATGTTGCACTTGACAGGTTGGAATCTCATACCCCATTTCCTGGCCCAACTACCTAATCGACCAATATCCTTCTGAAGTTTCACTGTATCCTCCACATTCTTAATTTCACGATAACAAACACAATCATCAGCAAAGAGTCTGATTTCCGATTCAATATCTGAGGTGATATCATTTATATGCAACGAAAACAACAAGGGGCCAAGAACGGTGCCCTGTGGGACACCAGACACAACAGGAGCCCAGTCTGATTTAATGCCATTAACCACAATTCTTTGTTGTCTACAGCAAAGGAAGGCATCAATCCATTTAATTGTCTTCCCACCAATTCCATAACTGAACAATTTGCTTTTAAGGAGTTCATGCGGAGGAGTGTCAAAAGCTTTTTCAAAATCCAAGATAAATGTATCAACCTGACCTTGATTGTCTAAGATTTTTGCCCAGTCATCAATCACTGTAGCTAACTGGGTTTCACAACTATGAGATATCCTGATTGCATGTTGCCTGTCTGACTAAAGCTTATGATGATCCAAATGAGACATGATATTAGAACACACTATATGTTCCAGAAGTTTGCAGGGTACGCAGGTCAAGGAAACTGGACGATAGTTGCAGGCAAGAGACCTGTCAGCCTTTTTGAACAGGGGACAAATGTTTGCTAAAGACCATTCTTTGGGGATTTCACCCGAGTCTATTGACTGTTGAAAAAGATGTGCAAAAACAGGACCTAGCTCAGATGCCAATTCCTTAAGGACTCTAGGATGAAGCCCATCAGGACCTAAAGCTTTCGACGGGTTCAAACCTTTCAGAAGTTTTGTTACACCTTCTGTGGATACCACTATGTCTTCCATGAACGGGGCTTTTCTATTCAAAAGGGGTACCTGACTTCAGTTTTGGTGAACACATCCGTAAACTGACCATTGAATTCACCAGCCTTTTCAAAATCTGATTCAGCAAGACCACTTCCATTTCGCTCATGGGCCACTCGCCATGGATCCGCCCCTGAGTGCAACAATGTTCAATCCACCGGTTTAGCGGAAGAAGAAGAAAAAGAAGAAGAAGAAGAAGAAGAAGAAGAAGAAGAAGAAGAAGAAGAAGAAGAAGAAGCTAAGGACGAAGAATCGCGGACCATGCACGTAAAATCGATTTAATTAATCCTCCAGTATTTTCTTTATTAGGAAGCGAGGAAGCCGAGTTGTTAGCGCACTGGCTTCTTGTGCTAGAGGTCCCTGGTTCGATCCCCGCCGGCGGCGAGGAAAATTTGTTGGTCCGAACACGCTTCCCTTCGTGTCATTTGCAGGAATGATATGATACAGTGCGCCGTCCTTCGGATCGGGACGGATCTGGAGGCCCCCTGTGCAGGGACAGTCATCCCCTGTGCAGGTTAAAGATCATTATACAGGTTCTATCCTCATGCATGTAGGCTTATCCTGCAAACACACCGGAGTGTACATTGTACACTTCCCAAGAATAATCAGAAATTGATTGATGGGAGTAACAAGAAAACAAAACAAAAACAAATCGCTTTGCTGTGAAATAACTTCATGCTATTTGTTTAGTACGGTCTGCTCGTCGTCTTGCTCGTTATCTATGTGGTGGGTTATCACGAGGCTAGCCGGGTTACCAGCTTGATGGGAATGAGATCTACATTTTGCCTGTCAAACGCATTATCTATTCTATGTGATTTTTAGGGACAGTTCCAGGGTTTCTGGTGGGGGGGGGTCAAGTCCATCAAGAGGGGGTTCGTTTTCAGCATATGGTCTGATTTTTAACAAACTTCCCCATGAAATTGAAATAATTTGGCCCCAAAGGGAGATTCAAGCGAACCACCTGAACCCCCTCTAAATCCGCCACTGTTCTTTCGGGCCTGGTGGCTCGGTTGTGATGTATCAATTCCTGGATGAAGGGTACGGATTCAGTCGAGAAGTCCCAATCAATAATAGTCAATCCCGGTCAACATCACTGTTTATGTGTTCTGCAGTTCTCTAACGTATACATAAAGCACACACGACGACTCTTATCGTGGGAATGAATATGATTTAATCAACATAAGTTATTTCGTCTGTAATTATTTTCGATATTATAGATTGTCGATTTGGTGAGTATGAACCCGGATATGAAGCGGTTGATTTCATCTGTATGATTTCAAGTGTTGGTTTTCTCTTCTCTCCAGACTTAGTATGGCGAAGGATCAGTTGTCTATCACCAACCCGTCCTGCTGTCACGAACGTCTGCGAAGAACGAAAAAGTTAGAATACGTACATGCGATTGGTAATTTCACATTACGATAAAACGCCCATATGCAATATACAGATTTTTCCTAGGCTGTAAAATTGAAAAATTTCAGTTGAAATTTTTTTAAATATTTTTTCTTATTTTTGCTCAGGACATAGGTTGTGAGTACACGTTAGAACTGCATCGCCGAGCTGTACTTCGTATCCCTAAGTAAACGACGTATCAGGGGTGCCAGGGTAAAACATATCTAGACTTCTAGCCGAAGGGGTTACAGCTATCTTTTGATACTGAGTCGATCAATTTCTGATCATCACCTCAGGTGTGGGGTGGGTGGCTAAATTTAGAATTTAGTCAAAATAAATTCCAGTCAACAGGAAGCGACACGAACGTGCGCATGCGCACCCACCACTACATGTACAAGTATAAAAAATGATTGACAAAATATCCGTCATGCAGAAATACTCGTACGATTTTTTTTTTTTTTTTTTTTTTTTTATCCTATAAACTTTTTAGCATACTTTTCCACAAACATCACGTCATTTTTAATATATAAAAAGCAATGGGTCTAAGATGCACACACGGTAGTGAATGTTTACTCACATCACTGGAAATCTCAAAACTGTGGACAAAAGATGGATGTATTCTATGGAAGTCATCAACTGCCTGCTCATAACCTCCCGATTTCACGAACTGTCGTACTGGGCTTGCGGAGGGTATTCGTGTAGCACCGGCAAGTAATTCTTTAACGGCTCGCATGCCAACCAAGATCGAAACCCATGTAAACATGTGCAATGAGTTAGTGTGACTTGTGTTTTTATTTAGTCAAATTGTGTCATTTTCAGTCACCAAGATAGACCCAGTCCCGGAATTGCGCGATTACAAATACATTTAGTCCAATCTGATTAAAATCCGATGTTATTTACATTTCTACACAATAACTGTATGTAAATAAGAAGAAACATCTGGTTTTAATCAGATTGCATTTAGTCCGTTTCATGTTCAAAATCAAGAATCATTTCAGCAGAATCCTTTAACTGAAGAGAGGGATATGACTCTTAATAGCACCAAGCCCTTGTCACGTGACTACGCACTGTAGGAAGTTATCGTTGTTTGTTGCACTATTATGGTCTAGATCAGCGAAAGTCTTGTCATTTATTGCGAATTAATCATACCTATGATCTCTGCACTTCGTTTGTCTGATCCTGAAATAAAGATGTATACATGTTACAGTACGTTCGATGTGTCAAAACAATCATCAAAATTACATGTTGTTATGAAAATACTTATACCGGGAGGTAGCGCTTCTTGGTTACTTTAATAGTGGCTTGTCGACTCACTGGCGAGGGTCTATCTTGCTCAAAAACACAACATAGTCAACGCGGCGATGGTAAGTGCAGGTTTGGGACTCAGAACTTCTAGCGCCAGTGTAAACCCCCTAACACTTGTTCACCATGCTCCCCTCAGGCATATGTGATCAAGTTCGAACGTGTTCCCGGCTATCCCATCCTGTACCTGTAATTGCCAAGGGACCACCAGTCTCGACGTCATCCGCCACAACGCAGCTGCAGTACGTGTAAGCAAAGATCACTAAGACAGACCGCTCATAGCAACTGTACTTTAACTGCATTTCTTTTATCTGAACTTCTGAAATTAGGACGGAACTGTTACAACCAAAAACAAACTCGAAATTCTGCTATTGTAGCCAGAATGAAATTAACTAAAATTAACGACATGTATAAATTAACAGTATAATAAAATGTCCTCGAAGTTGATTCAGAGACGCCACAATGACCTAAATAAAAAAGTTTCAGTTCAAACCTTCTGCCTGTAAGCTCAAACCTTCTGCCTGAAAAATTTATCGTAAATGTAACCATGCTTAATGATAAAATCACCAAGAAAATAAACAATTCTTCCAAGTTTTTAATTTAGTGACTATACCAGGGTCTGCCCCGCATCTCTACTAATCGCAACAGTGAATTTCTTTGATGCAACGGATTAAATTTAGGTCTTGATGGACTGGTGTCTTCCCAACTTGTTTTAACATGCGCTTTTTCGTAGTAAAATGCGCAAGACAGTCTGAAAATGCCTAAAATGTGACATTTGTGCATACTGTCTCCCGATGGGGAGAATGTCCTCCCAATCGGAGACATGTTTAGTCTCCAAAACGAGGGGCATCTAATTTTTGGGGATTTAGCTAAACATAACTTGTCTCCTAAAAACGGAGACAGTCCCCCGATATGGAGATTGTCTCCATATTTGAGAATTATCCCCAGCTGTTTGGAGTGATTCCCTTTGGCAGCTGGGGATAATTCTCAAATACGGAGACAATCTCCATATCGAGGGACTGTCTCCGTTTTTAGGAGACAAAATGTTAAAAATAGCTACATCCCCAAAAAATTAGATGTCCCTCGACCAGGAGGAGAATGTCTCCCGATTTAGAGACAAACATGTCTCCGATTCGTGGGGCATTCTCCCCATCGGGAGACAATATAAAAATCAAATTTTTGGCATTTTCAGACTGTTCTGCGCATTTTACTTCGAAAAGGCATATGTTAAAACAAGTTGGGAAGACACCAGTCTTTAATCCGTTGCATCAAAGAAATTCACTGTTGCGATTAGTACAGAGATGCGGGACAGACCCTGGTATAGTAAGATTAAAAACTTGGAAGAAATGTTTATTTTCTTCGTGATTTTATTGTTAAGCATGGTAACTAAGGTTACTTTTGCGATACATTTTCAATCAGAAGGTTTGAGCTTTAACCTGAAACTTTTTATTTAGGTCATTTCCTGTCTGCCGATTGGGGGACAAAATTTTAACACATCATGTATAAATTGATCAAAATGCATTAGACTCTATGGCAGTGTCTCCCGATCGAGAGATCTCCATTTTTGAGAATTATCCCCAGCTGTTTGGTATGGAGAATTAATGTCGCGTATATACGCGATAATTTCGATCGCGATTTTCCGAGATGATCTGGACCTGTAAAATGTAGGCTACAGTAATTTGGCAAGAAATTGTTTTCTTGCACACCAGACAGAAATTGCCACACTTTTTGCCTGGGTGATAAAATTTCATCTCACCCAGGTGTTCTCACCCAGGCTAAAAAATACGCAAAACCTTGAAATAAAC
Organism: Rugalucina vietnamica; assembly: GCA_964017185.1. Lineage (NCBI taxonomy): Eukaryota > Metazoa > Mollusca > Bivalvia > Lucinida > Lucinidae > Rugalucina > Rugalucina vietnamica. The sequence continues at coordinate 9,932,022 of OZ024883.1, forward strand.
CAGATTTTGGGGGTTGTTGTGCAAGAAAAAGAATCTAATATGGTGTTCTGTTCTAGATGGAACTTTCCAATCCTCGGGATGACCGTGCTGAGCGGAACCTCGGCAGAGCCTCGGTTCCGCTCAGCAAGGTCATCCCTTGGGTTGGAAACTTCCATCTAGAACAGAACCCCATATAAGATTCTTATATTACAGTAAATACATCGTTTGTATAAGTTTCACACAAAGAATTGACATGGATATTACCTGAATTCCATTTAAAACATCATCCCAGTTCGCCTGTATCAAAATGACGAGTGTCACTTGTCTAGGAATCAAATACTTAACCCATATTTGACGAATGGATTCTCCCATCGTTATAAATTGGGTGAGTCCACTGTCCATTTTAGGGGTTCTAGGAGTAATTTTTATTTTTTATCTCATTTTTTTTATGAATTTTCTCTGTGCAAACAGAATAGCCCCAGATGGGACGCCGCATTTTGCGGCGTCACATCTGGGACTATACTGTTTGCCTATGTCCCATAAAAGGTACGCCAGGCTTATATGAGTTAAACACTGGTCTCAAACTGTGTTGTTTTGACAAAGAAGCATATGATCACGTCTTTGAAATATAACACCCGTAATGAAATCAAAACGGCTGACCGCATGCACATCATTGCGGTCTCAGCTGATAAAATAATCAAAGTACTATTAGATCAACTAAATATTCCATGACTATCTGTACATGTAAATGGGAACATTTATTATATGGCAAGTGATGAAATATAGAGAAATATGTATTCTTGCATAGATATCTATGCGCATGGCTGTTTGAAGCCGTTTTTGATTGGTCGAAAGCCGTGTTCAAACCGCAAAACCCATGTTCAAATCATGAAATTCACGTGCCGTTTGAACATGGGTTTTGGCCGACGTCATTGGTCAAAGTGACGTGACGTCATGTATTTCATAGAAACAAAATGGCCGACGTTGAAGAAGCTCCGCGGTTTTCGGTGCGTTTTTACGTTGTTAATGTTATTTTCAAGAGATTTTAAGTGGATTGGAGTGAAAATGCAAGAATAGCGATCAACCATGGTTTGTTTCAGTGTTCAAACATTCGCTGGATCACTCGGAAGGTGTTTGAACACGCGGCCTGCGGCCTTGTGTTCAAACACCTTCCTCGTGATCCATCGAATGTTTGAACACTGAAAACCATGGTTGATCCCTATATTAGATATAACCAATATTTGAAAAAGTTATATTTTCACATGTGAAAATATAAAAAAGTTATATTTTCACATGTGAAAATATAAGATTTGGGAATACGCAAATTACGATTCCACCGTTTCATTTCTAATTTATACAGAACTAAATTTTATAATCTATGCTATTGTTGACGCAATGAACGTTCACACACAATAGTGACGTAATGACGTGACGTAATGACGTCATTTAAGATTTTGACGTCATATGCTTTAGCGCGCAACGTTACAATGACTACATGCAATATAATAAAAAGAAAATTCAAGTTTTTGTCGTGAATATGACTTTTATTTCATCTCATGAAGTGAAAAATTATTTATTTTATACTTTACAGTGAAACCCAATGTATATCAAAACTTGATAAAATTGGTATTTTCATTGATATGAAATTTCACTGATATCAAATCTCACTGATATCAAAAGTCACTAGTGACTGATATCAGCCTATATCGTCACTGTAATGCCGTCAGATTTTTTGGATTACTTCTGACGTTTCCATTTACTTGACGTCATTAAATGTGTCTCACTTCAGAAATTCAAACGCCTATAACTCCGTTATTTATGAACGAAAACATAAAGTGTGGGTATTCATTTTCTTAGTTAGAACATAAGGAACAATGTGGTACCAAAATTATTAGGGTTTTCAAAAATTTTTTGTTTTTTCATTTTCACCGCCTACCTTGTGCATTGGAAAATGCCTGTGCATTGTATAAAATAAAAAGAAAATTTGCTTTTTTGCGGTGAATACCAAATATATTTCATCTCGTGAGTTGAAAACATAATAATTTTCACTCGTGCTGCGCACTCGTGAAAATTCTGATGTTTTCAACTCACTCGATGAAATATATTTGGTATTCACCTCAAAAAAGCAAATATCCTCTATATATTTCATTCGTGCCTTCGGCACTCATGAAATATAAAAATTTTTCACTTCACTCAATGAAATAAAACTCATATTCACTCCAAAAACTTGAATATCCTCTATGTATTTTTCCAGAGCATAGTCTATAAGTTTGACCATTTCGGTACAAGGTAGATAAGTGTAGTACTGGTGAAACTCAGTCAATTATTTAAAGAAATGCATGTAGATGGACTGCACAAGCATCCAGACAAAGCTTATACGCTACTGACTGACATGAGTATTGGTTAACTGCACCTCTCTGAGCCGTCTCAGATAAAGTGGGTTCATGTCAAACCATCAATACAAATAAGTCTTAGAGGTTTGCTTGGGTGGTAATATCTGAAGTTCCTTTTGGATGTCATGCCATCCTAATGCTGGGTAAAAGTCCCATAAAAAGGAGGTAATGTCCCGATATGACGGTAGCTCGGTTGACTGAGATGTTAAGCACCAACGCAAAAAAATCAGTTTCATTTTAAAGAGCATGACCCCAGAGCGAGACATGTTATAATGAATGAACAATATTATGAGTGTATGTCCTGTTTGTTTTGTACCGTTATCTCAATCTGAGTAAATTAACACGGCTACAAAACAGTTAAATGCGTAACCGCGGTTAAGAAAAGAAATCCGATTCACGTTCTTCCGGTTTTGCGTGTGAGGTGCAGTAAAAGGTAAACAAACATTCGCAGCTCGCGTTTCCAAGTAATTTATTTTCACCTGGAGAAAGTTATTAAAATTTTCTCAATGCAGTTTTGTTAGTTATAAATTGATCTTATCGTATCTCAAAGGATTTCCAGATTTGTCTCCTTATAATTGTGATTTTTATTCCCTCCTCCAAAATGCATGTTGAGATTGCATTGTACATGAAGAAAATATGGGTCAGTCATAGGGATATTTTTAGATCCCCGCTAATTGCGTCATTATAAACGGAAGGCAAGGCAGCGAACAGATGATTTTAACATTGTATAAGTTCTGTGAACACTTTCCTTGCCATTGACCGCTGCATTCTATGTATATGTGTCCACCCAGATTCATAGCAATGGTGCGGCAGTTTCATGATGGCATGCAGGCACGTGTGCAAAATGATGGAGAGTTCTCTGAACCATTTGAAGTAACAAATGGGGTCAAACAAGGCTGTGTTCTGGCACCAACACTGTTCAGCATGATGTTTTCTGCCATGCTTATGGATGCTTTTCAGGACAGTGACACTGGTTTTCCAATCAGGTACCGTTTTGATGGCAACATATTCAACCTCAGAAGGTTGCAAGCCAAAACTAAGGTCCAGACTGATGTGCTAGATGAGCTCCTCTATGCAGATGATATGGATAAGAATGCCAGCACAGAGGCAAAAATGCAAAGAGCCATGGATCAAGTCTCACAGTCATGTGATAACTATGATCTCACAATCAGCACAAAAAAGACAGAGGTTGTACACCAACCAGCGCCCGGAAAGCCATATAATGAACCAACCATCACTGTGAATGGGCAAAAACTGAAAGTTGTTGACAAGTTCACCTACCTGGGAAGCACTCTCTCCAGAGCAGTGCATATTGATGATGAGATCACTGCCAGAATTGCAAAGGCTAGTGTGGCATTCGGACGACTCCGTGCAAATGTCTGGGAGCGAAATGGAATCAAGCTTGACACCAAGCTGAAAGTCTACAAGGCTGTGGTACTGCCAACCCTCTTGTATGCATGTGAGACCTGGACAGTATACCAACGCCATGCAAAGAGACTTAACCATTTCCACTTAAGCTGTTTAAGAAAGTTGTTAAAAATCAAGTGGCAGGACAAGATTCCAGACACAGAGGTCCTGACGAAAGCAGGGATGCAAAGCATGCATACAGTCTTAAAGCTAGCACAGCTAAGATGGACTGGCCATGTTATAAGAATGCCTGATGCGCGACTTCCAAAGAAAGTTTTCTATGGAGAACTACAGGAGGGAAAGCGCTCTCAAGGTGGCCAGAAGAAACGCTACAAAGACACTCTCAAAGCCTCTCTGAAGGATTTCGAAATACCAATGGGGTCCTGGGAACAGACTGCACAGGAGCGATCAAAGTGGCGAGGTCTCATCAACAAAGGAGCAGCTCTTTATGAAAAGAAGAGAATCTGTGAAGCTGAAAGAAAGCGAAGAGAGCGCAAAGCCAAAACAAATGTGCCACCATCAGACTCTATGACATTGACTTGCTCTACTTGCAACCGACAGTTTAGAGCCAGAATTGGCCTAGTCAGCCATCAAAGAACTCACCAACACACATCAGCACTATTCAAGAGATAATGATGGTCTTTCTCATTAGTGAGAGACGAACTATCAGATATGTGGCTAAAAGCTGTGTCAAAATTTCGGTCACGCATTTAATCATTAGAATGATAGCAAAATAATCGACATTAAAAGCACCTGTATTTTAGTTTCTCTCTCGAGTTCTACGTTTAACAATTTAATTATCAGAGTGTCTCGTCATCTTTGTATGGTTTTTACCTCTACAAATCAAGTTTTATTGAAGGGTTTTTGACTTACAGTGGTGTGCAAGAAAAAACAAACAAACAAGAATCTGCATATATAAAAGCCTTAAATATACCTTGGTTTTCCTTTTGCTCATGGTTTTAGTGAGTGATAATGTTAAAAATAATTAACCCAGTTAATACATATAGACAACCCCTCTCAAGGAAAATGAAAACAAAAAAAAATCCAAAATTGGTTTATTTGTGATGTTTGCAGTGAGAATACTTGGTATATATCAAAATACAAACATTTTTGCAGCAAACATGTAATGCAAAACACTGTTATTCACATGTATGGTATTCCTGTTTATGATAATACTTAGACTTTAAAACATTGTGAATACTGTAATTTGCTTTTTTTTTTCGTTTGCTTTCATCTAAAACGCTGTACAGGGAATGTTAAATATCATAAAACAGGCAGAGGTTTTCAAACATATCTTGAAATAAATCCTTCTTATTTTAATGATTAAATGCTTAACCACTTTTTTCTTCCCTTCGAAAAATAAATGTTAAACCCTAAGAAAAGTGAATACTGTGACAGACGTCAGTTGTAATTTATTTAATATATAACTACAAATTTGTAGCGGAACAATCACAAAAGCATGACATTTAACTGCAAATTGCCCAATTTTTAGTTGTATTTTGCCGTTCTTGACCGTGTTGAAACACATGTTTTGAAGGAGGGAACAAATAACCCCCAAAACATCAAGTAATGTTGCAAACTGTTTTAGTGCTGTCTAACAATGATAAATAAGTGACAAAATAGCATTCTTAGATTTTTGATACCGTTCTGCACTACGAGATCCGAGTAGTGTATGTTTTGTTTACATTTTGTTGCACCTCACACGCAAAACCGGAAGGACGTGAATCGGATGTCTATTCTTAACCGGCGGTTACGCATTTAACTGTTTGGTAGCCGTGATTTATATATTTTGTTTCGTAACACGATTCGTCCTTAGATTTTAATCATTTCGTTAGTATCAGACAATCGACAGTGATTTTAGGATAATTTTTATCACACTGTGCGTGTGTTCGGGGTTGATCAAACTGTGCGTGTGTTCGGGGTCCTCCCAATTGTACAATTGGTTGGTAACATTTGTACCACTGGTATCAATGTTATTACCATTTGAGCCGCATCGTGAGAAAACCGGATTTTTGCCTATGCGAAAACAAAGGCGCAGATCAGCTTAGCAGTAACTGCGAAGCTGGTCAGCGCCTTTGTTTTCGCTACTCGGATAATACAATTCCCCTTCTACTTATAGCCAAAATTTCAAGCCTCAAGCCTGCTTCAGGCCGGTTTGTGTCGGACCTGGTCGGAAACCCCGAAGCCCGGTTTTCTCGCGTCGAGGCTATTTTTTACCATTTGCAGCAATTTCTCTACCAATGGTACCATTGGCAATTAAATTGGTACAAATGGTACAAATGTTACCAATGGAACCATTGGAGAACCCCGATCTTCACGAGTTTTGTGGTAAAAGTTTTGATTGCTTTCACCACCTTGCTGTGTGTCCTTGAGAAAACTTCATCATTTGCACTTAACTAATAGCTAGCCTACTGATGAAATAACCTGGCTCATTCCAACATATCTGACTAGCCAGTTAAGTCTCAGCTCAGACCACCAAAACCATTTGTATGTACATGTATCATGCACCTTATTCGAAGCCTATAGTCTAAACTACAGCATCCAAAAGCTCTTAACTTTGATTCTCAGATTATTATCAGCTGATTATTATAGCCGCTAATAATTATACAGTTGTAGATAGGCCTAGATGCATTGGATCAGTTTTAATGTTGTCAGCGCAATGTGAACAAAGAAAAAGGCAGCTGAACCAATCTTGATCTTAGTGTACATTAAACAGTACGAAACTTATAAATAACAATTTCGTTTTAACCATAAAATGTCTATTCAAACATGAACATTTGATTGGCCTCTGGGTAGCTGATCTTGTCCGTGACTTTCCCGCTGACTACGGCCAACTTCCCGATGGGCGTCGATTCAAGTTCCCGGATTTCAAGGGTGGTTACTCTGTCCTGACCGTTGTATCTGAGAATCAGCTGTTTGTCACCCACATCGCCTATTCTACCAATAGTCTGAAGAAATGAAGATAAACTTTCTTATTGACGTTAAGCTTGAACGACTCATTAACAGTTTTGTCATGTGGAGATGGGACCACATTCGTTGCTGACAAAAGGAAGCCCGAGTTTATAATGCTCCAATTAATGCTATAACAAATATCACTTCAAATCATTGTTCAAAATAAGTGGTCACATTCGCCGCCGACGACTGTAGTCGTTTGTACCGTTCACTGCAACCGACGACTGTAGTCGTTTTACGGGTATACCGGTATGTCCTGGGGGTTGTTTATAGATGAAAGTTTTAAGGTGAGGTAAATGTATTGCATGTCAGATTTTTCAGCGAAAAAAGCCCTTTTCAGTGATACATGCGCATATATCTAAATATATATATATATGAGATATTGATTTTTAGCTCACCTGAGCCGAAGGCACACAGGTGAGCTTATAGGATGGCCATGCTCCGTCGTCCGTCGTCGTCGTTGTCGTTGTTGTCCACAATGTTCAAACGCCGTTTCCTCTGAAACCGCTAAGCCAATCAAAGCCAAACTTTATGTGGAGCATCTTAAGGACGTGGGAACGAAAGTTTATATAAATGGTCAAGGTCACATGACCAAGTTGGTCGCCATGGCTATAAATAGCAAAAACCTTTAAACATCTTCTTCTCCAGACCCAGTGGGCTTATGATTTTGAAACTTGGTATGAAGCATCAGGCAATTAAGTTCTACAAGGTTTATATAAATCATGACCCTGGGATGACCTTCACTTATTGTACGATAATGTCAACTTAGGTCGCCAATGCATTTGAATGGAGAAAATTAGTAAAATGTAATTAAATGGGGGTAAACTTACTGGGAGTATGCAAATGGACAGTAGAGTTTTGTGTTTATGAAAAAAAATTGTCCCCAGGGGGTTGTCTGCCCCTGTCCCGGGACTATATACATGTATATGACCATAATGTTCAAACATCTTCTCTGAAACCGCTTGGCCAATCAAATCCAAACTTTATGCAGAGCATTTTAGGACGGAGGAATGAAAGTTTGTATAAATGGTCAAGGTCATACGGCCAAGATACCATGGCTATAAACAGCTAAAAACAAAACAAACAAACAAACAAACAAACAAACAAACTTTAAAATCTTCTTCTGCAGAACCAGAAGGCCTATGATTTTGAAACTTGATACGAAGCACCAGGCAATGGAGCTCTACAAAGTTTATATAAATCATGACCTTGGGATGACCTTGACCTATTTTGCTGCATGGTCAACTTAGGTCGCCAATGCTTATGAGTGGGGAAAATAAGTAAAATGTAATTATATGGCGGTAAACTTGCTGGGAATATGCAAATGGACAGAATATTTATGTTTATGAAAACAAATGTCCCCAGGTGTTTGTCTGCCCCTGCCCCGGGGCTATAAACATGTAAATGGCCATAATATTCAAATATCTTCTTCTCTGAAACCGTTTGGCATATCAAATCCAAACTTTATGTGGAGCATTGTTAGGAAGAGGGAATAACAGTTTGTATAAATGGCCAAGGTCACATGCCCACCATGGCTATAAATAGCAAAGACTTTTAAAAATCTTCTCCAGAACCAGAAGGCCTTTGATTTTGAAACTTGGCATGAAGCATCAGGGAATGGAGCTCTACAAAGTTTATATAAATCATGACCCTGAGATGACCATGACCTATTTTACAGCAAGGTAAACTTAGCTTGCCTATGCATTTGAATGGGGAAGCTGAGGGATAATGTTATTTAATGGCTGGAAACTTGCTGGGAATGAGCAAATGGACAGCAGTTTTATGTTTATAAAAACAAATAACTACAGGGGGGTTGTCTGCTAAGTTTATTGGTATATATCCCAGATCTCAGGTGAGCGTTTACAGGACCATTGGTCCTCTGGTTTGAGTGGCGTGGCAGTAAAAGTATTAATTTTTCGAAATGGTTGGTTCATTTCTTCATTGACCCGTCTGGTTAATACCACAGGCGCTTGAAGTTACATTAGTGACCCAAAAAGCATCAGATTTACGGTAGTGTCTAAGGTCAATATATATATATATATATATATATATATATATATATATATATATATATATATATATATATATATATATATATATATATATATATATATATATATATATATATATATATATATATATATATATATATATATATATATATATATATATATATATATATATATATATATATATATATATTCTATATTGACTTACACTATGATTATAATTATATATAGCACTTCAAGCGCCTGTGTTATTACTTCATTTTTAGCACTATAGACATGTCATCTCCAAACACGACTCTTCACCACACTGTAGTTTACCTTTTGTTTTGTTGGAAAAGTCTGAACATTTTTGGGCGAGGCCGCCTTAAAGTCTTTGGAAGCCTGGTAATATCCCCCGGGCTTGTAGTAATATCGGATAGGGCTGGGTGATCGTAGCTTCGTTGCTGTGGACAGCAGGTTCCGGACTGCCCGCATACCGATCAGCACTTCGGGTCCTATGAATCAAAGTAATTTACACGCAGAGTTAATAGAGTGGCGAGGGAATGTGCACTTAATACCGGCAATTTGCCTCTGAATATTTGTATTTGTGACATGGGCCACGTCGCGAGAAAACCGGATTTTTGCCTATGCGAAAACAAAGGCGAAAATCAGCAGTGCAGTAACTGCGAAGCTGATCAGCGCCTTTGTTTTCGCTACACGGGTAGAACAAGAACAATTCCCAAATTTCAAGCTTCTAACCATCATCTGTAGCTGCACAGGCCACTTTGTGTTCTGGTCATAAACCCCGAAGACCGTTTTTTTTCACGACGCGGCTCACATGATAACTGACTCTTTCTACGTGTTTATAGCTACATGAGCCGCGTCATAAGAAAACCAGCAATGTGTTTCCGAACAGGTCCAACACAAACCGAGCTGTACATATATATATAAGCATCGCTCAGCGCAAAATAAATCAAACTAAACGTGAACGTCGTGTTACACAAATTTGTACGAACATCGCGCGTCATCGTTACATAGTAATTTCGTAACGTCGTTGACGTTTTAGTCCCGGTCAGCGAATACTGCCATCTATTCAGCATGTACAATTAGACAAAATTTTGCGCTTCAGCCTTAGCAAATTTTCCGTCAGTAGAATATCCAATACTCGAAACCAATCTACATTTCATGTTGCTCTACAAATCGCTTGTTCAAAGTCAGCCGTCTGTATTCAATCAGTGCAATGACGCATCAACATCACCAACATCGCCCGTTATTTATTCTTTTTTTTCTTTTCATAGAAACGCGGATTTTCATTAAAAAAAATGTGGTTTCCGAACAGATTCGACACAAACTGAGCTGTATAAGCACAGGAGATCGCTAGAGCTGGAAATTTTGGATGTAGAAAGTAGAAGAATTGTACTCTCCGTATATCGCTATAGCGAAAACAAAGGCATATGCAAAATGTTGGTTTTCTCATGACGCGACTCACGTGACTTGTTCATGAATTTGAAAGCAGAACGCTTAATTTTAATCGTCTTGCACGTTTTTGCAATATCTGGGCTCACATCTCAAATTTTGGCGCCCCGTGGCCGCGCGGTTAAGAGCGCTGTTTCTTATTCACTCGATCATCTCGCCGCTATGTCTAGTTTGTCTGTCTGTCTTCAGATAGTGAGTCGATCAATTTCTGATCATCGCCTCAGGTGGTTCGAGTCCCGCACTTGCCACATATGAGACAAGCCGCAGGTGATCACAGGTTCTGCTTGCGGGTATGCCAGGTAGTTTTTCTCGGGGTTCTCCCGTTTTCGCCCAACCTACTGATTGGCCCGTCTCATATGAGCTGAAATAATATTAAAAGGGACGTTAACAAAAAGGTCACTATGGTCTACCCGACGCGCGTCATCTTTACATGAGGATTTCGTAACCACACCCGGTTAACTCTGTATATACACAGAGCGTTACAATACGACAGAAAGTCTGGGTGCCCTTACGAATTGTCTTGGAGACGTTGCGAGATGTCTTGGTTACATGCAGGGAGCTCGTGGTGTCGTGACAGGAAAATCGGTGACAAAAATCTTTTCAGTGACAAACAGAGGTGAACAGACAAAGAATGAGATGAGGATTTGCATATTGTTTGCCACAATACAAACGTTTGTTTACTGGGTACTGATGGCAGCTCAGACGAATATAAGAATGTCGAAAATATGCCCAACTTCACATTTAACTACATTTTTTTTTCTGTAATATCTTAAATTTTAGAAATAATGTACGTATTTTGCTAACGTCGTTGACGTTTTAGTCACTTTTAAGTAACTCTGGCGCAGTTTAGTTTAGCTGTCTGCCAGATAACTCACAAAACTCCTTAAATACCAGCATATCTGTTTTTACCTTTTAACTATACTAACACCTTTGTTCGCACTGTATAAATTCTTATCACCCACTTTCCTTTGCTTTTATTTCAACTAACCCCCTTCAGCATTTGGTATACCGGAACACCATCTGAAGTCCTCTCCGGAGGTTAAGATGTACAGGAAGATAGATAGATAGAATTCCCGTTCAGCGTTCAGCGAATCTATTCAGCATGTACAATTAGACAAAATAAGTTTTATGTGTTTTGTGCTTTGGCCTTAGCAAATTTTCCGTCAGTATCCAATACTCGAAACCAATCCACATTTCATGTTGCTCTATAAATCGCTCAAGACGTCAGCCGTCTGTATTCAGTCAGTGCAATGACGCACCAACGTCACCAACATCGCGCGTTGTTTATTTATTTTTTATTGTCTTATGCTATTTTATCGAGGCTATTTTACTGTCTGCTCTTAAAGGATCTCGGTTTCATTTTATCTAACGTTAAATGCACTGGAAAAGCGCGTTAAGTTTAAAAAAATGTAAATAAAATCAACACCTTCCACCTTCTAACACTATGCTTATGTGGGGCTTATTTTGGAGCGATTCGTATGCGCATTATACATTTAATCGAGGCATGTATGAAACAGTACATTTCCGAACACTCGCGTGCGCCGCCTATTGCGTCACCATGGTTTTAAATAAAATAGCATGGCGTGGGTACTTGCAAAATGAGTAATTGTTTTATCTTGTTAAGCGAATGTTTTCTAAATTGGAACTACGCACATAGAAGTGACAACAAAAATACACACTATTTTGAATCTTCCCTCGTACTTTTGTGTAAAAATAAAAAAACATAACAGTTTTGTGTAAAAATAAAAAGATATCAATATTTTCAGTGTGTTTCGTCGCTGTTTTCCAGTGTATAACATCATGTCATAAAAATCATATGACCACACGTGTATTAACACTACTTTTGCGGGAATACGTAACGTCATTGACGACGTCCGTAACAACAATGTAAATTTTCATTGAAAATATGTCCACTTCGAAGGCGATAAAATCCTATTTTTAAAAGTCATATGATAAAACGAATCTTACACTCGTGGTCATTTCATATGAAATTTATTGAACTCGCCGAATTCTCGTTTCATAAATTTCATATGAAATGACCACTCGTGTAAAGATCCTCTATATATTACATGAGCATGATTTCGCAATGTCTCTTACCAATGATTAGAGCGGACCTTTTACTAGATGAGGCATCATCTGAAAATAAAGATTAGAAAATTTAGAACGTCACTGGCAATGTTGTTTCTGTAGGAATATTATAAAGTTCATCCCCTAATACCCCACTTTTATATAGCTGGGGTATGCCAATATTTCTTATCTTTGCTCCAAAACATAGTTTGTGGGTATTCGTTAGAACCGCCTCGGCGAGTTCTAACGTGTGCCCACAATCTATGTTTTGAGCAGAATTAAGAAAAATATCAGAATTTTCCTATTGAAAATTTTCATTTTTGACAACTTTAAAAATCTCTGTATATTGCATGGGCAAGTTTTCGTAATGGTACTTCCACAGAGTAATTACGAAACGCGGATTCTCATGTCTAAGTTTGAAATCAGCATCATTCAGAGTCCATATTGTGATCCGTCCACAGGCGCTCGACGACTGGACTCATTTTTTTTTTTTTTGAGCGACTATGTACAAAATACCTTTATATAGAGGCTCCTCTAGATACACATAATTCTTGTTAAAGTTTCCAGGCTGTACGGCGGAACAGAAAGAAGCCAGGGAGAGACAAATTCCACATGCCAGGAACATTTTGTCACCGCCACCATAAGACGATATATCTAAGAATGGTGAGACAAACGTTTGCTTACACCAGCTGAAATGAAATAAATATTAATGTATAGCGGACTCTTCTTTCAAAATACAACCTATCGCATTTCAAACATCTATGGTTTATGTTTCAAAAGGAATTTTAATCTGACCTCAACGATGCATATATGTATAAAAATAATCTTCATAATTGAAATGTTTTTATTTGATCTTTTTCGTTTTGCTCGCACCTACCTGCCTGGTCGAACTGGCCTACCTACCTACCCATCCAGCCGCCTGTCTGCCTGCCTGGCCTGACCTTGTCTGCCCTTTCTTTCTTTCTTTCTTTCTTTCTTTCTTTCTTTCTTTCTTTCTTTCTTTCTTTCTTTCTTTCTTTCCTTTTTTCTATTTCATTTCACGTTACAAATATTGATAGTTTGTCAGTCTTTAAGTTGAAATTCTTTTCTGTTAATCTTCGATCCATGTGGACATGTTGATTTTTCTTTTGAACTTTCTTATTAAAGTTACAGCCATTGATTTTCAAAGACAAATGAGCCGCCTCATGGGAAAACCAACAATCTGCATAGGCGAAAACAAAGACGCAGATCAGCTTCGCGGTAACCGCGAAGCCGATCAGCGCCTTTGTTTTCGCAACACGGATAGTACAATTCCTCTTCTACTTAAATCCGAAATTTCAAGCTTCTAGCTCTTTTCTGTGCTTGTACAGGTCGGTTTGTGTCGGACCTGCTCGGAAACCACATTGTTGGTTTTCCCACGAGGCGGCTCAAATATAACTTTCCATATGAAACTTTACTTTGTCATGTACATGCCGTACAACAAAGAAGCCGACCAGCCTCCGTATTCGAGTATGTGCTGGATCACATTGCAACATTATAAAAAGATTAATAGTCAAATATATATGAAACTAAATTTTCTAGTTGTTCATAATGTTGGTGCTTGTTTTATGGTTAAACATACACATTCCGTTTGCATATAACGTTGCCTGTAATGAACTTACACCCAGTATTGACATGCTTTGTGTTTGCAACAAGAAATGAGCCGCCTCATGGGAAAACCAACAATCTGCATAGGCGAAAACAAAGGCGCAGATCAGCTTCGCGGTAACCGCGAAGCTGATCAGTGCCTTTGTTTTTCGCAACACGGATAGTACAATTCCTCTTCTTCTTAAATCCGAAATTTCAAGCTTCTAGCTCTTTTCTGTGACTGCACAGGTCGGTTTGTGTCGTACCTGTTCGGAAACCACATTGTTGGTTTTCCCACGAGGCGGCTCAATTATAATTAAGTACCACAACCATTCTTTCTAAAGCGTCCCCGTTGTGTTTCTGAGAGCGCATTTTTGCAAAAATGGTTTTCAATTTCTTTCATGGAAATAATCGTTTTAAGAACATTTTCTTATAGGGACAAAATGTGGTTAACGTGTCGAAATGAATGCTAATCAAAACATGGAATTATGCTTTCGATTTTGCCTGTACAAATTATCGAGGAAAGCGATTACGATGTCGATTATTTTGACGATAATCACAGGTAAGTGGATAATCGATAACTCAAATTCTCAATGATGCCCATGTACTACATCGTATTTCACTAGATATGATACTAGATATTGTTAAAACATTGTTCCACATACTTTGAAAATTGTAGCAATTCACCGTCAATATATATTTTTTGATTCTTGTTTTTTCCAAGCTAAAAGTCTTGTTCAGATATCCACTGTATCGGTTACAATGATATATCTATTAATCATCAGTATCCTGTCATATGCTCAGCTAGGACAAAATGTTTGTGTTTTTGTGTGTTATTGTCTGATATCAATGTTATACATATCCATATATATTAAGCTCTTTTGAGATTAAAATTATTTTTCCCCTCACCCCACCCCAACAGAATCTGTTTGTACGATGTTTAAGTTGTTATCTTGTATTTACTTCTGTATGTTGTATTTATGTATCCACCATGTAGAGCTCATGATATAACCTCACATGTCTGTATATGTAGACCTGAGTGAATAAAGTGTATGTTATGTTATGTTATGTTATGTTCAATGATTTGGCATTTAATACGCGTTGTCTCTTAACTGAACAAAAAAAAAAAAAAAAAAAAAAAAAAAAAAAAAAAAAAAAAAAAAAGCCAAATTTGTTTCTATGAAAACCATTCTTAAAGATAGTAGACACGAATTTCGCGTAAGTAGCTTAAGTACTCGGAAAGATCATTTAACGATAAATTAAAGTCTAAAAACTTGCCTCTGATAATGGTTTTTCGCAGAAAGAATTTGTATGGGGGACGACAGAAAAATTATTTTCATGTCAAAATCTTGATCTTAGTTTGTCCTAATAGGACCTGCAAAAAAATCGGTGAACAAATAAAGTTTTTATGGCGAAAATGAATTTTGCATAGGGATTTTGCATTGACAAGGGACTATAATCGATGATCGTGAAAATGCATATTTTTCGAGAATTTTTAACTGATCATGAAGATTTTGTCTCAGGTATGTCATTTGTGTCAATTTACAATAATTTTGAGCAATCATGATTAATTAGTTAGAATTTAAAATTTTGCGGGAAAATATTTACCTCCCTTCCATGAGATTTTTGTACAGAAAATCCCTATTTAAAATGTTTTTGACCAAAACTTTTTTTATTTGTCAACAGATTTTCAAAATGTTTGCTGCACATTTTGTGACAAACTAGGTGCTTAATTGTGCCAAGAAAACATTTTTTCTACATTTGAACCGTTGTAAAATATCTGCGGAAAACCATTATCACACACCACGAAACAGACTTTAGATATTTCGTAGACACCCCACAATCAAACCCCGGGCAATTTAAGCTTTGTTAAAACCTTCTTGCTTCCTTTCAACATTCAGCCTTCGTACAGATATCACTCTCTGGCGGTGCAATGGTGGGTTGCTACCACTGTGAGGTCGAAGTGCCGGGCTGTGCTCTACACGACGAGGGTATCCTGGCTAGTTTACAGGACTGCAAGGACAAATGTACAGACGCTACATGCTACGGTCTTCAATATTACATTTCGACGGGGCAGTGTTATAATTTCCAGGAAACTACGGGCTGTAAGATGCTACAGTATAACGGTGCTGAAACCATCTTAATCTACAGACAATCGGGGCGAACAGGTAAGACAAAAATCTGGACACAGATGCATATCATGAAGTTTTCGTTAAAAACTTTGTTTGTAAGGATCGAACCTAAATTGCATTTACATGATTTAGTAATAATAATAATGAAACAAATAAAAAAAAAACCCTCTAATTTTGTCAAAATCTACGCGAACACATTGTAAGCTTATATTTGTAGCCTTATCAGAACACATAATATCCTTAAATTCAGTTAGTGAACTTTTGCCATAGCCAGCTAAGCCGATAATGAAATCACTGAAAGGACATCAGAATTTTTTTGGCATACATGTACTTAAACAATTATACAAATTGAATGTTAAAATACAAGTCCTTGAAATCTACCAGACATTGCAATTTGTTCTTTGTTTTTAGATTGCTCACTGTTTTCCCTGACAATGACAACTGGTAAAGTACTAATCGCGGCCGCAACGGACGAGATAGACCCGAGCACGCGTGGCAACTGCGTACACGAAGGATTAGTTGGGGATGGCTACTCCCATGCTGGGTATAAGGAAAGCTGGAGCGATTGCTATCTATATAGCGCGTGCAGCTCGTGCTCAACTTACTCAACGTCAGGCTTTGACCTATATGAATTCGAATGTATAGTAGGTACGAAAACTTTACATCAGATCATTCATTCCCAGCAGGCACATGACGTCATAATGACGTCATGACGTCGATGCATGACGTCGTATCGACGTCGATCTGACGTCATTTTGACGTCATGTGCCCGCTGGGTTTATGGCCATCTGTACTGTTGTCCGTCCTGCTTATGCATATGTTCCTTTCCTGCCTATTTTTCTGTCACCAACCAGTTGCTTACTCCTCTGCCATAATTTTCAGTCGACAGCCATTTTGCACAGTTCAACAACACAAGTAAAGGTTTAATTGGCTCTGCTTTCGTATGCATGTGCATTTGGTGTTGAGATTATTTGTTTGTTTTGATGTCTAACGTCCCCGTCAACAATCTTTCAGTCAAGTATGGACTGAGCCACCGCTTCCTGTGTATTAACCAGTACTGTAGAGAGTTAATGTACCTTGCTCAAAGACACAACACGGTGCCCGAGGAGCACCAGTGGGTATCGAATCCAGGCGTTGAGATTGCAGTCTTGAAGTCTGGACCCAGTTATTCAAAATTAACGATGTTGTAAGTTAACGACTCGTTAAAATTTCAAATAGAACTCGACAATGGCGAACCACTAAGAGGTCAAAC
The DNA here is from genome assembly GCA_964017185.1 of Rugalucina vietnamica. Classification (NCBI taxonomy): domain Eukaryota; kingdom Metazoa; phylum Mollusca; class Bivalvia; order Lucinida; family Lucinidae; genus Rugalucina; species Rugalucina vietnamica. Next base: position 9,949,273 of record OZ024883.1, read on the forward strand.
GCTATTATTTTAAATATGACCATGGGAATGTTATTCTGTTTGGTAATAAGAACATCTAACATATCTCAGCTATACAGGAAAATAATAATTTTAGTTCATTCAATTTCCTAAGGGGAGATAACTCTGTTGATATGATACCTCCCGCATTAGACAATGGCGAACCAAACTCGACAATGGCGAATCAAATAGTCTATACCCCAAAAGAAACCATTTTAGAAGGTTATTTTTTCACACAAATGGTGCCATCATCGTGCGAAACTAAATGGTGTTCGATAATATTGTGTTAATTTGCTTTGGTGCTTTACGTTCACTGTCAACAGCAAATGTCCTAACGGAAAGGTCAATTATACCGATTTAAGTATGTTGTCTTATTGCTTTAATGAATCATTGTAAGCCTAAAATCAAGAGGGTTAAACCACGACTTGCACCAATATTAGTTACGTCATTGACCAAACCAAATTGCTCCTGGGCGAGCCTTCCAAATGTAGATTATCAGCACTTTGTGCACATTCTTTTTACCACACAAAGTATGATTCGCTATTGTCGAATGTATATGTACATCCTTCCACTCTTATATCTACCTTCAATGTAAAAACTTTTATCAAAAACATGCATAATGTATAACTAGGGATAATAGGCACTAAACTAATGCAAATATAGTTATAACAAAGTGCTTAGAAACGAGGTAAGAAACCCATTATATCTGAACGTCACTTTTCGCGGAGCAATTAACTAGGCATCTTAGTTAAGGGGTCAAGCGTTTCAGCAACCCTAATTTTATTGTCCGGTGGAATTTTGACTCAATTCCTTTACCAAACATCAAGGCATAGATGAAAGTAAATGACTGAGTTATATAATTAATAATATTTTGTCTAAGATTCAAGAAATTCTGCAATATATTTACGAGTGATTCGCCATTGTCGAGTTCACTGTATAACAAATACTCTGTTATTTTTGTTGAAAAGTTGTGAGAATCCTTTGCAATGCAATTTGAAAAAAATGTGAGAATCCTTTGCACTGGCACTGCAAAGGATTCTCACATTTTTTTCAACAAAAATAACAGTGTATTTGGTTTTAGAGTCGATATATACAGTTAACAAATTAAGGGCTTAACGACAGCGTTTTGAACTACTGGGCCCTGGAATACATGTATGTACACAAAGGTTGGGAACACTGTATTTTAAAAATAGCTATCACATAAATACGGACAAATAAGATCTCAGTCTAGAATTTCCGAATTCCAGACTATAGACTCCGAGCCATTCACAGTCTAATCTTTTGTAATCAATACAGATTGTGGGTCCCTAACCGCTCCAGCAAACGGTGCTGTAAATTATAATGGTACAACAGAGGACGCCACGGCGATCTACTCCTGCGACCCTGGGTTTCAGATCGTGGGAACGGGGACTCAAACATGCAAAAGCACAGGGATGTGGACTGGTGCGCCTCCTACGTGTGAAACTATTGGTAACCAATCGACTTTTTAAGCCATGCTAGTCGATTTGAATAAGGTTTTAATATCTGTCTTGGTTGCCACAAAGTTATACTATCCAGATACGGAGCTTTTTCCAGTTGATATGTCTATATTGATTTGAAAAGGTACAAATAGGCAAAGATCAGGAAAAGGCGCAATCAGCAAAAGATTCCCACTCCAAAAACCCGAGGTGGGAAAAAAAACAAACTAACAATCAGGTACCTATACCATGAAAACACCTCGTAAGCCGAATGAGCAGCTATTTTCCCAATAGGTGGCCACTCAGTTACCTTAACTAAAAATATGAAAACATACATAAGGCGCCAACAGCACAAAAATATTAAACACCAAGACATAAAACAAAAAGAACCACCACAGAAGTATCGACTTGGAACGATCAGTAACAAAAAGTTACTGGCGGGCTTAAATCGATTTTACACGGCCGTAACCTCACCCTCAGCTTCTGCAGTGGTTCATAACATTTAGTTAGTTCTTCGGTCCTCGTGGTGAATCTCTAACTAGTCAATGAATCATCAAGAACAAACAAATAAATCATGATATACATCCTGATGAATCAAAAACCAGGACTCACAGATTGAGTAAGCTGCCCGACGATGGAGATCCCTGGGCGCCGAATAACTTACTAACTCCGGAGCAAAAGAAAAACATCAGTTGGACCCCGGTGGGCCAAGCAACAGACAAGAAGCTCCGGCCCCAACCAACTAAAATGAATAGCTTTAAGTCGGGGCCATCATAGAGTCTGACGCCCGACCCACCGGCGTGCAATTAAAGAAGGCAGCGTAGTTATCAACCATGATTGGGTTAAAAACTAAGCATGCAGACTGTCGCATAACATTCAAGTTATAACCTATACGTCTGTAACGTGTTATGATTTTTCTAAACTGAAAAGAAAAATCATTACTTCCTATAAGTTTCTTGAATTTGTAAACCAAGTCACCATAAAATTCTGGTTCCGAAAGGCCCTCATTTAAAAGCGTCTTTAACCCAACATTATATTTGGAAATCAATTCATAGTGTCTACGATAAAATTTAGAAAAGGTTTTTCGAAGTTTATGATACCGATAGCCCTGTTGGAGAAGTTTGGCCGTTAAACATTTATTACGAGCGTTGAAGTCTGTAACATGATTGCAGACTCTAGCAAACCTAATAAGTTGCGAAATGTATACGCCATAAGAAGCACGGCGAGGAACGTCATCATCCAAAAACGGAAAGTTTGTTTTTGCTTGCCCAGCAATGCCCGTATCATTGACAGTGCCACTTAAAAATGTTGGCGAAATTTCATAAAAATATTAGCTATACAATCAGTTTTGTTTGGATGGTCGAAAATTACTCGAGAAGCCACTCAGGTAAAAGGTAATCGAGGCCCATTACCCCAAATTGCATGATATGGTCCACCCACATTCTTTTAAATGTGTTCGCTGCTTCTAAAGGAACTACCTCTATATATGATGTTTTTCAGACTGTGGTCCCTTGACGAATCCCGACAACGGTACAGTGAGGACCCTCAGCGGCACAACATCTGGCAATGACGCAGTTTACGACTGTGATCTCGGGTATGGACTTCAGGGTTCGGGGACTCGAACTTGTGGCTCTGATGGGGCATGGAGTGGAAATGCTCCATCATGTGAACCTGTTGGTAAGTGTTTAACTGTGTTTGTTGTTTTTCTTTTTTGTTTTGTATGCGGTGAATATTTGGCATTAATTTTAACTTTTGTATAATAAAATCAAACTATTAGCGTATTTAAATTATAAGGATATTACAACCCATTCCTTAATCTAATGACTTTTTCAATTCTGCCTTCTCAAACTTTCATCCTGTTTCTAACAGTAAAATCTGTCTTCAAAGGATGTGCAAACCCTTTGTAGTATAAAATGACCTCAGTTCACCCCAGGAAGACAGCTGCATGTACTTTTAATGAAAGGTCATTTGTCCTACTAGCAGTACAGAGCTGTGTCACATGAAAATACATATAAATAGCCAATAACCATTTTGACTGGACAGTTTATTTCATTCAGCTGCAATGTTCTATAATAAATCTACATTATAATCTGTGTTCTTCTAAATGATTGCCTCTAAAGCTTATGATGATGATGTTTATAAAGATAAAACATCAATATATTCATTATGACATATTCTTCCTTTTCTCTGGACATGGCCATTTAGTGCACCTGTGAGAGGATGGTGATAGTACCAAAATAGATGTAATTTTGAGAAGTGTGGTGATCAAAAGATAAACTGTCACATCTGTTTCTTTTGAAATTAAAGCCCCTGTCAAACTTTGACAATGTGACCATTATCTAATTATGAATGACCACAGCAGGAAAAGTCATTAGATTGAGGAATGGGTTGTATAAGAAAATGCATTATGCACAAAATGGTCTTAAATGAGCCGCCTCGTGGGAGAACCAACAATGTGGTTTCCGAACAGGTCTGACACAAATCAGGCTGCACAGTCACAGAAGCAGGCTAGAAGCTTGAAATTTCGGATTTAAGAAGAGGGGGAAGTGTACTATCCGTGTAGCGAAAACAAAGGTGCTGATCAGCTTCGCGGTTACCGCGAAGCTGATCTGCGCCTTTGTTTTCGCCTATGCAGATTGTTGGTTTTCCCATGAGGCGGCTCAAATCGGTGCTCAAAGTCTTTATGGTTTTAAGGACATACAGATACTCTTTTTCTATTCAGGTCCAGTTTCACGCCTCCTATGTAAAAACTTTACTAAGAAAATGTACAGTAATTTTACAATTCACAAACAGCGTTTGCCTCCCTACAAATTTCAAATGCTCTTTACATGTTCAAAACAAATATCAAAAAGCTACCAAGCAAATAATAACATTCCTTAAATTGAGATCACGTGTACATCTTTCCATTAGTCTCTTGAATGTTGTAGGAGTAAAGCGAATGTCATCCTGGTGTACGTACAGTCATCGTAATAACATCAATTGTCTACACATATGGGGCCACATGGTCGCAGCGTTTCATACCAGCATTATCAGAGGATTTGAAGAAAACGAGTAGCATCCTTAATGTTTGTCCTCTATAGCAAAACATGTACTTGTACTCAACAAACATTTATAACTCGCAATAAAATAAATCACAGATTAAATTTACTTCTGAACGGTAATACACGTCTTTCAGATTGTGGCGCTCTCGCCGATCCTGTCCATGGTACCGTTACTACACCTGAAGGTACTACATATGGTGCCAAGGCACTGTACTTGTGTGATGGCAGGTACAAGCTCAGTGGTCCGCAGGCTCGAACCTGTCTTTCTACAGGAAACTGGTGGGGTACAGAAACAAGTTGTGAACCTATTGGTAAAACTGTTTTCTATTTGGTTACAACCGGCTCAGTTAAATGAGTTCGGCGATGGTATCCACATATGCTTACATACAATATTTGCAATTTTACCTGAAAAAAAAAAAATAGAGCATATACATCAGTGTCAAGAATTGTTTGGTTGAGGTCGGTTATAGTAAAAAACCAAAGGGATAATATCAAACAGATTTATGACAGAGAAAAACATTAGGCACGTCCAACAATATAGAATCAGTACACTACACTATGAAAAGGTACATGAAAGCAATGATCAGAAGGCGCATTCAGAAAGAAATTCCCACTCCAAAAACCAAGGTGGGAAAAAACTAAATTGACAATTAGGTACTTTTACTAAGAAAACACATCGTAAGCCGAGTGAACAGCTATTTCCCAATAGGTGGTCACTCAGTTACCAAAATATGAAAACATACGTCAAAAGGTTTAAACAGCACAAAATTCGACTCCTAAAACAAATAGAACCACAACATAAGTATCGCCTTGGAACGATCAGTAATATAACATTACCTGCGAAAGCTTTGTCTAAATTATTCCGTGTCACTTTTTTCAGAATGCGACACCTTAATAGTGAATTCAGCTGAGCTTTCAATGACTTTAACAAATGAAACTTATCTCGATTCGGTGGCTATGTTCACATGCTCGGCCGGGTATTCACTGGTCGGCATGGCGGAGATACCCTGCATATGGAATAACGATACTGGAGACCCAGAATGGAATGGGAGTATACCGTCTTGTCAGCCCATAGGTATGTGTTTTTTCATGTGCCTACGTAACCTTCTATTTTTGACGAATAGCCTTGCCCATCATTAAGATCTGGACGAGTCCACTTTCAAATTTAGGGGCATCAGAGGAGATTTCAATTTTTTAGTTCATTTCTTTTATTTTTGATAAATTTCCTGTAAGCAAACAGAATAGACCCAGATGGGATGCCACGTTCTGCGGCGTCATAGCTGGGGCTATATTATTTGACTATGTACCAAAAATAGGATACCAGCATGGGTTAATTCGTTTGCCACACCGGTTATCCAGGCAGGGAGAACCGGGGGGGGGGGGAGAACCAAACTCGACGAAAACAACCAAAGCTGATAAAACGCAGATAAGATCAATTTAAACTTTCTGATTGGGTCAAATACCTGCCTCGAAACATCATTCAATTTATAATCTGTAGCAAATTGTTCCCTACCAGATATTTTCAGGTTTATTGATTTATTCTTCTCAATCGCCTTGGTTGTCTCTGTAAAACTGTTTAGTATACTTTTACCATTTTTTATGGCTCTAAATTTCGTTTGGTAAGCAAAACTATGAAATATCATTTCAGTTCCGAAACTGGGATCTTGGTGCTTGTTAATGTCTTTGACTGTGGTAAAAACATCCTTTGAAGCTGAGCAAAACTGGCTTAAACATTTCAATATTGTGCATGACATATCCATGCCTTAGACCTTTAAAATAAGAATAAAATTGAAATAATTCTTGTTCAAACTTTCTCTTTCACCTTATCTAGCAACAAGTGCATCAACAACCACCTCAAATACGCCAACTCCAACAAGTCAGTCGAGTACTTCTTCAAATACACCGAGTCAGTCGAGTACTTCTTCAAATACACCAAGTCAGTCGAGTACTTCTTCAAATACACCGAGTCAGTCAAGTACTGCTTCAAACACACCAAGTCAGTCAAGTACTGCTTCAAATACACTGAGTCAGTCAAGTACTGCTTCAAATACACCTAGTCAGTCAAGTACTGCTTCAAACACACCAAGTCAGCCAAGTACTGCTTCAAATACACCAAGTCAGTCAAGTACTGCTTCAAATACACCGAGTCAGTCAAGTACTGCTTCAAATACACCGAGTCAGTCAAGTACTGCTTTAAATACACCAAGTCAGTCAAGTACTACTTCAAATACACCAAGTCAGTCAAGTACTGCTTCAAATACACCAGGTCAGTCAAGTACTGCTTCAAATACGCCAAGTCAGTCAAGCACTGCTTCAAATACACCAAGTCAGTCAAGTTCTTCACCAAATACAACAAATGCTGCTTCAAATCCACTTGCAACTACACCAAATCCACCAGCAACTACAACAAATCCACCGGCAACAACACCAAATCAACTGGCAACTACGCCAAATCAACCGGGAAGTACCCCCAATCCACCGGCAACTACATCAAGTCAACCTGGAACAACCACAGTTTCCGTTTCAAAACCAATCTATCTGTGGCCGTGCCTTTGTTCCACGAACGCTTTTGCGGGTTTATCCCAAGAAGAGATAATAGAACAACTAGTGAGTGATATGAGAATAGATACAGATCAAACTGCAAATGCATTAAGTAAACGGATAAGTCGTGAAGACAACAGACCTTCAGCTGTGCGCATCGGAACTATTGGAATTGTGTTACTGGCCATTGTAGGTGGCTTGTTTCTCATATTGGACCTAATGAATGTATGTCAGTGCAGACAGTGTAGTAACAAAAACGCATATGAAAAATAAATATTTTCAATTTTAGATTGTGAAAATGATAGTTTGGATACATTTTAGCTCACTTGAGCCACATGATCACAAAGTAGGATTGCAGTAGCCTAGTGGTGATAGGTCAGACTCAGGATTGAAAGATCAGGGGGTTTGATCTCAATTGTTGTCCACAAGCAAGAAACATTTACCCCGCCCCCCCCCCCCCCCCCACACTCCCCCCAATAGCACAAGTTTACACCTAGGAAGCAATGTCTCGATCCTGAAATGACTTGATAAATTGTTAAGTGGGCCAATGGGCTGTTAAATAACAAAACAAAGTTTTATGTCAAAGATAAACAGCTAAAGTCATGTCGGGTTAGCCATGTTTTTTCCAAGACAAGCCTTTCAGGGGCAGATTAGTGCATATTTCTTTTATCAATAATTACTGATCTTAAATCCCACAGTAGAAATAAAAGAATGGCAATTATTTTCAGGACAGAAAAATGCCAATCATGAGGATTAGTCTTGGGTCTGCTTTTATACATTTTAATATACAATAACCTTTATAATGACTCGAATTATGTCAATAAAGTAAGTTAATTACTATAAACATTTATATCAATAATATTTGCTTTCTTACAAATTCTTTCCAGTGGATCAATATATGGAATACAAGCAAAGTATTGATCTATTAGTTTCTGGAACTTAAAAAGCCAAACCATGAGAAAACGTGTTTGAGTTTTCCAACCAGTTTAGACTTATATCAGGCAGATGTCTAGTGACTTAAAATTTTCCGGTGTAGAAAGGAATTATACTATCAATGAGATAAAACAGTGATGCTAAACAGCTGTGCCATTTTCTTTGTTTTCACATATGCAAAAAGTAGCCTTTCTCATAATATGACTCATAAAGGATTGGTAAGAAAACAAAGGAAATGCCATAATTCAAACAAGAAAATGCAGACCCTACTTAATTTAAATTAAATTATTGAAATATTCCAGAGATGTGAGTTTCCACAAAGACGGTACAGGTTGTAAAGCATCTGTGTGATTTTTTTTTATTTCAGTTTTACGACTCTTTCAAGATTATTTCAGCTCATATGAGACCGGCCAATCAGTAAGTGGTCAAAAACGGGAGAACGCCAAGAAAAACCACCTGGCACACCCTCAAGCAGAACTTGGATTGTCTCACACATGGCCAGTGCTGGGGCTCGAACCCACACCAGACACAGCGGCGAGATAATCCAGTGATTAAGAATAGCGCTATTTACCGCTCGGCCACAAGGCCACTTGTGAAATATTGGTTCCTCTTTTATGTTCAGTTAGTTAACTGGCTTATCCCTTTGGATAAGAAATTCATCAGGAAAACATGTCCGTGCAAAGTATACCCCCTCAAACCCCACTTTTATATAGTAAAACTGGGGTATGCAGGGGTATACCTAGTTTTCTAGTTTTCTTACTTTTGCTCCAAAACATAGATTGTGGGTACTCGTTAGAACCGCCTCGGCGAGGCGGTTCTAACGTGTACCCACAACCTATGTTTTGAGCAAAAATAAGAAAAATATAGAAAATTTTTATTGAAAATTTTCATTTTTTTACAACTTTAGAAATCACTGTATATTGCATGGGCAAGTTTTTGTTAATATGTGATTCATGGGCTTGACAAAAACAATGGCACAAAAACTTCAAATTGTTTTCTTTTAAGACATGTTTGACACGGAAACTTGACATAATATGTAGTAAGAATACTTAGTGATAGATGATGTTCGTATTTGTTCATGAAAACAGAGATGTTGCATGTAACCAATGGGCATTCACAGCCTTTACTGTAGCAAATATTTTATGGACCACTGAACCACTACAGAGTTAGCTCCTCTAAAGAACAGTCTACTGTTTGTTATACTTCCTCCAACTTTTAGAGCACTTCCTAACTGAACATACTGTTTGTTTGAGGTTATGTCTAGCAATATTTAGGGTATTTTAAAACAAAGGACTTCACAATAATGACCCAAACTACATTATGCATTATATCCAGAAATTGTTTCTTCATGGCATGAAAAAGCATAACAAAACATTGCCAGGCATACTTTTTGGGTTCTCAGTGATCAAACTACTTAAATTGGCATTTCTGAAAATGAAATCTACAGCTCTATCCGATTGTCTACAATAACTGCAAACCTGCGTTAAGATTTCCATTTGCCTAAGAGCCACACTTTTCCAAAGTCTCAGTTACGAAAATGAAAACAAAGAGCATTTCTGACTATTTCAAAATGCATTTAACTGGTTCTATCCAAGTGCTACAAGTAGGATGTGCTCTGTGCTCTCATGGAGACATCTGTGTTTCTGGAACTGGAATTGTCCACAATATAACAAAACTTTCTTGCCATTTTCATTGTTGTAAGGGTCACACTTTTTGAAATTCTCATTGCTTATGATCTTTAAAACAGACTCTGATTTTTAGTTTCTGACTATAAGCACATATCTCTGGTTCTATCAAAGAACCAGAAATGGGATGTGCTATCTCATGAAAACATCTGTGTTTCTAAAACTGGAATTGTCCCTGAAAAAGATAGAAAAACACAATGATATAGAAAGTGCTAGTAGAAAATTGGTGCAAAAGATAAGATTTCCATTTACAAATAGTGTAAGATTTCTTGGAGCATGACCATTTTACATATGGCGCAACATTATTTTAAAGAGAAATATGTAAATCATTCCTAATCATATGAAATCTTGCCTTCTGTGCAACAGGTTTTAACGTTTAATAGTAAGTTTCATCAATCAAAAGAGAACACTACATGTAGCATCAAAACAGAACTATCCAATCATCAGGACAACATGTCCTGATACCTGATACGTACCCCCTTATACCCCACTTTTATATAGCAAAACTGGGATATACAGGGTATATCTATTTTTCTTATTTTTGCTCCAAAATATAGATTGTGGGTACTCGTTAGAACCGCGTCAGCGAGGCGGTTCTAACTTGTACCCACAATCTATGTTTTGAGCAAAAATAAGAAAAATATCAGAAATTTTCCAATTAAATTTTCATTTTTTACACCTGAAAAAAAAAAAAAAGTCTCTGTATAATGCATGGGCATGTTTTCGTAAAGGTTTTACTGTACGTACTTTAGACTGTCAGTGTGTGTCTTATATTCCATGATTGTGTTCGGTGGCAGGTTGAGCACCCTCTTTAGTGTGTCCCTGATTCTAGATGTGGTCTGGCCATCACTCGCTGTCCGGTTCCATAAAGATAGGATATCCTCCTGAAAATGGTAAATATGTATGATTATCTAACTGCAGCTTTAAATGAGCCGCATCATGAGAAAACCGGATTTTTGCCTAGGCGAAAACAAAGGTGCAGATCAGCTTCGCGGTAACCGCGAAGCTGATCAGCGCCTTTGTTTTCGCTACTCGGATAGTACAATTCCTCTTCTACTTAAATCCGAAATTTCAAGCTTCTAGCTCTTTTCTGAGCTTGTACAAGCCGGTTTGTTTCAGACCTGGTCGGAAACCCTGAAGACCGGTTTTCTCGCGTCGAGGCTCAAATAGTGATTACTGTTGTACAGCAGAAAATGAATCTAAATTTTGAAAACAAAATAAGAAAAAAATGATTATTGTATTCCCCTGTACACTGCAGTTTTATGACAAAAAGTGGGGTGTAAGGGGGTATGTAATTTCATGAACATGTTTTCCTAGAGTCTCCTCACTCAAACATAACCCCCCCCCCCCCCCCCCCCCCCCCCCCGTCAGAAAACCTGCCCCCATCAACTTACAGCATATCTGATTGAGATAACAGCACCACAAATTTCTTCTCCCACCATAAACTGTTCACCAAGCATGGCAAGTATCAGGTTTTCCCAGCATCGAGATGCTAGACCTTTCTTTAACCGGATGATCCACTTTCCACCATTCTTGTTTGCACTGTCCTGCAAGAATATCAAAATGTTGTTTTAGGATGACTTGTTTGTTTGTATTGAGGTTTAATGTCCCAGTAAACAATTTTTCCATCAAGACAGAGTCATCACTTCCTCGGTAATAGCCAGTACACTGGGGAGTGAATGTGTCTTGCTTAAAAACAAAACACAGAAGCATCCGTGGTGCAGTGGTTATGTCACTCGCCTTGTAAACCAGGGGTCGCAGGTTCGATTCTGGGCTTCTCCAGTCCGTCAGATGGGACTATAAACCAAGGTCCCGCCTCCATATGACCTTAGGTGTTGGTGGGACGTTAAACCCCAATCAACCAACTAACAACACGACAGTCTGAGTGTGTCTCGATTTGGAGTCTGATGCACTCCCACCAGGCCAACAATCTCTCCAGCATTCTTTTTAATCTCAAAGCTACCTAAGGTCACAGAAGCAGCTTAGAAGCTTGACATCTTGTCATATATTAGAAGGAAAATTGAACTATCTGTGTGCACAGATACAGCACAGCTGATCTGAGAGTTTATTTTTGCAAAGGCAAAAATCCTGTTTTCTCATGATGTGGCTCAAATGCCTACCTCCCACATTGGTCTAATTCCTTCTTTAAACAAGTGATAGTCTGTATGGCCTGTGAGATCACTGGGACGTACAATATGGCTGTAAATTTTCCAGAACTGCTCCACCTGTAAAGCAACATACCAAGTGACAGTTTGGATGGCTTACTATGTCTCTGTGGTGCACAAATTGGCATTGACGAAATATATCTGTTTTGTATTAAGGTGGTATAAAATGAATATTCTAACTAGAACATGATCCAAATGTAACTTTAACCAGTTAATTATAAACTGTATTTCACGAAGTTAAAATGATGTTCTGTTTTATTGAATGTCCATGTAGAACTCCCAAACAGCTTCGTGAAAGTGGTCTAACTAAATTTTGAGCAAAATAGCTGTTACATCTGAAATCCAAACTCTTAGTCTGAAGGGCCCAAGGTTATAAAACTTTTTTCATGCTCAGCTCAGCTGAGACTAAAATTTATCCTGCTCATAAATGTTAAAATGCCAACAATGGTTGGCATTTTAACATTTATTAGCACGATAAATTACAGGCTTTGGTGATCTACACCTGAAATTTCTATTCATTTTGGCTATATTGGCATTTATGAGCAGTTTGAATTTTATGCTGCATGATAAAAGTTTTATAACCTCAGGGCCAGCACTTACTGATGCAAATGTTCCAATGAGTTTGAGATTTTGGTCGTAGCTGCCAGTCTGTTTACTTGTTGTCTTTCTAGAGAACCAGAAACCATAGTTGAACTGTAGTGGGTGTTCTCCTGGGCCTGGTTTCTGTAGAAACATTACGAAAACATGTCCATGCAATATACAGAGATTTTTAAAGCTGTAAAAAATGAAAATTTTCAGTGGAAATTTTTAGATATTTTTCTAATTTTTGCTCAAAACATAGATTGTGGGTACAGGTTAGAACCGCCTCGGCGAGGCGGTTCTAACGAGTACCCACAATCTATGTTTTAGAGCAAAAATAAGAAAATTAAAACAGTGTTTTCTGAGGAAAACTATGTCCCCCCAACCGTTTAGTAATTGAAGTGTAGCTACCTTGTGATATGAAGTTTTTCTAGGGAAGACACCATGTAAGGTCTGATAGTTTAAACTTGTTTTGGACCCTGTCTAAAATTGGGTCACAATCACCAAATTCTTATTAACTCTGAACCTCCTCACAACAATGCTTCTGAGCAAGTTTGGTCAAAATCCATCAATTATTAGTTTACAAGATATCGTATCGGAAAAACTAATTTCAACAGTTTTTATGGACCCTTGACCTTGGAAATTAGGTCAAGGTCATCAAAATCTAATCAACTTTGAGCCTCCTCCAAACAATGCTTCTGTGCAAGTTTGGTCAAAATCCATCAATTGGTTTACAAGATATTGCAGTGAAAAGACTAATTTCAACATTTTTTATGGACTCGTGACCTTGAAAATTAGGTCAAGGTCACCAAAATCTAACCAACTCTGAGCCTTCTCGCAACAATGCTTCTGTGCAAGTTTGGTCAAAATCCATCAATTGGTTTACAAGTTATCGCGTTGGAAAGATTAATTTCAACATTTTTTATGGACTCGTGACCTTGAAAATTAGGTCAAGATCACCAAAATCTAATCAACTCTGAGCCTCCTCCCAACAATGCTTCTGTGCAAGTTTGGTCAAAATCCGTCAATTGATTTACAAGATACTGCGTTGGAAAGACTAATTTCAACATTTTTTATTGACTTGTGACCTTGAAAATTAGGTCAAGGTCACCAAAATCTAGCCGACTCTGCGCCTTCTCGCAACAATGCTTCTGTACAAGTTTGGTCAAAATCCATCCATTCGTTTACAAGTTATCGCGTTGGAAAGACTAATTTCAACATTTTTTATGGACTCGTGACCTTGATTATTAGGTCAAGGTCACCAAAATATAATCAACTCTGAGCCTCCTCCCAACAATGCTTCTGTGCAAGTTTGGTCAAAATCCATCGATTGGTTTACAAGATACTGCATTGGAAAGACTAATTTCAACATTTTTTATGGACTCGTGACCTTGAAAATTAGATCAAGGTCACCAAAATCTAATCAACTCTGAGCCTTCTTGCAACAATGCTTCTGTGCAAGTTTGGTCAAAATCCATCTATTGGTTTACAAGTTATCGCGTTGGAAAGACTAATTTCAACATTTTTTATGGACTCGTGACCTTAAAAATTAGGTCAAGGTCACCAAAATCTAATCAACTCTGAGCCTCCTCCCAACAATGCTTCTGTGCAAGTTTGGTCAAAATCCATCAATAGGTTTACAAGATATTGCATTGGAAAGACTAATTTCAACAGTTTTTATGGACTTGTGACCTTGAAAATTAGGTCAAGGTCACCAAAATCTAGCCGACTCTGCGCCTTCTCGCAACAATGCTTCTGTACAAGTTTGGTCAAAATCCATCCATTCGTTTACAAGTTATCGCGTTGGAAAGACTAATTTCAACATTTTTTATGGACTCGTGACCTTGATTATTAGGTCAAGGTCACCAAAATATAATCAACTCTGAGCCTCTTCCCAACAATGCTTCTGTGCAAGTTTGGTCAAAATCCATCGATTGGTTTACAAGATACTGCATTGGAAAGACTAATTTCAACATTTTTTATGGACTCGTGACCTTGAAAATTAGATCAAGGTCACCAAAATCTAATCAACTCTGAGCCTTCTTGCAACAATGCTTCTGTGCAAGTTTGGTCAAAATCCATCTATTGGTTTACAAGTTATCACGTTGGAAAGACTAATTTCAACATTTTTTATGGACTCGTGACCTTGAAAATTAGGTCAAGGTCACCAAAATCTAATCACCTCTGAGCCTCCTCCAAACAATGCTTCTGTGCAATTTTGGTCAAAATCCATCAATAGGTTTACAAGATATTGCATTGGAAAGACTAATTTCAACAGTTTTTATGGACTTGTGACCTTGAAAATTAGGTCAAGGTCACCAAAATCTAGTCGACTCTGCGCCTTCTCGCAACAATGCTTCTGTACAAGTTTGGTCAAAATCCATCCATTAGTTTACAAGTTATCGCGTTGGAAAGACTAATTTCAACAGTTTTTATGGACTCGTGACCTTGAAAATTAGGTCAAGGTCACCAAAATCTAATCAACTCTGAGCCTCCTCCCAACAATGCTCTTGTGCAAGTTTGCTCAAAATCCATTCATTTGTTCAGAAGATATCGCGTCAGAAAACCTAATTTGATCAGTTTTCATGGGCTGGTGACCTTGAAAATGAGGTCAAGGTCACCAAAATCTAATCAACTCTTTCCCCCCTCCCAACCATGTATCTATGCAAGTTTGGTCAAAATCCATCCACTGGTTCAAAAGATATCGCGTAAGAAAGAAGCTACGCGGACGCGGACGCCGACGCGGACGCGGACGCCGACGCCGACGCCGACGCCGACGCCGACGCCGACGGGAACCGCACCAAAAACAATATGTCCCCCACCTTCGGTTGGGGGGACATAAATAGGTATACCCCTGCAAACCCCAGTTTTTCTATATAAAAGTGGGGTTCAAGGGGGTATACATTACACGGACATGTTTTCCTGATGAAGAAAAGCATAATGATACAAGAATTATGTTGAATGTGTTTAATGTCTTACATGTATATGAAATATCAATAATAGGAAGGTCATTTAAAGTGTTTGAGAGCGTAATTGAATAAAATTCAATTGCAAGTAACATATTTGTTGATCATTACAAAATACATTCACACTAGGTTCTTTTCATGTGTTTTTTTTTTTTTTTTTTTTGTTTTTTTTTTTGGTAAAGATAAATGTCCTGCATTTAAGTATTTACAGTAAATAGGGAAAAAATAGCATGCACACCACAAAAATAAAGCCAGAAATTTCTGACCCTGGGCATTGAAACTAGACTTAACTGGTGATAAAAAAAAATCTTACAGGTGGTGGTCTGGGTGGGGAGTCTCTCATTTCTTGTCTGTTCTCATTGTTCTCTTCTTCACCAGAACCACTGCTGTCTTCAGCCTTTAATCTGGAGAAAAAATATACAATAATATAACTGGGATGCAAAACAATGTCGGCCTAATACATACATTATGAAAACAAGCCCATGCAATATACAGTGATTTTTAAAGTTGTAAAAAACGAAAATTTTCAGTAGAAATTTTTTGATATTTTTCTTATTTTGCTCAAAACATAGATTGTGGGTACACGATAGAACCGCCTCAGCGAGGCGGTTCTAACAAGTATCCACAATCTATGTCTTGGAACAAAAATAAGAAAACTAGTTTTACTATATACAAGTGGGGTATGAGGGGGTATTCATTTCATGGACATGTTTTCCTGATGCATGCACATTTATTGGCCTTATTGGGATCCAAACCATTTTCGGCTATCCCTGTTAGACGACCAAACCATGTTTTATGAAAAATGAAATACATGTACAAGGCTAAATTACAAAGGCAAGTCTTTATTGAGCTAGGCTTCTATAAATCATAATTGTGAGGAATGCCTAGAAAACCGGTCCCGATAACGTAATGGTTAGAGCGTCCGCTTCGGAAGCGGGAGGCGCGGGTTCGAACCCGGGCCACGTCATACCAAAGACGTTAAAAATGGTACCAGTGGCTACCTTGCTTGGCGCTCAGCATTCATAAGGCAAGCACTGGCTTCTCTTCTCTCACTCTCTCTCTCTCAAAAAAAAAATAAATAAATAAAAAGAAAGAAAGAAAAAAACAGAGAGAGAGAGAGCCTGCACATATTCCTCGCAAGAGGGTGCTGCAGTATATATAGATAGATAGATAGAAAAACTCAAGTTCTTATTAGTACCCACTAAGTGTGTTTTATGTGGGCTCATGTGAGGTTATAGGTTCAAACATTGCTATCCGTCATAAATTGAGCCGCCTCATGGAAAAACCAACAATCTGCATATGCGAAAACAAAGACGCAGATCAGCTTCGAGGTAACCGCGAAGCTGATCACGCCTTTGTTTTCGCTACACGGATAGTACTATTTCTCCTCTACTTAAATCCAAAATTTCAAGCTTCTAGCTCTTTTCTATGCTTGTACAGACTGGTTTGTGTCGGACCTGTTCGGAAACCACATTGTTGGTTTTCCCACGAGGCGGCTCATTTATTGATGAAAATTTTAAGACCATAGCTTGGGAACATACACAAATAATCACTTAAATATAAGCATGATGCTGTTCTCAGAGCACTTTGATTTCAACGACATTACAACTGTACAAGAATTGCCTGGAGACTTTATATATTTTCAGTGATTTGAAACCATTTTGGGGGACTTTACAGATGGCCCTCATAAATACAACTTTAATGGAGAGCTACTCATTGACACTAGAAGTCTGCCCCAGTAAACCCATGATTTGTTGTTTTGTTGAAAAATTTTAAGAGTGTTTAACTTACTTTGTAGCACTTTGTGTTTCATTTTTTGGCTTTTCCTTTTTAGTTTTAATGTTTTTGTAAAACATAATAACAATATAAGGTAATTGTTTTCCAGAGCTTATGAGGTACTTCCTAACGAATATTGCGAAAATAATGTTCCCACACTATCTTATATCTTAGAATATAATTTCAAATTAAAAACACAAATTTCACAGAATCCTCACTTATCTGAGTGGACACTGTTTTTCAAATTAGTAATGATGTACATGTATGCCCGAAACACAAGAGATATACCACTATCAGAACAGGTATTTTGGTTCCACACTGTATTAAGAGTATCCAGAATACAAAGTCAATCGGAAAGCACTAATTTCACAATACAATATCCCCAGTCATCAAATTTAAATATGGCAGTATTTTTTTTTAATGAGAGATAACATATAAATGAATGTGCACAAGAGATAGACTACTGTCATAGAACAGGACAGGTGTTATGGTTCACATTAAATGAGCCGCCTCGTGGGAAAACCAACTATATGGTTTCCTAACATGTCCGATACAAATCAGGCTGTACAGTCACAGAAGACAGCTAGAAGCATGAAATTTTGTATTTACGAAGCAGAGGGATTGTACTATCCGTGTAGCGAAAACAAAGGCGCTGATCAGCTTCGCGGTCACCGCGAAGCTGATCTGCGTCTTTGTTTTCGCATATGCAGATTGTTGGTTTTCTCATGCGGTGGCTCAAATAATCTATCATTTTGAAGTTTCCTATCATATTAAGTCAAAACCCTTTATCAATTAAGAAGAGATTTTTAATGATAAGATTTTTATCAAAACAAAAAGTGACAATTTTAGCAAGATCTATCACAAAACAATACCTAACTTATGACAACTAAGATGGAGTAATTATTCAAATACATCTGATATCAAGGCTTTTTCTCATCAGGATAACATGTCCGCGTAATGTTTACCCCATTATACCCCACTTTTATATAGGAAAACTGGGGTCTGCAGGGGTATACCTATTTGTCTTATTTTTGCTCCAAAACATAGATTGTGGGTACTTGTCTTATTTTTGCTCCAAAACATAGATTGTGGGTACTTGTTCTAACATGTACCCACAATCTATGTTTTGAGCAAAAACAAGAAAAATATCAAAATTTATGAGCAGAATTTTTTAAAATTTTTAAGCTAAAAAATATCTGTTTATTGCATGGGCAAGTTTACGTAATGTCTGACCTTTTGGGGAAATATCTGGTGGCAATAAAATATTTTTAATTAAATTTCAGCCATATTGTGAAAGTTTACCTTTTAAATTTGGATAATCTGCTACAATGTAATTGGGAATGTTTCAGGTAAATTGGCAGTTGTTTTTTTTTTTCAGTCAATTGGGAAAAAATTTGTAGTCCAGCAGGAAATCAATTTGACCTGGTAATGAGGTATAAAGTTTTTTTCTTTACTGATTCGTGTTGGTTTGGCATTGTCTTCAAAGAATCCAACTGATGACACCTTGTCATCATTGGGGAATTTGAGAAAATCAAGATGGCGTCCAAAAGGTCTTCCAGAAATTCAAAGCTTTGATATAATGGTACTTTTCGCCCCGTAAATGAATCAAAAATGCATTTTTCCTTCACATATTGCACACAGCAACTTATCTGACCGTAGTCATTCTGAATATACTGGTGTATCAAAGATGGTGTCCAAGAAGGCTGCCAGAATATCGATTTTCGGTAATTTTAACAGTTTTGACAATGCATTTAGCATAACAACATACAATGTTTTGTATAAAAACTGTCCACATTCACATAGCTGATTGTGTCATAATTTTACAGATTTGTCGTTGAATCACGAGTTTTAAGATGGCTGCCACAATATGGTTCTTATTTGATTGCCAATAGTTTTCAAAGATGGCTGCCAGAATATTGATTTTCAGTGATATTGTTCATAGCAATTATGGATTCACTCGTAGTGCTTTTAACTCAACAGTCTTGGCATTCACATTTGTTAATCATAGATGATGTCCAAGATGGCTGCCATAATGTGGAAAGTCTGTGATGTTTAATAGTTTTGACAATAAGGAGATTATGGACTCATCAGATATAAGTACTTCTAAGCCATAACATAGAAAAATGTGTCCAAGAAGGCGCATGATTAAAAACAAAACATGATTAACCTCCGTCCCGTGCCAGACCCGCGTTAGAATTGGCCGGTCGCCCCATTCTTGCGGAACCATCAAACCTGGCCGAATAGAGGAGCGGCTCGTTTGCCATGAGCGGCGACCCGTGTCGTTTGGATTAAGGGCTCCTGGTGATTGAGTGTGTCTGCTGTGCTGACGTTAATAGTCGGCATGCCACACATCACTTTGTCCCTGATTTCGACTAGACGGGAGGCCATGCGGACTCGGGTATGGCTAATCGGCTTTGTCGAGCCAAGCCCTAGGAATACCTTTTGCTTTCTCTTCCTGTCTTTCAGTATCGTCCCTGATACCTACCATATGCCCATATACGTCTTTCTATCTTTATCATTCCTAGAAGGCGGCGTCTCAACGGGCCAATCGTGTAAGCATTAAGATTGTACGAGTATATCTCTGTGTATTTCTAACACTTTTGAGTTGGAAAGCCACTCATTTTATGTATTCCCATGTAGGGCTAAATGGAGGGCAGAGAGTATTTGAGATGAATCATCCATCCATTTAATTATGAGAGGTTCGAATAAACAAATTAGTTACAATCGTCACAAACTACATCAAAGCGTAAGAAATTCGCTGAAGAGTCGGATGAATCTTCGGATTCTGAACCATCAACTCAAAGCCCATTACACAATCAACGTCACAATCAGCTTCGAACGTATCGCGATTCTTAGTTGTGCAGTCTCAAGGTGAAAACTCAAGGTGTCAAAGAGTTTCGAAGCATTCACGTTCGCAGAAACGGTGTCCTCAAACGAACAAACACTTACGTTTTGACTTTAAATGCACCCATATCGCCAAAGAAAATAAAAGCAGCATATATATCTGTGAACGTAGAGGTATACGTACCAAATCCTCTACGATGTTGCAATTGCCAGTTTTTCGGCTATCATGAAAGTAGATGTACCAGGAAAAAAGTATGTGCAAACTGTGGAGAGGTTGGTTAATTGGGGTTTAACGTCTCACCAACAGCTAAGGTCATATTGAGACAAGACCTCGGTTTATAGTCCCATCCGACGGACTGGAGAACCTGCGATCCCTGGTTTACAAGGCGAGTGGCATAACCACTGCACCACGAAGGCTTCTCAAACTGTGGAGAAGAGAAACACTGCAGTGATGATCGCAACTTTGAGAAAGCAGCAAAGTGCGTCAACTGCAGTGGCCCACACCCAACATTTTTCACATGACTGTCCGACTTGGCACAAAGAAAAAGAGCTCCTTAAGATAAAATATACAATAAATCTGCCCTTCTTCGAAGCGCGAAAAATTGTAGAACAGCAATCGTCTACGACAAACAAGAACTATGCCACAAGTCAAACTAGTTGATGCCATGACGCAAACTGATGAAACATACGACGTTCAGATTAAAAAAGATAAAAGTCCAGGAGGCGATGCCCCTTCTGGTACTAACCAGACTGCAGGAGGTAAAGTATTATTCCCTGCACTAGCAGGAGGCAATCCTCCCCCTGTGCAAAGCACTCCGTAGAGCAAAACTGTAGAAGGTAAGCCTCTAATTGCAGGGGGTAAACCATCAGCTGCTGAAGGAAAGCCTCTTGCACCATCTCTTGATGAGAGCATGGAAGAGGATATCACTCCTCCTAGTCCTCGCAAAGTGCATCTTCCAAGAATTACCAATACTGAAAGTAGGTTCCTGTCCTTTATAATAAAGAAAGGCCAAGTTCTTAATTCTCTGAAAATTATTTAATGGAAAGAATAAACAAAGAATTACATGTATACAGTGGAATTGTCGAGGAATTAAACCACATTATGATGAATTGATATAACTCTTAACTCTGCTAGGACCGTTTGTTTTCTGTCTTCAAGAAACTTTTCTGAAAACTGACGACAACTTTACTTTCAAAGGCTTTAATGTTTACAATCACATCCACTGTGATTACATCCACTGTGATTGTGCCAGAGCTTCTGGTGGAAGTTCAATTCTAGTAAAGTCCTCTTTACCTCAATGTGAGATTAAGTTAAAAGCAAATTTACAAGCTCAAGCTGTGTCTGTGTCAGACCTCGTCAGAAACCCCGGACTGTTTTTTTCTCACGTCGCGGCTCAATTATAGTTGAGTTTTGAGTCAAACCACTTACTGGACAGGAAACCAGACCCTTTATTCTAACTTTCAGTAGATGCATCTGGTCTGGTAATAATATAACAATTCATACACAACATTACTTATTAATATGGAAACCTGGACATTATAAACCATATAAGTACCCACTGTGTGCTTAGTAGATTGTCACTATGATTTCCACGTATGAAGCAAAGACTCTGATCAAATTGGACAGACATATACAAGCTAACAAATCTTTGTGTCAACCTATTATGCTACACTGTTTATGTTAATGCTACTTTGAAGTTATTGCCTAACGATAACTGCTTTTTTCCTGATCTTTGCCTACTTGTACTTTTTTGTGTTAAATATACAATTACATTGAAGCCATTTATTCATGGATCATATTCCCCGACTTGTCATTTCATGTTCAGTAATACAATATTAGAACTGTGAACATATAGTCTTCTATTGTGTTGAATCTGTACTTTGCATTAGATATTGAGATGCAGCAAAGCTTTTATTCATTAAAATATAGGCAAAGTTAATTGACTTAAAAGATATATTGCACCATCATACCCAGGCCTTTTTTGCCAATTTTTGCCAATTTTTGCCAATTTTGCACCGACATGAAAACTAAAGAAAAATCGCATATTTCTGGCAGCCATTTTGGATGCCACCATGAAACATCTTATGATTACAGCTTTCTTAAAAAGAATCAAGCTTCACCTTTAATTGTCCCCCATTATTAATGTCATTTAAAATAAACACAACAATACTTTTAGATCATTCTTATTAATGATTTGGTTGAAAAATATATTTCTGGTGGCCATTTTGGATGCAATCTTGAAACGATTGATGTTTACAGCTTTCTTACAACGAGTGAAGCTTCCCCTTTAATAAGCAGTCATGACTTGATGACGAAATAAGCACAGAAATACTTTAAAATCATTATAGTTGAAATCCCCGTATTTGGCAGACATATTGGACGCCATCTTGAATTTCTCAAAACCCCCAATGATGACAAAGTGTCATCAGTCAGATTCTTGAAAGACAATGCCTATAGTACAGGAATCCATCAAGAAAAAAACTTTATACCTGATTACCAGGTCCAGTGAAAATATCCCATAATTCCTGCCGGACTATTGGTACCAGAAACCAGACCCAGTTTTATACAGAGAAAAAGCCCTGTACATGTATGAACTGTGTCAAAACTGTCTTTTGGAATTCAAACCAGGTTTGACTTTTGATATACATGTATACTCAGAGGAAAAAGTTTAGTCAGTAACTTTGTCCAGCCCAATTACTAAAATGCCCAGCCGCTTGCCTTAGATGTTCCCCTTTATTAAATTTGCAGAGTCAGTGTCTTTCTAATTCTGAAAAGAAACTTCACCAATTTCGACAGAGTTATTGGCCTTTTTCATAAAACATCATTTTTGTAATTACCCGATATATGATCAAATTGGTGTTTTGATTAGTAGCGCTTTCTGTAAGAGGTGGTTGTCAGTGACAAAAATAAAAAAAAATTGTTTCAAAAGTCAGCCACAGTCTCGAGAAATAACAAGTCAAATATTCATTATTTTTTGCAATGCTTGCAAATGCTACCAAATTTCTAGCGATTAATGCGAATTTGCGCCAAACTGCATTCGGAAGGGCATTCGCAAGGGAAATTCGGTATATGTGAGAGCAGTTTTACTGAAAGATGTTTGACAAAATTAAACATTTTACTTGTGAATAACTGAATTTATAGCAATTTTCGCTCCATTTGAAATAATGACATCTCTGTTGATGTTGTCAATGATTTATTTACACGTGGTATCATTTCTGGGCAATGTAATATACAAAACGTCACTTAAGGAATACACTGTACATTCATGAAGCCAAGTGACATTACTGGTAAATTGGAACATAAATTGAGTAGATAAATGAGCCGCCTCATGGGAAAACCAACAATGTGGTTTCGGACCAGGTCTGACACAAACCGGGCTGTTTAGTCACGGAAGATAGGGGCTGGAAATTTTGAGTTTAGAAAAGTAGAGGAATTGTACTATCTGTGTAGCGAAATTAAAGGCGCTGATCAGCTTCACGGTCACTGCAAAGCTAATCTGCGTCTATGCAAAGTGTTGGTTTTCTCATGAGGCGGCTCCAATAAAGAAAAAGAATTGATGATTGGTGTTCAATGGAGACAGGAAATTCCAACCCTCAAGGCCACTGTTCCAATGAGAAACTAGGCAAGCCTTGTGACTAACTGGGATGTTGAACCCTTGGGTTGGAATTTTCCTGTCTCCACTTGAGATGATGATCAGAAATTGATCGACTCAGTATATAAAGATAGATAGAACAAAGGGAAAGTTGGCATGACAAGATTCTTACTCACCAACAGTATTTCTTACTCGCATTGGCGAGCATCTATATTTATTTTACGCGAACACCTATGACTTGAGACTTTGAAGTGTAGAATCTGAATAATTTACTGGTAAATGAAATCAACCCAGCATCTTTTTTGTGTGGTAATGTGCCAAAATAACAATACCAATGATGGGAATTGCAGGGATATTCTGACAAAAAGGAAAAGAGCGGCTATGTGCACTGTTTCTTAATAAATCACTTGATCATCTCACCGCTGTGTCTGGTGTGGGTTCTAGCCCTGCGATGGCCACATGTGAGACAAGCCAAGTTCTGCTTGCGGGTGTGCCAGGTGATTTTTGCCCCACCTACTGATTGGCCCGTCTCATATCAGATGATATAATCTTGAAAGGGACGTAAAACTGTCAGAATAAAAAAAAAAAAAAAAAAAAAAAAAAAAAAGAGGGAAAATTAAGGCATGAATCTTTTTTCAATTAAAGTCATGGGTTTTCTATCTCTTTACATACAAAAGACACATGTCAGCTCAACACATAAAACTAAGAAAAAACACCAAGCAAATCTGCCAGGGGTGGGAGGGGGATTACATTAGTCCCAAGCTCAGGGTAAGCTGATGGGAATCCCACCATTCTCTCTAAACAGAAAGAAAACTGCATTAAGTAAAAATATATCATTGGCCATATATAGTAGAGAGCTTACGCTTCAAATTTATTGTTCATTTTACAAGTTTCAACAATCTGTCACTTTTCCCTGGATCTAGTAGTATAAAATCCGTGCAAGTGAACTTGTATATTTACCGGTACTAGGCGGTAAATCCGGACAGATTTCGGGTCAACTCTGTCCAACCAGTAAGCCTCTCGCCTCTCTCTCTCTCTCTCTCTCTCTCTCTCTCTCTCTCTCTTCACACACACACACACACACACACACACACACACACACGCACGCACGCACGCACACACGCACGCACGCGCGCGTGCACGCACGTGATTAGGAAATAGATATGTTTAAACCAACATGTCTAAGTCCACATTTGGTGTCATTGCGTTCTATATACAAAAAGCTCCATTCTAATATATAGTTTGTGATACCTTTTACATTTCGTTCGTATAAAATTTGTATTTTATTTTTTTTTTTTTCAAACGGTGCTATTAAAGTCCATTTTCAATGCAAGGGCATGCCTTAATCCACACATTGCACAATGTTTAGTGCAAGAATATACCTAAGTCCAGAGAAATGTTACATCTACTGGTGTAAAAAAATGTTCTGATAAGGTTTTAGGAGCTCAAAACATTCACATTAGGCAACTGTGCAATTTTATCATTGCAAAATGATGTATTTTAACTAAATGCCAGTCAAAACTGACATGGGAAAAATGGTGGTTTGGATTTAGACACATTCTTGCATTAACATATTCAATAAATATTTTAATTTCTTAATTTTCTCTCGTATCTTTCAACGATTTTTTTTTACATTTTAGCCTTTTACTCTATTTGATACGACCAATAATTTGGTACTATTTTCACATGGTTGTCAAACCTTTGTCAAAATTTTGTTTTTCGCGTTTTAGCTCACCTGAGCCGATGGCTCATAGGTGAGCTTATAGTATACCCATGCTCCGGCGTCCGTCCGTCCGTCGTCCGTCTGTCGTCCACAAATTCAAAGATCTTCTTCTCTGAAATCACTGGATCGATTGTTCTCATATTACACATACAGCATGTATAGGTAGGGAGGAAAGAAATGATAACTGTTTTTTTGTTTTGATCGGATAAGAACTCTGGTTGCTGTTGCAACTCATGCTTCCCATAGACTTATAATGGAAAAAAAGTGAAAATTTCCAGTTTTTGCTGTCTTGTTGCAGATATTTGAATTTTGTTTCTGCAGAAATGTTTATTGAGAAGTCCTCTACTTTTCATGTGACTTGTGTCCTAATCCTTTATTTTGATTGGTTGCAGAGGCCCCATATAGGGCAAAATTTCGAAAAACATTCAAAAATCTTCTTCTCAGAAACTGTCAAGAGGATGAAGCCTGTACTTTGTATACATGTTCCTGACAGTAGCCTCTACATAATTTGTGTTTTTTATTCCAGACAGATAAGAAGTCTGGTTGCTATGGCAACTTAGTTTCCATAGACTTATAATGGGAAAAGATGAAATTGGCTATTTTTGCGGTCCAATTGCAGATATTTGAATTTTGTTTTTGTAGAAATGTTTATTGAGTAGTGCTCCAGGTTTTGTCTTAATGATAAATCCTTTATTTTGATTGGTTGTTGGGGTCCCATACAGGGCAAAATTTAGAAAAACATTCAAAATTCTTCTCCTCAGAAACTGTCACAGGGGTGAAGCCTGTACTTTGTATACATGTTCCTGACAGTAGCCTCTATATAATTTGTGTTTTTTTTTCCAGTCGGATGAGAACTCTGGTTGCTGTGGTAACTTTAAGTTTCCATAGACTTATAATGGGAAAAGTGGAAATAAGCTATTTTTCTGGTGCAATTGCAGATATTTGAATTTTGTTTTTGCAGAAATGTATATTGAGTAGTGCTCTACGTTTCTTGTTCACGATATCTTGGTCACATGACCAAGCTGGCTGCCATGTCCATATATGGTAAAAACTCTTCAAAATTATTCTTCTCCAGAACCAGTAGACCGCTTCACACGAAACTTGGTATGTAGCACCGGGGACGCCAGCCCATGATAGTTTGCTAAAATGATGACCCTTGGGTGACCTTGACCTATTTTATGACAAGGTCAATTTTGGAAACATAGGCTTTTACTTGGAAAAAGGCGCGAATAATGGATATTTTGGATACTATTGCAGCCTGAGACCTGAAACTTGGCAGATGCAGAAAACAAATGAAGTCAATAAAGGTGTGTGAGTATTCAATGTCGAGGTCATTTCATGATGAGTGAATGCTCCAAGATCAGGTTTCAGGTGAGCGTTTCAGGACCAATGGTCCTCTGGTTCTCGAAACTTACAAAAATGGACTTAGATACGTTCTTGTACTAACCCCTTCAATTCAACATGTAAGAATAACTATTCTATTGTCTTGCTAAACGTAATACTGATTACTCAGTTGAGGGTGTATGCCGTATTAAGAGATATATAAATAAAATGATGTCTGTTTGATTGTAACATATATGTGCCAGTAAGTATGGTTTGGAGTATGTAGAGAGACAAGCTACCCTTAAATAAGTTACATTTCACCTGTGGAAATACATAATTTTTATTCGCGGCCGATCCTAAATTTTGAAGTGTGCTATCCAATCTGCCTTCTCTCATCACAACACTTATCACCCACAAC
Organism: Rugalucina vietnamica; assembly: GCA_964017185.1. Classification (NCBI taxonomy): domain Eukaryota; kingdom Metazoa; phylum Mollusca; class Bivalvia; order Lucinida; family Lucinidae; genus Rugalucina; species Rugalucina vietnamica. The sequence goes on from OZ024883.1 coordinate 9,976,314, forward strand.
AGTCAAAATAACCCTCTCGGTTTCCGTCGGAGTATTTGCCCGTACTAAATAGTCCAGCAGAGGATCCAAACTCCAAGCCGCGGTGTTCCACATCCGGACGAAAGTCCTCTCAGAAAACACGGAGAGCAACGGAGGTGTTGGTTGGGGAGTATGCAGAGGATCGTGTCGGACTGGTACCGGATTTTATCATTGACAAAACACGATATCTATCCTAATAGTACCATAACAATGGCGACTGCGGGAACTTCGAGCACAAAACAAAAACTATTGTCATTAATCGAAGATGTTGAAATTATTACAAGGTAATTCAGTCTCTATTTTTTGTTGTTATTTCTTAATTTATACGAGATACAGAAAAATTAATTGAGGAGATATCGAGAAGTGATATTTTAGCACTTTTAGTAACGAACTGCCGAGACAAGTAACAGCTTTTACCAAAACCAATTAAAGATTTGGTGCATTAGGAAAGCTACTTACAGCTAACTCACTCCAGATCATGGTCATACATGCGATAAGTTCAAGATTTTCAAAACACATATTAAATAAAAAAAATTTACATATCTATTTTTATTTTTTTTTTTCAAGAAGATATTTTTTTAAAGGGTATGCCAATAGTCAAAATCTACATCTACATCTATCTACATCTGTACGTTGAACCGTCAATCTTGACTACTACTCAACGGTTTGACTTCGGGTGGTAACGCAAAGAAAAGACGAAACAAAGAGAATATAGGCAGTTAGAAGAATTGTAGAATAATGAGATGTATATGATAATAATAAATAATAAAAAAAGCAAACAAAAATTAAATGAAGTAAGCAAATTCAAACCACTTGAATAATTAGAGATACAATAAAAGAAAGGAAGAAGGAAGAAAGTGCTCCCAGAAACTTTTGGCTCACCAGGCAGAGACCAAACTGCCTTCCTTGCAGGTACCAGGGCCCTTACGTCCCCGACAGCATAGCTCCCCACCTTGGCAAGTTAATAGGCTTCTGGGCCCCTACCTAACTTTGCTTAGAATGAGAGGGTGGATAGCTCCTTCCTGAAAGATGCCAGTGAAGGAGCCTCAGCTACAGAAGCTGGAAGAGAGTTCCACAATGGAATTGTATGCGGGAAGAAACTAAACTTGAATGGGTCTGTAGATGTAGAATACTGTCTGAACTTCCTGGAGTGGGCTGATCTGGTTCTTGCTGTTGATGGAGTCAGATACTTGTCAGCTGGTATATCGACCAAATCCTCGACGACTTTGTATAGAAGATGGAGTTGTATCTTCGACCGTCTGGATTTAAGGGATTCCCATTGCAGATGATCAATCATGGAGGATACTTTGCTCGTGTTTCTGTACCTGCTAGTTACAAAACGGGCAGCTCGGCGTTGTACCATCTCCACTTTCTTGATTTCATTTTTATACTGGGGACTCCATACAGAACAGCAGTACTCTAGATTTGTTCGTACCATACAAAAATAGGCGCTTGCTTTAGTGTCCTCCGTACCAGCCTTGAGGTTTCGTCTCAGGAAGCCAAGGGTGCTGTTAGCTTTCTTGGTGACCCGATCAATGTGTTTTTTCCAAGACATCTTTGATTGTAGGTCTACGCCTAGATACTTGGAGCTTTCCTGAACTTCAAGGACATGTCCCTTGAGTTGATAGGGATACTTCATTGGCGATTTTGATTTGGTCACACTCAAGACACTGCATTTTTGTGGATGGAATTCCATTCCCCATTTCTTTTCCCAGTCAGCTAGTGTATGGAGGTCCTGCTGAAGGATCATGCAGTCTTCTTGGCTTTTGACGGTTCGGTAGACAATGCAATCATCAGCAAAAAGTCTGGTTTGAGAAGTCAGGTTGTCTGGGAGGTCATTAATGAACAAGAGGAACAGCAATGGCCCCAAAACAGAACCTTGGGGTACCCCGCTGACGACTGGCGCGCTTCCCGAAGTTACACCTTCAATGACAACATTCTGTGTCCGGCCTGAGAGGAAATCTGTAATCCATGTGTGGAGGTGTCCTCTTATTCCATAATGGTGGAGCTTCCGGAGAAGGCGTCTGTGTGGGACACGGTCAGATGCCTTGGAAAAATCAAGGATGACCATGTCCGTCTGTGTTTTCTTGTCCATTGCTGAAGTAAGATCATGAACCAATGTGACCAATTGCGTCTCACAACTTCTTCTTGCCCGAAATCCATGTTGGCAGTTGGTGAGTATTTTCTGTTGATCCACATGCTTCATAATGTTACTGACGACAACATGTTCCAGTAGCTTACAGCATAGGCAAGTCAATGATACAGGGCGGTAGTTGGCTGGGTCATAGCGTTGGCCTTTTTTGAAGATTGCCGAGACGTTCGCTTTCTTCCAATCGCTTGGTACTTGTCCAGTTTGAAGAGACTTGTTGAATATGGTCGCTAGTATTGGTGCGAGGTCTGTAGAGCATTCTTTCAACAGTCTGGCTGGAATCATGTCCGGTCCTGATGCCTTACTTGGATTGGATTTATGTAGCAGTTTTTCCACTCCTTCTATGGTAACTGTGAAATCATCCATGCTAGGGTATGGGGTACCCTCTGGTTCAGGGACTGGGCAGTTCTGGTCTTCCTTGGTGTAAACTGACTGGTACTGTCGGCTCAGGATGTCTGCTTTGTCACGTGCAGTGTTGAAGAGGCGGCCATTGTCCTTAAGCGGTGCAACTCCTGTGGAATCCTTCCTCAATGACTTGATGTAAGTCCAAAAACGTTTCTGTTTTGGTTGCTGGTCACTATCTGGATCCCCTTCTTCTATGATATTGTTGATGTATGTCCAGTAGGATTGGCGTTCTTGTTTTTGTACGGCTTTCTTACAGTCTTTATACTTTCTAATATCTTTCTGGTTTTTGGTTTTCTTCATACGTCTGAACAGTTTGTCGCGACATCTCATCAGGGACTTTATTTTCTTGTTTATCCAGGGCTTATTGATTTTCTTCCCACGTAGGAGCTTTGTTGGAATATGCTTTTTCATTAGGCTTGAGGTCAGAGAGCGGAACTGATTCCACATGTCTTCTACCGTTGAGGTCTGTGACATAGTTACGAACTCGTCTTTGGCATCTCTGAGTTCCCTCCTTAATGATTCGAAATCTGCCTTTTTGTAGCAATTGACCTCTCTTGGTGGTGTGGTAGCTTTGGATGGACGAAGGCTAGACTCGATATAAACTGTCTCATGGTCTGAGATGCCTGGTATGACTTGGACTCTGTTAACAAGGGTCTGGTTGTTGGAAAAGAAGAGGTCAAGAGTATTTTCAGTATCCTCAGTTATTCTTGTAGGTTCCAGTACCAGCTGATCCAGAAAGTTGTCCTTGCTAATATCAAGCAGTTGCTTGCATAATCCAGAATCATTAGCATAGGGCCTCACACACTCATTACTCCAGTCTATATCTCCCAGGTTGAAGTCTCCTCCAAGCCATACATGTGCACCAGCTGGAATTCTTGACAAGGATGACTGTAACCGGCTTAGGTAATCAGGTTTGTCTTCATCAGGCGGGCGGTAAAAGGATCCAACAAATAACTGGTTAGTACCTGGTACCTGCACATTTGCCCACACAAGCTCACAGATCCCATCAGTCTTGAGTTCTTCAGGCTCATGGCTCACAAGTTTATCCGAGACTAGTATGAAAACACCGCCTCCGGTCCTGTCACCCCTATCTCTCCGAAAAACTTTGAAACCCTTTGGGAACACTGCTGTAGAGAGGTGGTCACTTTTCAGCCAGGACTCATTACCCAAGATGATGTCAGCTTGTGTTGTATTAATCAGGTTTTCTAGCTGTGGTTTCTTGTTAATGATGGAGCGACAGTTAATCACAAGGACCTTTAAAGGTATATCATCCCTCTGTCTCAAGCTGGGCTGCACAACCACTGATTCACTTGTACTATGAAAACTGGGGTGTGTTAGTACGTCGTCTACTGTGGATTCCTTGTTTCTTGTTACAGAACAGCTCAAGGTAGAATTGTGTCTCCTTGGAAACTGATTGAATGACGTTGACTTTGGTGATGAAGTTGCTTGCGGGCTGCTAAAGCTTAGGTCACGGTCATGTGTAGTGTCATGGAAGATAGGGTCAAAGGAATTTGATGTTTCAAATACAGAAAGGTCAAAGAGAGCCGATGAAAATCTAGCACTAATTGACTTGTATGATCTTTCCTTTACTAAGAAAAACGACAATTTTACCAAGAAGACTGGATGTTCTTGAAAAATTCTTGTATTAGTCATTAAAACATCAAATACAGAATATATAACAGATTATTTTATGCCCAAATACTTCAGGCAAAGATCTAGAGGGGTGCTGGGGGATGGGCATTCATGCTCGTGCCCTCCAGACACAGTGACAGTGCAAGAAAAATATTTCATTATTCATATAATCATATTTTGCAGAAAATTAAGATAAAATTGTATCACTTCCTCAATTACTACTGCCAGATGTCCGTAATCAACCTTTTGGTCATGATTCCTGCTGTTATATCACCTGCTGTGATATTACCATAGTTTCTTAATTTCTTTTATATTTTCTGATTTAATTAATTGGTGCACTGTGCCCTCGTGCTGGGTTGTGCCAGTCTGCTGTTCTTCTATTCCTCCCTTATACTCCAAGTCATGAAAAAATATCATCACCAAATATTAAAAAAAAATATTAGCCTCAATGTCATTGTGCTTATTTTTTTACAGGGAGCTGTTTGAGTTGATGAGTACACCTAAGGGCCAACAGAGACCAGATGCTCCAGAACCCTCAGAGTTGATTCAACTTCTGATCCTGAAAGATAAAAACATAAAAGAATGCATTGTAACAGGTATTATAAACTGATGGCTACTTTGAAACATGTTACAATTATTACTTTTATTAAATTGGACACATACCAAGATTTTCAATATTACAGAAGAATATGTAACTTTAAAAAGAGAGAGAAAAAAAAAAAGAAAGAAAAAAGGGTGACAAGTCTCATTATCTGACATGCATTATGTACCTATACTGCTTTAATGTGAATTTACATTACGAAATCACGCCCATGCAGCATATAGAATTTTCTTAAGTTGTAAAAATTGGAAATTTTTAGCAGAAAATTTTTTATTTTCTTTTTTTAATTTAAGCTTAAAACATATATTGTGGGTACAAGTTAGAACCGCCTCGCCAAGGCAGTTCTAACAAGTACCCACAATCTATGTTTTGGAGCAAAAATAAGAAAAATAGGTATACCCCTGCATACCCCAGTTGTGCTATGTAAAAATGGGGTTTGAGGGGGTTCACATTTCCAGACATGTTTTCTTGATGAACATTTCGTTTAAAGCCAAGAAACAAGCTGAAATACAGAGAACTATTGATGAACTGAAGCGAGAGGTTGATAAGAGAGACTTAGACATCAGAATACTACAGAAGAATCTCAAAGAAGCAGAAAATGTGTTGGTATGTACATGTACCTTGGAACTGTTTTCTCAGTCTTTCAGTTGAATTATTGAACCATGTCCTTTATCAGTTTGACCATCATTATGAAAACTTGCCCATGGATTCAATATACAGAGATTTTTTGCTCAAAACATAGATTGTGGGTACAATCTATGTTTTGAGCACCACAATCTATGTTTTAAGCAAAAATATGAAAAATAACATTTTTCACTAGGTTAATTTTTCACTCTATTTCAAATTTTCGGCACTAGGCCTTCATCAGGAAAGTAACTTTAAATTTCTGCAACTAGGTGGCATCCATTTTGAAGCATTATCACTCTATTTCAAATTTTTGGCACTAGGCCTTCATCAGGAAAGTAACTTTAAATTTCTGCAACTAGGTGGCATCCATTTTGAAGCATTATCTTAGATGATAATGCTTCAAAATGGATGCCACCTAGTTGCAGAAATTTAAAGTTACTTTCCTGATGAAGGCCTAGTGCCGAAAATTTGAAATAGAGTGAAAAATTAACCTAGTGTTTATCATCTATTCCCTCTGGAATATCTATTTGAGAATATTAACATTTTTCAGCTGAGAATTTTCACTTTTTATAGCTAAAACAATCTCTGTTTATTGCATGGGCAAGTTTTCGTAATGATTTTGATGATAGTCAGAATAGTCACTGGGAAAGTTGAGTGCTTGTGTTGCAAAGTTTAAGAGAATGTGATATTTTACATGCAAGCTAACATTATAGCTATGAAGGGATTGATATATCTGAGCAATGAAGAAATGATATATTTTGATTTTCCTTATGGATAAGAAGACTTCATTTGCATAATTAACAGTTTAAAGTTTTTAAAAAGATACAGCTTTACACGTGAAAAAAAAAAAAAAATCAATGAATTAAATATGAAAATACATTTAATGATTTTAGAGAAGCTTCTTTACACCGATATTTGAAGTATCATATACATATGAGCCTTCTCATGAGAAAACCAACAATCTGCATATGCGAAAACAAAGACGCAGATCAGCTTCGCGGTTCCTCTACTTTCTAAATCCAAAATTTCCAGTCTCTAGCCATCTTCTGTGCTTGTACATGCCGGTTTGTGTCGGGCCTGTTCGGAAACCACATTGTTGGTTTTCCCACGAGGTGGCTCATATGTATATACACACATTTTTATTCCCAGACAACAGCTATCTACCAGGCCAAGCAGAAACTATCGTCTATCAGTCAGGCCAACAACAGAAGGATCTCATCTGAGGAACTTATCAAGTTCGCCCACAGAATCAGCGCCAGTAATGCGGTTGCCGCCCCACCCACTTGGGCTCCAGGTACTTGTTCATTTTGTTTCTACGTTTGAATGCTAATGTTTGATATTTTGATGTTAGCTTGGCATTTTTAGTTTTAAGAATGTGAATTTTTCATCTTTTGCTCTCCTTAGTTTCTCCTCAGCAATGCAGTTTACATGTATGTACTTTATCATTATTTCACAGTTAATTTTCACTAATATATTTTGTTGAGTTTGGTAATTTCTGCTCGAGTGTTGAATGAAATACATAGGAATGTGTTCACTCAAAATCCACCTTTTCTTTATAATTATAACAAGTAGCCCAAGGGCAACGATCGCTCACCTGAGAGTCAACAAGTACAGTCACTGGACAAAGTGTTGTTGTTTTTCCATATATGGGTATGACGGTCATCTTGGTCAAGTTTCAGGCCTATGGCTGCAATGGTTTCCATAGGATCATTGGTCCTGTAAATGCTTACCCGAGACCTAGTTGTCACTTTTTCCCATGTTTCCATGTTTGCCTATGTTTCCAAAATCGACCTTTACCTACATTAATCACATACCTTCATCTACTCTATAGTTGTTTGCATCTATCACTTTTCAGTTCTCAGGCTGCAATAGTTTTCAAAAAATAACATTTTAAAAGCAGATAGGCTCCTGGGGTCCATTTTTTTCAGAATCATTAAATTTCAGTCCTACTGCCCATTTCCTGCAAGACTTTCACTTAAAATGACATTTTAAAAGTTTTTCCCATTCAAATGCATTGACGACCTATGTTGACCTTGCCATAAAATAGGTCAAGGTCACCACAGGGTCATGTTTTATATATACATTGCAGTACTTGAGTCATCCATACTTCATGCAAAGTTTCGTTGAAATCGGTTCACCGGTTCTGGAGAAGAAGATATTTTAATGGTTTTTACCATATATGGGCATGGCGGCCATCTTGGTCATGTGACCTGGATTATTTATATATACATTGGTTCCCACTTCCTATAGATGCTTCATATAAAATTTGGCTTTGATTGGCCAAGTGGTTTCAGAGAAAAAAATCTTTGAAAAGTGTGTATGGAAGACAGACCGGCCAAGGTCAAGAGATGACCTTGACCTAAATTAATCATATACCTTCATCTAATCCATTAGTTGTTTGCATCTACCACTTTTCAGATCTCAGGTTGCAATAGTTTTCAAAAAAAATAGCTAATTTCCACTTTTCCCATTATAAGGCTATGGAAACTTTAAGTTACCATAGCATCCAGAGTTCTTATCCGACTGGAATAAAAAACACAAATTATGTAGAGGCTACTGTCAGGAACATGTATACAAAGTACAGGATTCATCCACTTGACAGTTTCTGAGGAGAAGATTTTTGAATGTTTTTTTTTTTTTTTTTTTTTTTTTTTTTCAAAATTTTGCCCTTTATGGGGCCCCAGCAAACAATCAAAATAAAGGATTAGGACAAAACTTGCAAGAAACGTCAAACACCACTCAATAAACATTTCTGCAAAAACAAAGTTCAAGTGTCTGCAATTTTAGCGGAAAAATAGCCGATTTCCACTTTTCCCATTATAAGTCTATGGAAACTTTAAGTTGCCATAGCAACCAGAGTTCTTATCCGCCTGGAATAAAAAATACAAATTATGTAGAGGCCACTGTCAGGAACATGTATACAAAGTATAGGCTTCATCCCCTTGACAGTTTCTGAGAAGAAGATTTTTAAATGTTTTTCGAAATTTTGCCCTATACACATGTATGGGGCCCCTGCAACCAATCAAAATGAAGGATTAGGACAAACGTCACATGAAATGTAGAGGACTACTCAATAAACATTTTTGCAAAAACAAATTCAAATATCTCAAACAAGACAGCAAAAATAGGCAATTTTCACTTTTCTCCATAAGTTGCCATAGCAACCAGAGTTCTTATCCGATCAAAATAAAAAACAAAAATATTCGTTCCCACCACCTGTAGATGCTATATGTGAAATATGAAAAGATTCGGCCTGGCAGCTTCAGAGGAGAAGTCGTTTGAAAATGTTGACGACGGACGACGGATGCACGGACGCCGGCTCGACTACCATACTATAAGCTCACCTTGTGAGCCTTCGGCTCAGGTGAGCTAAAAAATTAGTTCAAAGACTCTAAATTGTCAAGTTGCTTTTTTCCTATATGCTAGAGGAAAAGGTTTATATCTTTGCATCCTGTATACTGGGGGTGGGGGGGGGGGGGGTGGGGAGGGGACTGAAGGATTTATTTTGCAATATAAAGGTTCAGTTTTCACTTCCAGCTTCCTTGTGAAACCATATCCCTTTTTTTCACAGGTGACCCAAGACGACCCTACCCAACAGATTTTGAGATGCGTAGTGGTTGGCTTGCTAAGATGAGTGATCTTCCACTTACCAGTCAAACCTTGCAGGCCCAAGGTACATATGGTGAACCAAACAGACTATCACAGATGTCAGGTAAAGTTTTGTTTCTTTTATGTTTGGTTTGTGGTTTAACATTCCACTCAACAATTTGTTCAATCAAAAGAATGTTGGTGAAGTGGTTGAACCAGGGTTGTGGGTTTGTTCATTGACTTCTTCAGGAAAATATGTTCAATCATGTAATATATACCCCCTTATACCCCACTTTTATATAGCAAAACTGGAGTATGCAGGGGTATACAATCATATTTTTCTTATTATTCTTCAAAACATAGATTGTGGGTACTCATAAGAACCGCCTCTTAGAGTAACGTGTACCCACAATCTATGTTTTGAGCAAAAATAAGAAAAATATAAAAACATTTCAGTAGAAAATTTTCATTTTTTTACAACTTAGGAAAAATCAATATATTACATGGTCGTGTTTTCGTAATGGAATGAGACTATAAACCACAGTTGTGGTCTTTGTATGGCCAAGGCGTTCACATGGGGGTAAAGCATGAACACCACCACCTTAAAAAAGCTAAATATCGTTGGCTCGTTGACAAAACCTCGTAACTGCACTTTTTTCAAAAAATCGTTTTTTCACATGGCGCAATTCAAAACATTCAAATTCAGCTTGTGACAAAGCCTTGTAGGTTATGTCCAATGGGAAGTTAGTTTTTCGATGACCTTACAAAACCTCGTAACTACAAATGGTAAACGGACTTGAAAAAAAGTGACAAAACCTCGTATATGCAATTTCAAAAAAATTATATACAAGAAAATCTTTATCTTTTAGATATGCAAAAGTTGCATATGTTTGATTTCTCATAAATGCATTCTTTAATTCATCATAAGAATCTGCTTCTGGCTGTCATTTATCAAGTTTTGTATATACGACAATTTGTAAACATGCACAATTATATATCATTTATATACAAGTTTTAGTTTTTTGCTTCTCCTGAAAAATTTGGTTTTTTGCAGTTGCAAGCATTACTGTAAGTTTGGAAAGGTTCACAAGTACTTCATGTTGGGAAATATTGGCATATTTGTTGCCCTGTGAATATACATGTATGCTTACTAATAAAATAATCACTAAAAGCTGTAAATACTAAGCAGATACGAATTCAAGACCTGGTGAATTACTCAGAAATGGGAAATTCTCTAAATGAAAGTCACACAAAAATTTCCAAATTAAATGTCCGTTGATTTTTTGTTTCCTCAATTTCAGACCACCAGATGGCTGCACCACACCCTCAACCACATGGTCCACAGACCACGCCCCCTGTTGCCTGGCAACAACAACAACATGTTGCCATGGAAACACAATCACATTCTGTTCCCACAGTGCACCACCCAGTACCAGAGGTCAGAGTTCAAACCAAAGACAGTGAAGAAGTTGAATTAATGTCTAGCGACTCTTCAAGTAGTAGTTCTAGTGATGAATAAAATGTTGTAAAACAAGAATTTGTTGTTTTTCATGAAATCGTGGAAATGTGGATCAAGTTGGCTCAAGGGCCTGTCACACACTCACGAGTTGAAGCCCGACATGTAACAATGTGGTACGAGTTATTATAAGTCACCGATTGTCATGCGAGTTGCCATGAGTTATGTTGAAAAAGATTAAGAGTTGAAGCTAAGAGTTGGTGCAAATCATAACTAGTCGCTTGTTGCGCGACTTGCCACGAGTTATAATGCCCTACGAGTCGCCTTCAATATCGTAACTACTTGTACCATGTTTGTCAAGACGCCGAAAATGCATGACATCTCACGATATTACTACATGTTCTGTACGATAAGCTACAAGATGAGTATGAGTTATGCTCAAGCTCCGCCCATGCTCTGTCCACTTTAAGACGGCGGGTTGCTACAAGTTGCTACGAATTCACCAAAAAAAAGTGGGTGGAGCTTAACTTATAGGTCCAACTCGTGTGTGACAGGGCCTTTAGTTGTGAGTACTTGTAGGACTCTTAAGTCAATTGGTTTGGGTAGGAACACTATTTATGCCAAGTGTTGTCTTTTTTTTTACTTCGCATAGAAAATTATTACCAAGGGGGCATTTCTTCATCCACACATCACTATTCATTAATCCATCCATAATTATATTAGTAACCTCTGTGGCGCAGTTGTTGTAACTCATCTTGTTAACCAGGCCCCAAGGTTATGAAACGTTTTTCAAACTCAGCTGAGCATGAAATTTAAAATGCTCATAAATACTGAAATTGTCGAAATTAGTGGAAAATTCAGGTTAAAATCCCAACAACTAGTATTTTATCCTGCTCATCAATGTTAAAATACCAACAATTGTCTATTTCATTGAGATTTTACTTTTTAGCTCGACTGCATGAAGTGCATAGAGCTATTGCAGTCACCCCGGTCGTCCACGTTCCCGTGCGCGTTCCCGTGCGCGTGCGCGTCACACTTGCGTTAAAGTTTTCTAGAAGTCCATATCTTGACAACCACTCATCAGAAAGCATTCATACTTGGACCATAGATACCCTGTAGGGTTAGCTTTCATTCCATGGCATCGGGCTCCTGGGTCCAGGCCAGGGGGTGGGGCTGGAGGTTAAAATCTAGAACACCTTCAAAAATGGCAATTCTTGTGTTAAAAATTTCTAGAAGTCCATATCTTGACAACCACCCATCAGAAAGCATTGATACTTGGGCCATTGACACCCTGTAGGGTCGGCTTTCATTCCATGGCATCAGATCCCTGGGTCCATGCCAGGGGGTGGGGCTAGAGGTTAAAATCTAGAACACCATTAATAATAATGGCTTTTCTGTGATATAGTATTCTAGAAGTCTATATCTTGAAAACTTTTTATCCGAGGGCTTTCATACTCGGACCATAGGTACCCTGTAGGGTTGAGTTTCATTCCATGGCATCGGGCCCCTGGGTTCATGCCTGGGGGTGGGGCTGGAGGTTAAAAACTAGAACACTAAAAAATAGATGTACTGCTGTGTAACTTTTACAAGGAGGGATATCTTGACAACAACTTATCATATAGCATTCATACTTCATACACTCTAGGTTCCATGACATCGGACCTCTGGGTCGGAGTCAGGGGGCGGGGCTAGAGGTCAAAATCTAGAACTCCCCGAATTTTTTTTCTTTTTAGCTCACCTGAGCCGAAGGCTCACAGGTGAGCTTATAGTATACCCATGCTCCGGCGTCCGTCCGTCCGTCCGTCCGTCGTCCGTCGTCCGTCGTCCACAATTTCAAAGATCTTCTCCTCTGAAACCCCTTGGCCAATCAAAGCCAAACTTCATGTGGAGCATCCTTAGGAAGGGGGAACGAAAGTTTATATAAATGGTCCAGGTCACATGACCAAGATGGCCACCATGGCTATAAATAGCAAAAACCTTTAAAAATCTTCTTCTCCAGAACCAGTAGGCCGATTTCCACGAAACTTGGTATGTAGCATCGGGGATGCGGGCCCATCATAGTTTATATAAATCATGACCCTAGGATGACCTTGACCTATTTAACGGCAAGGTCAACTTAGGTCCCCAATGCATTTGAATGGGAAAAAATGGTAAAATGCTATTTAATGGGTAAAACTTACTGGGAATAGGCAAATGGACAGAAGATTAATGTTAATGGAAAATTTTAGCCCCTGGGGGGTTGTCTGCCCCTGCCCCAGGGCTATATACATGTATATGACCATAATATTCAAACATCATCTTCTCTGAAACCGCTAGGCCAATCAAAGCCAAACTTCATGTGGAGCTTCCTTTGGAAGGGAGAATGAGAGTTTATATAAATGGTCAAGGTCACATTACCAAGATGGCCGCCATGGCTATAAATAGCAAAAACGTTTAAAAATCTTCTCCTTCAGAACCAGAAGGCCTATGATTTTGAAACTTGGTGTGAAGCATCTGGGAATGGAGCTCTACAAAGTTTATATAAATCATGACCCTCATGGGATGACCTTGACCTATTTTACTGCAAGGTCAACTTAGGTCTCCCATGCATCTGAATGGGAAAAAATAGGAAAATGTAATTAAATGGCAGAAAACTTGCTAGAAATGAGCAAATGAACAGAAGATTTATGTTAAAGAAAATATTTTGGGCCCAGGGGGTTGTCTGCCCCTGCCCCGGGGCTATATACATGTATATGACCATAATATTGAAACATCTTCTTCTCTTAAACCGCTAGGCCAATCAAAGCCAAACTTTTTGTGGAGCATCCTTAGGAAGAAGGAATGAAAGTTTGTATAAATAGTCAAGGTCACATGACCAAGATGGCTGCCATGGCTATAAATAGCAAAAACGTTTAAAAATCTTCTTCTTCAGAACCAGAAGGCCTATGGTTTTGAATCTTGGTAACTATGAAGCATCTGGGAATGGAGCTCTACAAAGTTTATATAAATCATGACCCTGAAATGACCTTGACCTATTTTACGGCAAGGTCAACTTAGGTCGCCCATGCATTTGAATGGGAAAAAATAGGAAAATGTCATGTCATGTTGAAAATTGCCATCTATTGCTATCCTGATCAACTATATATATATATATATGTTGTATGTTTGTATGCTCATGGGCCATAATGGCTTATTGCTTAATAAAGTATTCGTATTCGTATTTGTGTAATGGCAGAAAACTTGCTAGGAATGAGCAAATGGACAGAAGATTTATGCTTATGAAAATATTTTAGGCCCAGGGGTTGTCTGCCCCTGCCCCGGAGCTATATACATGTAGATGACCATAATATTCAAACAGCTTTTTCTCAGAAACTGCTAGGCCAATCAAATCCAAACTTTATGTGGAGCATCCTTAGGAAGAGGAAATGAAAGTTTATATAAATGGTCAAGGTCACATGACCAAGATGGCCGCCATGGCTATAAATAGCAAAAATTTTTAAAAATCTTCTTCTTCAGAACCAGCGGGCCTATGATTTTGAAACTTGGAATGAAGCATTTAGGAACAGAGCTCTACAAAATTTGTATAAATCATGACACTGGGATGACCTTGACCTATTTCACAGCAAGGTCAACTTAGATCGCCCATGCATTTGAATGGAGAAAATTGTTAAAATGTCACTTGAAGGACAAAACTTGCAGTTAATTGGCAAATGGACTGATTTTTATCGCACCTGCTTATAGCAGAGTGCGATATAGGAGTCCAAATTTCCGTCCGTCCGTCCGTCCGTTCGTCCGTTCGTTCGTTCGTCCGTCAACATTTACGTCGAAGTTTGGTTTTCTCTACATAAGTGATAGCTAGGATTGTGAAACCTTGCATAGTAATTGTCCTTGACATACCCTTAAAGCACGCACCTTGACCCGCTGACCTTGACCTATATTTCACGGTACATTGACTTTGTTAATTTTTACGTCGAAGTTCTGTTTTCTCTGCATCAGTGATAGCTGTGAGTGTGAAACCTTACATATTAATTGTCCTTGACATACCCTTCAAGCACGCACCTTGACCCGCTGACCTTGACCTATATTTCACGGTCCATTGACTTTGTTAATTTTTACGTCGAAGTTTGGTTTTCTCTGCATCAGTGATAGCTAGGATTGTGAAACCTTGCATAGTAATTGTCCTTGACATACCCTTCAAGCACGCACCTTGACCCGGTGCCCTTGACCTATATTTCACGGTCCATTGACTTTGTTAATTTTTACGTCGAAGTTCCGTTTTCTCTGCATCAGTGATAGCTAGGATTGTGAAACCTTGCATAGTAATTGTCCTTGACATACCCTTCAAGCACGCACCTTGACCCGGTGCCCTTGACCTATATTTCACGGTCCATTGACTTTGTTAATTTTTACGTCGAAGTTCCGTTTTCTCTGCATCAGTGATAGCTAGGATTGCGAAACCTTGCATAGTAATTGTCCTTGACATACCCTTTAAGCATGCACCTTGACCCGCTGACCTTGACCTATATTTCACGGTCCATTGACTTTGTTATTTTTTATGTTGAAGTTTGGTTTTCTCTGCATCAGTGTTAGCTGTGAGTGTGAAACCTTGCATAGTTATTGTCCTTGACATACCCTTCAAACACGCACCTTGACCCGCTCACCTTGACCTTTATTTCTCGGTCCATTGACTTTGTGAATTTTTACGTCAAAGTTTTTTTTTCTGCATCAGTGATGGCTGCAAGTGTGAAACCTTGCATAGTAAAAGTCCTTCACATACCCTTTCAGAACACACCTGAACCTGGTGCCCTTGACCTATATTTCACGTTTTTAGTTATTTTGCCCGATGCAGGTGCGATATCGACCTCCGCGGAGTTCTTGTTATGATTTGAAAAAGACATTGACTCCAGGAGTTATTCTGACCCTGCCCTAGGGTTATATACATGCATTGTACCATTCTAGTCTAACAAGTTTATTGGTACATGTATATATCTCGGGTTTCAGGTGAGCGTTTACAGGACCATTGGTCCTCTGGTTATTTCTTAATAGAAACAACTTAGGAGGATGGTTGGTCATTCATCCTTTGACTTTGTGACACTGACTTGTGTGTCATAACGGTAAGGGTCGGTTGACCTACTTTCCATGGTTCAGTGATTTTGCCTTATATCTTGACACTCAATTAGTATATTTTCTTACTTCTTTCAGATTATGAGTTAGTACGACCAGGCCTTTGACCCCAATATACTTATAGGTCACTGTGACCTAATTTCACGGTTCAGTGATTTTGCCTTATATCTTGACACTCAATTAGTATATTTTCATACTTTTTTCAGATTATGAGTGAGTATGACCAGACCTTTGACCCCAATATACTTATAGGTCACTGTGACCTAATTTCACGGTTCAGTGATTTTGCCTTATATCTCGGTACTCAAATGGTTTATGAACAAACTTCTTTCAAAGTATGTTTGCGTATGACAAGACCTTTGACCCTGAAGTAGTCCTAGGTCACTGTGACCTAATTTCACGGTTGAGTGATTTTGCCTTATATCTTGACCAGACCTGTTATCGATTACTTTCAAAGTTAATCACTAACGATTACAATTACTTTCAATCCTACGATTAACGATTACGATTAAAAATAATTTTTTCCACAATGTAATTGATTACAATTACAATTGATTTGCAAAAGTAATCGAATAATCAATCGATTAATTTTGCATTTATAATCTAGCCAGTCTTGAATTACGCAGATATGTTTTAACTTTTTATGGTATTGTGCTGGCATATAGGAATCCTCTTTGTGTCTTCAGATTGTGGTGTTTACAAAACAGTGAATCATAAACATAATTTTAGGTGTCATGATGGCTGTGTGTGTTAATAATTTGGCTAACAACTCCAAATTGTAAGAGAAAAATGTTACTTTATTTGAATGTTGCAGTAATTCTGACATCAATTTTGTAATATGACTCTCAGAGTTGTTGATTCTGTCATGGTCTCTCTATAGACAGAGAGACAATTGATTCTGTTAATCCTTTGTATATTGTCAGTAACTTGTTTTAGGGTGTTTTGACAACACAAACCATATGTCACCTGTTTATTAGTTAATCTGTAAAGGTGTGAACAGGTAACAGTAGGTTTAAACTTTTGCAATAGGTTTCAAAACCTTTTTAGAATGAGGTCAATTCTATGTTAATAAGCATGGTGAGGTCAAAGAAATGTAAGCAAAAAAGGAGTGTTGTAAGAAGACTTCTGAAATGATATGGAAATGCCAGAGAGAATTTTGACAAAAAATACCCCAAAGATGACAAGAAAAAATATAATACTGTTAAATTTGTTGATGAGTATGCATGAATAACTTTATTATGTGCCCATGTCATTTTCATAAAGAAAATGCTGTTTGGTTTTTGTTTGTAGTATTTTTCATTTTCAGAGATAAAAGCCAAAAATAATGGTATCCTGCACAGTCTGATCTGTCAAGTCTGTTACTCTATCAGAATTCCCATTTAATATATATTAAAAATTCTTGAAAATCACAGAATTCTTGACGCGAACATAATCTTAGCTATTAAACTGTTTGCATGTATTTACTTTCTTTCTTTTACTCTCTTTTTTCAGAAAAAGAATTTTCAGCACAGCTTGGAATTTAATCGAAATTTATTCATAAAATCAATCACGATTACAGGCATTTTTGAAAAGTATTTGAATAAGAATAAGATTAATTTTAATCGCAAAAATCTACGATTACAGAATAATTTTCGATTGAAAAAAATTTCAATCAAATAAAAGTAATCATGATTAACGATTGAGATTAACCCAGGTCTGATCTTGACACTCGATTAGTATATTTTCATACTTTTTTCAGATTATGAGTGTGTATGACCAGACCTTTGACCCCAATATACTTATAGGTCACTGTGACCAATTTCACGGTTCAGTGATTTTTGCCTTATATCTCGGTACTCAAATGGTTTATGAACAAACTTCTTTCAAAGTATGTTTGTGTATGACAAGACCTTTGACCCTGAAGTAGTCCTAGGTCACTGTGACCTAATTTCACGGTTCAGTGATTTTGCCTTATATCTTGACACTCAATTAGTATATTTTCATACTTTTTTCAGATTATGAGTGAGTATGACCAGACCTTTGACCCCAATATACTTATAGGTCACTGTGACCTAATTTCACGGTTCAGTGTCTTTGCCTTATATCTCGGCACTCAAGTGGTTTATGAACAAACTTCTTTCACACTATGTTTGCGTATGACAAGACCTTTGACCCTAAAGTAGTCCTAGGTCAATATGACCTAATTTCACGGTTCAGTGATTTTCCTTTATATCTCGGCACTCAATTGGTATATGAACATACTTCTTTCACGATATGTATGAGTATGACAAGACCTTTGACCGTAAAGTATTCCTGAGTCACTGTGACCTAATTTCATGGTTCAGTGATTTTGCCTTATATCTCGACACTCAGTTGGTATTTTTTCATACTTCTTTCTGATTATGAATGAGTATGACCACACCTTTAACCCAAACATACTTATAGGTCACTATGACCTAATTTCATGGTTCAGTGATTTTGCTTTATATCTCAACACTGAATGGGCATACGATCATTTTTCTTTTACATTATGAGTAAGTATCACTAGACCTTTGACCCTGCAATACTTATAGGTCAGTGTGACCTTTTTTCACGGTTCAGTGATTTTGCCTTGTGTCTTGGCACTCAGTTGGTATATGAACACACTTTAAATCTTAGGTAGTTATAGTTAACTTTCATGGTTCAGTGATTTTGCCTTATTGCATCAAGGCAAAAAGATGTATGAGCATAATGCTTTGGGTTACTGGTCGGGTTTGGCCTTATGTTTGACAAAGGTCAGAAGCAGTCGAGCACGCTGTCCTGCGACAGCTCTTATTTCAGTATACAAACAGTACCCATGTTAACAATAACATTTTTTTTCTGACTGCATCATGTCACTTTCATGAAACTAGTGTGAGAACGTAGTAGAGAGAGAGTTTAAAATGATACCAAACATCTTTGTTTGCCGACCAGTTACTGGAATAATGAACCGCGCTATGTATTTTCCAACTGCCCCTCGAAACTTGGTGTTTGATATGTGATCAACATTTCATTAGCTTGATGACATCAAATTATTGTATCATCATAGTAAAGTGAAACAAAGTTTTTAGCTCACGCGAGTTCCATTCTCTGAGGTCTTGAAAAACTTGCAGAGGATGGGCAAATGAAAAGCATTTATGTTTCTGAAAACAATTACATCAAGCAGTTATCTGCCCCTGCACTTGGGCTTTATACATACATGTTACACAATAATATCCTGAATCTGCTTGACCAGCCAATGCCAAATTTCATATGGAGCTTCCTTTGTTAGTGGCAATATAAGTTCATACGAGTGGACATAGTCACATGAGCCTCCATGCCCATATATGGAAAAATCGAAACCTTTAAAAATCTTAAAAACATGTATGTCCATCGATCTTAAAACTTGCACATAGAAACTTCATTGTTAGTGGGAATGATGACCCTGACCTATTTTATGGCATGGTCGACTTAAGTCATGTACACTTACATGTATTCCTTTAAATGAGAAAACCTTACAAAGTCAATATATGGTGAAAATTACAAATGATCCGGGCAAATGAACAGATGATTTAGGTTTTTGAAAAAAAAAAAATGAATCCTGGGTCTTTTGCGTGTAAGGATATAACATCAGGAAAACATGTCCATGAAAACTATACCTCCTTGAACCTCACTTTTATATAGCAAAACTGGGATATGCAGGGGTATACCTATTTTTCTTATTTTTGCTCCAAAACATAGATTGTGGGTACTCGTTAGAACCGCCTCGCCGAGGCGGTTCTAACGTGTACCCACAATCTATGTTTTGAGCAAAAGTATTAAAAATATCAAAAATTTTCCAATGAATTTTTCAATTTTTACAGCTGAAAAAAATCTTGTTTATTGCATGGGCAAGTCTTCATAATAATATAAGTAAGTATTCATAACAAAGGAGAGCCAGGACACCAAAACTTTGTTACATTTTATTTAAGTGAAATGTACCTACTGCTAGTCTACAAGATGAGGAATAAAATGGTACATCTATAGCCTGAATGCCAGTAAAATCATGTAATATGGCACAACAAATTAAATACCAGAGGACCATTGGTCCTGAGAACGCTCACCTGAAGCCTGATCCTGCAGTATTAAGTAATCATGAAATGACCTTGACCTTGAATACTCACACACCTTTATTGAATTCATAAGTTGTCTGCATCTGCAAAGTTTCAGGTCTCGGGCTGCAATAGTTTCCAAACCCAGTGATTTATGAGAAAACCACAATTTTAATTTTGATATTTAAATGACTTTGGGTCAAGGTCAAGAAATGACCTTGGCCTTCATTAATTACTTACCTTCATTGACTCCATTGGTTGTCTGCATCTAGCAACTTCCAGGTCTCAGACTGCAACAGTTTCCAAAATATCCATTGTTTCCGCCTTTTCCCATGTAAAAGCCTATGTTTCCAAAATTGACCTTGCCGTAAAATAGGTCAAGGTCATCCTATGGTCATCATTTGATCAAACTAGGATGGGCTGGAGTCCCAAATGCTACATACCAAGTTTCGCGAAAATTGGCCTGCCGGTTCTGGAGAAGAAAATTTTTGAGTGGTTTTTACCATATATGGGCGTGGCGGCCATCTTGGTAATGTGACCTGGATTTTGCGATCAAACTTTCGTCTCCCCTACCCATGGATGCTTCACATAAAATTTCACTTTGATTGGCCCAGCAGTTTCAGAGAAGAAGATCTTTGAAAAGTGTGAATGGACGACAGACTGGCCAAGGTCAAGAGATGACCTTGACCTACATTAATCACATACCTTCATCTACTCCATTAGTTGTTTGCATCTACCACTTTTCAGGCATCAGGCTGCAATAGTTTTCAAAAAATCCATAGTTTTCACTTTTTCCCATGTAAAAGCCTATGTTTCCAAATTTGACCTTGGCCGTAAATTAGGTCAAGGTCATCCAAGGGTCATCATTTTATCAAACTATGATGGGCTGAAGTCCCCGATGCTACATACCAAGTTTCGTGGAAATCGGCCAACCGGTTCTGGAGAAGAAGATTTTTGAGTGTTTTTTACCATATATGGGCGTGGCAGCCATCTTGGTCATGTGACCTGGATTTCGCGATTATACTTTTGTCTCCCCTACCCATGGATGCTCCACATAAAATTTCACTTTGATTGGCCCAGCAGTTTCAGAGAAGAAGATCTTTGAAAAGTGTGTATGGACGACAGACTGGCCAAGGTCAAGAGATGACCTTGACCTAAATTAATCACATACCTTCATCTACTCCATTAGTTGTTTGCATCTACCACTTTTCAGGCATCAGGCTGCAATAGTTTTCAAAAAATCCATAGTTTTCACTTTTTCCCATGTTAAAGCCTATGTTTCCAAAATTGACCTTGCCGTAAATTAGGTCAAGGTCATCCTAGGGTCATCATTTTATCAAACTATGATGGGCTGGAGTCCCAAATGCTACATACCAAGTTTCATGAAAATCGGCCTGCCGGTTCTGGAGAAGAAGATTTTTGAGTGGTTTTTACCATATATGGGCGTGGCAGCCATCCTGGTCATGTGACCTGGATTTCGCAATCAAACTTTCGTCTCCCCTACCCATGGATGCTCCACATAAAATTTCACTTTGATTGGCCCAGCAGTTTCAGAGAAGAAGATCTTTGAAAAGTGTGAATGGACGACAGACTGGCCAAGGTCAAGAGATGACCTTGACCTAAATTAATCAAATACCTTCATCTACTCCATTAGTTGTTTGCATCTACCACTTTTCAGGCCTCAGGCTGCAATAGTTTTCAAAAAATCCATAGTTTTCACTTTTTCCCAAGTAAAACCCTATGTTTCCAAATTTGACCTTGCCGTAAAATAGGTCAAGGTCATCCAAGTGTCATCATTGTATCAAACTATGATGGGCTGAAGTCCCTGATGCTACATACCAAGTTTCGTGGAAATCGGCCCACCGGTTCTGGAGAAGAAGATTTTTGAAGGGTTTTTACCATATATGGGCGTGGCGGCCATTTTTGTCATGTGACCTGGATTTCGCGATCAAACTTGAAATGCCACTACCCAAGGAGGCTCCACATAAAATTTCAACTAGATCGGCCAAGCGGTTTCAGAGAAGAAGATCTTTGAAATTGTGGACGACGACGACGGACGGACGACGGACGGACGCCGGATCATGGCCATCCTATAAGCTCACCTTGTGAGCTTATAGCGGTTTCAGAGAAGAAGCGGTTTCAGAGAAGAAGACCTTTGAAATTGTGGACGACGACGACGGACGGACGACGGACGGACGCCGGATCATGGCCATCCTATAAGCTCACCTTGTGAGCCTTCGGCTCAGGTGAGCTAATAACACAGGAAAAAAGAGGCATTCATTCATAAATAAAATCAGGTAGACCTATGGGATGACCATGTAACAAATGGGGCTGCAAGTAATTTATGGCACATGAGCTCGGCGAAGTGTATCATACTATCATGTTCGTGTTTAAATATCTAATTTCGTACAAGAAACTCGTGGTGCCATGCAGTTAAGTATTTTTATGTAAATTTCAGTATAAGAATGCCCTCGGAGTTCGTTTTTGGAAACCATTTTATACATTGTATAATAGGAAATATCATTGATTTTAAGTAGTTTAAGTTTAAATTGTCAAGTTTTGAATTTTAAAGGAAACGCTCAGGAGTTCGCGTTGACCTTGGCTTTCATACCTGACCCTTCATTATATATGTATTTGAAATTAGAAGTATAATTTTCACGCGCCATGAAGCATTCTATCTACATGTTTTTAGTGTGTCCTTATAAAAATAATAAAAATTGCATTGATACATTGGAACACCGTCCCAAGAAATGCCGTGTTTAGGAATTCCGCCTACATCAGGAAAACATGTCCGTGTATTGAATACCCCCTTAAACCCCACTTTTATATAGTAAAACTGGGGTATGCATGGGTATACCTATTTTACTTATTTTTGCTCCAAAACATAGATTGTGGGTACTCGTTAGAACCGCCTCGACGAGGCGGTTCTAACGTGTACCCACAATCTATGTTTTGAGCAAAAAGAAGAAAAGCATAAAAAAAATTCAGATGAAAATTTTCAAATTTTAAAGCTGAAAAAATCTCTGTTTATTGCATGGGCAAGTCATGATTTCAAACGTCTGTTCGTCATCGGTGACTAGTGTATACATGGACACGTATCATCTCGAGATTTTCTTAAACACTTCTGAATATTAAACTTGTGTGCAGCTAAAAACAAGAACTTAGACGCCTTGACTAGTTTGGGTATTTTGATGTTTTCAAAGCTCAGGAGGTAGCTAATTAAATCTGCTTCACATGGATATGGCCAGCACTTATTTCCTTTATCGAAGCCGAAGAAATGTCTTTTACTCCTGCTCTGATCAAATTGTCCCACTAAATCTAATGAAACTCAGTAACAAGATAATTACTTGCAAACAGGGAATCAATAATGATGCTTTGCTGGTATCAAATGAGCACTGTTCGATTTTCTTCTGTTTGCTTGTGTCACATAAGTCCATGGCCTTATTGGTGTTTGGCAGTTGTTGTAAATTTTTTCCCCTGAATTCTTTATTTGCGCATGCGCCAATTATTTCTGGAACACGATTGGTGTAAATGGTTTCTACTACGTCACAGTCACAATGGATGGGGTTTCCCATGAATGACAATTTATTAAATGTGCATGGTTCAACGACATTAACGAAAGAAATATTGCTAATATCATTTCTGTCAAAGTTAATGGTTACGCCCCTGAGAGAATCGAATGCATCTGCTGAAATCTCGTTAATGGCCATATCCGTCAAGATGATGGTGTGCGCAGAAATATGCGCAAAGAAATCCTCGTAAATCTGAACAAATTTATTCTCTGAAGCGTCTAGTTCACGAAGCCGAAGCATGCTTAATGCTGAAAGTGGCAGCTCTTCTAAGCCAAGATGACGGATTTTCAACACCCTCAAAGTATTTTCTATTCCACGAAACATAGAATCGACAAAAGTGAAGCTTTGCTGTCGATTTTCGTCGTCGAATTGACCGCTTATGTCGAGCTCCTCCAAAGCATGGAACCCTTCGAAGGACGTGTTGTGCATCTCAATTATTTTATTGTAGGAAATGTCCAAATATCGTAATTTTCGCAAATTCTTCAGAGACGAAAATGGCCCATATGGCAAATGTCCATGATCTAGCTTAAGCCGCCTGAGACTGTTTTCAAGTCCATAAAATGCTTCTGGAGCAATTGTATTCAAAATAGTATGGCTTATATCGATTTCTTCCAGTTTGTTTAGCGATACAAATGCCTGGTCATGTATATAATACAGCACTGAGTTATAGGACAATATGATTTTCTTCAGATGATGTAGCAACAATATGGTTCCCGGAATAGATGACAGTTTATTGTACGACAAATCGAGAATTTCTAAATTTGGCATTCCTTTAAAGGCCGAGTCATAAATTTTGGCAATTTCGCAGTTACGGAAAGTGAGCTCTTTCAATGAATTTAAGGACAAGTTCGCCAACACATGTGAACGAAAATGCAACGGAAAATCTCCATTTTTCTCGACATGGAGGGTTTCCAATTCTGAGAATCCCTCAAGAAAGCCAAGCCTTGTTTTGAGGCCAATTCCTACATCATACAGCGAGAGATGACGTAATGATGACTTCAGGAGTCCCAGAGAATCATTTTGGAACTGAAACCGGGTTCTTTTGATTGTTAAACTTTCCACATTTAATCCAGAAAATATCTCCTTTTCGAGAAAATTTGTTTCAAACGTCACATTGTCGAACATTAGTGTATTTATAACCACATTTTGAAGATTGGTGCTGTTCAAGTCATTTGGACCTAGGAATCCCCTGCATTCGACGTCATTAGAAAACCCTTCGCCATCTTGTTCCTTGACCTTTTGGCAGTCACATGACTCAACATCCGGGCACTGGAATGTATGGAGATGTGGCGAGCTCGACTGTAGATTTGGAATGGCAATGAGCAGAATTAGAACTTCCAGCAATTGTGTGGTCCACATTTTATCTGCAAAGCATGAACACAAAATACTATTGAACATAAGCAAACAATTGTGGCTATGTCATGTTTAATGTGAAAGGGAATGATGATACATGTGATGCAGTTTGTATTCATGGTCAAAAGATTAATAGTAGTTTATTTAAAAAAAATCAAATTGTGATTTGTCATGCTGTGAGTAGTTCTTTTTCGGTCTGAGGACATTCTGGGCGTGTCAGTATCCGGAACTATCATGTAGATCTATAAAGCTTTAATTTGTTGACAGTTTTCTCCTTTTTAACGACTGGTACAATTTTCTCTCTTAAAATGCGCTAGACTATAAGCACTGTACATGCATTCTTCTGATATTATTAGAAATACCCATTGTATGGAAAATATGTGAAAATAATTACGATAGGAAATAACCTGGCCCGACCTTTTTCTCATATCAATCAGCAAAACTATTAACTGGTTATTTTTTCTGGCAAACTGAGAATAATTACAATAGCAGCTTGATTTGAAGCAAATCACACAGAACCAGTAAAATGATTTGCAGAAAAAAATGATAGTAGCACAGCAGATTCTTTCATTTTAGTGGCATATCTTAGAATAAATGGGAGTGATGCGCTAACAGAAAAAAAAATGAGCCGCCTCGTGGGAAAACCAACAATGTGGTTTCCGACCTGGTCCGACATAAACCGGCCTGTACATCTACAGAAGCAGACTAGAAGCTTGAAATTTTGGAGTTAAGTAGAGGAGGGATGGTACTATCCGAGTAGCGAAAACAAAGGCGCTGGTCAGCTTCGCAGTTACTGCGAAGCTGATCTGCGCCTTTGTTTTCGCCTATGCAGATTGTTTATTTTCCCATGTGGCGGCTCAAATGTTGAAATGAGAGACGAAAGTAGGTGGCTTTTATTCTTCGAATGAACATGTGTTTGCTAATCTGCGCAGTTATTGTTCAGAAAGAATTAATGTACAACGAAACTCATACGAATTATGTTGGTCTTGAAATGTCTACATAACTACTTAACTGCCCAAATGCTACTCCACTTTTGCTTCAAACAAAAATTGTATATTATGGATCCGACTACTTAGCGTATATCTTCATTTGGGTGGTACATGTATATCGTCGGATATACGGTCGGAAATTTTGTTTTAATGCGACGCGTTCTTCGATGTTACCTAGGAAACTCAACGCCATTATCAAAGTCGCTTGTGACTTGGTTAACGTCGTGGTTATACGCCGCTCGTGGCGCTCTTGTTTTCGTGAAAAACAATGCATTTTCGATGTTTCTTGTTAAAAAGTACAGGATACATGTTTTACGGCGACGCGTAATAGCGGAGAAATATATCGCCCCGAATGAAAAATTTGAATACAGTTATTTACTATTTACTAAATATTTAGTCATTCGGATGCAGTTTTTGAACACATTGTCGTTACTCTTTCGGAATGGTGGACTATTTTTATGGTGTCCGAAATGGGTCAAAACTAACGATAGCGTTCGAACGCTAAATAAATAGCGTTCGAACGCTAAAATTTAGCGTTGCAACGCTCAAATTTACCGTTCGAACGCTAAAAAATAGCGTTCAATCGCTAAATTTACCGTTCGAACGCTAAATTTACCGTTCGATCGCTAAATTTTAGCGTTCAAACGCTAAAATTTAGCGATTGAACGGTTAATTTAGCGTTCGAACGCTATTTCATAAAGACCCTTTCAAAATACCGTTGCAACGCTACCTTGAATAACGTATCAGCCAATCAAATTGAGTGTTACAAACTAATTAAATATTTTAATATGCGTTGTGGTCTTATCATTTAAGCATTATATTGTAGACTGTAAGGGGGACTACCTTTCCAAAAATGTTCAAAACATTTGTCTTCCTTCGCAATATTTAACATGCTTCAAAATGTATATATTGAGTTGACTTTTGATTTATTTATTTATTTATTGCTGTTTATTTCAATGTCTTTATATATTTGAGTATGGCGGCAATGTATTAGAGCAGTCGCGGAGTGAATTATAAAAGGTCGATTGAAATCGATTTGACAAAAACATTTTAATTAATTAAATATCAAAATTAATATTGTAGTATAAGTTGTAAAATCTTACGTTATTGGTGAATATCTTAAAAAATAATTATGCGAACTATATTTATTATTATTATTATTATTATTTGTAAGCCAGCCGCTGATTGGTTAATGAAATAAACCTATATAGCGTTGCAACGGTATTTAAATGAATCTAACAAATTTAGCGTTTCGAACGCTACTATTTTAGCGTTCGAATGCTACCGTTGGTTTTGACCCATTTCGGACACCATATATTTTGGTATTATCATTTAATATCATAGAAAACAACAATGCATAAGACATAGTTGGTTAAAATCTTTTAAGCCAGATCCTATATTCGGTTCTATTTTCCGGTCACTTTTGAAATCATAGTCATTTGTCTTAAATATTTCACGCTGTTTAAAAGTAACCGTTACAAGTATTCATCAGGAAAACATGTCCGTGTAATGTATACCCCATTGAACCCCACTTTTATATAGCAAAACTGGGGATTGCAGGGGTATTCCTATTTTTCTTATTTTTGCTCCAAAACATAGATTGTGGGTACTCGTTAGAACCGCCTCGGCGAGGCGGTTCTAACGTGTCCCCACAATCTATGTTTTGAGCAAAAATAAGAAAAATAACAAAATTTTTCCAATGGAATTTTCAATTTTTGCTTCCGAAAAAATTCTCTGTATATTGCATGGGCAAGTTTTCGTAATGTTATTTCGAATCCACATCGTATATCATGGCACCTATGTCGGCTTTCATCAGACCCCGACAACATGCAGAAACAGTATGATTCTAAACCACTTACATGTAGCTTCTTCGAGAATATCATCCGAGTCAGACAGCAAAACAAATAACCCTGACTAACTGTCTCTTGTATCAACAAATCTAGATAAATCACCGCTTTGTAAAGGAAAGACGGTAGCATGCCTGACAGAAAGTCTATTATACAAAGATTTTCCAATACTTCGGAGGAGAGTAATCTGATTTTCTTATTAGATTCTATCTGAATGATCCGATTTTATGTACCGATTTATGCCCGTATATGACTTGGAAATGGCTACGTTTGGTTTCGTGCGACATTTAGGATGCCAAAATCTGGTAGTGAGAATTGGTGTGATAGCAAGCAAAAGGCATAGTAATCTTTGAAAACTGAGAAAAAAAGTTTATATATTAACGACACCTTAACTTGACCCATCCAGAAAACCAGAACTTAGTACATTCTAGCATTTTGTGTACTTATTCTATGTCATAGAGAGTGCTAGTGAAGACTTCCATTGCATCAGGAAAACATGTCCGTGTATTAAATTCACGTATACCTCCTTCATGTCCTTGAACCCCACTTGTATATAGTGAAAATGGGGTTTGCAGGGGTATACCTATTTTTTCTTGTTTTTGATACAAAACATAGATTGTGGATACTAGTTAGAACCGCCTCGCTAAGGCGATTCTAACGTGTACCCACAATCTATGTTTTGAGCAAAAATAAGAAAATATCAAAACTTTTCTTATGCAATTTTCAATTTTTGCTACTGAAAAAAATCTCTTTATTATATGGCAAGTGATGAAATATAGAGAAATATGTACTAAATATAACCAATATTTGAAAAAGTTATATTTTCACATGTGAAAATATAAAAAAGTTATATTTTCACATGTGAAAATATAAGATTTAGGAATACGCAAATTACGATTCAACCGTTTCATTTCTAATTTATACATAACTAAATTTTATAATCTATGCTATTGTTGACGCAATGAACGTTCACACATAATAGCGACGTAATGACGTGACGTAATGACGTCATTTAAGATTTTGACGTCATATGCTTTAGCGCGCAACGTTACAATGACTGCATGCAATATAATAAAAAGAAAATTCAAGTTTTTGTCGTGAATATGACTTTTATTTCATCTCGTGAAGTGAAAAATTATATATTTCATTCGTGCCTTCGGCACTCATGAAATATAAAATTTTTTCACTTCACTCAATGAAATAAAACTCATATTCACTCCAAAAACTTGAATATCCTCTATATATCTTTCATGGGCAAGTTTTCGTAGTGAAGACTGCCATTGGCTGAAAATTCTCTGTTTGTTGAAATAAAACATCGAATTGAAAAATGAATCGGCTTCAAATTTATTTATTTATTTATTTATTTATTTATTTATTTATTTATATCATATGACGTCGCTGTTTTCCAGTGGATAACGTCATGTCATAAAAATCATATGACCACACGTGTATTAACACTTTTGCGGGAATACGTAACGTAATTGACGACGTCCGTAACAACAATGTAAATTTTCATTGAAAATATGTCCACTTCGAAGGCGATAAAATCCTATTTTAAAAGTCATATGATAAAACGAATCTTACACCCGTGGTCATTTCATATGAAATTTATTAAACTCGCCAAAGGCTCGTTTAATAAATTTAATATGAAATGACCACTCGTGTAAGATCCTCTAGTCTATATTTCGATCAAGCTATGGATTATTGCCCAAGAATAAGACCAGTACATGCATGTGTTGTGTCGGATTAAATATTATAAAAAAAACTTTAAAGGGAAAACAGAAAGTCATACTACAATTAATAAAATTATAAGAGGCATAGGGCAGTATATGAAGAAAAAAAAAAAAAAAAAAAAAAAAAAAAACGAAAAGAAAGACAAAGATACAAAACATGACATTTTACTTACCAATTTATCACATATTTTCCGATACTGAAACTTCCCGAAATGTATTGGATACATTCAAAGAACATGCCAATAACATTCGTGCAGCCATGTTAGCCATGGAAAAAAATAAATGAGCCGCCTCATGGGAAAACCAACAATCTGCATAGGCGAAAACAAAGGCGCAGAATCAGCTTCGCGGTAACCGCGAAGCTGATCAGCGCCTTTGTTTTCGCTACTCTGATAGTACAATTCCTCCTCTACGTAACTCAAAAGCTTCAAGCTTCTAGCCTGCTTCTGTAGCTGTACAGGCCGGTTTGTGTCGGACCTGTTCGGAAACCACATTGTTGGTTTTCCCACGAGAAGGCTCAAATACTGGATAATGATTATTTTACAGCAGCAGAAGCTCTCAGTCTGAGATTCAGGAAGAGAATTGAAGTAGATATATACAGTACCTTTCCAAACGCATTTATCATTGTTGGTCATGATGTGTTTGCATTTCTTTTCTGAAACGAGTGAATGAATCTGTCATCAGAATTTGCAGCACTCTAGCAATCAATAAGTCATGATGGTGAGGATGTCTCTTGTTCATGTGCATGTGCACACAAGCCGAATCATATAAGAAAATGGA
Organism: Rugalucina vietnamica; assembly: GCA_964017185.1. NCBI lineage: Eukaryota > Metazoa > Mollusca > Bivalvia > Lucinida > Lucinidae > Rugalucina > Rugalucina vietnamica. The sequence continues at coordinate 10,006,234 of OZ024883.1, forward strand.
TTTTGACCTATTCGAACAACAACTGCAGAGAGATTAAGCTGTCCAGCTTCCAATTCTGATTCCAGATTGATTGCTGGTTGTTGCAATTAATCGCAAATGAGGTCATTTACGTTGTGTAACCAAGTATAAACTCAAGGGCAACTACTGATGCTTTTTAAGTCCGTTTTTCTTTGTAAATGAGATGTTGAAAATGGCTACATGTACTTCGTTGCTTTGCTATTAAATTCCATCCTAGTATAAAAATCCAAAAACAGGCCTAAGGTTTCTATCGACGTAGTTCATTTCGTTTATCACACCAGGAAACATGCCCGTGAAATGTATACCATCTTAATCCCCACTTTTATATATAGAAAAACTGGGCTTTGCAGGGGTATACCCATTTCTCTTATTTTTGGTCCAAAACCAAATATTTTTGGTCCGAAACATATTAATCCAAGCTAAAACATACATTGTGGGTACCCGTTAGAACCGCCTCGGCGAGGCGGTTCTAACGTATACCCACAATGTATGTTTTGAGCGAGAATATAAAAAAGTCAATATTTTTCAAAGAACTTTTTAATTTGTTTCTTCTCTGTATACTGCATGGCCAAGTTTTCGTAATGGGAAGGACTAAAATAGAGCAGAGCAACCGTATTCAACACTTTCAATTCCTGATATTTGGAGCCATTGATTTTTCCCTCCCTTAGGATATTCTAATGCGCTAGAAGTCGTATGCCGTCAGTTCTCGAGAAAACTGTCGTAAGAACTACGCAAAAAAAGCAATGGTGCTGGTCAGCAGTGTGCTTATCATGAAGCTGATAGTATAAACGTCTTTAATTATTCGATACATGTGTTGAAACCAAATTCCCTGCTCTACCTCAATTCCAAACCTCCAGATATCCTCTGAGGTTCTATGAATACGGCTTGAGTAGGATTCGGTCAGTAGCTTTCACGTGGTTCATAATGCCGTGGACTCAGAGTAATATGCGACAAAATCGAGCAAAAACCACCCCGTTTCAAATCGGATTATACTGTTAGCATGTCCATCGCCTTTGCTGAGCCTGCAACATTTTCATCAACTATGGACCCAAAACGGCTCCAGAGATTTGAAACGGTGTGTATTAAAAATAGAAAAATGATGATTAATAATGATATTTTCTGGTAGCACATCATCGAAACTGGAATTCTTCTGTTAAGCTATTCTATGTGCTTACATGGTGTGAAAGATTAGAAGCGATGATCATTAAAAGAGACATTCTGAAAATCGCCATCGTTGGGCAAAACTGACGAGTCGTAAAGAACGTATGTGGGCACATGTATCTGCAATTTTATGTTTGATGTTTTGCCGTCTTTTCGAGTTCAACAACGACATGAGTTCGTGTATGAAAGAGATATTTACGGTTGCTGTTCACTGCTTTGTTCGTAATCATATATTGGAACGCAGCAACAAAACTATAAAGCTCGACACAAATCAGAATGATTTACACAATTTGTACTGAGCCTACAATTTGTCCCGTCATTATAATTCCTTGACGGTCCGCTGTGCCAAAGCGATTCGTCCACTAATGTAAAACGAACGGTCGTCTGTTTTGCGTAAACAGGTGATCTATTTCCGGATGGCTTGCACGAGAATCAAAGAAGAGTTGCGCTACAGAGCGCTGGAATTACGGTCCTCGTATTTACGTTAACATTGGTTAAAGGAGATGGGAACAAACTGCAAAGTTTCGATTCAAGGAATCCGGTCCTGACTGTCATTATTAGGCGTATAATGTGCCACTTACTGGTGAAAAGTATAGGCATTGTAGTTTGTTCCCAATTCCATTTGCCAATGTTAATAACCAGACATTTCGTGCTCTGCTACTCATACCTGATTCCTGAGCAAGCCATCCGGAAGAAGATTACCATTCTTTTTAAATTGACAAAAAGAATTAGGATAATTGTCTTATAAGTATTTCATTAGACGAAGTCTTCAAGACAAACATGTGCCAACATGCGGTCATTTATTGGATACACCACGGTTTCTGCTTATGCTTATAAGAAAAAAATAAGGAAGACAATTTGTTGATTTATAATATATTTTATTGACTAATCTAACATCTAAACATTAAATAATAACAAGACAGCGACAACAGTGCTGGGCGTTTCAAGATAATACAGATAGTGCTTGGGCAATTAGGAAAATAAATACATGCACGATGGTCCTTATAATACCGAGTACCAAAGTCCAAAGTCGGTGATCAGAATTCTGAAACGAGATAATAGCACACATTGAAAGCAAATTTTGACCCATATTTGACAAATGGATTTTCCAATCATTAATATTTGCCGGCGGGTGAGTCCACTTCAGTTCTTAGGGGCATCAAATGTGATTTTCAAATTGTATTCAGTTTTTCGATGAAAATTCTCTTAGCAAACAGAATAGCCCCAGATGGGACGCCGCGTTCTGCGGCGTCACATCTGGAGCTATACTGTTTGCCTATGTCCCACAAAAAGGACGCCTGGCTTAAATGAGTTAAATGATTGCAGACGAAAGTCTAAAATACTAATGTGATGGGGTACAATCTAATGAAAATGGTGAATGCAGACTGGTCTACTTTGATAAATGCAAAGGTGATGACAAAAAGGTCTACAACAGTTACTCTGATAAATGCAACGAATATTGCGGACAGGTCTGAAGTTGATGGTTGAGAGTCTACTACCATCTAAGTTAGCTAAATGTAAAGGTAACTGCGGACAAATTTTAAAGTTTGTTACATTCAAAGATGATTGCGGACAAGAATCCTAAATGCAATTTACGGCGTTTGCAACTCCATGTAACTCACCAGATTATTTAACCCTGTACAATCTGGATGTTGGGGGTGGTGGTGACAGTTCTGTTCTGGTTGAAGAAACTGTTGTTACCGAACAGGAACAGGATTATGAACAGGAATCCGAACAGCCACACTGTAACAGGAAGAGATAGTGTTAACTCATGTTTAACCCATATTCGGAAAAACATGTATAACAAACACAAAGTAAGCTTTAGGCTCATCTGAAGTACGATGCTCACTTGTCCATCGAAATAAGGCATTTGAGCCTGTGCGTGAAAAAAAATTGGGTTCGTCTGACCAGGTCTTTTACAAACCAGCCTGTACAGTCACAGAAGCAGGCTAGAAGCTTGAAATTTCGGATTTACGAACTGAGAAGAAGGATTGTACTATCCGTGTAGCGAAAACAAAGGCGCTGATCAGCTTCGCGGAAAGTAACCGCGAAGCTGGTCTGCGCCTTTGTTTTCGCATATGCAAATTGTTGGTTTTCTCATGCGGCGGCTCATTTCATAATGTCACTGCAGTAATACCAGGTGCGTATCTAGTCTTAAACCCAAATCGTGGGTACATGCACTCGTAACAAGAAAAAAACATCAACACATTCATCGTGCCTTAGATCCACAAAATCTACATCACTTTTAAAGCAAGATTGTGATGAAACCCAGATTTTGCTACATGAATATGTTTAAAAATGCAATCAAAGTAGCAACAACTTTTTCAGGATGGTTACTCCTTGTTTAGAACGCATAAAGCATGCACTGCAAAAATGATATATACTCATCAAAAAATTTTAAGGGCCACTGTATTATTTTCTGTAATGCTATCCCAGTTCAACTCAAATGTAATGCCAATCCCCATGCACCAATTCCATCTTCATTTGTATTATCTTAAATAATGCCTCGAAGCTACTGACTATAAGAAATTTGAAACCGGAAGTGTCATGTCAAAGCCAAGATAGATGTTTTTGTAAATTTAAAATTTTGCTAAAAATTTGCATTTTTTTTTGTTTCAAAATTAGCTCAAACATGACCATTATTAGCAAAAATGAATTTTACACAAACAACATTTGCCGCCATGCATACTGACCTTTAAGGAAAAATCGAACTCGAGTTGACTTTTAGTGAATCTGTGGAATTTCAGAAAAATGCATATTTCATGATTTACGAAAAATGCCAAAACTGTTCTATGGGCTTTGGCATGGCGTTTCATGTAGTCAGTTACTTTGGGACAATACCTAAAATGCAAATGAAACGGCTATTCTGCGTCCTTTGGGATGTCCATTAAATATGGGTTAAATTTGGGTGCCTTAACATTGCGATATATGGAAAAATAGTACAGAGGCGTATAGTTCTAGCTAATAAACTTACATAGACCTCCATCTCCGAGACCGCCTTTGCCTCCACCGTATCCACCATAGACTGGCATGTAGCTGGTGTAACCCCCTCCGTAGCTGCCGTATCCCATCCCAGAGGCCGTTAGGGCCAGGGCGAGGGTCATAAAGACACAGACAGTGGCGAGTGTGGCGGCTTTCATTTTGAAACTGAAAATCAGATTATATCAATATTAGTACAGTGTGTATAGATGTACGATGGTTGTTCAGAATTTTTAAGAGCATACGAGTGTTCATTAGCAATCGAGAAGAACTCGGGAAGTTCGTGGAAAAAGTTCATTTATTTTTATTATAATACACGTGAATGCAGGCTTACAAAACGATGTTTAGCTCGTAAATCTTGTTTCTACATTCAAAATTACATTTTGTAATGGCTGAATAATTCTTAGAAAGTTAAAAGAAAACAAGTAACGTTCTATGAGATGCACGCTATAGCTTGATTACCGGTGTAACATTTTGCGTTTCATTTGAACTATCAAGTAAAGTAGCACGCAAGGAAAGGAAGTAGAAACATATGAGCCGTGGGAAAACCAACAATGTGGTTTCCGAACAGGTTCGACACAAACCGGCCTGTACAAGCGCAGAAAAGAGCTAGAAGCTTGAAATTTTGGATTTAAGTAGAAGAGGAATTGTACTATCCGAGTAGCGAAAACAAAGGCGCTGATCAGCTTCGCGGTTACCGCGAAGCTGATCTGCGTCTTTGTTTTCGCCTATGCAGATTGTTGGTTTTCCCATGGGGCGGCTCATATCAGCGAACTGAAGCTATGCCATCAAAGCAAGCGACACAGTACTGTACACGTAAATACCCACGAATTTGTGACGAAAAGACAGAAAAAATTGGTGACTGACGTGGTAAACAGCAACACAAAACGCAGATATTGAAATTGTTCAAAAAACATGGTAAATAATAAGTAATCATGTGAATTTAAAAGCCAACATTAAAGGAGAGAGAGAGAGAGAGAGAGAGAGAGAGAGAGAGAGAGAGAGAGAGAGAGAGAGAGAGAGACATAATTCATGGCTTACCTTGTTTTGAGTCGACTGTCAAGACGATAGTGATGTGTATTGGTTCTGCTCGAATTTATATACCACCATTTCTGACTTCTACTTCCGGCACATTATGCCCCGAACTGACTTCCGGGTAGACAGGTTGCACGCGACGTTGAGTTGCTTCCGGGTAAATACGTTAACGTATCTATAGAATACGTGCTTTACATTTTTGCTTTTACATGTTGCCAAGTTAATAATTTCACATTTCGTAAATTTCACAGCAATGTGACAAATTGATACCAATATGCCACGTTTGGGAAATGTGACGTTTATGCTTTGACGTGTGAAAAATTGGCACGTGCTCATCCAATATGTGAAAAATTGTTATGAATTGTCACCTTTATGAAACATTGGTAACAAATTTCCGCATTTGAAGGTTTGGCGTGTGAAGAACTGGTACGCACCCATTCCATCTGTGAAGAACTGGTATGAATGGTTCTTAGATAAGAAAAAAATGGTACCAAATTGTCACATATTATGCTGTCAAGAATTGGAATCGAATGCAAAGACAGTTCAGATGGCTAGTTTTTAGCCAAGTGAATCTTACGCATGAATGCTACATATTTTTTTATTATTTTGTGCGCATTTCTCACAGAAGTGTGAGATATTGGAATGAAACTTGTGACGCATTGGTACCAATCTTTTCCGATCTGTTAAGAATTGGTTCCAATATTTCAAATAGTGAAATTAGCGGTGACATTTGCGGTTCAACAAAGCTCACTATTTTAACTTTTAAAGTACATGTAGCTGGAGCCATAGTATGGCCAATTCTCTTTTCTCCATATTGTTTTCACAGTTCTAAAGAAACTCTGGTGTTATTTTAATTTGCACGGGGTCTCAATTACATGAACCTGTTAGCGTATTAGATGTGCTCGCGACGCTTTCATCAGGGAAACGTCACTTTTAAATAGCAAAACAGGGGTTTGCAGGGGTATACATATTTTTCTTATTTTAGCTCCAAAACATAGATTGTGGGTACTCGTTAGAACCGCCTCGGCGAGGCGGTTCTAACGTGTACCCACAATCTATGTTTTGAGCAAAAATAAAAAAAGCATCAAACTTTTTCTATTGAAAATTTTCTCTTTTTATACCCCGCCACTTTAAAAAAGTGCGGGGTATTATGTTATACCCTCTGCAAAAAATTTGCGTTTGAGTGTCCGTCCGTCCGTCTGTCCGTCCGTCTGTCCGTCCGTCCGTCCGTCAGCGCTTCGTTTCCGGGCTCTATCATGAGCATTAATGGACCAATTTTCTTCAAACTTTGTATAGGAGTTCATATCAGGAAGGAGTGGTTTGGGATTGAAGATGGGTAAATTTCGTCAAATAAGCACAGAGTTATGGCCCTTGATTTACGTTAAAATTTCGTTTCCGGGCTCTATCTTGAGCAATTATTGACCAATTTTCTTCAAATTTTGTATAGGAGTTCATATCAGGAAGGAGTGGTTTGGGATTGAAGATGGGTAAATTTCTTCAAATAAGTACAGAGTTATGGCCCTTGATTTACGTTAAAATTTTGTTTCCGGGCTTGTTCTTGCGCATTTATTGACCAATTTTCTTCAAACTTTGTATAGGAGCTCATACAAAAAAGGAGTGGCGTGGGATTCAAGATGGGTGAATTTCGTCAAATAAATACGGAGTTATGGCCCTTGATTTACATTAAATTTGGTTTCCGGTCTCTGTCTAGAGCATTTATTGACCAATTTTCTTCAAACTTTGTATAGGAGTTCATATGATGAACTAGTGGTATGGTATTGAAGATGGGTAAATTTTATCAAATACATACAGAGTTATTGCCCTTGATTTACGTTAAAATTTTGTTTCCGGGCTCTATCTTGAGCATATATTGACCAATTGTCTTCAAACTATATATAGGAGTTGATATCAGGAAGGAGTGGTTTTGGATTGAAGTTTGGTAAATTTTGTCAAATAAGTACAGACTTATAGCCCTTGATTTGCTAAAATTTAGTTTCTGCTCTCTATCTTGAGCATTTATTGACCAATTTTCTTCAAACTCTATATAGGTGTTAATATTAGGAAGGCGTGGTTTGAGATTGAAGATGGGTACATTTTGTGAAATAAGCCCTTGATTTATAAGTACACTAAAAATTTGTTTCTGGGCTCTATCTTAAGCATTTTTAGATCGATTTTCTGAAATCTTTGTAAAGGAGTTCATATCTGGAAGGGATGGTTTGGCATTGTAGGTGGGTAAATTTTGTCAAATAAGTACAAAGTTATGGTCCTTGGTTTTGCCATAATTTTGAAACACAGTTTCCAGTCAATGTGATCAAGATATTCTACGGGTTTGTACTAAAATAAATTTGCGTGGCGGGGTATCAAGCTTGCCTGCAGCGCTTTTATTTTACGATAATTAAAGTCTCTGTTTATTACATGGGCATGTTTTTGTAATGAAAATGGTTTCGGGTGAAAAGTAAGGCAACATTATATAATACTAGGACAAGGTACATGTCCGCAATGGTACCGTATTAGATTTTTATACCTTAGTAAAGGATGCTCATAATTTCAAATGCACTTTTTACGGAAAATCCTAGGTAAGGTATCATCTTAAACCCCTAAGGAGGCCTTAAACTATTAAAAGGAATGATTGTAATTCTGGGCTCTGCTCATACATCGGTACAAACTGAAGTCAAGTCAAATAATATAGGTGAACTCAGTCGAAAAAAGTATGTAGCTTTAGTTTGCTGCATACGTTTCTTGTGTTACAGTATATGGACTTTAATTTCTGCATTTGGTTCATAAATCAGTGGCTATCGTTCAAAAGTAACAACAAAAATATATCAACTTGCAAGTTAGGTGTTAAATGGGATGTCATATTTTTCTATCATATATAGTATATTTCTAAATATTTTCTTTTATTTGAACTAGCAATTCAATTCAACCGTTGATATACATTATACATACAATTGTAAACATAAAACAATATGAACTATATCAACCCTTTCTATATAGAATTACAAGAGACTATCCAACATTGTACATACATATAAACATATACTAGTAAAACAAATGAAAACTATTTCAAAGAGTGAGGCCCTCCCAGGGGTTTTGGGGATTCAGGGAGAAGGGTTTGACTTATTTATTTTCAGGGATTTGGAGAGAATGGTAATTTATTTTCAGGGATTTGGGGAGAAAGCATAACTTTTTGGGGTTTTAGGGAGCAGGGAGCAGAGAAAAAACATTTTAGGGAGCTGGGGAGAAAGGTCATTTTTCTTTTAGGAAGCAGGGAGCAAAGACCCCCTGGTGGGGGGGGGCAAGAGTAGCAGGATACTTTAAAACGTCTAACTTAAGAGTATTTACATAACCCATATACATCAGAATGTACAAGAACAAGAAGCAGAGCGCCTGTGGCGGAAACCGATGTCCAGACATCAACCCTCTGCCTCGAATATGTTCCGACAATAGCTTGTGTGTTCCACACCGCCCACACACGGGGCCCGAAACCCTAGCAATCCTTGTATAAGAAGCTATAAAACCACAGAACAAAAGGAGTGCACCGAGAAGCAGTCTTATAGGGAGTGGTCCTACAACCCCCCCCCCCCCCCCGTCTGTAGTTCAAGAAAAGATGTCAAGAAGACGTATACTTGTGCGGAGATTCGGACACACGAGCGCGTGCGATGCATGATACACAATCCATTGGTGTATTACACTTATTTACAATTCTAAGACTTATGGTATCATCAGTAATAAATACAAAATCAATGATACAAAAGTGTGCGTCTTCTTTCAAAAATTAAGTGACAGTTTTTGGCACTCGCCTTTGCTATTAATTAGTATTAAGGGATTCGATATAATGAAGGAAAGTTTATCTGTATCTGAGAACCCATTAAGATTAATAGACAAATTACTAATTACTTCACGCACCGTGATAACCGTAACAGAACGTGACATACGTAGTAGAACGGGGTGAACACCGTCAAACACCGTAACACACCGTAACTTAACGCAACAAAACGTGTTGAGTATACCGTAGGAAACGGGACGAGTCGTGAGACGACCGTGATCAAATGCAACAGAACGTGGAAGATCCGTAGCTTGCCGGGCTATTCACTAGCTTCCCGTTGCACTACGGACCGCCTCCACGTTTCGCTACATACTGTTACGTTCTGTCACGGTGTGTTACGTTCATCCCGTTTTATCACGGCCCATTACGTTTTTCATTTCCGCCGTGACTGCCGTGGCAGATTTTTAAACTGTCAAAAATTGTCACGGTGTCCACGGTTATCCCGGCGTGCTACGTTTGCCTATCCCGTTCCTCTGAGTTGCCTCACGGTTATCCCGTTTTGCTCACGGTTGTCTGAAACGGGGCCGCCGTGACCGCCGGGAACATGGTGGTGTAAACGCAGTAACCATAAAAAGTGCATTTGTCATAATGGCTGTTAACACCAAAGGACCAATGCTCCTGTAAACGCTCACCTGAGATCTTGGATATATACCAATAAACTTGGCAGACAATCCCCCTTGGTTATTTTTTTCATAAACGTTAATCTTCTGTCCATTTGCTCATTCCAAGCAAGTTTCCCCCATTAAATAATATTTCCCTGTTTTTCCCATTCAAATACATAGGCAAGCTAAGTTGACCCTGCCGTAAAACAGGTCAAGGTCATCCCAGGGTCATGACATATAAACTTTGTAGAGCTCCATTCCCTGATGCTTCACGCCAAGTTTCAAAATCACAGGCCTTCTGGTTCTGGAGAAGAACATGTTAAAGTGTTTGATATTTATAGCCATTGTGACCATCTTGGGCATGTTCCCTTGACCATTTATACAGACTTTCATCCACTCTTCCTAACAATGCTCCACATAAAGTTTGGAATTGATTGGGCAAGCGATTTTAGAGAAGAAGATGTTTGAATATTATTGTTATATACATGTACATGTATATAGGCCCGGGGCAGGGTTATACAACCCCCTGGGGAAAGAAGTTTTTCATAAACATAAATCTTCTGTCTATTTGCAAATTTTGCATACTCCCAGCAAGTCCTCCCCCCATTTAATTACATTTTACTAATTTTCCCATTCAAATGCATAGACGACCTAGGTTGACCTTGTCGTAAAATAGGTCAAGGACATCCCAGGGTCATGCTTTATACAAACTGTGTAGAGCTCTATTGCCTGATGATTCATGCCAAGTTTCAAAATCATAGGCCTTCTGGTTCTGGAGTAGAAGATTTTAAAGGTTTTTGCTATTTATAGCCATGGCAGCCATCTTGGTCATGTGACTTTGACCATTTATACAAACTTTCATCCCCCCTTCCTAACAATGCTTCACATAAAGTTTGGCTTTGATTGGCCAAGCGGTTTCAGAGCAGATGTTTGAATATTAGTGTGATATACATGTATATAGCCCCTGGGCAGGGGCAGACAACCCCCTGGGGACAAATTATTACATAAACATAAATCATCTGTCTATTTGCATACTACCGGCAAGTTTCCCCCATTTAATTACATTTTACCAATTTTCCCCCTTTCAAATGCATTGGCGACCTAAGTTGACCTTGCAGTAAAACAGGTCAAGGTCATCCAAGGGCCATGATTTATATAACTTTTGTAGACCTTGAGTCCTAAATGCTACATGCCAAGTTTCAAGGTCATTGGCCTTCTGGTTCTGGTGGAGAAGATTTTTTAAGGTTTTTACTATTTATAGCCATGGCGGCAATCTTGGTCATTTGACGTTGGTCATTTATATAACTTTTTGTCCCCTCTTCCTAAGGATGCTCCACATGAAGTTTGGCTTTGATTGGCCCAGGGGTTTTAGAGTAAATGATGTTGACAAGGACGACGACGACGTCGGACGGCGGAGCATGGGTATACTACAAGCTCACCTTGTAAGCCTAAAAGTTTAGGTGAGCTAAAAATATACAAAACATTGCGTCCACTAGTACAAGCGGGTCTGAGGATATTGCGTTCACAAACTATTCATACTTCAGTGTACAAATCAGAAAAGGGGACCGCGGTAAGCAAGACATAAATTTAGCAAAAGTTATTTATACATATCATGTATATGGTTGTTGGTTGTAAATACCTGTCTGGGGAAAACTTTCATCACAGATCTTATATTTGGGCAGAATGAAAAAAAAAAAAAAAAAAAAAAAAAAAAAAAAAAAAAAAACTAAAAAAACCTTATTTGACATTTAAAGCTTCATGGCATCTTTTACTGTAACAGAATTTATAGAATGATCTCGTAAATGCTTTTCGCTGTTAAAACTTTTATATCCAATAGCCGTGTATATGTCTTTGCAGTTTTTATCAACTGTTTGTACAGTGGCTAACGTCAAATTGGACCGCCACCAGAATTCATAGTCTTTTGACTTTGTTTTGGTAGGATTTGCTTTGTGCAAACCCACCAACTTTTTAAACTCCTCGCTTATGTTAGTCAAATGATCTAGCGTCTGCATTCCGAGCTTCTTGTATAATCGGTCTAATTTATTCGGTAAATGACTAAGCAAATCTTCGTAAACAACAAACATAAATTTTCCTGGAAACTTTTTCTGAAATTCTAGTCCTGACTTATAGTCCTCAAGCATTCGAGCACATAAACACTTCACATCATTTGTCAAATCTTTTAACATCGATGAATACCAGCCGGTCCTCTGTTTACTATTCACCACTCCCCGGGGGTCACGGAATAGCTGTATTAACATGACATCATCATGCTCAATTAGAGCATCACGGTACATGTCCACAGTAGTCCGTAAGATTTTAGTGACGGTGTGTGGTTTGGATTTGCACTGATTTTCGACGGACATGATGCATCGTTGTGCGTTGAATGTTTTCGATGTGTTTGTTGTACATTCTGGCGTCTCCCACAAGTCTCCTAGATATGACGTAACAAGTAAACAAATATAGGTCAGTCTCATAATAACGCTATCTTTGGGGTCCATGAAAACAGACCATGTTATAATATATATATTATATAATATACATAATATGTGAAACTGTGCTAATATTAGAATATATTTACAAAAAGCATAATCAGATAAAAGCAAAATGGTAAATTTGGAAGCCATATGGCCGCGTTATATTAAAAATCGCGTTCTAGTGAGCCGCGATATAATGAGGTTGAACTGTATACGATTGAAGAAGAAGAAGAAGAAGAAGAAGAAGAAGAAGAAGATGATGATGATGATGATGATGATGATGAGGAGGAGGAGGAGGAGGAGGAACAAGTAGAAGAAAATGTTTCAACTTTTAAAGTAATAATGCCGTTACCTGAATGTGGTGGCGATTTGTAACTTAAGACAGTCGTCATGTTCGCGAAGCTGCAACTGAAGAGGTCTCGTAAAACATTTGTTACGTATGCTCTGGATGCGTACTTGGCAGGCCTAGAAGATTAATGAATATTGAAAAAGATAGAAAATATTTTAGATTACGCAATTATCAAAGCTCCTGGTATTTTAACCATAAGAAATACCGTATGCTCCCGACTGTTGACTGGGACGTCAAGTCTAAAAAATTGCTGGCATACATGTAGAAGCATCCAAGAATTTATGATGACGTATTTTCTGAGACAATAAATTAGTAAATGCTCAATGCTGTGTAATTTAATCATCAATATACTCTGTATGTATAGGTAAAATACTTTGGCCGTGCCGCTTAACCTCCGACATAGATACAATGTATGCAAGTGTTGATCGGCCTGCTTAAATAACTATGTTCTCAATAATGCGACTCTATGACGCTAAACAATATATAATTATATATATGATCACGTGCTTCACATGACACTTGAAAAATGTGTAAAACAGTAAAACAAATAGGTGCCCCTTTTACCGTGTCAAGTGAGTTCAAGCGGCACGGTCAAAGTATTTTACCTATACAAACAATGACACTGAAAATTATTCTTACACACAACTCTGGCACGTCCTTGAATCACACACAGTTGATTCTTTCTTTATAAATCCCCATGCTGTGAAACCCCAAAACAGCTCAAACCAGTAGAATGTGTCTGGTCTGAATCCAAGTAGCTCTCCGAAGAAACTTGATCCACTGCGCATGTACGAATTGATTATCACGTGACGACGATTAAATGACTTGGTATCTGAAAGAACTATAAAATGCATTTTTTTTTGTAATTTTAAAATGCTTTATCCGGTAAACGGTCTATGCAATAATATGTGTTTCATGTCTAACAAGTTTGTCGTACATTACGAAAACTTGCCCATGCAATATACAGAGAATTGTTTTGGTTGTAAAAATGAAAATTTTCACTGGAAAAAATTTGATATTTTATTTATTTTTTTTTTTTTGCTCAAAACATAGATTGTGGGTACACGTTAGAACCGCGGTTTTAACGAGTACCCACAATCTATGTTTTGGAACAAAAATAAGAAAAATAGGTATACCCCTGCAAACCCCAGTTTTGCTATATAAAAGTGGGATATAAGGGGGTAAACTTTACATGGACATGTTTTCCTGATGGAAGGGGACCGGTATGACAGGGTTTGAAATCTGCCATCCCCTTTAGTTATATCCTTCCGTAGGACTTACTCACCATATCAACTGTTTTCAGAAAGCCTTAGCTGGGTCTGAAATGGTTGAAATATCGTTAACTGTGACATTCGGCAATAATTTCAACTATTTGAAAACCAAAACTGCAATATTATGTAACGATTTAACAGTACCAATGCTTTTTATGCGAAAATTTTATTGCGATTTTGGACAAATATTTTTCTCAAACTTAGTACGTTGGGAACCTAATATCACTTCTTAACCCAGATTGCCTGCTGTTTACCTTCTGTTGTAGATGACTTTTCATGTAGCCTTCCGTTGGTTGTTCTGCTGACCAAGGACGAATTTCTCTGTTGAAAGCCTGTGATGTATCGAGAAGTTGTGATGTTATCTGAAAGAAATCATACAGAATGGCCAAAGTATTATTTTTCATTGTTTCATTGTAAGTGTGATGGGCTGAGGCAAGAGTTATAGTGAAAACCACAGTAGAACCGCTTATTGTCCATCGACGCTTATTGTCCACCGACGACAATTAGCGTATTGTCCACCAAACTGGATGAACAGTAAGCGTTGATCAACAACATCTACGCTTACTGTCCAGCGACATACATACTTGTACGTAGAAAGACAGACAGACATCTATCATGAATATACTGATACTTGAGCCATTGATGCCCTGTAGGGTTGGCTTTCATTCCTGGGCCCATGCCATGGGGTGGGGCTAAAGGTTAAAATCTAGAACACCATTAATAATGTTTTTACTGTGATACAGTATTCTAGAAGTCCATATCTTGAAAACCCTACTCGGATCATAGGTACCCTGTAGGGTTGAATTTCATTTCATGGCATCGTATCCCGTGGTCCATGCCTGGGGTGGGGCTAGAGGTTAAAAACTAGAACACTGTAAAATGATGTACCGCTGTGTAGCTTTTACAAAGAGTCCATATTAGACAACAACTTATCATAAGACATTCATACTTCATACACTTTAGGTTCCATGACATCGTACATCTGGGTCGAAGTCAGGGGAAGGGGCTAGAGGTCAAAATGTAGAACTCGCTGAAATATTGTTTATCTATTTTTATATCTAAATTTAAACAACTAAGAAAGATGGTTGGTCAGTCATCTTCCAATTTGTGTGCCATGACGATAAGATTGGTTTGACCTACAGTGATTTTGCCTTATATCTTGACACTCAATTAGTATATTTTCGTAATTCGTTCAGATTAAGAGTGAGTATGACCCGGCATTTGACCCCAATATACTTATAGGTCACTGTGACCTTAGTTCACGGTTCAGTGATTTTGCCTTATATCTTTGCACTCAATTGGTTTATGAACAGACTTCTTTCACACTATGTTTGCGTATGACAAGACCACTGACCCTAAAGTAGTCATAGGTCACTGTAACCTAATTTCCTGGTTCAGTGATTTTGTCTTATATCTAGACACCCAGTTGGTATTTTTTTCAAATCTTCTATCAGATTATGAATGTGTATTATCAGACCTTTAACCCAGACATACTTATATGTCACTATGACCTGATTTCATGGTTTGGTGATTTTGCTTCAAATCTCAGCACTCAGTGGGTATATGACCATATTTCTTTCATATTATGAGTAAGTATGACTAGAACTTTGACCCTAAAGTACTTATAGGTCAGTGTGACCCAAAATGTAAATATAAATCATGACCCTGGGATAACTTTGATCTATTTTACGGCAATGTCAACTTGGGTTGCCAATGCATTTGAATAGGGAAAATTGGTCAAATGTAATTAAATGGAGGAAATATTGCTGGGAGTAGGCAAATGGACAGGAGATTTATATTTATAAAAAAAAAAAAAAAAAAAAAAAAAAAAAAAAAAAACATTGTCCCAAGGGGATTGTCTGCCCTAGCCCCGGGCTATATATATATATATATATATATTTACACGTTCAAACATCTTCTCTGAATATATGTTGCGGTTGCTACTGCTAATTGACCACAGTGAACAATAAGCCTAGCAATCGCAACGCTTAATGTCCACGGTGAACAATAAGCCTAGCAACCACAACGCTTAATGTCCACGGTTAACAATAAGCCTAGCAACCACAACGCTTAATGTCCACGGTTAACAATAAGCCTAGCAACCACAACGCTTAATGTCCACGGTTAACAATAAGCCTAGCAACCACAACGCTTAATGTCCACAGTGAACAATAAGCCTAGCAACCACAACGCTTAATGTCCACGGTTAACAATAAGGGTTGCAACCGCAACGCTTATTGCCTCTGGTGTCAACAATGGCCCCGATCAACAATAGCCCCATCCCGGGGGTCATTAGTTTCCATTTTCTTACAATGGAAAAACACACAAAAAATCTTCTTCTCTATAACCATCGACATTAGAATTGTTTCTTTTCTTATTTTGTGTGTAGCACTGCAGTAATCCTCTTTATGAATATAAATTCTGTCATACAGCGGGATACAGGCAGAGCTTACAACGAGCAAATATCTTAGGTGAGTTCTATGATAATTGATCCTCTTGTTTCCTCTTTATGTCATGTTTGGGATTCGTTTTCTGCAAATACAACATCACAGGGCGGAGTATATATGATGCCTTACATCGCGTCGTCCACGACAATAACCAAAAACATTTTAATAAAGAATTAGCCCATGTTGAATGAAAATGACCGGGTCCATGTTTTGTTGTTCAAACATGAACAAAAGTCTTCATTTTTGATGTTGAATAAACATTGGGTTCTGCAAAAGATCAATAGCGTTTTCTACAATATGTAAAAAAAGAAAATAATAAATAAATGCCTAGTGCCGTGTGGCGGCCCTAAAAAGTCTCCCCGTACATCACCCATAGTGCAGATTATATTTTTCTTTTGATCCTTTGGAATCAGTGAATATATATGAAGTATTTCAAATTTTTATATGTTAAGAATCATCTTCTTAACAGTATTTTGATTATTTGGCCCCTTTGGGAATTTGAGTCTTTGATTTAGACTACACAGATGTAAATTCTTGAAATTGTAGCAAAATGTCTGGCTTTCGCTGCCAGTTTTATAAAGGGTCACTGATGAAGGTTCATTACCCGAAATTGTACAATATGGCCCATCTTCTAGGTTTGTATTTTTACTGCTTCCAAAGGATCTAACAATTATTTTTATTTGCTATTACTGCAGCTGGTGTTGTGCCGTGTGGCGGCCCTAAAAAGTCTCCCCGTACATCATCCATAGTGCAGATTATATTTTTCTTTTGATCCTTTGGGATCAGTGAATATATATGAAGTATTTTCTAATTTTTATATGTTAAGAATCATCTTCTTAACAGTATTTTGATTATTTGGCCCCTTTGGGAATTTGAGTCTTTGATTTAGACTACACAGATGTAAATTCTTGAAATTGTAGCAAAATGTCTGGCTTTCGCTGCCAGTTTTATAAAGGGTCACTGATGAAGGTTCATTATCCGAAATTGTACAATATGGCCATCTTCTAGCTTTGTATTTTTACTGCTTCCAAAGGATCTAACAATTATTTTTATTTACTAGCGTAGGATTTTAACCACGAGCCACCGATTGGACGGCGAATAGTCTATCCATCACACTAGAGAGGACTGTCAATTGGAAACTGTATTAGATTGTACACATTTTATAGGTCCCATTTAGGTGGACTAATCCGGAGAGCGTTCAGCATTCCACACAATTAGTTTTAGTTTCTACATTTTTAGTTTCTACATTTATTTGAGCCTAAGACTTGTACTAGTCTAGTAAGAAGTCAGAACTAAGAATAGTAAGAACTAAGAAGTCCGAAATAAGAAGCCCCTATCCGGCTTTCGGCAACATTTCAGTTATTAAACATAGTTCGATCAATGCTAACCATACAGGGTAAGATACTTATGGTCCAAGCTCGAATGTTGTCTGGTAATTGGTTTTCAAGATGTACTAAGATAACTGTAGCGTGGTGTATCCATGTTTATCATTCATATATATTTATTTAGATGTTTATTTATTTATCAAAATCACTACCACTGTTGTTCTGTTTTATATTTTTTTCTCCGTGAACAGTAAGCGTTGGCATTGCTGACCATATCAACATCAACGCTTCGTGTCCGTCGACGACAATAAGCGTAGCGACTGCAACGCTTATTGTCGATATGAACAATAAGCGTTGCAGTCGCTACGCTTATTGTCGTTGGTGGACAATAAGCGTCGATGGACAATTAAGCGGTTCTACAGACTCCGTTGAAAATTGTGATATGTCGTTATGGTATTTGTGAATGCATGCCCAGTAAGGTACAAATATTTGATTACGAATGTAATATTCTGAAGGCGAAATTGCTGTCATACATTTAGCAGCATACATAACACACTACTCAGAATCACGTGGTATTGTATACATGCAAACCGATATATGATCGGTGACACATTGCAATTGAGACTGAAATTGCGGTTAGATTTTCGAGTTTTCTCCTAAAGCGTTTACTCTACTGACTGATAAATAGGTGCAGGCAATGCAGAAATTGAACATTTATTGAAGGAAAGTAACAAAAGAAATCCCGGTTATTTCGTTTTCGCAAACACTTCAATGTTATTGTGATGGAGGAACTATATGTTCATTTTTCTGAAGTGTTTGTGAAAACGAAATAACCTTGATTCCTTATGTTTCCTGCACTGCCTGCACCTATCTAGCAGTCAGTAGAGTTAACGCTATAGGAGAAAACTCGAATTTCTCACCTCAACTTCGACCAGAATTACATTGTGCGCCACCCATTCCGTACCACGTGTTTCTCAGCTTTGTAATACGGACCTCTGTATTTCATCATGAAAACACGACTATGTAGTACACAGTCATTTTCTTCAACTGTAAGAAAATGATAATTTTCAGTTGAAAATTTGAATATTGGCTCAGCCTTTTTTTTTTTTCAAAAGTAAGAACACATGTATACCCCAGTTTTACTACTACATAAAAGTGGGGTATGAGAGTGTATATGGGTCATTATCAAAAAATGGAGCAATCCTTGTCCCTAATGATTTTCTCGCAAGCGTGATGTCCGAAGTTTGCTTTCTCCTTCTTTAATATTATTATCCGCGGTGCTTTACTAGAACCACACGCGATTTCACGTTTCCGAGTATGTTATTTGAAAAAAAAAAAATGTGATGCAAGAAGTGCTATTTTATCGATTTTTACCCTGTCCCTGGGTCAGGGTAAGTAGTTTTATTTGTTTCCATTGCAAAAGAAGCTTGACAGAAATCACATTTTCTGTGACCATCTATTGCATATAATGTTATTGAAGTCAAATTAAAAAATCATATGATATATAAAGCGCTATTTAAGAGTGGGGGCACATATATAGTGTTGTCCCTGGAAAACGTATCAGTGCTGTCACAGTTATTGAAAATCGATTTTGACCAGAGTTACGAATCATTTTCTCAGATCAAAACAATCGCGTTTTGTAGACGACACCTAGCTGAAGAAGTAATGGTAAAAAACTTTTGAACAAATCGCATTACTCCGTTCCTATACCATAAAGAAATGTCAAAATTGGAGCGGGAATTTCGCAAGCATCAGTACTATCACCTATCACGTGCATTTTGCCGCTTCTTGCAAATATCACATACATTTTAAAACCATGACTGAATTTCAACTTAGGGCCAGTTAGAAAAGACATGCAAAGTTTTAATCCTGCATTCTGTTGTTAGTCATTAGAATTGAATTTCTGTGTGAAAACTCAGTACTGTCACGGCCAGTGCTGTCACGGTCGTGACAGTACTGATGTGTGACAGCACTGAGTTGACTTATGTCAGAAGTTGTGGATTCAGGCTATTTCCTAGACTGAAGGGGGCATGTCGCCTTTCACGAGAGGGTCCGCTCAGCTACTAACACCAGCAGCAGCCAGAAGTGGCAATTTAATATCCGTTTGAAAACCATTTGAGGTGTTTTGGGTTGATACAAAACTACAAATTCAAAATTCTTCTTCGTCGACCAGGGTATATCCAATTAGCCCCGGGGGTGGTACTCCCTTAAATATATAGAGCCAGTATTTGTATGTAGCGCGATAAATGCCATTTTTGTGTCGTCCACACCAAATTAGATTATCCCTATTCAGTGAAAAATAAATTTCAAGCCCCCACTTTATACAGAAAAATCATGGCGCCTTTTTCTTTAAAACGCCATCCTTTTCCTCGGGGAGTGGGAGGGACAACTCGGGGTAATTCTGGTACGGATTAGCCGTAAAACCTACCAAATTCATATACCTTGAAAAAAGGGACCGGTAATATACACACACTAGGGGTCTATTTATACATGAAAATACAAAAATTTTAATCTTCTTTGACGTATATGTCTTATGTGTTTGTATGTTGCATACCATTACGAAAATGAGTTACCCAAGTAATATACAGAGATTTTTTCAGCTTTAAAAATGATAAAAAAAAATCTGGTTGTGTACAGGTTAGAACCTCCTCGCCGCTATGTTAACATAAATTGAAATGTTGTGGACAAAACGTAATGATGAACCACCAACACCAAAATTTGCCAAGCATTGAAACCGGCGACATGCAAACAGTACAACCACGTCAACCCATGGCTCTTTTCCTTTCCGTTCCTTCCTGTGCATTTCACCGTGCCGGTTTGAAATTAACTACCAGTACATGTACGAGGCTGGTTACTACGAAGAAAAAAGTGGTAGCTCCGTCCCGAGATGACTGACTCGGGTACATAAAACAAACAAAAATATGAGACGCGTCATGAGAAGACATGATTTTGCATATGTGAAAGCAAAAGTGCAGCTCAGCTACAAGGTAGCCTAAATTTGAGGCCCATCCAAGAGGGTATTAGCTCAAAGCTCACTAAAAGAAAAATGACCTTTCTCCCCAGCTCCCTAAAATATTTTCCTTGCTCCCAACTTCCTAAAACTAAAAATGTTCCTTAATCTCTAACTCACTTCAAAAGTTTTCCAGTTCTCCAAAGCTCCCTGAAAACAAATGGCCCTGCTACCCAGCTCCCTAAAACCCGTGTTAGGGTCCCAAATTTACTGCGGTATTTTGTCGTGAACAGTCCTGGTTGTCTCAGAACTTGTCGAAAGCCCCAAAGACACATTTTCTCATGTTGCAGCTTAAAATGATATGCTGGATAGCGCTTCTACTGCGCGTCACGTGTTACATCGCGTTTGGATTGCGTGTAGCGAACGTGCTGTGTTAGAGCAAATAGATCTATGCAAATGTGTCCCTGGTTCAAGCATCAACCTAGGCTTCGTTGGTAGCGACCTTAAGTCAGTCACTGTCCCTAAGCTCATCGGGTTATGGTAAGAAATTAATCAACTCCGCACACATTGGAATGAAAAAGGCGAGATTAGATAATTATCAGTCCTGGCACGACAGCATCAGTGCTGTCACGATATCAGTGCTGTCACGGTCATAATTATTTAAAATACTCAAATCGCATTATATAAAAGTAATTGCTTTTGGTATGTAATGATACCATACTGAAGTAGTAAACGTTTAGCAGAAATTATTTTTGGTTGAATCGTGCAAGATTTTCTACAAAAATAAAGCGCTTCAGAAACAGAACAAATAACAGTATGTGCATTGTCATTGAAGCTCTCTCCCTCGTTAATTCATTTAAAATATTTAAGGCTTGTGTGAACTATTGTTCGTGACAAGTTATATATACCCCCACTTTCAGATTGGGGAAGTCTTATCAAATAAGCGTTTTACGCAAGAAAGTTTGTTCGTGACAGCACGGATATTTGTTCACTATTACCATACAATCATTTAATGCTGGTGCACTATTTGTTCAGTTAAACGCGGCATGTTTTATTTCTATATTCTATACGCTCTTGTTAATAAAACAATCTCATTAAAAAGGAAAAACTGGACAATTATTTTTTTTCGTTTTGCCTTTCTGGATTGCTCCATTTTTGATAATGACCCATATATTTCATTGATACATCAGGAAAACATGTCCGTGCAATAAATACCCCCTTAAACCCCACTTTTATATAGTAAAACTGGGGTTTGCAGGGGTATACCTATTTTTCTTATTTTTGCTCCAAAACATAGATTGTGGGTACTCGTTAGAACCGCCTCGGCGAGGCGGTTCTAACGTGTACCCACAATCTATGTTTTGAGCAAAAATAAGAAAAATATCAAAATTTTTCAGCGGAAAATTTTCATTTTTTACAACTTTAAAAATCTCTTTATATTGCATGGGCAGGTTTTCGTAATGTATTACCGCGATGGAGGTGTATTAAAAAGTCATAAGAAATTTAACTGTCGAACGTACCTGACCACAGTTTGTCGGTAGGTCTGATAAATTTGCCCACAATCTGATTCGATCCCATGGCAGAGTACCATGCCACTACAAAATACATGTATAATTATATATGTGTATTCTATATTTATGTATCCACGTACTTCTGGATATCCCCTCGTATATGGTCCATATGGGTCCTTTCCTTTGGTCGCCTTCTTGACCGCCATCGTGTTTCTAGCAAGTTGTCCAACGATGCCAGACTGGCATCACTTTGTTTCGTAATGTACGCTCTATTATTATTATTATTATTATTATTATTATTATTATTATTATTATTATTAAAGCAAAATCATTTTCTATTGAACCTATTCTACGCTTTGGGTGAAATTCTAGGTTTCCATGCCGGGCTTATTTTTTGAAAAATGAGCCGCATCGCGAGAAAACCGGATTTTTTGTCTTTGTTTTCGCTACACGGATAGTACAATTTCTTAAATCCGAAATTTCAAGCTCTGAGCCTGCTTCTGTGTCTGTACAGGTCTGTTTGTGTCTGACCTGATCGAAAACCCAGAAGACCGGTTTTCTCGCGTCACGGCTCAAATCCGAATGCACATTTTGAAGTCGAACATTTAAATATTGCTTTGTATATCCTGATAGATTAGTATAGGCGGCCCCCGTGGCCGAGCGGTTAAGAGCGCTGTTTCTTAATCACTCGATCATCTCACCGCTGTGACTGGTGTGGGTTCGAGCCCCGCTCTGGCCACATGTGAGACAAGCCAAGTTCTGCTTGTGGGTGCACCAGGTCGTTTTTCTCGGGGTTCTCCCGTTTTGTGTGTCAGGTCGTTTTTCTCGGGGTTCTCCCGTTTTCGACCCACCTACTGATTGGCCCGTCTCATATGAGCTGAAATAACCTTGAAAGGGACGTAAAACTGAATTAAAAAAAGAAGAAAAAGTATAGGTGGGACTTACCGACAATAAATGTCGCCACCAATGCGAAGCATACATGTAAGAGTAGAAACAACCTAAACATTCTCGTTGAAAGTTCCATGCCATTGTGTCTAATTGATAATTTCCTCATTACGAAAACTTGCCCATGTAATATACAGTGATTTTTTTTCAGCTGTAAAAATTGAAAATTCATCGAAAAAAAAAGATATTTTTCTTATTTTTTGCTCAAAACATAAATTGTGGGCACACGTTAGAACCGCCTCGCTGAGGCGGTTCTAACGAGTACCCATAATCTATGTTTTGGAGCAAAAATAAGAAAAATAGGTATATACCCCTGCATACCCCAGTTTTGCTATATAAAAGTGGGGTTCAAGGGGGTATACATTGCACGGACATGTTTTCCTGATAATATACTGTACTGAAAGAATTTGACAAAAGGTTTTTCTAGCGCGTCTGATAGCAAAAGAAAATTTTCAAGCATGTACTTTTGCATATTCTATCAAAAGAAATGCACCCTATAGATAGGTTCAAAGCTTTGTTAGTAACAATGCGACATAATTAAATGCAGTTATTGAGTTCCCCATTATGTCGGTGTGATTGATAAATGCATGTAAAAGGTAAACTCATAATCGAAATTAAATGAAACCAACATGCTATAAACAGATCTGTTTTCTAACAGATCTGTTTTCTAATTTGTAAAAAAAAAAAAAAAAAAAATCGAAAATTTTCAGTTGAAATGTTTAATATTTTCTCAGTTTTTACTCAAAACATAGATTGTGGGTACAGATTGTGGGTACACGTAAGAACTGAAAATTTGGTGTCTTTATGAGCACTATTTACAGAGTTACACCCTGATTTATATTGTTTTGTTCATTTTAGAATTTCGTGGTGAAACGGTTCTTACAATATAAAACTATGCATGTCAGTGTTATTTTGCAAGAAAACTAATATTCTACCAAGACGGTTTTACGAACAAAGCTTGCTAATGGGTTCCTACATGAGGTAAGCATGACTTGAAGCACTATGGAGTCACCTATGGCTTTTTTATGCCAAAACGTGGGATGACATTTCATCACAATTCATGGTTTGTTTCTCGGCTTAGAATACCATAGGGGACTGGGCCTTTCATAGAGAAACTTTCATAGTTAGACGATCTCTCAATGCTAATATTCGTGATATCAAAATCCTCTTGTTTAAGCATAAAATCAAGGGAATCACCATGACATTCAAAGACAGACGTTCATCTAATATCAATAATAGGAATGAATACAAAGAACATTGCTTTGCATAAATACTATTTTGACATCCTTTAACGGCATGCTAATTTCCATGACTTGATCGCTATAAAAGAGGTTTTGATTATCACGAAGAGGAGATGTGATTCATTGTCCAACAATGTATTAAGCCCACTTAGCCCCTCGGTGCGTAGGAATCAATAATGAAACTGTACGATGAAATGCCATCCCTCGTTTTGGCGGAGTAAAAAGTCATGGGTGACTACAGAGTGTTTTAAGACATGCTTACCTTATGAAGGAACCGGCACTAGCAAGCTTTGGTCGAATAACCACCCTAGTAGAATAAAAGGTATCTTACAAAATATTACTGACATGCTTAGTTTTATATTCAGAATGAAGTTCTGGATGGTTGCACACATTACACCTGGAGAATATGTCAAGTCAGAATGTAATATAACGTGACAGCTTTATGGCGGCAACATGCCTTTTTTTAGAGCGGACATTTAATTTAGAAAAAAAATCGAAAATTACTGTTCTAAGAAGAAGTTTTGTGAAATTTTATGGACTAGAATGAAAGTTTTAGTAGTGCGGATTATGGAACTGAATAAATATTGGCGTTATTTGTGACATTTTGTGACATTTGTGTGAAAACAAAATATGGAGCTGGTCATGAGGCCACGTCAGCAGCGGTAAGCTTTCAGAACATTAGTAAAAGAGAGACAATGTCTGTGAATATGAACACAAGTACCACCGACAGTGGTGGTTTTGCGACAGAGTTACTAGAACAATCAAGAAATGTGCTGTACAATATGCCAAATATTTCGGGCCAAACAGACATTCCAACAACAATGAGAGGTGAATACATAAACTCTGCCCAGTCAAGTGTACCACATGAAGTGTACACACGTAGTACAAACGCTAATATGCAGACACATATGTACCCTAATTATAGTCAACAGTATGAAGAACCACAAGCCTTGCCACCATCAGCACCGCCATCAGTACTCCCACCCCCACCCCCACCCACAACCCAAGCCCCGGTAAATATGAACCTGGGGAACGGAATAAATGGAGGAAAAAACGGAGGGCCGCAATTCTGGATGGCAAATATCCTAAGTAACTTGAACATTAGACTGCAACATATAGAAACTCAGTTGACAAATCAAAATAATAATTGGCAAAATATTGAAACAGCAATTGCGACCCAGAGTTCCACCTTGCAAAATCAGAATTCCAGAATGGTGGATATCGAAACACAAATTATCGAAGTTCCAAAAATGAAACAATCCATGCATTTTATGGAAAATTCTATGAAAATGTTAGACTCGAGAGTAAAAGCTACGCATGCCAAGTTATCCCAATTTGAGAGTTCTGTGCAATCCTATAGTGATATGTGCGAAGGCATCAGCTCGGAAAAGATAGAATCGGATTCAGCACTTAATGATCTGTATAGACGAGTTGAAGATTTGGAAATCGAAAATAAAACTTTGAGAGACAAACAGGAAAAATCGGAACAGATCATCATTGATCTTCAGTGCAGAAGTATGAGAGACAATCTTCTCTTTACTGGTATCAGTGAGCCGGAACTGAACGGGGATGAGTATGAAAATGTCGAAGACACGCTAAATTACTTTCTAAGATCGGAAATGCACATAGAACAGCCCATCCCTTTTCATAGAGTCCATCGGCTAGGTCAGACTAGACCTGAGGACGGCACCCCGCGGCATATCGTGGCTAAATTTGAAAAATTCAAAGACAGGGAGCTAGTGCGTACAGCAGCGCCGACAAAACTGAGGGACACAGAATTCGGCGTTCGCGAGCAATTCCCCAAAAGTGTTGAACTAAAAAGGAGAAAACTATATCCTGAAATGAAACGAGCAAGACAAAATCCACAGAATAAAATACGTTTAGTGCGAGACAAGCTTTACGTGAACGATCAGGAATATATACCGGATGATGACACTCCTGATTACGAACCGCGCAATAACCAGGGCGGCTACAGATCGGGAACTGGGTCCCGATCAAACTTTGGTACGCGGATATTCAGACGAGGTCAGCGGGCACAGCGACAGGAGTCGCGTATTCACGAATATGCAAAAAGCAAATCGAGTGTATATCGGCGTTCCAACCGTGAAAATGCTGAATTCCATCGTATCAATGAAATCAGTGATCTATTCCAGTTCGGCCTCTTGGTGATGGGGCCTGGTCAGCCAAAGAAACCACGCCGTTCTAATCGTCCTACGGGGCCACGACCGGGACCATTTGTTGCATGTTGGGGTCACGCTAGTGCCGCCGTGGCCACCTTCTCAGAGGAACGTGACATGGAACATACTGATAGTCGTGTATAGGTCCTCACTAAATAATTTTGAACATGTACTGTATATGTGTGTGACAGCTATAACGATACTTTTGCCAATCAAATTTTAACAAGATTGACTTTGGCCAAAATCGCATACGCCTTATAACAAACTCAAATAAACGTTTGAATATAATCATAGCATTATATGTTTTCAAATCAGTTCATATATAGAGCCATTGGATGGTTTGAGAAGTATACAAAACTTCGTTTTCACTGTTTGCCTGATGAGATATAAGGTTGCTCTCATTCATTATATTACATTCGGCACATCGTTTCATTTAATATTACATATATGTGCAACAAATTATGAAGTACCTGATCGGACACCATATTGCTTGTAACTGGTTTTCGTAAAGTACATGGATTTTAATAGTTAAACAGTAACAGATACTATTCTTAAATAATGTACTTAAAGCATAATCACCATCATGAAAAAAGTTATCATAGACTGCTGGACAATACGGTCAGCCATGAGTAGTTCTAAACTTATTGTAAATAGATTAATGATAAACTTTGGTATACCATACTGTTGTGCCTCAATTTTGCAATCTGGTGGGAAAGCGCTACATGTAGCAACATCTCAACAAGTCATAGTGTCTGCTGGTGTAATATTACTATATCACACAGAATTACGGTGCTGTTGGCTCCTTTTATATTGCGGCGCCCCATTGTTAGTGAATGATCTCGCAAAATACTTGTGTTATTGTGTATATACGTTGATATGTTATTATGCCCTAGTGTTGATGAATTTTGAATACGCATATCATTGATGTTAATGTATTGTTACCCATTTTATATATACTTGACATTATTACCCATTTTATATATACTTGACATTATTTTGTGCAGTTAAACGGTTTCACTTTTTGGCTTGTAGGATACCAATTTACTAAAACTAAAGGAAGCATTTTTAATCACGTACTACATGACTTATGTTAGTATATTAAGTTTTCTCCCTTACACAGTGTTTGGGATGCTCTTTTTTCAAAACAGAAAGAATCATGTTTAAATTCAAATAGCTTTATTATAAACATACCTCCTCCAAGATATGTATGTTTCTACCTTTTTCTGTCTTTTTCCTGACTATGTTTTTGTGTCTTGTATCATGTTTAAGAAATGTCTTGTTTGTTTTTGGAACAGTATTTTTGATCAGATCGTGGGGTCCGGGAACAGCTAAATTTGAGCCGAACTTATGTACCTACCAGGCAAGTGAGTTTGTATGCATCACACCGTTTGAGAGATTTCTATTTTTTCAAGAAAAAATTTCATAAGGAAAAACACACAGCACTTTGACGATGTGATGCGTAGATACTCCCTTGCTCTAAAATTTCCGCTATTTTGCCAGTTATTTTTTCTTCTTCCCATTTGTTCTAACGTAATGTTCACAATGTCACTAAGTTTGCATATAAAAACAGATTCCCAATTCAAACAGTATAATGAAGGTTTAATAGTAAGGAAAATGGCGATCGGTGATGCTAAACTTAAAATAGTAACTCATAACATCAAATTTATACATGACTGCTTGATAGCAGGTGCGATTGTAACTTTCTTAACCTGGTTATATATTCTACTTATTTTATCAGGTGACGTGCATCCAAACCCAGGTCAGGGGTCGATTTCCTCACAGTCTAGTTCTTCAGGTACATCAAACGAATCCTTCTCTTTTCTCAATACACTAAACCTCTCTAAACATTTATCTTTTGTGCAGTATAACGTGAATAGTATTGTAAATAAACTGGATATCCTCTCAACTGAATTAATGGACTTTGATATCTTAGCCTTTTCTGAAACATGGCTTCATCCGAACATACAGACAACAGACTTGCTCATACAGGATTTTAAACCACCTGAACGCAAAGACAGGGTAACGGATCCACATGGTGGCGTAATGATTTATGTTAAGGACACTTTGTTTTACAAACGACGACACGACTTGGAACCAATTAATGTAGAATGTATATGGATTGAAATCCAGCTGAATCACACACGAGTTCTTTTCGGTCTTTTCTATCGCCCGCCTGAAGCTAATGCGGCATATTTTTCTAGCATTGAAGACTCTATATCTCTTGCAATGGATACACAAATTGATAACATCATTGTCACGGGTGACTTCAATCTTGATACGCTCAGTTACAACTCTTGTAGAAAAGTTTCTGGACTCTGTGACCTGTTCTCTCTCTATCAAACAATAACGGAACCAACTCATTATACTGAAAACTCTTCTTCTCTCATTGATATTATTCTTACGAGCGATAAAAACAACCTCATTTACAGCGGTGTAGCAGACCCATTTCTCCAACAGGAAATAAGATACCACTGTCCCATCTATGGCATCTTTAAATATACTAAGTCTACAAGAAAGTCATTTACTCGTCGCGTATGGAGTTATGATAGGGGAAATTATGATTTATTAAGAACCAAAGTTGCTAATACTGACTGGGATTCACTTTCAGATCCTGACGTCAACACTCATGCTAGTAATATAACCAATCATTTGAACGCCTTAACGACTGAATGCATACCAAACAAAACTATAAGAATAAGACCATCTGATCCACCTTGGATAACCACAACAATTCGCAAACTTATAAGGAAACGTAAACGAGCATACCAGAAAGCAAAACAAGCCGGAACGCAGAGGTTATGGAATAATTTTAAGAAACTTAGGAACAAGGTTATAGCGTCTATCCGTCTATCAAAACAGCAATATTATGATAATCTTTCAAATAAATTAAAATCAAAACCATTAACATCTAAGGATTGGTGGTCTACTCTAAAATCCTTCATAAGCCCTCTTTCTAAGTCATCTGTTCCAACGTTGGAGAAGGATGGTCTCGTTTATAGTGACGACACAGATAAAGCTAACCTGCTCAATGATTTTTTCCGTGACCAGACTCTGCTCGATGATAGTAATGCTGAAATACCTAATATTAACTGCAATGTAAATTCCATACTTTCCAATCTCGTTATTACTCCAGAAGAAGTAGAATCAGTTTTAAAGAATCTTCCACTTGGGAAGGCTGTAGGAACGGATGATATCAATAATCGCACTCTTAGGGAACTAGCTCATGAACTGTCTTACCCAGTATGCTCTCTCATTAATCACTCTTTACGACTTGGGATATTTCCTGATATTTGGAAAGATGCGTTAGTCTGCCCCATCCCCAAAGGTGGGAATACAGCTTCTGTCTCTAACTATCGTCCTATTTCCCTTCTCAGTTGCCTAGAAAAGGTTCCAGAAAGAGTAGTTTTCAAACATCTTTACAATCATTTTCGAGATAATGACATCCTTTCACCTCTCCAATCTGGCTTTGTACCTGGAGATTCCACTACAAATCAACTTACGTTTCTCTATAATACCTTTTGCAAAGCCTTGGACTCTGAAAAGGAAGTACGTGTTGTCTTTTGTGATGTCAGTAAGGCATTCGACCGTGTCTGGCATAAGGGACTTCTTTGTAAATTGAAAGCAGCAGGAATATCTGGAAGCCTTCTATCTTGGTTCAGCAGCTATCTCTCTGGTAGGAGACAAAGAGTTGTTCTTCCAGGCACCCATTCTGACTGGAACTACATTCAAGCGGGAGTACCTCAGGGATCTATTCTTGGTCCCCTCTTATTTCTGTTATACATAAACGATATCGTTAATGACATTGGTTCAAATATAAGACTCTTTGCTGACGATACTAGCCTTTTCCTCGTTGTTGAAAACCCTGACACTGCCGCTGAAACTCTTAATTCTGATCTTGAAAAAATATCGCAATGGGCGAAAACTTGGCTTGTGAAGTTCAATCCAGCAAAAACAGAATCTCTCCTCATCAGTAGAAAAATCATCCAACCAGCGCACCCGCCTCTCTTTATGCTAAACGAGCAAATCCAAGAAGTAGAAAATCATAAACATCTAGGCATTCACTTTGATAATGATGGAAATTGGCACACACATATAAATTATATCAAAGAAAAAGCATGGAACAGAATAAAAATAATGCGCAAGCTTAAATTTCAACTGGATAGGAAATCTTTAGAAACCATTTACACCTCCTTTATTAGACCTATTTTAGAGTACGCTAACGAAATTTGGGACAATTGTACGGAATATGAACAGGAAGACCTCGAAAAGATCCAAAGGGAAGCAGCTAGAATTGCAACAGGAACTACAAAATTAATATCTCTTGAAAATTTAAATAGCGAAATTGGTTGGGAAACATTAGATGTCAGAAGGAAAAAACAGAAACTTGTCCTCTTTTACAAAATGGTAAATAACCTTACGCCTAACTATTTAACTTCCCTTGTACCTCCAACTGTCTCTGAATCTTCTAGTTATAATCTCAGAAACTCAAATGATATAAGGACAGTTAATGCAAGAACAGCTCAGTATTTCTCCTCTTTTTTACCTTCAACTATAAGAGCGTGGAACACTCTCCCAGAACAGATCAGAAACTCGTCTACTATCTCTTCTTTTAAATATCAGCTGAACCAGCCTAATAATTGTATACCAAAATATATTTATGTTGGAGATCGTCATGCACAAATATTGCATACACGCTTAAGAACTAAATGTAGCTCTCTAAACTACGATATATTTCTTAGGAAATTAACAGACTCTCCTCTTTGCCGATGTGGCAATATTGAAAACGCAGAACACTATCTTTTACATTGTCACTTGTATCACCAGCAAAGAAATGTAATGATAAATTCTATTTCTCAACTATGTCGTGTATCAGTTGATGTGTTGCTATTTGGTGATTGTTTTCTATCTTATGACACAAACACTAAAATATTCCTTTCAGTGCAGAAATTCATCAAAGACTCAAAACGATTCTACTAAATGCTGAATACAGTATTCATTCCATTTTCTTGGAATTTGCCTCGTCTCTGAAAATCTCTCATCTTGTCTTTATTTTGGATAGCACCGGACAACATGTCCTTACTGTCTACATTGTGCGCCATCTCGCTTGAAGAAAAGAAACTCATTATTGACCTTACTACAAACAACTCGAAATCTTTACATTACAACTACTTGGTAAGTTCAATCATGAGATTCTTACACATACGTATTTGCGTTACATACAATTACAAATTTGCTTAGGATGTTGAACGGGAAGAATGAATAAATTTTTGCACCTTTAATCTCCATGCTCCCACGATCTGTTCCAAAACCAGCCCCATGCTTCTTCTTTTTTTTCCATTTTATTTCACCATACTATTCTTACTTATATGTGTTTTTTCTCTTTTCTTCTTTTTACTATGAATTTAGTTTACTCCTTTTTTCAATTTTCAATATAGTTAAATCCACGTTTTGGTAAAACACTAAACACTTATAGTGAATGTGATTTCGATCTCTAATTTTGAACACTACTCTAAATAATCACAGTAATGACCTGCCAATATTGTATATTCCATATCAGAAACCACAATAGGAAAGGAACTCTATAAGCTTAAAGCTTTCGTTCTAATCCTACAATTTGCTATTGTATGTATATATGTTTGCATGTCAATTTGAAATTGAGAATAAATATGTTTAAACCAAAATGCTGAATCATTTCCCCCAATGATGCAGACCCCAAGGCCAAATTCAAATCGCAGTGTTAACTTCAGCATTCCTTATAGATCTGAATCGAACGCTACGGACTTATTTGGCCAGCGCGGTACGCCCGGTGCTGGAAAACACCCTGCTTCTTCCCCAGCAGACGGAGATCAAACGGTGAAAAAACACCGTGAAGGTTCGGACGAAAGCTCAAGTGAGGACAGTGACCTTGAAGTAATTACACATAGGTCACCACAGAGTGACCCACCGAATGATTCTAACTCGGCAAAAACTGTGCAACCCCCTCAGACAATTGAACTTAATAACCATGGTAACGGAAATGAAGCTCAAACAACAACCGGATGTAGCTACCTGAACGCAGCAACGCTTAACATTGGTCCCACCAAGCAGACAATTACACCAATGGAGCAAACACCCACTCATGACAACAGTGACGCCTAGCAGGCCGCTGGGGGCGACAATAATAATAATCATAATTATGAACATAACGTTAAAAACGAAAACGACTATTTATCACCATCCGTGAAAAACAAAGCGGGTGGTAAAACATTAAACATCTTGTCAATAAATGTTTGTGGGCTTAAAACCAAACTTTTATGCCCGGAATTTGTGGCACTGATAAAGCGTTATGATATAATAGGAATTCAGGAGAGTAAGCTAGATAATGTCGACCAAGTTACAGTCGACGGGTATCAAATATTCGTGAGAAATCGCGAGGAACACACAAGATACAGGTCGGGAGGAATAGCACTTTTAGTCAAAAACCAACTCTCACCTTTTATCAAAGTCCTCGATATAAATAGCAAGATAGCGTTATGGTTCAAAATCTCGAAGCTCATTTCGCTAACAGAAGAAGATATAACATGTGCAGTGGTATATATTCCACCATATAAATCTAGATACTCTATTCCAGACCCGTATCTTGTGTTGCAAACAGAGCTTCAGAGTTTGCGCTGTTCGTTAAAACATGTCTTAATGTTTGGCGACCTTAATTCTAGGTCGGCAGCGTTACAGGACTTTGTTGATTGTGATGAATTTCTATGTGACTTACAAGGAAATTTTGGAATGACTGATGAATCAGCGGAAATTGCACGCTGCTTCGAAATGACAAAAGTTAATCGGTTAAGAAATGCATCTGATCACGTGACAAATGTATATGGCCGACAACTTATAGATTTTTGTAAAAACAATGATATTTTTATCTTGAATGGAAGAATTACACCCGATGCAGATTGTCCAAAACGTACATGTAAAAACAGTAGTACTGTGGACTACTTTCTATCCACGGCCCATATCCTTGAGTTTATTACATCTTTGGAGATACAGGAATTTAATCGTTTATATTCTGACGCACACTGCCCTATTTCGTTGGCTATAAACATTCGTGACGTATCGCTGGATGCTGCAACCCCATGTCAGTCTAGCAAACCGAAAGTAAAATTATGGGACGAATGCAATGCTGATGCTTACATCGATAATTTTCAATATTCGAAGGTAGCCGAAATTAGCGATCATTTAAATTCGTTACTTTTAAACGGTTTTAACCGTGTCGATATAGATCACGCAGTCGCACAGATAGAAAATCTTTTCATCTCAAATGCAAAAACAAGTTTTGGTTTTCAAAAACAATTTTCAACCCAAAACTCACACCAAAACAAGCCTTGGTTTGACTCAGATTGCCGTAAAGCGAGAAACATTTATCACAACACGCGTAAGCTGTACAACAAACATAAAACGACATATTATAAAAATCTTCTAAAAACAGTGAGTAAAAATTATAAAAGAACAATCTCAATATCTGTTAAGACTTACAAAAATAAAAAAGTACAAAAAATAAAGCAGCTAAGATCAAACAAACCGCGAGATTTCTGGAAAATTATTAATTCTGTCGACAAGAAAGAAAAACCTCTTGCGCCTCTCAAAAAGCTGCATAGTTACTTCAAATCAGTCAACAATCCAACTGAGTCTGAATTCTCAGCAGAATCAAATAATCAACATTTTGAGGATCAACAAAACACGCAAAATATCAATTTCGAATTAAACAAACCTATAAACCAAAATGAGATACTGACGGCAATAAAACAACTAAAAAATAATAAAAGTCACGGTATTGATAACATATTGAATGAACACTTAAAATCTACGACAAGCCATATGTTACCGATTTATGAGACACTTTTTAATATGATATTTGATAGTGGAATAATTCCTGAAAGTTGGGCACTTGGAGAAATACTCCCAATATATAAAAATAAGGGTGATAAAAGTTTACCAGAAAATTACAGGCCTATAACGCTGCTAAGCTGTTTTGGAAAATTATTTACATCTATAATCAATAGAAGACTGACGGACTACGTTGAAAAATATGAAATTATTAATTCATGCCAAGCCGGATTTAGGAAAGGGTATTCTACCATTGACAACTTATTTGTTATTCAAAGTTTGATTGAGATAATGAAGGCGACTAAAAATACTTTATTTTGTGCTTTTGTTGACTTTAAGCAAGCTTTCGACACTGTTTGGCGGGGTGGTCTCTGGACAAAATTACTAGAACTAAATATAAATGGAAAATGCTTCAACTTAATCAGAAATATGTATTCAAATATCAAATCTCGTATAAGCACTGAAGAAGGATGCTCGGCGTTCTTTCCGTGTAATTCCGGGGTCAGACAAGGTGAAAATTTATCACCACTGTTATTTTCCATCTTCGTAAACGACTTAGAACACTACCTACTTCGACACAATGTCAAGGGAATTACTTGCGAGGCAAATTTTGCTGAAATTTATATATTTACGAATATTTATTTTGCTCTATGCTGATGACACGGTCTTATTTGGAAAAAACGAACAAGATTTGCAATTTTGCTTGGATGAATTTGAAAGATATTGCACCAATTGGAAATTAACAGTAAACACTGAAAAAACAAAAATTATGGTGTTCTCCGGCCAAGATTTGGAAGAATATCAGTTTTATTTCAGAGGTAAACACTTAGAGGTTGTTGAGGAATACAAATATCTGGGGATTTTCCTATCAAAAAATGCATCTTATACAAATTGTAAAAAACACATTGCTGAACAAGCAAATAAAGCCATGTTTGGCCTTTTCCGCAAAATACGAGAATTAAATCTCCCTATTGAAATCCAAATTGAGCTCTTTGACAAAACAATAAAGCCTATTTTATTATATGCATGTGAATTATGGGGCATGGGAAATTTGGATATTATCGAAAAGGTACAACTGAGATTCTTAAAACAAATTCTTCATTTAAAAACATCTACTCCTACTTTTATGATTTACGGGGAACTGGGGATCTTCCCATTATCGATTGAGATAAAGTCTAGAATATTAGCATTTTGGTCTAAACTAGTTAAGGGTATGGAAAACCATAAACTATCTTCCATTGTATATGAAGTACTAAATACTCTACGCAGACAAGGTAAAATAAAAGTCATTTGGATAGAGAATGTTAAACATATCCTTGAAACGAACGGCTACAGAAATGTATGGATGGCTCCAAATGATGTTAATGCAAACTGGATTGTACAATCTCTGAAACAAAGGCTCAAAGATTCTTATTTGCAAAGCTGGAACGCGCGTGTTGAAAAATGTTCGAGTGGAGTAAATTATCGATTATTTAAAGATAGTTTTAAGAGAAACGATTATTTCACCTTTCTTTCAAATCGACAATGTCGTATCCTTACTAGATTCCGTACCAGAAATCATAGGCTACCCGTTGAAGTTGGCCGATGGATAAAAAATTCAAAAGCAATAAGTAGATGCGAACGATGCAACTCGGAAATTGGCGATGAATATCATTATGTTATGGAATGTAGTTACTTCGAAGACGAGCGGAAAAAATATATTAAGCCATACTACAGAAGACGTACAAACACGCTTAAATATAACCAACTTATGAATAATGAATGCAAACAAACTATACGCAAATTGTGCTCTTTTGTAGAATTAATTATGAAATCATTCTCGCAAAATATCAACAACAACAACAACAACAACAACAACAACAACAACAACAACAATTAATAATAATGAAAATGGCAATCGAAAATCCAATGCGTAAAATGGTGTTTAAATACAAGCATAAATTATTATTAATTATACCGATGTCAGCGCTCAGCATTGCGAACATGATGTTCAATGTATGCAAAAATCTAACATTGATTACACGCTCGTTGTGGTACCCCCGCCTTTGTTGTAGCACATGCTGATCAGCCGATGCGCGACCGCGCAGTCCGGACTGATATGAGAAACAAGTATACAATACCTTACATATAAAGTAGAATCAGATTTATTATCCATAAAATTTCAGTTGTCTAAATTCCATTTCTATATATTATATATATCATTGAAATGAATGATCACAGATTTATGAATGACATTCTTTTGTACACCACGTGTTATGACTAAATGCCCGGGATACACATTATCCCGTGATGCACGAGGTGTCATTTTATTGTATTGTCCTGGTTATCAATACAAAAATGCAGGTTACTGGCTGGGTCATGAGAAAAACCGGTTTTTGTACACAGTCGGAACAAACGGTGCGGATCAGATTGCACAAATTTAAACGCGCAGGTAGTGATTGTCTCTCTTTGCAGCGGAATCTCAGCTTTAACTGCACATAAAAGTGCATTTACATGTAGTCTGTTTTGAGCAGCAAATCGCTGTCTACACACCCAAATACGACAGGCTGTATAAGAATAATACGTTAACACGTCTATGATATATATAATAATTGAAAATTGTTACATTCTGATGAGAAATATGGCAAAATATCATGATATGGTATGCGTGCACCCTTCAGACCCGTAGCCTGAGAGTGGACCCAGACCATGTCCTGACCACAGAGATGGTATTGATAAATAGTAAAATGAAAATAGTGTTTGTAAATTATGTCTCATTTTGGTAGATAGTTACATCCAAATAGTGGCTATTACAAATTTACGGTCGTGATGCTGAACGTCGAGTTTTATTGAGACCAAACGCCTCAGTAAAACTGGTCGGATGGCATCGCGTTGGTAAGCAAGTGAGTAAGTAGCTGTAGTGAGGTGGAAACAACCCGGCGGTTCCATTACAGGAAACTCCTAGAAAGCATACTTTTTGTTTATACCCTCGCAGTTGTGACATCTACAAATCTAGTAAATCGTGACATGTATCTTCAACGCTAGTATTTCCCCGAGACCTGGTTAACTTTAGAGGCGTCTGGTTGTTGCCCCCTCACTCAGCGAAAGGCTAAGCGCCATAAAGCTGATATTTGAAATTGCATTTCTTTTTTGTACCTTCTGTTGTTACATTATATGTAAACTGAAGTGTAATAAAGAACTAGAACTATATTGAATCAATCGCATTATAATGAAATTCTAAAATGTACGATACAATGAAAATCAGGGTGTAACTCTGTAAAATAGTGCTCATAAAGACACCAAATTTTCAGCCGTAGTTCAGAAATGGTTATTCTTTCATAATTTACAAACAAAATTAAAAAAAAACATTAACCATGGTTCCCTGTGAACTCTTTGAAACTCGAATATCAGCAAATTTTTGGTTAAACATTTGGCTCCATATGTTATGTAATCAATTTAGGCATAAATCATCACAAGATCTGGAAGTTTTATATACAGAGTAAAAATTCATAGACATACTTAACATATTATATAAACAAATTCATCCAGTTGTCAATTTCTTGCCAGTGACGATTGTTCAAAAACAAGAAAAGTTGTCAATTTATTTGTGAATATCGCAGGGGTATATTACTAAGTGAACACATCTGTACTGCAAAAGAAAGAAAGAAAGAAGGAAAGAACGAACGAACGAATAAGATAAAATAAGATTAATAACCTTTCAGAAAACAATGTGACATTAGAAAAAACATAAATAAATAAATAAATAAATAAATAATTAAATAAATAAATAAATAAATAAATAAATAAATAAACCAGCTGTCTATCAAAAAGAGAAATAAAACTCCACTGTAATGTTTCAAAAGTATATCTTTGTGATGCTTCCCCCTTTATTTTCTCCATCGCTTCTTTTTCTGTCTTTTGGAAGGTAAATAAATTGATGAAACGTGCATACATATATATGTGAAATATAATGAAAAGGCAGGAGGTTCTTAAGTTTGTTTAATAAGCAAGAAATGATTTGTATTTAACATACATAAGATAAAAAAAAATAATAAAAAGTAAGACAAATCTAACAAAACTTTCTTTCTTTCTTTCTTTCTTTCTTTCTTTCTTTCTTTCTTTCTTTCTTTCTGATGTTGCTTATCTCTTATATACCTGCAATAACATGTCACCACAGGCAAAGTGAACTACAGGCGAGCCACAGGTAGAGTCAGAGGTGCAAGAACTTGAAGTGCACTTGGCATGAACTTCATTTGCAACTCAAGTCTCAGAATTAGCTCACATTAAGTGCACATGATGAGCGCTTGATGTGAACGAGAGTGTATACCTTAGTTCAGACTTCACTGTAGACATGCTTTCCTGATAACGGTTTTCGCACATTTTACTTTTTTAAGTAAAATCTATTTATTTATTTATTTATTTATTTATTTATTTATTTATTTATTTATTGTCCCATTCCTGCTGTCCCATTTTGTTACCCGCTTGTTTGTACGTTTCAAAAACCGTACCCTTATTTGTATGCATATTAAAATGCCAATATGCATGTAGTCTGTTAACCAATTAAGCCACCGTAGAGGACCATGGGTCCTGTAGCACACATCTGACCTGATGCCGAATGACCTTGGTGTAAAGTAGCTCAAGGTCATCCCAGGGTCATGATTTATATCACGAGCATCACGGGCACCTTGATAATATGACTTTGACTATTTGAACCACATCGTGGAAAAAACAACAATGTGGTTTCAGAACAGGTCTGACACAAATCGGCCCGTACAGCTACAGAAGCAGGCTAGAAGCTTGAAATTTTGAAGTTAAGTAGAGGAGGAATTGTACTATCCGAGTAACGAAAACAATGGCGCTGATCAGCTTCGCAGTTACTGCGAAGCTGATCTGCGCCTTCGGTTTCGTATATGCAGATTGTTGGTTTTCCCATGAGGCGGTTCAAATTTGGCTCTTCATGCGTTTTGTTACATTTTGGTTCATTGTATTGCCATTTCTTTACCGACTGATGTCTGTCTGGGTTTGATTTTTTAAACTCGTCCATTAAGTCAATTCTATTCTTACTTTTCTTAGCACATACATGTATTATATTTTGTTTACAAGCTTCCATTATGTCCAAATGTTCAAAAGGCGAAAATCGGAAAACGCAGACTTATGACTTGTACAAGGTCAAAATGGCTGTTAACAAAATATGCAAAATATTGCGTCCCCTAGTACAAGCGTTTCTGTGGATATTGCGTTCACAATCTATTCATATCACAGTGTACAAATCAGAAAAGGGTGCCACGGTAATCAAGACATAGCTATAGTAAAGTTAAGCGTCAGATATTTTAGCGAAATTTTCAAGATGTTTTGTTTCCAATCACGGTACTATGAGCTCATAAGCGTCTGTGAACATCTTAGAAAGCTGTAATGCACCAGACATCTGTATCCACGGCTCCCCTAGGGCCGGGGATAGCGGAGGCACAGCGGGGATAAAGTGCCGGGATTTAACTCTGACGAGTCACGGTTATGCAGGGGATGTGCCGGGGTCTTATTCTCTTGCCAATAGATGGTTGTGAACATTAATTCAAAGATAGTAGTTGTATTTCAACATTTAAAAAACTACTACTTATTGTTCCACAATACCATCAGCCTACGGGGAGCCGGGGCTTTTAGCAGGGATTTTACCACAAATCTGACCCCGCAGTGCCGGGTTTTTAGCCAGGCTTTAAAAACTGAAAAGTTAAACGCCCCGCTATTCCCCGGCCTGGATACAAATGACTGGTGCATAATCAATATATACAGGTACATGTATATGCTTGTTGGTTGTAAATACCTGTCTGGAGAAAACTTATATCACAGAGCTTATATTTGGGCAGGATGAAAATTAAAAACAAACGAAAATTGGCTGGAATTTAGAGTTTCATGGCATCTTTTACTGTAACAGAATTCATAGAAAGATCTCGTAAATGCTTTTCGCTGTTAAAACTTTTATATCCTATAGCCGTGTATATGTCTCTGCAGTTTTTATCAACTGTTTGTACAGTGGCTAACGTTAAACTGGACCGCCACCAGAATTCATAGTCTTTTGACTTTGTTTTGGTAGGATTTGCTTTGTGTAAACCCACTAACTTTTTAAACTCCTCGCTTATGTTAGTCAATTGATCAAGCGTTTCCACTCCGAGCTTCTTGTATAATCGGTCTAATTTATTCGGTAGATCGCTAAGTAAATCTTCATAAACAACAAACATAAATTTTCCTGGAAACTTTTTCTGGAATTCCACTCCTGACTTGTAGTCCTCCAGCATTCGAGCACATAAACACTTCACATCATTTGTCATACTTTGAAAATCTTTTAACATCGGTGAATACCAACCGGTCCTCTGTCTACTATTCACCACTCCCCGGGGATCCCGGAATAGCTGTATTAACATAACATCCTCGTGCTCAATAAGAACGTCCCGGTACATGTCCACAGTGGTCCGTAGGATTTTAGTGACAGTGTGTGGTTTGGATTTGCATTGATCTTCGACAGACATGATGCATTGCTGTGCGTTGAATGGTTTCGATGTTTTTGCTGTACATTCTGGCGTCTCCCACAAGGCTCCTGTAAGATGTGACATATGTGTAAATAAAAATTAAAACCCTTGAGATCCTTGTTATGGTCATGTCGGGACGTTTCCTCCATTTTATCAGTGGAGTTCTACCCAACATTAGGACGTAATGTCACTCAAAATGAGCTTTAAATATATTATAACCATTTAAGTACACTACTAAGTTTTATACCCTGCGGGCACATGACGTCGTTGCGACGTCATGACGTCGCATAGACGTCGATCTGACGTCATTCTGACGTCATGTGCCTGCTGGGTATGTTTGGATGGTCTAATTTGAACCACATTTATTGGATAGACATACGTGACCTTCTGAGCGGTTTGTCAGTAATAAGCAACTTGATTGTCAGTCAGTAGTTTATAAGGTTTGACGGGAGGCACAAGCAGTCCATCTATTACAAATATACAGTAGGATAACCTTTCTATACTGCTCCATGTCTATGTGCATATATTTAAATCAAAGGACAAAAAGAAAACAAATAGGGGCCTACAAAATGCAAATTACAATAGTAAATTTTTCAGTAAAATACCACAGCTTTCACGTAATGATGATGATGATGATGATGATGATGATGATGATGATGATGATGAGAAGAAGAAGAAGAAGAAGAAGAAGAAGAAGAAGATACTTTATAATGCCGTTACCTGAATGTGGTGGTGATTTGTGGTCTAAGACAGTCGTCATGTTCGCGAAGCTGCAACTGAAGAGGTCTCGTAAAACTTTTGTTACATATGCTCTGGATGCGTACTTGGCAGGCCTAGAATGAAAAAAAAAAGAACATTGAAAAGGATTGAAAATATGGCATTTTAGATTGGACCACACCACTGCATGTTCAGCCGGATTAATTTCATCAACATCTATATGCAGCATGGGAATGGTCACTTGAAAGTTCCTTGAAGTTCATTAAGGAGAAATATATTGATGCTTTGAAGCACAATTTACATTATATTTATTGCGCACGTGAATTATTTCTTGCGAGAAAATGGCAAATTGTAAGATTCCTGCAAATTCCAGAGTTTATGACGGCGTATTTTCAGATACATGTTACTATAATGCTGTACACTGTGTAATGTTCAAGAAAGGACATGTCATTAAGAAACACTGTATGTACAAACAATGCCACTCAAAATTATTCTTACATACAACTCTGGCACGTCCTTGAATCACACACAGTTGATTCTTTCTGTATAAACCCCCAAGCTGTGAAACCCCATAACAGCTCAAACCAGTAGAAAGTGTCCGGTCGAAATCCAAGCAGCTCTCCGAAGAAACTTGACCCACTGCGCATGTACGAATTGATTATCACGTGACGACGATTTGACGACGTGGTCTCTGAAATAAACACATTTCATTTGCTTTCTTGTTATATCAAGAAACACGGTAGGTAAACACAGTATTTTGTAAACTGAGTAGACATAGAAAATGTTCAAAGAAAACAAATGATACAGCCAGAGTTATTACACGTGCATGTACGTGGATAACTATGGTGTTATATATATTCTATACAAAATAAGATAACTGTGACTTTGGACCAATATTTCTTAAGCCAAGAACGGAGGAACTTCAAAATATTCACCGCCAAGCTGTTTACTAGTACCTT
The DNA here is from genome assembly GCA_964017185.1 of Rugalucina vietnamica. Lineage (NCBI taxonomy): Eukaryota > Metazoa > Mollusca > Bivalvia > Lucinida > Lucinidae > Rugalucina > Rugalucina vietnamica. The sequence continues at coordinate 10,048,581 of OZ024883.1, forward strand.
CTTTTATGGCTGACGTTAGCTTTCTGATCGTCTGTTTGATGACCAAGGACGAATTGTTATGTGGGAATGATGTAATGAACAGAGATGTTGTGCTGTTATCTGAAATAAGTCACATAAAGTAAAAACTAGAAGGCACAGGAATTGATACAACCCAGACACCAGGCGGGAAAGAAATTACAGTACAAAACCATTACAAAAACATTTGTATAAAGAAATTTTTAAAGTTGGTAAAAATGAAAATTTTGAGTAGACAGTTTTTCATATATTTTATGTTTGCTCAAAAACATAGACTGTGGCTCGACGACACAGTTTTAACGAGTACCCATAATCTATGTTTTGGAGAGAAAATAAGAAAAATTGGTATACCCCTGCAAACCCCAGTTTTCTATATAAAATTGGGGTTTAAGGGAGTATATATTTCATGGATATGTTTTCCTGATGATCACAAATTTTTTACAACACGAATGAAGCGCAAAAATGCAGGGTTCCCACAGACAGTGCAAATTAAGATTCCTGACTTTTCCACGATAAATCCATGATCGTAGTTAAATTTCCAGAACTATTTTTTTTTTTTATTTATTTTTGTCATATAACACTATTAAATGCAAAAACCGATAATTATATTGCAAAAGTTTCTTATTTCTAGGTATTATCTTGTTTTCTGATGAATAAAATAAGTTTGAATGCCCTGTTGAAAATCAGAAATTTATTTATCAAGCGAGCGAGGAAAAAATAGTGCCAATGACGTCTAAACTGGCATCTCATATATACGTATATATATACAAAATACCATGATTTTTCAATGATATTTCATCATATGCAACAAAAAGTACAACAGAGAAAAAGACAGAATATACAAAATAATAATAATAATAATAATAATAATAATAATAATAATAATAATAATAACAACAACAACAACAACAACAATAATAATAATAATAATAATAATAATAATAATAATAATAATAATAATAAACAATAAGAAAACAAACAAACAACAACAACAACCAAAAAAAAAACAAAAACAAAAAAACAAAAAAAAAAAACAAAAACAAAAAAAAAAAAAAAAAAAAAAAAAAAAAAAAAAAAATAAATAAGAATAAATCAACAGAACCGACATGGAAGGGTCAATTACAACATTTTGAAATTACTTACCCTTGTATATCATGGTGGACAGGACAGTAAACGTCCACGTAAGAACGTCCAAACATGAAATGTTAACTCATTTAGAATTGAATTTCATTGCATGAATACAATTATTAAATAGCCCGAAGATTCGTTTTGTGAGGTTTGTCTGATGCCGGCTCATTTCAGCCTCGGATTACTTGTACATACCTGACCATAGCTTGCCGGAAGGCCCGATGAATTCCCCAACAACCTGGTTTGATCCAATGACAGAGTACCATGTCACTACAAAATACATGTATACGTAATGATGATTAATGGAAAATCTCCATTCATCAGGGCAATGATGGGTCCAACAGTGTCTCAGAACCTCCTAGGGGAACATCGAGAATAATATTCAGGAAACCGTTTCTTCCATAATTGATAACTCTGTTTGTTTGAATTGATGCTTTACGTCCCAGTCAACAACTAAGGTCATGTCAGGACGTTGCCTCAGTCCATTTTACTGGGAATTTTACCCAAAATGAGGATGTCAGGACACCCAACAAGTACCTAAAATACAACCATCCAACTAAGTCACAAAAGGCTTATATGTATGAATGGTTTGACTTGAACCACTTTTCCTGGGCAGGCTCAGACCTGAGCGGTTAACCAGTAATTAGATTGTCAGTCAGCAGTGTATAAGCTTAGCAGAACATCCATTTCTCTTAGGCCCCAATGGGCAGAGGCCCTAATTGATTATTAGAAGCAAATAAAGAAAACGAGTCACTACTGTTGACGTGTTATATGGTGTGACCATGCAAAATGCAGTTTTGAGAAAGGGCGTTCTCATTATGCGTGTGATGAATATCGAACCGTTTGCAACGCACAAATTCTATCATGTTTATAGTTAGCACGGGCATGCATTTTTTTATTACCTAATCACATCAAAATTATAAAGAAATGGCTATTTGTTATTTTCATCTATTCCAGTAACTAGCGTTAATACTTTGAAAGCGGCCCCCGTGGCCGAGCGGTTAAGAGCGCTGTTTCTTAATCACTCGATCATCTCACCGCTGTGTCTGGTGTGGGTTCGAGCCCCGCTCTGGCCACATGTGAGACAAGCCAAGTTCTGCTTGCGGGTGTGTCAGGTGGTTTTTCTCGGGGTTCTCCCGTTTTCGCCCCACCTACTGATTGGCCCGTCTCATATGAGCTGAAATAATCTTGAAAGGGACGTAAAACTGAATAAAAAATACTTTGAAACAGAACCGGACAATAGAAAATTATATTGCCCGGCCAGTGATCAGTCTATTACCTGGTCATGTGATATGCTATATGACTGCAATGTAACAAGGTAGCGACAAAATAGTACCAGGCAATATAGAATTCTATTGCCTGGCCTGCTGTCTATTGCCTGGTAACATGGTAAGTCGCATGACTCTAGATGTAATTAGGAAACAAAGCAGTTATTTCAAGCTTAAACGTGCAATTTTAACTGCTGAAGCATGAAACTCAAATTACAGTGCATTACGAAAACTTGCCCATGCAATTTACAGTGATTTCTAATGGTGTAAAAATTGAAAGTTTTCAGTAGAAAAAAATCGATATTTTTCTTGTTTTTGCTCAAAACATAGATTGTGGGTACACGTTAGAACCGCCTCGCTGAGGCGGTTCTAACGAGTACCCACAATCTATGTTGTGGAGCAAAAATAAGAAAAATAGATATAAGAAAAATAGATATACCCCTGCATACCCCAGTTTTGCTATATAAAAGTGGGGTTTAAGGGGGTATACATTAGACGGACATGTTATCCTGATGTGAAAGATTTGCAACTTTGGCGTATGCCTGGATACGTATCTTTTGTCCAAAATTGACTGCGCCACACTTACCGAGAATAAATGTTGCGAAAGTGAAACATAGAAGTAGGAAGATTCTAACTGCCCTCGTAGAAATTAGACTGTCACTGTCAGAATAAAAGACAAAGTAAAATCATTCAGTAATAACTAAATTTCATTTTAAGATGTACATGATTATACATTTCAATGAAACAACCATTGTCAAAGTAAGACTCAAGACTTGTTTGTGGCAGACCAGGTTAGCATGCAAGAAGAAAGGCTTTAACAATAGACATTAGCATTCTCTACCCGGCAAATTCTCTTTTAAAAATTCTATCGGTTTTTAGCCCGTTTGCTCGGACCCTGCACATAATACCAAATTAATACCCAGAGTAGTTATTTTAAGAAAAAAGAGGTCTAAACTAAAATTGGACCTGATCAGAATGCCCCGCTAACATTGTCAGAAAGTGTTTTATCATCAGTAAAGAATATTCAACTTACGGCATCTTGCAACATTCCAAAAGTTTAATTCCACGTAAAATACATTTAAGAAAACGATTCAAAAAATATAATAGAGTTTCTAAAATCGACTAATTATGATCTTTGAGAGTTCAAAAGTGAGCACAAAGTATTAATTGTTTGGTTAAAATTTGATATGTGTATTTAGTGACTTACGGTTGTAGAACCTGTTCTCCTGCCATTGTGTGTTCGAAAGTTGAGTCGCCATTCATTAAACATTTTAGCCAACACATAGAAAACAAACAAAAATCCTCAAAGAATGCATAGTGAAAATAATGCCTTTCGGGGCATTTCTGCAGCTATGATACGATTCATTGTGGTCATTTATCCTCAGATGTATACATTTGAGCCTCGACGCGAGAAAACGGGTCTTCGGGGTTTCCGACCAGGTCCGACACAAACCGGCCTGTACACGCTCAGAAAAGAGCTAGAAGCTTGAAATTTCGGATTTAAGTAGAAGAGGAATTGTACTATCCGAGTAGCGAAAACAAAGGCGCTGATCAGCTTCGCGGTTACCGCGAAGCTGATCTGCGCCTTTGTTTTCGCCTAGGCAAAAATCCGGTTATCTCATGATGCGGCTCCATTTATCCTCAGATGTATACATTGTAGCGATCGATGCCCGGGGGTCCGATCGGAAAATCGATAGGAACATGTCTGGTTAATCTGCGAACTTGCCTATTATATCTATATTGACTGTTTATGATTTGTGGTGGCTTAAATTTTATTCTTCATTATTTATTTAACCATTGTGAATAGATTTTCATTTGTAACCGTGTACAAAGTGGACGACCATTGATCTGGCGCCCGGGGGTATACACACGAAAACATCACGAAACTCATATTTCTATATTATTGAATGGAAAAAAAGAAAAAGAAAAATAACAACGCTTTCTCGTCCAATACTATATTGTCATTTTGTAAACATGTCGTGGCGAAGGTGATCCATTAATTAAACAGATTTAAAAACAGAACAGTGCCGTTCACGGGGAGGCGACAATAAACAATGTGGTCACTATACAAGTCCATTGCGTCTCATTGGCGACGAAGGTATAGTTGGACAAATGGGTTACTGTATAGGCGACAACTTTTATAAAATGAAACGCAAACGCAAACACCTATATGACAAATTCATGCGATCTAAAACTGAAACAAACCATACGAATTACAAGACGTACAGAAACAAAGTTATAAAAGAAATAAGAAAATCTAGAAAGTCAGTAACAGATAAAATTTCAAACAAACTCCAGGACTCAAGTCTTCAACCTAAAGATTATTGGCGAACACTTAAACAGTTTATAAAACCCCAACAGCGTTCTTCTGTTCCACCCTTAAAAACAGATGACTCAATCATTGACGACGAAACTGACAAAGCAAACCTTTTGAATGATTATTTTACACAACAAACATCTCTAGACGACACACATGCATCACTACCGGCCACGCCACTTGAAAACAACAGTACCCTTAATTCTCTAATAATCACCCAAGAAGAAGTCAACGAGATCTTAAAATGCCTAAACGTGGGTAAAGCAGTGGGACCGGATTCTATAAGTAATAAACTATTAAAAGAACTTGCGGCTCCTTTGTCTTTGCCTCTTCGTGACCTATTTAATTTCTCTCTTCAACACGGTAAATTTCCTAACTCTTGGAAAGAAGCAAACATTACTCCTATACACAAGAAAGGTGATCCATCTGATGTCTCTAACTATCGTCCGATCTCGTTACTAAATACTATTGGTAAAGTGTTTGAAAAGATCGTTCACAAACACGTATTCAATTTCTTTCGAGACAATAATATTCTTACTTCCCTCCAATCTGGATTTGTCCCAGGGGACTCTACTGTTAACCAGCTTGTAGACCTGTACAATACCTTCTGTAAAGCTCTTGACGATGGAAAGGAAGTCCGTGCCATATTTTGCGATATCAGTAAGGCTTTTGACAGAGTCTGGCATAGAGGCCTATTGTATAAGCTAAGGCGTGCTGGCATAACTGGTTCCCTTCTTGCTTGGTTTTCTGACTATCTTCAAGACAGAAAACAACGCGTTGTCCTTCCTGGTGCTTCATCTAACTGGTCTACAGTAAAGGCTGGTGTTCCCCAGGGATCTATATTAGGCCCCTTACTCTTCTTACTTTATATTAATGATATTGTAGAAGATGTACAGTCCTCAATTAGATTATTTGCTGACGACACAAGTCTCTACATAATAGTTGAAGATCCACTCGATGCAGCAGTCACTCTAAATATAGACCTCTCCAGAATCCATAGATGGGCCACCCAATGGCTCGTCACATTTAACCCTTCTAAATCGGAATCAGTTCTTTTCTCCAGGAAAGTTAACACACTCTACCACCCACCCTTGTCCATGAACTATCAGCAAGTTACAGAAGTTACTAACCACAAACATCTCGGAATATACCTTTCCAGCACGTGCACATGGCATGAACATATTGAATACATAAAGAATAAAGCTTGGCAACGCATCTATATCATGCGTCGTTGTAAATTTCTTCTTGACCGAAAATCTCTTCAAACTATTTATTTCTCCTTTATAAGACCACTTCTAGAATATGCAGATGTAGTTTGGAACAACTGCGCGAAATACGAAGCCGAAGCATTAGATCTTATTCAGAATGAGGCAGCACGTATCGTAACCGGGGCAACCAGATTAGCATCTATTGAATCTCTTCTTACTGAAACAGGCTGGGAAACTCTTAGCGACAGGAGGAGAAAGCACAAGCTCATCTTATTCTACAAAATGAAAAACGATCTATGCCCAGAGTATCTGTCTTCTCTCACACCAACAAACGTTGGATCAGCAACTCATTATAGTCTGCGCAATGCGAATGCCATTAGGACAATCAAAACAAACTCAGAACTGTATTTCCACTCGTTCTTACCCTCTACTATACGAGAGTGGAACACATTACCTCGTCAAATCCAAGATTCTCCCTCGCTGTCCAGTTTTAGATATCAGTTGAACAGTAATTTAACGAAACCCCCAGTGTATTACACAACGGGAAATCGACAAGACCAAATTAACCATACCAGAATCAGAACACGCTGTAGTGCCTTAAATCAACATTTGTTTTCCAAAAAAGTCGTACCGAGTCCATTATGCTCGTGTGGTGGAATCGAAAACTCTCACCATTTTCTTTTTGAATGCGCTCTCTATCACGATATTCGTCTAGACATGATGGCAACCATATCGGACATCTGTCGTCCAAATTTAGGTATTTTGCTTTATGGTAGTCAAGACGTATCAATTGATGACAACATTGCGATCTTTAAGGCTGTTCAGAAATTCATATCAAAATCCAAACGTTTCAGCTATACGTAAATAGTAGTGCCTTTGAATTCTAGATAATTGAACTATGAAGGATAATCTCACACATACCTCTTTATGTCTTACTAGTATTCTTGCAGTTGCGTGGCTCCTTCCTTCCCCGTGGAGCAAACTGAGCTTTTTTCCTCGTTTTTCATCAAGTTGTTTTGTTTCAAACTATAACTATAAAAACTTACAAAACTCAACGTTTTTTTTTTCAAATTTAAGTATGTCAAATAAATCACGATTTTTTGCTGTATAATACTACCACTTCGCGCTTTTATGTAGTGTATCTATTCCTAGGTTGTATTTGTACATGTTTGTCTCATGAGTCAAAAGCTAGTGCACGTTTTCATCTTTTGGGAAACGGATAACAAAAGTCTATTTGACTTCCTTCCGAATCCTAATTGTATAATAAGTTGTATTATTGTCACATGTTTATTGTTTTTGATGTATTTATACAGTTGAAATAAAGTTTAAACTAACTTTTATATTCATCTCTGGGCGCGGCCGGCTAGTCCATCTGTTCAAGTAGGGAGATTATAGAAAAGTCGAACTCAGTCAGCCTGGACCACTGTCACATATTTACCGTTAAAAATCAGCTACCTGTATTTAGTCCAATCCAGTGAATCAGACAAACTCGTATTTCATTCTTATTTTCTAACGGAAAACATGTGAGTTGAATCTTTTAACTTTAGTTTTTACCTAAGTCAAAAGGTAGACAATACCCAATACCGTATTCTTGAGGGAACGCCCATACAGTGACCTACTTGCCGAATTATACATGTATTGCCGATTCATAGATGCATGGTAATAAGGCGATATAATTTATTGCACGAAAAAGTAAATAACGGTAAACAATTGTAGTCAGTAACGATACATTCTGGCACCTTGAATAGTGGAGTAGGAGTGGTAAATATGTCATACATGTAAATCCTAAAACACGGACGAGTCGATTTTCTTTGTTTATAACAGTTTCCTTATATCTCTGAAAGATTTATATTACAAACCACTCATTCAAACATAACGGGAATTCCTATGTTCCTGCTTTAAAATTTTCAGTGTGCTTCTTTTACGTACTATCGTGGTAATTAGTAATCTTTCGCCATTTCAGTGTGCTTCTTTTACGTACTATAGATCCTAGACGATCGTAGTAGTCTTTCGTCACAGATTACCGTTATAAACATGAATGGCACGCCTGTTTCTACAGTGATGGCATCATTTCCGCTCTGTCCTCAGATCCGCACACCCCCACTTTCAATCGTAATTCAACATGCCTTACCTTCCAGAAAGAAAATACCTTTATGTTTTTTTTATAATCCATTTTTATTCCTCTTTCGATTAGCGAAATCGAATTTCAAAAATATTACGCCATCTAATCGTTATCTTCAACACAATAGCGTGATGTCAAATTCGTAAATCTATTTTAGTCGCTTTTCACGTTTCGATTTTTTGACATCCAATTAATGGCGTAATTGCTGCTACACGTTGGGATTGTACAACACATTTGTATTCCAGGAAGGAAGACAAATTTGTCAGGTATGTATTCATGAAAATTAATTGATAATTTATAAATGCTGTAAAACTTTATTCCATATCAAAGAAGGGCATGGTGCGTCCTCAGTTTCGCAAACTTGATTTTCATGATGCAAGGATGGCAATTTGAATGACCTTTAAGCGAAGATTATACTATTCCAGTGTCCACATTATAATTGTTGTTTCAGAAAGAGAAGATAAATAATGTAGATCTTATACTCTCGACTCTTCTTTCATTTTTCACCAATAGTTATATACAATGGGAGGAGCGCAGTGGCTCGGTGGTAGAGCGTCGTATCGAAGGCTCGAGCAAGACGCATAAACTTCCCACAGCTTTTGGGTTATGCACTAGTCATTTGTAATTACGGTCCCCACCCCCGGGGCAGGGCGGGGGTAGCAGTGGAAATGAGCGGGGTCTTGATCAAAATTATGTCACGGCAGTGCTGGAGAAATACCCGGGGTTTTCTATATAAATGCAAAAAGGGCCATGGAAATGTAAAATGAAAAATATACCAGGCTGCGGGGGGAAAACAGCAGTGGTTTTACCAACAAACAGTCCCCACAGGGTCACCCGGGGGCTTTAGCGGGGATTGTCCCCGCTATTCCCCGAGGGTGGGGCCGTGGTTACAAATGTCTAGTGCATTAGGCTGGTAGCTCCGGCCAAAACTGACTGTAAAAATGTTGACTGTGCAACAATTCATGTAAACATGGAATTATGTAACCCTGGCATTTCGTGTCAAGAATGACCAGGAAAGTCATGTTAATAAAAGAGGAATTCTGTACAAATGGTTGGGCCGACCTAGGAATTATGTTGCTCGATAATAATTCACAGATTACTCGGGTGTGTGTTAGGGAGCAGGGATTTGACGAACACATTCTTAGGAGCTGGGGAGAAAGGCAATTTTCTTTCAGAGAGCAGGGAACTAAGCCCCCATCCCCAAACCCGGTAGGGTCTAAGTGGGGCATTTGTTTTCGAGGAGTCGTATTTACAAGTAAGAACCATTCATAACAAGAGCGCTCGTCCGTCCACAATTCGTTCTATATTTCTCTGTAGCAATGAAAGCGGCAGGCCCGGATCTAGAGGGGGGCATTCGGGCTCGTGCCCCCCGCCCCCAGACACCATGCAAAAAATATTTTATTTAGCCATACTTTGCACAAATTTAAGAAAAAATGTGTATCACTGGCACAATTATTACTGCCAGATGTCAATAATCAGCCTTTTGGTCATGATTCCTGCTGTTATCTTAGTCACCTGCGGTGATATTGCCCTAGTTTCTTAATTTATTGCATATTTTCTGATTAATTAATTGGTGCCCGGTGCCCTCATGCTGGGTTGTGCCCCCCAGGACACCAAAGTCTGGATCCGGCCCTGAAGCGGTACGCATGAAATCGTTCTTAGATGTTGTCCTTGACATACTCTACAACCTTGACGTGATGTCCTTGGCCTATGTGTCATGGTTTATCGACTTTGTGAAAGTTTACGTCAAGTTGCGGCGAACATTCTATGTTCTAACGTTGACGAAAACCATTACTGCATACTTTCAAGATCAATACAGAAATTACATTTTGATCATTGTTACTAATGATTTGGTTGAACAATCTATTTCTGGTGGCCATTTTGGATACCATCTTGAAAAGTTTGATGTTCACTGTCTTCTCAAAACGAGTGAAGTTTCACCTTTAATCATCCTCCATGATTTGATGACAAAATAAGCACAAACATATTTAAAATCATTATAAGTAATAATAATTATAGTTGAAAATCCTGTATTGGCAGACATTGGACGCCATCCTCAATTTCTCAAAACCCTCAATGATGAAAAAGTGTCGTCGGTCAGATTCTTTAAGACAATGCCTATAGAACAGGAATCCATAAAGAAAAAAAAAAACAACAACAACTTTTTACCTGGTTATCAGGTCCAGTAAAAATCTGAAATATACGTTGTAATAACGTTGTTCGTCGAACACGAGCCATTGATTTGGTTAGGTCTTAGGCAGAGCGGAAGTGTATTATACCACGATGCGCCTTGTCATAGTTCTCTACAACCATTTTATACACAAAGAAGAGTTTCCTTCACTTCTTTGTATGTGAATGATACTGATCTGATTGCGTTTGTGGAATTGGGGACAGGTGTGCGGAAATGGGGACGCATGGGACCCTTATATTTGGGCTTCCAGGGTGCAGACGGAAAGTGTGAGTATAAAAATCTTACTTGCATATGAAAGAATAATAAATTGTTGACAAGTGCATGCCAAGCCCTTTTTGATATATAAAATAGTATTGCGAGGAACAGCCTTTGACGAGAACCGTTTGCGGAAATGATGCCATCACTGTATTGGTCAAATACATTTGAGCCGCCCCATGGGAAAAGCACCTTTGTTTTCGCTACTCGGATAGTACAATTCCTCTTCTACTTAAATCCGAAATTTCAAGCCTCTAGCCTGCTTCTGTGCTCGTACAGCCCGGTTTTTGTCAGACCTGTTTGGAAACCACATTGTTAGTTTTTCTACGAGTTGGCTCATTTATTTCATTCATATGTATAACGGTAAACCTGTGATGTAAGTCCACTACGATCGTCCGGTAGCCATACACATGCACAAATTCAAAAGGATTATTTTTCAATAGGCGACATTTCCAGTGAAGCAACAATCCCTTCACGTCAGGAAAACACCAGAAAGTATATACCCTCTTGAACCCCACTTTTATATAGTAAAACTGGGGTTTATAGATGTATACCTATTTTTCTTATTTTTGCTCCAAAACATAGATTGTGGGTACTCGTGTACCCGCGAGGCGGTTCTAACGTGTATCCACAATCTATGTTTTGAGCAAAAATAAGAAAAATGTCAAACATTTCCTACTAAAAATTTTCATTTTTTTTACAAATTTAAAAATCTCTGTATTCGTATTTATGCATATGCAAAATCATTATATCCCTGACTCAAGTTCGCAGAATGTTTTAATATTTCTTTCATATTTATGATCAATTTTATACAATGTTTTGCCATTAAAAGTTAGTTAACTAAAGATACAATTAAACAAAAATAACTGCTATAAATCAATGCTTATCTTTGTCTTTGCGATGTATCACATCCGCGACATATGTCCGTCGCGACCAACAGTTTTGGCTGTTATTATTTGGTAATGCTTATTTGTACATGAAAATTGTTGATATATGAGCCGCCTCGTGGGAAAACCAACAATGTGGTTTCCGAACAAGTCCGACACACACCGACTTGTACAAGCACAGAAAAGAGCTAGAAGCTTGAAATTTTGGAGTTAAGTAGAAGAGGAACTGTACTACCCGAGTAGCGAAAACAAAGGCGCTGATCAGCTTCGCGGTTACCGCGAAGCTGATCTGCGCCTTTGTTTTCGCCTATGCAGATTGTTGTATTTCCCATGGGGCGGCTCAATTATATTAGAAGATACCGTTCTGTGAAAATAGGAAATACGTAATATGCAAGTAAAGATTCTTATAGGGCTGTCACACATTCGCGTATCGACTCACGTATCTACGGCGTATCGAGATACGAAAGGTACGTCACACGTACGCCGTAGATACGTGGGCATACGTAGCTCATACTCTTCGATACGTAGCTCATACTCCTCATACGCCGAGGTGCTACGTTTTTTTATGTGTGCACTTAAAAATTCGTAGCACGTACGTAGCAGGTCCGATACGCCGTACATACGTCACACATACGTGGTACATACGAAAGCAACGTGGCAGGTACGTCGTGGATACGTAGCTCATACTCCTGATACGCCACACGTACGTAGCGGTTAAAATGTTACGTAACCGTGACGTATGTACAGCGTACCTTTCGTATCTGCTACGTATGTGTGACGTATCCTCGAATGTATTTTCGTATCTACGGCGTATCAGCGACGTACGTGTGGCGTATCTCGCGTATCAATGGCGTATGTGCTACGTATGTGCTACGTTCGTTTCGCTACTGTGGAGTATGTGTGACGTATCAGGAGTATTAGGAATATTTTGTGGCGTTCCAAGAGAATCTTAATGCTTCTATATGTATGTTTTCGTTTTTCCGAAGTCATGGATCAAATGTTTCTCACGTTTCGGGGTGTCGTGCAGGGTTCTTTCATGGCTACGCTTGGTGTAGCCTCCGTCTTTTTTCATAAGGTCTTACGACCAGGATGGAGAGCTTGAAGATGTTCCCCCACCACCACCACCACCACCACCACCACCTCGTTTTTTTCGGTGTTAATCTAGATTATCTAGATTTCTCCGGTGGCATCTTTGACCTCTTTTATGAGCCTGTGCGTGAGAAAACCAACAATTTGGGTTCCGACCAGGTCTGACACAAACCGGCCTGTACAGTCTCAGAAGATGGTAAGAGGCAGGAAGTTTTGGATTTAGAAAGTAGAGGAATTGTACTATCCATGTAGAAAAAAAACAAAGGCACTGATCAGCTCCGCAGTTAATGCGAAGCTGATCGGCGCCTAGGTTTTTGCCTATGCAGATTGTTGGTTTTTTCCATGCGGCGGCTCATATTTGATAACTATAATGTGCGAATTGTATGAGCAAAGTGAACACAACCGTTTGTTTTCATAGGTATTAAAAAGCAATTGATACAGAACAGATACGCCGCAGATAAGAATGGAACGCAGTACATACGCCGTAGATACGTCACGCGTACACTTCATACGCCATACATACGTCACACGTACGTAGCACATACGCATTGATACGCCGTACATACGAAAGTGAAATTCCATACATATACAGATACGTCACGGATACGCCACGGGAACGTAGCAGGAACGTCACACGTACGTGGTACATACGTCTCTCGAGCAAAATACGGCTCAGACCTCGGCGTATCGACATTTTCATAGATACGTGAGCGATACGCCGCTGATACGTGAATGTGTGACAGAGCTATTACACAGATGTCAGTGAAAACAAAAAAAGTTATTGATGATTCCTATAACGCATATAATAATATTTGGCCGGTCCACTCAGTTCATCATGCTTTATTTAAAAATTGCTATACCGTATTTTAAAATTGAATGATGGTCATCAGGAAAACATGTCCGTGAAATAAATACCCCCTTATACCCCACTTTTATTTAGTAAAACTTGGGTATGCAGGGGTATACCTATTTTTCTTCAGCGAGGCGGTTCTAACGTGTACCCACAATCTATGTTTTGAGCAAAAATAAGAAAAAAAATCAAAATTTTTCAGCTGAAAAATTTCAATTTTTAAAGCACAAAAAATCTCTGTATATTGCATGGGCAAGTTTTCGTAAAGGTCATATCCTGGAGTGCGTAATGAAACTTTTTTTAATGAAATATTTTATTTTTTCAGCTGAACAAAAATCTCTGTATATTGCATGGACAAGTTTTCGTAATGGAATAAAACATACTTACAGAGGATGCAGAAGAATATACATGTAGACATCAGACATTTCAAAATAAATGAGCCAACTCGTGGGAAAATCAACAATGTGGTTTCCGAACGGGTCTGACACACATCAGGCTGTACAATCATAGAAGACGGCTAGAAGCTTGAAATTTTGGAGTTAAGTAGAAGAGGAATTGTACTATCCGAGTAGCGAAACCAAAGGCGCTGATCAGCTTCGCGATCAGCTTCGCGGTTACTGCGAAGCTGATCTCGCCTATGCAGATTGTTGGTTTACCCATGGGGCGGCTCAAATTGTACACGTAGCATCCGACCTATATCATCCCACTTCTATATAGATATTTTTTTTTTTTTTTTTTTTTTTTTTTTTTTTTTTTTTTTTTTTACAGTTTACAATGATTCTTATTTTTTGTTCCAAAACATGATTTGTGGGAACTCGTAAAAATCGCTTCGCAACTTGAGGCTGTTCTTATGTGTATCCGCAATCAATGTTTCACTATAAGCAAAAGAATAGAACATCATCAGTGTTGTATTTTTGCCAAGTAAAATTTTATCGAACCGGGGTGAACCGGGTAGCTAAACTGGTCCAGTGAGAACGTAGCTCGTACAATGCCATTTATTTATTTATTTATTTATTTATTTATTTATTTATTTATTTTTATTTATTTATTTATTTATTTATTTATTTATTTATTTATTTATTTATTTATTTATTTATTTATTTTTATTTATTTATTTATTTATTTATTTATTTATTTATTTATTTATTTATTTATTTATTTATATTTATTTATTCCGTTTAACGCTCCTTTCAAGATTATTTCAGCTCATAGTAGGCGGACCAATTAGTAGGTGGGGCGAAAACGGGAAAACCCGAGAATAAACACCTGGCACACCCACAAGTACGAGGGTGATCCAATAATGAATGAGACTTTTCTCCTATTTCATAAACCCTATTGACTAACTCAAGTTTACTACTTTCATTTACTAGATAAACATCTGACCTCTCTATAGAGCAAATTTTACAAGATTTGCTCACCAACTTTGGTGGTTGCTATGGTAAATTGAGAACTGTTCGTGCAGTATCTATGGCCACGATTTGTCCTTTGAACTAATATAGCCTATTAAAATAGAGCTATGCCACACATTTTAATAACTGATTATAGTTGAGTATTGTATGTGTTTAACATTATCTCTGAAAGATTTGTCCTACAGCCAATTTGAATCTAGCGTTAGTGATCAATAGGCGGTTGCCTAGCAACCATTCTACTCTATGAATTCTGACTTTTAGACATTTTGAGTTCTGTGGTTGCTAGGCAACATAAATCTAAAAGGTCAGTTGTCTTTTTTGTAATTCATTTGCAATACTTGCATTATAACTGATAACTGATTATAACTGATAGTTCCAAGGTTAATAACAATTTATTATGTCATTTATACTCAGGCTATGAAATATTTCCCACTCCTACCCTCATTTTCATTGTACTTTTTCGCAAACAAACTACAGCTTTCCTCGCAAAAAAGCTCACCCTGTTTTAAGTTCAGCTGTATATATGTGATATTTGCAGCGCATAAAGACAACAATGCACTGTATTAACTGCATTGTGCTTTTAATGGATTTTTTGACACCAGTTGCCATGGCAACCGAATTTAGGTATACATTACCTATGTGGCCATGGAGTGTGGCCACTCCATGCTCACCCAGTTCAACCACAGACTATCCGCCAATTGGAAATTGCTGTCAGGCAGAAAAGGGCAGGCATTCCTCAGAACACTGTTCGCCGTTACGTTTTGTCAATGCGACGACGTTGTGTAGCTGTAACTGGTGCGTTAGGTGGCCACTTCCGCTATTGAGGACTCTATCCATTTCTCTGTGGTGTATCTCTAAGCTAATTTCATTCCTGGGACAATTATTCTCATTAACTCTAAAGATTAGGTTTGTGAATTTTGTAAACGACCCTTACCTTTAATCTTACTTAATTACTGATAGTCGGTTTGATTGAAAAAAATCAAATGTTTGCATGAAATGGTAGAAAAATGATTTGTCTTAAATGTGGTATAAACCAGATTTCCATGATAAATGCTGCACAAACGAAAGAAATGGTGGTTCACTATATTTAACACCCCTATCACATTTTCATACGCTTAAAAGCTGCTGGGTGGGGTTTGGTCACTCATTATTAGCACGTGCTTTGCTTGGTGACCGGTAATATATAACGAGCATAAATAAATGCTCTGTATTAACAGCAAGTGCGCACATAAATTGCCACATTGATACACGGATTTTTGTCCTATTTACACACGTTTGTCAACAGCGATTTTAACGATTTTCACTATTAACAAACGTTTGTCATTAGCCATTTTATCGAAAAATCGCTAATGACAAACGTTTTCGCTATTGACAAACGTATGTCACTAGCCTCTTCCTTTTTTTTTTTTTTTTTTTTTTTTTTTTTTTTTTTTTTTTGGTAAATTTACGCCTGTTTTATATCGCGTGACACCGGTATTTATGCAATATGTTCAATGTGAACTTGCCATGTGAGAGAGATAAATTTACGCACACGTTCAAATAGGCGAAATAGTAATGTACCCGCAAAAATGATAGGTATGTTCTTTTCGTTTATAAAAAAATGCAAACGTATCATCGGCGAAATGCCAATAATTTGAGGTCTGGTGTGCTGAAGGTACATTGTGCTGATAGCCATGTAATCTCGGACTTGTGGGTGCCTCACTATTTGCAGACTGGACAGAAGGCTGTGCTATAGCCCTCATCTGGACAAAATGTAGCTTAGGCGGAAAACCTCTTTTTCTAATGATGAGTCTAAATATGGATGATATTCTATACAATTCATACGTGTTGGTCTAAAGTGGATATATTTCAATTATTTGAGCCGCATCAGAAAACCAGCAATCAGCATATGCGAAACCCAATGCACGGATCAGCTGTGCAGTAACTGCACAGCTGATCAGCGCACCTGGTTTGACTCCACATATAGTATGGTGCCTGTACATTCATGATATGAAATTTCAAGCTTTTAACTATTTTCTGTGGCTGTACAGCCTGTTTTTTGTCGGATGTGGTCGGAAACCTAGATTGTTGGTCTTGTCACGTGAAGGCTCAAGTTAATTGTACCTACATGTTGTCATTTAGGTTCTTAAAGACGCGATGAAGGGATTATTACAAATTTTGCTCGGCGTCTCTTTCACATTAGTGGTCTCACAAACGCTTGAGGGTAAGGTGGCATTTTCTTACATGATCAAATAAATTCACGTTTTCCTTAAATATCCATTTGGAGTAACCGACCCACTTACACAAATATTACGAAAGACATGCAAATTGTTAGATACAAATTATGAGTAAAAAACATAACTGGATCGGACCCTCCAAATGAGCCGATTACAAACGGTTCAGAGCACCATTACAAACGGTTCAGAGCACATGTTCAAAAGAGCATTAGAGATGCATATTGGAAGCATATTACCAATATCTTCTCCTTTGAAAATGATAATCCTGATCCCGATTGTCCCCGAAAAAATGAAAAAAAGTTTTGGTCATTTGTCAAGTCCCTTAAGAAAGACGCGTCTGGGATCAATACTCTTAGAGAAAATGGTATCTTGAAGACTGACACTTTGGATAAGGCTAATATTTGTAATAGGCAGTTTCAGTCAGCCTTCACTCGCGAATCAGATGATGAAATCCCCTCCAAAGGCACAAGTCCTTTCACCGCTATGGGTGAAATTACAGTTGACCCCAATGGGGTCATTAAACTGTTGAATAATTTGAATATACATAAGGCGCCTGGGCCAGATGGCCTGAGTGCTAGGGTGTTGAAGGAATGTAGTTCTGAAATTGCTCCTGTACTGACCTATATCTTCAATGAGTCGCTTGCTCAGGGTGCTGTACCAGACGATTGGCGACAGGCAAATGTAGCCCCGGTATTTAAGAAAGGTGAGAAATACGATGCAGCTAATTATCGACCGGTGTCGCTTACTTGTATCTGTTGCAAAACTCTAGAGCATATAATAGTCAGCAACATAAACAAACACTTGGCTCTTGAAAACATTCTTGCTGACTGTCAGCATGGGTTCCGAAGTCAAAGGTCTTGCGAAACCCAGTTAGTTCAGTTTTATCATGATTTGGTTAGTAATCTGGACCGAGCAGTGGGTCGTGGCCACAGGCAGACGGATGTGATTGTCATGGATTTCGCTAAGGCCTTTGACAAGGTCCCACATAAAAGGTTATTATACAAACTTGACTTCTACGGGATTAGAGGATCTACACATAAGTGGATCGACTCGTGGCTCTCTGAGCGCTCTCAAAAAGTGGTATTAGATGGCCGTGCCTCAGATCCAGCCCCGGTTCTTTCTGGTGTCCCACAAGGATCGGTCTTAGGACCGGTCCTATTTCTTATTTTCATTAATGATCTTCCTGACAACATCAGGTCATCTGTTCGGCTATTTGCTGATGATTGTGTTTTATACAGAAATGTCAAGTCACCATTGGATTGTCAAATTTTACAAGATGACCTGAATAGCTTGGCCAAATGGGAAATGGATTGGCAAATGAAATTCAATGTTAGCAAATGTCATTCAATGAGGGTGACGCGGCTACATCCAAGCAGGCATATAGAGTTCAATTACACACTGCATCAGCAAACATTAGAACAGGTTCAGTCCGCTAAATACCTCGGTTTAACTATCACAGATGATCTTGATTGGGGTCAACACATTTCTGAAATTACATGCAAGGCAACTAAGACTTTGGGTTTTCTTCGGCGCAATTTGGCACTGGCACCTAGGCATACTAAGGAAGTTGCATACAAAACATTGGTTCGGCCTCAACTTGAGTATGCAGCTCCTATTTGGCATCCCTATCATGAAACTCAGATTGAGATGGTGGAGAAGGTGCAGAGGACTGCTGCCCGGTGGACCTGCAGGCGATGGAGGAACACCAGTAGCGTCGGTGAAATGCTAGACGAACTTGAGTGGCCATCCCTGGAGTCTCGCAGGGAGCGGTCCTCCTTAACCTTCTTCTACAAGATACACTCCGGTACAGTGTCTCTTGATAAAGACAAATACCTGACCCCGGCACCCAATCTAAGGCATACTCGGGCATCACATGAATCACAATACACAAGACCATTTGCCTATAGTGATGCCCTGAAAAATTCCTTTTTTCCCAGAACTATTCCGGTTTGGAATAGTCTCCCTTCTTCAGTGGTCCTATCTAAGACCATTGAGGAATTTAAGGCTTCTATTTAAATCATTAGCCCAGAGGCATGCGTTTTAGTATGCCTCTCATCTATATCCTGTAAATAGTTTTAATGGTCCACCCCAAATGTTTTATTTTCCCTTGACTAAATTCTAAATTTAGCCACCCACCCCACACCTGAGGTGATGATCAGAAATTGATCGACTCAGTATCAGAAGATAGATAGATTCCCGCCACTAGAGGCATAGGCCGAGTCCCTCAACTCGGCAGATTTTCACACAAATCAGATGAATTTTCCCACAACTTGGCCGATTTCAGAACATCATTTCCAGGAACGGGACAATTGCAGTGTAACATTTTCGACCACATCATGAAAACATGTCCGTGCAATGAATACCCCCTTATATCCCATTCTGGTACCGAACACGTCCGACACAAACCGGCCTGTACAGTCGCAGAAGATGGCTAGAGGCTGGAAATTTTGGATTTAGAAAGTGATCTGCGCCTTTGTTTTCGCATATGCAGATTGTTGGTTTTCCCATGGGGCGGCTCATTTTGTGCTACATATATGTATATATGGTAACTGAAACTGTTTTCGTTGAAAAAAAAAAAAAAAAAAAAAAAAAAAAAAAAAAAAAAAATGTCCGTGCAATGAATACCCCCTTATATCCCATTCTGATATAGTAAAACAGGGGTTTGCAGGGGTATAACCGTTTTTCTTATTTTTGCTTTTAAACATAGATTGTGGGTACTCGTTAGAACCGCCTCGGCGTACTCGTTAGAACCGCCTTGCCGAGGCGGTTCTAACGTGTACCCACAATCTTTGTTTTGAGCAAAAATAAGAAAAAAAAATCTACTGCAAATGTTTCGTTTTTTACAATTTTAGAAATCACTGTATACTGCATGGGCAAGTTTTCGTAATGAGTTGACGAACCACGAACCTTATGATTACTAATAGCAAATATTCGGTAAATTTACTATTGAAAGACGTCTGTCGATAGCAAATTGTCGGGTAAATCTGCTATTGACAGATGTCTAACAATAGTACATTTCCGATACTTTGCAATGCTTTATTGCTATACACGTATAAATAAAATATTTGAAAATATAATAATATAGAACAGTTATAGGCATGGTGAAGTCACAATAGTACACTAAAGTTGAACAAATACATGTCTATACTAAAATCAAATGAGCCTATGCATGAGAAAACCAACAATTTGCATATGCGAAAACAAAGACGTAGATCAACTGTGCAGTACATGTAACTGCACAGCTGATCAGCGCCTTTGTTTTCGCTACACGGACAGTACAATCCCTCTTCTTCTTAAATCCGAAATTTCAAGCTTCTAACCATCTTCTGTGCTTGTACAGCTCGGTTTATATCAGACCTGGTCGGGACCCCAAATTGTTGGTTTTCTCACGCACAGGTTCAAATGCAATCGGCGATTGTGAACGATCTTGGTGCGTTGCATGTTGATAAAAAGGACTATGTCCGAAATCTGCTACTATTAACAAGATTTAGCAAGCTTACGGGTATGCACACAAATTACTCCCTTTCTATAGTTGGCCCTAATTTTGGTTTTCCTCGTCGTTTGTACGAACGGCTTTGTCATTAAATCAGGCTGTTATATGGCAATGTGACTGGTAGAAACTGTTGTACTGTTTGATGCTCAGATCAACCCACGGGCTTTATCATTGGCGGTTTCCATAGCCGAGCGGTTAAGAACGCTGTTTCTTAATCACACAATCACATCACCGCTGTGTCTAGTGTGGGCTCGAGCCCCACACTGGCCACATGTGAGACAAGCCAAGTTCTGCTTGCGGGTGTGCCAGGTGGTTTTTCTCGGAGTTCAAGTCTCCCGTTTTCGTCCCACCTACTGATTGGTCCGTCTCATATGAGCTGAAATAATCTTAAAATGGTCTTAATACTGAATTAAAAAATAAATAATAATAACAACAACAACAACAACAATAATAATAATAATAATAATAATAATAATAATAATAATAATAATAATGATAATAATAATAAAATAATAATAATAATAATAATAATAATAATAATAATAATAATAAAAACAGGTTTTATCAATATATGAGCCGCCTCATGAGAAAACCAACAATCTGCATATGCGAAAACAAAGACGCAGATCAGCTTCTACTGACAGACGTCTGATAATACACATTTACCGAATATTTTCTACTGACAGACGTCTGATAATACACATTTACCGAAAATTTACTATGGACAGGTATCTATCAATAGACACTCCGTTTGAATGCACCCGGGAGTACAATCATACCATCGTTGATACATGTAATTTGAGCCACCTCGTGGGAAAACCAACAATGTGGTTTCCGACCAGGTCCGACACAAATCAGCCTGTACTGTCACAGAAAAGAGCTAGAATCTTGAAATTTCGGATTTTAGTAGAAGAGGAATTGTACTATCCGAGTAGCGAAAACAAAGGCGCTGATCAGCTTCGCGGTTACCGCGAAGCTGATCTGATCTGCGCCTTTGTTTCCGCCTATGCAGATTGTTGGTTTTTCCATGGGGCGGCTCATTGATTTGGCGTGACGTCAGAAAACTTGACATGAATGACGTCCAATTGCTCTGTTAACTTGTGTGATCGGCTGAGTTTTTGGACCAACCATTGTATGCGCTGATATCATTGCATCTATAAATTTGAGTATTTTGAAACCTTCGCATACAATTAACAACAGTTTGATGTAATTTATTTATGTTTTTTTTTTAGAAGCAGAAATGGACAGATGCCCTCATGAAATATACACTGTCGGTCTGTTTACGTGTGACTCCAAAACACCGTGTACCGACAAGAACAGGATTTGTGTGTCGGCGCGGGATCTGTCGGTGTACCCCAAAGGCGTGTGTGCCAGAAAACCGTGCTATGCTCACAGTAATTGTAAATACGGGCAGTTTTGTTACAAGAAGGCCGTTTCTGGACTTCCTAGCGTAGACATGAGAGTAATTGGTATTTGTTGTGAGAAAAAGGTTTACTGACTTGGGGATATCTGAAGATATCGTGACCATTACGAAAACATGCCCATGCAATATACAGAGATTTTTTGAGCATTAAAAATTGAAAAATTTCAGCTGAAAAAATTTGATATTTTTCTTATTTTTGCTCAAAGCATAGATTGTGGGTACAAGTTAGAACCGCCTCATCGAGGCGGTTCTAACGAGTACCCACAATCTATGTTTTGGAGCAAAAATAAGAAAAATAGGCATACCCCTTCATATCCCAGTTTTACTATGTAAAAGTGGGGTTTAAGGGGGTATTCAATACACGGTCATGTTTTCCTGATGACTCTCATACACAGAGACTGGGTTAGACAGTGATTGTCGTCATCCGTAATGCATTTTAGGCTAAGGTATTTCTGTTTTAAGAAATGACACTTCAGAAAGTAGTGGTTCGAAGAAAACAAAACAATATAATATCAAAACTTTAAAACAACTTTTTATATCAGGTACGTCCAGTCTTTAAAAGTTCTTAATTGAATAATGAATATACATTCATTTTGAGCAGATGTTTAGTGTTTAGTTATAATTGTACATGCACGCCCTAGTGGGCATTACAGGCACACCGAAATCATAACAAACACATGAATCGGGAATACATTTGTGTTGAAAGAGACAAAACAAGTAGTCAAAAAGTAGACAACACGTCTAAATGCAGCGTTCCTCTCGAACAAAATGTGCACGTAGAGACACTGCCTAAGCTGGCTCTTCGCATTTGAACAAAACTAAAATGTACTCGAATGTATTATAATGGACAACTTTACAATTTGTCACAAACTTCAAATTTCATTGTTTTCCCAACTGGTCCCCACACGCCATCCGAATCCTCTCCACCGTAGCTGGAGAATCGAGTCTGAAGTAGCCACTCAGTCCAATCTCAGCCCTGGCAGCTTTGATCGCTTCTTTGATCGCCATCAGCACTGATATTGATAGCAACAACGGGGGCTCGCCGACTGCCTGCAAGGAATTTCTTCAGATTTAAGTATTAACGGTAAAAAACTGAATAAAGGAATGAAAATATAAACAGTGATGTGTCCACTCAGTCTAATCTAGCAGCTTTGGTCGCTTCTTTGATTGCCATTAGCACGGATATTGACAGCAGCAACGGGGGCTCGTTGGCTTGAGAAACTGAAGTCCGCCCGGAACGAGCAAAAAAAGCGAAAGCTTTTACGCGTATGAAAATGTGATGAGGGTGTAAAATATAGTGCACCTTATTTCTTTCGTTTCTGCAGAATTTATGCAATAATAGCGATAACAAAATGATTTTGTCATTAATTAACATTCGCTAGGTCCTTCGGGGAGTGTTGACGCCCTCAGTTTTCAATTCTCTCCTCGGGACCTAGCGAATGTTAATGAATTGAAAATCATGTTTGATCCCAGGCTATATTGTAAAATATTCGTAGGCCAAAGACTATCTAATTTATTGCCGATTAAAACTCACACATTGTTACTTTCCTACGGCGTGGTTCATTCCTACCTTTGCTGAGTATACAGGCGTTTCAATAGAATCCTCTCGAACCAGTGTGACATTGAACTTCCTTGGAACACAGCGTACATTTGGTATCTTGTAATTGAGCGGGCTGCAGTTAAGCATTTTACCATTTTCGTCCACATCAATTAATTCTGAAGTAACCATACCCTGACCCTGAAAGACATACATTTGGTTATGCAAAAGAATGCAAAAGACATGTCGAGACTTTAACTCTTTCTCACATTAATACCTTTATTATAAAGCATAGTATGTTGCCATCAGACAAATATGTCCATGAAATGTATTCCCCTTTATACCCCACTTTTTATACAGTTTGCCTATTTTTCTTAATTTTGCTCTAAAACATGGATTGTGGGTACTCGTTAGAACCGCCTCGCCAAGGCGGTTCTAACGTGTACCCACAATCTATGTTTTGGGCAAAAATAAGAAAAAAATATATCAATTTTTTCAACTGAAAATATTCAGTTTTTACAACTTTTAAAATCTCTCATGGGCTTGTTTTCGTAATGGATTGTCAAACGAACTCCTGAGACATTTAAACCTCCCATTTCGACATTCATTTTTGATTTGTTATTTCTGGAAAACTTTAAGCGAAAACATATAAAAGAATAGAAGTTCATAGACGACCCAAACGAACCAAACTTATTTCTTTCCCCACCTATAGATATCCTATGAAAACACATGGGCTAAATAACGCTAGCGAAGACGTCGCTTACAGAGTGCAAGACGTACGCCAAACACGGGGGCCTATAGATACATGTACATAAATTGCACTTGAACATTTGCATGTGAGCACTTAACACAAGTGACGTAAAGAGTATCAACAAATTATTCCTTGATATTAAACTTTAATACTGAATTCACCGAGCAGCTATTCAATGATTGTGTGTGCCTTTTACGACAAACCATGCAATTATAGTCATTCACATACCTGAACAAATGCACCTTCTATTTGTCCTATATCTATACCAGGATTTAGACTCTTCCCAACGTCCAAAACAATGTCAGTCTGAAGGACCTGATTTTCACCCGTCAGAACATCAATTTCCACCTCAGTGCACACGGCTCCGTAGGTGAAGTAATCAGCTTTGGTCCCAGTCTTTGTGACAGGGTCATACTGGTCTTTTGGGTACCTGAAGCAATTAAAGTATAGTGGTCGTAGCGCAGAACATTAAGCTAACATATGGGGCCAAGATGAAGAGATGATACTGACTGATGAGGTTTACAAACATAATTATTTTTAACATTCAACGTAAATTCAAATGTACACTTACATAATTCTTACATAATTCTATAATACAATAAACATTTACGTTGATGTTTTAGAATGTTCACAAGGAAGATGGCGGGCAATATAATATCATGTAAAGGACAGAGGTGCAGGAGCGTATCATTTTAGAATACGAGATATATGGCAAAACATTTCTTTTTCGCAATAGTCGTGTCTTAAATCTACCTCGAAAACCCTGTTGCTGTAAGTTGAACTCTATTGAAGAAGGCAAGGCTGATCTGTGAATGGAAAGAATAATAGGTTTCCTTTTGTGAACATCTCTACAGGCATTGCGTTTTCACAGATGATTTCGTAATGAAAACAAACCCTGTGCATAAAACTTTACTATATTCTGTCAGCGTTGTAACATTTGTAATGAATAAACGCCTTGGATTTACATGTATTAAAAGACGTGTCTGCTGGTCCAAATTAAATGGATGTTAGTCTGCTTGCAGAAATTTACAGCTGCTATATAAGAGACTGACCAATTTATTTTACTATCTACACACATTTAGTCTGCTGCTGTATTTTAACTTATTACCAATTCCTTCCATGGTTTGTCCGGATTGGCTTCTCTTAGTGGCTTCAAACGCTCGTTCATTATCCTGCATGCATCCTACAACATCAACAGGAAAACATGTCCGTGAAATTTATACCCCCTCAACCTTAAACCCCACTTTTATTTATGTAGTAAAACTGGGGAATACAGAGGTATACCTATTTTTCTTATTTTCGCTCTAAAACATAGATTGTGTTTACTCGTTAGAACCGCATCGGCGAGGCGGTTCTAACTTGTACCCACAATCAATGTTTTGAGCAAAAATATATATATATATATATAAAACTTTTCAAATTTACAGCTCAATATCCCTGTTTATTACAAGTTTTCGTGATGTTATAACGAAATCAGCTGCAATACATGATAGTGAGATCCTTAAGACACAAAGTTGGTCATGACAATTTCTGAATTATGATAAATGGCGAAGTACATGTATAAACAATTGCTATTTTTGTCCATACTTTTTTTTTAATTTCATTAGAAACTTTGTTTCAGACATGTTATGGGTTGAACTAAGATACAATCTAAACTGAACAAAAGCTAGAAAAAAGCAACAACAAGAAACACAAAATGCTTCGAAGAAACTAGCATGCTTCTGATATTCCTCAAAGGAAATGTCATAAAACTATTCCTCAAAGGAAATGTCATAAAACTTTTCCTCAAATGTCATAAAACGCTTACGTATATTTACCATAACCGCTGGTGCATATATTTCTGTTCCCATGCTAGCTGCAGTTATGACAGAATTCGGAGCGGTCTTCGTATTGGAATCGCTGATGTAAATCATTTCCTTGGGAATGCCAAGTTCTCTAGAGGCAATCTGAAAGATGGTAAATGGCATGGATAGAAAAATATAGTATTACACAGTTGTAGGCCAAAGAGTCAGTGAATTATATATAATTAGTTGGCTGTTTTTTAATGTCAATATTCAGAGTCAATTAATCTGATAAATATTTTATTGTGCTAAACTTTTAACACATCCCAGTATTCCCATATAATGTTGGGGTTAAGGCGGTATTCATTACATGGACAGAATATACACTTATATGGGCACTTTCATGTTAAATTAGAGAAAAAATTCCCAGACGGTGCCCAAAAAAAGTACCCTTGCACTGAAGCGATATATGACTTTTCCTTTTGTTTATACCCTAAATCACATGGGAAATACTTTGGAATTGACTTTAATTCATTTGCATAAAAATTATAGGAATTCAAATTCAGAAATGTTGATTTTTAAAGAAAACCAAAAATTTTCTTATTGTAGGGGATTTGAATGCTGATAAAGGGTCT
Source organism: Rugalucina vietnamica (assembly GCA_964017185.1). Lineage (NCBI taxonomy): Eukaryota > Metazoa > Mollusca > Bivalvia > Lucinida > Lucinidae > Rugalucina > Rugalucina vietnamica. The sequence continues at coordinate 10,075,156 of OZ024883.1, forward strand.
TTTGGTGAAAAAAAGTTGCCAAAATGGTAGTCAGGTATCATATAAATTGCAAAAAACACCCATTTGTTTTTCATTTCAACTATACAGGTTGCAATTTAAATTGCAGATTATGAAATGAAGTAAAAACTTGATTTCACATCCTTATTTCTCTTGTAGTTCTTATACTGTACACTGCATGTCAATAATTTTTGGTATACAGCATTGGAGTAAGGAGGTTTAGCAACTGGCAAATTCTTTTGTTGAAAGGAACAGCGGTTTTGTCATAGGAAGATGTCCCAAAAGTATGTCCTCACCAGAACAATGTTCTGGAGAGGACATTTAAAGGGACAAGGTGTTTAACAAACAATGTGTTAGCTTAAGAGAAAATGGAATAGTTTCTATTTAGATTTAATGAAACTGTAATAAAATACATCAACATGAGACCAATAGAACTTTACGGAACTCCATATTTAACAGATTATGTATAACACCAAAGAAACGCATGAAGAGCTGTGCCAAGAACCAATCATTAATATCATGATCTTATCCTGGTGTTGGCAAAATAGTTCTTGCAGATCTATGTACTTGTACCCTGGCATGGTATATTACCCACAAAATATGTTTGCTTTATGCATATAGCTGCTAAATTTAACCCCTATAGTTGTTCTGGAGAGGACATTTTTTGGGGACAAACTTTAGACTGCCAATTGTTTTTGAAGTTCATTATATTTTTTAAACTCCATTAAAGTTTTCATTTAAATATTACACAAAATTTATGAAATATATCAAGACAAGACCAATAAAAAATTAAGAAACTCTTATTCATAATGAATAATGTAAAACACCAAAGAAGCATTTGACATGTTGTGCCAAGAGCCAAAAATCACTATCATTATACTACCCTGCTGTTTGCATATATTAATACTTGCAAATCTTTTTACTTGTACATTGTCAAGGTATATTAGTCACAAATAACTTTGCTTTATGTGTATCACTATTATATCTAAATACGCATCATTGTTCTGGAGAGGACATTTTTTGGGACAAACCTTAGACTGCCATGTTTTTGAAGTTGTATCTAATTTTTGAACTCCATTGAAGTTTTAATTAAGATTTTACACAATATTAATAAAATATATCAACATATGACCAATAAAATTTTAAGCAACCCTTTATTTTGTAAAAGAAAATATATAACACCAGAGAAACATTTGACATGGTGTGTCAAGAACCTACCATTAGTAATATGAATTCATCTGTTGTTAGCAAAATAAAGCTTGCAAATCTATATACTTGTATATAGTAAATGTATATCAACTACAAAACATCTTTGCTGAGTATGTTTAGCTGTTTAATGTAATCAACATTGATGTTCTGGAGAGGACAATTTTTGGGACAGACTTTATATTCCCTGAAATTTATGAATCTTGTCATGTGTTTGAAATTCATCTGACACAAACTGGGCTGTACAGCCAAAGAAGATGGTTAGAGGCTTGAAATTGCATATTTAGAAAGAAGAGGAATTGTACTATCCATGGAGCAAAAAACAAAGTGATCAGCCTGCGCAGTTACTGCGCAGCTGATCTGTGGCTTTGTTTTCGTATAAGCAAATTGTCCGTTTTCTCATGCAGCGGCTCATTTGGCACTATGAAGAGAAAAATAAAAAAAGTTTTCATCTAAAGGGGGTGTTACAAATGTGCCCACGCATGGATTTTCTTTAAATTTTACTCATACGTAGGTCATCATATATGAGCTTTGAGATTGAATTAAATAATTAATTATAGGACTCACTCTGGCTCACTCCCACAATGCCATGATACCTGCCATCATTTTTGTGTGTCCAAAATCTTTAGTTTTACTATTTTCCAAGATTTAATAATAATAATAAATAATAATAATCGACTTTATTTAACGAGGGTAAACACATTTAGTACAAACTAATCTTCCATGTGGCCCTCACTAATCTACAAACATGAAAAACAATTACAAATTTACACAAAACTTAGCAAATATACATGTATCAAATGAAGGAACAATTGAAACAAAATGCAACATTGTTGCACTCACACTCACACTACTAAACCTAAACATAAAGTATAAGGCATTATATACAGATGAATTTACATGTTATATACAACACAGTACATGAACATTGTTTTCTGTTTTAACCACTTTACAAAATTATTATGGAATGAGCTTAATGAGCTTAGATTTTTTAAATTAGTTGGTAATGAGTTCCATATTATATCACATGGATTGGCTCGAGAACATTCCAGGCATTACACTTACACCATAAAAACATTTTACAGAAGAATTATATTGATTTTCTGATGAAATGATTAAAACATTTCTCGATTTTTTCTCTTAAATTTACAAAAATTACCAAATTCAACTTCAAAGACAAATATGTTCCAGTCTTTGTCAAGATACCATATTTGCATAAAAACATGCCATATATATCTTCCTGATTTGAGCAAAATTGCATGATAATTCAAAACCAGTAACATTGTCATTTTTGTAGGTCACGTTTCATAATTTTAAGAAATGTTGAAATTGCTCCAAAACATTACAAAAAGGAATTGAATTTTGATCATTAATGCACCTTTCTTGCACACAATGTGCTAAGATAATCCTAAATGGCATATATTAAGTTAGTTTATGTAAATGAGTGGTCACCTTTTGGAAAATAGCCATTCTCTTGGCAAACTGTACATTTTCATTGTACCAGTAAATATTTGTTATTCCGTTTGCTTTCCACTTGGGATTGGTTCCAATTGCACCAGCTCCTGGTCATTGCTTACTTTTACCTAAATAAGTATAGACTTTGCCAAAAGGATGTTATTCATGGTGGTCTTCTACTATCTGTTTTTCACACTTGTTTGTTTTCTTTAGGTTTAGAACTATATAAAGTAATTTGAAAATAGCAGTGAGACCAAACGGCTTAAAATTTGCCTTCTGTTGAATCAGTTCTAAAAGCTTAAATATTATTCTAATGAGGAAAAAATAGAGGATGCTTAACTTTGTGTAACTGATAATCAGATGTTATGATTCTCATATAGGAGTGAGGCAGGGAGATCCGTATGTGGAGTTGTCTAGGGATAAACTGAATTTCTTACTCTTTGTTATTTACTCCATGCAAAATGACGCAATATTTACCAATAACATTTATTTTTTTAACGACACAAGTGGAAATTTTGACAAATAATCACTGTATATTACTATAACATACCAATTCCATACCAGTTGTAAGGTTTTAAGAAGGGGAGCTAGAGTACCCCTTACTGTATCTAATTTTAATACTATGATTTTCAACATACGATCTGATTTTGCACTCTACATGAGATTTAACAGACCATAAATTCTGTAAAGCCATAAGTATTTTAAACATTTAGCCCTCATTAAAATGTAACATTACTGCATTACATATGTTACCCACATAAATGTTTGTAAACTAAACATCAAACCAAAATCTCCTAGAAAATGTATGCATGTTAGGCCAATTATGAAGTATGCTTTATTGTAAAGGTAATTCCACTTTGTATCTTCACATTCCTTTGGATCTTATTCAACCTTTTAAATGTATGTTGTAGGTTACACACATTACATTCTTCAAAACTGAATATTTAAAGTTATTTAAAGTTAATATTTGCTCTGTGAAAATTAAATTTGGTAAGTTACATTCGTTCATATCATAACAAACATCTTGTTGTTAATGATTTTCCTTTTCATACAAATGCAAACAATATTCTCGCATATTATGTGTTCTTATCTGTTACACAATCCTCCAAAAATACTAAGATAGGGTTTGCATCAAAATAATACATTGAATGATGAATAAATGTCATAAAAACAAATTGAGTAATGAACTTCTAACCTTTTCTTGAGATTGATATCGTGGTACATGTACTGTGATGTTCAAGGAAATGTAATTTCTTAATTTGTGATTTTGTAACATCCTAATTAAATAAGGATAAAACAACTCCTTGATTTAGCAAATGCATTAACTTACATTTTATATATATATATAACATTCTTTTGAAATAAGAGTAAAAAGTTCAAATCTTAAAGATCTGTGAAATTTGTTCATAGTACATATTGCGCTGAATGTAACATATGTAACATATTGTAATATAATACAGAAACAACTTCTGAATTCATAAAGATCAATAATATTGCATTGTAAACCCTGCAGTTATACTATCATGATGTTAAAACACAAAACTTGATTGAAATCAATAAATTCTTCAAGCCTGTCTAAATGGTAACTTATGTAACAGGGTATAGGGTCTGTGTGTTGGGTTTCATTGAAAACTTGCTATAATCATATAAATTGCTAATAACAAGCATACAGGAAAAGTCCTACAGTCATAGATCATTTATTTAAGTACTCTGAAATTATAAATTAACAAGTTTGCATTTTGATAAAATAAGGGTCATGTGTAATGAATGTAACAAACAACTATAGCATTATAACGGTATTTCTATTGGGAATATAAGGGAAATAAATATCTGGTGGATTTAAAGAAAGATTATCAATATAAATAGCCCTTGAAAAGGATTAAACACAGTCTACAATGTTCAGATATTTAAAAATACAAGATATGAATATCATACATGTGGTACAAGAAGTTGTGTCGCAACTTCAAAATATGTCCCAAAAAATGTCCTCTCCAGAACATTATTTACCTGTTTTTTGGGATGCAACTATCAAATTCCTTTAGGATATATACATCCACAGTTCAATCACTTTGTTTTACATTGCTATAAGAGATGAAATTTCATAAAATATGAATGAAAATAGTTGTTATATCGGCAACTGTCTCATTTCACATCTTAATGTCTGCAGTATATGAGGTCAAATCTACAATTTTACCAAAAGTATAAAATACTGAAGCATATCTGGGGACATTTTCAAGTACAGAGTCATTTCAGCAAAGATAACAAAACTTAAAAGAAAAGACATTACTGGTCAATAAACCCTAAAACCTTTAATTTATAATAGAAGGCCTAATGTTCTGGTGAGGACATTTGCTATTTTCGATGTATTCTGTCAAATTATGATTACAAAATCAGTACCAGATGACAGCCAGCTCAACAGGATAGGAGATAACCTGGAATTTTAGCACATTTTCATCACATTTTGCAACAGCAAAGCTGTATTGCAGAAAAAAACATTGTTCTGGTGAGGACATTTTTTTTGGGACAATGCATGGTAAAGTTCTTTGGAAGGCTACTATTCTTGAAACTGTTGACAGAACCATAAAGATGTTCATTTATTCAGTTACTGGGACATTTAAGTTTATTATAGCGACAAAATTCTTAACTTGCCTTGCATCTGTTGTCCTCTAATAAACCCCTTGTTCTGGTGAGGACATTTTTGGGACAAATTTAAGGTTTTCTATGAAAGTATTTTTTTTTACACAATTTTTTTGCTCATGGATGATTTTCTGTTGGCAGTAAATAGGTCATATACACTTCATGAAAACACCCTATTCTATTACTTAGCAGTCACCATTGCAGAAAAATACATTGTTTTAAAGTGCAAATTTTAAAATGGGAATTTTATTTGTCCCAAAAAATGTGCATTTTTCACCATTACAGGAGAACTAATGAACCGATCTTAATGAAATTTTCACAACAAGGAGCTGGCGGTCAGGCGCATAAGTAGATAGTATTCTATTTGTATTAGACAAAGTATTAAAACAATTATATAGGTCCAAATGTCCGATTTGCAATTCTCTAATTTAACGTGAAAGTGCCCTTATACGGTGATATACATACTATACTTGATGGTACATGTATCATAGATGTATACAATATCAAATGTGTTTGTCAATTATATTATAGTACTTAATGTATGCATGTAATATCACCTGTATGAGTTTGGTATTTATCCCTTGTCCCATCTCTATGCCTCCATGCGTCAGTAGCACCGTGCCATCAAGGTATATACTGATAACAGCAGTTCCCTACAACAAACGATACAAGAATTTTTATTTTTCGTTGGTTATAGTAAATTCAATTACATTAGCTATAGACACAACAAGAGTAAACTAACTTATAGTTTTAAAGAAGAATATCACATGAGATGGTAATTAACAATGACAAAAGTACTTAATTATACATGTACATGTATGCTCCCAGATAGCTTGACGTATAGTTATTGTGAACCATTCTTTTGATTGAAATGACTTGGAGGTTCAATCAGTAATACCAAAACCGCTGATCAGATTCAGCATGGCCATCTTTATCATAGTAAAAGTTTAGTTTTTGATGGCCGGTGCAAAGCGCAAATGCTTACATTGTGTATCTCGTGAACAAATATAGTATAACTGAGCACGGTACCTGATATAGATGTTTGACTGGCCATCCAATTATGTACCTCTCTGCTGTAATAACTAAACCACGTTTCTTCCATCTGTTTTCTCTAGAATATTACGGGAAGAAATAGCATAACCTAATGTTTCAAAAAAGAAAGCATTGTAGATCTTATGTACATGTATGTGCATACTAATTTGATACCGGGATGCATTTTCCTTTAATAGTGTAGCTTAAGATGATGTCGTTTTTCTAACCATATTTGATCAGAGATAGAGTATGATTATTAATTATTTATTATTGATTATCAATTAGAAATATCCAAAAACTACCATTTTCATTTTGGCATCCGTCCTGGTGCTTGACTTCGTTACCTAATCTGTTCAGTTATATTCGTCTAATTTTAACAACATCCTACGTGTCGCTTTTCTCTGACAATTGTTGTACGTGTTACATTTAAAATAAATCAAACTCTTCGAAGAAACTATGCAAATTAAAAGAAACTAAACCTGTTGAATACATCAACCTCCTTCTGCCGTTGTGTGAAGTTGCTTTGCTGTTCACATCTTTCCCATAGTTCTATCACTGAGCAATTTGGTAGAGGAATACCATATTTGGTTATGTCACCTTTGTGGAACAGGTTGGCCATGCGAACCTAAAATAAAGTTGTAACCATTTAATTTTTAATTTTCAGCAGAATGTGAACATTGTTTAAAGCCCGTTTTTGTTTAGTTACTCGTGCTTCAGTTCATTGTCTACATTATAGCCAGTTATTATCACCGCGCCTTCGGAGACATTGTTTAAAGCCTTTTTGTTGTCTGCGCTGTACTACGAGGGTTGGGATTTAAGTTCGTAGACTTTGGCCACTAATTTTCCATTACAGCATAAATCCAGTATTTGATGCATTATTATAAAGAAACAAAGTCTGCTTGTTTGGTGTTTACAATATTTTTTTTTCTGCAATCTTGCCCATTGCACATAAAAATGGTCTACATAGCAACCTAGGTTTGGCTACCCGGGGCACGTCGTATTTTAAATGATTCTGAAGTCATAGGGCGTTGGAGAACATACCATTATTTACTATATTTTAGACCAAAACATGGGCTAAATCAATTTGGGGCATTCTAGTATCAAGTTATCTCCATATGCATTTTTAAGCACTATGTCGACGACTTATTTTGTTATTGGAGAAAATGTCAAGCCAGTAGCAATTATTGGTGAAGAAGAATGGCGTTCACAGGCAACTTCGAAGCCAGAGCTATGATCAAATCACAAGTTTGTGTAGCATTAATGCCCACAGAAACATTCAAAATGATAGGATTTTGTAGTACACGTATAGAACAGACGATGCAGTGGTATTTAAATGATTTGTGAGATTCCAGATGGACGTAATTGAATTTTACACGAGGCGAATTGTACACCTACAATAAATCTACACATGCCACGGTAGGCTTTAGCGCCTTTTCCTGATCTTTGCCTACTTGTACCTTTTCTTAAGATTTAACATGCATGATAACATAAAATTTAGTATATCTGGTGAATTTAGTGTTTCAACAATAATGATTAACAACCCCTTGAAGAAAATAAGTTATGGCGGGTTGTGTGGTTTTAAACAAGGCACTTTAACACTGACAGTTATTGAAATTTGACGTAGTTTTGACGTTAAAATTTCCACGACGTGCCCCGGTTGTTGAAAGGTCAGTGTGTTTAATTCATCGTTGCGATGAAACTATTATGAGTAGAACTATGCTTAATATCTTATACAATAGGTAAAAGGATGTGTTTTCAGTTGATATCGTTTTTATTGCCTCGTGACAGACATCTTGACTTTTATAAAGAAAGTCTACCAAACCCACGTAAATCTGTAAAAATTGTAAATGCATATTTGGTAACTATTACCTCCTGTTGTGACAGACCCAGCGAACATGCTATTTTGAAGATAATATCCTCCATGATCAGCAGTCCTTCAGGGGATCCAAATGCCCTAAACGCTGTATTGGAAGGGACATTAGTCTTACAGATGGTTCCATTGAACTGAAGATTGTCCAATTTGTAACAACCGTTGAAATCAGACATAACTTTATTGAATATCTGCAAAGTAAATTGCAAAATATATACAACTGGTCATGCGCTGCTTAGTGACACGTACATGCAAATGGTCCCAACTTAGATGTAAAACTCATTGCCCTAGGAAATATAGAATATTCTACTTAAGTGACAAAATCTTATCTTAAAATGTTGAATAGGTAATCGTAGCGGCACCGTAGCTAAAAATCGTGAATGTGTAAACGGGGCTTTATAACCTTTTTTTTTTCTTTTCCGAGAATCATTTAATTGACAGATTCAGCCAGACACCAAGATTCGTTTAAGAGTCAAAATTGCTGAAAACAATATTTTTCTAGATACTTATTCTTTATAAATGGTATATACATACAGTATAAACCATATTATCGATTGATTCAGATAGAAGCCACATTTACCTTATTTTAACAGATTATGAAGGCCCGCGTGGGTATACAAGTTCATTGTGGAATTGTTTTTTTTCCTTTTGTGCTATAAATATTTATACACTTCAATATATTTTCAAGAGACAACAATAATGCCTAAAACTGTTAATCTCTTACCGCTCCAGTGACACCCAGGCTATTGCCAGCATTTACATACATTTGTATATCAAGTGCTCGAATCTTCCCAGACTTAAGGACCCCCACCTGCAACAAAATATAATGGCAATGCTAATACTGTATATTGATATTATGCTGATGTGCGTGAAGACCCAAAATGTACAAATATTGCCTTTTTCAGTAATTTCGTTACACTTTCTTTACCATTATAATAAACCAGGCTTTATATTTTCGAGCTAAATGTCTGGCTTTCGCTGCCAATTTTGAAAAGGGTCACTGATGAAGGTTCATTACCCGAAATTGTACAATATGGCCCATCTTCTCGCTTTGAATGTTTTACTGCTTCCAAAGGATCTAACAACCATTTTTATTTATATTTTTGAGCTAGATCATTAACCAAAACCATGGACTACGCATCTACATCTACATCAATACGATGAACCGTCACAATTGACTATTACTCAACGGGTATTGCAATGCCTCTGTCCGGTCACAAGACGTTTCGCCCCCAAGACGTTTCCCCCCTAGTCGTTTCCCCCCAAGTCGTTTCGCCTCTATTTTCCACCCTAGTCGTTTCGCCCCCAATACCCTAGATGTTTCGCCCCCAATGCCATTTCCCCCCTAGTCGTTTCGCCCCCAATTTTTATTTATTTATTTATTTATTTATTTATTTATTTATTTATTTATTTATTTATTTATTAAGGTCAAAGTTTATTAGGATAGACAAAAGGAATAGATAGATAGATAGATAGATAGATAGATAGATAGATAGATAGATAGATAGATAGATAGATAAGATAAGATAAGATAAGATAAGATAAGATAAGATAAGATAAGATAAGATAAGATAAGATAAGATAAGATAAGATAAGATAAGATAGACATCAGGTTGGGTGTGGTAATAAAGTGAAGGTGTGAAAAACTTACGGTATAATAGTGCACACAATTAATGTCATTGATTATTGACACCGACTTCTGAAGGATGATTAACTAAAGTGTGAAAAATAGATTCTTTAATCAAAGATTGCTTTCCGAATCCTATGGTTTTGTCGGCATGCGGCAGGCTTTGTCTTTAAAAGAACTTAATGACTCAGCTGAATTTTAAATCTAATTATCTTTTATTCAGCGATTTCTTTTCATAGACCGATTATCGGGTATATAAGATGTTCTAACTCAATAAGCATCATTCATATTTTTGTTTTTATTTATTTATTATTTATTGACGTCAATAGCAACGAACTGGCAAACATTTGTCGAAAAATTCTTACATTCTCTTTAATTATTTGCAGCTTTAAAACGCATGGATAGAATTTAACGAAAATATGTGGTTTATTGCATAATTCATTTGCCTATCAAATGATACCAAACTCATGAAAATAAGTTAGATAGTTTAGTACACATTAAAATACACTGAATCCTATGAAGGTTTCGTCGTTGCAGAAATTGATTTGGCACGCAACTGTAATAGAATTCCAAAGGCACTTTACTTTGAACCCATGATTTCTTTTTCGGCCAATACTTATCTATGGCCCGGTACTGGCCGGTGACTAAGGGAAAGGTACCCATAAACCTTACCCTTAGGATGACGTGACAGGGCGACGATGCTCCATCATAAATTTCTTTCCAGATATTAATTTACAAAAGCCAGCGAAATGACATGTCTTTTGCAAACGAACTCTTTTACAGCATTGATTGCCCAAGTGAACAACTTAATAAGACTTTACTATACAAGTTTGATTTTTTTTATTGCCTAGCATAATTATTTACATGAAGCAAAATGATGTACATAAGGTAATTCTACTGTATCTATATATTACGGGGCGAAACGACTAGGGGGACGAAACGCATAGGGGGGCGAAACGACTAGTGGGGCGAAACGACTAGGGGGGGAACGACTAGGGGGGAAACGTCTTGGGGGCGAAACGACTAGGGGACGAAATAGTTTGGGGGCGAAACGTCACGGATTCCTCTGTCCTAGGGCACTTGTGAAATCGGTACCTATTAAATGAAATTACTTGACTTTAGGTACCTTGTACTTTCCTATGAATGGATGTCGCTTTCCCGTAATTTCCATATCAGACTCTCGACTTAGAACACAGCGAACAGGTCGGCCATACCTACAGAAAATAATTAAAAGAGAAGACTGACTTAGACACATAACTGACTTCATTATACACTAAGTCATGAAATGTAGAGAAATATCAAATATAACATATTTGAAATTTTCATATGTGACAAAAATTATATTTTAAATGTACCATTTTTGGATTGTCTCTGCCTTTTCCATTTGCTTACTGCACACCACTTCAGATATTCAAACGCATATAACCTTCTTAATTGTGAACGAAACCATTAAGTATGGTATTCATTTTTTAATTAGGCTGTAACATGCTTAAGGAATGGTACAAAAATTAATCAGGTTTGCTAAAAGTTTTGTTTTTCATATTTTTCACCTCCCCACTGCAGTGCATTCATTTAGTCAGTAAAAAGTCTACGTTATGTGACAGGGCTTCTCGGAGACATTAAAACAACTAATGTTTTTCATCATCCAGTGAAAGCTAAAATCTGAATTTCAATACGTATACTTACATTTTATATTACCAAAAGTATAAAAATGTAAAAAATTTAAATTGTCTATAAGCGCGATAATTTAGAATAAATGTAATACTTTTGAGCAGCAACAGCAGAAGGGCCGACAATCATAGACAGCCTTCCCTGCTTCCCACCAAAGCCACCACCTGAAAAATATCAAACTTTATTACTTTTTAGAAGTAAAGTGGTTTCCATTTTAGTGAGGGGTTAGAATTATTTCATTTTAGTGAGGGGTTAGAGTTAAATATACAGTAATTCATTGTTGTAATTCTGAATAATCAACCATTGTTAATCGTTTACACCGACGAAAATGGTCGTTGGTCGCGTTGGGCAGGTAATCGCTTAAAAGAGGCCATTGTACATAAAAATGCAGTCGCTAAAACCAGTTGGTGTAATGGCCAGTCTGGAATGTTTCTTATAAAACCTGCTTGTTTACCTTCACTGCTGTTACAACCACACTGATTATTTTTCATGTCATCATGCATGTTACTTTAGCATACCTAGTCTCTTTATAGAACAGCTCACTTTGTGACGCGGTACTCCCAACACTCGGCAGACATTCTCCTATAATGATGATGGCGATAATAATAATAACTAGAATTTGTTTTCTATGTGAAAACTGATGTCTCCCCCCTTTCTATGTGCATGTCCAAAATATGCAAGCAAGAGTTATAGTTCTTGTGCATCACATATCCTGTCATTCTGTTTTATAAGTGTACCAAGTTTCATTGAAATATCTCTTACGGTTTTCAAGTTATAGAGGGGGCACGAAAGTGTTTCGAAAATAATCAAAGGGAAATAACTCCAAAGATATGAAAGCAAGAGTAATGATTCTTGTGCATCATGCTTTATAAGTGTACCATGTTTCATTGAAAAATCTCTAATGGTTTTTGAGTTATAGAGCAGACACGAAATTGAATGAAAAATAATCAAAGGGAAATAACTCCAAAGAGTTATGGTTCTTTAGCATGACACATCATCTCATCGTGCTTTATAAGTGTACCAAGTTTCATTGAAATATTTCTTATGGTTTTCAAGTTATAGAGTGGACATGAAATTGTATGGAAAAATAATCAAAGGGAAATAACTCCAAAGATATGAAAGCAAGAGTTATAATTCTTGTGCATGGCACATCGTCTCATCATGCTTTATAAGTGTACCAAGTTTCACTGAAATTTCTCTTACGGTTTTCAAGTTATAGGGTGGACACGAAATTGTATGGAAAAAAATCAAAGGGAAATTACTCCAAAGATATGCAAGCAAGAGTTATGGTTCTTTAGCACGACACGTAATCTCATCGTGCTTTATAAGTGTAACAAGTTTCATTGAAATAACTCTTACGATTTTCGAGTTATAAAGCGGACACGAAATTGTATGAAAAATAATAAAAGGGAAATAACTCATAAAATACTCAAGCAAGAGTTATGGTTCTTGTGCATGACACATCGTCTGATCATGCTCAATAAGTGTACCAAGTTTTATTGAAAAATCTTAAACGGTTTTCAAGTTATACAGCGGACACGAAATTGTATCGAAAATAATCAAAGGGAAATAACTCCAAAAATACTCAAGCTAGAGTTATGGTTCTTGTGCATGACACATCGTCTTGTGTACCAAGTTTCATTGAAAAATCTTTAACGGTTTTCAAGTTATAGAGCGGACACGATTTGTGACGGACAGACGGACGGACGGACAGACAGACAGACAGACAGACGGACGGACAGACGCACGGGGAAAAACAATATGTCTCCCGACCCTGTCGGGGGGAGACATAATAATAATATGAAAACTTTTCCAACGTATAAAGTTTGAAGTCACAAAATAATGCGTTTGCAGTCAGGTAAAGGAGAAATTTTGCGGGGGAATTTTCATATAGTCTAGTGCCAAGCTGATGTAAAATTATTTCACAAAATCGACAAATATCAGCAGACTTCAAATTTTTGCCGATTCAAACTAGTTTGCGTAAATCGTCACGCTTAGTATGGATACTAGCTTCTGGAATAAAAATTAATAATACCTGAACAGCCATGAGGTGGTGAGTACCGACGCTGATGTCCATTTCTCCATTGTCACCACGTGGTACAACCAAACACGACCACGGTTCCAGGTAAAAATGTTCCTGGTACCCGGTACTGTATTCGCCGGTGATTGTTTCGTCTGACTGCTGAAAACCAGCCTCTGTATCACCGGCAGAGATTTCTGCTTTGTTGTCAAAGAATGACTTCTCTCGAATTGCACCCTGAAGGAATTACAGAGGCTGCGCGATAATGACTGAGAAATTGTTAAAGTAGGTTAAAAGAATACCATGAAAACTCACAGCCAACTATACACAGATGATTTTCAACGAATACAAACAACGACAAATAGAAAGTGGTATGAAAAGGCAACGCACTGTCGGCTTTGTTAATTTGGAAAGGTCGCTTCATTGATGCCGCATTGAGCAATTTGCCAATATATTTTACAGTCACTAATTCGTCTAGAGCCTGGTACTGTATCGCTATCTTGGCAATAATGGGTACAGCAAAAATACCTGAAGAATTGTTTACCTCGATAGTCAATATGCTTTGCAAGTCCTCATATTCGATTTTGACCAACCAAACTGCATGTCTCGCTACTTCCCTTGTCTCTGCAACGATGGCACCTATAGGTTGGCCGTAAAATATTACCTATAGAAGATAAAACAGACACAGCACTGAATCGTTGCAAACTTTATAAATAAGTTAGCGATTATGGAAGCATAAACAGTTTCATGTATGATTCAGTTTTATGCGTATGGCTAGTCACTCCTCGGTTACAAACTGTAATCCACCACCGAAAGTGCTCGTTATAAATAAAATCTGCCCTAGATTGCATTTTATGCCTTTCAACCCTATTTCAAAACATGACATCATTGAAGCAATAGAAAGGTACAAAAAGGCAACGATCTGGAAAAGGCGCAATCAGAAAGATATTCCCACTCCAAAAACCGAGGTGGAAAATATCAAATTAACAATCAGGCACCCACACATGAAATCACACCGCAAGCCGCATGAGCAGCTATTTTCCAGATAGGTGACCACTCAGTTACTTAAACTTATCTAAAAATATGAAAGCAAACAGCACAAAAAGTTTAAAACCAAGACATAAAACAATAAGAACCACCACCGAAATATCGCCTTGGAATGATCAGTAGTATAATATTACTGGCGGGCTTAAATCGATATTGTTATATACCTAATGTATCTCTACAATAGAAACTTGTCGTGTTGTAACGGACAGTACTTTCTGCTGTTTTAGGCGTCGTAGGGCATTAATACCATTAATGCCCTGAGATGACGTCATATCAGGGCAATAATGGTGTTCATGCCCTGAGATGACACCGTAGCAGGGCAATAATGGTGTTAATGCCCTGAGATGACGTCATAGCAGGGCAATAATGGTGTTATTGCCCTAGGTGTTATTGCCCTGAGACTATGACATACACCTGTTTACATGTTATGGACACTGACAGGTGTTCATTTCATCTAATTTTAACATGGCAGGTGAGTGTTCATTTCAGACGTATATTTCATCTTAATTTAACGTGTCATTTTGCGTCTAATCACTTACCAAACAACGGCTGTGTGCTTGTCATCATGCGCGATTTCAAGACATAGCATTCACAATAAATAAATAAATAAATAAATAAATAAATAAAATGTACATGTATTGGAGGAAGGGTATATAACAATGACGATATAACATTCTTTTCCAAGTGCATTAACGTTTGCCAAGCCCTCGGGCAATAATGTGTTGCAGCCCTCACCGCTACGCGGTTCGGGCTGCAACACATTATTGCCCTTGGGCTTGGCAAACGTTAATGCACGGAAAAGAATGTTTTATCCTCTTATTACAGGTACCTAACCTCACCCTCAGCTTCTGAAGTGGTTCACAACATTTAGTTACATGTAGTTGTTCGGTCCTCGTGGTGAATCTCTAACTAGTCAATGGATCATCAAGGACAAACAAATAAATTACGGTTACCACCATTATAAATAAAAAAACGAGGATTCACATATTCAGTTAGCTGCCCGTCGATGGACATCCTTGTGCGCCAAATAACTTAATAATACTAATTCCGGAGCAAAAGGAAAACACCAGTTGAACCCCGGTGGATCAAGCAACAGACAAGAAGCTCCAGCCCCAACCAACTAGAATGAATAACTTTAAGTGGTGGCCATCATAGCGTCTGACGCCCGACCCACCAGCGTGCCGCAATTAAAGAAGGCAGCAAAGTTATCAACAAGAATTGGGTTAAAAACTAAGCATGTAGACTGTCGCATAACATTTAAGTTATATCCAATACGTCTGTTTTAATTTGTTATGATTTTTCTGAACTAAAAAGAAAATTCCTTACAATATGTTTCTTATATTTATTAACCAAGTCACCATAAAATTCTGGTTTCGAAAGGCACTCTCGCAAAGAGGCTGCCAAAGAAAGTTCCACAACAAAGAAGTACTAAAACAGCGCATCAATTGAAAGTGAAAAATAAGGGACTTTATGTATGGCAATAATCCATAAGATCGATACCTCCTCTGATGCAAACATCTCTTCATCTTTGAAATTTGTTCCCATAAGGTTCTGCCCTCTTATATCGCTATGGTCTATGAATCCCCTGACGCCGGGCAAGGATAGAGCTTTACTGGCATCAACGCTCAAGATTCTAGCATGGGCTCTCTTGCTGGTGACAAGGGCAATAAACAACTCGCCTAAAATCCCAAAAGCAACATTGAAGGGTTTATTATCGCCGTCACTAAAAATCTTGGTCAGACTCTATGTAATTGAATTATAACATTATAATTTAAAATGATGTCTGTTTCCATAGATTAGAATTGTCTAAATATAGCTTCCCAGCAGGCACATGACGTCAGAATGACGCCATATCGACGTCGATGCGACGTTATGACGTCGCATCGACGTCGATCTGACGTCATTTTGACGTCATGTGCCCGCTGGCTTGCAATAATTGCAAGATACGAATTAATGACACGTGATTTTTCTCATTTCTAAATGAAATATAAGGTTATTGTCTTGACTTGTTATATGCCTTGCGGAGGCAAAGTTTAACTGCTTTTATAACTAACCGTCGCTGTTGACCGTGATTAAAAGAATCGAACAAACAAATTTGGTTTAGGGGAAGCCTGAAAATATAGTTTAATAGGCAGCACTTATCCAAAGAACCTGAAAGACCACTGACTTAAATAGTATCTTTCAATTGTCATCACACATTTTTAGCCCAAATTATTCTAAATACCTGCCATCTGTGGTATATCGTCCACATACTGGGCTTCTCCGGAGACAATGGCCTCTGATGAGACATTTGGTACTGGCTTGTGTAGGGCGTCAGAATCATTCTGATCTGGGTCTGTGAATGGT
The DNA here is from genome assembly GCA_964017185.1 of Rugalucina vietnamica. NCBI lineage: Eukaryota > Metazoa > Mollusca > Bivalvia > Lucinida > Lucinidae > Rugalucina > Rugalucina vietnamica. Next base: position 10,092,064 of record OZ024883.1, read on the forward strand.
TCATAGATCTGTGTGCCACGAACAGGCTCTATTTCTGTTTTGTTGATAGGATCGCTTGGTCCGTTGAATTCAACCCGCTTGGCATTTTCCTGGGAGAATCGGAGATTTAGTAAATGCTGTGTATTGAAACATTCATTATTGCTCACTTAAACGTTTTGTTTTGCTTTAAATTCAATCAGGCGGTACAATTGAATTGTTGTGTATACAGGTTTACATGTAACAGCTGAGCCATATTCTACCGCTTGCAGTTATGTGATTGTACTAGCACCTCTCTCATATTTTGTAACCATTTGACTGCAATCGTCATGGTTATCAATTTTATATTTACATAAACGTTTTACATGTAAAAATATTATAATAATAAATTGTTATATGCAACAAAGTCATTGGCTATGAAGAATGTCATAGCATCAAGATGCTGTGTATGTAGCTTACTATTAAATCTTTTACATGTACTTTTTCATACGAATTTTACCAAATAAGCTACCAGTTGCTCTTTCACATGATGATAGAACTTGAAGAAGAAGCCGGCAGCGACTGATAGTTTATATTTGTCCTCAGCTTGATGTTCATCAGTCTTCAACAGTTCAGGAAGGTGTCCAAGAACATTTTCAAGCAATTCGTTATCCCAGATTGTATTTCGAAACCAACCAGATCTGCAAACAAAGATGACTTGAGAGGGGCGTTGGTTCTAGTTGCATTAGATTCTGGTTATTGCTTACTTTAACCTTTTTATTGTTGGTCAAACTGCAGAAGATTATAGATACGTACATGGACGAGTATCGAGTGGTCCATCAATCTTATGTCGGATTAACATTACAAAATTGTACAGTTGCTGACTGCCCCTTCTAGGAAAGAGATATTTGTCCTTATTAAAATGGACGATTATTTGTATTGTTAATCTAGGAAAAGATTTAAATGTACTGACCAAATTTGAATCAAAGGACACCCACCCTTTATCCTTGTCGGGTGTTATGTCCTTAACAACTTCATGTTTGCCGATTCCACCAAAGCACATCCGAACATATCGGACCTGCTGATCATCCGAGAGTCCAACAGACAGACAACAATTCAGGTGTGCTAATGAGAATGTCCTTCGATCTGACTGCTTGTAAAACATTGTATATTCATTCTGAAAATGCAATTTTAAAAGTGTATGGCAGTCTCAAAACTGAATGACGTTAAATTCATTTTAATATTCATTTATGAAAACTAAATGAACATCTAAACCAGATAAAATTTGCCCTTGATACATTTTTGTCTGGTTATAAAATTGTATGATACTGTGGTTTGATAATGGCTGAAGGTCTTAGTCAGCAAGGTTTCAGTTATGTGGGGACGAAAAATTGTTTACTTTACGGTAAACTTCATACTAGCAAGTCCTTGAACAACGAATATCGAACAGTAGAGAAGCTCCATCATTATGATATAATTTTCACTAAATAATTGTCATTATCTTTAATAATACATGTATGTATTTCGTGGCTAAATTACATTCGTTGTTCGTGTTATGCAGACATTTTGGATAACGCATGTCCAATTAGGCTGCCGGTCGTCATTATTTATTGCTACACTAACCTTCTTAGAAAATGGAATAACTATGGACGTTATAACGTCATTTCCTTTCATCCTAGACTTCAGTGACTCTAAATCATGTAAATACCAAGCGCTCTCAGTGGTGACTATAAACAGAAAACAAAACACACATCAAAAATATGCTTTGTGGTCTATAAAAGTCAATGAAAAACGAATCCTTATGCAACCAATAATATAACTGATAGTATTATATTTAGTTTATGAAGGTAAAGCATACAGTAAAGACAATATATATTTAAAATTACATAACTAGCCAGCAATTTTATTATACGGTTCATAGTAAGTTAAAAACTATTGAAGGGGCCACCAAGGTCTAAAGGTGGACAGACGTGCCCCACAGTGTGACTTCGATAATATACTTTAATCTTAAACCCCTGCAGTTCGTGTGATAGAAACAGAATGATCAGGAACGTCATGTCAATAAAAGAGGAATTCTGTACAAGTGGTCGGGTGGCCGACCTATGCCGTGAGTGACATAAAGCAAAACCTCATATGTACTCCCAAACGGAACTTGTTATGACCTCAAGAACTGATGACTATGTTTCAAAAATGACTGAAATTGTTGTGTCGGCTGTTAAGCAAAAATACCCACAGACGAAGCCCAGACATATCTACATACCTGATTGTGTGTTGACAAATGCTCTGAGACCAACCAATATGCACGTTATGTCCGAGTTGGATCTTCCCGACATTAAGCTGCCACCAATAGTCTAAGTAAATAAAAATAATATCTGAGCGAGAAACCCGATATTCGGGGTTTCCGACCAGGTCTGACAAACCAGGCTGTGTAGCCACAGTGATGGCTACATGCTGAAATTTTCGGGCTTAAGAAAAAGAGGAATTATACTATCCATGTAGCGAAATGACAAAGGTGCCCTTGCCTTTGCTTATGCATATGTACATTGTTGGTTATCTGCTAGGGCGGCTGATTTCAACTACATCATTGATTTGTGACCATGGTTTAAACAATTACTATATATCAACATGTTATATTCTTAATCAAAATGTATATGGGAACAATTCTAAACGCGCATACGCAAACTTGCATTGGTTTGATTAGCTTTAAACGACACCAGGATAAAAAGCATCTACTGTAACATACCGCTGTATTTCGTATTTGGTCTGCTCCATACTGCCTGATCATAGAATACAAAGCGGAGAAATGGCTTCGACTTTCCTCTGAAATTTAATGATGATTGTTATATCAACCATATTTACTCAAGATCAATGTCAACTTCTACATAGCAACATATGCATACACGAAGCTGACAGTTCATCGTGAATATCATAGTTTAAAAACCGCGTACAAGAAACAGCCCGAGACAAAATGCTCGCACTTCCAAAGCATGGAAACATAAAAACTAAACAACACTACTTGATCTACATCATTATACTAGCAGAAAGTCTCCGAATCCAATGATGAATGTATATTTTGTCAAAAGAAAATTGTAACATGCTACCAAAGTATACCAATTCTGATATAGTCCTCAGTGTATGAATCCAATTTTGAGGAGCATGTGTTAACGCTTGCAGCATAAGCAGTAATACATTTATTATTATTATTATTATTATTATTATTATTATTATTATAGTGTGCTCATCAGGAAAACATGTCCGTGTATTGTATACCCTCTTCTTATACCCCACTTTTATAAAGTAAAACTGGGGTTTGCAGGGGTATACCTTTTTTCTTTTTTTTTGCTCCAAAACATGGATTGTGGGTACTCGTTAGAACCGCCTCGGCGAGGCGGTTCTAACGTGTACCCACAATCTATGTTTCGAGCAAAAATAAGAAAAATATTGAAATTTTTCTTCTGAAAATTTTCATTTTTTACAACTTTAAAAATCTCTGTATAATACATGGACATGTTTTCGTAATGTTACCTGGAATCTTTGATTCCATGTCTTTAAGCTTGGCTCCCATTTCCTGTATAGTAAGCCCAGCGCCTAGGACAATACCATGGCCGTTGAGTTCTGCTGTTTTCAATGCAGATACACTGCCGCCGTATATAAGACACCGGCCTTTAAACTTGCCCAGTTTCAGATGCAAACCTACAAACATATGACAAAGAATAAAAAGATAGTTAAATGGCAGTTTGACATTTTATCATATAACTTTAGGAAAAAAGTACTTATTGTCTTTAGATGACAAGTCAATGGGAAAACTCATGACAAATACATACGTATAAGGACACAGAAGATTAAGTTTCGTGCATCTGGATAGCAATTTGTGTGCAAAGGTTTGTCCAGAGGTCTTAAATGTATAATAATAACATGTCTGTGAAATTTATATTCTCTTATACCCCCGGAGGGGTACTCCCATATTAAAGCAGTACGGGTATGTGTCACGGTAAAGCCCCCCCCCCCCCCCCTTTTTGAGTTTTATTAGCCGCCTTGAAAGCACCTACTTTTTCATTTCATTAGCTCTAAAAGCACCCACTTTTTCTGAATGCACCCATTTTTCCCAGCTCGATCAGCTCTAAAGGTACAACTTTTACCGTTCTTTCAGTTCTGAAAACACCCACTTTTTCAGTTTGATCAGCTCCGCAAGCCCCCTTCTTACCTTTCTTTTTAACCCAGCGCGGCACATACATGCCCATTTTATATGTGAGTACCCCCGGGCTTATACCCCACCTTTATCTTTATGTTGTGAAACAGGTTCATGCTGGGTCTTAATTTTGCTCTAAAACAAAGATTGTGGGTACTCGTCAGAACCGTGTCGTCGACTTTTTCCAAATGATTTTTTTCTCTCATTTTTTACAGGTTCATAAAAACCTTTTTATTGCACAGAGACCGACATATTTTCGTAAGATATATACCTGCAATGGTGTTTCCCATGATTACTGGAGCGTCTGGGTACTCGTTCTTTAACTTCAACAGTTCATCTAAGGTAGTCGGTCTGAACCATGTCCAGTTACACCCCTTGAATGTCATTTGAGAGGAACTGTACTTGTTGGACAGCTGCGATGATAATGGTATGTTTTTTGTTTTCAAAATAAGTCCCAACATCAAATGAACATCATGAGTTTTTTCACGAAAGATCATTTAACATACAGTTAGTAATTACATTGTACTTTGGTAGTAAAACTGTGTTTTGGGGTTACACGTTTTATTTAGCTCTATTGGCGTTCACCGTACCTTATAACACTAGCGAAAATCCTTTCCTTCAATTTCTTATCTAAAATGTATTTTACATGAATTTCATAGATATTGAAGAATTCATTTAGTTAACAAAACTGTTCCATAAGCGCCCTATACAGACATTTTTTCAATGAAATATGTTTACAAACACTGCACACTGTTGTAAGGTACCGACCTGGAGCTCCGCTGGAAATATTGCTACTTGAGAGGTATCTTCTGGATTTTGACTCTGATTAGGGTTTGTAGTGTCCTCCTGTTTAATGCACATTGAATAAAACGGCATGAATAATATGATACATAATTATGTCATAGAATATACTGGTTTAAACTGTATAGTGGTTTACATAGAATCAGGTATATATTACATGGCATGTCTTGCTCTTGGACTTACATTGTTTTACTTACAACCATTATTGTATATTCTCTGAGAATATGGGGTACAGTGCAAATATAAATACAAATACTTTTCTATAGCGCAAAATCATCTAATAAAATAATCTGAACATTGCGTGTCACAGAGTTCGTGGAAGTTATTTACCAAGTCTGTCTAGCATCCTACACACCAACTACTTTATGACCTCCACAAGTACCTTTCAAAAGGAATTGAATAATACGCAGATGTTTTACCTTCAGCATATCTGTGTACTTCTGGTTCTTACAACACAGATCTCCCTGCGGACATGCATCCTAAAGCACAGCCAACACAGATAACACATGATAGTAAATGTAAACTTGAGGCCGTTTGCGCCCGATTTTCAGAAAATTGGACATAATAAATAATATATCCTACATTTGTGAACGTTGTGATAGTTCTATGATTACAGGAGAGTCATTTGACTTATTTTCTAATTCTGGCATTTTATTTATCATCCTACAGATATGTCTTTAGCATTTTTAAACTTTTGATTAATAAACGCTTTACATGTATATGCTATTACCATCAGGGTCATGCTAAAACAATCAAGAATTACATGTTAACGTTTTCTTGTGCTAAGAATCACACATGCTTTATCATATAATAAAATTAGAACACCTACAATGGCAAAGCAATTTACCTGACATAAGTCGTTGAATGCTTGCACGATTGGTCGGTATCCTGTACAGCGACATAGGTTTCCTGAAATTGAGTTTGTCCTCATTAATGTATTAAATAAAATGTCTATCTTGATTTTCAGATGCGATGAGAGCAGATCATTTGAAATTTTGTCTTGACCAGATTTTTACAAAATAGCATGGAACGTACTTTTGTCGATCACTCTCAAAGTTTTATGAACTCAAATGGTAACTAACATAAATGTATCTGACGTCTTTTTTCGACTCAAATACAATTGTATCAGTTCCTGACTGTACCTTCTATAGCCGTTTCTAGTTCGTCTCTCGTCGGACTTGGATTGTTCCTGAGCAAGGTGAAGACAGACATAACAAACCCGGGGGTACAAAATCCACACTGGAGACCGTGGCTCTCGATCAACCGTTTCTAAAATTATTAATGGACAAATGTCATGATTAAAATAAAACTACGTATGATGGATGGAGGTCTCAGTGATATGTTGGGTTTAGAAAACTATGACATACATATATATAACGAGACCAAATAATCTTAATTAGTCGGGACAGGCTTGAATTGCAGTTACATGTGCATTTGTTTTCGCAGTCTCAAGAGCAAGCTAAGTAAAAATTATAAATGTGTTGTCGGAAATCGTGTGAACGTTTAACCGTGAAATCTGTAATAACCGATACCTGTACATCATGTAGTCCAGTTCTGGGATTACCAACCCCCTCGACTGTGGTTATTGCCAGGCCATGGGCTGCACAGAGCGGGAACAGACAGGCGTTTACTGTGTAGTGTCTGTAAAGTATGATTCAATATACTAGCAGTTTTGGCATATATTTTGTGAACATGAACTGCATCAAAACATCTGTCATAATGGTTGGCATTTACAGTCCCCCATTTTCACATTTGGTCGGAATGCAACGCCAGTACGATATGATTAAGTTATCTATGTTAAAATTAAAGTCACTTGCCATGCAGTGTGATGACAGAGAGAGAGAGAGAGAGAGAGAGAGAGAGAGAGGGAGAGGGAGAGAGAGTGTGTGTGTGTGTGTGTGTGTGTGTGTGTGTGTGTGTGTGTGTGTGTGTGTGTGTGAGAGAGAGAGATAGTGTGTGTGTGTGTGTGTGAGAGAGAGAGAGAGAGAGAGAGAGAGAGAGAGAGATTGGAACATCTCCGCAGACACTAGTATTTAATAAAAGGGTTTTGGTAGCCACGCAACTAGCGCGATATTTCGGGCAGACATGGAAACTGCACTGTATAATTTATTGTACATCAATAAGATAAAATGACAGTCGTTTTACTTGATTTGTTTGTTTTCGTAGTCCATGCGTGACACCATGACCGTGCACGAGCCACATCCTCCATGCCCACATCCCTCCTTCGTGCCTGGTAATAATACTGAGGTGTTAAAGACTATCATCTCAATGACATCAATATATAGGTGCCTTCCTCTTAGACAGTTTGTTTCAAAATTGCTGCGAAGCAAAAATGACTGGACAAAGTAGCAATTGTGAACGCACACTATATATATGCATTTAGTGGAGCATCAGCGCTAGTTTCGTACTTGAGTTGGCCTTCCAATGAATGAACAAATATTGTAAAATGTAACATATGTTACTGCTTCATCATGTACAAGGAAATAATTCGTTGATCACTGAATGAAAATTAAACTATTTTATTGATGCAATTTATGAGTTTGTTGGTATGCAGACAACAACGACTTTTCAAACAAGATACCGGCTGAACCTTGTTTGACTTTAGTCTAATAAATTGCCAAAATATTGCTGTTTCAACACGATGATATCGTATAGGAAAGGATACGTGATCTTCGTAGATACTGTAATAAGCTCGCCTCAGGCTCGGGATTCTTTTCAACTATCTGAAAGATATAAAATTTGCAAAAAAGATATAATTATCTACAAACGTTCATCCATTCATCAGTATGCAAAACATCTCCAAAATAATTCATTAAATGAGAGCAGCTCGTCATGAAGAAAAGATAATCTGTGCAGCTAAAAGTGGAGAGATTTCAAAGCCAAAATCAATGGGTAAACAGCAGATATTTACACTGATTGCTCTACTTGCAACCGACTATTTAGTTAAGATTAAAATGCATCATGAAAACATGTCCGTGTAATGTATACCCCCTTAAACCCCACTTTTATATAGAAAAAAAAACTGGGGTTTGCACGGGTATACCTATTTTTCTTATTTTTGCTCCAAAACATAGATTGTGGGTACTCGTTAGAACCGCCTCAAAAATAAGAAAAATATCATTTTTTTTTCCTGTGAAAATTTTCATTTTTAAAACCAAAAAATTTTCTGTATATTACATGGACGTGTTTTCGTAAAGGCTAACGAAATACTGAGAGACGAATAACCAGACAGATGCACCGAACTGCAATCATGCAATGCGTTGTAATGTGCATGTAGTTAGGTTTATATAACCAAACATTTTGCCTATATTGCTAGCGATATTAAAACATATACTATACGCATAATCAGCTGTGCAAGGTAAACTGCAATGGTAAGTTTGTCTAGAAAATTAATTAGGTGTAAACTGTCAGGCAGACACATAATCAAAGATAAATAAAAATTCCTCACCTTTTTACCATTGACGAAGAAAATCAGGTCATCCGACATTTTCAACTAGATAATGTAATGATTTATCATGAGAGCGACCTTGCAAGCTTGTGCGGTTAGCTACACTACATATCGGGTTCAATATTCATACACATAGCTACTATGGCATTTGCTATATATAAATTGAGAGAAACCTGTTTGACATTTGATTTTGGCTCTTTGTGATAAAATCAACGATATAATTGCGCAACAATTTGGCAAAACGTCAGATCAGACTTGTCATCAGCAAAGTCTGGTCGAGGTAATCTACCACATGTTCATATATTGTACCTCCTCTCTCACTTATTGAGGGAATGATACTGTAAAACAGCCAAGCCTTTCCGTTCGCCTAGTTATTTCAGAGACATCAATATACAAGTTTGTGGTTATTCAGAACAAAGGCCTTTAAAGGCTTCTTCTAGTATTCAGTCCTGGATAACCCGCTTGTAAATCAACCTTGAAGACACATTCATATTCATCTAAGATATTGATTGAGTTAATAGGGAGGTTATTCACCTTTTTCCACTTGCAATGAAGTAGAGTAATAGGTCAACTTGAACAAATTTTGTAAGGCAAAATGAGTCGCATCATAAGGTTTTAATTTCAAAAGGTCAGCTAATACAGGTAGTATTTTTTCCGAAAATAGCCCAGTCGACGCCTCTGATGTACATGCAGGAGTATAATAAGCTCTTTCTCTGCGTCATTGATCAGAAGATGCATGCCTCCAATCCGCTTGTAGCAGTTGGGACTCGGACTGTTCCTTAGCAAGGAAGCTAAATCAACTATACCAGTCATGCAGTGGAATGGCGTTACATGTATTTTTTTTAATTGAAGCTGGTCTTAATCAGTAGCCAGATAGTATAAAAGTATTCTGAAGTGAGAATATTGCTTTAAAATGGTCAGAGATACTGTGCTTCAATTTCTTTGTGAATTGAGACATGTACTGTAATCATCAGTTTGGAGCAGAATTCAACAGCAGCAGCAGCTACATGTAAATAACATTGTTTCGAACACTGAAAGTAGTAATCTACACTTTTACCATCTGAAGTTTCCTCGATATCTATTTCTAGATGCATCATACAGGCACAACTTCTACTAATGATCCAACAACCACTATCTACTGCCTGTCCTAAACGAGCAAGTTTTCGCTCGTATGTCTAAGGCGTTACGGATTAATTTTCCATCTGGGAGGTAGCTGCTACCTTGTTAACAGTAAAGGCAAACGCTTGGCGCAAGGTCGAATCCATCCAGTTGTTTTTGTTTGTGAAGGACACGAAGTTCCAGGGTTCTTGGGGAAGAGCAGAGCGTCCTTGGGAAGGTTTAGAAGATTCTTAATGGTGGGGGGCGGGGCGTTTTTTGGGAAATATGTCAGACACAAACAGCGAAAATAGCTTTGTATTATTTTATTTCAATGGATATATCGTTTTTAAGAAAAGTTATAAACGCAATAATCATTTTCCGGTTAACATCATTCTTCTCCATTGTTCCCATCAGTGTCTTTCGCTTTTTGTTTTCAGCTGATCCCCGCACGCCAGTCTTATGCGCTCTACCGTAGCTGGTGAGTCAAGTCTGAAGTAGCCAGTCAGTCCAATCTCTGCACGTGCTGCTTTAATTGCCTCTTTAATTGCCATGATTACCGATATAGAGAGCAGCAATGGCGGTTCACCGATACCCTGCAATGTAGAAACATACTATTTCAAATGACAAAAATGATTTTTAAGGAATTATGAATCTAGCAATATTGAAGATCTGAATTACACATGTTTGAAGAGTTTATTTCAAATATAGGTGTTCCCCTTGTCCACTTGTGTTTTTGTTATCACGCTGGCTAAATTAAGATGCACATATTACAATATTCAAAAACAATACCCAACGTTTATCAACACCATACAATAAACGCTATACAAATGTGCTGTTCACAAAACAATTACCAGACATAACGGCAAATTAAACTGCTTTTAGCAGAAGCAAGGGACATTAAAATAATATTCACCTTGGCCGAGTACACTTGTGTAGGAACTGTGTCTTCCCGCACCAAAGTTACATTGAATTTCCTAGGAATACTTCTGACGTTTGGTATCTTGTAGCTTAGTGGACTGCAGTTCATCATTTTGCCATTCTCATCTACATCAATGAACTCAGATGTCACCATACCCAGACCCTAGAACCGTAATTTGAGCCGAGTCATGAGAAAACCAGCATTTTGCATATGAGAAAACAAAGAAGCAGTTCAGCTTTGCAGTAACTGCGAAGCTTACCAGCGCCTTTGTTTTCGTTATACAGATAGTACAAACCCTCTTCGTCTTTAATGCAAAACTCCAAGCATCTAGCCATATCTTCTGTGTTTGTACAGCTCGGTTTGTGTAGAACCTGTTTGGAAACCACCTTGGTGTTTTTTCTTATGATGCAGTTCATTTATAATTCAAGTTGTATTGGTAATTAATACTTTGACAATAGAATGTGATGTATTTAAAAAACTATTTAAAATATTAGAGATAGGTACATGAAGGTAAGGGTTTCTCGTCCTCTCTTAGCACCAAGCAAAGATTATACTATTTGGTCTTTGACATTTTCTCTCTTTACATAAAGTCTTAAAGCAACAACATGCAGAAAATGTGTTTAAACATCCACACAAAGCACAATCGTCTGACATTTATCGTTTGGTAAAGTCAACAAAATGTCAATCGCAACTGCTGTACAAATCTTTATTAATGAAAACGTATCTTGTGAATTTCTATAGTGAAATAGAAGTCCATTCGTCTTACATATATGATGTGTTTTCTTAATATAAGTACCTAACTGACCATTTAGTTTTTTTTTGTAGTGGGAATTTCTTTCTGATTGCGCCTTTTCCTGATCGTTGCCTATATGTACATCTATCTTGTATTCATTATTTACCTGAATGAACCCTTCCTACAATCTGTCCTTTATCAATGGCTGGGTTCAAACTTTCTACACGTCCATCATCGGACAATATTAGATTGTAGCACTTGCTTCTCTTCCGTCAAAACGTCATCCCTTATGATTTGACATATCTTTTATATTCTAAACAGTATTGAATCCGTTCTTATGTAACCGTTTACCTGGACAAATCCTCCTTCTATCTGTCCTATATCGATGGCTGGATTCAAACTCTTCCCAACGTCCATGACTATATCAGCCTGGAGCACTTGATTCTCCCCCGTCAACACGTCAATTTCCACCTCCGTACAGATAGCGCCGTATGTGTAATAATCAGCTTTTGTCCCTGTTTTTGTGACTGGATCGTATTCTTGTTTGTCGTACCTAACATATCAAGTAGGAATAGAGGGATCAGGAGTCCATGTTATTAAATTTAAAGTCTCAGCATAGACACCAGGTGGGACAGAAAATACATAAAATATCACAAAACATTTTCAGACAACACACTCGAAGACCAAATGACCAGCTCTCCCAACAAGGTAGCCACCAAACTAAGCTGCAACAGAAACAAAAAGGCACCGAGCAAGACAGAGAGGCAGGCACAATAAACAGCCGTATAATGAAGATAAACCACTTTTACTGGGACACCGATTTCCGTTTTTACAGTGGGGACAAAGCCGAAAACCATTTTTTCCTGGGGACATCCGAAAAAATGGGGACATCCACGATTTTATAAAGAAAGAAAATTAAAGAAAAAACAAACACTGTGTTCGTAGAACTTGAAATTTCAGTTATATATTTGTTGCTATCTTTAAAACTTTGATGTCGACTGAAACAAAATACCATGCAACATTTTTCACACGGCAAAAGAAAGAAAGAAAGAAAGAAAAATGACATACATGTAAGCATTACAACAAGGAACATTTAATTTAATTGCAACCTGTTATGACGACCTTGTTTAGTTCATGGGCACACAAATAAATATTTTATGTATGTCACATTGATGTACATTTTATGTACAGCCTAATGTACAATTTTTCATGATATCGCAGTCATGATAAATAACTTTTTATATCCTTTTGAGTTAACTACACATGGATAAGAAAGTACCATGACTGTAATACGTTACAATTTATATGCGTCTAAAATATGATACAGGCGGCCCCCGTGGCCGAGTGGTTAAGGTCGCTGACTTCAGTGCTCTTGATCATTCGATCATCTCACCTATGTGGGTTCGCGCCTCGCACGGGGCACGAATTCATATGTGAGACAAGCCATGTTCTGCTTGCGGGTGTGTCAGGTGGTTTTTCCCCGGGTACTCCGGTTTTCGCCCCACCTACCGATTGATTCGTCTCGATATGAGTGAAAAAGCTTGAAAGGGACGTAAAACTGAATAATAATAATAAAAAAAAAAAAAAAAAAAAAAAAAAAAAAAAAAAAAAAAATATGATACATGTACCTCTGGAATCCTGTGGCTGTGAGTTGCACTCTGTTGAAAAAAGCGAGATTGATCTGAAATGTAAAATACAATTATACTGATATAATTTGTAATTGATGTTTTATTGTCCTTTAGATTAGCTTTCATATTAATGGAGAAACAAACATTAATGCGTCTGTAAGGAGATAATCGAAATCGTTAAATTCGCAACTGAGTTGCTTAGCATTATGGCAACATCATCATTGAGACGTATGTACAAGCCTACTTTGAGTTTGGTTACACATGATTTAAATACAAATGGCGATGAATTCGGTCTAAGAAAGAGTACTTTTTTCACAAGTTACCTAAATTTATGTTTAAACCATTGGTATGTAGATGCCCGTTTGAGTCGACCGCCGTTAACAAAGTGACGAGTACTATATCTGGACCAAAGCGCATGTATATTAGACCTATTTGTTAGACCCAAAATAATAGTAAATTATTTACCAATTCGGTCCATGATGCTTTTGGGTTTGCCTCTCTCAATGGCTTCAAACGATCACTCATTATTCGACAGGCATCCTGAAAATTATACGTAGGTACGTAGCTCGTAAAACGAAATGGCGATGAAATGAGTTTCCATGTGCATGCCATTAATGATTTAAACACAAACAACCAACATTTCATCGTTCATTCTCGGCCATTAAATGGCATTTGGAAAAGGCTCAGTCAGTCTCAGGTATTTGCGCTGCTTTTTGCGAATATAAAATTACAACATTTTGTATCATAAGACCACAGGCGCTTGAAGTTATAACCATAAATCATAAAAAATAATGCTTCAAATAAGTGTCTACATGGCAATACGATACTGCCATGTAGACACTGTCATTTTAATGATTTATGGTAAGAACTGCAAGCGCCTGTGATATGACAAAGGTAGACATCAGATATGATTTTCTAACGAGTCCCATTAAACATTTATAACATGCCCAGAGTGACTAAGTTAATTGATACACTATGTTGGTTCATATCAAACCCTACCATGACTGCAGGTCCATATGTATCAGTACCCATACTCCCTGCAGTAAATATGGAGTTCGGTGCTGCTTTCGTGTTGGAATCACTGGTGTAGATTAGGTCAGTAGGAATACCGAGCTCCCGTGAGGCAATCTGAAATCAAGAAATATCAGACAGAACCTTCACTTAAAACGTAGATTTCTTCACAAAGCAGAAAGAACATGAACTGTGAATGGAAGTCGGCATAAACATGATAAGAAACGTGTTCCGGTAACAATAACACACCAAACACTGGGAACACAACTCGTACATAGTTCTGCATCATTTACTGTGAATTATAAATACGACACAAGTATCTCATTGAGGCCTGATGTCAAAATACTTGAAAGTCAAGTTAAATGAAGTATAAGAGTTTGATCCTTAGGAAGCAGTTAAAACGTTCAGAGGGAGGTAGTATGGACCATATTGCGCAATTTCGGGTGCTTTACTACTAAATGTTACAACCAACAATAGAAATATGCGCTGAAAATTTAAGTTTTCCTGATCTAAGTTTAGACACGGTGTTCTTATTCGATAATTTCCCCTCTTGCTTAAACAATAATACCTGTATCATCTTGGTGTTGATTCCCTGTCCCATCTCGATACCTCCATGTGTTAGCAGCACCGTACCATCAAGATATATACTGACCACAGCAGTTGCCTTTAGGACAGGAAAATACGTGAATACATTAGTTATTGTTTGGCTTTATTAAACTGTTTAAAAAGGTTCAAGTAGGCAATGATCAGGAAAAGGCACAATCAGAAAGAAATTCCCACCCCAAATACGGAGGTGCATGCATTGTGTAAGGATTTTTTGTTGTTTATAAGCAGTTCTTGAACTGATAGAATTCTGAATCAAACGATGCGCTTTTATTACTACGATGTAAAGCAACCAAATAAATACATCGCGAAAACATGTCCGTGTAATGTATAGCCCCTTTAAACCCAACTTTTTTCATAGTAAAAATGGGGTATACCTATTTTTTTTTATTTTGATCCAAAACAGAGATTGTGGGTACTCGTTAGATCCTCGTCGAGGCGGTTCTAACGTGTACCCACAGTGTATGTTTTGAACATAATGTATGTTTTAAAAACATCAAACATTCCCAATGAAAATTTTGAATTTTTGCTTTTAAAATATTTTCTGTGTACGTATAGCATGGGCAAGTTTTCGTAATCTAAAGTAGAAAATCATTATGTACAAGAACCTGATATGCAAATTTTGGATCGAACCCAATGGTAAACCTTTCTGCTGTCATAACAATTCCTCGCTTCTGCCATCTGTTCTTTCTGAAAACATCAGGAAAGCATGTCCGTGTAATGTATACTCCCTTGAAACCCCACTTTATATAGCAAATCCGGGGTATGCAGGGGTATACCTAATTTTCTTATTTTTGCTCCAAAACATAGATTGTGGGTACTCGTTAGAGCCGCCTCCACAATATATGTTTTGAGCAAAAATAAGAAAATTATAAAAAAAAAATCTGCTTAAATTTTTCAATGTATGAAGCTAAAAAATATTTGTGTATTGCATGGGGCAAGTTTTCGTAATGGTTAAGAGTAGATCTAACTGTAACAAACTTATGTGAGGACTAATTATCTTTGAGAAACACAGATAAGTATAGCAGGTAAAAACGCAGCGTTTGTCAATGGCGATTTACACAAATATTCGTTATTTTCAAACGTTTTGTCAAAAGCAACTCCGAAACAATACTGTTGTCAAGCTATAGTCATACATATATACCACCTGCGTGTGGTCTGAGATTTTGATTCATAATTAACTTTTTTCTTGTTTTTTTGTACTTGTCAAATCGATTTGGTAAATACCTGTTGTATTCAGCAATTTCCTCAGCGCGTGAGGTAAAGTTGCTCTGTTGTTTACACCTCTCCCAAAGTTCCCTTACAGTGCAGTTGACCAGCGGTATACCAAACTTGGTAATGTCTCCTTTATTAAGGAAATTGGCTTCTCGTACCTTAAAACATAAAGTGCATGTAATCATTTATGTTTCTACTTATTCATAACGAATTCATAATCATCTCACTTAACTTTCTGGACATACATGTAATGTTATCTACGAAAGAATGGACTCAAACTTTGCTAAAATGGGCTTCACTTGGTAAAATCGTTGAAGTTCAACATTTTGTAATTATTAAATGCAAAGGGAGTGCAAGAAGCACACACGGAGATTAACCGTAGAACAAATAGCAGTGTGTGCTGAATATCTTTTTGAAAGCAGGCTATCCAAATGTCCGAATGCAGTTGGATAAATACATGTTTGTATCAATAAACCCTACCGTTTCCTGAGGTAGATTCAATTTGCAAGCTATATTGAATATAATGTCCTCCATGAAAATCAGTCCCTCTGGCGAACCAAATGCTCTGAATGCTGTATTGGACGGAACATTGGTCTTGCAAATGGCGGCGTTGTAATTTAGGTTATCAATTTTATATCCGCCGTTGAAATCTGAACGTGTCTTGTTTGCGATCTGAAAATCAGTATAGTGAATGGGAGTTAGTACAAAAGCTGATTTTTCCTCAGTGTCATTAGACGAACCGCGGTAAAGCTTATATCCTTTTTACCGCGGTGAGGCCTATATCCTTTCTAGTGCGGCAGGGCCTATATCCTTTCTGTCGCGATATGGCCTATATCCTTTCTACCGCGGTATGGCCTATATCCTTGCTACCGCAGTATGGCCTATATCCTTTCTACGGCGGTATGGCCTATATCCTTTCTGTCGTGGCATGGCCTATACCTTATCTACCGCGGTATGGCCTATATCCTCTCTGTCGCGGCATGGTCTATATCCTTTATATCGCGATATGGTTTATAACCTTTCTACCGCGGTATAACCTATATCTTTTCTACCGCGATATGGCATGTTTCCTTTCTACCGTAAAATGATCTATATCCGTTCTACCGCGGTATGGCCTATATAATTTCTAATTAATATGTCCAAATATTATATGAACGGTCGAATAAATCGCCATGTCACTGAGTTTCGTACTTGGTACCGTCTTCAAAACATACCCCTACGAAAAACACTTTCCCTCCATTCTCCATATTCTAAAGCCGCCACAATGGTTTGAAGCCAATGCCATTTAAAACCAAGCATGCGTCAAACAAAATGCTATGCTGACACAGTTTTTAATCAATTATTTAAAAAGCATATTGGATAACATTCAAAATATGTTTAGCCACGGTCAGTTTAAAATATTTTGTACTTACGAAGGGCGCATAATCCAAACTTATTCCTCCATTGATGTAAACCTTTAGATCTAGTGATTTGATTTTTCCAGTTTTCATTACCCCTACCTGAAATAACAACGTTGGAGTTTTTAAACAGGGCAAGAATAGAATGCTGCAGCTATAATATTCTATGGTTTGAAACCATGTGTATTCATAGTCACAGTGGTAAGAAAGTTACAACGAGCGAACGCAAGGTATTCTCTTTGTTACTCAAGAATTCATCAAGACAAGGGCCTTTTAAACGAAACGTATTTTTTTATCTATTCCGTTGACTGCTAGAAACATTTTTCACACACATTACGAAAACTTGCCCATGCAATGTATAGAGATTTTTTAAGTTGTAAAATTTGAACATTTTCAGTAGAAAATTTGTGATTTTTTTTCTTATTTTTGCTCAAAACATAGATTGTGGGTACACGTTAAAACCGCTTCGCCGAGGCGGTTCTAACGAGTACCCACAATCTATGTTTTGGAGCAAAAATAAGAAAAATACGTATACCCCTGCATACACAGTTTTACTATATAAAAGTGGGGTTTAAGGGGATATTTATTGCACGGACATGTTTTTCTGATGAATATCTAGATTTGATCATAATCACCTGGCATTGCCTGACATCTAATGAGTAAGTTACCTTATATTTGGTGAGATATGGATGACGCTTTCCTGTTATCTCCATATCAACTTCTCGGCTAAGAATGCACCGAACTGGACGCTTGTACCTAAAATGCCAAAGATATAGATTTAAGACGGGATATGACCTCGCACAAAGTAATAATACAAGCCATAACTAATCTAGAAACATGCATTTAAATGGCTTAGATATAGCTAAACCAGTATGTAGCTTGGACACAACTTACTAAACCGGAAAGAAACAATATGGCACACGATATAAGAGTTTAAACAATAACTAAGTAACTCACTTATGTGCGGCTATGGCTGTTGGTCCGAGGATCATTATTGGTCTGCTTTCTCTTCCACCGAAACTTCCTCCTAGATAATCGCAAAAAAAAAAAAAAACACATTTTTTCTGCTATTTGCATCTAATTTACGTTTTCATATTTTACACCCGTGGAAATAAAACCCTTTACTTTTAATATACCGTCGATATCATAGTTAAACTACTGATCGACCTTAAATTTACCTTGATATTTTATACGTGCTTATTTTTAGCTATTTGACTCCGCCCACAGGAGTGACAGCTAAGTATATTTTCGGATCGATGACAGTTTGCTTCTTACATGTAAATTTTGTCGCATTCTTAGACTATGATAATTAATAATGCTCAAATCGCCCCGGAACTCCTGTCTCAATATGACCGCACTATTTAGGTGGGACGTAAAACATCAATAAAATATACCAACAGAAATCTTACTGAAGAGGGCAGAGATAGATCACTGGATGGCAAAACATTGAGTGCTTAAGTATAGGCCTATTCGTAATCTGCCTCCGATCGACAGGTACGAATGACTTTATTTAACAATGGATATTGACCAGTGTATTCAGTGTCATCAAGTTTCAAATTGAATAAGATAAGATCTTCCTAGATAGTCTCAAACTGATTCAACAAAATAGCTCTGATATGATGTCAGTTTGGATTGATCATAATGGACATATGCATTTTATTCATTTGAACGCATCAAGGTCGGTGGATTAATTTGGAAATATTGTGCAATTTGTTTCGGAATCTAGATTTAAAACCCTCAGTTTCAACTAGTCACATTGCCTTCAACGATTGGCATTGTCCGATTTGTAGACTGCATTTAGCTTACCATGGACTCGATGCTGAAATGTGCGTGACGTCCGTGAATATTCATGTTATCTAAATTTTCCGACATAAACCATTCATGATTTTCAGATATTACCAAGCAGTGTAGATATGGATTGAATCAGATCCAAAATAATGTTTATTTGATCCGAGGTTTTATACAGGTAGTCCTCTACACAAGTATATCGACAGACATACAATGAGTAAGTATAATTCAAGTGAGTCGGCTGTCGACATACCGAGACATGAAACCCATATCGGTATACTCGCACGACAGTAACCTTTTGCGGATTACAAATGACTCGGTCTACAGCACACTTGCTCCCATTGTATCTGTACCGACCTGTTGCTAAACCTGGCTTAGTTGTCTCTTCTTTGTCGTATTAACAATGAATTTGTCATGAATATGTGTCAAGATGATGCGATTGTAACGTCTGACCATCTGCTTTTGCACACAAATAGCTTATCAGCACCTGTTTCAGACTATCCCATATTGCGTGTTAAGACGAAGTTGCATAGACCCATGCTATTAAAGCTTTCACGTGTGGCTACTTTATATCGTGGAATTTCGCCATAAAAAGCGCACGGCAGCCATAGAAATCGAAGACATACTTTCAAACTTCTTTGACACTGTCTTGTCACCAGCACGATGTGCATACGACTATCATGTGTTCACATGTATTGAGCAAGTTTGATTGTTTCAAAAATCGTAGTTAAGTTCCTGATGCTATTATTCCGCATGATCAGGCGTTTTGTATATGTATATCAAAATTTGCGTAAAAGAAACACTAACTCAAATAAACATTACGAAACATGCCCATGCAATATATAGAGACTTTTTCAAAAGCAAAAATTGAAAATTTCATTGGAAAAATTTTGATATTTTTCTTATTTTTGCTCAAAACATAGATTGTGGGTACACGTTAGAACCGCATCGACGAGGCGGTTCTAACGAGTACCCACAATCTATGTTTTGGAGCAAAAATAAGAAAAATAGGTATATCCCTGCAAACCCCAGTTTTTAGGGTTAATGGGGGTATACATTTCACGGACATGTTTTCCTGATGAAAGACTAACAGTGAAAGCGATTTGAAACTGAACTTTTACTCTATATACATCTGAATGCTCCTCCTATGCCAAACCTTTATTTGTCCTTCAAATGTCAGTCTGACATCGGAAGTAGGCAACAAAATCGGAATTTCATCATCAACATTGTATCATGACTTCTCTCTCTATATATAAATACATAATTTGTTTATACCCCACGCAGGCTGTGTCCAGTTGATTTTATCATTTAATGATTATTTGCTTTAGTTTTGCTGATCTTTTGATACATGTTAAAGGTGTTGTAATGTCGGGTTGTTCACGTCCGATTTCAAATATCAGTTTGTATATCATATTATTGAGAGGTAATGATCAGGAAACAGCGAAATCAGAATAAATCCCCCTCTAACAACCCGAGATGGGAAAAACTAAACTCACAATCAGGTGCTATACAAAGACAAGAACGCCACGGAGGTCAGCATACGACCTTTACACATAGGTACTCCGTTATCCCTAAAAGTCATGCTTTGTGTTTCAGACATTGTAGGTATACATAAGAACCGCCTCGCCGAGAACGGCCACGTTTTCCTGGTGCTTTTGTATGTGCTTAGTTTAACAAAGCACCTTTGCGGACAAAATACCACTGGTATTTTCTTAATATTTAAATGCGATTTAGGAAACAAGGCGTGTCAACGGTCGCATTTGGGTCTGTGTTTCCTTTAAATACCAGGGTCCAGAATTACAATGCTTCCTTAAAGTGAAAGCCCACCTTAGTTAAGGTGACAAATTTTGACTTGATATTTTACCGTTAAAGATTTAATGCTGTTACATGAATATATAAATGTGTAAAAAAAATGAAATTTACATAATAAAACCGATAAGTATACTATGATGCATGTTCTTGGATGCTGAAAGTCACCTAAACTAAGGTCTTCCTTAACTTTAAGGGGGGGGGGGGGGTGATTGTAATTCTTGGCCCAGGAAAGCTGGACAATGCATGTCACGAGAAGATGACAATAAACAATGCAAGGATTATAGTCATAATGCACCAATCATTTGTAAGCACGTTCCCACCTACGTGGAAGGGTGAGGGATAGCTGGTGTAAAGTGGGGGTTTTGATATCAAGATCCCCGACCCAGGGAGATTTCTATCGTGAACGGCAGGGCAAAGAGTGCGGTTTTGACCTCCAGTTTGTCCCCTAGGGAGTCTATAGCAGAGCACTGAAAACTGAAAAGTCACAATCGACACCCTTCCCCGTAATCGGGGGAGCTGTGGTTACAAATGAATGGTGGACCGTTGAAATTCGCCATAACCAAGTCTGACGAAAAGAATTGTGGGACGATTGGATTGATATCGGTGTCCGTCATTCTAAAATAGCGACTTGCCGCACCAGTTGCTGCGTTGGTCCATGAACATTGTGGCTAGAATAATTGATTGACCTGGTTGATTACCCCGCCTGATCATGGTTTATGGGACCCAATGTTTTCATCTTTTAAAAGCCTCTGTGGCGCAGTGTTTAAATCACTCGCCTTGTAATCCAGGGTTCGGAGGTTCGATCCCGGGCTTCTCCAACTATAAAACGACGTCCCGTCTCCTTTAAGACTACAGCTGTTGGTGGGAAGTTAAACTCGAAATCAAATCAAAAAGTGATCTTATTTTCATCATGGTTATATGACAATTTATAAACAGGGTTTCGTAACGAACCTTACGGAAGCCTATATTGACATATTCAATCTGTTCCCGTGACAATGACATGAATTGCAATGTTGACATATTTATTTCAAGGTTGTATATTCATTCAGGAAACTACGCGTCTAAAAATATCTTACCAGTGTCAAATATTTACTATAATCCGATAGCTAAAAATAAACACTGATCGATCGACCTAGGTTGATGCATCGTAAATACGAAAGTAAAGGGATTTATTTCCGCGGGTGTAGTAAAGTTTAGGTAACTGCGTGGCCGCCTATTGGAAAATAGCTGCTCACTCGGCTTACAATATGTTTTCTTAGTATAAGTACCTAATTGTTCATTAATTTTTCCCATCTCGGGTTTTGGAGTGGGAATTTCTTTCTGATTCGCAATTTTTTGATCATTGCCTACTTTTTACCTTTGCTACAGTATAAGTGACATTAACAATTATTCCAACCTACAAAAAAGTACAAGTAGGCAAAGATCAGGAAAAGGCGCAATCAGAAAAAGACTCCCACTCCAAAAACCAAGGTGGGAAAAAACCAAACCAACAATCAGGCACCCACACCACGAAAACATTTCGTAAGCCGAATGAGCAGCTATTTTCCCAATAGGTGGCCACTCAGTTACCTTAACTTAACTAAAGAAAATGTAAACATACATAAGGCGCCAACAGCACAAAAATATTTCAAACACCAAGACATAAAACAAAAAGAACCACCACAGAAGTATCGACTTGGAACGATCAGTAACACAAAGTTACTGGCGGGTTTAAATCGATTTTACACGGCCGTAACCTCACCCTCAGCTTCTGCAGTGGTTCATAACATTTAGTTAGTTCTTCGGTCCTCGTGGTGAATCTCTAACTATTAAATGAATCTTCAAGAACAAACAAATAAATCATGATAAACATCCTGATGAATCAAAAACCAGGACTCAGAGATTCAGTAAGCTGCCCGACGATGGAGATCCCTGGGCGCCAAATAACTTACTAACTCCGGAGCTAAAGAAAAACATCAGTTGGACCCCGGTGGGCCAAGCAACAGACAAGAAGCTCCGGCCCCAACCAACTAAAATGAATAGCTTTAAGTCGGGGCCATCACAGAGTCTGACGCCCGACCCACCGGCGTGCAATTAAAGAAGGCAGCATAGTTATCAACCGTGACTGGGTTAAAAACTAAGCATGCAGACTGTCGCAGGCTCTAAGAATTTTCGTATTATTGGATTTGAATGTCTATATGTGAATCAAATTGTCGGGTAGATAAGGTTTGTGGATGGATGTTAAATCCCAGTTTTATTTGTGCCGTCGAAATCACTAGACTAAAGGGTTACATTAATGCTTTACGGTGACCTCTTGCATTCATAAGTTTGTTAACTAAACTGAAACGTTATTGAATTATATACTAGGATCATAATCTACAATTCTTGTGTTTCAATCTTAATAAGAAACCTTCGAATTTGAAAAAAACACTTGATATCATTTAACCGGTTCCACGAGTCACATGTACGTTCCTATGAAAACAATGCTTTCACTTACCAATTCGTTTGACATATAAAGAAATCTTGTGACGAGGCACTCCCAGAAATTTGCTTACATGCTCCTAAAGAAAGAAGAAAGAATATCAAAATATAGCCAAGGCTAGGAAAGGCGTAAACGTATACGTACGGTAGAATAATTGTCTAACACGGCATTGTCTTTTGAAACGGTGGATGTAATGCTCGCGAGTATATAATTTAAATCTAACGTTTGAAGAAATAGTAAGCAAACCTCTTTGATGCAACGACAAGTAGTTAACAATTGTTGTTTAGACAGAACTTGCAAGGCTGTAAGAAAAGACTCAGACACATACTACTGTACCTCTCTCAGTGAAGGGTCCAAATTGTCAAGTTTTAAGGATTACTGACAACTGATAAAACTTGCACATATGTACTTGATTTTGGTTTAAAAACAACAACAACAACAACAAAAACAAATTTCATGTTGAAATCCTTCACAAATACTTTCTGATTTTTTTACTCAGTTGAACGTCCATTTCAAGATTATTTCAGCTCATATGAAACGGGCCAATCAATAGGCGGGGTGAACGCGCAAGATCCCCGAGAGAAAACACCTGGCACACCAGCAAGCAGAACTTACTTTGTCTTACATGTGCCTCGTTTGGAGCTCGAACCCACACCAGACACAGCGGTGAGATGGTCGAATGATTAAATGCGGTCATGAAATATCAGCGCTCCTAACCACTTGGCCCCGGGGCCGCCATTCTGAAAATTGAAATAACATCATGCACTATTACTTGCGCCAACATCAGATTCTGTGAACCCACGTATATGTCCATCTCCTCATTTTCGACTCGTGGCACCACAAGACAAGCCATTGGCTCTAGATAAAAATGTTCCTGGTGTCCGGACGCAAATTCCCCTTCAATGATAGTATCCGGTTCTTTGAAACCTTCATCGATATTACCGAAAGTCTGTTCACTTCTTGCGTCGAAGAATGAATTTTCTTTGATTGCTTCCTGTAATTACTCGACTCATTCAGTATGGCTATAATAGGCCTACTAAATTTGACAATTACATGTATATAGAAACGGCAGCTTACTCAATCTGTGAGTCCTTGTTTTGGATCCATCATGGTGGTTATCATGATTTATTTGTTTGTCCTTGATGATCCAGAGTAGTTAGAGATTCACCACGAGGACCGAACAACTAACTAAATGTTGTGAACCACTGCAGAAGCTAAGGGTGTAAAATCGATTTAAGCCCGCCAGTAATTTTATATTACTGATCATTCCAAGGCGATACTTCTGTGGTGGTTTATGTCTTGGTGTTAAAACTTTTTTGTGCTGTCTGTGCCTTATGGTACTATGTTTTCATATGTTAAGTTAAGTTTGGGTAACTGAGTGGCCGCCTATTGGGAAAACAGCCGCTCATTCGGCTTACGATATGTTTTCATGATATAAGTGCCTGATTGTTAATTTAGTTTTTTTTACCACCCTGGTGTTTGGAGAGGGATGCTCTTTCTGACTGCACCTTTTCCTGATCGTTGCCTACTTGTACCTTTCCGTATTCATTAGCAAACATCAGGGGTTTTATTGCCTTTCTTTAAATGTAATTAAAACAGAATTTGGATTGAACTGTTTTATGGTCAGCAATATTAATGCATTAAGTGAACTGTATTTAGTACTGAATTTGGATACCTCAACAGTCAGAATAGGGTTCAGATCCCCGTACTCCACCTTCACCAACCAAATGGCACTTCTTGCTATTTCTCTCGTCTCTGCTACGATTGCACCGATTGGCTGACCATAGCACATCGCCTGTTAAGATACATATTTGGTACAGAACGCAAACTCAAATTAGAAACGATTTAAATAGAAAATGGGAAAATAGCTGCTCATTCGCCTTACGATATGTTTTCAAAGTATAAGTACCTGATTGTTGGTTTTCCCACCTCGGCTTTTGGAGTGTACAGCCGCGGTGGTGTAATGGATAGCGTGTTCGCTTAGCAATCAGGAGGTTGTGGGTTCGAAACCCGGCTGGTACATATGCCTGTCATTTTGGTGACAAATGTTCACCCTGACGTAATAAAGGCAAACCGCCCATAGGGTGTAACATTTTTTTTTCTGAGTGGGAAATAAAAATTGAAGTGAGATCCTTTAAGAGCAGTGAACATATTAATGAGAAAGGGGATGGGCCATACCATGGTTTCGGCTACTAAAGCCTCTTCAGTGACCCTATAGATTTGGCATAATTTTCTGATTTCTCAGAATACCCTCGCTGATCTCAAAGGGCCAAAAGAAAAAATATAATCTGCACTATGGATGATGTACGGGGAGACTTTTTAGGGCCGCCACACAGCACAACACCAGCTACAGTAATAGGAAATAAAAATTAAAGTGAGATCCTTTAAGAGCAGTGAACATATTAATGAGAAAGGGGATGGGCCATACCATGGTTTCGGCTACTAAAGCCTCTTCAGTGACCCTATAGATTTGGCAACATGAAGCGAAAGATTATGACTGTAATTTACATCGTTCAAAAGGGTAGTCGATACAAAGACTATTAAAATCCAAATGGGGTCAAATATTTAAACGTTGGTTAGAAAATGACTCTAAACCGATAATTTTCTTTTTCTGATTGCGCATTTTCCTGATCGTTGCCTACTTGTATCTCTTTAAACATTTTAGACATTTTCCTATGGTTTTCAACTTGAGATATAAAAATCCTCATCTTAATATCCGATTTGAAAATCATAGAAACAAAAGTCTTAAGTATTGAGTAACGATATCTCGTGTAAAGTTATATAGAAACAAAACGGAAGTTTGCTTTATGTGCTAAAACGTGATGAAAACTGATGATCTGACCTCATAAGAAGCTAAAAGCTCTTCATCAGGGACAAGGCCTCCCCAGCTGTTTTGACCATGGATATCATTGTGGTCAATGAAACCATGGACACCTGGCACCGATAGTGCTGCGCTTGGGTCCACTTTGAGAATCTTTGCATGTGCCCGTTTGCTTGTTACTAACGCTAGAAACAACTCTCCTGCAAAGACAGGTGAACCACACTTAACGAATAAGAGTCTAGTTTAGATCATGCATGTTTTGTGCTGTCATTTAGGTTACACACTTTATTCACATTAAACGTGATCCTCTCTAAAATTGTTTTATTGTTATGTTAGAATATTTGATAAAGCTACCTTAAGTTTTACCTAAACAAGTCAAATTGATTGTTAGAACAAATAATGAATTCCGTCAATAAATTTTACCATTTCTGGACATTTTAGTTTACCTTATGGTTCATGCCTATTATGTTTTACTAGTGATTGGTAAAAATCTATGCTTAAACTGTACTATTACACTACAATTCCACTTATCTATTCCTGATATTGATTATACTACTAGGCATGAAATAAATAATATAACATGGGTTTTTTTTTACCTTTCAAAGCAGGCATGTCATCTATATAGACCGCTTCTCCTGATACTATGGCTTCAGAAGAGACATTTGGTACTGGTCTGTGTAGGGCATCAGTAGGGCTCTGATCTGGATCTGTGAATGGTTCACACAAACTTGTCCAACAGCAAGGTTCCATAGACAGCGTTTCCTGCTTCTCAGATGTCTTGGAACTGGAAGGCTTCTCCGACAGATTCTGAAAAAAAAATATATAGATAATTACACGGTGTATGTTTAACATGAAATACACATTAGTTTTGACTGCAAGCCAAATCTGTATGATAAATCCTCTCTCTCATTCATATGTTCGCTGCTCTTAAATGATCTCAGTTTTATGTTACTATACATTATGCTGAAAAGAGTGTTCCGTCAGCTGCTGAATGCAATTCTGTTTTTTCATCATTTATACTATTTGAATCAATTGTTTTTCATTTTTCTTCCACTTTAAAAAGAATATATTGATGTTTGTGACAAACAGTACCTGTTTAACAAAGCCATAGAATTTGTGGAAGAATCCTGATGCGACATTCAGTTTGTATTCGTCAACGGATGGTATATCATCTGTCTTCAACAGCTCTGGGAGTCCAGTTAGTATATTCTGTAGTAGCTCACAGTCCCACTGCTTGTTTCGCAGCCAACATGTAACACTGCATGTAATTAGATCATTAAAACCTCGTGTGACAAATAAACATTACACGCTGGTCAAAGAACATACTACTCGTTTCACATTTTCAATGCATTTTGTCTTGCAATTAACACTTGCAAACAACCTTAAATGGCAAGACCTGTTTGGGTTCTTACATTGAGTTATACTTTAGTATCAATATCAGCAATAACATATCAAAGTTGCAGTAAAATGTCAACTATATTACCTTCCACCAGACTTCGGCGCCTTCTCTATTACAATCACTTGTTTTCCAATTCCGCCAAATGTCATTCGCAAACATTGAATTGTTCCCTCATCTGACAGACGGACGAACATACAGCTATTGAGGATTGCTAGCGAAAATGTCCTTCTGTCTGACTGTTTGTGAAACATGGCGTATTCATTCTGCAACAGCGATAAATAGTTAAACGACAAAAGCAAAGTTCTAGCATCATTATTTGCAATAAAATATTAAAACATTTTCTAATAAACATTAGTATAGTATAATATTTTTTTCTATCCTAGTGAAGAAAAATACCAACTGAAAAACAAAAAAGGCCATGTACCGCAAACATACTGGTCATCAGTGGGTTCGATGAACCTGATGGAAGTGAAATATGTTCAGACAACGCTGATACCAATGTCTTAACAAGTAAACAATCTTCAGCATTCATACATACTTTGCCTGAGAAGGGAACATGCACTGATTTGATGACTTCTTTGCCGCCCAGAACTATATTGTCTATTTTCTCTGATCTTTCAGAGGCAACTGAAAAATCAATAATTATAATTATGGTTAACAAAATATCATGAAATAAATTAGGATAATCAAACAATAATTTGAACTTTGAATTGTTTTCCAACACAGGATACCAAATTATGGCTATTTATCCGACTATGCAATGAAATATTTTTCGTCGAATGTGTTTTGGAGATGCCACTTCTAAATCACTAACAATAATTATTAAAACCATACCTGACTGTATGTTAACAGAGGCCCCAAGACCAGCAAGAATTGTAATGATATCAGAATTAGATCTTCCGGACATAATACTACCACCAATGGTCTGAAAGGAACAACATGTTAACATTTATCAATATATACCTTATATAGCGACCTCTTTGCCGGCGCCGGCTGACCTTCCATAACAGATACGTATTCGGTGATCAAAATGCTTCAAACAGACATTTTAAGTAAAATAAATGACATTCTGATCAGGCTCATTAGGCAGGTCCATACGCGTTCATCTGACACTTGCAAAAACGTCTAAAGAGAGAGTAGAAACTCATCCGCTGATATTGATAAACGGCACAGTCAAAGAAAAACAATACTACCTACAGTTGTTTGGATTACGTCGCACATTACACTTACCCGATGAACCTTTTAATTCATGTGCTTGGGAAAGTTTAGTACTGTGTGCACTTATTTTTTCTTCTTTATTTTTCCACTAACTATTGCGATTTGTATTGAGGTAATTGGGACAAGAAATATAAAAGTATGATACGATAAAAGACCATAGAAACTAGTACATACAGCTGCATTCCTGATCTGATCGGCTCCGTATTTTTCAATCATGTGATACAATGCCGGAAAATGACTTCGCTTCGATTCTGAAACAGATGAGACCTACCATAATGGAATTGAAAAAATCATATTGACAAAATACAATGGTACGACCTTTTGGAATCAGTTCAACAATCAAAGTAGGGAGGTAGGGCATAGTGTACAATATCGGCAAATGATCCCTCTTCAGTGACCTTTTACTAATTGACAACGAAAGCCAGATAAACGTTCTTTAATTTCAAGAATTTACAACAAGAAAGTCTAAATCAAAGACATTCCCAAAGGATCCAAAGAATCAAATCACTGTTGAGAAGGTGCTTCTTAAATACTACGAATGTTCAAATTGATCTCAAAGAATCAAAATTAATTACGAATACTGCATGGTAAGTTTCGTTTCAATTTAAATGGACACCTTTTAAAGCTAGTACTAGAGTTAGTACCATAAAAGCACCAAATTGAATTAAAAGGAATAGACTAAATACCTACGTTCAACTCGGGGCTCAATTTCTTTGAGCTTTTCTTCTAGCTCATTGATGGTGAGCCCTGCTCCGAGTTCGATACCATTTTCTGTGACTCCAACCATCTTCAGCGTGGCTATACCTCCCCCATATATCAAAGTGTTACCTTTGATTCTGCCGAGCTTCAGGTGCAGACCTGAATAGATAGAGTCAGTTAGGCTATTTTTTTATTATAATACGTGTCAAATCATCTTATGTTGTTAAGATGTTATTTTATAAGAAAGCGCTATCTAGTTTTGTTATTTGCTATCATGCCATTAGTGGACGTTTGTGGAGATTTTAATTGATTACATGCTCCTTCTCAAACAAAACATATTTTTGCTGTAGGTTGTATGAGTATTGCACAGCTTATTTAACTACCGGCAATTGTATTTCCCATTATAATTGGAGCTTCTGGGTATCTGTCCTTCAGTGTCAGTAGATCTTCCAGACTAGTCGGTCGAATCCCAGTCCATTTACTGCCTCTAAATGTAACCATTGTGCAGCTGAATTGGTCAGATAACTGAAGATTATATATAAATAAATACATACAAGAAAATGGTTCAAACAGAAATCGTAAACGCAGGAAGCTACTGCTTTTTCACGATGTGATCCAAGTTCATTTCAATATATTATATAAGAACAATTTTCCAATTTCAGTTGTCAAACTGTTTAAGAAAGGAACTGGCATTTTCATAGCAGAAAATTAAATAAACATATGTTTTTCTTTGCAGATTATACTTGTAAGTCATTGTTTGACTTTACCTCAGATTGTTTATGCATGTCATTTATCCCGGCTAAGTGTGGTATTGAATCCAACACAAGAGCAAGATGAAAAGAGTGATATTGGGAGATGCAACAATTAAAAACTAGGGTTGTAGAAGCAAATTGTATGTTTGAATGTGTAAAATCAAAGAATTAGGAAGTACTGTGCGCTACAGAGCTCACACATACTACCGACCTGTAGTTCAGCAGGGAATATTGCAACTTGAGATGTGACAGCGTCCTGGTTTAGTCGATCCTCTACTGTTGGTCTATGTTCCTAAAATTGCACACAATATATATCGTCACATTGACGTGCGCTTGGGTTTTAATGTTTTATTTATATTGTCCGCCCTCCCGTTTAACATGTATATATCATCCGATGCGATACTTAGTATGTCGTTCTTAACATTTGCAACAATTTCATAATTATAAAGTGTTTGTCTTTCACACTATCCTCATCAACGTCTGTACAAATTAAATAGACACGAGAGTGTTTCGTTATTGTAGCTACGTGGACTGGTACAATTCTAGATAAACATGAAAAATTACAAGTAGGCAATGGTCAGGAAATGGAGCAATCAGAAAGAAAATTCGGTTCCAAAAACCGAGGTGGGCAAAAACTTAGTTGACAATTAGGTATTTATACTAAGAAAACATATCGTAAGCCGAGTGAGTAGCTATTCCACAATAGGTGGCCACTCAGCCACCCAAACCCAACTAAAATATGAAAACGCATAAACTTACTGGTAACATGTAACTAGTTTTACATGGTCATAACCTTACCCTCAGCTTCTTCAATGGTTCATAAAAATTTATTATCGTCCTTGTGATGAATCTCTAATTGAAACATTGATGGATTAAAAATGAGGACTCACAGGTTCAGTAAGCTACCCAACGATGGAGATCCCTGGGCGCCCAGTAACTTACTGAAAATCCGGAGCAAAAGAAAAACACCAGTTGAAGTTCGGTGGGCCAAGCAACAGACAAGAAGCTCCGGTCCCAAACAACTAAAATGAATAGCTTTAAGTCGGGGCCATCATACAGTCTGATGCCCAATCCACCGGCGTGCAATTTAAGAAGGCAGCACAGTTATCAAACCTGATTGGGTTAAAAACCAAGCATGCAGACTGTCGCATATTAACATGAATTATTCATTGCGTCTGTATAAAGATCTAGTTATCAATCCATTTTGGTCATAGCGTAGATGGCACTGGTTAGCGCTAAATTCTTGATCATTATTGACGGTTGAAGGTTTGAAGGTTTATTAAAGACACGACCCCTCACCGGGGTATATGTCTAACTAACATATATTACACATAACAAAGGTAACAACAAAAATACAAAGAAGAAAGCTTCAAGAATGACGAGAAATGACGACACATAGAGAGCAATTCGATGAGTACACTTTAGCATTTACCAGATCTCCAGGTATATATATGGATGTTGACTTTACCTGTTCTTTCATCTGTTTTTGGTTTTTGCAGCACAGCTCTCCTTGAGGACAAGCATCCTGAAGCAATACTAAAGATGTGAGTATAACAAAACGAACGATCAGATTGATCAGGTTTACTTTTAGCCAAGACAAAAAAGAGGGGAAAAAACTCCAGAACGTTGATAAATGCGGGTATTGGCCACCGATAATGAGGCTAAACGTTAATGAAAATTAAGGTCTCCTTCAAGTTGGAAATGAAGTTAGTTTTAAATATTTATTTTGTTTTATATCATACCTGGCATAACGAATTGAATGCTTGTTCTATTGGTCTGTAGCCTGTACAGCGACAGAGGTTTCCTGAAATAACCCAAAAGAAATATTCTGTGTGCGTAATAAAACTTACTGTAGTAAATACGGGGGTCATTCAGGAATTAATGACAATGATTCAATAAAACTTTATTCTTAACACTTGTGTGTTTTTCATAAACTATCAACCAAATTTGAAGATGTATGCTATTCAATTGTTCCTCCAAAAGTTCGCTACGATGCCGGTTCTGGGGTTGCTAGGCAACCAAAGAATACAAGGTAAAAGAGCTTGGACGCGACATTCTGTTGTTTATAAAAGCTAGTACTTGCCTGGATGGAAGACCAGTATCTTGAATCTGTTAACAATATTTCATGAGGATTGAATATGTGGTTGTTGTAAGCATGACTGTCAATGGTATTGATCACAGTGACACTGTACACAGAGTTTCAAAATGAATCAGCACCGTCTCCAGTTCAAATTTAACTGTATCAAATCTAGCCAGTCTTTTTAAAATCTAATACTTGTACCATAACAGTCTCAAATTTTTGAATTTTTGTTTTTGTTAAGAAGCCATAGGAATACCTTTAAGATTAAACACATCATGAGCTGTTTGAATTTATTTGTTTGTTTCATTATTTGGTTTAAAACACACTGTTAGACTCAGAATGGGTTTATTTGGTCCTGTTCTGACGTTGCTTAGCAACCACGCGTGTTGCAAATCAGAAATTGACATGAATGCTAAAGTTGCTCCTGTTGGCCTCTGGTGCTATCATTAATCATCATGAATCACTGATAAGACTGTCCAAGCAACAATCCTACACGTTTTACTTACCCTACCCCCATACAAAAATGAGTAAAAATTGACCTTTTCGCGTCCATGGACGCTTCAGGGGCCATATTCAAATTAATATAGCGTCAAATCTAGACATGATAAAAGCACAAAATTTTCAGCATGAACGCATAATATATGTGTCCACATGTGATAGTTCGTCTCTCACTAATGAGAAAGACCATCATTATTTCTTGAATTGTGCTGATGCGTGTTGGTGAGTTCTTTGATGGCTGACTAGGCCAATTCTGGCTCTAAACTGTCGGTTGCAAGTAGAGCAAGTCAATGTCATAGAGTCTGCTGGTGGCACATTTGTTTTGGCTTTGCGCTCTCTTCGCTTTCTTTCAGCTTCACAGATTCTCTTCTTTTCATAGAGAGCTGCTCCTTTGTTGATTAGACCTCGCCACTTTGATCGCTCCTGTGCAGTCTGTTCCCAGGACCCCATTGGTATTTCGAAATCCTTCAGAGAGGCTTTGAGGGTGTCTTTGTAGCGTTTCTTCTGGCCACCTTGAGAGCGCTTTCCCTCCTGTAGTTCTCCATAGAAAACTTTCTTTGGAAGTCGCGCATCAGGCATTCTTATAACATGGCCAGTCCATCTTAGCTGTGCTAGCTTTAAGACTGTATGCATGCTTTGCATCCCTGCTTTCCTCAGGACCTCTGTGTCTGGAATCTTGTCCTGCCACTTGATTTTTAACAACTTTCTCAAACAGCTTAAGTGGAAATGGTTAAGTCTCTTTGCATGGCGTTGGTACACTGTCCAGGTCTCACATGCATACAAGAGGGTTGGCAGTACCACAGCCTTGTAGACTTTCAGCTTGAAATTGTTGTGTATGCAAGTGCTTGTGTGTTGAGAAATAAGATGACATGCGCTATGAAATTGGATTATAGTGAGGAAGAGGTGCGCAACGTCAACCTCACTCTCTAGTCCTCGCCCAGCTGCGCCCAGAGGCAAGACACAGGTCAAGACGTCTGGAGTTGGGTTTGGATGCAGTGGATGACCGTAACATCTTTAGTGCCTTGTCACGCTCTGCATGTTCCACAACATGTTGCTGTATCGCTTTCTGAACCGTTGAATCAGATGATTTCTTCCGCTCCATCTACCGAAACAGTCTTTGCATATAACATATAACATATCAAATAAAGCCGATCTTAATTACACTTTCCGAGATATGGATCCATTGTCATTAATTCTTGAATGACCCCCGTACAATACTATTATAAACAATTATTCTGGATGCGTTTCAGACCTTGCAGTTTGTATTTTTTTACAATGTATTTCACATGTTTCATAATGGTTTTGATCATCATTTTATAATTACATGTAAAACCATTGGATGCTTGCATGAAAATTATGTTTGTGAGTTAGTTTCTATTCCTGTTGTTTTTATAAATTACAAGTCTCTAGTTCTTTAAGGGCCTCGTCACACATTACCGAACGTCCCTCGACGAAGACTAGCGCAGACTTGCGTGACGAGTAAATCAGTCATTATCTTGTTTTCGCAATTTCTAAAAGACTTGTTTTGAAGATGTTCTATAAAATATTTTAAACGAACGGAAAACGAAGGATAATGGGCCAAATTATACAAAGTTTACGAAACATTACCTTCTATAGCCTTTTCTAATTCGTTTCTGGTCGGAGTTGGGTTGTTTCTTAATAACGTGAATACAGACATGACAAACCCAGGGGTACAAAACCCGCATTGGAGACCATGACTCTCGATCAAGCGTTTCTGTAGGATATCGTAAAATTAATGAATGAAACTATATTCAATAATATAACTGTTTCAGATTTTTTCTAAGAGAGTTGTTTTGCGCTTGTCATGACCTGTCGTCACCCTTTTTGAATTTAGATGTTTGGGCTTATCACACTTAAGAAGTTGAATCAAAAATGCGCGTCTGTTGCAAATGTAGTTATATTGTTTTATATACTTTCATTTGGTGTTATACTTCCAAATCAGAGATTCGACCCATAATATTCAGATGTTTTGTGTTTTTCGATTTCCTCATCTTTGCTGAGCATTGGGATAAAAGTTAAGATATTGCATAATGCGTCGATCACCATATAAAACCGCTATGACTGGTGTCGTTATTCACTTTTAGCATTGTTGTTTTACCTGTACATCATGTAGGCCAGTCCTAGGATTCCCCACCCCCTCTACTGTCGTGATAGCCAGACCATGGGCCGCGCAGAGCGGGAACAGACAGGCATTTACTGTATAGTGTCTGAAAATTATTGAAAACACACATTATTGTAAAGCGCTAGACTAGGCTCAGTATTCCTGCAAGACTCAAGACAGCGCGAAAAATGGAAGTCTAGTTTTCAATTTCTACAGTGAGAGGGCATTTTAATATTTTTTCTTAATTGGTAAAGATTAATACAAAAATAATAACATTGCTAATTGCATAGTGATACATGTAGCATTTTTGTGCACTTACATGTTTTAATTTCAGCGCAGCTTCACTAATATTTTCGGATTAATTACATGTAATTACAGTATTTCAGCGCAATAACATGAAATAATTTTAGAGCAATAATATGTAATAAGTTCAGATTAATTACGTGTAAGAATTCCAGAGTAATTAAATCAAATAATTCAGGGCAATTACACGTAATAATTTCAGAGCAATTACATATTATCATTCCAGAGCAATTACATGTTAAAATTCCTTAGCAATTACACGAATTAATTCCAGAGCAATTACATGTAATAATTCCAGAGCAATTACATGTAATAATTCCAGAGCAATTACATGTAATAATTCCAGAGCAATTACATGTAATAATTCCAAAGCAATTACATTTAATAATTCCAGAGCAATTACACGAAATAATTCCAGAGCAATTACATGTAATAATTCCAGAGCAATTACACGAAATAATTTCAGAGCAATTACATGTAATAATTCCAGAGCAATTACATGTAATAATTCCAGAGCAATTACACGAAATAATTCCAGAGCAATTACATGTAATAATTCCAGAGCAATTACACGAAATAATTCCAGAGCAATTACATGTAATAATTCCAGAGCAATTACATGTAATAATTCCAGAGCAATTACATGTAATAAATCCAGAGCAATTACATGTTATAAATCCACAGCAATTACATGTAATAATTCCACAGCAATTACATGTAAGAATTTTAGAACCATTACATCTAATAATTTCAGAGCAATGTAATAATTGGAGAGCAATTACATGTAATAACTCAAGAGCAAATGCATGTAATAATTTCAGAGCAATAACATGTAACAATTTCAGAGCAATTACATGTTATAATTCTAGAGCAATTGCATGTAATAATTGCAGAGCAATTACATGTTATAATTTCACAGCAATTATATGTTATAATTTCAGAGCAATTACATGTTATAATTCCATACCAATTACATGTAGTAATTTCAGAGCAATAACATGAAATAATTCCAGAGCAATTACCTTTTATAATTCCAGAGCAATTACATGTTATAATTCCAGAGCAATTACATTTAATAATTCAGAGCAATTACATGTTATGATTTCAGAGTAATAACAAGTACTAATACCTTATCTGTTTTTTTCCAGGCTCGTATTTTGATACCGTCACCGTACATGACCCACAACCTCCATGTCCACATCCTTCTTTAGTACCAGGTAGTAATACTAATTTAGTCAAGGTTGTAAGGTAAAGTTGATTATTTTTCATTTCGTGTGTGTGTGTGTGTGTGTGTGTGTGTGTGTGTGTGTGTGTTAAAACTCTACTCAAACTCTACCCAAGTGAGGATTGCAAAATGTACGAGTATTGCACATGAGGCCTCTGTACATGTATTCATTTTCTAGTTCTGTCATATCATTAGTTTGTCCATGCCGGTTTTGAAGAGAGAATGTGTGGCGACGCAATAAGAATAAGGGTAGTATATTTTTGAAAAGCAGGTATTTTATTAACAATTGACATCGTATTAGAACCAATTTTCTTTGTTTTTGTTTTCAGATTACATTGGAAGCAAACTTGCACAAGTTAAAACAAGGGATACGTGATCTTCGCAAGTACTGCAGCAAGGAGGTTTCTGGTTCCGGAGAGCTTTCGATAACCTAAAAATAGATGTATATGAACATTTGATCGGATTGACATACGTGCTCAAATAAATGTATTCGCTTCATGCTTGAATTTGGCTGAATATGGACCAAAAACGATTCGGTGTGTTACGTAAAACCATTGACTACATTGACAATTTAGTACAGTATGGTATAATAATTAAACAGTACTCCAATTTGGAAAAGAACGTGTCATTTGCATCCGATTAACGTATAGGGTTTCGAATATTAAATCTGGTGAATGATATTAAGTTCAAAAAGGTGTGTGGTTTGTAGTTTACATGCACCTAAAATGATCTTAATTACCTCTTGTACTAAGATGCATCCTGATCTTAACACTGAGAGGGCAAAAACAAAATTGATAAAAACGATTAAAAGGTCATTGATTGATATAAAAAGCAAGTTTAAACAGATACGGTCTCTTTTAGTGTCAAATATGTATTCTGCAGTAAACGAAAGTGACATAAAGATGTACCTTTTTGCCATTAACAAAGAAAACAAGGTCATCTGTCGCCTTTTTATCCATATTGCATTATTATAGCCATACGTCGTTAAACATTAACATTTAACCCTTAACTGATATGACCCATAATTATATACAAGTCATGTTCATATATGTATGTTTACAAACTAAGCAATTTCGTGTTAACGATTTTTGACCTTTTAAAATGGTCTAATATATAAATAGCGAGGCTAAGAAAGCATTGACCTATAACCTTCATTACGAAAACTTGCCCATGCAATATACAGGGAATTTTATTCAGTGTAACGTACAGCCGAGCCGAGCCACAGCAAACCCCGTCGGCGGAAAAGCATGCTCATCCACCAAGGGTGGTTTACTGCGCTATATACCCCACACTTACTCGATTCACAAAGTCTCGTTTAAAATTTGCATATTTCCAAGGGAGGCTATCCCGTCACATTACTTCCCCCTCCGAGAAGACTCGCCCCGAGTCTTGGCCTGGGGATTACATGGGTAAGGCAACCCCGGTCTGGCAGATGTCATTATCCCACCGCTGTCACCAAATGTAACACAGCAAACCCCGTCGGCGGAAAAGCATGCTCATCCACCAAGGGTGGTTTACTGCGCTATATACCCCACACTTACTCGATTCACAAAGTCTCGTTTGAAATTTGCATATTTCCACGGGAGGCTATCCCGTCACATCAGCATTAAAAATAGAAAATTTAATTGGAAAATATTTGATAGTTTTAATATGTTTTAAGGGGGTATACATTACAAGGGCATGTTTTCCTGATGTTAATCATCATAGATGATTGCTGTTTTACGTCAATACACATGTATTATGCTAGATGTATGGATTATTTTCATTCAAATTCATTATGCGTTTATTTTTAAATAGCGGGAATTGCTATCGTCTTACGTAGATGGTTCATGTATGACTGGAAAACAAAGCTGCATGTCATCTTGTAACAGACAGAACAAAAGACAAAGTTACAATTTATCGAAATGAACATAATGATAAAATTTGAAAGACACAATCTCTAAACTCTGGACACCTGGATACAATTAATATAGAGTACGAGGTCCATCTAATCAGTTTTGCTGTAAAACGTAGGATGCAATATACATGTAACAACGTCCCAACATATAACATGTGACAATATTCACCGACGACCGTATTACAATGTATCTTTAAAACTAGATATTGATAGATACGGCGGCTTAAGATAGCAAAGATATATCACCATCTCAAGTCATCATCCCAAGTCATTGCGAGCGAAAACTTATTTATTAAGCAATTTATTTTACTGTCGGCAACCTTGTCCGGCAGGATATGTCTTTAAAATGTCTAAAAAGCATACATGGACTTTTGAAATTCTATTTCATGAACCGATTGGAAAAGTGAAAGCTGAATGACATGACATGCATGACATGCGATGGGCATCTTCTGAGTCATCTACACGAGAAACTCAACTCTACATGTCTATGTATCGTTCTAATCAGAGACTGAGGCCAATGCACTGTTGTGTTGTCATGTCTGATTTTCATACGAATTCGCAGTTGATGCTTGGAAATAAACATACTTAGTGTCTAAAGTGTCTAACAATAACCGAGTCAATTGCAAGTTGTCAGTTGACGTGATATTAATCAACCTTAATTTTGTGAATCTCTTCGCCTATATCATTAAAATGGATCATTATTCAAAATTCGGAATAAAAATTTTTCTATACAGCTGGTTTCTAGTACAATTTGGTAAGTACATGTATATTTAGTTCATGTTCATTGTTTTGAGTTATAAAAGAAAAGATGACACAAGGATACATGTAGGAAATCTCAGGTCACTGGTGGATTTTATATTTCTTGATAAGCGCGTGAATGACTTGTATGTTCTCGCGTTCAACTATATCGCATTCCTTTGTACCAATGAGTGTGGTCAAAAGATCTACAAATCAAAATAAAGTATAGTAGAAATGAAGCTCTCTGCATGTACATATTTAGCATTAAAGTATGTTTCTCTATTCTCTCTTTCTAGTATATGGCATTCACTTTCAATTTCCCGAAACTGATCCATGTGAGATCATAGACATCGACGCTACCTTCAGTCTACGATACGATGATGGTTCAGGTCAGTCTGAGGTTTGTATCAAAACATGATGGTTAAGTTAACTTCCGTAAGCGGGATTTCAAAACTTTTTGTGTTTAGAGCTTGGGTGTTTCCATTTCATCTGAAAGACTAGAGACGACACGTACCTGCAGCTACTAGTAGTTTATTCACAACCAATACATACTCATTTGGTTTTGCAACCGTCTTTTAAAACAAATTCTAAATTTGACATACCGTATTTCCTTTTGGTCCTTTGAGATCAGCGAGGGTATTCTGAGAAATCAGAAAGTCATTAGCGGTTTAGATTTATTTTCTAACCAACCTTTTATTTATTTGACTTTGTTTGGATAATATATTACTAGTCTTTGTATCGACTATCCTGTTGCAATTGAAATTTGCAAAATTACAGTATTTGGCTCCATTTTGCCAAATCTAAAGGGTCACAGCCGAGGCTTAAATAGCCGAAACCGCGGTATGGCCCATCCCTTTTCTCATTAATATGCTCAATGCTCTTAAAGCCAGATGTACGTAATTGACCTCACGGTAGAATCTTTTTATTTTTTGCATGTGAGTGTATTTTGATGCCCTACATACGAAAATGAAAAGAAATCGATACCGTTCCGAGCTTGTTTTCGAGATATATGCCTTTAAAATCGTCAAATTTGAGAGCAAAAATACATTGACGTCAACGTAAAATTCGATTTCTAGACCCCTTTTTGTTAATTTTCATGATATATTAAAAAAACTCCACGGTAGGATTTTAAAAAAAAACTGATATGTATCAGAGAAATTCCTGAACTACAAGTAGATAACGAGAAAGTCCTTAGTTACCGGATTCGTTTTCCTGCTATAAGCGTGCGAAGAGAAGTAGTCGTTGCAGAATTCAGTACGTTTTACGCACGACGTCGATTTTGCGCCAAAGTCTCCGACGCTATTTAGTATTCAATGTTGCTAACTGACGCAAAAATGATGTTTTCCTCGGGATAACAAGTCCACAATCTATATTTTGAGCAAAAATTAAAAAATAGTATAAAATAAGTACATATCTGAAGTCCTCTGCATAATTGTATGGACATAGTTTCGTATTCCGAACGTAAACTGACTCTAGAAATGACGTTTCGAGCGAAAACTGATGTTACAAATGCGGCGTAAAAATGAAGTTTCGACCCTTAGATACGCACGTTCCTTTGAGCGCCTTCAATTACGTACATCTGGCTTTAAAGAATCCCAGTTTTATTTTTATTTTTCCATCATTTTGTGCACAAGATTTATGATATTTTTGTTGTATGATTCACTTGCACACATGCTTATTTTTATACTGGAAATTTGCAAATCTAAAGCACACATTCTTCCATGGGTCTTCTAGGGTGAATCTTTTTTAACACAAATATGCATAAGGCGTAAATTCAGTCTCAGTCTGCGTTTTGATAAGTATCTGATTTTTAACTTCCTGCTATTGTCTTTCAGGATGCACCTATCTTCTCACTAGATGGCGCCTTAGTCCACAACCAGTCATCTTCCTGCGATGACCCTGACCTCGATCACCTACTTAATTTTGACCTTCATCCCAGCGGCGAGAGATTGTCTTTGAACTTTCAGATAAATGGGACAAACGGAGATGTTACGCTGTTTGTGTATTTTAGAATGGACCCTTCCAAACATTTTAAGGATTTGAATGAATCTTGTATGTCACACTGTTATCTCATGTATGTTGTGCAAACGCGCGCGATATTCCATACAGTTGATTTCCCCACGAAGATTTTCACCCATTTCCAACGACAATTTTGATTATGGTTTTTATGCCTAAATATTTTAAAGGAGTAAATTATATGTGGTCCACAAGGCAAAGCAGATATCTAAGAAACGCACTTTTGTATATAAATGGAATAACTAAAAGCGTCTAATACATCCACGTAGATTTACAAGGCAAGTTAGCCAAGAACAGGTTTCCGATGGATGCTAAATTTAAAGATGATATTACTCCAAATCGCAATCAACAATACTAATTGTTGGCTTGAAATCAATTTTACATGTACCTATTAAGTGTA
Source organism: Rugalucina vietnamica (assembly GCA_964017185.1). Classification (NCBI taxonomy): domain Eukaryota; kingdom Metazoa; phylum Mollusca; class Bivalvia; order Lucinida; family Lucinidae; genus Rugalucina; species Rugalucina vietnamica. Next base: position 10,133,290 of record OZ024883.1, read on the forward strand.
TATGTTTAAAGGTGTCAAGTTTTACACAGGTTTTCCTTTTTTCCAAGAAAGGTGTATCTTAAGTACTGAGTAACTTACATGTACTTGTTTTTGTCTTTCAGCCGTGATAATGTCCGACTCAACCCACTTACCAGTTGGGGACTCTGGTCACTCCTACAGATGTATCTCCGAACAAATCATATCTTTCAACAACGATAGCTTCTTTTACATGAATATGACCATTGGGAATGTACAACTGCAAGCCTACAATGTCAACGGATCATCATATTCTCCATGTGGGTAATATCTCCGTTGCACTGGTCGGATGCTAATCATGAAACTCCAATGGCTTGCCTCTTTCAGCTGCAAAGTTGGATCACAAACGGTTGTCATTACCTTAAATCGCGCGATAATGCCCGTCCACAAAGGATGTACCTTTATAATCAAGTAACGTATATAATTAGAGGACATTAGGGCAACATTGTTACATCCTTTGTTTACGGTCGGGTAAGGCAAAACAACCCACAGTAGCACAATAAGAACCAAAGGTTTCTGTATAATTTATATCACGCGTCTAATTTAGTGTGGCAATGCGTTCGTAGTTTTTTCCAATGGTAAAAATGGTACCATTGGTAGACAAATTCCGTTCAAGGTTTTATCAATGGAGCCATTGGTAATGCCATTGGTACCAATGGTACCAATGTTACCAACATACGGCAGCAAATGGTGCAGACAGAATACAGCGTGGGTAATTCTACCAACGCGGGAAAAGTCACATGATTCAATATGGCGAGCCTAAAAATATATCATGAATTTCGTACATAAGCAATACTTTTGTCATACAAGCAAATGTAAATATTATAAATAACACAATATACATGAAGTAAATAAGAAAGACAAAAAACAAGTGAGGTGTATTGATCAATATGATAAAAATTCCACCAAGTGATCTACCATTGGTATCATTGGTACCAATAGTACCATTGGCAGCAGAAAAACGTTCAGGGTTTCCTGGTTACCATTGGTAAAAATGGTACCAACAGTACCATTGGTAGATTTGCAGATTTTACCATTGGGAGAACCCCGAACGTAGCCAATGTAATTCATCACAATTACGAATAACATTTCGTTTTGCCAGCTGTGGAATGTTCCCTCGATATGGTAACTACAGAAGAACCCACTTCTGAAATGACGTCATCACAAACTCAAGAAACCACCTCCCAGGAGCCAATGACATCCATGCCAACAAGTCACATCGTAACTTCATCTCCTACTGAGCCTCCGAATCCAAGGCTTCATTTTGAAGTAAAGAATGGATCTATAGTTTGTCTTGTTCTGGACGGTGTGTTCTCGTTCATGATTACTTACATGAAAAAAGATAATACAGTAAGTAGATGTAGGTTTTCAATAGTGGTTGCCATTAATTTTCAGAGTCATGTTGTTATCAAATTAAGAACGTGTATTAATTTGCTTTTCATTTGAAATTTTTGGTTTCCTTGTCAGCTTGTCTACAAACACATTCATGCACATAAGCGGCAATTTAGTACCGAAGTAATTTCATGTTGCTGTTGTTTTACAATTTACTTAAATTATGTATTATTAACTTGTGTTTCAAAATTTACTTTCACCATAAAACAAAATATGGTGCCATAGAATGTAATAAATGAGTTGACCAAGCTTATCACCTACTACCAAACAACTTATGAATTTGCATTGCAGACTGAAAACGCTGTGATAGCAGTACCTCAGGACGCTGTCAGCTATGCCAGTAGTTGCGGAGTGGCAGACAGACAATTTCTACAAATTCTATTCTTCAACACATCCAACAAACCTTGGTCATTTGACATCAACATACAGAAATCAGACAAGACTGAAGCTCATCAAGGATACGCAGCTGACGGTGACGTTACGTATTCTTGGAAGAATGTTGGGCTGACCTATTACATGGACTCACATTTCGAGGGTGCAAAAGATACATCAGGTTCTGTTAGATATCGACATGAATTAAAACTGTTAAACGAGCTGTACATGATGCATCTTTTGGTGACTTAAAGAGCACGTTCCAATCAAAGAGTAGTAGACCATACAAATTTGACATTAATTACATTGTTCAGTATAAAAAGGCAAACACAAAATGCATATTTTTCTGATCAAGCTATCTGAGATTTCATACCAATTGGCATTGCATGTACTATATTATGATATTAGGTTAAACTGCTACTGTTTAAAATATAATGATTCTACTTTTTCCATAATTCTAGGAGATGTAAAAGGCGCATCATCCGGTGACCTCACGGGCACTTTCCAGGCAACGAGCAGTGGGTCATACAAATGTGACAAGGAGCAGAATATTGGGATGGGGAACATCACATTAATAGTCTCACAGTTACAATACCGAGCCTTTGGAACAACAAAAAATGACAAATACCCAACTGAAAGTATGTAATGTGTTTGTAATTATGTATAATGAAAAAGTGAAATAACATTATCTTTAATAATTTCACCTTCATTTAGGAGAAAACACAATTTTCATATTTTTCTCTTTTCCAGTGTTGCTTATCTGTATTAAACAGTTATAAGATAATGGCCTTCAAAGTTTTTGGTCCGGAACAGAGATTGCGGGGCCTCGACGTGTACCCAGAATCAATGTTTTGAGCAAAAAAGTATGAGTTTCATTTTGTATCGAATGAATTTTTCAATTTTTACCGCTGAAAAACTATATTAGTTCTCTTTTGCTCCATGTTGCCAAATCTAAAAGGTCACTGACGAGGCTTAGGTAGCCGAAACCGCGGTATGGCCCATCCCCTTTCTTATTATTATGTGCATTGCTCTTGAAGGACCTCTGTTTTAAGTTTTGTCTGTATATTACAGATGTTGTCGATTGTTCGAGCCCCGGCAAGAAGGACGACACGGGGAAAATGATAGGAATTATCGTTGGCAGCCTCTGCGGTGGAATTGTTCTTATTGCCTTTGTTGTTTACCTACTTGTGAGATACAAGAAACGTAAAAGTTATTCAGAACTGAAAGAACCACTGTGATTATATATTCTACTTGTGTTCACGTCATTAAAATGTACGCTTTAATTTGTTTATTCCATTCAATCCTCCAATGTTTTGGCCAAATTGTATGTACAATGTACGGAATAAGTACAGAAAACATTAGTAGCACTATTTGTAATTAATGTATTCAAAATCTTTCCATCTGTTTTGCGAGTCAAAGCAAGTTCTCAGACAAGCTCTAATTAAACCCAAATGTTTTTGACACTCGTCAGCTCGATGAAGGGGTCGCTCAATGCCATTATTATTTCTTAATAGAAACCCTACAGTCATTTTGCATGATCTAAACACCAATATATACTTGAAGGAATTTTGTCTACACACCAATATATATAATGGACGTTTTGGTCAAATCACCGAGGGCTTCAAGAATGCCTACAAAGTACGTTCAGAGCTCATTGACGTAAAAACGTTTATACCTGAGCGTGGCGTCAAAACCGACGTAATACCTACAGTGTCACGTTTGCTTCTCAACGTACTCACTCATTCCAAAATAAGGTGCAAATCCTGGAGGAAAAAATGAAGAAAAATAAACTTTTAGAATTACACTTTTTTGGCATACCATCACTATTTTTGATTATTCAGGCTTCATCCTGTAACATTTCACCATCCTCCCGATATTCTTGCAATTTCTACAGCATTTTGAAACTTGATGGGTATATTCCAATCTGGTAATCAACGTGACGGACTACATATATATGTATCGAAATATATCAATGTATACACATGGAAATAAGTTAGGGAACACCTGTAATAATGTGACCACCAACTTTAGACTGTGAATATCTTTCTTTGTAAAAATTATGAAAAATGTTTTGATAGGTTGTCAAAACCTGTAGTATCAGTCCAAGGTTGCTTCTATGTGAAAATGGTTAGCATCAAACAAAAACTGCGGCGGAGAACGGCCATCTTTTATTCAGAAAATGTTTGCTAAATTTAAGAAACGCACTGCTAGTCTTTACGATAACTTCATTATTTGAACATACATTGTCGTAATTTTTTTTGTAAGCGTAAAGCTTGTTGAACTTTGATCATGAATTCTTTACTTTCTGACCGACTTGTCGGCGGTAGGTCCATACTTTTCCGGGAGTAGTTTTCATGATTACGTTTTGTTCTTTGGGTATACATTTTTGCAGGTTGTAAATGTTAGGCCAGATGTTCGATATCTAAACATGCACGTTCTGGTTATAGTGTCCTAGCGAAATTATTCTTTTACGGCTTTCTTTGCAAAATTTCCAAGAACTTTGCTTTCCATAGAAATCAATGCAAACTGTAGATTTTGTATGATTAGTTGGTTTTGAGTTTAAGCATGAAGTTTTAGGTCCGAAGTCGTTTATTCATTCAGAACGATCAGATTCAACATATTATTCCTGGGCGGCCCCCGTGGCCGAGTGGTTAAGGTCGCTGACTTCAGTGCTCTTGATCATTCGATCATCTCACCGATGTGGGTTCGCGCCTCGCACGGGGCACAAATTCATATGTGAGACAAGACATGTTCTGCTTGCGGGTGTGTCAGGTGTTTTTTTTCCCGGGTACTCCGGTTTTCGCCCCACCTACCGATTGATTCGTCTCGATATGAGTGAAAAAGCTTGAAAGGGACGTAAAACTGAATTCTGCGGAGTGCAGAAGCAAAAATGCAAACTTGTATTCAGTAAAAGTGGAGTTTTTCACATATGGCATATTGTATCCTCCATAGCACAAAGACAAAATGTTGTGAATTTCCATAAATTGGTATGTAGCTAGGCCAAAGTATGAAATATATGTGATAAATTTCAGTATCGCCAGAAGAAAGGAAAATGGATTTTTTTAAACTTCCCACAAGGGCTAAAAGTGTTCCCTAACTTATTCCTATGTGTATATATCTTTAACTAACAGGCTTCATTTTCTCAAATAAAGAACAATAGAAAGTAAACAATAAACAATAAAGGTCCTTTCATATCTACTATCGAAAAATGTTGGATAACATGTGCATGATGCAGGCATTTTATTTAAGAATTTTCAGTGTTGTTAACTTTCAACTATAATAACATCTGGTCTGTGCGTCAGATATATATCAAAACACGTAATGGTAATTTCATTTGTCCTACATGACCGGCGGAGCTTATAATTATTTTTCTAGATACACCTTGTTTTATGACAAGTGATGTTTTATTTAGGGTCACGTAAATTACTTGTAAACGGCAACATAAATTATTTTTTGCAATACAGACACACAGTGGCATTAAATATTATCTGGAAGAGTTTATCTGGATAAGTTTACTCCTAACAGACAATCTGGTGTGTTCCTATTTCATGCATTATTCAGTAATGCCAGGAATCTTAAAAAATATAGTTGGGTATCATACTTTGTTCGATCTAAATTGAGATAATACCAAATTTTGAAAATACAGCCAACAGTCTGGTGATAAATTGAACGATATCACTCCAATTTCTATTTAACACCCCGAGACTTATTTTAGCATGAGTGACTTTGTGGTCTACACCACCTTATAGTTTCATTGTTCAGGGATAGAAACAGTACAAGTTATTGAATGCATTTTTATGGCAAACGTTGCGAGATAGTGATAGGTATTTTATATTTTTCTTGTTATCAGATTTCTTTATGTGCCATGTTTTTTTCAGTTGAATGTCTTGACACACTGTCTTGCGTCAAACCGCAAAGGTGTTCGTGGGAGCATAAAGAAGACATTCGTGTTTGATGATAGTTGTATAAAAAGTATAAAGCCGCTGCTTTTTTTTCTCTAGTTTGAAAATTAAACAATTTTGACAAAATAAAATACATCCAAATGAAAGAACTATAATTTCGGATCCTTCGATACAACAAACCGCATGCTGATCTGCTTCATCGATTTCGAAATTTCTAACACTAATGGACAGTACGTTCGAATTTTAGTGATATAAAATACTGCCCCGTCAATGAGAGGTCGATTTACACTGTATTTCTTGTTTCCAGTTATATCAATTATATTCTTTAATTGCATTCAGCGGTTTTGGTTGTTATTTTATCTACATCTACGCCAACAGCAATTGCCATATTGTTACGTCGCCTCCATCTGTGTTGGACTTAAACTCAACGTGGTTTGACATGAGAACCGTATATGCTGCAATACAACCCCTATAAGTGAACAAACTTTTTTACATGTGTTTAATCACATCCATCAGGAAAACATGTCCGTGAAATGTGTACCCCCTCAATCCTCACTTTTATATAGAAAAACTGGGGTATGCAGGGGTATACCTATTTTTCTTATTTTTGCTCCAAAACATAGATTGTGGGTACTCGTTAGAACCGCCTCGGCGAGGCGGTTCTAACGTGTACCCACAATCTTTGTTTTGAAGCAAAAATAAGAAAAATAGCAAAAATTTTCTGTCTAAAATTTTCAGTATTTACAACTTTAAAAATCTCTGTATATTGCATGGGCATGTTTTGGTAATGATTTGATAAACTTTCTCGAGAACATGCAAGAAAAAATGACATGACATATTGCGTCGTGGATATCAAAACCTATCATGTGAATGTGTTCTATTTGTAATTAAATTACACCTATACCATTTGCATATCTTTAGACACATAATTACATGAGTATGAGTGTGCAACCAAAGGTAACTTTAATCACATGATAATTTGTTAACTGATTAACAAAAGTACACATATATACACCTCCATGTTTTTTCTTGGTTCGATGTAATATTTTACAATGGATTTATCCCGAAAGATTACTTTCCTTTTCTGTTTATTTCTCTGTTCGTTTTTCAGTCCAGGTAAGGAACATTTTACAGATTCCCATACCCTTATAACCTGACAAGATGATGCTAGACGTAAAGACATAATTATGACCATGAACATAGGCTTTTGAACCGACTATTGAATATAACAAGAAAATTACTGCATGTTCTTAGTAACATGCTATATGGAGGGGTTCATAGAAATTTGGAAGTTTAAAATAATATGAGATTGTGATAGAAGTCTACACTGACAAGAAAAATGATTCCTTTAGTAACGTATAGTGCATTTTGATACCAAATAAAACAGATTCTGTGTTAAACCGTGAATGGCTTCATCACCACGTCTGAAAAATTGTTTACTTGACCTTTGAAACTTAAAAGAAACAAACAAACATATGTAAAACCCCATCAGCAAAGAAAGTTTTATTCTTGCTGTCTGAGTGACCCGAAATTGTATAGCGTGCTTGTGCCTAACCTGACATGATGAAAGTTTGATTTTGCTAGGGCCAATCAGAATAATACTAAATATCATATAATCAAGCAATAATGGAAGGACAGTGTGAATCCAGTATGGTTTGAATTTGATAAACCTGTGCTATAAATACAATTTAAATCTAAGGTTGTGTGACATAAGCCAAAATCTGCTAGCACGTGACCCAAATGGTATAATCTTAAAAGTGAGGTTAAACTGAAACGCCATAAATCTTCATTCATGAGGCTTGGTTAGGGGTAGTGTGATCCAGACTTTGCCTTAGCTGTTTGTTTTGTATAACACTGGCAAAATATCTCTGGCATTCACCTAGATATACTCTATTTTCCGTGACAAAAATGTGAAATAATACATGTCTGTAGACATGTTACATTTCAAGTTGACGTTTTCTGTGAACATACTTTCAAAACTTAAAAAAAAATCACATAGTTGAAACAGCAAAGAAATGAATAAAAAGTTTCCGAATTCTCCAAAATTTTTCCTACAATCTGCTATATCTTTTGTGAACTTTTGCACTACAGCAATTTAGGTATTTTTTCACCACTTGAAATTACAAACGGTTGCATTTTAAGAGTTCGATAAATATCAATACATTTATTTTTGTGCGTGATGTAGCATAAATCCATTCTGTAAGAAATCCGGTTCGGGTGCGGTTTTCTTGCGTTCTAAGTAAATCACAATATATATTGTTGTGTACATAAAATTCTTCACATGCTACTATGTGGTGACCCATGATTAGCTTTGTAGCTTTGATATTATCTATGTCCGTTCCGGACAGTATCGGTTCGTTTCGGACAGTTTGGTCCAATCCGGTAATTCGTGATACCGCATGTCAATCATCTATGACAGCGGACGTGAAAGAGAACATTGTATTGGAAAAAAACATAATTTCATATGGATCGTTTTCCGATAAAAACCGATAAATAGGTCAACGAGAGAGCTCGTCCGAATCTTATAATTTAAAAACATTTGAAACTAAGCAACCCTAGTTAATATCATTAAACAATACATCTCTAGTTTAATTTTATCATAAGCATCGTATGTACTGATCTTGTTAGCGTGAAGAAAACAGATTTATTTATCGAAGTGAAAGTGACAAAAAAATGGCCGACAAACCCTAGCCTAGTCTAGCCTCGAAGTGTGAGGCCCAAGACAGGGAATTCAATATCGTGTATAGAAACAGAAATGAGAATGCACCTTCATAAACCCCTAAGGAGCCTTATTACTTCAAATGATTGACAGAATACTGAAAACATATGGAGAGGTCAATACTACGGCTAATGGCTACCCTCCAGAAAAATACATAATTTCAGCTTTGAAAACAAATTCATATAGTCTGCAAAAGTGGATTTAATGTTCTCAGCGAATACTCTAAGGAACACCTACAACGATCTGACGATGTACTCGTATTTGTCAATAATCATAGTGTGCGTAAACTGAATTAACTGACAGTCCCGTTGTTAGTTGGTTGATTGAGGTTTAACGTCCCACCAACAGCTAAGGTCATATGGAGACGGGACCTCGGTTTATAGTCCCATCCGACGGACTGGAGAAGCCCGGAATCGAATCTGCGACCCCTGGTTTACAAGGCGAGTGACATAACCACTGCACCACGGAGGCTTCTACAGTCCCGTTGTACATCAGTTTAGAGAATAACAAAACGTCACATTTGACACTACAATAAGTATTCTAAGAAGCATTAATTTATTTCTTATCAAATGCATAATAAACACTGTAAATATGGATCAGCCTTGGTTTTCAGTGTTCAAACATTCGATGGATCACTGAGGAAGGTGTTTGAAAACAAGGCCGCAGGCCGCGTGTTCAAACACCTTCCGAGTGATCCAGCGAATGTTGGAACCGAAACAAACCATGGTTGATCGCCATTCTTGCATCTTCACTCTAATCCACTTTAAATCTCATGAAAATAACATTAAAACGTAAAAATAACATTAAAACGTAAAAAATCATCGAAAACCGCGAAGCTTCTTCAACGTCGGCCATTTTGTTTCTACGAAAAACATGACGTCACGTCGCATTGACCAATGGCGTCGGCCAAAACCCATGTTCAAACGGCACGTGAATTTCATGATTTGAACATGGGTTTTGCTGTTTGAACACAGCTAACGGCTTCAAACAGCTATGCGCATAGATATCTATGCAAGAATATGAGTATATGGTAAATGGTGTCTTCGGGCATTCAAGTACATTTTATGCTATTAAAATTTTATCGCATAGTCTGTGTTAAACTTCAAGAAACACGTAGAAATTCGAGAATTTTAGTCTTACATAGAGGATCTTACACGAGTGTTCATTTCATATGAAATTTATTAAACGAGCCTTCGGCGAGTTTAATAAATTTCATATGAAATGACCACGAGTGTAGGATTCGTTTTATCATATGACTTTTAAAATTGGATTTTATCGCCTTCGAAGTGGACATATTTTCAATGAAAATTGACATTGTTGTTACGGACGTCGTCAATGACGTTACGTATTCCCGCAAAAGTGTTAATACACGTGTGGTCATATGATTTTTATGACATGACGTTATCCACTGGAAAACAGCGACGTCATATGATAAATTCTTTTAATTACAGTGATTTAAATACGTTAACGTCATCAACGACCAAACGTCATCAACAGTTTTATGACGTTATGTTTAGATTGCATCAACTGCACACCTTCCAACGTTCATATCTTTGCTATTTGAAAAGATAATCTCTTCAAATTTTCAGGAAATATGAGCTCGGATCTGGTAAAAGGTGTCTTTGGGCATTCAAGTACATTTTATGCTATTAAAATTAAAAAAAAAAACATCTAAATTTAAAATATTTGGCATGTTCTGATATTTATTCCATACAGCTTTTATTGTAACACAATCCAAGACACATACTTTTCTTATGGCCAAACAATATTTGTATCATGTATGTTGCCATGGCAACCATTGTACCAGAAGGACTACCCTCATTTTAAAAACCAGGTACGCCCTTTGTATTGCATGTTTTATCAAACAGTTTGTGAATTCCTGCCTATCGCATAGTCTGTGTTAAACTTCAAGAAACACGTAGAATTTCGAGAATTTTAGTCTAACCTTCTTTTAATTACAGTGATTTAACACACCTTCCAACGTTCATATCTTTGCTATTTGTAAAGATAATCTCTTCAAATTTTCAGGAAATACTCAGAGAAACTTGCCCGGGGGGAGGGGGGCACTCCCTGGTAAGCAGTGTACCGATGCGTGATCAAAGGATTGTTGAACATACCCTAAACAGTGTGATCGACATTTAAAATTTGACCCCCCTTTTCACTGTGTTTGCTTTAAAATGTGACCCTTTCCACTGTGTCCCGTCAAAAAGTCAGCGTTTTAGCAGAATTGTAAAAAACATACCCTTTTTCCACAAAAACGACATTTTGCCTACCCTAAATGATGTCAGCGCTGCGCACTGCCCTTCTTGAAAAAAAGTACCCTTTCTCATCGCTTTTTTGATCACGCATCGGTACACTGCTGACCAGGGAGTGCCCTCCCCGGGGAAACTTGGTCTTTCATATGTAATTAATATCTAATTTTGATTTTCCTGCCATAAGACCCCTTTTATCAGATTTTGGCCCATATGTATTTTAGTAGCCAGATCTCAAGATGTCACAACGGAATCCAACACATCACCGACAGCTGAAACGTCATCTATGACATCATCAACAGAACCACCAATGACGTCATCATCAGAACCAATGACGTCAGAGACTACGTCAGAGCCACAAACAACGACACCAACTATACCAATACCATCACGTAACCACTACGTGGCTAAGGATGGCAATATTACTTGCTTGGTTATGGACGCAACATTTGTGCTCCGTGTATCATACCTACATAGATTAGGACAGGTAAATTATAGCTGGTATACTTCTATACTTCACGCACACAATCTGATTTCTTGAATACAACAAGACCATCACGCCAAACTAAAAAGAGCAGTCACACATTAGCGTATACCCGCTATTTTTGAACGCGCACTGGGGGTATGAAAAACCTCAACACGCTGAAGATTTTGGACGTATAATATTAAATTATATTTTAAACTCGTTTTGACAGAAACGTGCGTGTGCCGAACGTATGAATAAATCTCAAAGCTCTGAAAAATTGAGCTCCAACCTACAGCGACGTATATCAACGTACACCAAGCGTAAAAACGCACAAGTAATTCGTTTCTAAGGTGTCTCCGACGTGCTTTTGACGTATGTTAAATATGATATCTCTGTCAACACGCCGCGCCGACGCGCGTTTAGCTTTTACGCTAATGTGTGACTGCAATGTCAGTCTGGCCACTGAGCTTTGAACGCAAATGTTTCTCGTCACTCGATACAAACTCAGACGTGATTAAAAACTATGCAAATCCGTCTTGCAGATGATGGTCAAAGTATTCTCTGTACCAGAAAACGCTACGTCCACAGGCCAGTGTACATCAAACCAGACTGAGGTACTGGACATATCGTTCTTCAATAAGCCAAGACAGTGGAAACTTCACATTGACGTTGAAAGAGAACAAAATGACGTCGAAAACGACTTGCTATTGGCTGAGGAAAATGTCAAATACTATTGGAAAGAAATAACCCTGACTTATTATTTGGACAAAGAGCATTTTCCAGACGCAGAAAGGATATCAGGTTTGTTTTAAATTCTAAACATCAAGTCAGGAAAATGTCTTTCGAAGATTTCCAATCGAGTACCGTTTTATAAAGACGAAACAATGCAAGATAGTTTTCTTCTTCTTCTTCTTCTTCTTCTTCTTCTTCTTCTTCTTCTTCTTCTTCTTTGATTCGTACTTGGCATGTAAGAACAATGTCACTGGACATGTTCCCTGAGTGATGTTTTTTGCGTTAAAAGTTTTATGGAAAGACGAGGGTTAATATTCAATAACATATACCAACTGTCGATTATTAATTCCAACATCTTTGCATAACATGTCCGTTACAGAAGCAGTTCCTTATTTCGCACTATTTGAGCAACTGCATCAGGAAACTTGAACAACAATCTGCATATGCGAAACCAAAGACAAATATCAGCTGTGTAGTAACTGCACAGCTGATAGCGCCTTTGTTTTCGCTACACGGATAGTACAATTCTAGATCAGCTGGCTAACTGTCACTCCGCTCCACTTCGGTACCTCGTTCCACTTCCCTGACAGAGGTTTAACGGAATACCGATGGAAATATTATAGTACAATTCCTCTTCTACTTACATCCATATTTTCAAGCTTCTAGCTCTTGTTACCGTACATGCCGGTTAGTGACGGACCTGGTCGGAACCTCAAATTGTTAATTTTCTCACGTGAAGGCTCATTTCACTTTTATAGATAACCCTTGGACCGTTACAACCGCTAACACCACGCATCTGTTTGAGGCAACCAATGAGGGTTCATACAAATGTATTGCACAGCAGAATGTCCGAATAGAAGGCGTTAATTTAGAAGTGTCCAACTTCCAGTACAGAGCTTTCGGAGAAACAACCAAGGATGATTATCCTAAAACGGGTAGGGCCATGATATACATTGTCCCTTAAACCCCACGTTTATATAATAGAACTGGGTGTGCATGGGTATACCTAATTTTCTTATTTTTGATCCAAAACATACATTGTGGATACTCGTTCGAACCGCCTCGCCGAAGCGGTGTTAACGTGTACCCATAATGCATGCTTTGATGAGGGCTACTGATGAGGGTTCATTACCCAAAATTGCACAATTTAGTCCATCCTATCTCCCTTTGAATGTTTTACTGCTTCCAAAGGATCAAACTTTTTTTTTTTTTTTTGCTATTACTGCAGCTGGCGTTGTGCCGTGTGGCGGTCATAAAAGGTCTCCCCGTACATCATCCATAGTGCCGATTATATCAAATAAATTTTTCTTTCGGTCCTTTGGGATTATTAAAGGTATTCAGTGTGTTCAAAACACTTACGTTTAGAAACATGCTTCTAAGCAATGTTTTAGTTATTTGACCTCTTTTAAGAATGTGTCTTTGATATAGACTTCAAATATAAATTCTCGAAATTGCAGCAATATAGGCCATCATATCTCCTTTTCAATGTTTTACTGCTTCCAAAGGATCAAACTTTTATATTTTATTTGAGAGTTCTGAGTGGAAATATTAAACAAAGTCAAAATTTTTCCAATGAAGTTTTCAGTTTTTGCTTTCGAAAAAAAAAAATCTAGATATATTTTGCATGGGCAAATTTTCGTAATGTATATCATAGAAAACCGCATCTACTCCAGTTTTTGGAACTCCATTCTTTTATTTATCGACGGTAAATTTCTGCGATTATGAATTTTCTGGAATTTCGAGACAGAACATCCAAACATGTAAACGTACCAGCTTTAAAGGTAAACGCATTGACTTATGTTGATTTGATTGGTAAGCCGTTTCACTTGCGTAACGTGTCTACGTGCATGTAATTATTCTTATTTTAGCTCTGTATTGTTTAGGTTTACAAGAATGTTCTGCGGACAAGAAAGATGATGACGACGATGACACTGGGAAAATTGTCGGCATAGTCGTCGGCTCAGTTGTCGGTGGTCTGATCCTACTCACGATCATAGGATGCTTTATTCAGAAAGCGAGAAAGAGGGGCTCGTATGAGAAAGTGTAGTTAAAAACCGGAACACTTGTTAACACAACTACATATACATTGTACATATACATGTATAGACACCAGTGTATTTCCATCAGTAAAACATGCCCATGCAATGTATACCCCTTAAACCTCACTTTTATATAGAAGAACTGGGATCCGGAGGGGCGTACCTAATTTTCTTATTTTTGATCCAAAACATACACTGTGGGTATTCGGTTCTAACGTGTACCCACAATGTATGTTTTGAGCGAAAACATTAAAAATCCAATTTTTTCCAACGTAATTTACATTTTTTCTTTTGAAAATAAAGCTCTGTATATTGCATGGGCAAGTTTTCATAATGAAAACAAGAGGAATCGTGTACATAGTGACTTCTTTGGCGTTTGAACATTATCGGGAAAATAAAGAAAAGACGCAACATAAAGTTATTGCGTAAAACGTGACATACACTAGTTCATTGTTTTATGACTAGGATGTTTTAACCCATATATGACGAATGGATTTTCCCACTATAATCATTTGGACGAGTCCACTTTCATTTTAGGTGAATCAGGAGTGATTTTAAATGATTATTCATTTTTCTATAACTTTTCTCTAAGCAAACAGAATAGCCCCATATGGGACGCCGCGTTCTGCGGCGTCACATCTGGGGCTATGCTGTTTTGCCTATGTCCCATAAAAGGGACGCCAGGCTTAAATGAGTTAAGTCGCATTTTAAGTATGTGATGTACACTCGGATCGGTTTACTATTTTTGCTGTCTGTAGATACCACAATACGGCAATGACGTACCTTCCTTAACTACAACCGTTCCGTGCTGAGCTACTGGTATCTTAGGTTGACTGCAGTATTTGACCTTTTGATTTTGATGACAAAATCCATCCACCTTTTGCTTAAAGCACATGTCAATATTCAAGCTATACAAAACTTGAGCAACTCATAGTTGCTACAAGTTAATTTTATTGTCAAGCTTGTGTTGTATGATATTAATGACTGTATTGCATGTTTTGTGTATCGTCTATGTTCGTTTCTCGCAGTTTCAATGCATCTTATGTCATTTATATAGTTCTGTTTCCTTTCAATTGTGCTCTTCTTATTCAACGCTTATCATTTTTTTTTACAATCAGCTTTATCAACTCGCCATGGTATATTTCATTTGTAAATTGTGAAAGATAACCAAATAAAACAGTGATCCAAAGTTAAAGTGGTTGTTATCTAATCAAAATAACCCTCAGTATGTTTATATAGACATTATGTTTAAAAATTGTGCACCCCTTAAAAGTTTACCGTCAGACTGATCCCAAAGTACTTCAGACTGAAGGTACTTGTCTGGAAATTAAGTACCTCATGAAAACATCTCCGTGTAAGGTATGGCCCCTTGAACCCCACTTTTATATAGCAAAACTGGGGTATGAAGGGGTATATCTATTTTTCTTGTTTTTGCTCCAAAACATAGATTGTGGGTACTCGTTAGAACCACATCGGCGAGGCGGTTCTAACGTGTACCCACAATCTATGTTTTGAGCAAAAATAAGAAAAATATCGAAAAAACAAATCTACTGAAAATTTTCAATTTTTACAACTTTAGAAAAAATTGTATATTACACGGGCGTGTTTTCGTAATGTGGAAAAGTAGGCGAGCAACGGCCATATAGCTGGCTATTAATCGGTCATTGGCTTCATGTTGCCAAATCTATAGGGTCACTGAAGAGGCTTAAGTAGCCGAAACCATGGCATGGCCCATCCCCTTTCTCATTAATATGTTCACTATTCTTAAAGGATCTCGGTTTTATTTCTATTTATCCTTGTGCATGTATACAATTATAATTTTAGTAGTTGGTGCAGGCCTGTGCCTGTGCTGTTCGTTTTGTTCATTTAGATGTACGAGTACAGTGGTGAGACCTTAGTTTTTTGGTTTCGGATTAGTTGTTCCTAAAAAGTGTCCCCGTACATCCATTTAATGTTCTTATTTTTCCAGCCCTCAGGGAATGCTTGCAATCAGTTTGCATTTTCTTATCTCTAAAATTTCTTTCTGATTGCGCCTTTTTTATCATTGCCTACGTGTACCTTTGTAACTGACAGTTTTTGTAATGGGCTTATCTTTCAGTTTGTTTCAAATAAAAACAAATTCTTTTATCATGTTTATCTGGGGCTTGCCTATGAACATTGTGGTAAGAATAACTGGCATACGGTAGTATGTTATGTATGGCTCTGAGGGAGCTGTTTGTTGCCAGCCAAGATCTTCAATCGCGTCTCTTCAATTTCAGTAGTTCATGATTTAATTAACGACATGTAAGATGTTTTATACTGTCCCAATAAACTACAATATATCATCATTCTAAAGGTAGATGATAATGATCAAAATATAAATTACACTTATAGCTTTTTAAATGTTGTGAACCACTACAGACGATGAGGGTGAGGTTATGCGCCTGTAAAGTCGATTTAAGACCCCAGTAATTTTATGTTACTGATCGATCCAAGGCGATACTTCTTTTGTGGCTCTATTTTTATGTTTAGGGGTCGAAGTTTTGTGTTGTTTGAATCTTATGTGCGTTTTCATATTTTACTTAAGTTCGGGAAACTGAGTGGCCGCCTATTGAGAAATAGCTGCTCACTCGGCCTACGATATGTTTTCTAATTACAAGTACCTGATTGTCAATTTAGTTTTCCCACCTCGTTTTTGGAGTGGCAATTTCTTTCTGATTGCACATTTTCCTGATCATTGCCTACTTGTACATTTTAGTTTCTGAACATAAATCCTACAGCTTATGGAAACGCAATGTGGAATTAGAGTGGAATAAAATTAAAAATGTATTTCCCCGTGGTTTTGCTGACAAATACATGAAGCAGCACCGTCATTGTCAGTATGACGCCCAAATACACAATGTCTGATACACGACTTTGTTCTCGAACAGCTTCCGCGAAGTTTACTATAATTATAATGTTCCAAGTAGCAATGGACAGGTGTGTTACATGCGCGGATCCAGAAATTTTCATGAGAGGGGGTCCAACGAAAATGGTATTTTTTGGTCACAGACGAGGGGGGCGGGTCCAACCCCCAAAAAATCCCGAAAGTACCTTTTTTAGGTAAAACTTTCAAATTCCAGGGGGGGGGGGGGGGTCCGGACCCCCGCCCCCCCCCCCTCTGGATCCGCGCATGTGTTAAGACGAAGCAATTTTTCTAGTTCCCCGTGGCTTTACTGACGACCATATAGAACAATATTGTGACTGTCATCATTACGCCAAGGGCTATACCAACTCCTACTGCAACTTTGATGTCAGACTCCGGGATAAACATCTGCTCTGTAGGACATTTTGTAACATCTGAAAAATATAACAATACAATTATGAGGGGGTTTCAACTAATACACCGGGGGGCCAGTTGTTCACAATTAACGATGTAGTTAGATAATTCGCTAAAATTTCAAAAGGAAATATTATACTGCGTTTACATTATGTTCCCGGCGGTCACGGCGGCCACGTTTCAGACAACCGTGAGCAAAACGGGATAACCGTGAGGCGACGCAGGGGAACGGGATTGGCAAACGTAGCATGCCGGGATAACCGTGGACACCGTGACAAATTTTTTGAAAGTTTAAAAATCTGCCACGGCAGTCACGGCGGAAATGAGAAATGTAATGGGCCGTGATAAAACGGGCTGAACGTAACACACCGTGACAGAACGTAACAGTACGTAGCGAAACGTGGAGGCGGTCCGTAGTGCAACGGGAAGCTAGTGAATAGCCCGGCAAGCTACGGATCTTCCACGTTCTGTTGCGTTTGATCACGGTCGTCTCACGTCTCGTCCCGTTTCCTACGGAATACTCAACACGTTTTGTTGCGTTAAGTTACGGTGCGTTACGGTCTTTGACGGTGTTCACCCAGTTCTACTACGTATGTCACGTTCTGTTACGGTTATCAAGGCGCGTGAAGTTTATAGACATTGAATGGCATATCATGGGGACAAGTTCCTTCATATTGGAGCAGTCACTATAGTGAACAATACAGACCATACGCTGCACTATGCAATTGAAGAAGAATTACAATCCCGAACTTTCTTAATCAACTCTGCAGTCGGTTGTTGAGGAGCGCGATTGTTATTATTATTTCAAATGAATTATTCGTATACAAAAGGAAAAAAATGTGCTTTACATTGTATGGTGTCTACGTACGTTTCGTCCGTAGCTGACCTTGACAGACCGAAAAAACCTGTCACGCCTGGGTCAAAACGTAACTGAGCGCAACAGAACGTAACAGGCCGTAATAGAACCTGCTAATGACCGTGATAGATCGTGGATAACCGTAACGTACCTCAGCGCCTCCGTGAAACACCGGCTTATTTCTATCACAGCTTGTTACGGATATCGTAATACACTCACGCTTACGTATTTGTACACATCAAATACCCGTAACATACGCAGGTAATACGTGCGTAATACGCGTCAATTTCATACGCGTATATGTCAGTAGCCAATAAGAATTCAGTTCCAGTTACGCGTATGTTACGAGTAATACGCGTATATTACGCGTAATGACTCCAACCAATGAGCGACCAAATGGATAAATATGTCATTACGCGTAATTACCAGTAATACGCGTATTGTTCCAACCAATCAAGAGTAAGATAGTCTTACGCAAAGGATACGCGTAATATACGCGTAATGAAATAACCAATCACTTCTTACGATTCAGTGGTTACATCAAAATACATAATTTTGCTTTAGACTAAAAGAATATCAATCTTTTTTTTTTTTTTTTCAAATTCAGACCTTCGATTCACTGCCCTAGAATAATCAGAAATTGTTTGAAGGGAGTAATAGGCAAACAAACAAAGAATGGCGAACTACAAAACCTGTCCTGTATTAGCCCTGCGACTTTTTAGAGAGACTTTGCTTCCTCACTTCGGTACATGCATTCCTTGACAAATTAAATCGACGCAGAATTGAACCGATGTCTGAAGAACACATGTAAAATTCACCAGCATTGCGATTGACATGCTTTAGTAAAGACATTATAATATCAGCCAACAAGATTACCTGCGCCGAATAAATAAGCGGAGGATTCACTATAAAGAAGAACAGAACAGAACGCAACATGGCTACATGTACCACTGGAATTAAAATCGAAGCCGAAGATTAAGTTTTGTTTTACTTTCACTCGGGGACTGGTTCGATGTGCACAGAATGCCGATATCTGGGTAAGTTTTATTTATCACTTTTTTACTCAATGATAGTCTAAAACATTGATAGTGTTCTCTGTTCAGACAATACAGCATAAATAGAAACGCTTGCCCCATTCCCCACCCACCTTCTTAGCTGCCTGACTGTGATCCTGTATAACATGCTTTTGTGCTGGTTTCTTGCCTGGAAATATCTGCGTACCACAGGTACATAAACTGGAACATCACCCCGCTCCATGGGGAGCACGGTGGCTCAGGTCAGGGGCAGAGTATGACTCCTGATCTAGGGGTTGTGGGTTTAACAGATTTACGGTCGTTTCGCACCTTTCCAGTTTGCTACCCATACCAGTTCGCTACCCTACCTTTTCGCACCTACCATTTCGCTACCTATACCAGTTTGCTACCCAACCAATTTGCTACCCAGCCCGTTCGCTACCTTGGTGTTACTAGTGAGAAATTTTATGTGGAGCATCCTTGGGTAGGGGGAATGAAAGTTTGTTCACGGCATCTTGGTCACACATGGATTTTTTGAAAACTATTGCAGCCTGAGACCTGAAATGTGATAGATGCAGACAACTATTGGAGTAGATGAAGGTATGTAATCAATTTAGGTCAAGGTCATATCTTGACCTTGGCCGGTCTGTGGTCTATACACACTTTTCAAAGATCTTCTCCTCTGAAACCGCTTGGCCGATGAAAGTTAAAATTATGTGGAGCATCCTTGGGTAGTGGGAACGAAAGGTTGTTTGCGGGATCTTGGTCACATGACCAAGATGGCCGCCACGCCCATATATGGTAAAAACCACTCAAATATCTTCTTCTCCAGTACCGGCTGGCCGATTTCCACATAAATTGGTATGTAGCATCGGGGACTCCAGCCCATCGTAGTTTGCGAAAATGATGACCTTGGAAAGACCTTGACTTATTTTACGGCAAGGTCATTTTTGGAAACATAGGCTTTTACACTGGAAAAAGTGAAAACCATGGATTTTTTGATAACTATTGCATCCTGAGTCCTGAAAAGTGGTAGATGCAGAGAACTAATGGATTAGATGAAGGTATGTAATTAATTTAGGTCAAGGTCATCTCTTGACCTTGGCTGGTCTGTCGTCCATACACACTTTTCAAAGATCTTCTTCACTGAAACTGTTTGGCCAATGAAAGCCAAATTTTACATTACATAAGCCAAAAATGAGAAAATCTCTCAGGTGAGCTACATGTCCCTTGGTCCTCTTGTTTTACATGGGACAGGTAGGGAAACAAAATGGCAGAACCGGGAAATCCCTAGGAAATCCCCTAAACCAGCTAAAAAAATTTAGGGTTGGGGGTTCAAAAATTAGGCACGGTCTGGTAACCTGAAACACGCAACTTTTTTTTTAGGCCTAATACTTCTGGTTGTTGATATTTCATCATGTTATTTGGAATATTCGTCAATTTGGCATAGACAATTGGACCTGGCAACGCAGGGTTAGAAATTAGCAGTTGCCCTCTTGCCCGTCACGGGTTAAATTTGCTGGGGACAACCTGATTTTATTGGAAGCCAAATTTTATGTGGAGCCTTCATGGTTAAAAGCCTAAAAGGAACGAAAGTTTGTTCTCAAAATCTGGGTCACATGACTAAGATGGCTTCCACTTCCATATATGGTAAAAAACACTCAAAAATCTTCAGAACCTGCAGGCGGATTTTCACGAAAATTGGTATGATTAATTTGGGACTCCAGCCCATCATAGTTTGATCAAATGATGACCCTAGGCCGACCTTCACCTATTTTGTGCCAAGGTCAATGGAAACACATGCATACATGGGACAAAGTGGTTCAAACTATGGATTTTTCTCTGCAACTAACATAGAGCTCTACAAATGTGAAACTGTGCATGTTATTGTCCTTGACATTCTCTTCAAGCTTTACCTTGACCTGATACCCTTGACCTATATTTCATGGTCCATTGACTACTTCGATGTAATGTCGTAGTTATGTTTTTCTCTGCACCTGTGATAGCTGCTAGATTGAAACCTTGCATAGTAATTGTCCTCAACATACCCTCTAAGCATGCATCTTGACCTAGTGACATTGACCCATATTTCACGGTCCATCGACTTTGTTAATTTTTACATCAAAGTTGGCTTTTCTCTGCAGCTGTGAGTGTGACATCTTGCATAGTTATTGTTCTTGACATTCTCTTAAAGCATGCACTTTGACCTGATACTCTTCACCTTTATTTCACGGTCCATTGACTACTTCGTTGTAATGTTGTATAGTGGAGTTAGCTTGTACTGTCATGTTGACAGTTTTGGTTTACAAAAATATTTATCAATAACAGTGCTCTATTTTAAGAATAAACTTTTAATAGAAACCCAACCGATAAGACAATTATTAGCCATCTATTATACTGATAAAACCGTTGCATGAAACTGTGTGTGCAATTACTCCAGTGGTTACGTTCAAGGAGTTGTGAACCAGAAAGGTACAGGTTCGTATCCCGCTAGGATTCTTTCTTTTTTTTTTTTAGGACAAGATTTATGACAGTTTCGAAGCATCATGCTTTTATGTTACTTTTGTGCTAGGTAGATATTTGAATAGCAGATTTATTCATGCACCCCTGTCTGCATTTTAAGGAGGCCCGTAAGTCAATGGGAACATGCAATGTAAATAATGGCTATCTTTGTTTTATTATGACTGTATTTATAGTGTATCCATTGCTTATGTATATATATATCAATCTGAAACTAAACCTTGGGCAAAAAATAAAACATGAACAAAATATTTATTAAAAATAAAACAGAAATTCAGGATTGTAAACTTAAAATGTGTTGAAAATTGAAAGGCGTCAATGAGATTCGAACCTCAAAATGTAAACAGATCGCTGTCTCTGATCCAGCGTGTTAGACCACTCGGCTATTCACTACAATATCAGTACTAATCGATACTAGCAATTTTTGGTGCGTCTAAATATAACCCAAATTGTTGTTTATGATTCTCGGTTTACAAACAAATCTGATAATAATAATTATATGCCAGTACAAGCTGACTGACCTGTAGTTATGTTTTTCTCTGCACCTGTGATAGCTGCGAGGTTGAAAACTTGCTTAGTAATTATCCTCAGCATACCCTTCAAAACGCACCTTGACCCAGTGACCTTTACCTATATTTCATGGTATATCGACTTTGTGAATTTTTACGTCACAGTTAGGTTTTCTCTGCACATGTGATAGTTGCGATGTGAAACCTTGCATATATATCTAGCTATTGTCCTTGACATTCTATTCAAGCACACACCTGACTCGATACCCATGACCTATATTTCATGGTCCATCGACTTAGAAAACCCAACTTAGGCATAATTTGGAAGTTATGTTTTTCTCTGCACCTATGATAGCTGCGATGTTGAAACCATGTATATTAATTTTCCTTGACATACTCTTCAAGCACGCACCTTGACCTAGTGACCTTGACCTATATTTCACAGTCCATCGGCTTAGTGAATTTTTACGTTGAAGATAGGTTTTTTCTGCACCTGTGATAGCTGCGAGTGTGAAACCTTGCATAGTTATTGTTCTTGACATTCTCTTAAAGCATGCACCTTGACCTGATACTCTTGACCTATATTTCATGGTCCATTGACTACTTTGATGTAATGTCGTAGTTTTCTGAAATTTGACAAAAACCATGTTGTTCTATAAATTTATAGACTTTCCAATCCATAAATTTATAGAAAGTCTATGAATTCAGCAACTCTGACAAACTCTTTAAATCAACTAAATCTTAGACCTGATCATCAGATCATAGTTTGTTCAAATGATGACCATAGGTTGACCTTGACCTATATTATGGCAAGGTCAATTTGGAAACTTTAAAGCTTTTACATCCATGAGGAAAGGTATAAACAATTAATTTTTTTGGAAACTATTGCAGCCAAAGACCTGGAAAGTGGTAGATTGATACAACTAATGGAGCAAATGTCAAAAGAAGGTATGTGATCAATTAAGGTCAAGATCATCTCTTGACATTGGTCCGTCTGTTGTCCATCCACTTTTTTACAAAGATAGTTTTCTCTGAAACAGCATCTCAGTTTCGCCTTTAATGGACCAATGGTCCTCTGGCTGTATGGTGACTGTACCAGTTTTCGTGTAGGAGCCAGAGCCAAAATTCGTGGTACTGCAAATTACTGCACATCTCATGCTGTCAAATTTTCTGGCATCTATCAAATGGATTTTGCAAGGGAAATAACTATGACTGTTCTTGTGAGGGTCGATCAATATTTTTTTTTTTTTATCTGAACCTGAATCTGAAAATTCATGATAAATCAAAATGGGCAGATGCATTAAAATGCTTCTAGTATTATATCTGACAATAAATTCTCTTCAAAACTACTTACCGTATTCGTTCTAATAAGTGCACATAATCCAATAAGCGCACATGTAGCTCCTTTTTGAGTTGTTCTAATAAGCGCACATACTTTTGCCATAAAATTGCCTTAAAATTGTATATTTTAACAACCTTGACAACTTAAAAATCATAGTTTTCAGCATGTTGAGAGTAAAAAAATTAATAGAATCGTAGATGTATTGCATCATTCTGTTTGCACTTCTGATTTTAAAGCTTTTACGATACATTTGAATTTTTATACTGGGTTATTTGTACCCGTACATATGCACTTATTAGGAAGATGTCTTCCTACCCCAAATTTAACTTATTTTGCAAAAGTTATGCACACTGGGCGCTTATTAGAATGAATATGGTACTTTAATTCACAAGGTATAATCAAATAATATAACATTCAGTTCTGAGAAGAAAATTTTGAACTGTGGAAGTTTTTAATGACTTTTTAAATGACCCACGAATTTTGGTGCCTTATTTCCAGTGAAGTCAGAGACCAGCACGTCATCAAAATGGCTTCCATGTAAACAAACAACAGGATTGACATACAAAATGTCAGTCAGACATGAAAATGGGAAAAACATCCCAAGTGAATTGCAAGGCAGACAGAATTCCCTTCCGCCTTGGTGTGGAAGTAGGGTACTGGTTACAGTGAACAGAAAGAAAGTAACAGAAAAAATGCCCAAGAAAAAAGAAGGTAAAAAGTCTCTGAACAAAGGCACGAAATATGATTTGATTGACTGAAAAGTGCGCTTATCCACATACATGCATTGCTAAGTAGGCATTTGATTTGCTTTATTTCAGAATCCAGGGTGCTCAGTTAGGTGGCCAAATTATGTTCTTCTCTGGTGAAGCAGCCTGGTGCTTATGGGCTGACAGGCACCTAGTACATTGTATCCATTTAAAAGGTATGTATAATATGTGAAAAAGAAAAGAATCACAAAACTTTTGAACCAGTGAGTAGTATTTGCGCAAAAATGTTCTCCAAATCTGGCAGACTGGGGTAAGGTTCATACGGAGTTTCCCTGATGTAATTCCCCCGCACTGCTGGGACTGAGCTTTGGTCTAAACCCCACTTATTACCAATGCTATCACCTGCCCTGCCATGAGGGTGGGGGCCCGGGCTTACAAGTGACTAGTGCATTTAACAGCTATATTAGAGAAATTTTAACTTACAATTCCAATTTCAATATATATAAAAGTTGTAAAAATTGAAAAAATAATGATTATCGACTGACTTCAGACCCTTACGGAATCCGGACAAAATCCCCCCCGGACATAATCCCCCCCACTCTTTTTTGTTCACTAGGACAGAATCCCCCCCAGTATATCTTGCAAATAGGACAGAATCCCCCCCCCCCTTCCCACACAGAATGTACTTCAATAATTGAGCAATCTTTTTATATTTAGATATTATTTAGTAGACTGTAATAAGTGGTGATTAGATAAAATTAAATATGACAATTTGGTTATTTTTCGATACCTTTTACTATATTAACTTAGTTAATTACTCAATACATAGATGTTTGTCTCACCTCATTATCACTATTAGCAGTAATTATAACATATTAAGATGCAGCTTTCTTTAAAAAATAAAAACCAAACAACATAATTATCCGGTCATTAGCAAACAATGAAAAAAAACAACTTTTTGATGCAAAAATAGTTGATATATAGTTGTAAAATGTAACAATATGATTATGGAGATTCTGACTGGGAGTGGGGGGGATTCTGTCCTAGTTGCAAGATATACTGGGGGGGATTCTGTCCTCGTCAACAAAAAAGAGTGGGGGGGATAATGTCCGGGGGGGATTTTGTCCTACACTCGACCCTTACCTGAAAAACAGGGTCATGAAAGGGAAAGCAAGGAAAATTCTAAGGTTGGTCTTGATTGTAATTAACTTCTGATTGGTTTTAAAATGAATACCCAGATAATTTTCAAAACATAATTGCTCTTGATGATGCTCAATTATGGTTATTTCCTAATTTTTAAACAAGCAATTATGGTGTTATGGATGCAATAGTATTGTTGAAGGTGAAGGTGTGAAAATTTAATCATGTGCAGGTGCAGCTAACAGACCAGTCAGGCTAATTAATGACATAGTTGTAAAAACCTTTTTGGACTTCAAAAAGGCATGTTTTTCATTGTTTACAACAACTGAACAAATTGGCTCTGACCCATATTTTCCAAAGTTTTTTTAACAACTTGTTTGATAATTTGGTGGACATTTACAGACATATGGTGCTCTTTTGTTTTGTTGACATCACTGTCTATTGTCATTTAGGTTGTAGGTGTGAATTTTATTGTGATGTTGTCACTTATATGTAGTTTTAAGGAAATCAGTTTTAACCTCATATTAGATGTCAAGTACCTTGTATATTGTCAATCTTGATGTCACATATTCAGGGATTCTTTTCTTAACTTGATTCAAAGCTCAGGAATAGATTCAATTAAAAGTCTTATAAAGTCCCAACTCTGACACCAAGTGGGAAAGAATAGTACACATGACATACATAATGGATGAACAGAAAGTTCAACAATGCCAGAACTTGAAAAAGTGACAATACATATGAAGAGCAAGATGAATAGCTTTTTCACAGGAAGGCAGCCATCCAGCTAGCTTCAACTTAAGCCAAATTATGCATATACATAAGAAGATCAAACATTAAATGTAAAGAATCACAGCAGCTGCAAAGGTGTTTGTTACTAAACCTGATTTATTAATGAGTTTCTGTACTGATGAGCATTGAGCTTAAAAGTTAAAAATTATAATATATTAGGATTATTGCTATACAGTATTCGTTCTAATAATTCTTTTTTCATAATAACTATCAGTTTGGGTAACATGACATCTTCTTAATAAGCGCACATGTACAGGTTTCTGCGAAATTTTAAATACAGTGCAAAAACTTTCAATTGGGTAGCGGTAAACAACACAATGCAATAAATGAACAATGCTTTTGATTATCTTACTTTCAGCATGCTGAAAATTATGATTCTGAAGTTTTCCATGTTGTTGAAATATACATTTTTAAGGCAAATTTAAGGCAAAATTATCACAATGATTAAAACAATAAAAAAACTACATGTGCCCTTATTGGAGCATGTGCGCTCATAAGAATGAATATGGTATAATATCTTTGATGAAAATCTTAAGAATTTCATTATTTTATATCAATTTACCAAACATTTTAGCTATTTGGAGTTTTCATGGATTTATTTGTTTCCATATTTCTAACAGACAGTTGAAAGAGAGTACATTTACCTGTAAAAGTGATTTAAGCCCTCCAGTAACAATTTTTTGCTGACCGTTCGAAGGTGGTTTTACTGTGATTCTTGACATTTCTGTACTGATTGGGTTGACATCTGTTGGACATTGTCAACATCAGCAATAGACATACCCAAACATGCAGGAATTAAACAGTGCCTTGTAGCTTTTTTGCTTACCACAATATGAATTGTTAATTTTCACCATATCAACCAAAGCATTTGATCCAAATCCTGGACCGGAGAGTGTGGTGTCTCTGTGGTTAGGCATCAGATTGGGAGTTAGTGGTCCAGGGTTCCAACACCACTTGCACCATGTAAGTTGTTGTTTTAACAAGTTTTTTTAAGCTCCCAAGTTCCCAACACTCAAGAAGAGCTGTCTCTGTCCCAATATCAATCATGCAAACATGCCCTTGTAATGGATACCCCCTTAAACCCCACTCTTATACAGTATTAAATTGCTCTCAGACTTTGATTTTGGGTACTCATTCTAGGCGGTTCTTAAAACATGGGCCCACAATCTATGTTTTGAGCGAAGAATAATAAAATTATCAGTTTCATTTTTTACAGGTGAAAAAAATGCTGTATATTGTTTGGACTAGTTTGTTAATGTCACTGAAACATTGTTAAGCTAGACCTCCCCCAACACCCCATCCTAAAAAAAAGAACAGAAAAAAAGAAGAAATAAAAGCTAGACACTAAATAATACTATAGCAAAAGTTTGCAACAGTTTGCATTCACTTTTTCTTTCTTACATGATGTAAGTGTGGACCTTTCCAAAAGGGACCCCTGAACCCAATTCAAACTTGCCTCTGCATTTTCTATATCTTACAAACAGGGCATTTCAAAATTTCTATTTTTTTTTCTTTCTCTAAAATGAAAATTCTAATCACATGTTAATGAGGGAAGTCTATCATAATGTTGATTATCTTGAAAAATGAAACAGTGTTGAACATTGAAAAAAATTGAGGTGTCCAGATGAAAAAGAAGTTGATACTCTTGAATAATGTGGCAATAGATTACATAATCAGTTTGAGCTTTAAGCAAGCTTGACAACTTCTCTGTTGCTGATAATTGTGAAATGATTTAATTGGTCAAGAGAGTGTTTGTCTTTTTTTTCACTGATTGGTCAGTAGGATTATGGGAGTAACATCACTTTGTATATTATTTGACCCCAATCAGTAGTGTCACAAAATTTCTAAATCTCAGCGTTGAATACATGTTGTAAACAGCTAAAGATTCTGCAGTAAGTCTGTCATACATATGATTTATCTTTAGCTTTAGTTTTTGAAAACACCATTTATTTATTTATTTATTTATTTATCTAAACTAATCTGGTATTTATTTATTTATTTATTTATTTATTTATTTATTTATTTATTTATTTATTTATTTATTTATTCATTATTTATTTATTTATTTATTTATTTATTTATTTATTTATTTAAGGTCTCTATTCACCTATAATTTAGACAACTTTAGTTTTTTTTAAGAATTTACTGGTTTTCTACTCTTACCTTACTGAGTGTTGACAAAATCAAAGTAAAGCACGATTGAGAAAGTTAATGGAATAGCTCAGTAGGTAGAGCTCAGGTCTCAATACCGAAAGGTACCAGGTTCGAATCCCGTAGGGGTAATATATTGTTTTCTGGAGTCTTTTTTTTTTATTTTACATGATGAAGAGTAATAAAATTGCCGTTCAAAAGAAACAGAATATGGAAGCAGTTTATTTTGAAAGTTGCATTTAGGAAACCATGTGCCAACCTATGTCAAGCTGATTTTTGAAGCCTCTAAGTACATTCTTACCCTTTCAAAAGGCCATTCAAAAATATATTTTTCTGATCTCAACATCAGGATATCTTGTCCGTGAAATGTATACCCCACTTTAATGTAGCAAAACTGGGGTTTACTGGGGCAACTTAGTTTCTTATTTTTGCTCCAAAACATAGATTGTGTGTACTCTGAGGCGGTTCTAACGTGTACCCACAATCTATGTTTTGAGCAAAAATAAGAAAAATATCAAAAAATTTCATGTTTACAAGCTGACAAAAATTGCTGTATATTACATGGGCGTGTTTTCGTAATGAGATATGTTTTCAGTCAAAACTCAATTTAATGTACATGGTTACTTATGAAATGTATATAGTCGTGTTTGACAAACATGTTTTTGGCAACTATAGCAGGAAAATGGCATAACATATACTTGGAGAAACAATCACATTTCAACAGGAAGAATGCCATTTTCAGCATAGGAAAAGCTTTGAAATGAGTAGATTATGTTCCCGAGGCATATTTATGTCACATAGTACTAAGAAATGAGGCGAATTTTCGTGGTGCTTGCTTTCTAGAGTGTGCAAACGGGTTTCTTCTCATAAAGTCGTTTTAGATGACCTAAGACACTGGCATAACACAGCCTGACAGGCATATGCCATATGTGTTACTTTCCATATAATAAAACAAAAATGAAGACAAACTTATACCCAAATTTCTATCACATTATCAAAATTTCAGCTATGTTTACAATATCTCCATGGACGCTTACCCACAATTCTTTAAATCACGATTAAAATCAGTAACATCAGCTTTCGGATGCTAGTTGCCGAAATAACAGAATGTATACTGTGACAAAACAAGCCTAACAAGAACTCAAGAAGTCAATTTTTCTATACTGTTTCCAACTGCTTTGTCCTACTCCTTCCTTATTTCCTGTTCTTCAGAATTGCCCTGAATTGCTGCTACTTTTTATACCCCGCCACTTCAAAAAGTGCGGGGAATTATGTTATACTCGTCGGAAAAAAAAACATTCAAGTGTTTGTCTGTCCGTCAGCGATTTCGTTGCCACTCTTTATCTTGAGCATTTCTTAACCGATTTTCTTCAAACTTGGCATACTAGTACGAGTTGATATCAGAAAGGAGCGGTTTGGGATTGTAGATGGGTAATTTTCGTCAAATAAGTACAGAGTTATGGCCCTTGATTTACGCTAAAATTTCATTTCCGCTCTCTATCTTGAGCATTTTTTAACCAATTTTCTTCAAACTTGGTATAAGAGTTGATATCAGGAAGGACTGGTTTGGGATTGTAGATGGGTAATTTTCGTCAAATAAGTACAGAGTTATGGCCCTTGATTTACGCTAAAATTTCGTTTCAGCTTGATATCTTGAGCATTTTAAGGCCAATTTTCTTCAAACTTTGCATAAGAGTTGACATTGAGGAGGGGCATTATGGGATTGCAGATGAGTAAATTTTGTTGCTGTGCTACAGAGTTATGGCCCTTGATTTATGCTCAAATTCTGTTTCTGCTTGATATCTTTAGCATCTTTTGGCCAGTTTTCTTCAAACTTTGCATCAGAGTTGATATTAAGGAGAGGCATTATGGGATTGCAGATGAGTAAATTTCTCAAGTTTGTTAACTACAGAGTTATGGCCCTTGATTTATGTTCAAAATTTGTTTTGCTCAATATCTTTTGTACAAATGTATGGATTTTGATAAAAATTTAGTTGTGACACATACATTGACAAGATCTAGGCTTAGATCATAATGTTTCATATTTTGTAAATCTTCAACAAAGTTATTGCCCTTGATTTTTGTAAAAATGACTTTTTTCTCCTTTAGTATCAGTAAAAAAAAAAGGTTTGAGTTAGAGTAGTCTTTGTACATGTTTGTACTCAAATGAATAGGATACATGTTGAGACAACTTCATGATTTTTTCTGAAGATTCAAGTGTGAATATGTCCCTTGATTACTGTAAAGAAGTACAAAACTACAATATTTCGTCAGAGATATTTAATTGGTTTAATGATAATATTTTTTTCTGAGTTTAATTTCTCTGATTTTATTCTGAATGTCCATGTACGTGTTATTCTGTGCATTTATACTGAATGGATTCGCTGTGGCGGGGTATCATGCTTGCCTGCAGCACATTTATTTTCTTGGCTTGTGGCATGCTTGGTTATATTTTGACAAATGTCTTGACTACATTTTATGAAAGTAATCAGTGAACCCTTTAATCTGATTCCAATTACTTTAAGCATTCAGTGGGAAAACCCTCAGGCGAGTTACCGGACCATTGGTCCTCTTGTTGAATTATTGTCTGTTAGCTCACTTGACCCAAATGCTCATAGGTGACCTTATAGGAAAAGTGGGTATCTGTTTGTTCAGATCGGATTAGAACTGTGGTCGCCATGACAGCTTATGCGTCCCATAGACTTATAAAGGAAAAAAGTGGAAATTGCAAATTTTTGCTGTCATATCAGCTTATCTGAGATATTTGAATTTTGTTTTTGCAGAAATGTTTATTGAGTAGTTCTCAAAAGCACTTATTATAGCCCCGCTTTGAAAAAGTGGGGCTATACTGGATTCACTCTGTCCTTCCGTAGTTCCGTTATTCCGTCTTTCTGTTATTCCGTCGTTCCGTTATTCCGTCCGAATTTCGTTTCCGCTCAATATCTTGAGAATGAATTGACAGAATTTGACCAAAATTTGTGTGCACATTATTATTGACAAGATCTAGCCTGGGATTGTTACACATCATTTTTCGCAAATTTGTAACAGAGTTATGTCCCTTGATGCGTGCCAGAATTTTGTTTCCGCTCAATATCTTGAGAATGAATTGACAGAATTTGACCAAATTTTGTGTGCACATTAACATTGACAAGATCTAGCCTGGGATTGTTACACATCATTTTTCGCAAATTTGTAACAGAGTTATGGCCCTTGAGGCGTGCCAGAATTTTGTTTCCGCTCAATATCTTGAGAATGAATTGACAGAATTTGACCAAATTTTGTGTGCACATTAACATTGACAGGATCTAGCCTGGGATTGTTACACATCATTTTTCACAAATTCGTAACAGAGTTATGGCCCTTGATGTGTACCAGAATTTCGTTTCCGCTCAATATCTTGAGAATGAATTGACAGAATTTGACCAAATTTTGTGTGCACATTAACATAGTCAAGATCTAGCCTGGGATTGTTACACATCATTTTTCGCAAATTTGTAACAGAGTTATGGCCCTTGATCCATGCTAGAATATCGTTTCTGCTCAATATTGAGAATGAATTGACAGAATTTGACCAAATTTTGTGTGCACGTTAACATTGACAAGATCTAGCCTGGGATTGTTACACGTCATTTTTTTGCAAATTTGTAACAGAGTTATGGCCCTTGATGCATGCCAGAATTGTGTTTCCGCTCAATATCTTGAGAATGAATTGACAGAATTTGACCAAATTTTGTGTGCACATTAACATTGACAAGATCTAGCCTTGGATTGTTACACATCATTTTTCGCAATGTTGTTTTTGCAAATTTGATACACAGTTATAGCTCTTGACTGATCTTATTGCACATCTTTCAAAAACTTCTTTGGCACTTGGGCTTTCATATGGCATGAAAAGCGCTGAAGCGGGGCTATAGTCAGATTCTCTGACAATTCTAGTTTTGATTGGTTGCTGGGACCCCAAAAAGGACAAATTTTCGATAAAAATCTTTAAAAATCTTCTCAGAAACTGTTTGGGATATGAAGCTGATACTTTGTATATTTATGTTCCTGGCATTAGTCTCTACAAAAATCTTGTTTTTTGTTCCAGTCAGGTAAGGACTCTGGTTGCTATGGCAACTTTCAGTTTCCATAGACTTATAATGGGAAAAGTGAAAATTTGCTATTTCTGCAGTCTCATTGGAGATATTTGAATTTTGCTTTTGCAAAAATGTTAATTGAGTAGTCCTCAGTGTTTCATATTACTTTCGCCCTTATCCCTTATTTTGAGTAACTGAGTAGTCCTCAATGTTTCATATTACTTTTGCCCTTGTCCCTTATTTTGATTGGTTGCTCAGGGGCCTCAAAAAGGGCAAAATTTCAAAAAAAAAATCTTTGAAAATCTTCTCCTCAGGTACACTTTTGGGATATGAAACTGATATTTTGCATACATTACTCATGGCATTATGCACCAGTCATTTGTATCTCTAGCTCCTATCGGGCTTGGGAATAGCCGGCATTTTAACTTTTCATTTTGCAAAGCCCGGCACTGCGGGGCCAACTTTTAGGTTAAAGCCCTGCACTATATCCCGCTAAAACCCAGCTAAGATCCCGGCTATTATTCTGGCTCTTTAGATTAAAACCCCAGCACATCTCCTGCACTGCTGGGACTCGTCGGATGTTAAATCCCGGCACTTAAGCCCGGCTATGTCCCTGCTATCCCTGGCCCCATTGGGGCGGGGGATACAAATGACTGGTGCATTAGCCTCTACAACAATATTGTTTTTTGTTCCAGTCAGATAAGAACTCTGGTTGCTATGGCTACTTTCAGGTTCCATAGACTTACAATGGGAAAATTAGGAATTCTCTATTTCTGCAAACTCATCGGAGATATATCTGACTTTTGTTCAGATTGCATATTTTATATTAGCCACAACTGTAAACTGAGATGAGCTTTGTGGTCCATGGGCCTCTGGTTAGCTCACCTGAGCCAAAGGCTCACAGGTGAGCTTATAGTATGGCCAGGGTCCGGCGTCTGTCCGTCCGTCGTCCACCATTTTCAAAGATCTTCTTCTCTGAAACCGCTTGGCCGATGAAAGCCAAATTTTATATGGAGCATCCATGGGTAGGGGGAACGAAAGTTTGATCGCGAAGTCTGGGTCACATGACCAAGATGGCCGCCACACCCATATATGGTAAAAACCACTCAAAAATCTTCTCCAGAACCGGCAGGCCGATTTCCACGAAACTTGGTATGTAGCATCTGGGACTCCAGCCCATCATAGTTTGTGAAAATGATGACCCTGGGATGACCTTGACCTATTTTACGGCAAGGTCAATTTTGGAACCATAGGCTTTTACATAGGAAAAAGTGAAAACCATAGATTTTTTAAATCTATTGCAGCCTGAAACCTGTAAAGTGGTAGATGCAGAGAACTAATGGAGTAGATGAAGGTATGTAATTAATTTAGGTCAAGGTCATCTGTTGACCTTGGCCGGTCTGTGGTCCATAAAAACTTTTCAAAGATCTTCTTCTCTGAAACCGCTTGGCCGATGAAAGCCAAATTTTATATGGATCATCCATGGGTAGGGGGAACGAAAGTTTGATCGCGAAATCTGGGTCACATGACCAAGATGGCTGCCACGCCCATTTATGGTAAAAACCACTCAAAAATCTTCTTCTCCAGAACCAGCAGGCCGTTTTCCACGAAACTTGGTATGTAGTATCGGGGCCTCCAGCCCATCATAGTTTGCGCAAATGACGACCCTGGAATGACCTTGACATATATTACAGCAACTTCAATTTTGGGAAAAAGTGAAAACCATGGATTTTTTTAAAACTATTGCAGCCTGAGACCTGAAAAGTGGTAGATGCAGAGAACTTATGGAGTAGATGAAGGTATGCAATTAATTTAGGTCAAGGTCATCTCTTCACCTTGGCCGGTCTGTCGTCCATACACACTTTTCAAAGATCTTCTTCTCTGAAACCACTTGGCCAACGAAAGCCAAATTTTATGTAAGCCAAAAATGAGAAAATCTCTCAGGTGAGCTACAGGACCATTGGTCCTCTGGTTTATATTATAATAGGTGTAGCTTATCTGGTTATAGCTTACTTTAACTTGCTTTTTCAGGTACCACTTACCATGGCTTTTGCGTTAGTCCTGTTTGACTACGATGGGATGACAGACATAGTTCCAACTAAAGATTGTGGTGAAAATGTCCCCATCTCCTCCAAATGTGAAATAAAGTACCACGGAAAGAAACACTTGGTAGAAGTCCTCCAAACTTCAGGTAAGAGCTAATGTCATTTTTGAAATCATTTATAGCACCCTTTCTCTTAGTCGAGTCAGCTATGGCATAGTAGTAACTCCTGAGCTAGGGATCCTGTTTATGATGACCTCCTATTGTGTTGTAATCTTTGAGCAACAACCTAAGAACCAAAGAAGTGCTGACTCCATCCAGACAAATGACTGAGAAATTGTTGACATAGATGCTAAGCCATAAACAAAACCTTCATCAGCACCAAAGGGCTTGTCCTATAATTAGGCTCACAAGGTGAGCTTAATATAGTATACCCATGCTCTGGCGGCCGTCGTCTGTCTGTCGTTGTCGTCCCTCAACCATTTTCAAAGATCTTCTCCTCTGAAACTACTGGACCAATCAAAGCCAAACTTCATGTGGAGGATCCTTAGGAAGGGAGAACTAAAGTTTGTACAAATTGTCCAGGTCACATGATCAAGATGGCCGCCATGGCTCTAAATAGCAAAGACCTTAAAAAATCTTCTCCAGAACCAGAATGCCCATGATTTTGAAACTTGGCATGAATCCTCAGGGTAAGGAAATCTACAAAGTTTATATAAATCATGACCATGGGTTGACCGTGACCTATTTTACGGCAAGGTCAATTTTGGTCGCTAATCCATTTGAAAGGGAAAATATATGAAAATGTCATTTTTATCGCATCCTGCTACGCAGGAGTTCAAATATCCGTCCGTGCGTCCGTCTGTCAACAATTTGCTTCAAAGTTTTGTTTTCTCTGCAACTGTTATAGCAGCAAATATAAAACCCTGCATAGTTATTGTCCTCGGCATCCTCTTCAAGCACACACCTTGACCAGGTGCCCTTGACCTATATTTCACAGTCCAATGACTTTGACAATATTTACCTCATAGTTTTGCGATTCTCCGCATCTGTGATGGCTGCGAGGTTGAAACCTTGCATATTGACATACCCTTCTAGCACGCACCTTGACCCGGTGCCCTTGACCTATATTTCACGGTCCAGTGACT
This sequence comes from Rugalucina vietnamica, assembly GCA_964017185.1. NCBI lineage: Eukaryota > Metazoa > Mollusca > Bivalvia > Lucinida > Lucinidae > Rugalucina > Rugalucina vietnamica. Next base: position 10,168,769 of record OZ024883.1, read on the forward strand.
TTGACAATATTTACCTCATAGTTTTGCAATTCTCGGCACCTGTGATGGCTGCAAGGTTGAAACCTTGCAAAGTAATTGTCCTTGACAGGCCCTTCAAGCATGCACCATGACCAGGTGCCTTTGACCTATATTTCACGGTCCAGTGACTTTGACAATATTTACCTTTAGTTTACAATAGTTTTGCAATTTTGGCACCTGTGATGGATGCGAGGTTGAAACCTTGCATAGTTATTGTCCTTGACATACCCTTAAAGCACACACCTCGACTCGATATTTACAATAGTTTTGCAATTTTGGCACCTGTGATGGATGCGAGGTTGAAACCTTGCATAGTTATTGTCCTTGACATACCCTTAAAGCACACACCTCGACTCGGTGCCTTTGACTCATATTTCACGATCCAGTGACTTTGACAATATTTACCTCGTAGTTTTGCAATTCTCTGCACCTGTGATGGCTGCGAGGTTGAAACCATGCATAGTAACTGTCCTTGACAATATTTGACATAGCACGCACTTTGACCCGGTGCCTTTGACCTATATTTCACATTCCAGTGACTTGACAATATTTACCTCGTAGTTTCGCAATTCTCTGCACCTGTGATGGCTGCGAGGTTGAAACCATGCATAGTAACTGTCCTTGACATATCCTTCAATGCACCTTGACCTGGTGCCCTTGACCTATTTTTCACGGTCCAGTGACTTTGACAATATTTACCGTGTAGTTTTGCAATTCTTGGCACCTGTGATGGCTGCGAGGTTGAAACCATGCACCTTGATCTAGTGACCTTGACCTGTATTTCACGGTCCACCGACTTTGTGATTTTTTCCCCTACTCGACGAGGTGTGATATCGACCTCCGCAGCGTTCTTGTATTAAAGAATACTTGCTGGGAATAAGCAAATGGGAAGAATATTTATTTCATTGAAAACATTTTGGCCCCAGGGGGTTGTCTGCCCCTGCCCCGGGGCTTTATACAATCTATATGGCCATAATGTTCACAAATCCTCTCTGAGAGCGCTTGTCCTATCAAAGCCAAATTTTATATGGAGCATCCTTAGTTACTGGGATTCAAAGTTTATACAGATAGTCCAGGTCGCATGACCAAGATGGCCGCCAGTGCTTTAAATAGCAAAAACCTTCTTCAGAAGCAGAATTCCTATTATTTTTGAACTTGGCATGCAGCATCAGAGAATGGAGCTCTACAAACTGTATACTTCTGCAATGACCTTGACCTATTTTAGGGCAAGGTCAACTTGGTTTGATGGGAAATTCTGTTACTGTATGATCAGATCACAGGTGAGGGTTCTCATGACCTCTGGTTTAGATAATGCCTCCATATGGTTCTTGCAGATAAGGAAAATGAAAAAAAAAGCTGTCTCCCCGGCCATGATCACTATTTTCTTTTCTTTATCCTGGTGGCTGAGATGGAAAAGAGAGCAATATTTTTTTCTTTGCAGATGACCGTACAGCTCTTAATGCTTTTGAACTGGAGTGGGAAACGTCAGAGAGATCAAAAGCGCTTGATGCAGAGAAACAACGACGTACTGTAACTGGTGAACGTGCAGGTTTCCTGGTGGTCTGGCCAAGAGATAGTGAGGTAATAAAGCAGGTTTTTTATTGGACTCGCACCTGCGTAGCAGGATGCGATATAGAAGTTCAAATTTTCGTCCGTGTGTCCGTCTGTCAACAATTCACATTGAAGTTTGGTTTTCTCTGCAATTATTATAGCTGCAAATATAAAACCCTGCATAGTTATTGTCCTTGACATTCTCTTCAAGCAAGCACCTTGACCTGTTGCCATTGACCTTGCATAGTAATTGTCCTTGACATACCCTTCAAGCATGCACCTTGACCTGGTACCCTTGACCTAAATTTCACGGTCCAGTGACTTTGACAATATTACCTTGTAGTTTTGCAATTCTTGGCACCTGTGATGGCTGTGAGTTTGAACCCTTGCATAGTAATTGTCCTTGACATACCCTACAAGCACGCACCTTGACCTATATTTCACAGTCCAGTGACTTTGACAATATTTTCCTCGTAGTTTTGCAATTCTCGGCACCTGTGATGGCTGCGATATCAAGAAGGAGTGGTTTGGGATCAGGGCTGGGTAATTTTTGTCAAATAAGTACAGAGTTATGGCCCTTGATTTACGCTAAAATTTTGTTTACCGCTTAATGTCTTGAGCATCTTTAGGCCAATTTTCTTCAAACTTTGCATAAGAGTTGATATTGAGCAGGAGCATTATGGGATTGCAGATGAGTAAATTTTGCCCCTTAACTGTAACTGAGTTAAAGCCCTTGATTAATGTTCAAAATTGTGTTTAGCTTAATATCTGTAAGGATTTTGTTAAAATGTTGTTGTGAGACATGCATTGACAATATCTAGGCTTGAATAATAATATTTTGTATTTTGTGAATCTTTAACAGAGTTATTGCCCTTGATTTTTTGAAAACGACTTTTCTCCTTTATTTTCAGTTTAAGAAGCAAAGTTTTGAGTAATTTTTGTACATGTTTGTGCCTTGATGAATAAGATACATGTTTATACAACTTCATTCATTCTTTCTGTAATTTCTAGCATGACTTATGTCTCTTGATCAATGTATCACTAAAATATTTCTCTTCATTCATTTTTTTTCTGTAATTTCTAGCATGACTTATGTCCCTTGATCAATGTAACACTAAAATATTTCTTCAGATGAAATACATGTAATTGGGTTTTTTCCTGAATTTAAGCCTGAGACCTGAAAAGTGGTAGATGCAGAGAACTAATGGAGTAGATGAAATTATTTAATTAATTTAGGTCAAGGTCATCTGTTGACCTTGGCCCGTCTGTTGTCCATACTCACTTTTCGAAGATCTTCTTCACTGAAACCGCTTGGCAAATGAAAGCCAAATTTTATGTAGAGCCTCTATGGGTAGGGAGAATGAAATCTGGGTCACATGACCAAGATGGCCACTATGCCCATATATGGTAAAACCTCTCAGGTGAGCTACAGGACCCTTGGTCCTCTTGTTCTTAAGAATGATGACCTTTCGGTGAATACAGAAATTGGAAATCAGTAACAATATGGCTAATCACTAACTGGTAAACTAAATTAAATTATCCTTCAGAATTTTCTTATCAGAAATCAGTGAAAAAAGTCAGATTTGTAACCAGTAAACCCCAATGATTCCCTCTTCTATGCCTAATACAGAACTTTTTGATAATTTGTAGACTCTAAGAGACAAGACATCCCAGTTAAGAGGCCAGGTTGACAGTGTTCGAGAGAAATCCAGGAAGGTAAAAACTTTTTCTCATATCTTTATATTATACATACACATTGTGTCTTGGCGATTTTAGCTACCATGCAGGCTAATTGCCAAATACAATGCAACCTGACTTAACAGCCACCTGTATTAAGCAAGTAACCTGTCTTAAGCAAGCAGTGCTTCAAGTCCCAAAGAAGCCAGATGTGTTGAAATTTACCTATATTATACATGCACCTGCTTTAAGCAAGCACCAACTGTCCCTTTAATAGCTGCTTGCTTAATACAGGGTGGACTGTAATTCATCAAATGAAATCACCAAGAGGACATCACACTTTCAAATTTTTCCAAGGGGATATTTTTCCCCATATATATATATATATATACTTACATACTAAAGTAACCTGATACTTACTTTTTGTCCTGATTTCAACATCAAATGGAAACGCAGTCTATTTATCTTTTCTGTGCACAAACGTTTAACTATAGTGAACTTTGATGCATCAGGAATTTTAAAATTCAGGAATGAATTTGAAGCGTCAGCCATTACGTAACCCCTCAAATCAAAAATTTTAAATTAAAAACTGCATAATGCCACATTTCAGGTCCGAAGGCGAAAGGTAGCAGAGCAGAACAGAAGTGTGTCCTCGCCCATTGCAAGAATGGTATGTTTCAGATTTTATCTTTTCTGATAAAGGACAAAATCTCTGCACGTAGTGTCTTTCAAAGGTGATCATTGTACAACAATTTTCATGTAAATCTATCAAGTTATAAAGATCAAGGCTGTTGGATTTATATGGATCTTTTAATATCACCACGAGTCTGATCAAGTTATCAGACTAAAATGCATGAAAACGTTTCTCCCAAATGTACATTAGCATAAGGAGTATGTGGCTCATAGATAAAGCAATGAACCCAAGATTTCCATTACTTGAGCCGTTTGACTGCTGTGTCATTGCCTTGAGGGAGACATTTTTAGCATCTAAAAGTACTGCTTTAACTTCCAAGAAAAATGGCTCTGTCTTAGTGATAATTGCTTAATTTTCAGGCACAGAAGACTGTAAAGCAGGCTAGAGAGACTGTCAAAAAGGCTGTAAAAGCAAAGGTAAACTTATTAATTTTTTTGATAATATACAGAATGCCCCTGAGAATATGGCTCTAAGAACATTTTCATAGAACATAGATCAGCTCGAACTTTTTCTAGTTTCTTTAAAAGATCTTTGATTATGAAACAAGGCATGTAGCATCAGGAACTCAAACCTAATTTACACCAACGTCAACGAACCACATCAGAGGTGAACATTTCAGGAGCTAGTGCCCACTTGGCAGGTACATGTACATGAATTCACACCCAAGAACACTCACCTTTCAAGAGGTGCTGCATTTTACATTCATTTAATATAATAATGGTTATTATTCTTTGGAAATTAAGCTGTTGTTGGAATCAATATATATTCACATATATGCAAATTGTTGGTTTTCTCATGCAGAGGCACATATGTTATTGTAGACTTTGAAATAGTGCTTGAAATCAACCTACATAAACAATTGACATAAGCTTTTTGTTTGGCATCAAAGTTTGGCAGACTGATTGTTCCTACTGTGGACAAGGGTCACATGTGGGACAAGCCAAGTTCTGCTTGCGGGTGTTTCAGGTGTTTTTTCCCGGGTAATGTGGTTTTTGCCCCACCCACCGATTGATTTGTCTTGATATGCGTGAAAAAGCTTGAAAGGGATGTAAAGTTGAGTAAAAAAGAAAATAAGCAACTTTTTATTCCGCATTATACTTCGCATTGTGCAAGTCATAATAAAAATGTGTCTTTTTGCTTGAAGGCTCCCAGGAAATCAATCAACAGTAGAAGTACACCTAATACAGCTACACCTGAGACAGCTACAGCTACTACTGAGACAGCCACAGCTACTACTGAGACAGCAACTACAACAGCATCAACCAATGAGAGGCAGACATTGAGAACAAAAACGGTAAAATAATTTTGAATTAGCTGACTTAAGCCGAAGGCTCAGATGTTAGCTTATAGTATACCAATGCTCTTGCGTCCGTTTATTGTTTGTCCATCAGTATCCACGATTTCAAAGATCTCTAAAACTGCTTGGCCTATGATAGTGAAATTTTATGTGGAGCCTAGATAACTAATGCAGTAGATGAAGGTACATGTATCTTATTAATGTAGGTTGAGGTCATCTCTTGACCTTGACTAGTCTATACACACTTTTCAAAGATCTTCTCTGAACCCTTGGATGACCTTGAACTTTTTTATGGCAAGGTCAACTTGGGTCGCCAATGCATTTGAATGTGGAAAATTGGTAAGATTTAATTAAATGGAAGAAAAGTTGCTGGGAGTAAGCAAATGGACAGAAGATTTATGTTTAAGAGAAAAATCTGTCCCCTGGGGGTTGTCTGCCCCTGCCCCGTCTGCCCCTGCCCCAATCTATGTACATTGTTTATGACCATAATATTCAAACCTCTTCTTCTCTGAAACCGCATGGCTAATCAAAGCCAAACTTCATATGGAGCATCCTTAGGATACAGGAACCAAAGTATACATAAATGATCCAGGTCACAAGACCAAGATGTCCGTCATGCCCATGGTAAAAATCTTCTCCTCCAGAACCCAATGGCCTAGGATCTTGAAACTTGGCATGTAGCATTAGTGACCCAAGGGCCACAATGTGTACATAAATCATGACCCTTGGATGACCTTGACCTATTTTATGGCAAGGTCAACGTGGGTCGCCAATGCTTTTGAATGGGAGAATTGGTAACATTTTATTAAATGGATGAAAAGTTTCTGGGAGTAAGCAAATGGACAGAAGATTTATGTTTATAAGAAAAATTTGTCCCCTGGGGTTTGTCTGCCCCTGCCCTGGGGCTATATACATTGTTTATGACGATAATATTCAAACATCTTCTACTCTGAAACCGCATGGCCAATCAAAGCCAAACTTCATATGGAGCATCCTTAGGGCACATGAAGTGTACATAAATGATGTTAATGATCCAGGTCACATGACCAAGATGGCCGCCATGCCCATATACAGTCGAAATCGCCGAATCGGCCACCTTTGTAAGAGCGCCATCTTTGTAAGAGCGCCAGTTCAAACATTCCCGACTGGTTTTACTATCAAATGTGTCTCTATAAGAGCGACATCTCGGTATAATCGCCATCGGCCAGTTTTTTCATCTCCAATTGATCATCGTAAGACGGCCACCTCATTACCTGAGCAAAACTCTAATTATCCATTATGCCATTAAAATTGATTCATAATCATCGCTCAGTCACTATGTTTACAAAAGAATTGAATCACACATGCGTAAAAGTTTGGAATACCCTGGGGAAAACCAATAATTGTCATCTAAATTACACGCTCGGGTCAAGTCTCGCGTTGTCACCCATAGTCTCCTGTGTAGTTATTTCAGTTTTGGGGATGAAAATCAAGAAATTTTGCAATCTTCTATTCATTAATTGCTTCCAAAATACGTATTGTGAACTTAAAATCCACATGCTGAATCCTGGGCCCAACTCCCTGTGATGCGAATCTTGCGTGGGAATATCGTTTTTAAGCTCTGCAAACTTGAAATCAACAACTATTTGTGGTGATCATTATGAACATTTAGATTTAAATGGTGTGATTTCTGAGTTTTGCACTGAAAATTATCCTTGAAAATAAACTAATTTTCATGTTGGCCAATCGGAGCTTGAAATCAAAACTTGCGTTTCGGCCTTGATAAATTTCTGTCTCATTTTTTTCAGCAGTCTTAACAAATTTGATTGAATTGAAGATCGAAAAATAATAGCATTATAAAAATTGAATGCACAAGTACAAAGTTGCTGCAAAAAAGCAGCCAATAGGAGGGCCTGGCAAAAAAAAAACCCAGAGGCCCATGGGCCACGAAGCTCACCTGACTTAATATGCAATTTGGACAAAACTCATATAAAATGTAGAGGAATATTCAATAAACATTTTTGCAAATACAAAATTCAAATATCCAAGACGAGAATGCAGAAACAGAGATTTCCACTTGTCCCATTATAAGTCTATGGAAACTGGAAGTTGCCATAGCAACCAGAGTTCTTGTCTGACTGGAACAAAAAACAGTTTTTTTTTGTAGAGGCTATAATGCAAGGAACATGTATGCAAAGTATCAGCTTCAAATCCCAAACGGTTTCTGAGGAGAAGATTTTTTAAGTTTTTTTTAAAAATGTGCCCTTTTTGGCGCCCCATCAACCATCAAAATAAGGAATAAGGCCAAAAGTTATATGAAATAAAGAGGACTAATGAATAAACATTTCTGCAAAAACAAAATTCATATATCTCCAATGAGACTGCAGGAATAGTAAATTTTCACTTTTCCCATTATAAGTCTATGGAAACTGAAAGTTGTCATAGCAACCAGAATTCTTACCTGACTGGAACAAAAAACAACATTTTTGTAGAGGCAGGAACATGTATGCAAAGTATCAGCTTCATATCCCAAATAGTTTCTGAGGAGATTTTTAAAGATTTTTTTTCAAAAATTTGCCCTTTTTGGGGCCCCAGCAACCAATCAAAATAAGCGATTGGGACGAAGGTCATCTGAAACGTAGCTCACTACCCAGATAAACATTTCTGCAAAAACAAACTTCAAATATCTTAAATGAGATAGCAAAAATAGCAAATTTTCACTTTTCCCATTATATGTCTATGGAAACTGAAAGTTGCCATAGCAACCAGAGTTCTTATCTGACTGGAATAAAAAACAACATTTTTGTAGAGGCTAATGCCAGGTACATGTATGCAAAGTATCAGCTTCAATCCCAAACAGTTTCTGAGAAGAAGATTTTTTAAAGATTTCAGAGTTCTCAGAAACGCCTGATCAGGCGTAATTATTATGCCTAAAATTCCTTCCCGTGGATTCTCCCGTACGCCACTTTTTCGTCTGGCGACGTATCCTAAATTTTCCATAAATTACGTCAGAAAAATGTGAGCAATCGATGTCCAAATTAGATCAAAGGTCGGAGCCGCAAGACATTGACACGGCTGTTCAGCGCATGACTGCACCGGGAGAAAGTGCAGTAGGCGTCAGCTTATTGTGTTCATAGCCAATCAGAGCGTCGCATGCTGGCAATGAGTGCTTGTTTAATGGATATTGACAGGTCAACTTGTTGATTCAATTAGCCGTGTCAAACGATTGTTTGTTGGGCTATATACATGTATATGACTATGATATTTAAACATCTTCTTCTCTGAAACCGCTTGGCCAATCAAAGCCAAATTTCATAGGAAGCACCTATAGGAAGGAGGAACGAAAGTGTATATAATAAATATAAATAATCCAGGTCACATGACCAAGATGGCCGCCATGCCCATATATGGTAAAAACCTTTAAAAATCTTCTTCTCCAGAACTCAGAGGCCTAGGATCTTGAAACTTGGCACATAGCATTGGGGGCTCAAGGGCTACAATGTGTATATAAATCATGACCCTGGGATGACCTTGACCTATTTTTACAGCAAGGTCAACTTAGGTCGCCCATGCATTAGAATGGGTAAAATTGGTAAAATGGTTAAATGATGGAAAACTTGCTTAGTGCAGGTAAATGCACAGAAGATTTATGTTAATGAAAAAATTTTGTCCCCAGGGGATTGTCTGCCCCTGCCCTGGGGCTCTATACATGTATATGACCATATTATTCAAACATCTTCTTCCCTGAAACCGCTTGGCCAATCAAAGCCAAACTTCATTTGGAGCATCCTTAGCATGTGGGAACTTTTTATATAAATAATCTAGGTCACATGACCAAGAATTAGATGGCTGTCATGCCCTTGTATGGTAAAAACCTTTAAACATCATTCTTCTACACAAGTATATGTATGAATGCATTTGAGTACATATACCAAATCTCAGGTGAGCGTTTACAGGACCATTGGTCCTCTGGTTACCGAGTGAGTTAACATGACATTAAAGATGGGTACCCCCTGTCAGAAATACAAGCTTTATTAAAAAGTGTCCAATATTCTTCATACCCTTTGAGCTAATCTGACCTACTTTGCGATCCAAAGACAATGTCTCATGGGTGTCAGATTGTTTTTTGGAACCCCTGGGACACACCCTGCATACCATTGACTAACAGCGGAGTGATATAGCTAACTCCGAGGATGTAGCCAACGCCGGAGTGAAAGTGAGAGTGACTTTGTTGTAAATTTGCTAAAATATGTTAGAAAACGCTCTAGTTGCTCGATTTTTGCTAATGCTGAGCTTTCTTAGATATTGAATTGTCATATAAAACGGATTTCACGTGCAAAGATGTCCGAATATGCGAGTAATTCGGGCATAATTCACTTTAATACAACAACTGACTTATAACAGTTACACATGCGTTTCTGTACAGGATATAGATTGATAGTACTTTGGTAGGCTAAAACAGATATCCAGTTTTAGATACATGACAAAACACACTTTTATCGTGTTTAGTTTTAATAATTCTTAACATCTTTATAAGACACCCTATTTAGTGAGGAAATGAGGGTAACATTAACGCCGGAGTGAGATGCCTCCAGCGTTAGCGAGACCATAATTTTTCCAACACGGCGAATTCGAAGTAGAACTATATCCAAAGGTTACATCAGAAACGACATTAAAGTGAAACGGTTTGTAAAGTGATCATTGCACCAAGGTTACCAAAAGAATAAACCATGTAGTGATGCTCGCTTTTAGAGAAATATAGAACTCAAACCGAAACTCAACATTCCAAAACACTATTTTGTGCAATTAATGGGATTTAATTCGTCGAAGAAAAAAAATGCACAGTTAAACATTGCCGTATTGGAAGCATGAGTTTCATACTACCGTCAACTACCGTTTTCAAACATTATTTTGCGTGTACTTTAAAGTAATTACTTGTTTTTCTTGGCAAGTCCTCACACAAAATCCCTCAAGCGTAGGCTATATCCTCGGAGTTAGCTATATCACTCCGGCGTTGGTCACTGGTATGCAGAGTGTGTGGTATGCACACAAAAAATAGATAAAATCAACCCTCAAAAACTAATCCAATCCCCCTATGAAAAAATACATGGTTTCCTTGGCTACCTAAAATTCAATTCTCGAAAATGGGGGTGTACTTACAATCATATCTCAACTGTTTGCTGACCTAGACCACTGAATTTGCGCTTATACTAAAGCAAAAACATAGCTCTTTCATCCTATAGAAAAATCGGCAAAGCATCTAACTCGCATATCCATGGATATTAACAAAAACATTAAGAAACGAAGAAACAATCAGTAAAAACCAAAAAATAAAGGGTGTATAATTAGGAAATCATCAGTTTCTCCATTTGTAAAATCCCTCAAAACTTGACATTGGTATCAAATATATTCAAAAGCACTTTTTGCTATTGCCCTATAGTCTGGCATATAAATCTGATTTCAAGATTCATGAATATTAATGAAAATGATAGAAAATGGAGAAGAACTGTGGAAAAAGAAAGGGGTATGCTTAAGCAATCACTTGTTGTTCTGCTTAAAATACTAGAGTTCTGAAATTGGTATCAAATGATTGACAAAACAAAGTTATATTGCCTTATAGTTATACAGTGTAGTATGAAAAATACAAAATAATGAATTTCACAGCTGGTAATGTCGTAAGGGGTAACAAAAAGTTAAGCATAGAGAGGCCTTACGGCACATTCCAGACATGCATTATGGGACTAAACTAAATGGACATGGTCAAATGAGTACTCACGTTTTCTATATTTGCACAATATTGCAGCTAAATTTAGGCAAACACAGAATTCTATTCCCAATGATAGTCATTTGTGCAGCCGAAACGAAAGAATCGGACGAAAGTATGTCAACAGAAGGCCTGTAATCTAATTTCTCCCGGGCATGGTATACCCGTATTATCAGTTTTCGTGGGTTCGTCCCCATCTTATTCTGTTCAAAACTGCTTGAAGATACTGTATGGCTACAAATAATCATAATTTATGTTGCGTCATTGAAAAAACAAGTTTCAACATTTACTCTTTGTTGTTACTACTTGTCCGGATGACCTTTTGATATAAAATGCCCCTTATGACATTTGTTAACCCTAACAGGAAAGATTGCCCCTTACGATACGAATTACAGCAATCATAGGGAAATACGGTTCAAGGAATGTTTTTACTACAGATTCTGAAATAAAACTATACTTTTTAGCTCGCCTGTACGAAAGTACAGAAAGAGCTATTGCAGTCACCCCGGCGTCGGCGTCCGCGTTGCTCAAATGTTAAAGTTTTTGGTTAAAGTTTTTAGAAGTCTATATCTCTGGAACCTATGGTTGGATCTAGTTGATACTTTGCCTGTAGTTAGATATTGGTCTGAAGTTTTATGCTGCACCACCATGACCTACCTCCGTGACCTTGACCTCAAGGTCACGGACTTAGAAATTTTATGTTAAAGTTTTTGGTTAAAGTTTTTGGAAGTCTATATCTCTCGAACCACCATGACCTACCTCCGTGACCTTGAGGTCAAGGTCACGGACTTAGAAATTTTATGTTAAAGTTTTTGGTTAAAGTTTTTAGAAGTCTATATCTCTGGAACATATGGATGGATCTAGTTGATACTTTGCCTGTTGTTAGATATTGGTCTGAAGTTTTATGCTGCACCACTGTGACCCACCTTCGTGACTTTGAGGTCAAGGTCACGGACTTAGAAATTTTATGTTTAAGTTTTTGGTTAAAGTTTTAAGAAGTCTATATCTCTTCAGTGTGTAGATGGATCTAGTAGATACTGTGCCTGTTGTTAGATATTGGTCTGAAGTTTTATGCTGTACCATCCCCGCCCACCTTTGTGACCTTGAGGTCAAGGTCACGGACTTAGAAATTTCATGTTAAAGTTTTTGGTTAAAGTTTTTAGAAGTCTATATCTCATGAACATGTGGGTGGATCTAGTTGATACTTTGCCTCTTTTTAGATATTGGTCTGAAGTTTAATGCTGTTCCATCCCGCCCCACCTCAGTGATCTTGAGGTCCAGGTAACAGACTTAGAAATTTTATGTTTAAGTTTTTGGTTAAAGTTTCTAGATGTCTGTATCTCTAGAATATATGGATGGATCGGTCTATGTGACACTATGCCTCTTGTTAAGATGTACCATCCTGACCCACTTCAGTGACCTTAGGTCAAGGTCATGGACTTAAACATTTTACTTATTATGCTAGCCTTTCTTTTCTGCAATTAAATTTTAATAATGTTAGAGGCAAAGCACAATTCAGGCGAGCTACGCTGTCCGGCGACAGCTCTTATTAATTATATTTTCTATTAATTGAAGATTACATTCCAATCTAACATAGAAGTATGTTTTCATTTCCAAAGGTACATAAAAGGAATGCATTAAATATTTGAAATGCCAACAAGTTTCACGGTCATTATTTATCCGAGCCCCAGTGTAATCTTTATTCTTGTGTTAAATATTTGTTTATATTATTTTTGCTTTACATAATTATCAAATGATCGTCATTAAGTTGCCAAGAGCAAATAAATAAGCTCTCTCATTCCCTATTGTGATATTTAATTTAGCGAAAAATCACATTTCGATTCGATTACAAGCGCAATATGACATAAAGGTCCAACTAAGATCACTGATATCTGCATTTTTTTCACCAATTTCAAAGGCTTTCATAAATATTTGTGAAACTAAATATAGCATGATTTACTTCTGCATGTTATACAGACATAGTACATTGTCTAAGCAATAATTTAATGCTAAATTCAGCACTCTGGTGCTTAAATTGAATTCTTAAGTATACCCCTAAATTTTGTTTAATTTGGCTTTTTAAATGTTTTTTTTTTTTGCTTTATTTTTTAATGTTTTTGTTAACATTCATGAATAAGCAAATTAGATGATTCACACATTTCTAAAGGATGAAAGGTTATGCCTGACTAAGCTCTCCAAGTTCAGTGGTTTAGGTTAAAAGGAAGTTGAGATATGATCAGTTTTGTAAGTACAATGCCATTGTCACCAATAGCATTATTAGTTGCCATTGAAACTATTATTCAGCCTATAGACCTGTTTTCCAGCTTGGACACTTTGAAAAAGTTGAGTCCAAAACTCTCCTGAAATTTGACAGTGACTTTAATTGATGCTTGTCTGTTGTAGGGTTCAAACAACAGAGTCATTCAGATTCATTATGAGGGATCTCAAGAGCCAACAAATGAAGGTGCAACTCCAGGTCGAGAGCCCGTCTATACCTGCCATCTAAAAGACGATGAAAGAGAACTGTTGAATGCACATCTCAGAGAATTTTCAGAGAATAAATTAACTATGGGTAGTCAGACTGAGGCAGTGTTAGTGTTTAAGGAGGTGTCAGAAATGAAGGCTAAGTTCACTGAAAAGACAAAAAGACCGAATGAACAAACTGTGGTAGTGGAGACTGATTTGGAAAAAAGAGTCTCCAGAATGGAAGATAAGCTGGACAAACTTATAAGTTTAATAGAGAACGATGTGGTGAAGAAGTTAGAGGACTTAACAGCAGTTGAGCCTTTGTCATTATCAACCATGGATCAAATTTCCACTCCATTACTTCATCGGGACAGGTTTATCGGTGATGTTAGTAGACAACAAATGACTAAAAGTCTTGAATTGTGCCAAAATGAGAAAGAAGAGAATGTATGTGATGCTGCAGGTCAAGACCAGCCAAATGAAATTCCTGAGGTCCAGCCGAATGAAGATCCTGTGGTCCAGCTGAATGAAGCTCCTGAGGTCCAGTCAAATGAAGTTCCTGAGGTCCAGACAAATGAAGATCCTGAGGTCCAGACAAATGAAGCTCCTGAGGTCCAGTCCAATGAAGCTCCTGCCCAGTCAAATGAAGTTCCTGAGGTCCAGCCGAATGTGAATGCCAGTCCACCTAAACAGCAGCCAACTGAAAGACGGCAATCTAAACAACGACTAGAGTTTGACACTGTTCAGCCCCACCATAATCAAGTATTTCCAACTGTGGAGTGTACAGAAGAACAGCAGATGTTTGTAACTGTGGATCCAGCCAATCCCCTACAAATGGTCTTGTACAATGCTAGTGCTAGTGATATTCAACTTCAACTACCCAACAGCAATACATTTGGTGATGGATCCGACAGCCATGTTAGACTAGAACAGACAAGAATGGACGAGTCAGTAGATGAAACTCATACGAATTCTGTGTTTAGTGGGGAGCGAAATGAGGTGTTGCAAGCTATAAAATATGATGGCATAAGTAACTACATAGAAATACAAAGTCATGAGGACATGAAATCAGTGAAAAGTTCAAAGGTACGAATTTCGAGACAGCTCGCCAGATCGACGAAAGAGAAGGCGAGCAATGCTGGGAACTTTGGGTGGCAAATTGCCCAAAAAATTTATTCGATTGACGAACGTATTGGAAGAAATTATGCGGGACGAGGAAAGCCAGGGTGGTCCCCACGTAGAAAAGAAGCGTTAGAAGAAGCGGTGAAAGAAAATTATGGACCAGAAAAATGCCATGTGGAGCAAATGCGAAAAGCCTGTGACAGTGGAATGAGAAACATTAAAATACCAAAGAAACCAACAATCCAACAGTCAAGTGCTATGATACTTCCAGAAAACACGGATTTAAACCAGTTACTTCAAAGACTAATAACTCAACAATCTTAATCAACAAGAGTAGATGAAATTCAGACATAAATATCTTCCTGTAATTTCAGCTTATATCAATGTGAAGAATGTATGACTGTGACACAGGAAAACTGGGCTTTGAGGTATGAGAACCGGTCGGACACAAACCAGATTGTGCAGTGACAGAAGTTAGCTAATGGCTGCAAATTTAGTATTTAGGAATAAAAGGGGCTTTACTATCCCTGTATGGAAATCAAAGGTGCATATCAGCTGCACAGATTCTGGGCATCTGATTTGCACTTGGTTAACTTTTTGCCTATGCAAAGATCCTGTTTTCTTTTGACACAGTTCATATATTTAAGAAACCTTAATAAGAATTGTAACAATTAGTACTCACAACTGCACAAAAGGGCTATCATGTTATATATGTTTTTTTAAATTACACTTGAATTGTTAGCAAGCCAGTAGCTTAATTAGTCAGCGTATTTGCGTAATTACGCAATTCAATTAGTAAAAAACCCAATACAAGACGACCCGATTGCGTACAAAAACGCAAAAGAAATCGGCGATACGCAATCCCGGGAAAATTCAATGCGTACCGGTTTTTATCAGTACCGGCGTTTATAACGTTTCCGGTTTGCCAGTGCGTAAGCGACCTGGTGGCGAGAATGGTTTCCAGCGCACGCCAAAGTATTTCATTACAATATCCGATAATGACGAGATACAGTATTGGGGGAAAATCTCAAAAATGACAAATATGGCGTCAATCTTCCACAAAGCAATTAAATTACGATAAAATAACAGGTAGTCTATGGCGATTTGATATCTACACTCATCCTTTCATCACTGGAATTGTAAACGAACGTTTTGACATGTGTCTGGTAGGGAATATACGCTTGAAATCACTTTCGATGGAGGGTAAACATGACGTAATGAAAAACGAAAGTAGCGAGTTGGAACTTTGGCTTTTCAAAGTACCTTGGCTGCTATCAAATCATTAAGAAAGTTGGCAAATCAGTAATGATCCAGGTTTGTACCTTGTAGCACATGCAAATCAGCTAAATACCATTGACAATGAGTGGTGTCCTTTCTTACTTGTCCCTTCAGTTCAATACAACAGTGATGCAGGCAATTCTTAAAAATAAACTTAATTAAATAAATGATAAAAAAATAAACACGAAATACCCAAATAATCTGTTTTCGTGACCATTTACCCAATTGATTTTCAATTTTACCCAATTGATTGAAAACAGAGGGGGTAAAAAATATGAACATACCCAATTAAAATTTCAGATACCCAATTGAATAAAAAAGGGGTGGGTAATTACCCAATGGTCTAAAAAATTAATTAAGGTACTGGCAAGCATTTGACAATTAAATTTGAGCTTTTAAATAAATTTAATTTCAATATTTGACACCACAAAGGCTCAATTCTCCATATCTGTATATTTGAACAGCCTAGTGAGAACAGCAATAATATGGTTTCCGACCAGGTCCGACACAAACAGGGCTGAGCAGACACAGAAGATAGTTAGTACATATTTAGAAAGTGGAGGAATTGTACTATTGCTGTAGCATTAAGGTGCTGATCAGCGCAGCGGTTACCACGAAGCTGATCTGACTCTTTGTTTTTGCATATGCAAATTGTTGGTTTTCTCATGAGCAGGCTCATTTGTCAGAGCTTCAAGGCATTTATGAGCCTCTGGTTTCTTTCTTGTTGGGACAAGAACATCTTATAGATCGTATTACAACCCTTTATCATATGATGTCACTGATATTCAGTGAATAACATCAGGCAATAAAATTTGATACAACTGCACATGTATTATGGTAGCTTCATGTGATGGCATCTGTGAAAACAATGTAAATTATGAGTGAAAATATATCAAATTGGAAGGTGATAAAATCTTCACACGTTTTGTTTGACTATATGCTCTTGGGGTTGAGGTTGTTATCATTTTGCTATGAATTGATTCTTTCACTTTATACACTAGCCAAAATGTATATCTGCCCACTTACACAGGAGTCATGTCTTCAGTATTAAGACCATTTCTGATACAAACCAGCCTGTGCTATGACAGAAAATAGCTAGAGGTCTGAAATTTCGTATTTTGGAAGTGAAGGGTGTGAACTGGTGTGGTATTGTCAGTTTGATGTTTCTCAAGTAATCAATCTGAATCTGAAATGGATTGTACTAGCCATGTAGCAAAAACAAAGGAGGTGATCGGCAACACAATTAATGCACTGCTGCGTCTTTGTTTTTGCATATGTAAAAAAACTGGTTTTCTCATGACAAGGCTCATAAATATTAATGGTTTTCTGCCCCGCAGAATATTGCACATACATTCAAAATGTACGCAGACCAGTATTTTGTTACATATTTCTATTTGAAAATTATCATTTTGTTACCAAAATGTCATATTTATAAGGTAACCATATTCTGAATATGGTCATACAAAAATTGCATTACAGCAGTCAGTTATTAAATTTCCAAAAAAAAAAAACAAAAACAAAAAAAAAAAACTGCCTATGCAAATTACTATGATTTTGTTAAATGAGTGTACTTGGTACAGTTTTCTTTTATATAAAGATTGCTATACTGGTTATGCTGGGGTATTTGCAAATGCTACTGAAAATGTGTGTTTTTAGCTTTGTAAAATATTGTTAATTACTCCAATAGTCAGTAACAACTTTTTAATAGTATATGAGCCATCTTGGGAGATTTCATCAATGTGCTTTCCGACAAGGCCATACACAAACCAGGCTGTACAGCCACAAAAGATGGCTTGAAAGTTTGTACTTTTGAAGTGAAGTGATTGTACTACTCGTGTGGCGAAAACAAAGACGCCAATCAGCTTCACGGTTACCCTTTTTGCAAATGCAAATTGTTGGGTTTTACATGATAGCTCTATTATATTATGCCTTGAAAATTAAGAAAAATAGATGATTGGCATTGTAGTTATGTGTATATAAATGCAGCAGTATTGTTGTTGTTTGCTTTTGGAATATAATACATCACTCTGTTGTGTAACTGTTCTGTTGTATAAAAAATTGCTCTATCTGCACATCAAGTTTAGAGATTTTAACAGTTTGCTTTTTATCTTATCTGTCTTGAAATGCAAAGTATCTTTACTCATGACATAGCTTGTTTGTAAATATAAAGTATCTATTAAAGAAGCAATAATATTTATTTTTTGTCTCTTTTATAGCTTGATTTCTTAGATTGTATAGGTAAATTTTGCTCATAGTAGACTCACGAAGTTGGTCACGTGTTGTAACTTAATTCACCTGATTGATCAGAAACAGGTATTTCATTCATATTTGTAACGGTAAATCTGTGACGCGAGTCTACTATGAGCAAAATTTACCTATAATGGTTCAGCTCCACAGATAATGTTTTGTAAATATTTGCAAAGGGGTATCTACTTGATGAATTCACTTTTTTCCAGTACCATGTGCAGCATGTGGGCCTGATAAGAATCAAATTGAGCATTTTCAAGCTGTCAACCCGAGTAACTAGAGTAGCTTTGGTGACAAGGTCAAACAACACAAGTTACTGTATCATGCATGTGCACCAGGTCATGCGCAAACATATTACAGTAATTTGTGCTGGTCAGCCTTGTTACTGGAGTTACTGGAGTTACTCATGTCCGCAGATCGAAAGTGGCAATTTTAATCATTGCCTTTTGAAGAAATATGATCAACCAAAACCATATCAGCAAAGTTCAATCATTACAGTTACAGACATCAAGCTTCACCTTGTTTCAGTCAATTGTCATCCATTGTGATCATTCAGACATTCTTGGAATTATTTAAGAGGCCACTATCATACATCTTGCTTGCACTAAGTAAACAATTGACCAGTCAAGTGCTAATTTTCCATTTGCCAGTGGCTGCTGCCAACAAAAGAACATTTATTAAAGGGGGTATTTTTCCATCCTAGAAAAATGTGCCAGACATCCCGCACCTCAAATCGCCGCATCAACCATGCGGAACTCCGCAAAACATCTGCGGAATTCCGCATCAACTATGCGGAATTCCGCAAAAACATGCGGAATATCAGCATTTTTTGTGCGGAATTCCACATGAACATGCGGAACTCCGCAGAGGTTTCACAATATGCGGAATTTCTTCCGCATCTCTCATCGGAAACTTTTCCGCACCAGCAGCAGAAAAATCGGACTTAATACTTTTTAAGTGCGGAAACAGTGCGGAAAATGTAGACTCAGACAATTTTTGACGCGGAAAATATCTTAGATTATTTTACATGCGGAAAATAACTTAGAAAAATTCTACTTGGACAATTTTTGTATACAGGACTTTTCTTTAGTGTCAGTGTCCCATTGTATCTTAGGAAAATTAAAGTGCAGAAATTTTGACTTTTTACAAACAAAATAATTCATAAAAAAATAACAAATTATCGCTGCCATGTATTTCTGGAGTCAAACTGTCAAATGTTAGAGACCATGGGCAAAGGATATCATTATTGGGAGATTTGAAATTATGTCCGGGAATAGTCTGGGAAACGTTAGGTAATTTTGCTTCCGCCCGTGAGTGGCAACCCTTTCCTGGAGGTCCATTCAAATACTCCATAGACTCTACTCTTTTAGCTATTTAATCTGACAAAGATGAATAATAGAGATGCAGACGATTTCATGGAAACAATTTAGTTTATTGAATTTTTGTAACTTATGCAATTCGTTTTGGCAAACTTTATAATGTTAGGAATTATGTATGTGTACCAGAAGATAGCTCAAACGTTAGCATGTTCAATTCCACACATGAAAATATTTCTAATCCCATTTTCGCTTCCACTGATTCAAGAGCACTTGTTAGTTTCAACTGACAAAAGAAATGTGCCCTAAGTACTCTAAGTAATCTGCCCCAAACATGCTTGTCTAGGAATAGTGTGGTTAGGATAGCTGACTGTCCAGATATGACCATAGCTGTTGACTACATGTGGACATAAAGCAATGAAACAAACAAACACAACCATATTGAGATAATGTAATAATATACATTTCATTTGTCTCTCTTGACTTTAAACCAGCACCTCAAACCCCTGTATCGCATTGAGCGGAGCTCCGCATCACATGCGGAATTTTTTCCGCACCACATGCGGAATTCCGCATCAGACCATTTTGAATATATTATTGCTGACCAATAGGAAATCAGTACTGACTCACTTCCTGTTTTCAAATATTAGAGGGAGCATTGTTTGAAAGGAAGTGTTCTAACATGTGCCATTTTTAAAATTGTGTTATAATGAAAATGCTGTTAAGGAGTTTAGTTCTTTAGTATTGTAAGTAGCCAGTATTTATATGAATTGTCTTTTTATGTTGCTCCATGCCTTCTCTGTGTTGAAATTTGCTACTGCAGATTGCTTCAATAAATTTTGTCTCAGTCCATGAATTAAGTTCAACAAAACAATTATTCAGGAACATTAGAATCTCTAGAGGGGGATGTTAAACCAAAATTACAGGTCTTCATATACAATAGTGATTTCTCAAAGCCATTCAGACGTAACTTTCTCCAGATTAAAATGTGTTTCCTTTGCATTCTCTGAAACAGCTTGACCTTAACAGCCTTGTTCTTACTGTCCCGGTTCTACCCAGGTGAAGGCAAGACATTATACTGTGATAAACTGAGTAACTGTTTCTACCAAAGTTGATCATGTTATCAGACACGGTGTTACCGTGTAGCCCCAGTCTTGTTCCTAGTTCTACCATGGTGTTGTCCTGATGCAGGCCGGTGTGCCTCGGTTTTACTAAGGTAAAGTCCGGTAGCGTCCTGGTTCACCCCACCTGTCACCTGTGTAAACCGGGAAGGCACCGAGGCAAACCGGGGTACACCATGGCCAAATTATTAAAGCCGGTTGAAACTGTGGCATCTTGGTTCACCCTGGTAGAGTCCCGGTGAAGCCCTGGTTTGTGCCGGAATAGCCCTGTGTTGTCCCTGTTACCCACGGTTTGCACCGGATCGTCTTGGTTTATCAGGGTCGAGTCCCGTGCCATCAAGGTTTGTCACTGTGTCGCTCAGGTTTTTGACATCTTTAACGGTTCACCCAGGTTTACCCCGGTTGTATGAAACATTTTTATACAACCGTGAAGGCTCCCCGGTTTATCTTGGTTCTTCCCAGTTTGCCATGGTAGCAATAAGGTTTGTTACGGTTGGTCCCGGTTACCCTGGTTTGATTTACCCAGGGGGAACTGGGGACCGGGACAGTGAGGACATAGCTTAAGTAAGATTGGAGATTGTATAATCAAATTCAAAATCCCACACCGGATACCAGGTGAGTGATTAAGTACAGCACCATACAACATGAAAAATGATTACTTCTGTCTCAACAAAGATAGCCATCTGGCTTACATCAACCAAATATAAAAGTGACAAGTACAACAGAAAAGCGGACAGAATAAACAGAAAACATAAAGAAAAATCACATCATAACCGCCTTGGAACTGTCAGTGAAGAAATTACTGGAGGGCTTAAATAAATTTTATGTGGCCATAATCTTCACCATTCGACCCTTAAAAGCCAAATAAAAGTCATATGAAGCCTAGGGAATACCGAGTCAAACATTTGTATAAATGCAGAAAATGGTTCAGGTCACATGACCAAGGTGGTCGCCACACCCATATATGGTAAAAACTTTCTGGAACAGAAAGTCCAATATAGAATTCCGCAGGATGCAGAGCTCCGCATCATGCGGAATATGTTCCGCATGATGCGGAATATGTTACGCATGATGCGGAATATATTCCATATCAATCTGCCTTGCGGAATTCCGCATCATGCGGAGAATTCTCTGTTACTTTTCCGCAAGATGCGGAAAATATGTTCCAATACTCCGCATCAGTGCGGAATTCCGCATTCAAATTCCGCTTGATGCGGAGTATTGGAACAAATTTTCCGCATCATGCGGAGAAGTCTCCGCTGCTTATCCGCAAGCTGCGGAGAATTCTCCGCATGATGCAGAAAAATAAGCGGAACATTGTCCGCATGCAACATCCTTCTTCTTTTTCATTTTTTACAGTTTGATTTCCGCACGATGCGGAAATATTGTTCCAATACTCCGCATGAGAATTTCCGCATAAAACATGCGGAAAATGGAGTTTCGTGCGGAGAATCTAGGTACGGGATATGCTATATAGCCTGGCTAGCCTTGTTAGAACCTTGGCCGTTTAAGTAATAAATTAAATAGTCAAAAGTGCAGATTGGGTGGCAAAGTGCAAATACTACTAGAATCTGTTTCTACATACTTTGCTTAAAATTGTACATGTATATTAAAGTAAAACCAGAATAACAGATTCAGAGTTAATCATCTACATGTCTAAATTAGACACAGTGCCAAAAACTCATATGCAATATATATAAGAATGCAATTCATGGTTGCAGTTCTTGTGTTTTGCATGTTGTCTCATGGTTAGATGATAATTTTATAAAGTTTCATCATGATATCTTAAACGGCTTTCAAAGTACAGAGTGGACATGACTAGAATGCAAATTCTGCTTATTCATAGGGCCATAGCTGGACAAATATGCAATCCAGAGATCAGTTCTTGTGTTCTGCACATAATGTGACATATTCTCATTTTATAGTTAATGATCCTATGAAGTTTAATACAGTACTTTAAAACCCTATTGAGATACAGTGTGGATAAGATTCAAACGGCGGAGACAATCGTCCAGGACATATGACCAAAACAGCCACTGAGAACCAATGGCCTTTGTAAACGCTCACCTGAGGTCTGGTAAATACTGGAAAACTTGCATGTCATTGTGTTTAGCAATTGGAGAAAATAAGCTAAATCAGCTGGTCATTTGTCTATTTCCTGCAGTTTTCAGCCATTAAACAGCATTTTCTTCTTTTTGGCTCACCAGATGAGCTTATTTATAGTATACCCATTTTCCGGCATCCTTTCATTATTTTCACATTTTCAAAGATTGTCTTCTCATATGGCCTATGAAAGTGAAATTCTATTTGGAATCCCAAAGGACCAGTCAACCAGAGGACCATTGGTCCTGTAGACGCTCACCTGAGACCTGTTGTATTGACATGGAGCAAGAGCAGACAACAAATATTATACATCTTCACTCTATTTGTCTATTCCCTGCAAGTTTTCTTGATCAAAAGACATTTTCCCACTTTTCCCCATTCAAATGCATAGACGACCCAAGTTGACCTTGTCATAAAATAGGTCAATGTCATTCCAGGGTCATGGTTTATTAAAAAAACTTTGTAGACCTTCTTTCCCTGATACTTCATACCAAGTTTCAAAATCATAGGCCTTCTGGTTCTGGAGTTGATGATTTTTAAAGGTTTTTGCTATTTATAGCCATGGCGGCCATCTTGGTCATGTGACCATGACCGTTTATACAAACTTTTGTTCCCACTTCCTAAGGATGCTTCAGATGAAGTTTGGCTTTGATTGGCCAAGCGGTATCAGAGAAGAAGGTGTTTGAATATTACGACAATATACATGTATTTAGCCCTGGGGCAGGGGCAGACAACCCCCTGGGGCAAAATATTTTTCATAACATAAATATTCATCCCATTTGCTCGTTCCCAGCAAGTTTTCTGCAATAAAATGACATTTTTCCATATTTCCCCATTCAAATGCATTGGCAACCTATGTTGACCTTGCCATAAAATAGGTCAAGGTCATCCCAGGGTCATGATTTATACAAACTTTGTAGAGCTCCCCTTACCCTGATGCTTTATGCCAAGTTTCAAAATCAGAGGCCATGTGGTTCTGGAGAAGAAGATTTTTAAAGGTTTTTGCTATTTATAGCCATGGCAGCCATCTTGGTCAAGTGACCTGGACCATTTATACAAACTTTCGTTGCCCCTTCCTAAGGTGCTACACATGAAGTTTGGCTTTGATTGGCCATGTTGTTTCAGAGGAGAAGATCTTTGAAATTGTGGACGACGGACTGACGACGATGACGGCCAGACCATGGCCATCCTATAAGCTCACCTTTTAGCCTTTGGCTCAGGTGAGCTAACTACCCAGGAAACATGGGTTCCGACCAAAAATGACTGCAACTTTGTCAATGGAAATGTCAAGCTGCACCAAATCAAAACCATTTGTTATCTTAGTTTAAAATATCAGTGTGTCATCGAGTTCAATTTTTATACAAAAGGCTAACTGATTACGCTTGTTTGTGTTGATTTACTGTGAAAGAAAGAAAAAATAATATAACAGTTCCATTTTTATTGATTTTAAGTGTAGATCCTAGTAATAACAAACAATCAAGTGCAGATGCCAAAGAATTCAATTTGGTTGACAAAGTGAATATACAATATAGCGTAAGATATACTATTCAGACTTATGCACTAGTCATTTGCAACCCGGTCCCCCAACCCCCAGGGCAGGGCAGGGGATAGCCGTGGAAATGAGCAGGGTTTTTACCAAAGCTTTGCCCCGGCAGTACGGGAGAACTACCCGATGTTTGCATTATATAGTCAAAGAGGGCGGTGTAATGAAAACATAGCGGACACTGGAAAATTAGCCGTGGATTTACCAACCAGCTGTCCCCGCAGGGCGGGGGTCTTAGCGGGGATTAACTGGACCAAATGTCAAAGTCCCCGCTATTCCCGGGGTGGGGGGCCGTGGTTACAAATGACTAGTGCATTAAATGAAAAGGTGTAATGTAGCCGACAGTGAGCAAAGCTCAGATACCCCTGGCGAAAGTCATCAGACCAGGAAATAATACCAGAGGACCAATGGTCCTGAGAACGCTCACCTGAGATCTGACCTTAGAGTTAAAGCTCTTCCCATTCAAATGCATATGCCTCCTTAGTTGACCCTGCCATAAGATAGGTCAAGGTCATCTCAGGGTCATGATTTATATCAACTTTGTACAGCTCCTTGCCCTGATGCTTCTTGCCAAGTTTTGAAAATCATAGGCCTTCTGGTTCTGGAGAAGAAAATTTTTAAATGTTTTTTGCTATTTGTAGCAATGGCAGCCATCTTGGTCATGTGACCTGGACCATTTATATAAACTTTTGTTCCAACTTCCTACTGATGCTTCACGTAAAGTTGTAA
This sequence comes from Rugalucina vietnamica, assembly GCA_964017185.1. NCBI lineage: Eukaryota > Metazoa > Mollusca > Bivalvia > Lucinida > Lucinidae > Rugalucina > Rugalucina vietnamica. The sequence continues at coordinate 10,193,674 of OZ024883.1, forward strand.
AGTTTGGCTTTGATTGGCCAAGCATTTACAGAGAAAAAGATGTTACATTACAATAATATACATATATTTAGCCCCGGGGTGGGGGCAGACAGCCCCCTGGGGCCAAACTTTTTTTCATAAACAAAAATATTCTGCCCATTTGCTCATTTCCAGCAAGTATTCTGCAAGAAAACGACATTTTTCCACTTTTCCCCATTCAAATGCATTGGCGACCGAAGTTGACCTTGCCGTAAAATAGGTCAAGGTCATCCAAAGGTCATGATTTATACAAACTTTGTAGAGCTCCTTACCCTGATGCTTCATGCCAAGTTTCAAAATCATATGCCTACTGGTTCTGGAGAAGATTTTTAAAGGTTTTCGCTATTTATAGCCATGGCGGCCATCTTGGTCATGTGACCTGCACCATTTATACAAACTTTTGCTACCACTTCCTAATTAGGATGCCCCACATGAAGTTTGGCTTTGATTGGCCAAGCGGTTTCAGAGAAGCAGATCTTTGAAATTGTGGACGACGACGGTAGGACAGACGCCGGACCATGGCCATCCTATAAGCTCACCTTGTGAGCCTTCGGCTCAGGTGAGCTAAAAATTAGCTCACAACCATATACATGTATGTGGTTTCCTACTTTGTTCAGAAAACCAGGCTGTGCGGTGACCGAAAATAGGTAGGGTCTTGAAATTCAATATTTAAGAAGTAGATAGATTGTACTTTCTGCATAACAACAATTAGGGCGCTAAACAGCTACCGCAAGGCTGATATGCGCCTTTGTTTTTGCATATTAAAATGTTGGTTTTCTCATGATACTGCTCATATAGCCAACAAAAAAAAGGAAACACTATCGTACAACTCATTTTTTCAGAGACAACAAGTGATGAGATACATCAGCTTTATCATTGCAAATCTCTAAAGACAAAAACAGTGAATTTCACAAAATGCAAAACATTAATCAGTGCCTTTTTTAGCCACACAGGCAGTGCAATCCCCCAACTTCCTAATTACAAATATCATGCCTCTAGCCATCTTCTGTGCAGCACAGTTTGGGTCAGACCTGGTCACAAACCACAATGTTTGTTTTCTCATGAAGCAGCTCAAAACTTCAATTTTGAGTAGCACTTGTGTTCAGTTTTTAAGTGTAAAAAGTGAACCAAGTGGTGTATATAAGTATTCTCTAATTTTTGTCATTTGACTTGCTTAAAACAAAATGGCAGCCTCCATAGGCCGTCACAGTAAAATTTCATAATAGCCACACCCACAAAACTGTTGGAACGATTTTCATAAAAATGGTCGCAAAATGTTTGTATCTCAGACCACTTTATTCTTAAATGAATGGGAATCTTTGTTATTGTATTCCTTTAACTCCATTAAAATTTCACATTTGCAATCTTGGCCTTATACTGCATCTAAGTATTGTTTTATCCTACACATATACTGTCATATTAGTCATCTGTTGGTCCACCACTGTTCAACACCACAACAGGCAAGACTTTATGCACATGGTCAATATATCTGCCACATTTCTGAGGGGTCAAGGTTTCCCAGAAAGCTCTGATTCCATCAATTAGTTCTTTTTTCACTCTTGGTTTGACAACTCTCTGTAGATACTGCTTCATAGATGACCAAACCATTTCTATTGGGTTAATGTCAGGCGAAGAAGCTGGGGTCTCCATTACATTCTCCAGGACACCGTTTTCCTCCATCCACTTCTTTGTCGACTTACTTTTGTGTTTGGAGTCATTGTCCTGAAAAAGAACATATGCAACTGTAAATGGATTGTCGCAATTGAGTGATATGAGGGTAAAGAAAACCAGAGGCTCCTGGACAACAAAGCTCATCTCAGTCTACAGCTTTGGCTTAAACAAAATTTGCAACTTGGAAAAAAGGCATATTAAATGTATAGAGGACTACTCAACAAGCAATTCTGCAAAAACAGTTCTAAGCATTTTCAACTACACACTAAATATTTTATGGTAATATTTGAAAGCTAATTCATTTTTTGTAATCAAAAGTGCTGATCTAATAGGGAACGGCTGTTTAGCTGCCAACAGCTTGCTTTTACTTATGCGACTAATGCCAATTATAATTAGGCATTTTACAAGTATATGCAACAAGGTAAATTACATGAGTAAGCATCTTCACACCCGGTTAACTATGTATATACATAGAGTGTTTCAATACGACAGTTTGTCAAGGTGCCCTTACGAATTAGTATTGGAGGCGTTGTGAGGTGTATAAGTGGTGTTACGAAGTGTATGGGTGGCATGGCGAAGTGTATTGGTTACGTTGTGAAAGACGCGCTTCTGGTCCTGTTGTTTTAAAGGCAGATTGACATGCTGTCGTATTGAAACGTTCTGTGTATACTAGTGATGGGAATCGGCTGGATTTTCATAATCGATCATCGGTTCATACCAAGTGACTAATAATCGAATCGAAATCGGTTGCTAAAAATATATCTTAACCTTGTGCAACTTCACTGCCTTTGATTACTACTTTGGGCTTATATCATTAGTTAAGTAGTTTACTTGTATAGTTTTGACAGTTTAATGCATTTAGAAATATTTAAATGGAAAACACTGGTGAAAAAAACTATATTTCAGGGAATTTTGGATGTTGCAATGCACCCTGTATTGTCATATGCATATAACCTGTCCCAGATATGAGATGATGCTGCCTCTATTGTGCACAATTTTTGTAAACCCTTTCAAATTGGCAGATTGTTTTTGTCATATAGATTCTCATTCATTGGTGGCCAGAGATTTCCTGAAATCCAAATACTTGTAACTTCCAAACCATGAAAGAAAACAAACATTGACAAAAAATTTTTAAAATCATTAATCAAGCTATTATAATGGGAGATGCTATAACATTAGAACATTGTTGAGACACTTGCATAGAAGACCTCACAATACATTAACACTATTTCCATAGATTTACCATTTAAATGATCTAATGCAGAAAAAAAAAACATGAATAGAAATGAAAATACTTTGACAATTTTGGGCACATCCATATTTCGATTATTCGGAATTTTGGAAATTCAGATCGATTAATCAGAATCTGGATATAACTGAACGATTTTCAATTATTTCCGATCATCGTCCCATCACTTGTGTATACATCGTTAACCAGGTGTGATCTTCTCTGACTGCACATGAAGGAGAGTGATATTAAATACTGACTACTGTGGATTCTTTGAAACTTACCACTGTCTTGGAGTTTTATTAGAAAGGCAGTGGCTATTTTGCCGGACCCGGCAAAATAGCTCCTTGGGGCTATTTTGCCGGACCCGGCAAAATAAGGCAAAATAGTCTGTAGGCTATTTTGCCGGACCCGGCAAAATAGCTATAATATACATATAGGCTATTTTGCCGGACCAAAAACTTATTAAAATTTTTATTTTCTATTTTTATCTTTTTATCTACATTTTCTTTTATTTAATACTTATTTATTTGAGATAATTATGTTTTTAAAAGAATGCACATACTGAAAATGTTGATAAAAGACTATTCAGATACAAATGGAAGTATGGCTGGCAAAGCCTGGCATTCTGGGACACTTTAAAAAGGAATCTCTGAAGAAAAGGAGAAAAACTGTAATGAAAAGGTCTGAAGATTAAAGCCAGAATACACAAGAATATATGCGTTGTAGGAATCAACACTCATTGGCATTGCAGATATGTTTAGCTAGCAAAAAAGATTTCAAAGCCCGCCTGTAACTTTGTGTTACTGATCTAACTTTGTGTTACTGATCGTTCCAAGGCGATACTTCTGTGGTGGTTCTTTTTGTTGTATGTCTTGGTGTTTTAAATTTTTTTGTGCTGTTGGCGCCTTATGTATGTTTTCATATTTTTAGTTAAGGTAACTGAGTGGCCACCTATTGGGAAAATAGCTGCTCATTCGTGCCTGATTGTTAGTTTGGTTTTTTCCCCACCTTGGTTTTTGGAGTGGGAATCTTTTTCTGATTGCGCCTTTTCCTGATCTTTGCCTACCTGTACCTTTTCAAAAGCAGTTTCTTTCCACAGACTATCAGGGACTGGAATTTTTCACCTATCAGACTGTAACATATTCCTTTGTGTGCCTGTCAGAAATTTTACAATCCAGTACTGGTAGTTTTCAGTTGTCTCAAAATGTCATTATACCCCTGGCACTTATGCCAATGGGTATATATAGCTTTTGCTTTTCCATTTGTCCGTTTGTATTTTAGTTAGTTCGCATGTTTATTTGTAATTACAGAACATTTGTAGAATTTATGTCACAGTTTTGGTTAAAGTTTCTTTAGTGGTATATATCTTATGAACCAATATCAGAAACCTTTCATATTTGGACCATAGGTACCCTATAGGGTTTGCTTTGTTTCCATTTCGGATCCGAGGGTCCATGCCCGGGCTGGAGGTCAAAATCTAGGTCACCTTTAAAATGTGCTATTTACAATGTTAATGTTTCTTCTCTAAGTTCATATCTTAGTAAACGGTCATAGGGATGTATTCCTATATAGATCATATATACCCTGTAGGGTTTGCTTTCAATTCATGGCACCAAATCCTGGGTGCCTTCCCCAAAGGTGCAGCTAGAGGTCAAAATCTAGGACACCTGTAGAATTTGATAGATGCCATGATAAGTTTTCTGTTAGTCTGTATCTTGACATCCTAAAAATCTTGTCAGAAAGCATTCTTAGACAGTAGGCACCCTGTAAGTGTCAGACCCTTAGGTCCATGTGTGGGGGTGGGGCTAGAGTTAAAAAACTAAAACATCTGGTAATCCAGGGTAGCGGGGTCTGCACTCAAGTTTCCTGGAACTAGCCATGATCAGCTATAAGTCTATTTAAAATTTCAAAACTCTAGCATTCACCATTCGAAGATTTAAAAAGTGACCAACAGACCCAGCCAGAGGCAACATGCCCTTCCAACTTTACCAAAATTGTGTCATAAAAAAGGCACAAAAAGCAACCTACTGATCGAGAAATATCTCAAATAAATAAATAGATAAATAAAACAAAAATGTAGATTAGAATACCTTACAAAATATGAAATAAAATTTTTAATAAGTATTTGGTCCGGCAAAATAGCCTATAAGTCCAATATAGCTATTTTACCGGGTCCGGCAAAATAGCCCCTAGGGACTATTTTGCCGGGTCCGGCAAAATAGCTCCTAGGGGCTATTTTGCCGGGTCCGGCAAAATAGCCACTGCCTATTAGAAAATTGATACTTTGCTTCAATATTACCGAGATTCTGATAAAAGATTTGTTGAATTTAAGACTGTAAATTTGCTTAAAAATTATAACTAGCACATCATTAATGCAAATTTTTAACAAAATTTAATGATATATTTAGATATACCAACAATCTTTATACAGAAGGTCTGAAATGTGCAAGTATTGACATACAACTCTGGACTAATCCAGTTCAGTACTTCTACAGACATACCATGCTCAGCAAGTAAATTGATTAAATAAAAAGTACCTGATAAAGTCTGTACCCATTGGGAAACTTTTCCCTCACGAATGGTAGAAAGTTGTCGGCTAGAATTTTCTGGTAGATGATAGAGTCCATAATACCAGAGAAGATGCATATGCTTGTACGTCCCATGTACGAGATGCCAGCCCACACATGTACCTGAAATGTGAAAGAGGAACATTGCAGTGCAGTTTTGTCACACCCTATTATGCACTAGTCATTTGTAACCACGGCCCTCACCCGCGGGGAATAGCTGGTACTTTGACTTTTGGTCCAGCAGATCCCCGCTAAGACCCCCACCCTGCGGGGACAGCTGGTAAAAAAACAACGGCTAATTTCCACTGCTGTCCGCTATGTTTTCAATACACTGCCCTCTTGCAAAGCTTTGGTAAAAAATCCCGCTCATTTCCACAGCTATACCTCGCCCTGCTCTGGGGGTGGGGGCAGTTGTTACAAATGACTAGTGCATTAGTGGCAAAAGGGAATGTAAACTTTTAAAATCTACAAACGCAGTCTTATTTTGTAGCACAGTGTTGCGGGTAGGGTGAAATTATATATATACTGAAATATTATTCTTTCCGTTGCGAATGAGGGCATACATAGTGAAGATAAGGTTATGAAATGAGCAGGGATATTGTTGACTTGAAAATGTAAAGGGGCCATTTTGCGGAAAATTCTCAGCTAGAATCGTTATCGCCTATCTCCTTACATTATAAACATGATAAAATTGGCCCATATTACTTCAAAATGACGGGGCCATTTTGATAATTAAAGGACAATTTTGCTCATTTTGCCCATGGCTCCTTCCAAATTTATCCCTGCATGAATTTAAGTCAATTATAATCGAAAATGTACCTGTTTGTTTTTTTTTTCTTTATTTATTTATTTTTTTTTTTTTTTGGGGGGGGGGGGTCATTTTACCATTCCTTTCATTCAAGCTTTTTCACTCATGATATATATTATAGACAAATCAATCGGTAGGTGGGGCGAACCGGAGTACCCGGACAAAAAAACACCTGACACACTCCAAAGCAGAACTTGGCTTGTCCCACATGTTCCCCATGCAAGGCACAAACCCAGAGCGGTGAGATGATCGGATGAATTAAGAGCACTGAAGTTGACAACCACTCGGCCGCGGGGGCCGCCTGTTTTTTCCCCCTAAAGTTCCAAGTTTAAAGTATAGAAATCAACACATCTCTTTCAGTTTCTTCACTTTTTAAACTCAAAACTGACAAATACATGTATGCTAGATTTTGTGACTTCTTTCATACATGTAGCTGCGATATTGCGTCAACATAACTGAGCTATTGCCAAAATTGCACCAGAGGACCAATGGTCCTGTAAACGCTCACCTGAAACCTGATATATCCTTCATTATGTTCATAAATGTCCTTCTGCATGATTTATTTATAAACACATTGTAGAGCTTAAGCACCCAATGCTATATGCTGTGTTTCAAGATCTTACATTTGTAGGTCTTTAGGTTCTGGAAAAGATGATATTTTTAAGTTTTTACCTTATATGGGGCTTTATGGGCATGACGCCATCTTGTTCATCGCCACAAGGTAAGGATGTATCAACAAGTCCACTTTATTAACAGTTTTAATGACAAATCACTTCAGGATCCAAAAGCGTGTTTTTAATTCAAGACAACTCAAAATCGAGAGAGACAATATCTACAGACGCAACTGCACAGACAAAACATTTACAAATGTAACTGCAATACCGAAATACCAACATACTGGCGCAACCTCTCCTTTTTCTCTTTTAAGAGGCAAAAAACCTTATGAATTACATGTAGGAATGAAACAACACCTGTTGCTATTATTGATTAAAAGAATACAAAAGTACAAGTCAAATATACATGTATGTAGAATGTCAGTTTTTGTGTAGAAATAATGCTTCACACCCCACATGACAGCATTAAACCTAAATGACATAATCATCTAAATATTTTGGGCGTTTAGTTTGTCGCCTTGGTCTAACTGAAGGATTGGGTGTGTTAGTACCTGCATCCACTATCTGGAAGTTTGTGGGTATGGTCATGACTGACTTCAGGGACATTAATATCACCCTCTGGTTGTACATGTGAGGTATCTAAGTAATTGGAATCTGGGGGATATTCGGGCAAAGCAAGTAAGATTGGTGCTTCTGCAGGGTCACTGAGTACAGGGGGTATCTTTGCAGGCTCAGGGGGCTCAGGGACAATGGACTGAGCTTCAGAGTCACCCTCATCGTCCTCGGATTCGTAGGCCTTGTAAGTGTTACTATAAGTAACAGTTGTTGCTATCGGACCTTTCTTCAATACAATGCACCTTCAAATCAATTTAAGCCTCTCAGTTTAAAGGCAGATTATCTACCACTGCTATCAGCACAGTTTTGTATACCGCAATATTTGCTTGCTGCCATTTTTATAGTTGTACATGTATTACCAAAGCTTTGGCCCGGCAGTGTGGGGGAACTACCCGGGGTTAGCATTATATTGTCAAAGGGGGAGGTGTAATAAATCATAGCGGACTGCGGGGGAGAAATTAGCCAGTGCTTTTACCAACCAGCTGTCCCTGCAGGGCGGGGGTTTTAGCGGGGATTTGCTGGACCAAAAGTCAAAGTCCCGGCTATTCTTCGGGGGTGAGGGGGCCGGTGTTACAAATGACTATAGTGCATAATCTCTTTTGACTACTGCATTTCAGCCAAGTAATATCATAATTTATAAAATAGACAAATTTGATGTGGTACAAGGAAAATTCTGACCCAGAATACTGGGCGCACAGTCAAAGCTTTCATACTCAACCGTTTGTATGGAACTTACTGTATATGAGTGCTTGGGCTTGGCAACCTTGTGTGGAAGTCGGTCCAGGGTTGAACCAGACTGGTAGAAGCTGAGTCTTCCGGATGCACTGAGTTCAACATTACTCTCATCCACAAACACTACATTTGAGAATGTATCTTTGGTACACAGTTTCTCTAGACACCAGGTCACTCTGAATCTCCGATTCTTTGCAGAAATCAATTGGCAGTACTTCTTCTGTTTAGCAGTCCATTTCAATTGAAATCTTTGTCGCTTGATTGTTGCAAGGGAGAACGACACATCCAATTCCTTCTGAAACATTTTCTGGATATCTCTAGCCGTCCAGTCACTGTTTTGTGACATCCATAGATTCAACACCATCTTGTGGCCCTCGGTAAATTTCCCCGCTCTAGGTTTCCTCTCATTACCATTTTTTGTCCTTTGAAGAAACTTGTAAATGCCAAATCTGGTCACCGAATATCCATAAACTTCTCCTAGAATTTTACTTATCTGTCCACAAGTTTTTCCGAGGCGCTTCAAGTCCAAAACAATATTTCTAACTTCCAAGTTCATATTGTTCCTGATCGCCATCTTGGTTTCATCAAAATTCGGAATAATTTTTAACGAAATAAACACCAGCTATTAAGCTGCACAATAACAAAAAATAATATCAACCACCACTTAAAACAATACAAAATCACATTATTTTCACGATTAAGTTATTTCTGAAGATATTATTAACGTTGTGAATACTTAAGTTACGATGCAATAACAAAATCCACAGATCGGTACCTTAGCTTTTATACATCCTTAATACGCGTATTGATCTCTGATTACGCGTAATTACGCGTAAACGTACTGGCAATCTGATTGGCTGAATATTCATACGCGTATTGACAGAAGCTTACGCGTATTGACGCATCTATCTATATCTATGAATATTAATGAGTTCTGTTACGCGTAAGCACGCGTATGTTACGCGTAAACGCGCGTAATTAGCCTTACGCACGTAATACTCACGTAATACGCGCGTATTACGCGTAAATGGAGTACAAATACGTGAGCGGGAGTGTACAACGTAAGAAAACGTAACAAAACGTAATAGATCTTGAAAATCAGAGAAATGTATTACCAAAACTCCACGGCACGCTACGTTTCTAGCAAACGGGGCTGCCGGGGCCGCCGGGAACATAATGTAAACGCAGTATTACAAATACACTATTATTTCTTTGTTAAAAAATGTGAGAATCTTTTGCATTGCAAAGGATTCTCACATTTTTTCAACAAAAAGTAACAGTGTATTTGCTTTAGAAGTGATATATAGTTAACAAATTCAGGGCTTAACAACAGCGTTAAGCTAACGAAGTTTAGAACAACTAGCCCCGGGGGTTTACTGAGAACTATACAGAACATCATAGTCACTGCTATTAAAACAGCAAGAGCTATACCAACTCCCCCGACACTTTTGATTTCAGACTCAGAGATGAACGCTATACCAAAGACATTAAAAGGGCACCAGTAGCTACGTTTCTTGGTGTTCAGCACAAAATAAGAAATTGTCATGTACATGACTACTGTTCATCCTGTTTTCTTAAAGGAAAACAACCAAATTCAAAAATATATGTGAGTATAAAGCTTCAACAAGGAACAGCAAAACTTCAAACAAAATAAGAAATTTTACTCAATTTCACATAACCCTGATTTGCCTAACATTGTTTGCAAATCAAGTAGAATTGTTCTGCCCACAAACCCTATACTTCAGACCATACGATACATGTGCTACTATATCTTACCATTGTCGGAAAACCATGTTGAGTTGTCCCGCCCAAAAGCCCTGTATTTCAGATCATAGAACCTGAGTATTATGCTGTTGTTGAGACTGAGCGATACGTTAGACGAGCATTGATATGAGCCATTGATATCTGCTGACAGAGTTTGGTTGTCAAGATGGGTAAAGACGTCTACAAACCCACCGACACCATCTGAAACAAGCCAATTTAGCTAATTTATGTCCACCACCTTATTTGTTTACCAAACCTAATGGGCATATTCAGACCATGTCAATAGCACTTGTTTAAGTTTCAAAAGAATCAGAATATTAACACTTAAGAGGAATCATACATGAATTCCACTTGTTATATAAAATGTTAATGACACATTTGGTTTTGCCAATACCTTCTACAATTAATCAATACCCTGGTCACGGCGCCAAAATTGAGACATGAAGCAGATATGATACATGTACGACGGGGACTAGACGGTTAAGCTGATCTATCAAAAATGTGACAATAATTTATCTTCTTAAACCGCATGCACCTTTTCAGACCATTGTTGAAACGGTCGTTACATACCTGCCAATTTTGGAAACCGGTCCTTGTCTAATGAGTATGTCAAATTGATACGGCTGATGTAAAAATAGGAGTTGTTTGTGGACCCATCTTGGTAGTTACTAAACACAAAGGATAGAATCCACGTTTTAAAGAATTGGATTGAAAGTGTTTCTTCTCCTTTTATATTTCCACAATGTCCTGTTGCTGTGGCATTCTGGTCAATGATGAAGTTGGCTGAGTAATTCTGAAAACAAGATGAGAGAACTTTTGGTTACGTTTATGTATTGAAGAAACTTTACGAAAACTTGCCAATACAATATACAGAGAATTTTATCAGCTGTGAAAATTCAAAATTTCAGGAGAAAAATATCGATTATATTCAATATTTGTGCTCGAAACATTGATTGAGGGTACACGTTAGAACCGCCTCTAACGAGTACCCACAATCTATGTTTTGGATAAAAAATAACAGAAATAGGTATACATCTGAATACCCGCTTTACTATATAAAAGTGTGGTTCAAGGGGGTATACATGTCACAGACATGCTTTCCTGGTGACATCTTTGATAGCTTTGGTACCTGATGTCTGACATTGAAGGTGGTACCAATGCTCCTAGTTCTATTATTGATGAGCAGGGTAAATTATGGCCATAAATTGCATTGTGCCGATTTGACGTCATTATCGTAGCTCGGAATTTGCATTGAACAAATGAAAGTCATGCAACATGAAACACTTAATTTCAATAACCTGGATAGAACCACAACAGCAGTGTCGCCTTGGAACGGTCAGTTATAATCAACTGGGGGGCTTGAAACGGTTTTACGGGCGCCTAACCTCAACCTCATCTTCCGCAGTGGTTCACAACATTTAGTTGTTCGGTCCTCGTGAAGTATACATCTAACTAGCGTATGATTCGTCAAGGACGAACGAATAAATCATTATAACCACCATGATGTGAGCCGCCTCGTGGGAAAACCAACAATGTGATTTCCGACCAGGTCCGACACAAACCGACCTGTACAGTCACAGAAAAGAGCTAGAATCTTGAAATTTCGTATTTAAGTAAAAGAGGAAATGTACTATCCGAGTAGCGAAAACAAAGGCGCTGATCAGCTTCGCGGTTACCGCGAAGCTGATCTGCGCCTTTGTTTTCGCATATGCAGATTGTTGGTTTTCTCATGAGGCGGCTCATGTATCTTTCGTAGTTTAGACCTGAAGTACATATGTACATGCTTGCGTACCAATCTAGTCTACGCTGTGTTGATGCTTTGCTTTATCTTTGATCTTTATCAAAGGTGGTCCACTCCTACCTTTGTCTCTACAAGGAATGGAATGACCAAGAGAATACCCGACAACATCAACACAGTGTACATGGCTTCGAATCACATCGCGAGGAATTGAATTATTGTTTAGGCTTGGGTCGCGCTTTTGGTGGTCCTGCTTATATATGAGCCGCCTCTTGGGAAAACCAACAATCTGCATAGGCGAAAACAAAGACGCAGATCAGCTTCGCGGTAACCGCGAAGCTGATCAGCGCCTTTGTTTTCGCTACTCGGATAGTACAGTTCCTCTTCTACTAAAATGCGAAATTTCAAGCCTCTAGCTCTTTTCTGTGCTTGTACAGGCCGCTTTGTGTCAGACCTGTTCGGAAACCACATTGATGGTTTTCCCACGAGGTGGCTCATATCATATACATGTATATGCTTTAAAGGCTTTCTATTACCTTGGATTGTACAGAATATGGAATGGTCAACTGAATACCCGTCGTCATAACAATACACGTGGTATCACCATCTTCTACAGTGTAGTTGTTCTGGGGAGGGACTGTGGCTTCGGCAGCGGAGGATTTGAGTATTATAGTCGGCAATAACACTGGAATTTAATGTAGTTATTAGTGTCCTGTGACTTTACGACATTGATTCAAACAACCATTGTAGCCATTTTGCGTTATTCTTCAAGGCATCAGTGCACATAAAATGCAATCTACTTAATATGTTACACTTGTCATTGTTATACACTTGTCATTGTTATACTTTATACGTGACGTGACACTGAAATAGCAACGAATACGCTGACGTCTTCGAACAACATATAGCAGAGAATACGCTGACGTCTTCGAACAACATATAGCAGATTTCAAAATGAAAAAATAGACTTACCCAATAAGATTGTGGTTATTAAGTCCCACTGGGTGTTAGAAGAGAGACTCAGCATCCTTTTCATAGATAGATGCATCATTTAAGTCGGCAAATCGCAGAGCAAAAAGCCCATAACAATGTAGTCAATGTTCATATTTAAACACGTTCATATCTAAACGGAAGCCCATTTTTATAGTGGTGTAAAGCAAATTCGAACATAATTTATCAGTAAACTTGAGTCAAGGTGTAACTTTCATTGACTATCTATCTATACAGTATAATGGCAACATGACCTGAATAGATTAGAAATATGTGAAAGGCGACCGTCACTTTTTCGAATTGGTCGATCAAAACCTAGGTACCAACATGTAGCCGAACTAGGTGTGAGGAGTTCTTAAATTATTAAGGCATGAAACATGTAAACTGTAGTTCTTAATCCATTCATGATCAGAATAATTATATGTTTCCCCCATGCACGTTCGCTTGACAAGCAAACGCTAGTACTTGTATAGATATGCAGGGCTCACAAAATGAGACAGTCTCATAAACTTGACCAATCCCACAAACAGTCGAGTCTAATATTATGCAACTTATTTGAGGAAATATGATGTATTCTTGCAATTGACATGATTGAAGTTACACCGTCTCATATCAATATCGCAATGCCAGATGGAATAGTTGACGTCACAAATAAAAAATTAAAATAGCGTCGAAAGAATGCAAAGAAACGTCAAACTACCGTCTGTACACCATCTTTCAGGTCTTTCAGTATTTTTTTTTTCTTAAATCTCACTTTTCTGAAATACTACAAGAAAACTATGACAACGTCATCTTTTCGCAACCCAAAACTCGTAAAAGGTACCGCAAAAATTTTGAATATTGGTTCCTTAATAGAAATTTTATGTCCAAAGCTTATTTTGAATAGGCCTTTTGCATGTGCAAGGGAGGTGTTCCAAACACCTTCAAATTGGAAATCAAGCAAATATATGGAATAAATTTAAGAGTTTTAGGCGGTCAGCTATGGTGAAATACGATTTTGTTTTGGTTTGGTGCATTTTAAATAAAAAAAAAAATATCAATTTAGATTTTGTTTTTCTGGAAAAATAGTTACTTCTTTTGCTGACATTTTAAAGGGAAAAAAAGCCCTATTCAAAATTATTTTCTGGCATATTTCTTTTATTTTTTAACCAATTTTCAAAATTTGTGTGGCACTTATTAAGACTTTTGGTCACTTGGTGGGTGACATGGTCATGTTTTTCTTGAGGTCTTTCAGGAAAGTGAGAGTTTGAAAAATACTATTTCTGGAAGATGGTGTATACATGTAGACAGTAATCCAAATACGTTATGTCGAGAAACGTAAATTCGCCAAGTTTGTGGGATTTCAATATATTTAGCCCAGTTTGTGGGATCGGTCCCGTTTGTAAAAACTGGACCCGTTCATCAGGAAATCAAGTCCGAGTAATGTGTACCCCCTCAAACCCTACTCATTTATAGCAAAACTGGGGTATGCAGGGCTATACCTATTTTTCTTATTTTTGCTCCAAAACATAGATTGTGGGTACTCGTTAGAACCCCCTCGGCGAGGCGGTTCTAACAAGTACCCACAATCTATGTTCTCGGAGAGGCAGTTCTAACGAGCATGGACATGTTTTCCTGATGTTGTGGGCCTGGTCCAGTTTGTGGGGCTTACAAAAACATCGTTGTATACTAAACTTTCCGCAATTTTTCTAAACGCTAACACAAAACCGAAAATATTAACTTCGAAACATTCAATGAATAAATCATTCCCGTTGTGATTTTGTCGATGACTTATATTTAAGAAATGAATTTCATTTTTCTGGTGTTCATGGAGCTATGAACCGCATTGGGTCGCGTGCAAAGTGAATTAACCCCAAAGGGGTTCATGTAAGCTTTGCTAGCGACCCACTGCGGTTCATAGCTCCATGAACAACAGAAAAATTAAACTCATTGCTTATATTTACATCCATTTCTCTCTATCGCTTGTTGAAAAATCACCAAGGCGGTCACATTTACCAGCAAACAGAGAATCTACACACAGTGTGTGTTCAAACAGCGGAACGGCGTCGACGTTTACAACGTCCAATCAGATTGGCGAGATTCATGTTTTTTGACGTCAAGTTTGGATTACGTCACGTCGCGTGACACAATGTTGTTCATGGAAGTATGAACACAGATGAACATCTAATGGTTCATCTAAGGAGGTTTTAGAAAAATGTAAATATATATAGTATAGAGGCTACAGCGACAGTCCACGTTACTTTGGATCATTCCCCGTATATGCATAGGACATAAAGAAACGCAAAACATACATTTGTTTCAGATAAACATTTCACAAAGACTGGCATGTCTACGACGCGTAGACATAATTTCATTTAAATTGATGCATTGGGTCAAGCAGGTGATACTGTGAATGAAACGGTATGTTTTCCTCGACGATGCTGTACTATATTGTTTTAAAATAAAACTTCACGATTATTTCACACAGTTCGGGTGAACTCAACTCACTAACCATATTTTGGTGTTCCAGACCGTTAACATGTCATAAGAATTTGGGTCTTCATAAGCACTTTCAGTTACATTATCCGTATTCTTGAAGTAGAATTTTCACATTGTACATTTTCCGCATTTTTGAAATGAGGAAATCATTATATTTGCAGGCAACATTTTGCATTGTTTTACTAATTCCTGCCGAAGGAAGATGGATAAAGGTAAGGTTTCTTTCTTTCTTTCTTTCCTTTTTCTTTCTTTCTTTCTTTCTTTCTTTCTTTCTTTCTTTCTTTCTTTCTTCATATAACCTGCTTTTGCATTTGCCAAAACAAAGCAGCTGTTCAGTAACCACACAGAAACATGTAGTACACATTCTCATCTTTTAAAATCCGAAATTTCAAGCTCCTGGCCTTCTTCTGTAACTGCAAATTTTTTCAGAGCATGCTGACCTACAACACGGCCCTCTGGGAGAAGCTTGGTGTGAACACGGCCCCTAACATCACGGTCCCGAGTCTGCAAGTCAGAAGAGATGCTATAATTGAGGAGTTGAACAGGACGTACGCGGACATCGTTTGTCTTCAGGGGGTATATTGTAGATCAATATAATTGAGCCGCCTCGTGGGAAAACCAACAATGTGGTTTCCGAACAGGTCCGACACAAACCGACCTGCGCAGTCACAGAAAAGAGCTAGAATCTTGAAATTTCGGATATAAGAAGAAGAGGAACTGTACTATCCGAGTACCGAAAACAAAGGCGCTGATCAGCTTCGCAGTTAAGCTGATCTGCGCCTTTGTTTTCGCCTATGCAGATTGTTGGTTTTCCCATGGGCACCCTGGTCCGTCATTACGTACAGGAAATTAAAGCAACGTATAGGTTACTAAAGCGCAACGTATAGTTTCTTAAAAAAATGGCGGATTTTGGTGGACACGAATCGGTGAGTAAGATTTGTTTATTGATTCTGATGTTCCTTTTTTGTTTATCTTAATCAAACACACCTTACGGACCAGCAAAACTATTGTGTTATTTGCCTCGATCGGTACATTCTGCAGGAAATCACCCATTTAAGTATAATGTTCGACACCCTTAGACAGCTGATTGCCAAATCGTGTGTTTTGAACTTCTCCGAGAAGAAAACCTTATATTGTGGTCAAAGTTCGATGGTAAATGGGTTGATTTTTGATGTCGAACATAAATACTGACCTAATAAGACGATCTGGCCAAAAAAAAAATTCAAATGTCCTTTGATAGCGAAATTATTAATGATTTTTCATTACAACGCATTCGACACCTAAAACGGTACAACGAAAAAACAACTAAAACGTTCTAATTTGGGTAAAATAAACCTTATTACGATACTATGGACTCAGTTAGATCCTCTTAATGTCTGCCCACAATCTATTTCTTGTGCAAAATTAAAAAAAAATATCAGAATTATAACTGAAAATCATTGTTTTACAGGTGAGAAAAAAACTTTACAATTGCATAAGCATGAATAATAATAATAATAATAATAATAATAATAATAATAATAATTAATAATAATAATAATAATACATGGGTTCCGAGTTCCAAACATACAACATAAAGAATCACAGTAGAATCGCCTTGGAATGGTCAGCAAAAGAAATTTTACTGGAGGGCTTAAACCGGTTTTACTGGCGCCAAACCTCGCCCTTAGTCTACTATATTCAATAACAAACAATGTTCGGTTCTCATGGAAGCGTCCTAGCTCGAAAACAAATGTAAACACTGTGATGAAACAAAAACGAGGACTCAACAGTAACGCCGACTCTGAAAAACCGCCGGGTACAAAAGAAAACAACTATTTCAACCTTGGTGGACCCGACCAGAGACATATGTTTATCCCGTAACCTTAACTTGCTGTCAGGTCCCTCTGTAAGACAGCTTTAGTTCTGTACCGTCATTGAGTCTGAGGGCCCATGCACCCACCGGCGTGCACTTAAAGAGGAACGTAAAGTTTTTTTTACCGTATCTGGATTAAAAACTAAGCATGCAGTATATTGCATTAAATTCAACCGATTCTTCGATATCGATTGACTATCTTTTTTTTTAAATTTAACAGCAAAATGATCAGATTTTGTCTTTTCATTACTCTCATCCAAAATTTTCTTAAATTTAAACATTAAGTCGCCATAAAACTCGAGTTTGGCTTCATATGATGGTTTTGATGCCTATTTTAATGTTTTAGGGTTTAACCTGTGAGCTATATCAGCAAATCTTGAGATAAAAGAATACAAATGAAAACTTTGGATGACATAAAACGCTATAGTAACAAAGAATGTTACATACAGTATCGTAATAAGGTTTATTTTACCCAAATTAGAACGTTTTAGTTGTTTTTTCGTTGTACCGTTTTATGTGTCGAATGCGTTGTAATGAAAAATCATTAATAATTTCGCTATCAAAGGACATTTGAAATTTTCTTTTGGCCAGATCGTCTTATTAGGTCAGTATGTATGTTCGACATCAAAAATCAACCCTTTTACCATCGAACTTTGGCCACAATATAAGGTTTTCTTCTCGGAGAAGTTCAAAACACACGATTTGGCAATCAGCTGTCTAAGGGTGTCGAACATTATACTTAAATGGGTGATTTCCTGCAGAATGTACCGATCGAGGCAAATAACACAATAGTTTTGCTGGTCCGTAAGGTGTGTTTGATTAAGATAAACACAAAAGGAACATCAGAATCAATAAACAAATCTTACTCACCGATTCGTGTCCACCAAAATCCGCCATTTTTTTAAGAGACTATACGTTGCGCTTTAGTAACCTATACGTTGCTTTAATTTCCTGTACGTAATGACGGACCAGGGTGATGGGACGGCTCATTATTAAAAATGAATTAAGTGTTATTATCAGTTTCACTGAAATTCAAACACCTAGCGCTTTAATTTTCGTTATTTATACTGAACTTCAGTGAATTCAGAAACATGAGTCCTGTGCTCTACCACAAACCACCACCTGTAAATGTACCTTTAAGAAATGTATCCCATTTTCTAACACGCCTCGCCTATATAGCCAATGGTAAAAAACGTGTTATATTGTGCAACAATTTCACAGGGCGAATAAGCATGATGTGACTTGCGGCATTTGTGACGTCAGCTATCCCACAAAGCAGCGTTAGACGGTGAAACGTCGTTTTAGCGCACAACAAACGTAATAAGTGTGTGTAAATACCAGCATTACAGTCAAATATTTGGCGGGATATCTGCAATGCAATGGCGGAAAGCTGAACGATATCGACGGTTTCAGCAACATTTATTCCGTTTATTGTGTGTTAGAAAAGAAGTACATGTAGATCAGTTCAAGTGCGTGAATTGTTGAGTAATAATTCACTGTTTGTCGGTCAGTTGTAAGAAGATAAATCTCGCGCTCGTGATTTGATCTTCTTTACAACTGACCTCCAAACAGTGAATTATTACTCAACAATTCACTGCTAGAGCTGATCTATTAATTGTTTTCACAGGTGTGGTATGGAGAGGACGCGTACAAAATCATCAAGGACCTCGAGTCGACATTTCCCTATTCCTTTTCGTCACTACATGATAGCTCTGGAACCATACCTCTCGACGGTTTCGACACAACGCCGCCGTGTCCTCTCGCTGTACTTTCACCGTTCGCTTTCTGTCTAGCGTTTTCATGTAACGGATCGTCGGCAAGTGAAATAGCGGCATGTAGTTTGACTACCTGCCTCAGCGAGTATTTAGCTTTACCACAAGAATGCTGGACCTGCTTTAGTGCGGTTGGCAACGTTGATGCTGACATAATACTACAAAGGTACGTCCACTACAATTCAAGCTTCAAGAAATTAACACCAATAATATGAAATAAGGCACTACCTTTGTCGCGACGCTGTACTTCCATTGCGCATATAATTTTAAAATATGCTACATATATGGCAGCTTCCTCATCCTGGTGATCATAGCCGACCATTACCATTATGGAAAGTTAGTTTATCAGTTAGTACAGTGCAGGGCGTGTTGAAATGTGACAGCGAGGTAAAACTATATGGAAAGTTAATTGATCAATTAGTATAATACAACAGCGCGTGTTGCAACGTCATGATGACGTCAAAAATAACAATTTCGGTTCCGGTTGACGAAAGATTTTTTTCTATCAATGTACAGAGGAGAAGAATAGAACAGAACAGTTTTACCACGTTCTACCATAAGAGCGACGCTCCTATTATACATGTATGTATCTACCTTTGTAGCCGACATTAACGGTCGACACTGTTTTTCGGTCGACTATTATTATTATGGCCGCTAAATCGAAATACAGCACTGTTTACACTAAGCATCGCGACTGTCCCGCTTAGCGCGCTACATACTTTCGTTTCGTCCTTTGCGATTAGTTAAATGTTATGAGAAAAATCAGAGTGTGTGTTCTGTACCAAATTCTAAACACATCAGGAAAACATGTCCGTGCAATGTATACCCCGTATACCCCACTTTTATACAGTAATACTGGGGTTTGCAGGGGTATACCTATTTTTCTTATTTTTGCTCCAAAACATAGATTGTGGGTACTCGTTAGAACCGTCTCGCCGAGGCGGTTCTAACGTGTACCCGCAATCTATGTTTTGGAGCAAAAATAGGTATACCCCTGCATACCCCAGTTATGCTATATAAAAATGGGGTTTAAGGGGGTATACATTGCACGGACATGTTTTCCTGATGTGAACAGTATTTTGTGTACCAATATTTGACCCTGCTTGTCGGCTATAAGTCTAAATGTCCATTCTAAATTTTTGTACAATTTTTCTGGTCATTGCTAGGGTCTATCGTAATATTTTCACTCGTATTTAGGGGTCTATTTGAGCAACCTCGTGGCAAAACCAACAATGTGGTTTCCGACCAGCTTCGGCATAAACCGGCCTGTACAGCTACAGAAGCAGGCTAGAAGCTTGAAATTTCGGAGTTAGGTAGAGGAATAATTGTACTATCCGAGGCGCTGATCAGCTTCGCGGTTACCGCGAAGCTGATCTGCGTCTTTGTTTTCGCCTATGCAAATTGTTGGTTTTCTCACGAGGCGGCTCATTTATCACGAAAACTCGCTCATGTGTAATTCAGATATTTTGAAAAAGTTGAAAAAATATTTTCCGTACTATTGCTCAAAGCATTGATTGTGGGTACACGTTAGAAAAAAGTGCAAGTAGGCAAAGATCGGGAAAAGGCGCAATCAGAAAAAGATTCCCACTCCAAAAACCGAGATGGGAAAAAACTAAATTAACAATCAGGTACTTATAACATGAAAACATATCGTAAGCCGAATGGGCAGCTATTCTCCCAATAGGTGGCCACTCAGTTACCTAAACTTAACTAAAAATATGAAAACATATATAAGATCATATAAGGCGCCAACAGCACAAAAATGTTAAACACCAAGCCATAAAACGAAAGAACCACCACAGAACCGCCTCGTCGAGGTGCTTTTAACGTGTACCCACAATACATGTTTTGGATATAAACAAACTAACATGTATACCCGTGCAAACCACTGTTTTTACTTTTAAAAAAATGGGGTGTCAAAGGAAATATAAATTGAAGCGGTTAGTGCAAGAATGTGTCTAAGTCCACTTTTGTCAGAAATTGAGTTTTTTGCCACTGGACTCTACATATAAATAGTTACAATCTGATATATAGTTTGTGCTGACTTTCAAATTTATTCATGTTGAATTTGTATATTAAAATGTAGGTGCTAAGTCCATGTTCAGTGCAAGAACATGTCTGAGTTCACAGCATTTAGTGCAAGAAAGTACCTAAACATCCTAAATCCACTAAATACGTAACTGTCCGCTGATGCAAAATTAATTTGTTCTGCTATTAAATCATCAATACACCTCTATAAAATCATGTATTGGAACCTGTATTCAGCTAAATATGATAAACAAAAATGCGGTTGTGGACTAAGATATGTTCTTGCACTAACGCCTCGCATAAATATTTAAAGTTTTGAATTTTCTTCCGTAGTTTTTAACGAAAGTTTATGACATTTTAACGTATTATTATATACAGAAAGGCGAATAGTTACGTGTATAATTTTTCAATGTTTGTCTGTCCTTCGTCATTTTTTTTTCGTGTTTTTCTCGAAATTTACAAACATAGACTGAGACACGTTCTTGCACTAACCCCTTCAGTTTATTTCCGGTGTTTTCCGTATGATACATACGAATTAAGCTGATCTCTT
This sequence comes from Rugalucina vietnamica, assembly GCA_964017185.1. Lineage (NCBI taxonomy): Eukaryota > Metazoa > Mollusca > Bivalvia > Lucinida > Lucinidae > Rugalucina > Rugalucina vietnamica. The sequence continues at coordinate 10,215,105 of OZ024883.1, forward strand.
AATGTAACTCGGAAAGAAATAAGAATTAACCGAACTTATTATAACAACATTTAATTAGGCCATTAGTTCAGCAAATAAATCAACGGTTCAACAATTCATGTAATAGAATTCAAACGCAAATTATTGAATGAAAACGTCTAATGCATCTAATTCAATATACATTAAGACATAAACGGCCAAACCGAAGGCCAAAATATAAGTCAGCTGCATGAGTCAGCTGGATTTCCTGCTATATTCCGTCTACTAATTAAGAAAATTTAGTAAATAAATAAAATAATATAAGCATTAATAAATCAGTATAAACAAAACACACACAAATTGAAACAAAATTAACCAGTCTTCAAGTCATGTACAAGTAATTTAATTACTTGTCAATATAACTAGTTCCATGTCAATGAGAACCATATATGCTGCAAAACAGCACTGTTTCAACTAAGAAACAATTCAAAAGTTAATCAGACTTACAAAGTCTGAAGTGTACTGTCTGTCTATGCAAAAATGTATAGCATCCTTCTCATCCACATGAAATCAGAAATTTCACAAGGAAACAGAGTTTAAGAGTGAAAATTAAATTATACATTAAAGACTGGTCAAATTCAAGTAATTTCAAAACGAAATGAACAAAACAAATCTACTCACATTATCTTTCAGCTTACCATAGATTCAAATAATGTCATGGTATACATAAATCTGAAAGCAACACAAATTGAAAGAAACAACTTAATCTATTGTTGATATGACCCTCAAAAAGAAGTATCTAAGACGTCTCGAACCTTCTGTATTCAAATGAAGACCTTTGTCTTCATAGCGTACACATCTCTTATAAAATTTCTGTGCATTTTTTCTTCCCTGAACCATGAAGTTGGCATATGGTTTCAGCTATAAAACTGGGCAATAAAGTGCTGCTGATGCCGCAGCTCACTGCAGGGGGTGTGTAATTAGCTGGTCATGTCAGATAAAAAATAGTTTCATCAATGTGCAAAATCGTTAATATTTTATGCAGAAAATGGGTTGAAAATGCAATTTTATTCAAAAGATTCTGATAATTATGAATTTTTACTTTGTTTTCGTCTGAAATGTAGAATTAGATATTCTGATTTTTATATAGATATATCAATTATCAACAGATAATTAATCACAAGATAACTATAGCAAAATTTGCATAATGACCGCATTAGCACTGGGAGAGTTAATTATTTTATTACTTTGTAATTTGCACCATCTGTACCCGAGATATCTTTTATCTCAGGCAGAGTGAAAGGTATCTCGGGGTCCAAAACAATAAGACATGTGTACGCCATGTTCTTTGCAAACAAATATCTACGATATGTTCCAAATTTCGAAACAGCCTTCCATGATTCAATGAAATGAAATCCAAGGTCTGGACTCATTTGAGTCCTAAGACACTTGTTTACATCTTTAATCAAACCATCAGTTTCACTATGGTCACATGGACGAGGCAAAATGGCAGACATTATAATTTTGATAGATTTTTTCTTTCTTTTAATTATGGGTATCAGATTACCGTAATCTGAAACTATGCTACCGTAAGGTTCACCATTATCAATGTTATTCGTTCCCACATGCACTATAATGTAATCAAATGGAGACAAATTTACTTGTCCGCTATCAATACGGTTAGTTAATTTTGGCAAACTTTTTTAGCCAGGGCTTTGATGCTCGTCGTATATTTCCGTAATATTTCCGCTATATTACCACCACCTCCCGCCATACCCACCCACCCTCCAGATTTCTCAGACTTATAGTTATGAAATATTAAACACGGAATAAACCTAATTTGCATATTATTTTCTTATTTAATTGTAAAGGGGAACAACTTTCTGGATGCAGTTTATTCCGTAACTCTCCGTAACGAGCATCAAAGCCCTGGCTTAAAAAGTCTGCCGTTAATTTTCCTATTGTGTCCCCCGGAAAAGACTTAACCACTACTCCATCAATTTCAGGCATGTTCTTGATAATGGAATCTCCCACAATAACAACCCGTCTATTTTCTGTAACAAAAAACCAAATTTATCATGGGTCATATCTAACAAGGAAAAAACGAAACAACTGATTCTTGTAAAAATGAAAGTATGCCTCTTCCAGAAATTCATATAAACTAAAGAAGTATGTGAGATCAGAATAAATAGGATACACATAAAATTTAAGTACATACTTATACTAAAAAATTATTCTGTTTCGATGTGTATTCAATAGTCGAAAATCACCGAAAGAAGCACACTTTAAAATTCTAAATTTTAATGTCAATTGATCTACAAGAAACGAGACTCAATGAATGATCTACATTGCATTGCAGTCTCTAAATCCTCACTACCCGTCTGGTCAAGGAAACCTGTAGAAAAAGAGATAATGAAATCCAAGAATCGCTGTTATAAAGAGCTCATTCTGCAATAAATATATACAAAAATTTATACATATATACGAAAAAGAAATTACACTACTTTTCAAATTAGATGACAAAGCATACTCAATGCATAATCTACATTGCATTGCAGCTGCTCTTCTCACGTGTCTAGTCTAGAAGCCTGAAAAGAAGGAATCTATTTACCGTACACATGTATAAAACACTAATAGCACTATCCAAATGTCACTGTATCCATGAGAATAATTTCTTCCTTCAATTCTGTGGATTCAAAAGAACAGTCTAAGACTAAGGAAGAAAATCAAAATTTCAAAACTTGACTGAAGATTTTTGAATGAATCTTTTAATATTTTCAGCAACTAAAATTTTATCGTCCAATGAAAAAGATAGATATTTTTTGTATGCATCAGAACTCCAGTCTCCCATTAACTGTATTTTATCAGCTGGCACTTTAGCTTTAAATAATAAAGTTGCAAAACCACGCCTAAAAGAATGGGAACTAAAATTCTTTGGATCCTCGCCTATTTTTTTAATAGAATTCTTTAACTTAGACTGATACATATTGTAAGTAACCACTTTATTATTCGGTAACATAAAAAGTGGAGAATCTAAATTTGCAGGAATAGCCCTCCTACACATTCTTCTGTAAGCAAGAACAGGACATAAAATGCTACCAGAAATCGGAACTAAAGGAATTTGTAAAATTCGTTCCCCCTTTTGAATGGTCTTAGTCCACCGCATGGTGACTAGTAAATGAGATCCCTTATCTTCCACATCCTGCCTAAGTAAGAACTTTTTATTAACTAAATCAGCTTTGGTTGTAGGAACTAGATTCGATTTACGTGCCAGCAGAAAAAAGGCAAATACAAATAAACACCAAAAAACCAAATCAGTATGATTTAAAAAATCAAAGCTGTCTGCAATACCGAGTAAAATTTCTGGAGTAATTGGAAGTGCCTGTTTTACACAGTAAGGATTAAGTTTGGCAATTCCCTTAATAGATAAGTTTAATAAAAACTTATTGATATGATCAACTGTGTAACCCAGCAAAAGATGCATTGTTTTAACACCATTAATATAATTTCTAATAGAGTCAGTAGATTTAAAAGTTCTGCTTAGAAACTGTGCAAACAACTGAAGAGTTTCTGTACTTGTAGGCAAACTTACAAATTGAAAGTAAGTGCAGAACAGCAAATAAGATTCCCACTGAACTTGTAAATTTTTTCTTGTGCCATCCGCATAGGCTGCTTTATTCGAGTGATCCAAATCTCTCTTCAATTTATGTAAATGATTATCTGAAAATATAAAAATTCGCCATTCAGTCGAAATAATCTACCAATCGTTTACGAACTGAAACATGGTATCGGAAACTTTATATTCCTGTAAAGTATAACCCTCAGTCAAGTTTTTAAATCTTGTCTCATTTAAATCATCTAAGTGCCACCTTGACAGAACATCAGATAACCTATTTTCAGCTGATGATAAATGTATGGCTCTCAATTCAAACTCATAGCATGAAGCTAAGAAACAAATTTCTCTAAGAGAGTCTTGTAAAATTTCAGACTTGGATTTCCCTGAATTGATTATCTGGCATACACTTTGGTTATCACAATAAACCACAATTCTTTGCCCTTTAAAGTTCTTCCCCCATAATTTCAGACACACAATTATGGACAAAATTTCAAGCACTCCAATATGAAACTCTTGTGCTATAATAAATTCTGGAAATTGAGCATGAAAGTAACAACCTTTCCAAAATCCACCACAACCTGTCAAAGAACTATCTGATGAAAATATTGCATCAGGTTTACTCCAATTTTCATATTCCATTAAGGAAATGCCATTATAATGTGGAAGAAATCTATTCCACCAGATAAGATCTTTCTTGACATATGTGGGAATTATGTGTAAGGAATCTGAAGAATTATAAATAGATCTCAGCCAAACTAATAATCTAGAAACAAAAATTCTGCTTGGTTTAACACATGCAGCAATGAAATTTAATTTTCCCAATAAGGATTGAACTTGTTTTAATGTAGCATTTTCTTTATGTAACCATAATTCTAATAAAGAACTTATTTCAATCAACCGTTCAGGAGTTATTTCCATAGTCATGGTCAATGTGTTAAACAAAACACCAAGAAAGGACATAATTTCTGATGGAGGAGAAGCTTTTTCGACAGATTCTTCAAAACCACACTTCTGCAAGACTGTCCCTAAGCAATTATATGCAAAAATAGCATTTTCCTTTCGCTCTGCACCTGCTAAATCATCAAGATAATTCAATATTGCTATCCCTAGCTGCAGTAAGATAAAAGAGATGGCATTTGTTGTTCTTTGACATATATAAGCCGCAGATCTTAAACCCATGCTCAGGACAGTGTCACAGAAGATGTGTTTTCTCCAAACAAATGAAATTAAGTTGTAATCTCTAGGATCCACACTTATTTGTCGGTAAGCCCTTGCCAAATCTTTTTTAAACAACATGCAACCTTTCCCCTTAGATTTAATCAATTCTACAAAATCATCAACTTTAGGAAAAATAACTTGAGATGATTCACCTAAGTATTCATTTTTATCTATGTAATCATTAACTGCATTACCTTTAGGATAGCTGAGATCCATAATAATTCTTCTTTTGTCAGGTTCTTTCTTTGGAACAGTATTCAAGGGAGATATAATTACAGTATCTTGAAAAGGATTATCCTTGAAAGGACCCAGAATGGCTTTATGAGAACATTCCTTAGTTATATATTCATTAATATGACGTGGAAATTCTAAGGCACCTTTATGATTTTTGTATTTCCAAATTTGGTCTTTAGTATGTAAATTTTTGGTATCACCCTTAAAACCTAATGGAAAACCAAATTCTAAAAGATCACAAACTTGTAAATCATGATAATCTCTCAACATAAGTCTCATATAGTCGACATTAATTTTATCGTTAACTCTTATACGACACTGTTGAAAATTATATCTCCCTGAATCATGTACAGTTTTATGTATTTCCAACAATTTTTGAATGTCAGCCGATGGTAAATTTTTTGAAGCATCGCAGACTGAACAATTTTTATGAATACATAAATGATGATTTGAAAAATTAGAAGGCAAGGCAATTTCAATAATAAGCTGTGAACTTTTTACTGAAGTCTCTAAAAATTTGTTATCTCTTAATAATGAATTACTATTTGTTGTATTCTTAGTTTGCTTCTGTTCACAAAAAGATGGATAGAACAAGTTAACCAGAAAACTTTTGTACTCTTCAGAAAGAAAAGATTTGTCTTTATTGACATGTCACATTTTTGAATGAGGACATGCAGTAGAGCATTCAGGATGATCAAGTTTTTTCTCATCTTTTTGCCAACACGTGGCACAAATATGATGAGCAAACAGAAATCTGCCTTGTCTTCTTTCTGTATGACTTGTCTTATGTGGGCATTTGTTTCGATTGTACAAGGCACAAAACCAAACTTTCTCACCCGCTGCCTTTTTCTCTGAATCATCTTTACCTTTATTTGGAAATTTCTTTGAAGATTGACTACTTTGTTTTGGAATGTGTTTGGATAATATGGCTGATTCAATTTGTTGGAAATCATCTTTCCATGTCTTCAAACCAATTTCAATTTCATTCAAACAGGCGGCATAGTATGATTTCAATGTTTTAAAATCATAAGAAGTACTCAAGTACATGATCTTCTTCAAAAGATTTAATCGGCCTGCCCTTTCTACTTCCTTAGCCTTAGAGCTACACGTACCAATGATTTCTAATTCCCCCGCGACAAAGAGATTAAAATCTAATTTCTCGAAGGAGATATTAGAACAGGCAAATTCATATTTCAAATAAGCTTGAGGATACTTTTGAGGAAAATGTACCTTATCAGATGCTTTAGCTCTGATTCCAGATTTAATCTTTTTATTCTTCTTTTTCTTTTTGCTATGTGAGCTAGAATCAGACGAGGAATCAGAGCTATCATAAGAAAGAGATAATTCTGACTCTGCGGAGCTTTTGTGACCACTACCAGCTTTTTTCTTTTTACCCTTTCTCAAAATCCCCGCAGAAGTGGAACTATCCTTAACCTTAATTTCTGAATCCACAGAATCATCAGAAGACGACTGCTCAGCTAAACCAAGCTTTTTCATATCTTTTCTAACGGCTTTACGTAACTTTTTGCTTTTTCTTAAAGTCCCAATGTCAATCTCTGAGTCTGAATTACTCAGGAAAATGCCTTTGGCATGTTTACTTTCAGTTTGAATCGAGTTTGGCATACCTCGTAAGCGTCCATTTGTTTTCTGCTGAGCTGCAATCTTCCGTCTCAAGTCATCCGTCTGTGCACGTTTCTTTAGTAGCTCTTCCTCTTTCTTTGCACCCTCAAGTTGTCGTTTTAAGCGAAGAAGTTCTTCATTTTCAGCCGCTAGCTGAAAATCTAATTCGGCCTGTTGTGAAACTCCAAGGGGATTCCCCGTTCCCAAAAACGGGTCTGCATCCGTTTTCATAGCGTTATACAACCCGGTATCGGATTCTCCGCTCCGGTCCGTATCGAATTCTCGCCCGTCCCAAGTCGCACCACCAAAGTTCCCCTGTGCCATCTGCTTGTAATCGACTGGCTTGCCTATACCGGACTGTGACCGTGTCATTATGGTATCCCCAGCCTTATCAATACCGCCTGTGGCCATTTTGTCAGGAAATGTGTAAAATACACGTGGAAATATGGACTAGAGGACCGGGATAAAGTTAGCTACTCAAATGAGTGACAGTCACAAAATACAAAGGGACAAAACAAGGGAAAAAACAAAAGTTCGCTGCACAAAGGCGAAAGTCAAATCTTCTGGAGTATTAATCTAACATTTTCACTGAATAGAGAACAGCTTATGAGAAATAATGAAGTAAGTTTATCTGGTATAAAGAACACCGTCAGTAACAGCAAGTACTGAACCAGATATATTTTAAACAACAATAAAGGAAACTTCTCTTTTTCAAGAATTCCTGTCCGTCCATCCACTTTGAATGTAACACAAGCTGTGACGGAAAAATTAAATTGGCTCAAGCCTTCTAATGATATGCAAATTTTAACCAATGAAACTCTTGTCATCATAGATATTGTCATAACAAGCGATACCGGAAATTAGTAAAATATTCAGGTAAAAAGGTCAAGATGTTTACTAGCTCAAATACTAAATTAATGAAAGCAGGAAACCAATAGCAGGAAATTGGTATTACTAAAAACAGTAACTAACGTAAATAAGAAACCGCATGTCATCGATTGCTTAATTAATCATTTTAATGTTTGTATATTAAAATTAGCCAGTATGTATCATGTATATGCCCAACATTTACAGATGTACAGATGCTGTGCCTGGTCCATATCGACAAATCAACCCACCTGGATTACTGCTCCTAAGTAAAAGGCCATTGGTGGACACAGCATATACAGATCTTCATCCTGGTACTAGAGAGGTGTTCGAGATTGGCTATCTGGAAGCAAAGGTCGGTTCATCAGGAAAACATGTCCGTTCGATAAATACCCCCTTAAACCCCACCTTTATGTAGCAAAACTGGGGTTTGCAGGGGTTACCTATTTTTTCTTATTTTTGCTCCAAAACATAGATTGTGGGTACTCGTTAGAAACGCCTCGGCGAGGCGGTTCTAATATGTACCCACAATCTATGTTTTGAGCAAAAATAAGAAAAAAATCAAAATGTTTCAGCTGAATTTTTTTCAATTTTTAAACCTAAAAAATCTCTGTGTATTGCATGGGCAAGTTTTCATAATGTATTCGAAGTAATATTTGTACGAGATATATTGAAAGGAGATTCGAGGATTGAAATATGTATAAAAAGAATTACTGATATTTCGGCACCACTGTCCGTCAAACATCTAACGGATTGATTTAAGCCAATGTTTTTATAGTTCCTATACCAGCCCCCTTATACTTTTTACCAAGACCGAGCGCAACAATTATTAAAAACAGGTATCGCGATTCGATCAACCTGCATTTTTCGTATTCATAAATTATTGATATTCTTCTTCTATGGTTTTCAGGTTTGGCCGATCGGTCAAATTGTGTGCACCCATCTAACATACTACCTGGATGTACCTTATTATGAAGGCATGTATACGATTCATATTTTATCCAAATGAAACACTTCACGTCAATCTTAAATACATTTATACGGTCGAGACAGCAAATAATCATGTGGTTTTGGAGGATGATTGTTCTGACTTAAGGTAGAAAGAATATGAGCCTGTGCATGACAAAACCAACAATTTGGGTTTCCGACCAGGTCCAACACAAACCAGCCTGTACAGTCACAGAAGAAACCCAGAATCTTGAAAATTTGGGAATAAGTAGAGGAGGAAATGTACTATCCGTGTAGCGAAAACAAAGACGCTGATCAGCTTCGCGGTTACCGCGAAGCTGATCTGCGTCTTTGCTTTCGCCCATGCAAATTGTTGGTTTTCTCACGCACAGGCTCATATGATATGTAAAGCTGCTTAAGTGTCATTTATGAACTCAAACTGTGTTGATTTTTGTATAATTTGAATTTTATTCTTAGAGATTTGCATGCAGATAGTTATCAATTGAGCCTGTGCGTGAGAAAACCAACAATTTGGGTTCCAACCAAGTCTGACACAAACCGGCCTGTACAGTCACAGACAAAGGGTAGAAGCTTGAAATTTCAGATTTAAGAAGAAGAGGGATTGTACTATCCGTGTAGCGAAAACAAAGGCGCTGATCTGCACCTTTGTTTTTGCCTATGTAGATTGTTGGTTTTCCTATACGGCGGCTCAATTTATTTATTTCAGTTGAGTTACAGGCAATAGCAAATATAACAAGCTGGGTTGAACAAGGCACTGCGGAGATAATGACGCTGATAGAAAGGTTTGCCAACAAAGACCGCATCTTTCTGTTGGGGGATTTCAATGTGGGATCGGGGGTACCAAGCCTGGGAATCATTCCGGTGCAGCCAGGTAATAATACATCCCAGAATCGAGTATCTCACTAACGCTACGGTCTTGCGCGTGTTTGCTTCGAATGCAACAGGTCACTTTCATCAGAAGAGGAAATAACAGTGTATTTGTAGTATTCTTCGGTGACATCACAACAGGCACAAGCTATCTGTAATCTGCTACTTAAAGTACAATAAACGTACTGAAAAAAAAAATTCTAGACAGTTTATGATGAATTGTGATTCCTGGCCGTTCTTTACCTTCACATTACTGAAAGGCAAACTCACGACGCAAGATACAATATTTAAGCCGTCTCGTGAGAAAACCAACAATGCGGTTTCCGAACAGATCCGACACAAACCGACCTGTACAACCACAGAAGATGGTTAGAAGCTTGAAATTTCGGATTACCTAAAGGACAATAAACGTATTGAAAATTCTAGACAGTTTAGGCCAATCGATTAAGTCCCCGAATTTTTTGCTTGTTTGAATCGATGTTTTACGCTCCAGTCAAGTGTTATGGTCATATCGGGACGTTGCCTCCATTTTATGGGACTTCTATTCAATATTAAAAATGCCCCCGTACCCCACACCCTGATGGGCGGTTTGCCTTTATCAGTAAAAACGCAATAGCAAACTCAGTTTCGGCTCATTATCTATGTTTTATATATCAAAATAATCTATTGCGTTTTTACTGATACAGCAAGCATTATTTTAAAATTCGTACGAACTTTGCGCGTCACGTCTCAGTCTGTAGTTAGGTTAAGCTTTGCCTGTAAGCAAAAGCAGTCCATCTATTTCTCCGGGCCCCAATGGGGCCCTCCGTGAACTTGTTTTAACTAAAACATTTTCATTTTTCAGCATTTTCATTTTTCAGAACTTTATTCTCTCTTGGTCGATGATTTTCGCACTGATCCAGTCGAGGCGTGCACATATTGCTCCTCTACAGGCAATATCTACAATTATTATAGTGAATACTCATCTAGAATAATAGACCATATATTCTACAAAGGGTATTCATCACATGTAAGTTTGAACAAGAAACATTTGCGCACATACAGAACAGCAAAAACTTGATGTAAAATTGGTTATAGGGTCCATATTTTGAACAGTTTTCAACATTTGAGCCGCCTCATGGGAAAACCAACAATCTGCATATGCGAAAACAAAGACGCAGATCAGCTTCGCGGTAACCGCGAAGCTGATCAGCGCCTTTGTTTTCGCCACTCGGATAGTATAATTCCTCCTCTACTCAACTCATAAATTTCAAGCTTCTAGCCTGTTTCTGTGACTGTGCAGCCTGATTTGTTTCAGACCTGTTCGGAAACCACATTGTTGGTTTTCCCACGAGGCGGCTCATTTGTTACAATATTACATGTATCACCCATAGCAAAATAAAGATTTTTAAAAAGATCTTCATGTCAAAGTGCGACAAGTCAAGCGCCATTTTGTATACTATTAGAAACACACACCCGCTACATGCATGTATGATTACGTTATCCCGTTTGCGTTTTCAGGGGAAAAGAAGGATGTTTGACAAGGAGATAATTGATGGTGAATATCCCTTATCAGACCACTACGGAGTTATTCAGTACTTTTGTCGAATTCGCTAATACCAATTAAAATTCAATAAAAAAATTCGGCTTACATTTTTGTTGAAATTATCCTGATTGGTTCCGTATCCATGATGCAGTAGTGCAATAGACCAGGAGCAGTTTTCTATACCAGCCTTAGATGTTAATCTAAAAATGATGCCTCGGCATCTGTAGTGTTGGCTTCAGCAGCTTCAGCATAGTTGACGTGGGTGTTAATATACCGGTTCTCAGCGACGAATCAATTGAGCCACCTCATGGGAAAACAAACAATGTGGTTTTAAAAAAAAGGTCTGACACAAACCGACCTGTACAGTCACAGAAGCAGGCTAGAAGATTGGAACTTCGGATTTAAGAAGAAGGGGAATATTAATTGTACTAGCCGTGTAGCGAAAACAAAGGCACTGCGCCTTTGTTTTTGCATATGCCGATTGTTGGTTTTCTCATAAGGCGGCTGAATTTATTGCTGTATATGCGCGAGTACTGAACTTCACGTAAAAATGTCAATGAACCCCACTTTTATATACTATTTGTTTTTAATTCAGTTTTACGTCCCTTTCAAGATCAAGATTATTTCAGCTCATATGAGACGGGCCAATCAGTAGGTGGGGCGAAAACGGGAGAACCCCGAGAAAAAACACCTGGCACACCCGCAAGCAGAACTTGGCTTGTCTCACACCAGACACAGCGGTGAGATGATCAAGTGATTAAGAAACAGTGCTCTTAACCGCTCGGCCACGGGGCCGCCCATATACTAAAATTGGGGAACACAAAGAGTATACTTTTTTCTTATTTTTGATCCAAAACATAGATTGTGGGTACTTGTTAGAACCTCGTCGACGAGGCGGTTCAAATGTGTATCCGTCAGTCAATGTTTTGAGCTTAATATTAAAGATATCTTTTATTATTAGTAGTAGCATTATTATTATTATTAGTAGTAGTAGTAATATTTTTTTTTTCAAATTAACTTTTCATATTTTTTTTTGTCAGCTTAAAAATCTCTGTACGAGGGGTTATCAAAACTTATGTGGACTTTTCCCATAACTTGACAACGGTTCAAGTAACCATATTCAAATTTAAGCTAACGATAAACTTGCTTAAATCCACTAGATTCTGAAAGTTTGGTTAAGGTCAGGGTGAAGTAAAAACGCTACGATGGAATTTTCTTATTTTTTGCATATCGATGTATTAAATGCTCCCCCATCGGAATATGCAAAAATATTCCTTGACTACCGGATTAGTTTTTGAGCTATAGACAATCTAAAACACCATTTTTGCCATTGAACTCAATGGGGAAGTGGGAAATAGATGTCGGATTTCGCACATTAACATATTTTTCTCCTAAATTCCACGAAGTTTTTTTTTAAAAAACTGATATTATCTGCGGGAATCAGTTTGGAACAGGTTGTTTGAAAAAAGCCCTTGGCAACCAGGCTCGTTTTCGTGCTATTGGAGGTTTTGTTATGTATGGTAGTGCGTTTTTGGTATTTTGCGCGACGTAACGTAACGTCGTGGCGCGAACACGCGTTGCATTTCAATGTGCGACTGACGCAAGAATTACAATAAATGACTTTTACTGCAGAAATTCTCATTTTCTGTGTTTTGGTAAAAATTTGTCGCATTCTTTAAGGGAAGAAAAATGTAAAATTCGTACTAAATGACGTAAAAGCTACAGCATTCTTTGGTCCAAAAAGGCGCGACATAAGAGCGTCGATTCTTGTTCCGCTGGCGTCGCAAAGCAACGACACACGTTAATAGAAAGCGTTTTATTACATGTAGCAATTGGTGATGGTTTTACTTATCCCACCCTCCCAATTACGGAGCACGTCAGAAATGACGTTAAGCTTGGCACTGCAGTATCGTATTTCTTTTGCGTTTTCTTCAAAACGTTTTTTTACAGATCACAGCCAAACGTGTCATGTGTCTTAATGAATCCATAACAAGATTTATGCTTGCACAAAAATTACGGTGGACCGGTTCTGCACCTACGTCGTTTTGCTTAGGCATACATGTTTGCTTTTTCAGAATGTTTAAGGGATGCCTGGATTTCATGCAGCACAGATCAACCGGCAATATTGTACAATTCCCATTTGAAACAAATCCTAATTTATTATTTCCCGGTAAAACTTCAAGGTTCTTTGATAAAGCATTACATATGAAACATTGCATGCGCGTTTGAACAAATAGGACCCAAATAAATATCAGAAATTCATATCGGTCATTTAAAATGTTCTAACGTCTAAATTATAATGTTAAAAGTCAGCATAGATATGCCCAGTCTAAATTTATTCTCAAATCAAGGCAAAACAATAATAATTTTATACAGATCGGTAACTTAAACCATGCTCCAATAGCGGAAAAAAAATTTAACATACTTTGAGCAGTAACAATGTAAAAATCAGTAGCCATAAAAACCACATTTTGTGGTTCAAAATCAGTGATTTTACGTCGACGTCACTGACGTCATCGGAGTGCTCCATGAGGGCGAAAGTGGGTGTTTTTATTTCATAATGATTTTGTAACGGATGAAGGGATTGTGATGAAACTTTGCACACTGTTTCATATTACATGGGTCCATGTGCTTTGAAAGTTTGAGTGGAATAGTATCGTATAATCATAAGTAATAAGAAAAGTCCATGTAATTTTTGATAATCCCTCGTATATTGTTGCATGGACATGTTTTCGTAAAATGAATGATGAAATGAATCATGCGTATTGATGAATTGAGTAAATATTCGCTGGAGAGAGCAACCCTGCCTCTACATAATCAAAGGTCTGAGTAGCTCCTGAAATGACAGATTATACAGAATATCTTAAGTAATAGCCACTCCGATTTTTATATCATCAGGATAACATGTCCGTGACATGTTTACCCCCTTGAACCCCACTTTTCTATAGTAAAACTGGGGAATACTATAGTAAAACTGGGGTATACAAGGGCATACTTATTTTTGCTCCAAAACATAGAGTGTGTGTACTCGTTAGAACCGCCTCTGAGCCGGTTCTAACGTGCACCCACAATCTATGTTTTGAAATAACATTTTTCTGCTAAAACTTTTCATTTCTTACAACATTAAACTCTATGTTAATTGCATGGGCCTGTTTTCGTCATGTTTGTCTCCTTGTGTGTTTTGTGTTTAACGAACCATCAGCAATATTTCAGGCATGTCAGGACGGAGCAATCACATTCCGGGTATTTATAGCCAGTACTATGGGGAGTTTATTTACTAACCGCTTAGACATTGGACTCACCTTTATTTGAGCCCCCTCGTGGAAAAACAACAATGTGGTTTCCGAACAGGTCTGACACAAACCGGCCTGTACAAGCACAGAAGAAGGCTAGAAGCTTGAAATGTTAAATTTAGAAAGAAGAGGATTTGTACTATCCGTGAAGCGAAAACAAAGGCGCTGATCAGCTTCACAGTTACTGCGAAGCTGATCTGCGCCTTTGTTTTCGCCTAGGCAGATTGTTGGTTTTCCCATGTGGCGGCTCATTTACTTCTGCCTTGAAACAAACGAAGTTGATTTTTGGCAAACAGTAGAAAACAAGTGACAAGTTAGTGAAATTTATAAAGCATAGTAATGGCAGCAGCAAATCTAAACTTTGAATATAGTTTAAAATATAAAATCGTGTATTTTGTCTTCCTTTGTATTATGTGGTCTTTCCGGTTATTCTTGTCATTTTGGCAAATAGCGGGACCGCTCCGTTCTCGTAAGATCAGACTAAACTCCACTTTGATCCCTCGCGTTTGATGCCCTGATTTGTGGGAATTTCGCTATAAGCAAGAGTATCCCACATAAATTATCTAGATCCTTTTGCGAACATTTGGTCATTGTGAAGAAAGTTACGTGTCAGCGACAGTGGGAAACGCTCACGAAATACAGGTGAATGAATATGAGCGCGGATCTGGTAAAAGGTGTCTTCGGGCATTCAAGTACATTTTATGCTATTTAAATTTAAAAACCATCTAAATTTGAAATATTTGGCATGTTCTGATATTTATTTCATACAGCTTTTATATTGTAACACAACCCAAGACACATACTTTTCTTATTGTCAAACGTTATTTGTATCATGCATGTTGCCATGGCAACCATTGCGCCATAAGGACTACCCACATTTTAAAAACCAGGTGCGCCCTTTGTATTGCATTAGTCCAGTAGCCACCAACATAACATGGAAGATGGTGCCGCATGAAATTTTATTGTGGTTTCTAGTTCACTGGGCCATGCTAGTTCAGAAACTGCATGATGCCACCTTGGCATCATTGAGCGTTTTGAAAAAATCAAGATGGCGTCCAAGATGGTCGCCATAAACAAGAAAACGGCACCCCAGGGTTTAATAAACTCATTTCTCTGTGTTTAAAATGCTCAATTTACGCTGTGAACATTATTAAAAAGATAATTCTAAAATTTGACCCCCATGTCATTTTTATGAGGCAAGATGGCGGACAAGATGGCTGCCACAATCATACTAAAAGCAATATTTTCTTAATAAAACGGCATTCAAGTGTTGCATAAAACAGTGTATTGTGCTTCGAAGTCCATTTTTGTTGTACACATAATACGTAAGTGTTTAGTTTTCGATTATGACCCCACATCATCACAGCAAAAAAGATGGCGACCAAAATGGCCGCCATAAATATAATTTAAAATGCTGTGTTCTCTGATTAAAATATCATTGCAGTGCAGAATATACTAAATGTAACGCGTTTGCAATAATCATATAATGTGAACAGCATGGTTTATTGTTTATTCCCACATTATAAAAATGAGCCAAGATGGTGGCCAAGACGGCAACCATGATCATAATGTATGAGTACATAATTTCTGATTGAATTAGCATTCCATTGCTGCATTTGCTCAATGTTTTGTAATTCAAATGTTCAAATTATGTTGACAAATGAACTGTTTTTGATTATTTGACCCAACTTGATAACAATAAAACAAGATGGTGACCAAGAGGATCATCATATTCATGCTTTAATGTTCTTTGGCTACAGCAGCATTCCAGTGCTGCTAATACTGAATGACTTGTATTTGAAATGATTATTATTTTTTATGGTGTAAACATCGCAACTTAATGTTCGTGTTTTGTTTTGACACTGCAAAATGATACTGGGGCGTATGTGTCCTACGTAATTTAATACGATTGAGATCTTCTTCACTGAACGAAACATAAGTTTAATGTGTTGCATATTGATTTAGCAGAATAAAGGGAGGAAAACAAAGAGGACTGCATTTTAAAGCTCTAAAACGCTAGGCGCTTGGTCTGAAGCATATTCGGAAAGGATGTAACAGACTGAGAAACGCAGATAAAGCTGGTTCACAAAGATGAAAGGAAGAGTCGAACTGACGCTAATGCTAAGAACAGAAAAAGTTTAAAACGTGCATAGAAACTCTGAATATTGGGAAATACAACATCACAACTTTATATATAATGTGCTGTTGTCACATTTAAATAAATACACGTGTAAACTTTGACTCAGTCTTCTTAGCGCATGGATTTAAATTGATGGATTGGCTGGTAAGTTTCCAAACGATGATCACTTGATCACTTCTATGGCTATTACAATGGCGGTACGCAAAACTCTATGGCTATTACAATGGCGGTACGCAAAACTCATTTAAGTAAAAGCCACAGATGCATTTGAATCAAATATTATTTATTCGAGACACTTCCATGTAGATTTACCTTGACATGGTATTCCCTCAGGAATTGGCTCACAACATTCTTCAATGTTGGGGGGACATCGGGGACAAGAGGATTACGAACACATAACATGTTTGGAAGCAAAATGTACCAGTTGAGAAATCCACATACACTGCGCTGGCCTGATACAGTCGTCACCGATGGGCTGTGCTATTCTGACCCATTGTCACTTTGACTGTAGCATTAAAAGCATAACCAAAACTTCTCCAGCAAGACAAGAGGTTTGACAAAAAGCACTATCATTCTCTCAACACTATTCAAACTTCTCAGCAGATGACAGCTTAAAAACCAATGTTGAAAATAATTACGATGATTTAAGTATTTCATGATTGTGCATGCAACTGTGACCATCTCACATTGAAGAAGGGCTGTGATATCACAGACTCATCAAAAGCACACTCGCCGATCGTGTTCGGACCTAACGCTAACGCAGTTCAGGTGAGACATAGTGTAGACATATGTGTAACAGTGGCAAGAAGTGAGATGGATGCGAACCATTGAGGAAAATATGTAAGCGTCATTCACAAACGTCTATGTATTGCTCAAGATTAAATATCTACAATCAATGTAAACCGAAAAGAATAAAAAGTAAAACAAAGTCCCTTTAAGAGCAGAGAAAACATTAATGCGAAAGGGAATGGGCCATATAAAAGGGACATTTGAAGGACCGTAAATATTGGGTTGTGGTAAAACATCAGACCGTAGTCTGCTTCCTTCTTGCAGTCCAGTTTGAAATCAATGTCAAGTGGTTTCATACCTGACAAGCTTAAACTGAGTAAGCCTTTACCAGATAATATCAGGGGAATTATCGCTTTTTGAGGATGTTATGGCGGTAACGTAGAATTATTTCTGTAATATATATGGTTTAATGTAAAACTGGTAAGCAAAGGCTAATAAACACTCCCAAGCTTAATGCATATAATCACCATATACGCAAAACAATGAGAAACCAGTACATGTCCAGACATCTATTTGACAATCCACGCTTGGTCAAGGGTGCATGATCTTATATCCAACTTAAGTCAGGCGGTCGAAATAATGTTGAAGGGTTCTGATCGCTGAGCCAATTACAACAGTAGACAGTTTTTTTTTTTTTTTTTTTTTTTTTTTTTTTTTTTTTTGATTCAGTTTCACGTCCCTTTCAAGCTTTTTCACTCATATCGAGACGAATCAATCGGTAGGTGGGGCGAAAACCGGAGTACCCGGGGAAAAACCACCTGACACACCCGCAAGCAGAACATGGCTTGTCTCACATATGAATTCGTGCCCCAGGCGAGGCGCGAACCCACATCGGTGAGATGATCGAATGATCAAGAGCACTGAAGTCAGCGACCTTAACCACTCGGCCACGGGGGCCGCCAGTAGACAGTCTGGCACCAGCAACAGATAGTATACTTCAAGTAGAATGATTTGCTGTGGGTGTGTTTCTGTACAACCATGCTCATCATCGAAATAGAGGCGTTTCATAAACGCCTCTATTTCGATGTATACAGTATTTTGCAAATGCAATTGAATTGAAGAAACAATTTTTGCAATAGTTGAACAATATAGCTGATGACTTTGCTGAGTATTACAATGGTAATGCCGCAGACGAATACCTAATCTCGGTTTTAGAATAAAGTGCCTATTCTATCTTTCATTATATAATGTAGATTTGCATCCCTCTGTTTATTCTGCTTACTTAAAACTTAACAAATATACATTTAGATAAGCTTTTTGAATCAGAGGCCATATTCCCTTATACTAAGATTAAGGCGGCCATTTTGACCACCATCTTGCATCATTGTTATGATGTTGGGTCAGAACTAAACTCAAACTTGAACTGTTAACAAAATAATGTAAAGTCAAAAACAAGACAGTTAAGACAGTTTATTAGAGACCAAGTTCTCTATATCATTTTTTCGGCGGCCATCTTGGTCACCATCTTGCCTTTTTGTTATGATTGGCGCGTCACAACATACACAAAACTAAATTATGGTGTTTTTGTTAATAAGAACATAAAATTAGCATTTTAAACACAAAACATTGAGTATATGCAACTCTGGGATGCTGTTTTCTTGTTTATGCCAACCATCTTGGACGCCATCTTGATTTTTTTATTTTTTTTTTAAACAATTCATGATGCAGTTTTTGAACTGACATGGTCTGATGAACCAGAAGAAGACAGTAAGGACAACAAGAGAAGTGAGCTTTTTGCTTCACATACATGTATTATGTTGATTTTTGCAATATTTTCCGCCATTTGTCGGCCATTTTGAATTTTTGAATATTTCAAAATGCTCAATGATGCCAAGGTGGCATCACTCGGATTCTTCATCTGAAAGGTATCAAGAAGTAAAATCCATAAAAACATTTTATGCGGCACACATTTCCAGGTCACAGGCCAAATCCATGTTTGGCAACTGGACTACATGTTTTATTAAACAGTTTGTAAATTTGTGCCTATTGCATAGTCTGTGCAGCAGTATAGATGTTAAACTTCAAGAAACACATATATTTCGAGAATTTTTAGTCTTACCTTCTTTTAATTACAGTTATTTAAAAGACGTTAACGTCATCAACGTCCAAACGCCATCAACAGTTTTATGACGTCATGTTGAGATTGCATCAACAGCACACTTTTCAAGGTTAATATCTTTGCTATTTGTAAAGATAATCGCTTCAATTTTTCAGGAAATACTCAGAGAAACTTGGTCTTTCATTTGTAATTAATATCTTAATTTTGATTTTTCTGCCATAAGACCCCTTTTTCAGATCTTGGCCCATATGATAACAGCAGAATCATGCATATTCAGATTGAGACGTATAGCCTTACAATAACAGACAGATTTTCTTTTGTCTAAATTTGCCTGTAAATATTCAGATAATTCTGCATTCTCAAATCGCAGTACTTTCTTGCCGCGGAAATATAAAGTAGTCAAAATCACTTTCGTCACGTGACCGAAGCTGCGTTTGGCAGCGAGGAATGATAATAGATCATTAAAAAGCAGTCAACACATTTTGTTCTCGAGAACAAAGTACCTTACATGTAATTAAAGGGAAGACTGCCCCATCTCACTTTACCTGTAAACGGACGTACTTTTAATGCAAACGTGGTTCATACCTTTTTTTCTTATTTTGGTTCCAAACATAGATTGTGGGTACACGTTACAACCGCAATTTTATAGATGGTGAGTACTATCTAGAACTGCCTCGCTGAGGAGGCTCAAACGTGTATATAACCTCCATGTATGTTTTGATTTTTGATTTTTTTTTTTTTTTTTTTTTTTTTTTTTCTTACAATTTAATCAGTCTGTATACAACGTAAGCAGTATTTTGTAATGTCCTCATAATAAACTGTGGAATTCTTATTATCTGTTTATTGTTTGTCTCGTTCCTTGGTTTGTAAATGTTTTCTTTGCGATACGACTAAAAGGAGTTTAGCACAGAATGTCCTGTAATCAAACGTACTTTTGCAAATGTAAACGTGACAAGCCTAGAAAATATTTTGTGTATCAGAAAACAATTAAAATGAAATATGATTGCTTTAGGTTAAAATCACAATTTAAGCTCTAGGCAGAAAACCATTTGAATGTCACAAAATAAAATACACAAGTTTCAATTTTGGCATTTCCAGTACTGTCACAATTTCTACCAAGCCAAAATTAAGGTCACCGAAAAACGGTCTTCCTTGTTATCCATGAGAGTGCATACGCATAAATATCATATTATAAAATGAACCTCTGCATATACATTTTCATTTTCCTATGTCGTGTCCCGCTGATATGCCCTGCTGAATGATTTTAGGATATATATTTTATTTTTATTTTTTATCTATTTTGCCTGGTTAATCAACAAAACGGATCGGTGAACATGCATTTCATTTGCATAATGAAGTAAGAAAATGCACATATGCAGAAACTGCTTTGGTAACGAAACATCGAAAATGATGGATCTACATAGAAACGCGTTTCTGACGTTGACGCTGACATTTTTGCTGTTCCATGCGGTAGAAGGAACCAGAAGGCTTCCAGGATCAATTAAGGTATGGTTCTTTAAATTTTGCAGTTTTATAAAATAACAATACACACACATACATGTATAAAACACAGTATTTTTTCATCTGTGAAAAAAGAGAGAATTTTCCAGGGAAAAACAAAAATATTTTCCATTTCGTGTTCAGAACATTGAGGCGGTTTTTATGTGTACCGACAATCTATGATAACATTGTAAGCGTAAAAACAAAGCAAGAACTATAGCCATTTACCTTTGAAAAGTCTTTCACGTTGCAATTTAATTGACTGGAGGGAAATTATTAAATATCCCGATCTGTTGTTTTGTAACTAAACGTTTAATATCACGTCCCTTTTAGCTATCTTGACGACTGATCATAAATTTTAATAATCAAATTGAATGTATTGTGGGATTAAAAAAGTTATGTATGGTCACTGTACAAAATAAGGTACCCTCATATTGTTCTAATGTTCTGGTATCTCTCGAGGTTGCCCCGAAAGGCTAAAATTAGTAAAGATACTAGGTATAATAATTCGGCAACTGTATGGGCGTTACCTCATGAATACGTTATTGAGTATGGTCTACTTTTGACCTAGGTCAAAGCAAAAGGTATGCAGTTGAAAGATTCAACTCACATGTCAGTTTTCCGTTGGAAAATATGAATGAAATACGACGCTGTCTAATTCACTGGATTGGACAATATACAGGAAGCTGATCTCTAACGGTAAATATGTGACAGCACTCTGGGCTGACTGAGTTTGACTTTTCTATAATCTTGAACAGATGGACTAGCGGACCACGCCCAGATATGAATTTAAAGTTGCCGCCTATACCCCGGGAGCTAATTTGATCTACCTTGCACCCCCCAGGACAATTTTTCATGGGTGCCAAATCGTTCATTGGGACCCCAGAAATGCAAAGAATTTTTGTCCTCAAAGATAAACTCAATTGCACTATGAAAAAATGCATGGTTTCCATGGCAACCGTTAAAGCGATTCTTGAGCATGAGGGTGTACATAGAAAATTGACCATATCTCCATTGTTACTTATCCTAGACCACTGAAATTGGTCTCATTTTAAAGCTTAGATATAGCCCTTTCATTCTATAGTGAGTAATGCATATTGAATTTCATGAATTTTAATGAAAACATTAAAAATGACAGAAAAAGTGTTAAAACTCCATAAATAAACTAATTTCAGGCCCAAACTGTCATTCTGACACTTTGTCATTGATTCAGTAATATTATGTGACAAATTTATTGATGACCTGGGCCTATATGAAAATGATCTCTTTTGTATATTCATGAATATTAATAAAAATGTCAAAAAATGAGGAAAAACAAGGGAAAAACTATATCCATTGCAAGGATTTGGATAGGTTATAAGGTGTATCTTTGATCCTTGGGACAAATTCTGAAGGCTGCCAGTGTAGTCAGAAGGACCACCTTAATGCCATAAAATATTGTCCTCAATGATAAACATGTTTGCATGATGAATAATGACATAGTCTTCACACCCACCCCTAGTGTGATTCTAAAGAACAGGGTGTAACTACAAAAATACATCACACCAATAGCGTGCTCTAGGATACTATAATTGGTCTGATAGTGATGCATAACCTAACCATTTAACCTTGATACCTTATATTTTAATCATTGAATTTGCTTATTCGTGAAAGTTAATAAAAAAAAAAAAATAAATAAAAAATAAAAAAATAAAAAAATGGAGAAATATCGTGGAAAAAATAGGGGCTATACATACTAAATCGCTTGTACCAGAGCTATTAATAAACCCAAGATGCTGAAAGAGGCTGCAAATGAATGCTATTGCAATGTACTATGACCCTAAAGTATGATTTAAGAATAATCTGATTTTCAGTTTCATGAATTTTCATGAAAACTTAAGAAATTTAAGGGAAAAAGTTAAAAACTTAAATGGGTAAATCTACAAAATGACTTGCATCTCAGCAGTAAAAAGCCCTATAGTGCTAAAAATGGTATCAAATGGTTGCTATAGCAATATTATACCATCCTGTACTACAATATTTAAGTTATTTGATATTCTGTATGAAGAATATTAACAAAACGTTTTGAATGTAGTGAAAAATACAGAAAAATAATGGGGGTATACGTAGAAAAACGCATATATCTTTGTTACTGAAAGACCTAGAGAGCTATAATTGGTATCAAATGATTGCTAGGACAATGTTCTATGACCATGTAATCAGCAAGATATAACATCAACTATTGTTGTTGTATGGATATTAATGAGATCGTCATAAATAAGAGAAAAATCAATGAAAAATGACTGGGTACACCAACCAAATCGCTAATATCTCATTTACCAATAGCCATACAGAACTCAAAATGGCATCGATTTATTGCTAGGACAATGTTTTATTGCCAGGTACTCAGATATATGAATCATCTTCGCTGGCAAGCAAGATTGAATAAATTTTGTTTAAGCACAGCCTTCAATTTTCTGTTATTTTCAATATTTTTTAAAACTTTATGTAACATTCAGAAAATTTTATAACATTTTGTTAAACTATCAGACCATATGACAGTCGTACATTTTCCTAGCTATCTATTGGTACCATTTTTAGCACTCTAAGGATATTGGCAGTTGAGATATAAGCAATTTTGTTGGTGTACCCCTTCATTTTTCGTCGATTTTTCTCTTAATAATGACAATCTCTTTAATATACATACACCAACAATAGTAGATGTTTTATATTGCTGATTACATGGTTATAGAACATTGTTCTAGCAACCATTTGATACCAACTATAGCTCTCTAGGTCTTTCAGTAGCCAAGATATGTTCGTTTTTCTACGTATACCCCCATTATTTTTCCGTATTTTTTCACTAAATTCAAAACGTTTTGTTAATATTCTTCAAATAAAAAATCAAATGACTTAAATATTGTAGTACAGGATGGTATGGTATTGCCATAGCCACCATTTGATACCATTTTCAGCACTATAGGGCTTTTAATTGCTGAGATGCATTTTTCAGCTTTACCCATATAAGTTTTTTACTTTTTCTCTCAAATTTCTTACGTTTTCATTATAATTCATGAAATTGAAATTCAGATTATTCTTATATCATACTTCAGGGTCATAGAACATTGCAATAGCCTTCATTTGAAACCTCTTTCAGTATTCTGGGTTTATTAATAGCTCTTGTACTAGCGATTTTGCATGCATACCCCTATTTTTTCCACGATTTTTCTCCAATTTAGATTTTTTTTTAATTAATTTTCATGAATAAGCAAATTCTATTATATAAATATAGGGTATCAAGGTTAAATTGTTAAGTTCATGCATCACTATCAGACCAATTATAGTATTCTAGGGCATGATATTGATGGAATGTGAGTATTTTTGTTAGTACCTCCTATTCTTTAGAATCGCACGAAGGGTGTGTGAAGACTATGTCATTTTACATCATGCAAATGTGTTCATCATTGAGGACAATATTTTATGGCATTAAGGTGGTCCCTCTGACCACACTGGCAGCCATGGGAATTGGTTAAATGGATGCAAGATAAACCTTATAACCTATCCAAAATCCTTGCAATGGATATAGTTTTTTCCCTTGTTTTTCCTCATTTTTTGACATTTTTATTAATATTCATGAATATACAAAAGAGATAATTTTCATATAGGCCCAGGTCATCAATAAATTTGTCACATAATATTACTGGTTTAATGACAAAGTGTCAGAATGACAGTTTGGGCCTGAAATTAGTTTATTTATGGATTTTTAACACTTTTTCTGTCATTTTAATGTTTTCATTAAGTTTCATGAAATTCAATATGCAAATTCATAAATTTGCATTATTCACTATAGAATGAAAGGGCTATATCTAATCTTTAAAATGAGACCAATTTCAGTGGTCTAGGATAAGTAACAATGGAGATATGGTCAATTTTCTATGTACACCCTCATGCTCAAGAATCGCTTTAACGGTTGCCATGGAAACCATGCATTTTTTCATAGTGCAATTGAGTTTATCTTTGAGGACAAAAATTCTTTGCATTTCTGGGGTCCCAATGAACGATTTGGCACCCATGAAAAATTGTCCTGGGGGGTGCAAGGTAGGTCAAATTAGCTCCCGGGGTACTATACAGTGACCTATTTGTCCAATATCAGATTCGTTTGAATATTTTGGGGGTATTTAGCTAAAGAAGGATAATTATTCCCAATCTCGAGAGTTTCAAGATTAACCAGAATGTCAAACCAGATCAAAACAATCAGGATTGATCTCATACGGATGTTCCCAGTGCGAGCGTATCTATAATGTAATTTATCACAAATATAAATTATACTGATTGTTTTTCTTGCCTTTGGCACGTTACCTTTTCTAAGCGATTTCCTCATTTCGACCTATACTTGTATATTGGTGAAAACAATAATGTGAACTTTGTTAAAAACGCTAAAATATGCACCCTATTACAAACTCAGACCAGTTTAATACCATATGTCAACCAGAAGACCCATGGTCCTGTAAACGCTCACCTGATCTGGACAGCTTCACTTGCATAAGAACGAAGAGCCAATGGGGAAGTTTGAAGGTTTTCCTATAGTAGTAATTCTATGGAAACTATCTGACCTAAGGGACATAACAGGCACAATTTTGTAGAGGACCATTAGCCATTGTCACATACCAAATATCAAAGCCGTGGGCCTTGTGGTTTCAGAGAAGATCCCCCCATTAAAACGTATATGTTGCCATGGCAACCAGAGTTCCAGTCTGATCTGCCCAAAACAATATGCAATCTTTCCTCAGTGATATTGTATGTGTAATTTGATTACGATCCGCATACTAGCTTTTGAGATATTGATGTTTGAAGATTTTCGTATATAGTAAAGGTACAGGTAGGCAAGGATCAGGAAAATGCGCAATCAGAAAGAAATTCCCACTCCAAAAACGAAGTGGGAGAAAACTGAATTGGCAATAAGGTACAAACATGTACTTAGAAAGCATATCGTATGCCGAATGAGCAGTATGAAGCTGAGGGTGAGGTTACGGCCGTGTAAAATCGATTTAAACCCGCCAGTAACTTTGTGTTACTGATCGTTCCAAGTCGATACTTCTGTGGTGGTTCATTTTGTTTTATGTCTTGGTGTTTAAAATAGTTTTGTGCTGTTGGCGCCTTATGTATGTTTGCATATTTTTAGTTAAGTTAAGGTAACTGAGTGGCCACCTATTGGGAAAATAGCTGCTCATTCGGCTTACGAAATGTTTTCATGGTATATGTACCTGATTGTTAGTTTGGTTTTTCCCACCTCGGTTTTTGGAGTGGGAGTCTTTTTCTGATTGCGCCTTTTCCTGATCTTTGCCTACTTGTACTTTTTTTCCCAATAGGCGGCCACTCAGATACCTGAACTTTAAAAATAAAACTTTGAAAACGTCCAAAAAATCGACTCCAAAACATGAAACAAATTGAACCACAACAGAAGTGTTGCCTTGGAACGATCAGTTATATAAAATTACAGGGGGGGGGGGGTTAAATCGATTTTAAGTCTATGGAGACTATCGATTCACTTTAAATTTGATCAAGGTCGGCCAACTAGTTTCAGAAATATTCTTCTTTGAATTGTGGACGGACGGACAGACGGACGACGATGCCGGGCGCCGGGCCGGATCCCTGCCTATCCTATAAGCTCCCCTGTGAGCCTTCGGCTCAGGTGAGCTAGCAAGTGTCCGTAAGTGCAAGTTTGTATATAACAAAACATATCTCTCAGAAGAAGAAGAAGAAGAAGAAGAAAAAGAAGAAGATCTCTCTTAAGAAGAAGAAGAAGAAGAAGAAGAAGAAGAAGGATTCACTTTAAATTTGATCAAGATCGGCCAACTAGTTTCAGAAATATTCTTCTTTGAATTGTGGACGGACGGACAGACGGACGACGATGCCGGGCGCCGGGCCGGATCCCTGCCTATCCTATAAGCTCACCTGTGAGCCTTCGGCTCAGGTGAGCTAGCAAGTGTCCGTAAGTGCAAGTTTGTATATAACAAAACATATCTCTCAGAAGAAGAAGAAGAAGAAGAAAAAGAAGAAGATCTCTCTTAAGAAGAAGAAGAAGAAGAATATGATGATGATGATGATGATGATGATGATGATGATGATGATGATGATGATGATGATGATGACGCCGCCGCTGCTAATGATGATGATGATGATGATGATGATGATGATGATGATGATGATGATGATGATGATGATGATGATGATGATGACGTCGCCGCTGCTACCTATAATGATGACCGTGCTGCTGCAGCTTCTGATGATGCCGAGAATGATGATGACGCTAATGATGATTGTTAATAAAGTAAAAGAAGAATTGAAATGGTGTTGAAAAGTATTTAAGCATTTTAAAATCTTTGGCTACACTGTATCATACAGGTTTTGGGAACTTATAACACAGCCCTGCTTGAATGGACGGGCGCTGGAAGTACCGTTCCTAGTCGGACAGAAAGACGAGATGCCATCATTGAACTGTTGAATAGCACATATGCTCATGCACATGTCATGTGCCTTCAGGAGGTAGGTACTGATATGCGATTGGAAAACAATTTACAGACTATAAATCTAAACCCATCTCTATATGTATGGATAAATGTAAAAAAATAATTGATAGATCCCTTGGAAGCAGTAAAACATACAAAGCGAGAAGATGGGCCATATTGTAAAAGTTCGGGTAACGAACCATCAGTGACCCTTTACAAAACTGGCAGCGAAAGCCAGACATTTTGCTGCAATTTCAAGAAATTACACCTGTGTAGTCTCACTTGAAGACTCGTATTCCCAAAGGAGCCAAATAATCAAAATACTGTTAAGAAGATTATTCTTAACGTACAATATATTCAAAATAGTCCAAATAGTTTCAATGATCTCAAAAGATCAAAAGAAAAATATAATCTGCACTATGGATGGTGTACGGGGAGACTTTTTAGGGTCGCTACATGGTACACCACCAGCTGCAATAATAGCAAATAAAAATAATTGTTAGATCCGTTGGAAGCAGTAAAACATTCAAAGCGAGAAGATGGGCCATATTGTACAATTTCGTGTAACAGTAACGAACCTTCAGCAGTGGCCCTTTACAAAACTGGCAGCGAAAGCCAGATATTTTGCTGCAGTTTCAATTTACACCTGTGTAGTCTAAACCGAAGACTCGTATTCCCAAAGGGGCCAAATAATCAAAATACTGTTAAGAAGATTATTCTTGACGTACAATATATTTGATATGGATACATGTAAGTGTGACGCATTAACTCCTTGATTCTTGTATATAGTAACATGTTCTGAATAATGGTATTAGACACAATAATTTGCTTTGAACCAGTGACCTGCAGCAAAACCATGCATAGCGATTATTCTCTTCTCGTAAAATCAGATCAAAGCAACTTCGGATCCAAAGTCCCATAATGTTGTAAAATTATCAATGAGGATTTTTAAGCAGTTAGAATCGAACTAGTGATTCTTAAATGAAAAATTCACTCCGCAACACATAATATAGTAAATAGTGAAGAATATATTAAGTCTGTTTTCGTTTAATTTCATCTGGTCCCGTATTGTACACCCATTTATGTACGCAGGTATATTTCGGAGAAGATTTGTACAGAATAGCAAAAGACCTAGAGGATACTTTCCCTTACTCATTTTCTCCTACGCATACCGGAACCGGGACTTCGGCAGATGATATTCCTATGGAAGGATTGGACTCGACACCGCCCTGCTCGGCCGCCCTCTTCCTGCCTTTCGCTGGCTGTCTACAGACCAACTGCCCAGACGCTACGGACTATGAGGCACTTGCAGGGTGTTTAGTGTCGTACTGCGCAGCGGAGTTCGCTGCTTTACCACAGGAATGCTGGACCTGTTTCGCATCGTCCGGAACTGACTTTGCCGTCATTGTCCAAAGGTGTGTGCTTTAACCATTTTTAAAGCTAAGATACATTGTTCATTAAAATTAAAAAGTGATGGACCTGTGTTGACCTTGACATATTTTACAACATAGCAAATGTCGGGTATTAAAGAATGTAAAAGGCAGAAAATGATAAAGAAATATATTGTTCAGCAATTGATTGTAGAAAAAACAAACATGATCATTGTTTGTCCCGTTGCTTCAATCATTGCCCCTCTTTTTTTTTTTTTTTTTTTTTTTTTTCATCATTGTCTCTGCCCCTACAGTAATGTCAACAGTGGTATGCTTTAGAGTCATTATCCACCTGCTTTAATGTCATTGTCCTTCTTTAATGTCATTACCAATCAGATTTTTTTTTCGTCTCTTGTGTCATTGCCAATCTGATAAAATGCCATGCCCATCTGCTTTAATGACTTACGCCACTGTCCCCTCTACTGCAGTGGTATTACCAAATGTCATAGCCTCTCTGCTTTAATGTCGTGGTTGGTCTGCTTTAATGTCGTGGTTGGTCTACTAAAATGTCGTGGTTGGTCTGCTTAAATGTTGTGGTTGGTCTGCTTAAATGTCGTGATTGGTCTATTTAAATGTCGTGGTTGGTCTGCTTAAATGTGTTGGTTGGTCTGCTTTAATATCTTGGTTGGTCAGTTTTAATGTCTTAGTTGTTCTGCTTCAATGTCGTGGTTGTTCTGCTTAACTGTCGGGATTGGTCTGCTTAAACGTCTTGGTTGGTCTATTTAAATGTCTTAGTTGTTCTGCTTCAATGTCGTGGTTGGTCTGCTTTAAAGCCGTGTTTGGTATGCTTCAATGTCGTGGTTGTTCTGCTTAACTGTCGGGATTGGTCTGCTTCAATGTCGGGATCGGTCTGGTTAAATTTAATTGCCCTTTTTAAATGTCATTACCGGTTTAATTGCATTGTCTATCTGCTTTAATGCCCTTGTCCCTCCGCTTAACTGCAATTTTCCTTCAGCTGCACGGATGCGTCACCAGGTTTGACTGGTCCCTATCGGCAAATAAATATGCCAGGCCTCCTTCTGCTGAGCCGAACACCACTGCGAGAACCATCGTATACAGATCTTCATCCGGGTACCAGAGAGGTGTATGAGATTGGTTACCTAGAGGCCACGGTAAGCAAACTGTATTTACATATATTTTATACAATATTTAAAGAGGTGAACAGCCATTCTAAAAAGCCGTTCTCCATAACGCAGTGTAAAACGCTTTTCACGTTGCTTTGTTCGATATAAAGCAGCATGAATGTGTAGAGCTGCAGTCAGTGTGTTTCAACGATGATCCATTTGCTGATTCTATCTCCTTTTCGACAAAATTTCCTACTGAATCTCACAATATGAACTACTTTTCATGCAAAATGCTGATGTTACGGATTGATTGTAGATCTGACTATATCCAGCTTGGTATAAGTCAGACAATTACATCCCAAATATCAAAACTGCGCTGTGAATTCACTACGACATTTAAAATTCTACTTTATATATGGCATTTAGTAAAATATTTTGTATTTCACAGGTGGGAAGTGATGTCAAAGTTGTTTGTACACACACCACTTTTTATGCAAGTGACGTCTACTACGAACGTATGTGATTCATAACAAAACGTATGCGCTTGTGTAGGCGCAAATTTTAATATCAATGCAAAATTGGACTGTTTCCACAATTTAAAACAAGCTCTAAATCGCATCAGTCTTGTCACGAAAATCGAGATAAAATAAATAAATAAATAAATAAATAAATAAATAAATAAATAAATAAATAAATAGATGACAAGGGACCAACACAATTATAAACACACATTTATTAATGTAATTCGTAAACGTGTATAGGGATAACAATCGTGTGATGAGATGACGTGCTTGAGGGACTTCCGACCAGGTTTTGCACAATCTTTTGCTTGTTCCATACCCTATACGTCAATTTTATTGATAACGGAGTACCAGCTTAGCACAAAGTGGAGTGTGCTACCACAGAAGAAAGCTAGCCAGCCCCATGATTGCTTTGTTAGACAGAAGATTCGTCCTATCGACGCATTGAATCAAAAGGCGCTTGCAATGACATCCTGAGTGGGTGTAAAATTGTGAATCCAATCTGCTACTGTTTTCGCACATGCAATATCCAAGCGTTCTAAATACTAAATAGTACGCGGTTCAACATGATCTAAAACTTATTGTTGTTTCCTTTAAATCAGTTGAACTAAAGGCGATAGCCAACATTACCAGCTGGGTTCAACAGGGTCGGCTAGAAATATCCACTCTTGTGGAACGGTTTAAGGACGAACAGAGGGTGTTCATGCTGGGAGACTGGAATGTTGGACCAGGCAATCATAGGGCCGGGATTGTTCCTATTCATACAGGTGATATGCATTTACCTCGTCACACTTTGTATTCACTCTTACGCCGCTTCAAATTAAATTCACTCATATCGGTATAAGTGGGCGAAAACGGGAGTATTCGAAGAAAACCGTTCCCAGCGCTGGGCTCGCCACATGCTACAATAAAATACATGTATAGAAGTCACATTTATATGAAAAAATGTCACTGATCTCTGTCAAGTCCAATCTTACAACCCATTGTGTATATGTAAGGTGTGAAACTTGTGAAGAAATCAACTCAAAACTACATTTTAATGATTACATGTGCTATATTCATAAAGAAGCCATTATATTATTGTTTCAGATCTCTTCTCCCTGTTGACTGACGCGTTCTGTGTCGACCCACTGCCTGTGTGTACGTACTGTGACAACTCAGATAACGTCTACAACGGCAACTCAACTGAGACGGCGAGAATAATTGACCACATCTTCTACAAGGGCTTCAGATCAATCGTAAGAAAATAAAATTCGGTTTGCGAATAACTTGGTCCCGAGGTTATAAAACAATTTTCCGCGCTCAACTCAATTGAGACTGAAATTTATCCTGCTCATAAATGTTAAAATGCCAACAATGTTAAAATGCCAACAACTGTTGTCATTTTAACATTTATGAGCAGAATAAATTACTAGTTTTTGGGCACTGAACCGGAATTTTTCACTTATTTCGGCTATTTCAACAGCAGTTGAAATTTCATGTACAGCTGAGTTGAGCTTGAAAATGTTTTATAACCTGGAGGCCAGATCTACTCATCTTCCTTCTACATTGTGCCTTATCAGAACGCATAGTCGCAGAGAAAAATTGCGTTTCTTCATAGTAGGATGATAAGCAACGCATAGTTCGAGATAGAATGATGAATGACCGATTTTCAAACACAATTTATGCGTTTCTTTGTTTTGCAAAACTACGAGATACAAAATGAGCTACCGTAACTTCAGTATCACATGGGACAAGCTTCTCCCGTGTTTTCCTGTCAACAATACACAGATTTCATTGATTATACATAACACACGCTAGAAATAGATTTAAATGTGTATTTATAGAATCACCGACGCCAAAAATATAACTGATTCATAGAAATAGCCACTGAAAGTAAATTAACACGGCAACGCATAGTTGGGGAAACAGGAAACGCATAGTCAGAAAAGTAGCATCTCTACTTACTTACAGAACAAGCGTCAGGTATCAGTCAAGGTCTCTGCTTCTAAGAGAAGATATGTGCAGGAAAATGTCGTCGAAAACGGCGCAAAACCTAGAAAGAAAAATGAGCCTGTGCGTGAGAAAATCAACGATTTGGGTTTCTGAGCCGGTCCGACACAAACCGGGCTGTACAATCACAAAAGAAGGTTAAAAGCTTGAAATTTCAGATTTAAGTAGAAGAAGGATTGTACTATCCGAGTAGCGAAAACAAAGGCGCTGATCAGCTTCGCAGTTACTGCGAAGCTGATCTGCGCCTTTGTTTTCGCACATGCAGATTGTTGGCTTTCCCATTCGGCGGCTCAAATCAGACGTGTATCTTCTAAAGAGTTTATAGAGATGCTACGTTTCCTGTTTTCCCAACTATGCGTTGCCATGTTAAGGATCTCGGAAGACTATATAGGTTTTCTGCCCAAAGTTTGAGTCTTTCTGGCAGCTTCTGTGTTAATCTTATTTGAAAAATGTTGCATACGCCGTAAAATTAAAGGTTTGATTAAATGCAACAACATGGTGTAAACCTTTTGATGTTACATACCTGCAGCATAAATCTTTGCCAAAGGGGGAGGGGGTCTGATTTTTTCCGAAAAATTATTTGGTCAGAAAACTTTTTTTGTTTTGCCATAGATTATCGAAAAAAATACTACAATATGTTTATTGCAACCTAAAATTGTGGATAGAAACTATTTATGGAGTAATAACTGGTACATCATGTTTATCAGATTTGTAATTCTAAATGACACTGCCCATCACTTTTGCAACAAGAGGACCAATGGTCCTGTAAACGCTCACCTGAGATCTGCTTCATATACCAATAAACATATTTGAATATTATGGTATTTAACCCCAGTGCAGGGGCAGATGAAGTCCTTGCGCCATTTTTTTCTTCAGAATAATCAATATTCTGTCCATTTGCCAATTTCCTGCTGATTTTCCCCTTCAAATAACATTTTAAAAGCAGATGAGCCCCTGGGGTCCATTTTTTTTTCAGAATCATTAAATTGCAGTCCTACTGCCCATTTCCTGCAAGACTTTCACTTAAAATGACATTTTAAAAGTTTTCCCCATTCAAATGCATTGATGACCTATGCTGACCTTGCCATAAAATAGGGCAAGGTCACCACAGGGTCATGTTTTATATACAGTTGTAGTACTTGAGTCATCCATACTTCATGCAAAGTTTCGTTGAAATCGGTTCACCGGTTCTGGAGAAGAAGATATTTTAAGGGTTTTTACCATATATGGGCATGGCGGCCATCTTAGTTATGTGACCTGGATTATTTATATACACATTGGTTCCCACTTCCTATAGATGCTTCATATAAAATTTGGCTTTGATTGGCCAAGTGGTTTCACAGAAAAAAAATCTTTGAAAAGTGTGTATGGACGACAGACCGGCCAAGGTCAAGAGATGACCTTGACCTAAACTGTAATAAACTTCATTTAAGTGTCTGGAACTTGAGATTTTGGAGATTTCTTGGGCAATCTCACTAAAGAAATCTTCCTAGATCCTTTACTTTCAGTGGCTATTTCTATGAATCAGCTATATATTTGGCATCGGTGATTCTATAAATACACAATTTATATCTATTTCTAGCGTGTGTTATGTATAACCAATGAAATCTGTGTATTTTTGACAGAAAAAACGCGGAAAAAGCTTGTCCCATGTGATTCTGAAGTTACGGTAGCTCATTTTGTATCTCGCAGTTTTGCAAAACAAAGAAACGCCTCTGTGTATTTTCTTCTTCAGTGTTTTTTTTTTTTTTTTTTTTATTATTATTATTATTATTATATTGTGTATTCCTTGAACCGTAATTGATGGTACGGATGGGCTGTAATAGAAGCATAAACTGTGTTTGAAAATCGGTCATTCATCATTCTATCTCGAACTATGCGTTGCTTATCATCCTACTATGAAGAAACGCAATTTTTCTCTGCGACTATTCGTTCTGATAAGGCACAGTGTTGTAGATGAAAGAAAGCACCACGCCAAGGGCAAATGATTACGATAAAACGTCGCTGTCGCATCGATGGTGAGGTTTAGCATTAACTGCAAACCGTTGCTTAATCATGACACTGCAACGAGATGCCCTGCTTGGTTCGATACCTACCTCTGTCGTATACGTCACCTTATGATAATAAGCAAAAAGGTCAACACCGCTGAAGTGGTGGCTCCGAATGGACACGACTGTGGGGGTCACCCATAACCAAAATTAGTCCAGGTCTTTTCGATCATAACAAAAACACGCCCATGCAATATAGTTTTTTTTTTTTTTTTTTTTTTTTTTTTTTTTTCAGCTGAAAAAAAAAATGAAAATTTTACTAGAAATTCTAACGAGTACCCACAATGTATGTGTTTTGGATTAAAAATAAGAAAATTATGTATACCCATGCAAACTAGAGTTTTTCTATATAAAAGCCCCTTAAGGGCGTACATGTATACATTTCGCGGACACGTTTTCCTGAATATATAGAATTGCCAGAACTTTGCTGAATATTGCAGCAAGTGTTCTTTACCATCACTTATGACATGTTTCTTTATACTTATACTTTATTTTCTTTTTCTCCAGTGGAAATGGAGGATATTCGATGACGTCACCGTTGTCAATGGATACCCAGCGTCTGATCACTTCGGCATGATGGAGTATTTCCTATGCAAGCCGTCTTTCGGATACCGCGCTTGCAGAAACCTCGGGACAACCCGGCGTAGAAAATACAGGCCAAAATCTACGAGGCGAATGCGAATATAAAATGGCCATTGCATGTTCATTATACAGCATAATGAAAAAATATAATTCTGGCGGACACGCAGAAGCAATGCAGAAAAACTGTTGTTTCGAACAAAATACTAGTCTCTTAGTATTGGAGGATTTACTTGTGGCCGCAACATTCCTTCTAGTATTATAAGTATGCTGCATGTACATGTATATGAAAAATATGTCATATGTATCAGCTTTACGATCTCAAAAAGGATAATATGCGACAAATAACTGCCTAGTTAGCTCACCTGAGCCAAGGCTCACAGATGAGCTTAAAGTATACCCATGCTCCGTCGTCCGTCGTCGTGGTAGTTGTTGTAGTTGTCGTCGTCCACAATGTTCACACAACTTCTCCTCTAAAACCGCTGGGCCATTCAAAGCTAAACCTCATGTGGAGTATCCTTTGGAAGAAAGAACTTTGTAGAGCTTCTCTCTCTGATGTTTTATGCCAAGTTTCAAAATCATAGGTCTTCCGTTTCTGGAGTAGAAGAATTTTAAAGGTTTTTGCCATTTATACGTAGCCATGGCGGCCATCTTGGACATGTCGCCTGGACCATTTATATTAAATTTGGTTCTCCCTTACTAAGGATGCTCCACATAAAGTTTGGCTCTGATTGGCCTAGCGGTTTCAGAGTGCAATATCTTTGAAATTGTGAACGACGGACGGACGACGACGACGAAGCGTGTATACTATAAGCTCACCTGTGAGCCTTTGGCTCAAGTGAGCTAATAAAAGAATTGAATATTTTAGCAGTCGTTGATGAGACCACTGCATAAGGAAGACTATTCCATAATGGGATAGTCCTAGCGAAACAAGAATTCTATAGAGCACCACTATAGGCCGTATCTTGTGTATTGTGAATCATGAGTCTTAGGTTGGATCCTGGGGTCAAACATTTTTCCCCGAGTGAATATTGCAGAAAAAAAATGTAAAAATTAAAACTGAGATTCTTCAAGGGCAGCTAACATATTAATGAGAAAGGGCCATGCCGCGGTTTCGACTGTAAAAGTCTCGTCAGTGAACCATAAGATTTGGCAACATGGAGCCAAAGAGAATTACTGAAATTTTGCAACTTCCAACAGGGTAGTCGAAACATAGACTAGTATAATCTATATTTAAATTG
Organism: Rugalucina vietnamica; assembly: GCA_964017185.1. Lineage (NCBI taxonomy): Eukaryota > Metazoa > Mollusca > Bivalvia > Lucinida > Lucinidae > Rugalucina > Rugalucina vietnamica. The sequence continues at coordinate 10,251,123 of OZ024883.1, forward strand.
GTTAAAAATGAATCTTAACCGATAATAAGTTTCTGATTTCTCGGAATATCCTCGCTGATCTAGGACAAAATAGAAAATATAACCTGCACTATGGATGTACGGGAAGAATTCACCCTGCGGTCCTCCAGGCGATGATTGTTTGTTTGTTTGAATTGATGCTTTACGTCTCTGTCAACAGCAACCTTCATGCCGGGACATTGCCTCCGTTTTATGGGGCTTTTACCCAAAATTAGGATTTCATGACACTCAAAATGTGCTTCATAAATATAACCCACCAAGCAAACCAATAAGGCTTATTAGTATGGATGGTTTGTCTAAACCACTTTTCCTGTGCATGCTTAGACTTGAGCGGTTAACCAGTAATCAGATGGCCTGTCAGTAGATCAGAAGCTTTGCCTGGAGACACAAGCAGCCCATCTATTTTTCCTAGGCCCCAATGGGTAAGGGATGGCCCCTCGTCTAGCATATCGCCGACGATACTCTGGTTCCTACATAACCTGCAGGTCCACCTGGCTGCTGTCTTCTGCACTTTCTTCACATTTTCTGTCTTAGTGTCATGATAGGGATGCCAATTAGGAGCTGCATACACGAGCTGAGGACGAACCAATGTTTTGTATGCGGCTTCCTTTGAGCTGAGGACGAACCAATGTTTTGTATATAACCCATTGTTTTAGTTGCTTTATAATAATTTTCAAAAATCATGTTGACCCCATTGCATTTCAAGACGTAGTGTAATATTGTATCAAATATAGGTAAAATGTAATATAAAAAGTGGTCAAAGTCTAAATTAAAACTAAAATCCCAACCATCGCATATGCTTCTACAAACATCTACGATGAATGAGGTAAGCCGCGTCATGAGAAAACCGGATTTTTGTGTATGCGAAAACAATGGCGCAAAGTTTCGCTATTACTGCAAAGCTGATTATCGCCTTTATTTTCGATACAGGGTTTCTTCCGAAATCGTAAGTTTCAACTTCAGTTACTGCACAGACCGGTTTATGTCAGACCTGGTCGGAAACCCCGAAAACCGGTTTTCTCACGTTGCAGCACAAATGAGGTAAAGCATGGAAACATAATAAAAAAAAAAATAAAAAAAATAAAAAAGAAAAATAAATAAATAAATAAATAAATAAATAAGTAAAAAAAAAAGAAAAACGTGACCATATGAGCTGCGACGCGCGAAAACGGGTTTAGAGGGTATCCGGCGACCAAATCAGACACGAACCGGCCAGTACAATCATAGAAAAGGGCTAGAAAGTTGGAACTTCGTATTTAATAAGAGGGATTTTACTACCTGTGTAGCGAAAACAAAGACGCCGATCAGCTGTGCGACCTATACCAGATCTAATTACATGTACGTGGATATGATGAAGCGAAAACATGATATTTCGTTCTTTGAGCTGCATCCTGACACAACTTCATTTTGGGCTAGCAACTACGACCAGAGCACACCAAACTAAACTGGTGGGAATTTCGGTTTGAGGAACCAGATGTACTGAGGATGTTACCTTTATTATTAGAGTAGCAAAAGCTGAGCCGGTCTTTCTTTTTTAACTATTATTTCCATTTTTGTAATATTTTTCTCTTTTTCTTTTTTATCTCTTATTCCCATTTTCTTCAGTATGATTTTTGTGATATTCTAACATTTTTCTGAATTCACACTGTCACGTAGCAGTTTATCAGTACCTATAACACGGACAAAGATACTTGATTTTAAAGTAAAGTATTTCGTGGATAGGCAGACATTGTGCAGAACCAAACGGGGAAAGCTGAATTGTAAGTACGTTTTTTTATTCATTTGCGAATTTCCAATCAGAACCTTTTTTCTTATTTTTAAAGTGGTTTCTTTTTTTACATTTAAACCAGAGGACCAATGGTCCTGTAAACGTTCACCTGAGACATATACATGTACCAATAACCTTGTTTGACGAGAATGGTAATATGCATGTATATAACCCCAGGACAGGGTCAGAATAGCCCCTAGATTCAAAGTGTTTTTCAAATCATAAAAATTCTGTTCATTTGCCAATTAACTGCAAGGTTTGCCCTTCAAATGACAATATAACAATGTTCCCCTTTCAAACGAATGGGCGACCTATGTAACCTTGCCGTAAAATAGGTCAAAGTCATCCCAGGGTCATGATTTATACAAATTTTGTAGAGCTCCATTCCATCATGCTTCATGCCAAGTTTCAAAATCATAGGCTTTTTGGTTCTGAAGATGGAGATTTTTGAAGATTTTTTGTTATTTATAGCCATGGTGGCCATCTTGGTCATGTGACCCTTACTATTTATGCAAACTTTAATTCCCCCTTCCTAATTTTGCTCCACTTTGATTGGCCAAGCGGTTTCAGAGAAGAAGCTATTTGAATAGTATGGTCATATACATGTATATAGCGCCGATGCAGGGGCAGACACCCCCCCCCCCCCTGGGCCCAAAATATTTTCATAAACATAAATCTTCTGTCCATTTGCTCATTTCTAGCAAGTTTTCTGCCATTAAATGACAGTTTCCTATTTTTTCCCATTCAAATGCATAATCGGCCTTAGTTCACCATGCCGTAAACAAGGTCAAGGTCATCCCAGGGTCATGATTTATATAAACTTTGTAGAGCTGATGTGTTTTTTTTAACAAACGTCTGATTTTTTTACACCTGAAAAAATCTCTATGTATTGCATGGGAAATCTTTTCACGATGTCTCTTTATTTTCAGTAAAATGCTGGTATCAACGACATTGTTTGTGCTGTTCGCCTTACATATTGAGTATGTCATTGGTGCTGAATATGAGCATATTCGTCATTTCTCCGATACAGGCACATTGACTGGCGGTAAGGATCTCTACTGATAAGATGAGAGAAATCCCAAATCTCTACTGATAAGATGAGAGAAATCCCAAAACGTTTTGTTTTTAAAACACGTATTTCAACCAAAATTTTGAATTGTATCATTATCAGATAAGCAAAATGGGTGTTGACGATATAGCCAGTTTTTGTTTTGTTTTGTTAAATACTTTTATTCCACAGTTTGGTAAAAATAAAAATCGTTCATGAACATGTATTATATCTATTTATTTTTTTTATTATTTTTGTTCTATTTTATTTTTTTTAAAGTTGTACATATTTCTTATTTTTCCTTAAAGCATAAACAAAGATTGTGAGTACATGTTAGAACAGCCTCGAGGCGGTTCTAATGACTACCCACAATCTATTTTTGGAGCAAAAATAAGAACAAAATGTATATCACTGAATACACGGGTTTTACTATATAAAATAGGGGGTATACTTTTCATGGACAAGATATCCTGATGCCCCCACCCCCTCTTGACTCAGCTTCCGTCTAACATATTTTGTATATATACGCAGACGTTGCTTCTACAACAAATAACAGACAACCAAGAGAAATCTACAGAGGAATAGAAAATACAAACGAAAGGCTACCACGAATGGTACAGACCAATCAAGGAAGAGGAGCTGAAATTAAAACAGAAATCCAAGGTGTAACAAGACAAGATCTGCAATATTTTTTGGCTCGCCGCCGAGGCCAGCGCAAAAACAAAAACGGTCGCCGCCTTAGTAACCACCCAGAGAAGGCAATGCCCTTAAATACCTTAAAAGTGTAAACATATCAGATAGGAAATCAAACAGTTCAGAAATATAGTTTACTGAATATAGGACTAAAATTAGATCGACCCCCACTTTAGGAAAAATAAAACTTAGACTGGTAGAATATTTTGACTGCACAGAAGTCAATGGCAAGTCCTTAGTACGGGGGTGATCCAATAAAGAACGGGACTTTTTGAATTATGTCTATGTAAATAAAGGAGAACGTCCATTCTGTAAGGGAGAGTTGCCTACAGAAAAGGCATAATAAGATTTAATTTCAAAAACACATTTTTGTCAGTGAATAAAATAGTTTGAACATGCCTTCAATGATTCCCAGAATGTTTCCTCCAGTACTAACTACTGATTAATCTTTTGGAGTGAAAGCCATATTATGACAGTAAAATTTTTCATGATGTAAACTGAATGTATTTTTGACAAAATTGTATAAAACAGTCTAAAAACACCCCCCAACAAACTAGACATGTTTCAAGTGTGCGTGTGCGTGAGTGTGCGAATGCCGCGTTAAGACTTACTACATTAGATTACAAAAATCCTGCCATCATATCTGTTTGATTTATTTTGTAGTGTAGATGTATGTTCCTCTTATGTCTTTGTAAGACCTGAGTGTAAATAAAGTGTATGTTCTGTTCTGTTCTGTTCTGTTCTGCAATTAACCTTAATGGAAACGGAAAAAAAAAGTTTTTTTAGGTGTGTTCCAACCCGGGACCAGGAAAATCCTTTTGCACACAGTTGCAGTTTTACATTACAGACATCATATAAAATGACATAATTAGGAATTAAAAAGATGTTTTAGGGGTTTACCATATATTGGCATGGTGGCCATCTTTGTCATGCGACCTGGATAATTTATATATATTTTGATCCCACCTTCCAAACGATGCTCCACATGAAGTTTGGCTTTGATTGACCCAGTGTTTTTAGAGGAAAAGACGTTTGAACATTAACGACAACTATAAACTAGAATTTGTTTTCTATGTGAAAACTGATGTCTCCCCCCTTTCTACGTGCATGTCCAAAATATGCAAGCAAGAGTTATAGTTCCTGTGCATCACATATCCTGTCATTCTGTTTTAAAAGTGTACCAAGTTTCATTGAAATATCTCTTACGGTTTTCAAGTTATAGAGTGGACACGAAATTGTATGGAAAATAATCAAAGGGAAATAACTCCAAAGATATGAAAGCAAGAGTAATGATTCTTGTGTATGACACATCGTCTCATCATGCTTTATAAGTGTACCATGTTTCACTGAAAAATCTCTGATGGTTTTTGAGCTATAGAGCAGACACAAAATATATGAAAAAAATCAAAGGGAAATAACTCCAAAGATATGCAAGCAAGAGTTATGGTCCTTAAGCATGACACATCATCTCATCGTGCTTTATAAGTGTACCAAGTTTCATTGACATATTTCTTATGGTTTTCAAGTTATAGAGTGGACATGAAATTGTATGGAAAAATAATCAAAGGGGAATTTCTCCAACGATATGAAAGCAAGAGTTACAATTCTTGTGCGTGACACATCGTCTCATCGTGCTTTATAAGTGTACCAAGTTTCACTGAAATTTCTCTTACGAATTTCAAGTTATAGAGTGGACACGAAATTGCATGGAAAATAATCAAAGGGAAATTTCTCCAAAGATATGCAAGCAAGAGTTATGGTTCTTTTGCAAGACACATCATCTCATCGTGCTTTATAAGTGTACCAAGTTTCATTGAAATATCACTTACGATTTTCGAATTATATAGCGGACACGAAATTGTATGGAAAATAATCAAAGGGAAATAACTCATAAAATACTCAAGCCAGAGTTATGGTTTTTGTGCATGACACATCGTCTGATCATGCGTAATAAGTGTACCAAGTTTTATTGAAAAATCATAAATGGTTTTCAAGTTATAGTGCGGACACGAAATTGTATCGAAAATAATCAAATGGAAATAACTCCAAAAATACTCAAGCTAGAGTTATGGTTCTTGTACATGACACATTGTCTCATCGTGGTTTACTAATGTACCAAGTTTCATTGAAAAATCTTAAACGGTTTTCAAGTTATAGAGCAGACACGAAATTGTATGGAAAATAATCAAAGGGAAATTACTCATAAAATACTCAAGCCAGGGTTATGGTTCTTGTGCATGACACATCGTCTGATCATGCTTAATAAGTGTACCAAGTTTTATTGAAAAATCTTAAATGGTTTTCAAGTTATAGTGCGGACATGAAATTGTATCGAAAATAATCAAAGGGAAATGACTCCAAAAATACTCAAGCTAGAGTTATGGTTCTTGTGCATGACACATCGTCTCATCGTGGTTTACAAGTGTACCAAGTTTCATTGAAAAATCTTGAACGGTTTTCAAGTTATAGAGCGGACACGATTTGTGACGGACAGACGGACGGACAGACAGACGCACGGACAGACGGACGGACGGACGCACGGAGAAAAACAATATGTCTCCCGACCCTGTCGGGGGGAGACATAATACAAGGACGGAGCATGGGTATACTATAAGCTCACCTTGTGAGCCTAACGACCCTGGTGAGCTAAAACGACGTGACTTACATGAATTATTCAGAACTCTTTTATGTCAAATATAAGTAGAACTAACGACACAAATAAATAACGTTAGCATTAACGAAGCCAAGATTTAACAGTACTTACAGTATTCATTCGTAAGCACATTTGCATCAGAAAACATGTCCGTGCAATATATACCCCCTCAAACCCCAATTTTATATAGAAAAACTGGGGTTTGAGGGGGTAAACCTTATTTCCTTGTTTTTGATCCAAAACATACATTGTGGGTACTCGTTAGAACCGCCTCGGCGAGGCGGTTCTAACGTGTACCCACAATGTATGTTTTGAGCTAAAATATTCAAAATATCACATTTTTTCTGATGAAATTTTCATTTTGAAAAAAATTCCTGTGTATTACATGAGCAAGTTTTTTGTAATGGATACCGACTATACTCACCTAATATCATCTTAAAACAAACCACATATTTTATCTTAATGATAACATATTAAAGCAGTCATGAACACGCAGTACTCCTTTGTGTAGATGGCAACAACAATGAAAACAATAACAAAAATAACAGCAACAATAATTAAAAACAAAAAAACTTAACAATGTAAATAAGCATTGTGGAAAAGAGGGTCTCACGTCTCAATAAAAAATTGAATTATGTAAATCTGAGAAAATAAATTAGAACGTAAAGACAAAAAAAAAACTATCTTGATTACATATGAGCCGTGTCATGAGAAAACCGGATGTGCACAGCTAATCAGCGTCTTTGTTTTCACTACACAGATAGTACAATTTCTCTTATTCTTTAATCCGAAATTCCAAGCTTCTAGCCTGCTTCTGTGCAGGTCGGTTTGTGTCAGCTCAATTACATGTATATTAAAGCACATATGAACACACACAATACACTTTCCTGTAAAAGACAACAAAAACAACAGCAAGAGCAAAACAACAATAACACTGAAAGCTGGACCATGTAATGCAATGTTGTTGAAAAGACTCTCAAAAACGAATTGTGACGGTAAACCTAACAATATGATAAATCAAGATGTACATGTACATAGCATTGCAAACTCTCAAAAATAAATAGCTAATTTGAATTTAATAAACCATCTTATCTAAAGATTGAAATTCAGATTTTAGCTTTCACTGGATGATGAAAAACATTAGGCTGTTTTTAAAAATGTCTGTGAAGCCTGAAGGGCTTCTCGGAGACATTAAAACAGCTAGTGTTTTTCATCATCCAGTGAAAGCTAAATTCTGAATTTTAATACTTATATTTACATTTCATATTATCAATCAAGCATCAGATTTTTAATTGCAAATATCATCGCTCATTTTCATTTTATTTGACATTTTAAAAATGCGACTTAACGTAATTTGGAACAGCCAAAACGTCAAATTTTCGCGCCTAACGTCATGGCGATACGCGATCAACGTCACGTCAACAGCAGTAAACAAACAACGTCACTGGCTGGTTTTGACGTCGCCCCTCCCAAAGACGTGGCCTCTAGATCACGTGACTTAATGTTTTTCATTGGGAAATGAAGAACATCAAGAATAGTAAGTTACTTTCATCTAGGGCGATTGCAATAGAAATGTAAATATTGACAGATAATATCTGAATTGAGAGTTATTATTTATTTGAGAAAATCCAAAATTTCTGTGAACAGTTTTACACACATATATACTAGGCAAATTAAATTTAGCAATTTTCGTAACATTCGCCAGTCTCTGCACATAATGAATAAAAGTCATATTTTGGAATATGGACGTAAGTGGTAACCTTTCGGCAAGAGCTTCCAAGTGAAACATTTTGAAAAAATCAAACCTTACGGCGATACTGACGTGACGTTACAATTTAAGACAGATGATTGAAACTTGCAGGTCTGCTTAAAGTGGGAAACCAAAATCATGCTTAAGCAACTCTTTAGTCATCAAAACAAAGGAAAACATTTAAAACGTTTGGAAACAAAATCTTATAGCCGAGAAATTAAAATCGTAAGTTTTTGAATTCGACGTTTTTTCTTTTGCTCCTACTTTATCGCCTTAAAGTTACATTTCTATCTGGACTTTTCCGAAAATCGGCGATGAGTTTAAATGTCTGATGCATACCAATATGTTAAATAAAGAGATTTTGCCAAATTTCCTATCTTGGCTTTATAACGTGAGCTTAAATAGAAGGTTTTACGTCAGCGTTATCTCACTAGCATGACGCACTATGTATCTGAATCTTTCAAGTGTTACTGACCACGGTATTCGCTGCATTGTGCTTTGTTTGTCTTGTTTTGTTTTTATAATATCAATGGAAATCAAGTTGCCCGAAATTAGGGAAATTTCGACCTATTGACGGCGCGTTGACGTCGGTTTTTTTTTTTTTTTGGCAGGTAAAATTTGTACCGAAAAAGCCCAATCTAACTTGCCACACAATCAACAACGTTCATAAAAAGGGGTTGAAAAGGATGGGCCTAATGGACTTAACAAAAGTCAGCTGTTTGCATTGTCTTCAATGGTTGAGAATTTTGCATCCACACACTTTCTGTATTTGCTGGTTGTTCCAGAAGCCTCTTTAAAGGGTGGCGTTTTTGAATTCATCGTATCATGTACCTAAGACACTGTTCTTGTCATTTAAATAAAAGAAATATTCAAATTTCTCTGAGGTGATCAAAAATAAGTGTAACATCAAAAAATGCTGAATTTATTTTGCATAGCATATTGTGACTGGTAACTCACATACTCTGGAAAGAGTGATACTGCCACTACATAAAAAGAATAAAGTGAACAAAAAAAACAGTCAACACATTTGTTCTCGAGAACTAAGTACCTTACATGTAATCAAGGGTAAGACTGTCATATCACACTTTACCTGAAAACAGCCGTTCTTTTGCGAATGTATTGTGGAATAAGCGTATAGAAGATTTGTGTATCAAAACGCAAACGTGGTTAACAGGGGTATACTTTTTTTCTAATTTTGGTGTTCTAAACATAGATTGTGGGTACACGTTAGAACCGCTAACAATTTAAATCTGTATACAACGTAAGCAGTATTTTGGAATCTTCTGTAGTCATGATACGTACTTTTGTAAAAGTAAACGTGACGAGCCTAGAAAATATTTTGTGAACCAGAAATCAATTTAAATGAAATATGATTGCTTTAGGTTAAAGTCACAATTTAACTCTAGGCAGAATGTCACAGAATAAGATACACAAGTTTCATTTAAAAATTGGCGATACCAGTAGTCACGATTTCTACTAAGCCAAACTTAAGGTCACCGAAAAAGGGTCATCCTTGTTCATCCATGCGCGTGCATACGCATAAATATAGCATTATGAAATGAACACCTACATATACATTTTCATTTTCCTATGCCATGGCCCGCTAATATGCCCTGCTGAATAATTTGAGGATATATATTTTATTTTATCTAATTTCCTGTTTAATCAGAAAAATAGTTGTGGCGGTGAACATGCGTTTCATTTGCATAGTATAGTAAGTGCGGATATGCAGAAACTGCTTTCAATTGGTAACGAAGTATCTTTAGTGATGGATCGACACATAAACGTGTTTGTGACATTGACGCTGACGTTTTTGGCGTTTCATGTGGTAGAAGGAACCAGAAGACTTCCAGGATCAATTAAGGTATAGTTCCGTTTATATTTTGCAGTTTTATAAAATTACAAAATACACCCATACAATACAGCATTTTTTCATCTGTGAAAAATGAAAATATATCCATGGGGAAAAATATATTCAGAACATTGATGCGGTTCTAGAGAGTACCCAGAATCTATGTTTTGGATAAAATAAGCCTAAAAATAAAGCGAGAACTAAAGCCAAAACCTTTGAAATGTTTTTCACGTTGCTTTTAAAATAAACTGGAGAGAAATCATCTTGCAACGATAATTTACTTGGCCCGATCTGTAGTTTGGTAACTATAGACTCCACGTCCCCTTTCGCTATCAGGATGGACGATCATGTATTTTACAAAATGTACCTAGGAAAAATGAATTGATAACTGTGAAGGGAATTAATGATGCGGATAAGTTGCACCTATAATGTTATATTCATAACCGCTGTTTTTCGCTCCAAAAATACAGTGGTTCTTTACTTGCCTTCGGCATCTAATATTTCTCAAGTGGTTTCCTCATTTCGACCTATCCCACCCTGTCCAACGTTGACGCCGGTGAAACGGTCCCAACACCGGTTACTACGGTGCTTTCGCTACAAAATTTGATGGATGCGAATAAATTTCTTGTGTTGTTCAATGTTATATAAACGTTTGCGATGAAGTAAAACGCGCATCTAATGGAAAATTAACTTGACTTTTTATTTCTGCTTGGACGAAAAACTGTTTTTGTATAATTTTTCCAAACATTCGATTCAAAGTTGGTAAACAAGGCTCGGCCAAGGCCTATTCGGCCGATTTCTACAGAAACTGTTCGTATTTTCCAAAATACGCACAAAATGTAAGCAAACGAGCATTTTGATATGACTTGTAGGAAAGATTGTTGGACGTTTGCATCGTTCTCGATAGATTTTCCCCCGAAAAATGCACAGGAAGAATTTTATGGCAAAAAGTAAACACAACGCCGGTTACTACGGTACCAGAATTACCTGGATTATTGGATAGATGGGCATTCTAGCTTTACAAGATGCGGATTGTGTTATTAATTCGTGCCCAGCTTCTGCCTACATACCTCTTTTATGTAGTTTAGGGAACTATACGTTCATTGGCATAGTTATCAACCCTAGAATGAAGGGATTCTAATGATTCAGTTCCGTATTGTTATGAGATAGAAGTGGTTCCAATAGGAAAACAGGGCTTGTCCATGACTCACCAATTGCACGTAATTATACGTTGAGGTACCTTGGTATTATGAGTTACACCAGCCTTTCTGCAACCCTTATAAATTGAAGTATTTTCTTGCCTGTACTTACTTACTGGCTCAATGACTCAATGACTGACTCACGCATTCGGAAGTTTCGAGTCGAAGCATAATAATAATGATAATAATGATGATGATAATAATAACAATAATCTTTCATGTGGGTTTCGGGAACTTTACGTTCATTGGCATGGCCATCAAGTCTATAGTGATTTCTTTTAATGAAACGGTTCCGTATAAGATAGATAGTGTCTCATTGTAGAAAAGGTTGCCGTTAGCCATATAAGACACTACTCATTTCTAATTAAACTTCTTCGTATTTGTTCTTACTTCAGAACTGACTCATTAAGATTAAGATGTTTCTAACAACTCTTTACAAACTAAAAAACCAAAACAAAAACAACATATCTTACTGTTCTGGAAAATAAAAGTTCCTCTGATCAACCCGATTTTCTCCCATGAATTAGAGTTTTTAAAAAGTATTTGAAAATGCGTAAGCCATAAAGTAAAATAACTTCTTAGTCTGGCTTATTGACAATCAATGATTAAAAAACATATTAATGAGAAAGGGGTGGGTCATACCGCGGTTTAGGATACTCAAGTGACCCTTTAGATTTGGCAACAAAGAGAGTTACTGTAAATTTGTAACATTCAAGAGGGAAGTCAACATAAAGACTAGTATTATCCAAACGGCAAAGTATCGTATTGTTTCTTGCAGAATGAGACAATATAACTGGAGGATGCGAAAGGAGTCAACATTGACCTTTTAATAAATCAAAGATAAAAAAAAGATCCACATTCGTTTCAAACGGGAACCTTAGAAAAAGGTACAAGTAGGCAAAGACTTTCATTGAAGACCGAGCTCCAAGTGAACTAAGAAGTCCAGTATCTACTGAAAATATAATCTTCTCCCCATTGAAAAGCTCCTGTTTGGTTGGGATTTTTTTTCCACAGACGTGACATTCCATTTTCTGACAAAAAATAAGTAAACATATACGTATCAATTTGATTATTTAGTGTATTTCGGGTATAGCATTCCAAATAACCATATGAGGCAATATACGGTTAACATTAGGTGCATGTATAATGTCACTGAAGGGGAGATAAATTATTTGTTTGTATATTTGTTCTTGTTTTGTCGTTCCAGTCAACAGTAACTGTTGTGGCCAGATTGGGGAGGGCTTCGACATTTTGTGGAACTGCTTTTCCAGATTTGGGTGCCATTTGAAATCCATTGTTTGATCCAACACAGCATACATGTATTATATTTATACCGAAGAAATTACTCCGTTCACTTTACATTGCTTAAAATATTGAATATTTAAGAAACAGTGAGTTGTGAGATCAAATCATGAGCGCGCAACGCAAGTGATTTATCTGCATACAACTGACTGACAAATAGTGAATTGTTATTCAACAAATCACGCACTAGAGCTGATCTTTTTCGATTCTAACATGCAATAAACAAAATGAAATCATTTTTGCACTGATGAAATTCCGCCAAACTTTTGACGTTACCGCAAATGTCTACACATGTTTGTTACGTTTTAACGCGTTGAAATGACGTTTTATCGTCTAATGTCAAGGTAATGTGACTTATGAGATTGCTTAGGTTATAATCTTACCAAAATGGCGTAAAAACGTCGAAAATTTAAGTCACGCTTATTCGCCCAGTAAAATTGATGCACAATATGACACGTTTTATAACCATTGGCTTATAGGCGAGACGTGTTAGAATTTTCCATATTCAATAGTTAAGAATGTTTTCGATGGTAACTTATGTCATATTCAATAGTTTGCACGGGTCTAAAGAAGCAAGTTCCCGGCGGGACTACTTTCGATAGTACAGTAGGTCGCCATTGAAAACAAAATATCTGGCAGCCATTTTCCGTTTCCATTTCAACTAAACGAAGGACGAAACTTGGAAAAATACAGATTTCCTCGCACAATAAATACACACTGAAACTTCATTTCATGACAAATACCTCAAATTTTGGAAGAACAATGATTTAAAAGTGTTTGTACTCCGAATTTCTAACTTTGTTCATGAAATTTCCGATCGCAACGACGCCAAAGAGTCACGTCGACGTCATCAATTTTACTGCAACGTCACGGTCCTCGCGTACACTAAGGCGAAGCCCTGCGTGTGTTGCAATATGGTGATAAGTCGCTAAAACCGATACCTTTTTACGTGAAATGTGGCCAAATGAAATGTCTATCAGGACTGGAGATGCCAGGAATAAGCATTTACAAACCTTCCATTGCGTACTTTAGGGTATATAGATCTACATGTAATGAAAAGGTTATTGAATGAAAATCGTAAACAATTTGGAACTCGTTCATATGGCTGAGATTCACTCGCAAGCTCGTGCGTCCTCGCAATATGAACTCGTTCAGAATAGTTTTCGACATTCATTCAATAACCTATTATTATTATTATTATTATTATTATTATTATTATAACATGTTGGATAATGTTTTGACTTATAAACGTTCAAATGCCAGAGTCAGTCATAGAGTTATTGAACAAGTAAGAAAGTGCTTCAATTTCAAAGGGTTGCAGAAAGGTTGGTGAAACTTATAATACCAAGGTACATGTACCTCAAAGTATAATTACGTGCATTTGGTGAGTCGCGGACAAGCCCTGTTTTCCTATTGGAACCACTTCTATCTCATAACAATACGGAACTGTTTCATTAGAATCTCTTCATTCCATGCCAATGAACGTATAGTTCCCTAAAGTACATAAAAGAGGTATGTAGGCAGAAGCTGGGCACGAATTAGTAACACAATCCGCATCTTGTAAAGCTAGAATGCCCATCTATCCAATAATCCAGGTAATTCTGGTACCGTAGTAACCGGCGTTGTGTTTACTTTTTGCCATAAAATTCTTCCTGTGCATTTTTCGGGGGAAAATCTATCGAGAACGATGCAAACGTCCAACAATCTTGCCTACAAGTCATATCAAAATGCTCGTTTGCTCACATTTTGTGCTTATTTTGGAAAATACGAACAGTTTCTGTAGAAATCGGCCGAATAGGCCTTGGCCGAACATTGTTTACCAACTTTGAATCGAATGTTTGGAAAAATTATACAAAAACAGTTTTCCGTTCAAGCAAAAATAAAAAGTCAAGTTAATTCTCCATTAGATGCACGTTTTACTTCATCGCAAAAGTTTATATTACATTGAACAAAACAAGAAATTTATTCGCATCCATCAAATTTTGTAGCGAAAGCACCGTAGTAACCGGTGTTGGAACCTTTCACCGGCGTCAACGTTGGACAGGGTGTATCCTCATATATCGGTGAAGTAAAATAAATATTTGAGCTTCCTTAAAAGTCTTAAACGCTAAAATATGGGTAGTAATGAAAACTTAAACCAGTTTCACGAGGCCATGAAAAAGTATCCGTATAGAAGAAGAAGAAGAAGAAGAAGAAGAAGAAGAAGAAGAGGAAGAAATGATGATGATGATGATGATGATGATGATGATGGTGATGATGATGTCACTGCCTCTGCTAATGATGATGATGATGACCGTGCTGCTGCTGCTGCTGCTTCTGATGATGCCGAGTACGATGTTGACGCTAATGATGATTGTTAATAAAGTAAAAGACGAATTGATACGGTCTCGCAAGGTATATAAAAATTTCAAAATGTTTGCTTACACTGTATCATACAGGTTTTGGGAACTTATAACACAGCTCTGCTTGAATGGACGGGCGCTGGAAGTACGGTCCCTAGTCGGACAGAAAGACGAGATGCTATCATTGAACAGTTGAATAGCACATATGCTCATGCACATGTCATGTGCCTTCAGGAGGTATGTACATACTGATATGCGATTGGAAAACAATTTACAGACTATATATAATTTTGCGAAATGAGTAAATCTAAACCCATCTCAATGTGTATGGATACATGTAAGTGTGACGCAAATAAAGCATTCGATTATAACTGAACTCCTTGATACATGTAGTTACATGAATCTTATTTCTGCATAATAATTAAGAGACAATAGTTTCCTTTGGACCTGTGACCTAAAGCAAAAGCATGCAAAGCCGCTATTGTCTTCTCGTGAAATCAGACCAAAGCAACTTCGGCTCCAAAGTCTCATAGTGTTGTATAATTATTAATGAGGGGTTTTTAAGCAGTTAGAATTTCAATGAAAAATACACTCCGCATCACGTTATATGGCAAATAGTGAGGCATATCCAGTCTGTTTTCGTTTAATTTCATCTGGTCCCGTATTGTATACCCATTTATATACGCAGGTATATTTCGGAGAAGATTTGTACAGAATAGCAAAAGACCTAGAGGATACATTCCCTTACTCATTTTCTCCGACACATACCGGAACCGGAACTTCGGCGAATGATATTCCTATGGAAGGACTGGACTCGACACCGCCCTGCCCGGTCGCGCTTTTCCTGCCTTTCGCGGACTGTCTACAGACCAACTGCGCAAACGCCACGGAGTATGAGGCACTTGCAGGGTGCATAGTGCCGAATTGCGCAGCGGAGTTAACTGCTTTACCACAGGAATGTTGGACCTGTTTCGCATCGTCTGGAACTGACTTGGCCGCAATGGTTGAAAGGTGTGTACTTTATCTTTTATGCATAGGTTAGATACATAGTTCATTGAAATTAAAAGTGATGAACCTGGGTTGACCTTGACATATTTTACAACATGACAAAGGTCGGCTATTAAAGAATGTTTGTTTGTTTGTGTTGAAGCTTAACGTCCCAGTCAACAATTTTTCAGTCATGTCGGGACGGAGCCAACGCTTCCTGGGTTAAACCAGTACTGTAGGGTGTTAATGCGTCTTGCTCAAGGACACAACCCGGTGACGCATGTGGGGATCGAACCCAGGACCTCTCGATTCGGAGTCCGACCCTCTACCACTACGCTACCGCGCTCCCTATTAAAGAATGTAATCTGCAGAAAATGATAAAACTGACAGAAGTAATTTTGCTAATGATAGAAGTTGATTGTGAAAATAACCATGACTATTGTCCCGCTGCTCCAACCATGTTTGTTTGGGATTGGTCTGCGTCAATGTCGGGCTTGGTCTGCATTAATGTCAGGGTTGGTCTGCATCAATGTCGGGATTGGTCTGCTTCAATGTCGGGCTTGGTCTGCTTTAATGTCAGGGTTGATCTGTTTTAATGTCGGAGTTGGTCTGCTTCAATGCCGGGCTTGGTCTGCATTAATGTCAGAGTTGGTCTGTTTTAATATCTGCTTCAATGTCGGGGTTGGTCTGCTTTAATGTCGGGCTTGGTCTGCTTCATTGTCGGGGTTTGTCTGCTTTAATGTCGGGGTTGCTCTGTTTCAATGTCGGGGTTGGTCTGCTTTAATGTCGGGGTTGGTCTGTTTCAATGTCGGGGTTGGTCTGCTTCAATGTCGGGGTTGCTCTGTTTCAATGTGTTGGTTGATCGGCTTCAATGGGTGCTAGGGTGTTGAAAGAATGTAGTTCTGAAATTGCTCATATCCTGGCCTATATATACACAATGATTCCCTTGCTTAGTGTGCTCGATTGGCGACAGGCAAATGTAGCCCCGGTATTTAAGAAAGGTGAGAAATATGATGCAGCTAATTCTTACTTGTATCTGCTGCAAATCTCTAGAGCATATGGTATTCAGCAACATAAACAAGCACCTGGCTCTTGAGAGCATTCTTGCTGAGTGCCAACATGGGTTCCGAGGTCAAAGGTCTTGCGAAACCCAGTTAGTCAAGTTTGATCATGACTTAGTTAGTAATCTGGATCGAGCTGTGAACCGTAGTCACAAGCAGACAGACGTGATTACCATGGATTTCGCTAAGGCCTTTGACAAGTTTCCACATAAAAGGTTATTATACAAACTTGACTTTTCCGGGATTAGAGGATCTACACATAAGTGGTTCGACTCGTGGCTCTCTGGGCGCTCTCAAAAAGTGGTATTAGATGGCTGTGCCTCAGATCCATTCCCGTTTCTATCTTGTATTCCTCAAGGATCGGTCTTTGGACCGGTCCTTTTTCTTATTTTCATTAATGATCTTCCAGATAATATTAGGTCATCTGTTCGGCTATTTGCTGATGATTGCGTTTCGTACAGGAATATTAAATTAAGCCACCATTGGATTATCAGATTTTGCAAGATAACCTGAAGAGCTTGGCCAAATGGGAAATGGATTGGCAAATGAAATTCAACGGTAGCAAATGTCATCCAATGCGGGTGACCCGGCTGTTATTGTACTTATTTCAGGGACGTAACCTAAACGGGTTATCAAAGAAAAAAAAACTGAATCAAGTTATTAAACATTCAAAATTATCTTATTTTCTTGGTTGTTATAGTAGTCTTTAACACGTTTAAGTTATTTCTTAAAGTGTTCCATTTAAAAATAAAAGACATTATTAACGTGAATGCGTTATTATTTTGCTACCCCACTCGTCTTTAAACAACGTGCGTACTAGTTTCTAGACGATGCGTACCAAGAATTATAATCGACAAATTAAGAATTTGTCAATATTGACATGAGTGGGTGGGGTATGTTAAACAGACGTCTACTGTCTATTTTTTTTTTTTTTTTAATCTGTCAATCAAATAATGATGTGCAATTTTTGCTAGTAGACGTCACAGATACAAGGAATGACTCAACATAGTTATTCTTTTAAAATCTTAAATAGCTTGGTTTAAAATTGGAAACTGGTCTTCATCGGACCTATTTCCTGGAAAATGAATGCATTTGAATAAAATTACACAAAGCCTACATGTCTTGGATGCATAATCTGCAAAATTGAGGATTAGTTTTGGGTCATGGAAATGTATTTCTCTGGAAAAAGTTAGTGTAAACATGTTTTTCTGGAAAATTCTCAAAGTGGGTAACTTTGGGCGGCTCGTGTGCGCTTATTGTTAGCTGAAAAATGACATGCCTTTTGTTTCAGGTTCTTATATAATTATAGTCAATGACTACATCGAAAATTCTGGCATATGTCTTTCAAAACGCTGAGAAAAATGGGTCCGACGATTTCAACCCGGAAGTAACTGAAAAATGGCTCACTTGCTCTGAGCTGACCACTCACTTCACAATCATGTATACACAAATCCATGTATCTGCAACATATTCAACAGCCCCATGTTAAAGCATGCTAAAGAATGTAACATTGTTGACAAAAATAAACAATGCTTTTTTATACAGGTAAATCTTCAAACATGTATATACAGTGACCACACATAAGTCCTTAAAGTCATATCTTCCAAGGAAAATTGTCGTGACATGTGGCAAAATTCCGACAAGATGGGGACACATGTTTTAAGATAACGAATTTCACATTTCTGAAGCTCAATAGAAGGTTATCAACCTCGCAACGCTGTTCAGTGACTGTCCACCACATTGGAATAAAGCTCTCGTCTCGAGGTATCCCGTGAGAACGATTTCATGACGCAACACCGTTTGAATTTCAAATAAATGAAAGAAACAGTCTCAGATTTTGACCGATTCTGTAGAAAAGAAAAATAACGCGATTAAGTTATTTTTCGATAACCTGTTTAAGTTAATCTCATTTTCAATGTATATGCATTGCCCGTCTGCTTTAATGCCATTGCCCCTCCGCTTAACTGCACATCAGGAAAACATGTCCGTGCGATGAACACCCCCTTAAACCCCACTTTTATATAGTAAAACTGGGGTATGCAGGGGTATACCTTTTTTTTTCTTATTTTTGCTCCAAAACATAGATTGTGGGTACTCGTTAGAGCCGCCTCGGCGAGGCGGTTCTAACGTGTACCCACAATCTATGTTTTGAGCAAAAATAAGAAAAATATCAAAAATTTTCCTCTGAAAATTATCGATTTTTGACCTGAAAAAATTACTGTATATCATATGGGCATGTTTTCGTAATGATTTTCCTTCAGCTGCACGGATGCATCACCAGGGTCGACTGGTCCCTATCGGCAAATGAATATGCCAGGCCTACTTCTGTTGAGCCGAACACCATTGCGGGAACCATCGTATACAGATCTTCATCCGGGTACCAGAGAGGTGTTTGAGATCGGTTACCTGGAAGCCACGGTAGGCAAACTATATTTACATATATTTTGTACAATTTTTAAAGAGGTGAACATTCATTCTACCAAGCCGTACTCCATAACGCAGTGTAAAACGCTTTTCACGTCGCTTTGTTCAACATAAAGCAGCATCAATGTGTAGAGCTGCAGTCACAGTGAGACGATGATCTATTAGCTGAATCTAATTTCTCTTTCGACAAAATTTCCTAGTGAACCTCGCAATCTGAATTACTTTTCATGCAAAATGCTGATGTTCCGGATTGATTGCAGATCTGACTAAATCCAGTAAACTTCAGACAATTGAGTCCTCCGTCAAACCACCCATCATTAATATTCATTTTTAGCTCGCCTGCACGAAGTGCATAGAGCTATTGTAGTCACCTCGGTCGTCCGCGTTTACGTTTACGTTTAAGTTTACGTCCGCGTCACACTTTCGGTTAAAGTTTTTTAGAAGTCTATATCTCTTGACCATGTTGATGGATCAAGTTGATACTTTGCATGTTGATAGATATTGGTCTGAAGTTTTACGCAGTACCATCAAGACTCACCCCGGGTGACCTTGAGGTCAAGGTCACGGACTTAGAAATTTTGTGTTTAAGTTTTTGTTTTGGTTAAAGTTTTTGTAAGTCAATATCTCTTGACCATATTGATGGATTGTTTTGATACTTTGCATGTTGCTAGATATTGGTCTGAAGTTTTACGCAGTACCATCATGACCCACCCTGGGTGACCTTGAGGTCAAGGTCACGGACTTAGAAATTTTGTGTTTAAGTTTTTGGTTAAAGTTTTTGTAAGTCAATTTCTCTTGACCATATTGATGGATTGTTTTGACACTTTGCATGTTGCTAGATATTGGTCTGAAGTTTTACTCAGTACCATCATGACCCACCCTGGGTGACCTTGAGGTAAAGGTCACGGACTTAGAAATTTTGTGTTTAAGTTTTTGGTTAAAGTTTTTGTAAGTCAATATCTCTTGACCATATTGATGGATTGTTTTGATACTTTGCATGTTGCTAGATATTGGTCTGAAGTTTTACGCATTACCATCATGACCCACCCTGGGTGACCTTGAGGTCAAGGTCACGGACTTAGAAATTTTGTGTTTAAGTTTTTGGTTAAAGTTTTTGTAAGTCTATATGTCTTGACCATATAGATGGATTGAGTTGATACTTTGTATGTTGCTAGATATTGGTCTGAAGTTTTATGCAGTACCATCATGACCCACTCTCGGTGACCTTGAGGCTTGAGGTCAAGGTCACAGACTTAGAAATTTTGTGTTTAAGTTTTTGATTTAAGTTTTTGTAAGTCTATATCTCTTGACCATGTTGATTGATCGAGTTGATACTTTGCATGTTGGTAGATATTGGTCTGAAGTTTTATGCAGTACCATCATGACCTACCCTGGGTGACCTTGAGGTCAAGGTCGCAGACTTAGAAATTTTCTGTTAATTTTTTTGGTTAAAGTCTAAATCTCTTGAACATGTTGATGGATAAAGTTGATACTTGCAGGTTGATAGATATTGGTCTCAGGTTTTATGCTGTACATCACAACTCACCTGGATGACCTTGAGGTCAGGGTCACGGACTTGGAAGTTTTGTGTTTAAGTTTTGGTTAATGTTTGTATAAGTCTATATCTCTTGAACATGTAAATTGATCAAGTTGATACTTTGCATTGGTCTGAAGTTTTATGTTGTACCATCATGACCCACCTGAGTGACCTTGAGGTCAAGGTCATGGGTCATAGATTTTAACAGATGTAGTGGCATAGCACAAGTCAGGCGAGCTACGCTGTCCTGCGACAGCTCTTATTATATTGACCATTCAAATCTGCACATTAGCTAACGGTCAATGACGGTTAGACAACACGTGGCTTAGACAAACAAACCAACACGTTCTTTTTACAGGTAAATATAGGTGCAAAAACACAATGTTTGTCTAAGGAAATAGGGGTGGGCGTGGCTATACCTTGCTGGCGGAGGAGTCAATTACATCCCAATATCAAAACTGCGCTTTGAATTCACTACGACATTTAAAATTCTAATATGTATATATATGACCTTTAGTTACCAAACTCATTATTTTGTACTTTACAGGTGGGAAGTGATGTTAAAGTTGTTTGTACACACACCACTTTTTATGAAAGTGACATCTACAACGAATACTACGAACGTATGTGATTTATAGCAACCCAGCGGGCACATGACGTTAAAATGACGTCAGATCGACGTCGATGCGACGTCATGACGTCGCATCGACGTCGATCTGACGTCATTTTGACGTCATGTGCTTGCTGGGAAATTGTATGCGCTTGAATGTGTAGGCGCTTCCTCAAATTTTGATATCAATGCAAAATGAGACACTTTCTTTAAAAAAAATCTCGAAATCGCATCAGCCTTGTCACGAAAATCGTGGTAAAATAAATAAATAAATAAATGACGAGGAATTAACACAATTATAAACAAACATTTATTAATGTAATTCACAAATGTGTATAGGAATAAGAATCGTGTTATGAGGTTACGTGTTTTAGAGAATCCGACCAGGTTTTGCAGAAATTTTGACTTGTTCCGTAACCCTATACGTCACTTTTAGTGATAACGGGGTACCAGTTTAGCACATACTGTTCTGTGCTACCATAGAAGGAAGGTAGCCAGCCCAGACAGATGATTCGTCCTGTCGACGTTATTGAAAGGAAAGGCGCTTTATCACCTGAGCGGCCGTAAAGTCGTGAATCCATGCATTCTGCTACTTGCAATATCCAGGTATTCTAAATGACGGTTCAAATGGCGTTTCTTTTAAACTGATTTTTGTTTCCTTTAAACCAGTTGAACTACAGGTGATAGCCAACATCACCAGCTGGGTTCAGCAGGGTCGGCTAGAAATATCCACCCTTGTGGAACGGTTTAAGGACGAACAGAGGGTGTTCATGTTGGGAGACTGGAATGTTGGACCAGGCAATGTTAGAGCTGGAATTGTTCCCGTTCATGCAGGTAAGATGTACATGTATTTACCTTCTCACACTTTGTATTCACTTTTACGTCTCTTCAGTTTCATTTATATCAGTTTGTGGGCAAAAACGGTACCCCAGGAAAACAAATTTCACATCTGCCAAGCGCGGGGCTCGCTAAACACTTTAGTTCGAGCAAAATATTTTGAAGTCTCGTTTATGAAAAAAACTGTTGCTGAAATCCTTCAAGTCAAATTTCAATCGTATTACCCATTGTGTATACGTAAGGCGTGAAACTTGTGAAGAAATCAACTCAAAACTACATTTTAATGATTACATGTGGTATATTCATAAAGAAGCCATTATATTATTGTTTCAGATCTCTTCTCCCTGTTGACCGACGCGTTCTGTGTCGACCCACTGCCTGTGTGTACTTACTGTGACAACTCAGATAACGTCTACAACGGCAACTCAACTGAGACGGCGAGAATAATTGACCACATCTTCTACAAGGGCTTCAGATCAATCGTAAGAATGATAGAATTCGGTATAATATGTATACGTGCGACTTGCAAATAACTTGGGGTTAGTAACTCGGGGGCATTGTAAGTTCCCCTACTTACGACATACTAACGATGGCCTTAAGATGGCCATCTTAAAATTTACGCCCTTGCTATTCCAGTTACTCTAAGCTATCGTAAATATTTGACACGGAAAGTGACACATCGTTTGATAAGACGGCGCTAAGGTGTGGTTGAGTAAACCGTAAAGTTACTATGTTGTTAAATTGTGTCCTTTTCAGTTATCATGATCTCTAGGAGATACATGTACTTAGGATGGCCGTAAGTTGATCTTAAACTTTAGATGGTTTAGAGTTACAAACACCAGGTTGACTCATCTTCTATGTAGATGAACCAAAGCACTGAGCTTAGGTACCTAATTTTGTTGAACCACGTCAAGGGCGAACATTTCGACGCATCGCTGGTGAAGTTTAGAATTATCTGCAAACCTTTGGATAATCATGACACTCTCGCTGCAACGAGATGTCCGGCTTGGTTCGATACCTATCTCTGTCGTATAGTCACCTTCTGATAATTAAGTCAACACGACAGCAGAAATGGCTCCGACTTGACATGACTGAACAATTTTCGCATGGGGCGGTCACCTATAACCAAACCAGTCCAGGCCTTTCCGATCATTACGAAAACACGCCCATGCAATATAGTATTTTTTCCAGCTGAGAAAAAAAATGAAAATTTTACTAAAAATTCTAACGAGTACCCACAATGTATGTGTTTTGGATCAAAATAAGAAAATTATGTATACCCCTGCAACTCCCATTTTTTCTATATAAAAGTGGGATTTAATTAAGGGGGTACATGTATACATTTCGCGGACATGTATTCCTGATACAGAATTGCCGGAACTTTGCTGAATATTGCAGCAAGTGTTCTTTACCATCACTTATGACATATTTCTTTATACTTATACTTTATTCTTCTTTTTTCTTCAGTGGAAAAGGAGGATATTCGATGACGTCACCGTTGTCAATGGATACCCAGCGTCTGATCACTTCGGCATGATGGAGTATTTCTTTTGCCAGCCATCTTTCGGATACCGCGCTTGCAGAAACCTCGGGACAACCCGTCGTAGAAAATACAGGCCAAAATCGACGAGGCGAATATAAAATGGCCATTGCATGTTCATTATACAGCATAATGAAAAAATGTAATTCTGGCGGAAATACAGTAGCAATGCAAAGAAACTGTTGACTAGTCTCTTAGACTTTGGTATACAATTGTTGCTGCAACATTCCTTCTATATGTTTTAGTTAATTTCGGCTCGTCTCGACGAGCCGAATATACGATAGGATTTTGGCTGGGAACCTACGAAAAATACCGAACACTCCGCATGACTACACAGGTTGGTTTCCAATCTACACTAATTAGTCATCCGGTAAGCCGAAAACATGTGATGTTTTAAACGTTAGCAGTGATTGGTTTAATGAAATCCAGCCAATCATCATTTCTCTTTTAAGCAAAGTTCGGATGTAGACCATTTTGCGTATGCTGATATCGGGGCCGTAAGGGTCGACTAATTACCGAACAGGAAATCCAGGAAGCAGGTCATCTCTGCCTTTTTACTTTTCGGTCTTACCAAGTCCACTCGGCCTTTTTTTCTTTTTTAATTCAATTTTGTGTCCCTTTTAAGCTAATTTCAGCTCATATAAGTGGGTGGTACGAACACGGGAGGTCCACAAGAAAAACCATCTGGCAAACCGCAAGCAGAAGGTCTCGCACCGTGATCAAAGGGACCCCACTTTCACTGACACAATTCACACCAAGTAAACCATGTACACGACTTCCATACATTGGACCGTGTCTGTTCGCCTCCGAAACACCTATAATTTCTATAGCTATTTCATTGCAAGCAGTACTTTGGCTTATGCCTACTTAATGACTGATTAATGTGGGTCGGAAATCAACATATTTTTTATCCCACTTGTCCATTATGTTTATGCACACAGAGCCGTTTATAGCCTATAAAAGTGTAACGGAATCTCTCTCTCTCTCTCTCTCTCTCTCTCTCTCTCTCTCTCTCTCACACACACACACACACACACACACACACACATTTACTTTACGACTAATTCTCATGAGATCAGTGTGAGAGTAATCTTGAGCTCATGCACATCAAAATAAGAAGTTTGTTTTCTCAGAAACCACTAGCATACAAGTTTATTTGTTTAAAAAGTGAATAGATTTCCGAAATGGTGTGGTCATAATACAAAATGCTAAACGAGCCGCTTCTAGCCTTTTTAAAAGCTATCCTTGCAAACATCATACAATGTCTTCCCTTATGAATCCAACTCATCCCTCACATATAAGTATGCTGCATGTACATGTCTATGAAAAATATGTCATATGTATCAGCTATTATGATTTCAAGACGTCAAAAAGGGTAATGTGCGACAAATAACTGCCTACTGTCTGAACACCATCTTTCAGAAACTGCATTTTTCAAAATCTCACTTTTCTGAAACACCACAAGAAAGGTATGATCATGTCATCCTTTTGCAACCCATGAGTCCTAAAAAGTGCCACAAAAATTTTGAATATCGGTTCACTAATAACGATCGAGCAATATCAGAAACTGCATTTTTCAAAATCTCACTTTTCTGAAACACCACAAGAAAGGTATGATCATGTCATCCTTTTGCAACCCATGAGTCCTAAAAAGTGCCACAAAAATTTTGAATATCGGTTCACTAATGAAATATTTATGCCCAAAAATCATTTTAAATAGGCATTTTGCATGTGCAAGGGAGGTAATCCAAACAACTTAAAATTGAAATCAAGCAAATCTATGGAATAACTTTAAATTAAGAGTTTGGCACTCAGCTATACATACA
Source organism: Rugalucina vietnamica (assembly GCA_964017185.1). Taxonomy (NCBI): domain Eukaryota; kingdom Metazoa; phylum Mollusca; class Bivalvia; order Lucinida; family Lucinidae; genus Rugalucina; species Rugalucina vietnamica. Next base: position 10,276,570 of record OZ024883.1, read on the forward strand.
ATACAATTCTGTTTTGGTTTGGTGCATTTTAGATAAAACTCAATTTAGATTTTTTCCGGGAAAATAGTTTATGTTACTTCCCTTACTGGCAATTTTACAATGGAAAAGCCCTATTCAAAAATATTTTCTGGCATAAAATGTTTATTTGTTAACCAATTTTCAAAATATTTGTAACACTTTTTAAGACTTTTGGGATGCACACTGGTGATATGGTCATATTTTTCTTGAGGTTTTTCAGAAAAGTGAGATATTGAAAAATGCAGTTTCTGAAAGATGATGTGTAGACAGTAGTTAGCTCACCTGTGCAGAGCGCTTACAGATGAGCTTAAAGTATACTCATGCTCCGTTGTCCGACGTTGTCGTAGTTGGTCTACAATGTTCAAACAACTCCACTGAAACCGCTGGAAACGTCATGGAGTATCTTCAGGAAATGGGACCTTTCTAGATCAGCTGGCTAATCTGCACTCCGATACACTTCGTGACCTCGCTCCTCTCCCGTATGGAGAGGTCTAACGGAATACCGATGGAAATATTCCGTCTAGGACCTTTCAAACGGTAGCGCCTCTCTCCCTAATGCTTTATGCCAAGTTTCAAATTCATAGGTCTTCCGGTTCTGGAGTAGAAGAATTGTAAAGGTTTTTCCCATTTATAGCCATGGCGGACATCTTGGACATGTGACCTGGACCATTTATATAAATTGTCGTTCCCTCGTCTCTGCACTTTCTCCACCTTAAGACAGTGTCATGATATGGATGCCAAATAGGAGCTGCATACTCGAGCTGCGGATGAAACAGTGTTTTGTATGCGGCTTCCTTTGTATGCCGGGTAGTATAATTTCTGTTCTTCCGAAAGCGAAAGTTTCCACCCGGTCTGCTACTGCACAGACCCGTTTATGTCAGACCTGGTCGGAAACCCCAAATACCGGTTTTCTCACGTTGCAGCGCAAATGAGGTCAAGCATAGAAACATAATACGAAAAAAAAAAAGAAAAAGAAAAAAGAAAAACGTGACCATATGAGCCACGACGCGAGAAAACGGGTTTTCGGGGTTCCGAACAGATCAGACACAAACCGGCCTGCAAAATCACAGAAAGAGGCTAGAAAGTTGGAATTTCGTATTTTTGAAGAAGATGGATTGTACTATATGTGTAGCGAAAACAAGGGTGCTGAACAGCTGATTTGTGCCTTTGTTTTCGCATATGAAATATCCGATTTTCTCGTGAGGCGGCTCAAACGGCGACTTATACCAGATCTAATTACGTTGATATGATGAAGCGAAAACATGATATTTTTTTGTTTGAGCTGCATCCTGACACAATTTCATTTTGGGCTAGCAACTACGACCAGAACACACACGACTAAACTGGTAGGAATTTCGGTTTGAGGAACCAGATGTACTGAGGATGTTACCTTTATTATTAGAGTAGCAAAAGCTGAGCCGGTCTTTCTTTTTTAACTATTATTTCCATTTTTGTAATATTTTTCTCTTTTTCTTTTTTATCTCTTATTCCCATTTTCTTCAGTAGGATTTTTGTGATATTCTAACATTTTTCTAAATTCACACTGTCACGTAGCAGTTTATCAGTTTATTATTTCCATTTTTGTAATATTTTTCTCTTTTTCTTTTTTATCTCTTATTCCCATTTTCTAAATTCACACTGTCACGTAGCAGTTTATCAGTTTATTATTTCCATTTTTGTAATATTTTTCTCTTTTTCTTTTTTATCTCTTATTCCCATTTTCTTCAGTAGGATTTTTGTGATATTCTAACATTTTTCTAAATTCACACTGTCACGTAGCAGTTTATCAGTACCTATAACACGGACAAAGATACTTGATTTTAAAGTAAAGTATTTCGTGGATAGGCAGACATTGTGCAGAACCAAACACATAATTGGAAACGGGGAAAGCTGAATTGTAAGTACGTTTTTTTATTCATTTGCGAATTTCCCATCAGAACCTTTTTTCTTATTTTTAAAGAGTGGTTTCTTTTTTTTTACATTTAAACCAGAGGACCAATGGTCCTGTAAACGTTCACCTGAGACATATACATGTACCAATAACCTTGTTTGACGAGAATGGTAATATGCATGTATATAACCCCAGGACAGGGTCAGAATAGCCCCTAGATTGAAAGTGTTTTTCAAATCATGAAAAATCTGTTCATTTGCCAATTAACTGCAAGGTTTGCCCTTCAAATGACAATATAACAATGTTCCCCATTCAAATGAATGGGCGACCTATGTTCACCTTGCCGTAAAAAAGGTCAAAGTCATCCCAGGGTCATGATTTATACAAATTTTGTAGAGCTCCATTCCATCATGCTTCATGCCAAGTTTCAAAATCATAGGCTTTCTGGTTCTGAAGATGGAGATTTTTGAAGATTTTTTGTTATTTATAGCTATGGTGGCCATCTTGGTCATGTGACCCTTACTATTTATGCAAACTTTAATTCCCCCTTCCTAATTTTGCTCCACTTTGATTGGCCAAGCGGTTTCAGAGAAGAAGCTATTAGAATAGTATGGTCATATACATGTATATAGCGCCGATGCAGGGGCAGACCCCCCCCCCGCCCCCTGGGCCCAAAATATTTTCATAAACATAAATCTTCTGTCCATTTGCTCATTTCTAGCAAGTTTTCTGCCATTAAATGACAGTTTCCTATTTTTTCCCATTCAAAAGCATAATCGGCCTTAGTTCACCATGCCGTAAACAAGGTCAAGGTCATCCCAGGGTCATGATTTATATAAACTTTGTAGAGCTGATGTGTTTTTTTTAACAAACGTCTGATTTTTTTACACCTGAAAAAATCTCTATGTATTGCATGGGAAATCTTTTCACGATGTCTCTTTATTTTCAGTAAAATGCTGGTATCAACGACATTGTTTGTGCTGTTCGCCTTACATATTGAGTATGTCATTGGTGCTGAATATGAGCATATTCGTCATTTCTCCGATACAGGCACATTGACTGGCGGTAAGGATCTCTACTGATAAGATGAGAGAAATCCCAAAACGTTTTGTTTTTAAAACACGTATTTCAACCAAAATTTTGAATTGTGTCATTATCAGACTATGTTATGGACAGAAGCAAAATGGGTGTTGACGATATAGCCAGTTTTTGTTTTGTTTTGTTAAATACTTATATTCCACAGTTTGGTAAAAATAAAAATCGTTCATGAACATGTATTATATCTATTTATTTTTTATTATTTTTGTTTTATATTATTTTTTTTAAAGTTGTACATTTTTCTTATTTTTCCTTAAAGCATAAACAAAGATTGTGAGTACATGTTAGAACAGCCTCGAGGCGGTTCTAATGACTACCCACAATCTATTTTTGGAGCAAAAATAAGAACAAAATGTATATCACTGAATACACGGGTTTTACTATATAAAATAGGGGGTATACTTTTCATGGACAAGATATCCTGATGCCCCCACCCCCTCTTGACTCAGCTTCCGTCTAACATATTTTGTATATATACGCAGACGTTGCTTCTACAACAAATAACAGACAACCAAGAGAAATCTACAGAGGAATAGAAAATACAAACGAAAGGCTACCACGAATGGTACCGACCAATCAAGGAAGAGGAGCTGAAATTAAAACAGAAATCCAAGGTGTAACAAGACAAGATCTGCAATATTTTTTGGCTCGGGGCCGACGCCAGCGCAAAAACAAAAACGGTCGCCGCCTTAGTAACCACCCAGAGAAGGCAATGCCCTTAAATACCTTAAAAGTGTAAACATATCAGATAGGAAATCAAACTGTTCAGAAATATAGTTAAATGAATATAGGACTAAAATTAGATCGACCCCCACTTTAGGAAAAATAAAACTTAGACTGGTAGAATATTTTGACTGCACAGAAGACAATGGCAAGTCCTTAGTACGGGGGTGATCCAATAAAGAACGGGACTTTTTGAATTATGTCTATGTAAATAAAGGAGAACGTCCATTCTGTATGGGAGAGTTGCCTATAGAAAAGGCATAATAAGATTTAATTTCAAAAACACATTTTTGTCAGTGAATTAAATAGTTTGAACATGCCTTCATTGATTCCCAGAATGTTTCCTCCAGTACTAACTACTGATTAATCTTTTGGAGTGAAAACCATATTATGACAGTAAAATTTTTCATGATGTAAACTGAATGTATTTTTGACAAAATTGTATAAAACAGTCTAAAACACCCCCCCCCCAACAAACTAGACATGTTTCAAGTGTGCGTGTGCGTGAGTGTGCGAATGCCGCGTTAAGACCTACTACATTAGATTACAAAAATCCTGCCATCATATATGTTTGATTTATTTTGTAGTGTACATGTATGTTCCTCTTATGTCTTTGTAAGACCTGAGTGTAAATAAAGTGTATGTTCTGTTCTGCAATTAATCTTAATGGAAACTGAAAAAAGGATTTTTTAGGTGTGTTCCAACCCGGGACCAGGAAAATCCTTTTGCACACAGTTGCAGTTTTACATTACAGACATCATATAAACTGGCATAATTAGGAATAAAAAATATTTTTTAGGGGTTTACCATATATTGGCATGGTGGCCATCTTTGTCATGCGGCCTGAATAATTCATATATATTTTGATCCCATCTTCCAAACGATGCTCCACATGAAGTTTGGCTTTGACTGACCCAGTGTTTTTAGAGGAAAAGACGTTTGAACATTATGGACGACAACTATAAATACAAGGACGGAGCATGGGTATACTATAAGCTCACCTTGTGAGCCTAACGACCCAGGTGAGCTAAAACGACGTGACATACATGTAAGTATTTAAGAATTATTCAGAACTCTTTTATGTCAAATATAAGAAGAACTAACGACACAAATAAATAACGTTAGCATTAACGAAGCCAATATTTAACAGTACAAGTGTAGTTTACAGTATTCATTCGTAAGCACATTTGCATCAGGAAACATGTCCGTGCAATATATACCCCTTCAAACCCCAATTTTATATAGAAAAACTGGGGTTTGAGGGGGTAAACCTTATTTTCTTGTTTTTGATCCAAAACATACATTGTGGGTACTCGTTAGAACCGCCTGGGTGAGGCGGTTCTAACGTGTACCCACAATGTATGTTTTAAGCTAAAATATTAAAAATATCACATTTTTTTCTGATGAAATTTTCATATTTTTTTTTCTTTTGAAAAAAAATTCCTGTGTATTACATGAGCAAGTTTTCGTAATGGATACGGACTATACTCACCTAATATCATCTTAAAACAAATCACATATTTTAATAATACATGTAAAGCATTCATGAACACGCAGTACTCCTTTGTGTAGATGGCAAAAACAATGAAAACAATAACAAAAATAACAGCAACAATAACACAAAAATCTTAATAATGTAAATCAGCATTGTGGAAAAGAGGGTCTCACGTCTCAGTAAAAAATGAATTATGTAAATCTGAGAAAATAAATTAGAACGTAAAGACAAAAAAAAAACTATCTTGATTACATATGAGCCGTGTCATGAGAAAACCGGCTAATCAGCGTCTTTGTTTTCACTACACAGATAGTACAATTTCTCTTATTCTTTCATCCGAAATTCCAAGCTTCTAGCCTGCTTCTGTGACTGTAAAGGTCGGTTTGTGTCAGACCTGGTCAGACCCCAAACACAGATTTTCTCGCGTTGCAGCTCAACTACATGTATATTAAAGCACATATGAACACACACAATACTCTTTCCTGTAAAAGACAACAAAAACAACAGCAAGAGCAAAAGCAACAATAACACTGAAAACTGAACCATGTAAAGCAACGTTGTTGAAAAGACGGTCTAACCTTTCAAAAACGAATTGTGACGGTAAATCTAACAATATGATAAATCAAGATGTACATGTACATAGCATTGCAAACTCTCAAAAATAAATAGCTAATTTGAATTAAATAAACAATCTTATTTCAATCTTATTTAAAGATTGAATTCAGATTTTAGCTTTCACTGGGTGATGAAAAACATTAGGCTGTTTTTAAAAATGTCTGTGAAGTCCGAGGGGCTTTTCGGAGACATTAAAACAGCTAATGTTTTTCATCATCTAGTGAAAGCTAAAATCTGAATTTTAATACTTATATTTACATTTAATATTATCAATCAAGCATCAGATTTTTAATTGCACATACCATCGCTCATTTTCATGTTATTTGACATTAAATGCGACTTAACGCAATTTGGAACAGCCAAAACGTCAAATATTCGCGCCTAACGTCATGGCGATACGCGATCAACGTCACGTCAACAGCAGTTAACAAACAACGTCACTGGCTGGTTTTGACGTCGCCCCTCCCAAAGACGTGGCCTCTAGATCACGTGACTTAATGTTTTTCATTGGGAAATGAAGAACATCAAGAATAGAAAGTTACTTTTATCTAGGGCGATTGCAATAGAAATGTAAATATTGACAGATAATATCTGAATTGAGAGTTATTATTTATTTGAGAAAATCCAAAATTTGTGTGAACAGTTTTACACACATATATTGTGACTGGTTGAACTCGCATACTCTGGAAAGAGTGATACTGCCACTACATAAAAACAAGTGAACCAAAAAAAAAAAAACAGTCAACATATTTGTTCTCGAGAACTAGTACCTTACATGTAATCAAGGGAAAGACTGTCCTATCACAATTTACCTGAAAACAGGTAAAAACATGTGAAAATATAACTTTTTCAAATATTGGTTATATTTAATACATTTTTTTCTATATTTCATCACTTGCCATATAATAAAATACAGCATTTTTTCATCTGTGAAAAATGAAAATATATCCATGGGGAAAAATATATTCAGAACATTGATGCGGTTCTAGAGAGTACCCAGAATCTATGTTTTGGATAAAATAAGCCTAAAAATAAAGCGAGAACTAAAGCCAAAACCTTTGAAATGTTTTTCACGTTGCTTTTAAAATAAACTGGAGAGAAATCATCTTGCAACGATAATTTACTTGGCCCGATCTGTAGTTTGGTAACTATAGAAAGGTACAAGTAGGCAAAGATCAGGAAAAGGCGCAATCAGAAAAAGATTCCCACTCAAAAAACCGAGGTGGGAAAAAACCAAACTAACAATCAGGTACTTATACCATGAAACAATCGTAAGCCGAATGGGCAGCTATTTTCCCAATAGGTGGCCACTCAGTTACCTTAACTTAACTAAAAATATGAAAACATACATAAGGCGCCAACAGCACAAAATTTTTTTTAAACACCAAGACATAAAACAAAAAGAACCACCACTGAAGTATCGACTTGGAACGATCAGTAACACAAAGTTACTGGCGGGCTTAAACCGGTTTTACATGGCCATAACCTCACCCTCAGCTTCCGCAGTGGTTCATAACATTTAGTTAGTTATTCGGTCCTCGTCCCCTTTCGCTATCACGATGGACGATCATGTATTTTACAAAATGTACCTAGGAAAAATGAATTGATAACTGTGTAGGGAATGAATGATGCGGATAAGTTGCACCTATAATGTTACATTCATAACCGCTGTTTTTCGCTCCAAATATACAGTGGTTCTTTACATGCCTTCGGCATCTAATAAATCTCAAGTGGTTTCCTCATTTCGACCTATCCTCATATATCGGTGAAGTAAAATAAATATTTGAGCTTCCTTAAAAGTCTTAAACGCTAAAATATGGGTAGTAATGAAAACTTAAACCAGTTTCACGAGGCTATGAAAAAGTATCCGTATAGAAGAAGAAGAAGAAGAAGAAGAAGAAGAAGAAGAAGAGGAAGAAATGATGATGATGATGATGATGATGATGATGATGATGATGATGATGATGTCACTGCCTCTGCTAATGATGATGATGATGACCGTGCTGCTGCTGCTGCTGCTTCTGATGATGCCGAGTACGATGTTGACGCTAATGATGATTGTTAATAAAGTAAAAGACGAATTGATACGGTCTCGCAAGGTATATAAGAATTTCAAAATGTTTGCTTACACTGTATCATACAGGTTTTGGGAACTTATAACACAGCTCTGCTTGAATGGACGGGCGCTGGAAGTACGGTTCCTAGTCGGACAGAAAGACGAGATGCTATCATTGAACAGTTGAATAGCACATATGCTCATGCACATGTCATGTGCCTTCAGGAGGTATGTACATACTGATATGCGATTGGAAAACAATTTACAGACTATATATAATTTTGCGAAATGAGTAAATCTAAACCCATCTCAATGTATATGGATACATGTAAGTGTGACGCAAATAAAGCATTCGATTATAACTGAACTCCTTGATTCATGTAGTTACATGAATCTTATTTCAGCATAATAATTAAGAGACAATAGTTTGCTTTGGACCTGTGACCTAAAGCAAAAGCATGCAAAGCCGCTATTGTCTTCTCGCGAAATCAGACCAAAGCAACTTCGGCTCCAAAGTCCCATAGTGTTGTATAATTATTAATGAGGGGTTTTTAAGCAGTTAGAATTTCAATGAAAAATACACTCCGCACCACGTTATATGGCAAATAGTGAGGAACATATCCAGTCTGTTTTCGTTTAATTTCATCTGGTCCCGTATTGTATACCCATTTATATACGCAGGTATATTTCGGAGAAGATTTGTACAGAATAGCAAAAGACCTAGAGGATACATTCCCTTACTCATTTTCTCCGACACATACCGGAACCGGAACTTCGGCGAATGATATTCCTATGGAAGGACTGGACTCGACACCGCCCTGCCCGGCCGCGCTTTTCCTGCCTTTCGCGGACTGTCTACAGACCAACTGCGCAAACGCCACGGAGTATGAGGCACTTGCAGGGTGCATAGTGCCGAATTGCGTGGCGGAGTTAACTGCTTTACCACAGGAATGTTGGACCTGTTTCGCATCGTCTGGAACTGACTTGGCCGCAATGGTTGAAAGGTGTGTACTTTATCTTTTATGCATAGGTTAGATACATAGTTCATTGAAATTAAAAGTGATGAACCTGGGTTGACCTTGACATATTATACAACATGACAAAGGTCGGCTATTAAAGAATGTTTGTTTGTTTGTGTTGAAGCTTAACGTCCCAGTCAACAATTTTTCAGTCATGTCGGGACGGAGCCAACGCTTCCTGGGTTAAACCAGTACTGTAGGGTGTTAATGCGTCTTGCTCAAGGACACAACCCGGTGACGCATGTGGGGATCGAACCCAGGACCTCTCGATTCGGAGTCCGACCCTCTACCACTACGCTACCGCGCTCCCTATTAAAGAATGTAATCTGCAGAAAATGATAAAACTGACAGAAGTAATTTTGCTAATGATAGAAGTTGATTGTGAAAATAACCATGACTATTGTCCCGCTGCTCCAACCATGTTTGTTTGGGATTGGTCTGCGTCAATGTCGGGCTTGGTCTGCATTAATGTCAGGGTTGGTCTGCATCAATGTCGGGATTGGCCTGCTTCAATGTCGGGCTTGGTCTGCTTTAATGTCAGGGTTGATCTGTTTTAATGTCGGAGTTGGTCTGCTTCAATGCCGGGCTTGGTCTGCATTAATGTCAGAGTTGGTCTGTTTTAATATCTGCTTCAATGTCGGGGTTGGTCTGCTTTAATGTCGGGCTTGGTCTGCTTCATTGTCGGGGTTTGTCTGCTTTAATGTCGGGGTTGCTCTGTTTCAATGTCGGGGTTGGTCTGCTTTAATGTCGGGGTTGGTCTGTTTCAATGTCGGGGTTGGTCTGCTTCAATGTCGGGGTTGCTCTGTTTCAATGTGTTGGTTGATCGGCTTCAATGTGTGCTAGGGTGTTGAAAGAATGTAGTTCTGAAATTGCTCATATCCTGGCCTATATATACAATGATTCCCTTGCTTAGTGTGCTCGATTGGCGACAGGCAAATGTAGCCCCGGTATTTAAGAAAGGTGAGAAATATGATGCAGCTAATTCTTACTTGTATCTGTTGCAAATCTCTAGAGCATATGGTATTCAGCAACATAAACAAGCACCTGGCTCTTGAGAGCATTCTTGCTGAGTGCCAACATGGGTTCCGAGGTCAAAGGTCTTGCGAAACCCAGTTAGTCAAGTTTGATCATGACTTAGTTAGTAATCTGGATCGAGCTGTGAACCGTAGTCACAAGCAGACAGACGTGATTACCATGGATTTCGCTAAGGCCTTTGACAAGGTTCCACATAAAAGGTTATTATACAAACTTGACTTTTCCGGGATTAGAGGATCTACACATAAGTGGTTCGACTCGTGGCTCTCTGGGCGCTCTCAAAAAGTGGTATTAGATGGCTGTGCCTCAGATCCATTCCCGTTTCTATCTTGTATTCCTCAAGGATCGGTCTTTGGACCAGTCCTTTTTCTTATTTTCATTAATGATCTTCCAGATAATATTATGTCATCTGTTCGGCTATTTGCTGATGATTGTGTTTCGTACAGGAATATTAAATTAAGCCACCATTGGATTATCAGATTTTGCAAGATAACCTGAAGAGCTTGGCCAAATGGGAAATGGATTGGCAAATGAAATTCAACGGTAGCAAATGTCATCCAATGCGGGTGACCCGGCTGTTATTGTACTTATTTCAGGGACGTAACCTAAACGGGTTATCAAAGAAAAAAAAAACTGAATCAAGTTATTAAACATTCAAAATTATCTTATTTTCTTGGTTGTTATAGTAGTCTTTAACACGTTTAAGTTATTTCTTAAAGTGTTCCATTTAAAAATAAAAGACATTATTAACGTGAATGCGTTATTATTTTGCTACCCCACTCGTCTTTAAACAACGTGCGTACTAGTTTCTAGACGATGCGTACCAAGAATTATAATCGACAAATTAAGAATTTGTCAATATTGACATGAGTGGGTGGGGTATGTTAAACAGACATCTACTGTCTATTTTTTTTTTTTTTTTTTTTAATCTGTCAATCAAATAATGATGTGCAATTTTTGCTAGTAGACGTCACAGATACAAGGAATGACTCAACATAGTTATTCTTTTAAAATCTTAAATAGCTTGGTTTAAAATTGGAAACTGGTCTTCATGGGACCTATTTCCTGGAAAATGAATGCATTTGAATAAAATTACACAAAGCCTACATGTCTTGGATGCATAATCTGCAAAATTGAGGATTAGTTTTGGGTCATGGAAATGTATTTCTCTGGAAAAAGTTAGTGTAAACATGTTTTTCTGGAAAATTCTCAAAGTGGGTAACTTTGGGCGGCTCGTGTGCGCTTATTGTTAGCTGAAAGATGACATGCCTTTTGTTTCAGATTCTTATATAATTATAGTCAATGACTACATCGAAAATTCTGGCATATGTCTTTCAAAACGCTGAGAAAAATGGGTCCGACGATTTCAACCCGGAAGTAACTGAAAAATGGCTCACTTGCTCTGAGCTGACCACTCATTTCACAATCATGTATACACAAATCCATGTATCTGCAACATATTCAACAGCCCCATGTTAAAGCATGCTAAAGAATGTAACATTGTTGACAAAAATAAACAATGCTTTTTTATACAGGTAAATCTTCAAACATGTATATACAGTGACCACACATAAGTCCTTCATATCTTCCAAGGAAAATTGTCGTGACATGTGGCAAAATTCCGACAAGATGGGGACACATGTTTTAAGATAACGAATTTCACATTTCTGAAGCTCAATAGAAGGTTATCAACCTCGCAACGCTGTTCAGTGACTGTCCACCACATTGGAATAAAGCTCTCGTCTCGAGGTATCCCGTGAGAACGATTTCATGACGCAACACCGTTTGAATTTCAAATAAATGAAAGAAACAGTCTCAGATTTTGAACGATTCTGTAGAAAAGAAAAATAACGCGATTAAGTTATTTTTCGATAACCTGTTTAAGTTAATCTCATTTTCAATGTATATGCATTGCCCGTCTGCTTTAATGCCATTGCCCCTCCGCTTAACTGCACTGATTTTCCTTCAGCTGCACGGATGCATCACCAGGGTCGACTGGTCCCTATCGGCAAATGAATATGCCAGGCCTACTTCTGTTGAGCCGAACACCATTGGGGGAACCATCGTATACAGATCTTCATCCGGGTACCAGAGAGGTGTTTGAGATCGGTTACCTGGAAGCCACGGTAGGCAAACTATATTTACATATATTTTGTACAATTTTTAAAGAGGTGAACATTCATTCTACCAAGCCGTACTCCATAACGCAGTGTAAAACGCTTTTCACGTCGCTTTGTTCAATATAAAGCAGCATCAATGTGTAGAGCTGCAGTCACAGTGAGACGATGATCTATTAGCTGAATCTAATTTCTCTTTCGACAAAATTTCCTAGTGAACCTCTCAATCTGAATTACTTTTCATGCAAAATGCTGATGTTCCGGATTGATTGCAGATCTGACTAAATCCAGTAAACTTCAGACAATTGAGTCCTCCGTCAAACCACCCATCATTAATATTCATTTTTAGCTCGCCTGCACGAAGTGCATAGAGCTATTGTAGTCACCTCGGTCGTCCGCGTTTACGTTTACGTTTAAGTTTACGTCCGCGTCACACTTTCGGTTAAAGTTTTTTAGAAGTCTATATCTCTTGACCATGTTGATGGATCAAGTTGATACTTTGCATGTTGATAGATATTGGTCTGAAATTTTACGCAGTACCATCATGACCCACCCCGGGTGACCTTGAGGTCAAGGTCACGGACTTAGAAATTTTGTGTTTAAGTTTTTGTTTTGGTTAAAGTTTTTGTAAGTCAATATCTCTTGACCATATTGATGGATTGTTTTGATACTTTGCATGTTGCTAGATATTGGTCTGAAGTTTTACGCAGTACCATCATGACCCACCCTGGGTGACCTTGAGGTCAAGGTCACGGTCTTAGAAATTTTGTGTTTAAGTTTTTGGTTAAAGTTTTTGTAAGTCAATATCTCTTGACCATATTGATGGATTGTTTTGATACTTTGCATGTTGCTAGATATTGGTCTGAAGTTTTACGCAGTACCATCATAACCCACCCTGGGTGACCTTGAGGTCAAGGTCACGGACTTAGAAATTTTGTGTTTAAGTTTTTGGTTAAAGTTTTTGTAAGTCTATATGTCTTGACCATATAGATGGATTGAGTTGATACTTTGTATGTTGCTAGATATTGGTCTGAAGTTTTATGCAGTACCACCATGACCCACTCTCGGTGACCTTGAGGTCAAGGTCACAGACTTAGAAATTTTGTGTTTAAGTTTTTGATTTAAGTTTTTGTAAGTCTATATCTCTTGACCATGTTGATTGATCGAGTTGATACTTTGCATGTTGGTAGATATTGGTCTGAAGTTTTATGCAGTACCATCATGACCTACCCTGGGTGACCTTGAGGTCAAGGTCGCAGACTTAGAAATTTTCTGTTAATTTTTTTGGTTAAAGTCTAAATCTCTTGAACATGTTGATGGATAAAGTTGATACTTGCAGGTTGATAGATATTGGTCTCAGGTTTTATGCTGTACATCACAACTCACCTGGATGACCTTGAGGTCAGGGTCACGGACTTGGAAGTTTTTTGTTTAAGTTTTGGTTAATGTTTGTATAAGTCTATATCTCTTGAACATGTAAATTGATCAAGTTGATACTTTGCATTGGTCTGAAGTTTTATGTTGTACCATCATGACCCACCTGAGTGACCTTGAGGTCAAGGTCATGGGTCATAGATTTTAACAGATGTAGTGGCATAGCACAAGTCAGGCGAGCTACGCTGTCCTGCGACAGCTCTTATTATATTGACCATTCAAATCTGCACATTAGCTAACGGTCAATGACGGTTAGACAACACGTGGCTTAGACAAACAAACCAACACGTTCTTTTTACAGGTAAATATAGGTGCAAAAACACAATGTTTGTCTAAGGAAATAGGGGTGGGCGTGGCTATACCTTGCTGGCGGAGGAGTCAATTACATCCCAATATCAAAACTGCGCTGTGAATTCACTACGACATTTAAAATTCTAATATGTATATATATGACCTTTAGTTACCAAACTCATTATTTTGTACTTTACAGGTGGGAAGTGATGTTAAAGTTGTTTGTACACACACCACTTTTTATGAAAGTGACATCTACAACGAATACTACGAACGTATGTGATTTATAGCAACCCAGCGGGCATGACGTCGCATCGACGTCGATCTGACGTCATTTTGACGTCATGTGCTTGCTGGGAAATTGTATGCGCTTGAATGTGTAGGCGCTTCCTCAAATTTTGATATCAATGCAAAATGAGACACTTTCTTTAAAAAAAAATCTCGAAATCGCATCAGCCTTGTCACGAAAATCGTGGTAAAATAAATAAATAAATAAATGACAAGGAATTAACACAATTATAAACAAACATTTATTAATGTAATTCACAAATGTGTATAGGAATAAGAATCGTGTTATGAGGTTACGTGTTTTAGAGAATCCGACCAGGTTTTGCAGAAATTTTGACTTGTTCCGTAACCCTATACGTCACTTTTAGTGATAACGGGGTACCAGTTTAGCACATACTGTTCTGTGCTACCATAGAAGGAAGGTAGCCAGCCCAGACAGATGATTCGTCCTGTCGACGTTATTGAAAGGAAAGGCGCTTTATCACCTGAGCGGCCGTAAAGTCGTGAATCCATGCATTCTGCTACTTGCAATATCCAGGTATTCTAAATAGGCGGTTCAAATGGCGTTTCTTTTAAACTGATTTTTGTTTGCTTTAAACCAGTTGAACTACAGGTGATAGCCAACATCACCAGCTGGGTTCAGCAGGGTCGGCTAGAAATATCCATCCTTGTGGAACGGTTTAAGGACGAACAGAGGGTGTTCATGTTGGGAGACTGGAATGTTGGACCAGGCAATGTTAGAGCTGGAATTGTTCCCGTTCATGCAGGTAAGATGTACATGTATTTACCTTCTCACACTTTGTATTCACTTTTACGTCTCTTCAGTTTCATTTATATCAGTTTGTGGGCAAAAACGGTACCCCAGGAAAACAAATTTCACATCTGCCAAGCGCGGGGCTTGCTAAACACTTTAGTTCGAGCTAAATATTTTGAAGTCTCGTTTATGAAAAAACTGTTGCTGAAATCCTTCAAGTCAAATTTCAATCGTATTACCCATTGTGTATACGTAAGGCGTGAAACTTGTGAAGAAATCAACTCGAAACTACATTTTAATGATTACATGTGCTATATTCAGCCATTATATTATTGTTTCAGATCTTTTCTCCCTGTTGACCGACGCGTTCTGTGTCGACCCACTGCCTGTGTGTACTTACTGTGACAACTCTGATAACGTCTACAACGGCAACTCAACTGAGACGGCGAGAATAATTGACCACATCTTCTACAAGGGCTTCAGATCAATCGTAAGAATGATAGAATTCGGTATAATATGTATACGTGCGACTTGCAAAGAACTTGGGGTTAGTAGCTCGGGGGCATTGTAAGTTCCCCTACTTACGACATACTAATGATGGCCTTAAGATGGCCATCTTAAAATTTACGCCATTGCTATTCCAGTTACTCTAAGCTATCGTAAATATTTGACACGGAAAGTGACACATCGTTTGATAAGACGGCGCTAAGGTATGGTTGAGTAAACCGTAAAGTTACTATGTTGTTGTGTCATCGTAACTTAAGGTCCTTTTCAGTGATCATGATCTCTAAGAGATACAAGTACTTAGGATGGCCGAAAGTTGATCTTAAGCTTTAGATGGTTTAGAGTTACAAACACCAGGTTGACTCATCTTCTATGTAGATGAACCAAAGCACTGAGCTTAGGTACCTAATTCTGTTGAAGCACGTCAAGGGCGAACATTTCGACGCATCGCTGGTGAAGTTTAGAATTATCTGCAAACCTTTGGATAATCATGACACTCTCGCTGTAACGAGATGTCCGGCTTGGTTCGATACCTATCTCTGTCGTATGGTCACCTTCTGATAATAAAGTCAACACGACAGCAGTGATGGTTCCGACTTGACATGACTGAACAATTTTCGCATGGGGCGGTCACCTATAACCAAAGCAGTCCAGGCCAGGCCTTCCCGATCATTACGAAAACACGCCCATGCAATATAGTTTTTTTTCCAGCTGAGAAAAAAAATGAAAATTTCACTAGAAATTCTAACGAGTACCCACAAATCATGATGCATGTTTTGGATCAAAATAAGAAAATTATGTATACCCCTGCAACCCCCATTTTTCTATATAAAAGTGGGATTTAAGGGGGTACATGTATACATTTCGCGGACATGTATTCCTGATATAGAATTGCCAGAACTTTGCTGAATATTGCAGCAAGTGTTCTTTACCATCACTTATGACATGTTTCCTTATACTTATACTTTTTTCTTCTTTTTTCTCCAGTGGAAAAGGAGGATATTCGATGACGTCACCGTTGTCAATGGATACCCAGCGTCTGATCACTTCGGCATGATGGAGTATTTCTTTTGCCAGCCATCTTTCGGATACCGCGCTTGCAGAAACCTCGGGACAACCCGTCGTAGAAAATACAGGCCAAAATCGACGAGGCGAATATAAAATGGCCATTGCATGTTCATTTAATATACAGCATAATGAAAAAATGTAATTCTGGCGGAAATACAGTAGCAGTGCAGAGAAACTTTTGACTAGTCTCTTAGACCTTGGTATATAATTGTTGCTGCAACATTCCTTCTATATGTTTTAGTAAATAAACATCATACAATGTCTTCACTAATGAATCCAACTCATCCCTCACATATAAGTATGCTGCATGTACATGTCTATGAAAAATGTCATATGTATCAGCTTTTATGATTTCAAGACGTCAAAAAGGGTAATGTGCGACAAATAACTGCCTACTGTCTGAACACCATCTTTCAGAAACTGCATTTTTCAAAATCTCACTTTTTTGAAACACCACAAGAAAGGTATAATCATGTCATCCTTTTGCAACCCATGAGTCCTAAAAAGTGCCACAAAAATTTTGAATATCGGTTCACTAATGAAATATTTATGCCCAAAAATCATTTTAAATAGGCACTTTGCATGTGCAAGGGAGGTAATCCAAACACCTTAAAATTGAAATCAAGCAAATCTATGGAATAACTTTAAGAGTTTGGCACTCAGCTATGCATACAATACAATTTTGTTTTGGTTTGGTGCATTTTAGATAAAAATCAATTTAGATTTTTTTTCCGGGAAAATAGTTTAAGTTACTTCCCTTACTGGCAATTTTACAATGGAAACGCCCTATTCAAAAATATTTTCTGGCATAAATTGTTTATTTGTTAACCGATTTTCAAAATATTTGTAACACATTTTAAGACTTTTGGGATGCACACTGGTGATATGGTCATATTTTTTTGAGGTCTTTCAGAAAAGTGAGATTTTGAAAAATGCAGTTTCTGATAGATGATGTGTAGACAGTAGTTAGCTCACCTGTGCAGAGCGTTCACAGATGAGCTTAAAGTATACTCATGCTCCGTTGTCCGACGTTGTCGTAGTTGGTCTACAATGTTCAAACAACTTCTCCTCTGAAACCGCTGGAAACTTCATGGAGTATCCTCAGGAAATGGGACCTTTCTAGATCAGCTGGCTAATCTGCACTCCGATACACTTCGTGACCTCTCTCCTCTCCCGTATGGAGAGGTCTAACGGAATACCGATGGAAATATTCCGTCTAGGACCTTTCAAACGCTAGCGCCTCTCTCCCTAATGCCTTATGCCAAGTTTCAAATTCGTAGGTCTTCCGGTTCTGGAGTAGAAGAATTATAAAGGTTTTTGCCATTTATAGCCATGGCGGCCATCTTGGACATGTGACCTGGACCATTTATATAAATTTTCGTTCCCTCGTCTCTGCACTTTCTCCACCTTATCTGTCTCGGTGTCATGATATGGATGCCAAATAGGAGCTGCATACTCGAGCTGCGGATGAAACAGTGTTTTGTATGCGGCTTCCTTTGTATGCCGGGTAGTATAATTTCTACTCTTCCGAAATCGAAAGTTTCCACCTCTGCTACTGCACAGACCGGTTTATGTCAGACCTGGTCGGAAACCCCGAATACCGGTTTTCTCACGTTGCAGCGCAAATGAGGTCAAGCATGGAAACATAATACGAAAAAAAAAGAAAAAAAAAAAAAAAAAGAAAAAAGAAAAGAAAAACGTGACCATATGAGCCACGACGCGAGAAAACGGGTTTTCGGGGTTCCGAACAGATCAGACACAAACCGGCCTGCAAAATCACAGAAAGAGGCTAGAAAGTTGAAATTTCGTATTTTTGAAGAAGATGGATTGTACTATATGTGTAGCGAAAACAAGGGTGCTGAACAGCTGATTTGTGCCTCTGTTTTTGCATATGAAATATCCGTTTTTCTCGTGAGGCGGCTCAAACGGCGACCTATACCAGATCTAATTACGTTGATATGATGAAGCGAAAACATGATATATATTTTTTTTTCTTTGCGCTGCTTCCTGACACAACTTCATGGTGGGCTAGCAACTACGACCAGAGCACACCAGACTACACTGGTAGGACTTTCGGTTTGAGGAACCAGATGCACACTGAGGATGTTACCTTTATTATTAGAGCAGCAAAAGCTGAGCCGGTCATTCTTCTTAACTATTATTTCCATTTTTGTAATATTTTTCTCTTTTTCTTTTTTTTTTTTTTATCTCTTATTCCCATTTTCTTCAGTAGGATTTTGTGATATTCTAACATTTTTCTGAATTCACACTGTCACGTAGCAGTTTATCAGTACCTATAACACGGACAAACAGTATTTCGTGGATAGGCAGACATTGTGCAGAACCAAACGCATAATTGAAACGGGGAAAGCTGAATTGTAAGTAAGTTTTTTTTTATTTAATTGCGATACTAAATACGCGAATTTCACATCAGAACCTTTTTTCTTATTTTTAAAGAGTGTTTTTTTTTTTTTTTTTGTTTTGTTTTTTTTTTACATTTAAACCAGAGGACCAATGGTCCTGTAAACGTTCACCTGAGACCTGAGATATATACATGTACCAATAAACTTGTTTGACGAGAATGGTAAAATGCATGTATATAACCCCAGGGCAGGGTCAGAATAGCCCCTAGATTCAGAGTTTTTTTTTCAAATCATAAAAATTCTGTTAATTTGCCAATTAACTGCATGGTTTGCCCTTCAAATGACAATTTAACAATGTTCCCCATTCAAATGAATGGGCGAACTATGTTCACCTTGCCGTAAAATAGGTCAAAGTCATCCCAGGGTCATGATTTATACAAATTTTGTAGAGCTCCATTCCATCATGCTTCATGCCAAGTTTCAAAATCATTGGCTTTCTTGTTCTGAAGATGGAGATTTTTGAAGATTTTTTGTTATTTATAGCCATGGTGGCCATCTTGGTCATGTGACCCTGACTATTTATGCAAACTTTAATTCCCCCTTCCTAATTTTGCTCCACTTTGATTGGCCAAGCGGTTTCAGAGAAGAAGCTTTTTGAATAGTATGGTCATATACATGTATATAGCTCCCATGCAGGGGCAGACACCCCCCTGGGCCCAAAATATTTTCATAAACATAAATCTGTCCATTTGCTCATTTCTGCCATTAAATGAAAGTTTCCTATTTTTTCCCATTCAGATGCATAATCGGACTAAGTTGACCTTGCCGTAAACAAGGTCAAGGTCATTCCAGGGTCATGATTTATATAAACTTTATAGAGCTATTTTTTTTTTTTTTTTTTTTTTTTTTTTACACCTGAAAAAAATCTCTATGTATTGCATTGGCAATCCTTTCACGATGTCTCTTTATTTTCAGTAAAATGCTGGTATCAACGACATTGTTTGTGCTGTTCGCCTTACATATTGAGTATGTCATTGGTGCTGAATATGAGCATGTTCGTCATTTCTCCGATACAGGCACATTGACTGGCGGTAAGGATCTCTACTGATAAGATGAGAGAAGTCCCAAAACGTTTTGTTTTTAAAACACGTATTTCAACCAAAATTTTGAATTGTATCATTATCAGATTATGTTATGGACAGAAGCAAAATGGGTGTTGAGAATATAGCCAGTTTTTGTTTTGTTTTGTTAAATACTTATATTCCACAGTTTGGTTAAAATAAAACTCGTTCATGGACATGTATTATATCTATTTATTCTTTATTTTTTTTTTTAAAGTTGTACATTTTTCTTTTTTTTTCCTTAAAGCATAAACAAAGATTGTGAGTACATGTTAGAACAGCCTTGAGGCGGTTCTAACGACTAACCACAATCTATTTTTGGAGCAAAAATAAGAACAAAATGTATATCACTGTATACACGGGTTTTACTATATAAAATAGGGGGTATACTTTTCATGGACAAGATATCCTGATGCCCCCACCCCCTCTTGACTCAGCTTCCGTCTAACATATTTTGTATAT
Organism: Rugalucina vietnamica; assembly: GCA_964017185.1. Classification (NCBI taxonomy): domain Eukaryota; kingdom Metazoa; phylum Mollusca; class Bivalvia; order Lucinida; family Lucinidae; genus Rugalucina; species Rugalucina vietnamica. The sequence goes on from OZ024883.1 coordinate 10,296,922, forward strand.
ATACGCAGACGTTGCTTCTACAACAAATAACAGACAACCGAGAGAAATCTACACAGGAATAGAAAATACAAACGAAAGGCTACCACGAATGGTACCGACCAATCAAGGAAGAGGAGATGAAATTAAAACAGAAATCCAAGGTGCAACAAGACAAGATCTGCAATATTTTTTGGCTCGGGGCCGAGGCCAGCGCAAAAACAAACGTCGCCGCCTTAGTAACCACCCAGAGAAGGCAATGCCCTTAAATACCTTAAAAGTGTAAACATATCAGATAGGAAATCATACAGTTCAGAAATATAGTTAACTGAATATAGGACTAAAATTAGATCGACCCCCACTTTAGGAAAAATAAAACTTAGACTGGTAGAATATTTTGACTGCACAGAAGACAATGGCAAGTCCTTAGTACGGGGGTGATCCAATAAAGAACGGGACTTTTTGAATTATGTCAGAACGTTCATTCTGTAAGGGAGAGTTGCCTATAGAAAAGGCATAATAAGTTTTAATTTGGTTTAAACATATTTATTAATTTAAACATTATTACAATAACCACAAAAACAACATATGTGAGTATCAAAGGATTTGAACGAAAGCTACAAGTAGCTTATTTAGTTCATCTCCTTAATGCATGAAAATATTGTGAATTTTATGGCGGATAATTTACAAACTAATAACTGAAATATTAACAGTGAAGCATAAATAATATTAAAGGACTTTAAGCGAAGAAATAGCTAGATATTAGAGGAAGATAGCTAGCAATGAAGAATCAAGAAGCAAAATATACACAAAAGGTAATAGAGACTTACAGGTTGAAGAGATTAAGAAAGAACAAGCAAACGTATGCAAGAAATATTAGGAAAAAAAAAACACGAGCCGATCCCCAAAAGACAATGATTATCCCATCACAGAATACCACTATCAGAAAAAAAACAAATGACGGGGCTCTTCCAAATAAGCAGAATTCTAAAACCGTATCTTTATTTCATTATTTAAAAAAATATATTTCATGATTAACATTAACTGAAACGTCTGGATCTTTCAATAAACTTATGTACAGCTTCAAAAGATTCGAATTTTATAATCAATACTTTTTGAGACATCACCGTACAACAACAAATTGAGACTTAAGTGCGGTATGAACTCTAAATCATGGAATAACTCATTACGCTGATTTGTGTATCTACCACACATAAAGAAAACGTGATATGCATTTTCGATAGCTCCGAATGTGCAAGAAGCAGAGTCAACAATATTTTTCCTAAACAGGTCGGTATTTAGTGCACTACTGTTAGTTCTAATTCCAGTATGCATCACTTGCCATTTCCGTTTCCCGGTGTAATAATATTTTGGTATCTGGATTTTATTTTTAGTTAGAAATGCTTTGAAAGAAATCAGGGAGCCGATTTGCGACAGTCCGCATGCTTAGTTTTTAACCCAATAATGGTTGATAACTATGCTGCCTTCTTTAATTGCACGCCGGTGGGTCGGGCGTCAGACTCTATGATGGCCCCGACATAAAGCTATTCATTTTAGTTGGTTGGGGCCGGAGCTTCTTGTCTGTTGCTTGGCCCACCGCGGTCCAACTGCTGTTTTTCTTTTGCTCCGGAGTTAGTAGGTTATTCGGCGCCCAGGGATCTCCATCGTCGGGCAGCTTACTCAATCTGTGAGTCCTGGTTTTTTTATTCATCAGGATGTTTATCATGATTTATTTGTTTGTTCTTGATGATTCATTGACTATTTAGAGATTCACCACGAGGACCGAATAACTAACTAAATGTTATGAACCACTGCAGAAGCTGAGGGTGAGGTTAGGTACCTGTAAAACCGGTTTAAGCCCGCCAGTAACTTTGTGTTACTGATCGTTCCAAGTCGATACTTCTGTGGTGGTTCTTTTTGTTTTATGTCTTGGTGTTTAAATTTTTTGTGCTGTTGGCGCCTTATGTATGTTTTCATATTTTAGTTAAGTTGAGGTAACTGAGGGGCCACCTATTGGGAAAATAGCTGCTCATTCGGCTTACGATATGTTTCATGGTATAAGTACCTGATTGTTAGTTTGGTTTTTTCCCACCTCGGTTTTTGGAGTGGGAATCTTTTTCTGATTGCGCCTTTTCCTGATCTTTGCCTACTTGTACCTTTGTTTAGCCTGTTGTGGTAGGTTATTCCAATCTCTAACAACAGTGGGGAGAAATGATGTTTTAATTTCAAAAACACTTTTTTGTCAGTGATTTAAATAATCAAAAAATAGCAATGCACTTGTTCTTGTTCTGTCATCTTTACATCCTTCATAGGACAACCGTATTTACATACGTATATTTACAAAAAGTCTCTTCTGCTTTTGAATGCTAATGTAAGGAATGCTGACATCTTTATTTAACCTTTGCTCTAGTACTGTTCTTCGGGGTTTCTTTCAGTGTTCTGTATCTTACACCAGACAAGTTATGTATAAGTCTTCGGTGTCATCATGCAAACATGTCCGTGTAATGTATACCACCTTGAAAAAAGGTACAAGTAGGCAAAGATCAGGAAAAGGCGCAATCAGAAAAAAGATTCCCACTCCAAAAACCGAGGTGGGAAAAAACCAAACTAACAATCAGGTAATTATATCATGAAACATATCGTAATCCGAATGAGCAGCTATTTTCCCAATAGGTGGCCACTCAGTTACATTAACTTAACTAAAAATATGAAAACATACATAAGGCGCCAACAGCACAAAAAAATTTTTACACACAAAGACATAAAACAAAAAGAACCACCACAGAAGTATCGACTTGGAACGATCAGTAACACAAAGTTACTGGCGGGCTTAAACCGGTTTTACATGGCCATAACCTCACCCTCAGCTTCTGCAGTGGTTCATAACATTTAGTTAGTTATTCGGTCCTCGTGGTGAATCTCTAACTAGTCAATGAATCATCAAGAACAAACAAATAAATCATGTTAAACATCCTGATGAATCAAAAACCAGGACTCACAGACTGAGTAAGCTGCCCGACGATGGAGATCCCTGGGCGCCGAATAACCTACTAACTCCGGAGCAAAAGAAAAACACCAGTTGGACCCCGGTGGGCCAAGCAACAGACAAGAAGCTCCGGCCCCAACCAACTAAAATGAATAGCTTTATATAGCAAAACTGGGGTGTGCAGGGGCATACCTATTTTTTCTTAATTTTGCTAAAAAAACATAGATTGTGGGTACTCGATAGAACCGTCTCGCCGAGGCGGTTCTAACGTGTACCCACAATCTATATTTGAGCAAAAATAAGAAAAATATCAAAATTTTTCTGATGAAAATTTTCGATTTTTGAACTGAAAAAATTCTTTGTATATTGCATGGGCAAGTTTTCGTAATGGAAAGCTGGTTAATTCTCAGTCTTGAAGATGGCTGGTCTAATAATATGGTACAGTCCAGTATGATGCGCAGCTTCTGGTGGTCAGTTATCACCTAGAAACATGACTTGCCCAACAGTGAATCAACTTCCTGTTCTATTGTACTGATGATAGGGTTTCTGATATATTCTAGATAAGTAAAATTTGACAGTGCACTGGTAAACATTTGATGATTAGTATGATAAAGTAAAATTTGACAGTGCACTGGTAAACATTTGATCGATTAGGATGAAATTGCGATGTAAGCCAATTTTTGATTGGATAATGAGGTAGAGTAAATGTCAGTGCACTGGTATATCGAAAGGGTCATTACTAATACCAGTGCACTGCTAAATTTTACCAGTGCACTGTTGAATTTCATCAGTCCATTACTAATTTTTACCAGTGCACTGCTAAATTTATCAAATTAAGTAGTTTGAATATGCCTTCATGGCATGCTTGGTGTCATGGGGGAGGCTGTAAAAATGCTCAAAAACAAATTATAATGTGATCCCATCTAATCAACTGACTCCAATAAGGAACTAAAAAAGATTTTTTTCAGGGGTTTATCATATATGGGCATGGTGACCATCTTGGTCATGTGACCTGGCTAATTTATATACAGCCCCTTTCACTCGATTTTGCCGTTTGAGCATTTGCATCACACAAAAAGACCATGTGTTTCGAAGATCTGAGTTTCTTTTCATGTTGTCCTTAAAGACATCTGGACTGATTGATCTGCTGATTTGAGTGACAGTTTCAAACTAAATGACCTTTAAAAACGGCAAACTCGAGTGAATTTTTTAACTTACTATGTGGAATTTTTCCCATGTAGGCCTATATACCGATCAGGTAACTGCTTAAGTTGATAAAATTCTGCTTTTGTCTCTATCCTGTTACAAATGTGTGTTCTTAATATGCATTGCATATGTTGTGAAAGAATTTTGAAATAAAAATGTGCTTTAACCAAGCAATTACGATGTTTTATCAGAAGAGGTGACATCATTACCTAAAGATAAATGCTGAATAGATTTTAAGAACACCTGGCATCTGGGACACTGTTTCAGTTCTAAAATAGAATAAAAAAAAACCTGATTTATAAACAAACGGCAGACTCGAGTGAACAAATTTGATTGACCTAAATGCTCAAACGGCAAACTCGAGTGAAGGGGGCTGTAAAATTTGATTCCCCCTTCCAAACAATGCTCCACATGAAGTTTGGCTTTGATTGACCCAGCGTTTTCAGAGGAGAAGACGTTTGAATATTGTGGACGACAAAGACAACTACAACGACGGAGAATGGGTATACTATAAGCTCACCTTGTGAGCCAAACGGCTAAGGTGAGCAAAATAGACATGACTTCAGTGTTTAAGAATTATTCAGAATTCTTCTATAACAAATATAATTAGAACTAAAGACACAAATAAATAACGTTAGAATTAACGAAGCCACTATTTAACAGTGGCTTACAGTACTCATTCGTAAGCACATTTCATACAGACTATATTCACCTAATATCATCTTAAAACAAATCACACATTTTATCTTGATGATAATATATTAAAGCACTCATGAACACGCAGTACTCGTTTGTGTAAATGGCAACAACAATGAAAATAACAACAAAAATAACAGCAACAATAACACAAAAAACTTAACAATGTAACTCAGCATTGTGGATAAGATGGTCTAACCTCTAAATCAAAACCGAATTTCGTAAATCTGAGAAAATCAGAACGTACATAACACAAAAACTATCATTATGATTGTATGAGCCACCGCATGAGAAAACCAACACTTTGCATAGGCGAAAACATAGCCGATCACTGCGCAGTAACTGCACAGCCGATCAGCGCCCTTGTTTTCGCTGCACAAAATTTTCAAGCTTCTAACTATCTTCTGTTTCTGTACAGGCCGGTTTGTGTCAGGCCTGGTCGTCGGTATTCGGAAGACCGGTTTTCTCACGACGAGGCTCACATATTACAGCACACATGAACACACACAACTCGTTCGTGTAAATGACAACAAAAACGACAACAAGAGCAACAGCAACAACACTGAAAACTGAACAGTGTAAAGCAACGTTGTTGAAAAGACGGTCTAACCTCTCAAAAACGGATTGTGTAAATCGGACAATGTGATAAATCATAAGATTCATGTACATAATATTGCAAACACTCAATAATAAATAGCTAACAAACAACATAACATTACAAACTCACAATAATAAATAGCTAACAAACAAAGTTATGGGTGGTGGTATGTCTTAACCATTTACTTCCATGTATCTGACACAAGTTACACGCTGAAAAGAGTTATATCCATGGCTGTACATGTGTATGGCACTATAAAAGTAACTACAATGGCAGCTACATGTAGATGCAGAAAATTGCTCTCTGTTGTAATGTCTTCTGATTAAACCAAAGGGCGCAGTTCACTGATTTTGATTTATCAAGTTTCACATCAAAATATTCGTCGAATGGCACAATAGTAGTACGTGGTCAGCTGGAGTCAGAAAACACGTTTGTGACCTGATTTCATCGAATCCCGCAGATGTATTTTCATGTGTACTTTCACACTGCTGTTCTGGGTAAACCTTGACCCACATACCGGACACGGATATTTCCTTTCCCCTGAAAAATAAGAAAAAAAAAGAAAATATTTTGAACATTTTACAGCTTCTTTGAGATGTAGGATCTACCTTACATTACAAAAACACGCCCATGCATTATACAAAATATATTTGGTTGTAAAAATGAAAATTTTCTCTGTGTAAAAATTTTGATATTTTTCTTGGTTTTGCTCAAAACATAGATTCTGGGTCCACATTAGAACCGCTTCGTCGAGGCTGTTCTAACACACATCAGAACCTACTCGCCCAAGCGCTTCTAATGAGAACGCACAATCTATGTTTTTGAGCAAAAATAAGAAAAATAAGTATACCCCACGTTTGCTATATACATATAAAAAAAGGGATGTACGGGGGTATTTATTACACGGAAATGTTATCTTGATATTTTTTTTTTACTGATGGTGCCTCAGTGGTAGACAATACAGCAAATAGCCCGGTTGTTTGAATACTTCCGCCTACTGACATGACCGAAAAGTCTGACCTGACTGTTCAACAACATCAGTAACAAACATTAGGAAAACTTGCCCATGCAATACACAATGAATTTTATTGGAAAAAGTTGATATTTCAATACTTTTTTTCAAACTACTGACATGGCCGAAAGTCACTGACCTGACTGATCATCAACACCAGTAACAAACGAAGAAGGCATAAAACCTATAACATAACCTACCTGTATGTATCAACTTGTGGACAGTCAGAGCGCCATTCTGACGGAAATATTTCCCACAGATCTCACACTGATAGTGTCTCTCATCCGTATGGCTCATCATGTGCCGTCGTAAAGCTGACTTTCTGTAGAACGCTTTATCACATATTTCACATATATGCTTTTTGATGCCGTAATGGATCGTCAGATGGGACTGTAAACCGGAGTTTGCTTTGAAGGATTTGCCACAAAATTCACAAAAGTATGGTTTATCTCCAGTATGACTTCTTCTGTGGACTTTTACGTATGCTGTGGATAAAATAAATGACCAGTTAATATCTGGTTTTTGGAACCAGGTCAAACAGAAATTTACAAGAAAAACACTTACGATTAAAGATGAGTTCCACGTATGGAATTAGAAAGAGTGTGGGTTGCGCAATATATGAAGTAAGACAAACGTCTTACGACGCAGCATAACTAGTCCTTATGACAGACGTTTTCTTTCTTCCTAGTGTGTCAATATTTTTTCTTTGAGTATGCAAAGTCATTGAGAATATCTCAGCAGACAAAACGTTTTGTAGTGATATAATAGTAAATATAACGTAATTCAATGTAATGATAAAATAAACCTTACCTGACGTTGAAAAACACCTTCCACATGTCTCACAGCTGTACGGCTTTCCTCCTGTGTGTGACGCCATGTGGACCTCATATCTCCTCTCATCTCTGCATTTCCTACCACATACACTACACTTATACGGTCGATCATGTGTCGCCCGATGACGTTTGAGGTTCTTCGGCCTTACAAGTTTTTCGCATACGGTGCACTGAACACGTGCTGGTTTTTCATTCTCGGCTTTTAGAGTGTCTTTTGAAACTTTCCTTTTTGTTACACCTTTAAAATGCGTTCTTGTTTTCCTGCGTTTACGTTTTGTACCTTTACGCAAAGCTACTTTTAATTCAAATTTATTTTCCTGGAACTCACTCATATTTTCATGCGTCTCCCTTGATGCCTCTTCCTTTTCTATTTTGATAGAAACATCACTGCAATTTTTGGATGGTCGTCCACGTTTTCGTTTTGAAACAGCATTACAATTAACATCGTCATCTTGATGTTCATTTGCATTCGTTTCAACCTTTATTTCTCTATAGCCGGCAATTATATGATTTACATATTTCTTTTCATCTGAATCAACCAGTTCAAAATCATTAATCCTACTCTCTGTTTGTTCACATTCAACGTTACCTAGATTGTTTGACCCGTTTCCTTCAACAGAAGTTTTGAAATTGAGTTCAGCTGATTGAACCATTTCGCTCTTCTCATTTCCTTTTCTGACTTCAGTCTTGTGTTTGCTGAGGTTTCCACATTCTTTGAATAATTTACTTCTGATAAAGAATGAACATACTTTCTTGTCAGACATTTTGCAACTTTATTCGTCAGTAAACTTATCAGAGATCTACACAATGTTTGCTACCTTCTACCTTCTGTTTTGATAAAGTGCCATGAAAGCATATGTAACGGCTCACAAAGTAACCCTTTGAAGTACCAACGAACCGATCTGTCAGTCTGATCCTGTCCAGATCTCTTTAAAGTGTTCCTTTAATCTTCTGGAGGCTGAAAAAATAAAGAGAAAATTCCAAAGTGTGACTTTGGTTAATAGCTTTTAAAAGTTCATATTGCATAATTCATTGTGTAGAGAAACTGGTCATAAATATTTAAAGTTACGAACGTATATCAAGTGATATCCTTGGCTTTTTAATGTTGCAATCTGTCTGACATTACATGTATTTTCATATGTAGTTTATCATTAGTTTAGTAACGATGATAGATTTTTAACGATAATCATTGGTGTTAGCTGTCTACCGATTGACGATCGATCATGACTTTGTTGTAATCGATCATCAGTTTAAATTCTATGGTCATATGTGAGACAAGCCATGTTCTGCTTGCGGGTGTGTCGGGTGGTTTTTCCCCGGGTACTCCTGTTTTCGCCCCACCTACCGATTGATTCGTCTCGATATGAGTGAAAAAGCTTGAAAGGGACGTAAAACTGAATCCAAAAAATAAATAAATAAATAAATAAATTCTATGGGTCATGTAAAAAATTGTTTATCTGAGATAATTTGCCTTTTATCAGTTTTAGCCACAAAGTGACTTCTAGGCTGTTTTTGAGTTCATTTCCAAGTAATTTTGGTACACGTATCAAGTCATGGCAATAAGTTATAATGACATTGCAATCTTCCCTCGCTTCTGTGCCACAGTCTTATAAGCATTTCAAGAAAAAATATTGCAAAAGCTAAATTTATGTGATTCAACTTTGTATTTCTCACTGACAGATAGTCATATAAGTTTTTCTCAGAACTTAACGGTAATAACCAAACAATCTAATAAATTCTTTAATAAGGTCCAGTTATATCAAGCCCAGATACTTTCCAAGCACTATATAAAATGTTCAGCCAATAAGTTATATGAAAAATATAGCTAACTCCATTGGTCATGGCAGAAATACAAGGGGGAAACAACCTACCAAATAAGGGCTAAGTGACTCACAGGCAAAATGACCCTAGATGAAAAAACTCATGGGCGAAATGGCTTAAGGTGAAAGGACCTAGTACCATAAGCAAGCCTATATTGATGTCCTGGAAGGACTATTCCACAATCCAATAGTCTCCTTTCTTCACATTTGAATATGAATGGTTCACAGGCAACATGCCAGATTGACCGGGGTCCCCACTGAATTTTGAAATGGTACAAGTAGGCAATGAAGTTGAGGGTACAGTGCTTAATTTTTCAGTTTTATACCCCCTATGTTACAATAATGTATAGGCATGTATGAGAAGATTTCTTAGCTTTGGGGGTTCATGATATATTTTGGGGGCAAAAACAGGTCCAGTTTTTGTTTAGTTAAAATATATTTATTCTCCATTTCAACATGTTCAAATTGACATGCAAAAATATATAAATACAAAAGGAATTTGTAGGATTAGAACCGAAGCTGTAAGCTGATAGAGTTCCTTTCCAATTGTGGTTTCTGATATGGAATAAACAATATTGGCAGGTCATTACTGCGATAATTTGAAATACATGTACTGTTCAAGATAAGAGATCGAAAATTACATTCACCGTGTGTAGGGTTCCTGTGGATTTAAATACTTCTACAATATGTGTTACCGGAGAGTGTAATAAACTATATTGAAAAAAGGAGTAAACTATATTGATAGTAAAATGAACTAGTGAGAAAAAACACATTCAAATGAAAATAGTATGATGAAATTAAAAGGGTGGGGAAAGAATGGAGCTATGTTTTGGAATAGATCGTGGGAGCAGGGAGCCTATAAAATGTGCAAAAAATGATGATTTGTCAGGTTTTTGGTAGAATACCTCAAATAAGAGCTGCCGCAGGACAGCGTAGCGCGCCTGACTTGTGTCTTGCCACTAAATTTGTTAAAATCTATGACTCGTGACCTTGACCTTGCCTGTAGATGCATTTTGTATAGGGAGCTATTTGCATAAATAAGCTAACAATGAACACATTGATCACAAAGTCACTGGAGCGTGAAATATAGGTCAAGGTCAGTAGGTCAATGTGGGTGCCGAGTCGGGACATCGAAGAGAAGCCATGTGCAAGGTTTGATGGTTGTAGGCTTTATAGCTGAAGAGATATTAAGGGTTGGCTTAAAAAATGACAAAGTCACTAGAGCACGAAATATAGGTCAAGGTCAGTAGGTCAATGTGGGTGCCGAGTCGGGACATCGAGGAGAAGCAATATGCAAGGTTTGATGGTTGTAGGCTTTATAGTTGATGAGATATTAAAGGTTGGCTTTAAAATGACAAAGATACTAGCGCACGAAATACTAGTATAGGTCACGGTCACTAGGTTAATGTGGGTGCAAAATCTGGACATCGAGGAGAAGCCATATGCAAGGTTTGATGGTTGTAGGCTTTATAATTGATGAGATATTAAGGGTTGGCTTCAAAAATGACAAAGTCACTAGAGCACGAAATATAGGTCAAGGTCACTAGGTTAATGTGGGTGCCGAGTCGGTCGGGACATCGAGGAGAAGTCATATGCAAGGTTTAATGGTTGTAGGCTTTATAGTTGATCAGATATTAAGAGTTGGCTTCAAAATTGACAAAGTCACTAGAACACGAAATATAGGTCAAGGTCACTTAATCGATGTGGGTGCAAAGTCGGGACATCGAGGAGAAGCCATGTGCAAGGTTTGATGGTTGTAGGCTTTATAGTTGATGAGATATTAAGGGTTTGCTTAAAAATGACAAAGTCACTGGAGCATGAAATATAGGTCAAGGTCAGTAGGTCAATGTGGATGCCAAGTCGGGACATCGAGGAGAAGCCATATGCAAGGTTTGATGGTTGTAGGCTTTATAGTTGATGAGATATTAAGGGTTGGCTTCAAAATAGACAAAGTCACTGGAGCATGAAATATAGGTCAAAGTCAGTAGGTCAATGTGGGTGCCGAGTCGGGACATCGAGGAAAAGCCTTATGTATAGTAAGGTTTGACAGTTCTAGGCTTTACAGTTGATGAGAAACTAACACAGCGTCTGAGCATTGTACAATGGTGTTCTAGATATTGACCTCTAGCCCCGCCCCCAGGCATGACCCCACGGGTCCCTTCACACTAAATCACAGAGGACCCTCATATGCAGCAATGTTCCAAATATGAATGATTTCTGGTCAGTGACTATCAAGATATAACAATTTTAAAAACTTTAACCGAAAGTGTGACGCGGATGCGGACGTACACGTAAACGCGGTGACAACAATAGCTCTGTGCACTTTGTGCAGGCGAGCTTACAAGGTTTTTAACCTCCATGGAGGTTTGATACATGCACAGACATACATGTGCAAAATTTTAAAAAAATGAAGTATGAAGCTGAAAATTGCAAAACTTTGTTTCGATAAATCTGTAAACATTGGTCATTTACTTCTTTTGATACACACCTGTTCTGAGAATACTTTTACAAAACACAATTTTAACCTAATGTTACCACTGATTTCTGTTACTTCCCATATATTATTTAGTTGAGAAGGTTGAAATCCTCCTCCTTACTTAACTGGTACCGCGTTATCACCAAAAGTGACAACTGTCAAAGGAAAATGTCTCCTTGGTTTTCATTGGCTTATTCAAGAAGTCGATATTCCAATCAAACCTAGATGGAATATTTCCATCAGGATTCCCTTAAACCTATCCTTACCAATGGAAATGGGATATATTCAGCCCTTGGTCGAAAATAAAAATTCAGCAAAACTGCAAACTTGTGTTATTCTAACTTATGTTAGATCCTTTCTTGCATATATGACAAAAATTATAAATATTCCAGTTGTCAAAGTACGCAGAATAAAAAAAAAAATACTTCATTTTTTCTACGGAAAATTTCAAAGATGTCTATAAATAGATCAGGGGAGTCTACTGTAGAATTAGCGACTCAAAGTCGAAAATTGTTTGTTTTTCAACATTAATTTATATTTTACATGTTTTAGGCAATTCTATGTTTTTACTGAAAAATCTTCGGCACTGGTACAAATATATAACACAAATAATTCAATTAATAGCAAAATAACATAGCTGCAAGTCGCTTACGAAATCTGCAATCAGTTTGACATTGGCTTAAATGCAACCTATGCTAAGCTGTCAGGGAATTGGAACGAGGTACTGAAGTGGAGCAGAGTGACAGTTAGCCAGCTGATCGAAATCAAACCTAGCGTAACATAATTTGAAAAATAATTTAAATCATTACATTCCTGATTGTATTGATTCTTACTGTTTATTGTCATTTCTTTCAGTTATTCTTTATTTAATCTTCATTCTAAGACTTCTGTTACAAAATAATGAAATAAACTTTAATAATTATGCAATTTAATCAAAATCTTGTAAAATCTTGCTGAAGTCTCACAGGCAGAATTCTGCCTGTTCTCAATAGACTATATAATGTAGACGTATAGGGCAGGTACAAGTCAACTTTCTAACTTGTGGTAGTTGTATCTTTGGTCATTGATGTCTTTGTGATTGACGGTGACCCAACACTTATTTCTGTCACTTACACCAGGGGTAAGTAGTTAGCCTTTTTTAAAAGTGTTGGACCCGCAGATTAGTTGTAGGCAGTCATCAGGAACGAGGAGCGCCTTCAGAGGACGATAATACAGCAACAACGCCATCGGGTACCTCCGACGATTTCCGGCAACCTCCGTCATCACGTGACCTTGGAAAAGCCCGTGCTAGAGTGTGAGCGATATTCGGCATTCAACCTTCTAGACTTCAACCTGAACAGACGTACATGCGAGAGCGGTTTCCTGAATTCAGGTAGGTTGATTCACATCACTTGGCGACGAGGCTGGGAAATTTTAAACTGATTCATAGTCGCGGGGCAGAACACATTAACGCGGACGCGCTCAGTCGCATTAGGGACCCTTTAGAGGCATGCGACTGCTACAGCGCTGGCCAGAATTTAAGGGATCTCCCATGTAGGGGGTGCCATTATTGTACGCGGGCACATAAGCAGTAGGCTCGGTTCAACGAGGATGTGGATGATGTTGTCCCTTTGGCAGTGCGTAGTGTAGGGGTTGAATTAGCAGATCAGGCTGTGCCAGGGGCGCAGGCAGGTTCCAATTGGATGGAAGGTTTATCGGCCCCAGAACTCAGAAGATCCCAAACAGAAGACCCTAACATTGGCATAGTGATAAACTGGCTAGAGCACTCTTACGAGCCAACCACTCGTGAACTGCAACTCACTAGTCCTGAAACAAGAGCTCTTTGGCTAAACCGGGACTATCTGGTGTTGCAGGACGGTATTTTGTACTATTCTTGGGCAAACCAGAAAGGCAACTCTGCATGCTTAATTGTTCCTATGGAACTCAGGCCCCGAGTCCTGTACTACTGCCATGACTCGAGGGATTCTGGACATTTAGGCCAACAAAAGGCATTAGACAGACTGAAGCAGAGATTTTATTGGTATGGGATGTCCAAAGATAGTCACATATATGTTAAACAGTGTGCAAATTGCAACAAGAACAAAAAAGGGAATCGAACACCCAGGACTCCTCTAGAGTTATATCACGCCGGGTATCCAATGGAACGTGTTCACTTGGATATCCTTGAACCCATTAATCCTAGGTCCAAATCAGCTCAGCCTATGTATTGGTCATGGTGGACCAATTCACGAAATTGGTTGAATTGGCTGCGTTACCAGCCCAAAATGCAGAGTTGACAGCCGAGGCGTTCTTAAAACACTTCATAGTAACCTTTGGCTGTCCTCTGGAGGTCCACACAGACCAAGGGAAAAATTTTCCAAAGCAACCTATTTAAGGCATTTTGCAAGGTCCTAGAGATCTCACAGACCAGGACGACACCATACCATCTTTCTGGTAATGGCCAGGTTGAGGTTTATAACCGGATTATACTACAGATGATGAGCTTATGTCTCTCGGGGTGTAAAAGACTGGGACGACCATCTTTCTCTCATTTCAATGGCCCTTCATTCAATGAAAAACAAGTCAACAGGTTTTTCGGCCAATATGCTCATGTTGGGGAGAGAGGTTATCCAACCAATCGATCTGATTCTTGGGCTGCCAAGAAATACTCCCCAGGACCCGCCAACTTTGGTCGCAAATCTTACCAGTAATCTCTCCAAAATCCATCATTTGGCCAGGGAGAAGATTGGCTCAACTCAACTGCGACAAAAGAGAGATTACAACCTAAGGCTATTTGAAAGGTCCTTTAAGGAAGGCGACGTAGTCTATTTAAGAGACTCCCCTTCCCAGATAGGGATAAGTTCCAAAATGAGACCCCCCTGGATTGGTCCATATCTAATTATAAGAGCTCGGCCCCCAGTCTATGCACTCCAGGGAAGACGTAGGGTGACATTTGTGTACCATGACCGTATTAAGCCGTGTGAAAATTCTTCTTTTCCACTGTGGTTGCAGAGGAAGCGACATTCATTTCTAAGCACTCTGCCCATGGATGAAGAGGAGGGTCTTGACACAGAGCCTGAAGAGATCAGTCTGGATGACTTCCCAGATGGTGGGTTGTTTGATCCTGATCAAACACTCCCATACATGCTGGGGGATGATCCAGACATGACATTGCCAATGCTGTTTGGGGATAAGAGTCTTTCGGAGGGCAGTGACTTGGTAGCGAATGACCCCAATCGCCACAATGGTTCACAATGCGGCTCAGAATCTGACTCTGATGAGGAGCAAATTTCCAACACTCAGCTCCTATCGGAGCCTAGGACCACAAGAGCAGGAAGAAAGATCAAATTACCTGCCAGATTTCAAGAATAGACTATCTGCCATAATTTTATACAGAGATCAGTGGGTAAGTGACGTCAGTGTCTGCTGCTGCTTCATGCTAGCTCTTTGAAACTGCAGGATAATCGCTGACAGTGACGTCATAGTTTGTTTTTGTTACGTGGAATAAGTGACGTCAGTGGTCGCTGTCACCTTTGCTAGCTCTTTGAAACTGCAGGGTGATTGCTGTTAGTGACGTCATGATCTATGTTCTGTCACAATGTGTTTTGTGATTTTGTCAACGTTATGACGTCATCAGTTGTTGTCTCCTATGCTAGTTCTTTGAAACTGCAGGGCGACAGCCTATTGGCCGTCATGATAACCAGTCCATCTGCATTTTTCATACATTATTTTTAATTTTGGAGCTTGATCTGGTACCTATTCTTGCTAGTGCTTTGTAGCTGCGGAATTTGTGCTTGATTAAGTGATCCAAGGGTTTCATTTGACACATGCATTACAAAAGCTGACATCTGTTTTGGTGATGATTCACGCTAGCGCTTTGAAACTGCATGATCATTGCTAAAACATGGTGTTGGAGACTCATCTTCTCTATCATCCAAGATTAGTCAGTGCAAATTTGCACTGAATTTTGGTATTTACCATGTTGCCATGGTAAATGTATGAAAATATAATGAAGCATATTTTTTGCAAGTAACTATATTAAATTTTATTATTGGTCAGTATTTCATATGCTGCATTTCAGAAAGTCTGTATTTCATGGCCAGTAGTTGTGATTTGTTGTCTCAATATGGCCATTAACATTGCATTTCATGTCTGATTTTCATGGCCGATATTAGCTTGGTTTTTTGTCTCGATTCATGATCATTATTCTGCATTTCATGTCTGTTGTGGCCAATATTACATGAATACTATAAATTGCTTCATTGCTTAGCATTTTTTTCCATTTGAGTCATGGAATGAATTTATATTCATGAAACAGATACTTAGGATATTTTACATGTGAATATATGCATGTGTTGAGTGTTGGCCCCATATTTGTGTGGAACATGCCAATGGACATCCTTCATGTTCTATACTTGCAGGATGGCATCAAGAGCTAAGAGAGGAAGAGCCTTCTATGACAATTGCCAAATCTGTGGGGCCAACTGTCCCCATATATATCGCCACATGTTAAGGGTTCATCTACCCTGGTTCATGAACCTCGCCACTTCATGCATAGACTGTCATATGTCTGCTGGGAATGAGCGGGAGCTCCGTAATGTGCATGGGCAGCATCAGCTGTTCTCTGGGCAGAGTCTCCTTCAGGCCTGGTTCTTGCTGGTGAATGGAATGTTCCTGTTCATCAGTCAGGAGATGGGCCTGGGATCTCCCCTGGAGCTGCTGGGCTGTGCAGCAGTTACGGAGCTCACGTCGTCATCTCCCCTCAATTTCTCTGAGAATATTTCTTTCTCGGAGAATATGACCGAAGGGCCGGTTGGAACCTGTTCCTCTGGGTGAATATATTGTGCCTCCCCCCCAAAAGACTCATTGCTCTGATTCACCCAGCTCTCTTAACACCACTTTTGTCCAGTTTCACTCCTCAGGCAATGATGCGGCTTAGATCTGTCACCCAGTACACTTATGGTTCCATTCCCCTAGGAGGGTATCCAACGGTGAAAAGGGGTATCATAGATTCCCATTTCCACCTGGATAAGTTCTTCGGTCGTAGAAACCGGTCATTGTCAGATCTGGAAGGCTCGAACGTATTCCGTTTGCCATAGCAAACTATGTTATCCCAGATATGTGGCATCTTCTCCGTGATCAGGTGAGGACAGACCCTAGGCTAAGGTTTACGCTGGGTGTCCACCCCCATATGATCACGGAAACTGAAGTAGAATTATTGTATGATCAGTTGAAAGGGATGGTGGAGAAATATCCGGAAGCTGTGGGAATAGGAGAGGTTGGCCTGGATCTGACTACGAAGTGTCTACATGGCTGTTATGATAAAGAATACTGTCGTAGTCAGAAAATCCAGGGACAGCTCAGATTCCTGCGGCTTGCCTTCCAACTGGCAAAACAGCTGAACAAAGTCTTGGTTTTACATGTGCGGGACCATGGTATATCAACTTTGGCGGCTAAAAACGTTCACGACCTACTTGAGGACATGGATATGCTTAACCATCCTATCCACCGCCATTGTTTCATTGGGGGGCAGGAGGAGTACAAACAGTGGAGTACTGACATGCCCAACTGTTATTTTAGTATTTCCCCGGTAACTGTTGACGACTCAAGAACTATGAATGCCCTGAGCTCTTTGGGTGGTCACAAAAGACTATTGCTCGAGACGGACGCCTCTTATTTGGCTCAATACCCCTGGGACGTTTTGGATGTAGAAGAAAAGGCTGCCAGACACTTAAATATGTCTGTGACTGACATTGTGAGGCTCTGCAATCGGAACGCTGCCAGGTTGTATAACTTGCCCTGGTAGTCTCCTATAAATGTTAATCCACTGTTACACCTTGGTTCGGCTCATGTATGCAACAAGATACTAGGTTTGATTGAAAATCACTTTTGGGTTCATAGTTTTTTAACAGAATTTACAGCGCGGATATAAAAAGATTTAAAACAAAGAAATTCAGCTGTTTTCTACTTTCGGTATAAAATCAATTCTCAAAATTATTCATATTTTCCTTAGATGGCTAGCTCTTTGAAACTGCCGTTTCCGGAATTTGTTATGTTTGATAGTATATCAATATATATATGTTTGCTTGGTATTAACCTTTTCTATTTTGTCATTGCAGATTCCAAAACCATCTGACTGTAAGTTTATGCATGTTTAGAGTAGAGCTAGTAATTGCTTCTGTAGCTGCATACTATCTTATTTTATTTTATTTTATTCTCAGTTTTTAGGAATGACTGCCACATGCATAGACTATGCCACTATGTTAATTAAAAACTATAGATCAGTTGTAAGTTATCTGTAAAACTTTTCTATAGAATATATACATAAATTTAACATTGGCCTCCATGTAAAGTCTAGGCATTGGAGTGGTTCTTAAGAACTCAATTTTAGTTACATTTAGCCTAATTTTATTTAGCTCCAAGCTAGAGCATTCATATTCAGTTTGATTTAGTTTTCTGTTTTATATCGTTTTGATTTGGTTCTATCTATTTGCTTTCCAGTTATATTATTTCAGTGCAGCAGATTTATATAGTTGCAGCTAGTCCTTTCCTGATGAAGGATCTCGAGCCACCAGATCTCACACTGATATATTTTACGCATTTGCTTGTATATATTTATTACTCATTTGCTTGTATATATACTTATGTTCCAACTTGTATTAGTTGCGTATGTTCTCGCAGACATGCAAATATATGTCTCATCTTGCATATGGCCTATCGCATGAAGTGGCTATATCTAGTTTGTATATGGGTAAAATAACCCTTATACAGCTGGGAGGAGTTATCCCCCATGTATACTCATTAGTTTACTCATTAGTTTTCATTTGTATATGGGTGAAGTGACCCTCATGCATGCTCATTAATCACTAATTCTTATTTTGTATACGGGTAAAGTAACCCTTATGAAGCTGGGAGGAGTTATCTCCCATGTATAGCCATTAATCATTAATTTGTACATAAAGCTACTTGAAATTGGAAACTAGCTGAAATTTAGTCCAGACTTGTATAAAGCCTAATGTTCATCAACTCTTATACATAATGTTCATCTTCAACTTATCATTTCAAAGGCTTATTGATTAAAAGGATATACAGGAATACTATATATTTATACTTGTAAGCAATCTGCTGTTAAGTTCAAAAATATGCAATCATGATCATTAATTACAGGAGATAAACAAAAAAGTTGACTGGCATATATGTACATTTTAGGTCTTATGGAACATGGCATCAATAGTCTATTATCATATGCTCAGTTTGTCATATCCTCACAACTTATACCATTATTATCCAATGTATATTTCAGGTAGCAAGGCATCCTTCATGTATGTATATAGTATTTGTAAATTTATTATTCTAATGGTTCCGGAAAACAATATTAGAGGGGATAACTTTGTGTTCATGTCTATGTGTTCAAGTCAATGTGTGTAAATGTGTTAAAACAGGCAATTTCAATACGTAATTACTTCACTATTTAGATTAGGAAAAGTCACTACAGCTGTAAAAATCATCTCAAGTTAAATATCAATTTTATATATTAAATGGCAGCAACCATGTTAGGGGTCAGTTATTATAATGCTATCATTTTCTAAGTTCAGTATACATTAACCACTGCAAGATACACAGTTCAATACATGTACCTCTGCATACTTATACATCTTTAAAGGACTACATCAATGTTCCAAATGCTAGATTACTGCAGTTCATTTTTTATAAAGTAAAGGGAGAGTGTTGGACCCGCAGATTAGTTGTAGGCAGTCATCAGGAACGAGGAGCGCCTTCAGAGGACGATAATACAGCAACAACGCCATCGGGTACCTCTGACGATTTCCGGCAACCTCCGTCATCATGTGACCTGGGAAAAGCCCATGCTAGAGTGTGAGCGATATTCGGCATTCAACCTCCTAGACTTCAACCTGAACAGACGTACCTGCGAGAGCGGTTTCCTGAATTCAGGTAGGTTGATTCACATCAAAAGCTTATACTTGTTTTCAATTTTTGTTAAAATACCACATTTCAGCAATTTTAAATATCAAATGATAATCATTGGAAAAAATATCAAATATACAGAAAGCCACACATTGAAGAATATTGTTTTAAATTTCAAAAATTTTACCCTCACCTATATATTAAATTGGAGGAATTTGCAAAAAAAAAAAAATAAATAAATAAAAAATAAAAATAAAATAATACGAGGGTTGTCCGGAAAGTTTTAGGACTGTGCCGATATCTTAAAATATATTTTATGCTATACAAATAAAGATATATGAGTTTAGAGATATGGCCTTCCTGAATAATATATGGGAAAATTGGAATCAAAACCTACATACACTTGGAAATATTGGTCTCCAAGGCAACCGATGTGGCGCTGCTCGGAGCACTTTGAATTTTGTGTTGTCTAAAACCTGGAGACAAGAAAACAATTGCCCACAAATTGGCCATATGGCTTTTAAATACACCAACAATTTGCATGGTATCACGTCATCATTTGTTTAATATGTTCGCAAAATTCCATGGTCTTTCGACAATTATCAACTTTGCAAAAGCTAACAGAAGTGTATGTGTCGATCAAAATGTTGGCAAGAAACTCGACGTCGCCGCATCGGATGAAGCAGCGCTTTTTTATCATACAGTGTTCCTGCCGTAATGAGTTAACAAATCTAATCAAAATTTCTCAGTGTTGGTTTAACAAAATCCAGGCTATGCAAGATCATTAATTTTTCGCTTTTTCGAAAAGTTTTTTGTCAGGAAATCGGTGATAAGAGGAAGGGCTATAGGCCATTTGATGCGTGCGAAAAAGCGAAACCCCATTTAAAATCGGCGTAAAAGAGTTCGGAGGTAGCCAAATGAAAACGAATGTGTTTTCCCGATATATTTTGTATAGTTGCCCTCAGAATAATCAAATAAACATGAAACTATCAAGCGTTGGTGCCCGATGACCTTGAGAGCCACTTAAAATGCGATATAGACACAGTCTCAAAACTTTCCGTACAGCCTACGTAATAATAAAATCTCATAACAGATTTTGCTGCACATTGTTTCCTTAAAAAGTTGCACCTTTTGTGGGCAATTTTGGCCAGGAATGATGTTGCATTTCAGGACCGGATCCAGACTTTGGTCTCCTGGGGGGGCACAACCCAGCATGAAGGCACCGGACACCAATTAATTTAATCAGAAGAGATGCATTAAATTAAGAAACTAGGGTAATATCACAGCAGGTGATTAAGATAAGAGCAGGAATCATGGCTAAAAGGCTGATTATTGAAATCTGGCAGTAATAGCTGTGCCAATGATACACATCTTAATTTTGTGCAAAATATGGCTTAATAAAATATTTTTTGCATGGTGTCGGGGGGGGGGGGGGGGGGGGCACGAGCCCAAATGCCTGCATTTTGTGCATAGGATTGGCTAGTTTTTTCTCAATATAAGTTATGTCATGTACCTCACTGGAGGTTAAAAACCTTGATTGAGGTATACTACCTCGTATACTACCTCTAAAACCGGTCTTTACTACTGGACCAAAAAAAATCTGAACAGGCCTTATATGGGGGAAATAGGACCCCCGATTTGACAGTATACCTTCAGCTAGCACCACTGAAGAATTTAATGCTTTAATTTTGTGTAGGTACTTTAAAGCACTAGGCTATCAAATAACGCATAACATTACCACAGAAAAAAAAAAACTGCAGTTCATCTTCATATTTTAATGAAGACTAACTCTGAGCATTAAGTTACAACTGTAACTGCAGCTGAGGTGTTCAAGAGTCGTTTCGCTCCGACACAATTTTTGACTGTCTCTAAAAACAGTTTGTACATGATAGATTGCAAGGTAACAGGGCTGCTTTTAATCAGTACACAATTGACCATACATGTAAATTGTGTCTAGCTGCACCCGAAACTAGGTAACACATTATAGCTGAATGTCCAGACGTGACGCGCAATGGTTGGTTGGTTGGTATATATTCCGCCGATTACGACGCACCTCGTTTATCCCACGAGTTCAGGAATCCCTTCACCTATCCCTTCACCACTCCGCAGTGACAGGATTAATGCCCACCACCATACACCATAACCCTAACACATATTTGAATCCTGCCAGTGCGGATTTCCCTCCCTTTGTTCCTTAACCTTACCACGTCACTGTTATACCATAACTCACTGATTTTCAATAAGTAGGTCCAACTGCATAAAACAAATATCCGATTTTCAACTTTTGGGAATATCTTTCTTTTATACATTTTATCTTAGGTCAACCATTTAGAAACTATGTCCTAAAATTCTGAATGCAACACTTTTCTAGATTTTTTGCAATATCCATTCAAATTTATGTGATAAAATGGTAATTTTGTCCGAGGGAAAACCTTCGATACTCCGTACCCTATCTATTTGGTATTGTATAATTAGATACCATCCTTGAAAATCGGTATTGTGATGGTGGAAAGACTTTGTAAGAACAATGATAAAATCAAAAATGATTTGAAGTTTTGAATCTCCAAGACCTAACGTATACACAAGGGCCTAAAATCTCCCCCATTATTATACACAAATTCTTTGATTTGGCTAACAAATTTGCATAAACTTAAAGTTTAAATTACAACTGAACGAGGAGTGTAAAAATAATCATGGCTGAAGAACAAAACAGTTTACCGTTCCTTCCTTCTTATGCCGTTATCTCTTTGAGTTGTGTTATACTATCAGCTCCATGAATCTTAGTTTATCCCAACACTGCTAAATATAACGAAGATTTTGATAGATTTTGAGGGATCCTCGTACTAACCAAACACTAAGTTATGTTGATTACAGCACTTAACTTTGTATAAGAGTGCTTCAAAATATAATAGAACACAAAAGAAGTTGAAAATATATAGCATGTGGATCCTAGTTTGACAATTTCGTTTTCGTAACGAATGTTTATAACGAAGGTTTAAGGACCATGCTATGCCTGGTACAGTTCAGTTAAAAGTAGGTGTTTGGAAGCCAATATAAACATAATACACACACATCCATCTTCTTGATTTGTGACAAAATGTTTAATCATCTGGAACAAAGTAAGAGATACTTAACATGCCTGAAATATGGTAACGAAGATTTCATCTTTTCAATTTTATTTATTGTCATTGTTATGGATATCATGTGTTATGTCTGGGTTCATGATTCACTGAAAGTATGCTGAAATGATCCATACACACTCTCGTGCTAGATTAAGTACTAATTTAGTACAACGTTGCCTTTACAGAACTGTTTTGATACAAACGTCGCAGATCCCATGTACATTTCGATACATGTGCACCCATACGCCACTGAACTAAAAATAATGCAAATAAAAGCCTTCAATAAATTTGTTTTATGATATGATTTATTTTTTTGAATTAATGGCGACAACAGAAACACCTCCAGAAGCCAAAAGCCCCAAAAACTGCTGTTAAAACTTTCGTTACCGACCAGTAACGAAGGTTTGCTGTAGTTAATGTGCTTTAGTATAGCATTGGAGGGAAATAATGCACGCCCTTTGTTTTGCATCTCACTGAAAAAATGTCCTTTGCTACATATAGATACAAAAAACATACAGGATCGATGCTCTTCTTCTTTATTGCTCTATTTCTATCAATAACACTATTTTACCTACTTTTCCTCAAAGGGGAAACCAAAATCTGTTGCTATGACTACTTTCACAGGTCACGTTGTCAGGTTTTCTAGTCGGCAGAGGTAGGTACTTTCACATGATGCCTTATATTGAGACATATGTAGACCTATTTTAAATATAATCCCGATTTATCGTATGCCATGACATATTTCGGCAACGAAAGTTTAAATCTCGAAGGTTTTAAACCGCCTTTGAAATACATGTAACTGGTTGTTTTACAAAATATGCTGTCAGTGTCTGGCTTAAAAATACTGGAAAAGCATGTACAAAGACGGTGTGTATGTTGTAAACAGCCTGTGGACCTTACCCAGCTCTATGCTTGTAGTCACGAAAGTTTTATCTATTTACTTTTGAAACATAGTAGGCTAATTCCAGCAGAAGCTGACACGTAGGCAATGCCTTTATATGGAAAATATGTTAATATGGCAACGTGGTCTAGTTTATTGGTCACTTTGAAGTCACAAAGATTGTTTGACACGTATAATAAATGTCTGTCACAGTATGTTGCATATAGCAATCACGCAGGTTTTATACAAACATCATTTTCCGGCGACATGTAAAAAGGTGAATGGCTACCATTGCATTGTTTGCACACCGACTTACCAAATAAATAATTCATTAACTAGAATACTTAGCAGATATTAAAAACATATAAAACTGTATATAAGTTTCCATTTACTAGAAGATTTTAAACAGATATGTTCTGAGTTTTGTCTTGGCGACAGTAACGAAGGTTTAAATATCGACACATTTTGATATGTAAAAAGAACAAATCAGGAGGCAGAAACCCAATTTTTTCTGTGTTTGTGTACTATTACCTTTGCCAAATTATAGGACACTAAGATCGTCTATCCTAGCTATTTTGTGTCTGAAAACACCAAGAACGTTAGTTGGACCTACTTATTGAAAATCAGTGACTACCCAAAGCCCCTTTTCCCCAGATATAACAGTGACGCGGGCTGCCTGAGGTGGAGGAAAGTCAGGACACATCTCGGCTTCCCGGAACGTGCCTGTGAAACCACCGCATTCGGAAGGCGACAGCCAGACCACATACATTCCGTGGGGTTCTTGATATGTTCCTACACGATCTGTTAACGTTCAGTTTGATTTATTTTGCGCTGAGCCGCAGGTAGGTGTCAGGTTATTTAAAATTAAAAAAAAAAAAAAAAAAAAAAAAAAAAAAAAAAAAAAAAAACACCTAAAATGAAATGAAAATGAAGCAAAAATAAACAATGGCTCCATCCATATCGTCTGGCTCCCATGTTTGAGGGAGAAATAATCGCCGAAACTTTAAAAGCGACAAAGACAAAGACAAGAAACAGACTAGTCTGAACTATAAAAGTAAACATCGTTGTGCTCATTATGGGCTTAAAGAAGAAAAACAAACTAAAATGAAATGAAAATAATGAAAATGGAGCAAAAATAACAGTGGTTGTCTTTTTAACATACCCACCCACTAATGTTAATGTTTATGAAGTCTTAATCGGAGCAGGTCAATTTTCACCACAAACTAAATCTGAAACTTACAATTTTGCGATCTGCGTGATCAGCACGCATATTTCTGCTATTATTTAAAGCTAATCATACCACACTTACAATCATTCCATGGGCATTATTTAGCAGTATTTTTTATTAAAATAAGGCTATTTTGGGTATTTGTTCAGCACTACAATTATGAGGCCCCTCCATGGGGGGTCTTTGCTCCCTGTTCCCTGAAAGAAAAATGACCTTTCTTCCCAGCTCCCTAAAATAATTTTCCTCAGCCCCCTGCTCCCTGCTCCAAATAAATGACTCTTCTCCCCAAATCCCTGGTAATAAATAGCCCTTATCCCTGAATCCCCAAAACCCTTGGGAGGGCCTCAATTATGACGTCGGCAAAACCCCAGATCAGTGTGTTTTAGCATTTAAAATAACTACCGGGTAACTGCATGTAGTGGGTTAGGTCACTGAAGTCAGTGTTATGTTTTGTAACAAATTAACCTCTCAAGATACATCAACTATTGCTAGTGCCAAAATTTTATATTGATTGGCTACTGCTAAATGCGATTGGGAAACATGCATGTGTCCAAAACATAGCGGACAACCCACACATATGTTTCTAACTACTGGATAGAAATCAGTGTATCTTGTCTTTGTCGCTTCTAATAATTCATTACAATGCTGGTCAGATTGTTTTAAACGCTTGTTTTTAAAACAAAAATAATTGCTTTTTACATTTTATGATTTAAACTTTTAAATAAAACTTTTTTAAAACATCTTATTCAAACCTAATACTTTTGAAATACAGAATAAGGCACGACTGTTTCATTAAACGTGGGTGAAAAGGTCTCCTCTTATGGTGCTTTACAGAGCGGACTTTTACCTACGCTCACATTTAATCAAGCTTTACAAGTGTGGACTTGTTCGCGTTCAGCATTAATGCTGCAAAAAGGAGATGCCCTAGGAAGTCATTCAATGACAGCCTAAAGTTTTCAGAAGTGACTTAAGCTTATAGTTGTATTCATGGAGGGAAGAACTTCAGAGTCAAAGGAACACTTACAGGGAAGCGAAACCAGAGGTAAGTATCAACAGTTTTCGGTTTGGTTTTGCAGCATTTTTAAACACATTCTGGCGCTTCTGCACACATATTCTTCTACTTCGAATCCGTTCATCATGATAACATGTCCGTGTAATGTATACCCCCTTGAACCCCACTTTTAAATGGGGGTATGCAGGGGTTTACCTATTTTTCTTATTTTTGCTCCAAAACATAGATTGTGGGTACTCGTTAGAACCGCCTCGACAGTCGGCACAAACTATATTTTGAGCAAAAATAAGAAAAATATTAAAAAATTTCAGCTGAAAATTTCCATTTTTTTAAGCTAAAAAAACCTCTGTATATTGCATGGGCATGTTTTCGTAATGTATAGCTAGACATGTTGCCAGTATGCAATCCGCTTCATGGAAAACGTACAACGCAGGGCAGCACGGTGGACCACCAGCAATTACGACTACCGGTCAAGCACTACTGCCACTGTTAATAACCTTGGATGGAGAACGCTTGAATTACGACGGGCAGATGCGCGTCTAGTACTATTCTTCAAAATAGTACATGGCCTTGTTGCTGTACCCCTTCCTGATTACATCCACCCGTCAAACAGAATTTCTAGGCATTGCCATTCAATGACATTCCAACAACTCCAGACTACCCAAAACTACTACAAATACTCCTTCTTCCCACTGGCGATTGTCCAGTGGAATGCCCTCCCTGCAGATGTTGCAAGCTTACCAGACCTTGATTCCTTCAAGTTGCAGTTAGTAAGCTGCAACATTCCAGGCCGTAGACCCAGAAATAGTTGTTTTTAACCTGATTTTAACTTCAACTTAGCTATTTTAACCTATCATCTTTTATCCGTCTTACTGAATGCTTTTAACCTGTCTCTTCATTAATTTTCAGTCTTTTTCTTTTTCGACAGCGCATCTGCCTAGAATGTCCGTGAGGGCGTATGGCAGTATAAGAAGATAGAGATAGATAAGAAGATAGATATTTTTGCGGTATATGTGTGTGTTAGGCGTGGCTTTTAACGTTCCTTGTCACCTGTTTGTCATGTCCGCCGTTATCCATACCACTTAATCGTTTGCTGCATTACTCAGTATGTCACACGTTGCATGAAGACCTTTTCTATAGGGCTGGGTCATTGAATTAATGCAACTTATTTGTTTCGATTTCAAACACATTCCGAATGGGACGCAAGGCTGAGATCAAGCTCCGTGTTACAGCCGCTAGACCGATGATTACTCTATCGAGTTGTAACAAGAGCTGTGCGACTAGCCAATCCCTATAGGAAAGGCTAATCGTACATTGGCTAGAGATACGCGCCCGTATCTTTAGCTTACATTGGCTAGGGATATGGGGCCGTATCTCTAGCCACTGCCTAATATTTGATTGGATCGCGATCCAGATAACACGATAAGGCCTAATGCCTTTAAATATCGACTGTGGAAAATTATCCAAGAATCCTATAACAACAAGTTAACGAACCTAAACGACTCGCATTTGCATGAAGTTATATGTAAAGTGCAGTTGCAGATATGAAGGAAATGTTGAGTTGCCTTTTTTACTTTAAAAATGATAAACAACCGATTCGTAACATACTTATTGTTCATTAATGTCTAAAGTGACTGCCTGACATGTCAAAAAAGTAGCTTCGGTAAGACAAAAAAATTTGGAACTTGGGAAAACCTGAGCCAGGTGGAGTATGAAAGGCTGAAGTAGCCAGGCTTACAATTTTATTAACTTCCTTGTCTTGATTATTCTGCGTCAAAAGCAAAGTATACACTCAGTTCTTGGAAACATGTCCTGCTCACTGGCCGTCAATATCATCAACCACCAGCATTACACCCTCAGTTCATGTGACCTCTATTTTTGGTACTGAACAGTGAGGGGGTGTAATGGAATGGGGGTTCAATATCCTAGACTGGCATTCAGCAGATGGTTTCTGGTTCGATTGTCAGGATGAGTGAATTCTACCAAGAAATATGGGGTGCCGTTTTACTATTATTCCCTATTTTTGGATATCCTTATTGATATTTTTTGGATATCCTAAAATGAATTATGGATATCCATAAATGAATTATGGATATCCATAAATGAATTATGGATATCCATAAATGAATTATGGATATCCTTAATTGAATTATGGATATCCTAAAACACATTATTTGATATCCAAAAATCACGATGAATTATGGATCCATATCCATAATTCGATTTTTGGATATCCAAAAATCGAAATATTGATATCCTTTAATCAGCTTATTTAAGGATATCCTTAAATGTATTTTAGGATATGCAAAATAATCTGGAATTTAGGATATCCATAATTCGATTTTTGGATATCCATAATTGTTGAAAGGTCATTGAACTATGAATTAATTTCCAAAACACAGCACTTGAAGAAAAAATCAGTTGATTGTCTATAACATAATTGAATAAGGATAATCTGTACAAATCTGTACAAAAATCCCATTTTCCCACAAAAAATAAATTCTTAGTGTTTCATAATGATTGCTCAAAATTACTATGAAATGACTTACCTAAGACAAAATCTTCATGACATAGTAAAAACAAAATAAAAAAAAATAATGCATTTTCATGATCATTGTTTACTTCCCCTTGCTGAATTAAACTGAATGCAAAATCCCTATTCAAAATTTGTTTTGGCCATAGAAACTATCTGCTGATGCGATTTCAAAAAAAATGCAGGTCCTATTAGGACAAACTAAGATCATGTTTTGACATGAAAAGATTTGATTTAAGTAACATGCATTTGGTTGCAGCTATTATTTTAAAATTTTTATTTCTTCCAGAAACTACAGATAGGTTAAACTTTGAACTCTAGCTTCGTTTAAAAGATGTCCGAGATCTCTCCTCCAGTGTCTAACAGTGCACCAAAGCCTCGCGGACGGGTAGCAAAACCTGCCATACAGACTGAATACATGTGTGAGCTATGTGATAAAACGTTCCCAAGGAAAGGCACCTTAAAGACGCATATGTTGTTGCATACTGGACAGAATACTTTCATCTGTGGTACATGTGGTAAAGGTTTTCGGACGTCATATAACCTAAGCAGGTATTTACAATTACTTTTTTTATTTCTATAAGGCATCAAAGGAAAATTTGTTTGTTTCGGGTTACTCAACCTTTTTTATATTTCCGGCACTTATGAATATTTTAGCTTTTTTTTTTTTTTTTTTTTTTTTTTTGTATTTCGTAATGGAAAGGTACAAGTAGGCAAAGATCAGGAAATGGCGCAATCAGCAAAAGATTCCCACTCCAAAAACCCGAGGTGGGAAAAAACCAAACTTACAATCAGGTACCTATACCATGAAAACATTTCATAAGCCGAATGAGCAGCTATTTTCCCAATAGGTGGCCACTCAGTTACCCTAACTTAACTAAAAATATGAAAACATACATTAGGCGCCAACAGCACAAAAATATTAAACACCAAGACATGAAACAAAAAGAACCACCGCAGAAGTATCGACTTGGAACGATCAGTAACAAAAAGTTACTGGCGGGCTTAAATCGATTTTACAAGGCCGTAACCTCACCCTCAGCCTCCGCAGTGGTTCATAACATTTAGTTAGTTCTTCGGTCCTCGTGGTGAATCTCTAACTAGTCAATGAATCATCAAGAACAAACAAATAAATCATGATAAACATCCTGATGAATCAAAAACCAGGACTCACAGATTCAGTAAGCTGCCCGACGATGGAGATCCCTGGGCGCCGAATGACTTACTAACTCCGGAGCAAAAGAAAAACATCAATTGGACCCCGGTGGGCCAAGCAACAGACAAGAAGCTCCGGCCACAACCAACTAAAATGAATAGCTTTAAGTCGGGGCCATCATAGAGTCTGACGCCCGACCCACCGGCGTGCAATTAAAGATTCTCCTTTTCAGCAATTGTGCTCCCCTATTTATTTCCCTTATGTAAACTCCCCTATTTATTTCCCTCATGTAAAACTCCGTGTAAGAAAATCCTACTGTTCAGCTGATCAGCGCCTTTGTTTTTGCTACACAGATAGTACAACCCATCCTTCTTCTGAAATCTGAACTCTAACGTTTGTAGCTATCTTCTGTGACTTTGCGTACTGGTTTGTGCCATACTTTTACCTTTTTGTGTAGAACCTATTCGGAAACCCTAACGACAGGGATTTCTGAACAATTTTGTATCGTTTGGCCCTCTTTATATTTGCCTGTCTATGTGTTGACATCCCAAGGAAGATTTATAATATTGCAATTATTGTCTCTGGCTCCATGTTGCCAGATTTATAGGGTCACTGATGAGGATTGAGTAGATGAAACCGCGATATGGCCCATCCCCGGTCTCATTAATGCTTTCCCTGCTCTTAAAAGAACTCAGTTTTATTAATCATTAGCTTTTTAAACTTAGGAAAATTCTGTTTTCGTACTGTCTGCAGGCATATGATGATTCATAGCGGAGAGAAACCATACAGTTGTGAAATATGTGGAGCTTCAACCAGAACAGCGAGCAACCTTAGAGATCATAAACTCATACATAGTGATGGACGACCGCATCAGTGTAAAACTTGTGGAAAATCTTTCAGGCAGCAAAGTGCGTTAAAGAATCACGAGTTTTTACATACTGGGGAACGATATCATGTTTGCGAGGAGTGCGGGAAGAGTTTTATACGTGGGGATCAGTACAGGAATCATTTGCTGAGGCATGCAGGTGTTCCTCCTGTAAAGCCACACGTTTGCGGTATCTGTGAGAAACCTTTCAAGTATGCAAGTGAGTTAAAGCTGCATATGTTAAAACATACAGGAGAAAAACCTCATAAATGTGGTTTATGTGGGCACTCTTTTCCGCAGTTATCGTCTTTAAATTTACACATGGCAAATCATTCAGACGAGGCGCCCTTCGATTGTGAACTATGTCATAATTCATTCTCACAGAAAAGTCAATTTCTAAATCATATGAGAATGCATACAGGAGAGACGACCTGCAAAACTTGTGGCAAAACTTTTGCTTGTCTTGCAAACCTTAGAAATCATAACTTAATTCATACTGGAGAAAAACCTTACAGTTGTTTAACTTGTGGAAAATCCTTTGTGCAAAGTAGTGAACTGAAAGTTCATTCCCTTATACACACCGACCAACGTCCTTACCAGTGTTTGATATGTGGAAATGCTTTCAGAAGGCCGGGTCATCTTAAATATCATATGACAACACATACCGGTGAAAAGAGGTATAGATGTGGTACCTGTGACCGAGGTTTCGCCGAGCCACGCAGCTTACGTTTACACGAAATGATTCACACGGGAGAAAAACCGATGACGTGCGAAACTTGTGGTAAATCATTCAGACAAATGAGAGTCCTCAAGTCACATCGGAGAATTCATACTGGAGATACACCTTATAGCTGTCCTATCTGTGGAAAATCTTTCAAACACAGAGCAAGCTTCAGCTTTCATAAATCAACACATGTAACAGAGAAACCTTACTGTTGTGAGATTTGTGGAAAATCGTTTAGACATTCAGCAAGCTTCGGTTATCATAAAACCACTCATAGTGATACCAAGCGTTATGAATGTCAGGAATGTAACAAACATTATAGAAGTCCAGCAGCGTACAAGAAGCATATGAATCAGCATACTGTAGGGAACACTTAAATGAATGGTTGATTGATTGATGTTATGTTTTACGTCCCACCAAAAGCTAAGGTCATATGGATACGGAACCTCGGTTTTTAGTCTCGTCAGTCTGGAGAAGCTCAGGATCGAACTTGCGACACCTGGTTTACAAGGCAAGTGACATATCCAATGCGCCACAGAGGCTTCTGGTCTGGTATGTGAGATGAAGATAACACACACATGCTTGTATTAAATTATAAAATATGTATTTGCAAAAATCATGTATTGTTTTTCAGAATGTATATAATACATAAGAATTAAGGATGTTCGCTGCCAATGAAAAAGTATTCAAACTTTTTTTCTAACCCATCTTTTTTTTTCCAAAATACATAGCAGGACATTTGATAACAAAATAAATATAGGGTAGTGTGCATTTTTTACAGCTACAGGCCTCTGAATGAGACCTTTAAGCACAATGTTTCAAATTTAGTAAAATTAATTTAATTTTTAATTCTCTGAAACATACCTGCCTTGAACAAAATACACCTTGAATACTTACAAAAGTCATAGTATTTACGTTTCGCAGACTATTTTGGACCAAAAGCATAGAATAATTTGCAACTTGAAGTGGATGACAAAATTTTACGATTCCTTTTCCAACCCTACCCCCATTCTTGAAAAGTCGGGAAAAAATCATGTGCCAAACCCATATTTGTTGATTCAAAGGGTGGCCCCCTTCAAACGTTTTCTTGAATTTTCGCACAACATAGAACTGGGTAATATTGTTCGAATAAAAGAAAGAAATATATAGGGTAGTGTGCATATAAGAGAGAACCAACAACTTGAAAATCGCCATTTTCAGCCTTTTTAGCTCACCTGAGCCGAAGGCTCACAGGTGAGCTTATAGTATACCCATGATCCGGCGTCCGTCCGTCGTCCGTCCGTCCGTCGTCGTCGTCGTCCACAATTTCAAAGATCTTCTTCTCTGAAACTGCTTGGCCGAACTAGTTGAAATTTTATGTGGAGCATCCTTGGGTAGTGGCATTGTAATTTTGTACGCGACATCTTGGTCACATGACCAAGATGGCCGCCATGCCCATATATGGTATAAACCACTCAAAAATCTTCTTCTCCAGAACCGATGGGCCGATTTCCACGAAACTTAGTATGTAGCATCGGGGACGTCAGCCCATCGTAGTTTGATAAAATGATGACCCTTGGATGACCTTGACCTATTTTACGGCAAGGTCAAATTTGGAAACATAGGCTTTTACATGGGAAAAAGTGAAAACTAAGGATTTTTTGAAAACTATTGCAGCCTGAGGCCTGAAAAGTGGTAGATGCAAACAACTAATAGAGTAGATGAAGGTATGTGATTAATATAGGTCAAGGTCATCTCTTGACCTTGGCCAGTCTGTTGTCCATACACACTTTTCAAAGATCTTCTTCTCTGAAACTGCTTGGCCAATCAAAGTGAAATTTTATGTGGAGCATCCATGGATAGGTGAGACGAAAGTTTGATCGTGAAATCCAGGTCACATGACCAAGATGGCAGCCACGCCCATATATGGTATAAACCACTCAAAAACCTTCTTCTCCAGAACCGGCAGGTCAATTTTCATGAAACTTGGCATGTAGCATTTGGGACTTCAGCTCATCATAGTTTGATCAAATGATGACCATAGGATGTCCTTGACCTATTTTACAGCAATGTCAATTTTGGAAACATAGGCTTCTACATGGAAAAAAGTGAAAACTGGATTTTTAGCTCACCTGAGCCGAAGGCTCACAAGGTGAGCTTATAGGATGGCCATGATCCGGCGTCCGTCCGTCGTCCGTCGTCCGTCCGTCGTCCACAATTTCAAAGATCTTCTTCTCTGAAACCGCTTGGCCGATCTTGTTGAAATTTTATGTGGAGCCCGCTTGGGTAGTGGCATTTCAAGTTTGATCGCGAAATCCAGGTCACATGACCAAGATGGCCGCCACGCCCATATATGGTTAAAACCCTTCAAAAATCTTCTTCTCCAGAACCGGTGGGCCGATTTCCATGAAACTTGGTATGTAGCATCGGAGACTTCAGCCCATCATAGTTTGATAAAAGATGACCCTTGGATGACCTTGACCTATTTTACGGCAAGGTCAAATTTGGAAACATAGGCTTTTACATGGGAAAAAGTGAAAACTAAGGATTTTTTGAAAACTATTGCAGCCTGAGGCCTGAAAAGTGGTAGATGCAAACAACTAATGGAGTAGATGAAGGTATGTGATTAATATAGGTCAAGGTCATATCTTGACCTTGGCCAGTCTGTTGTCCATACACACTTTTCAAAGATCTTCTTCTCTGAAACTGCTTGGCCAATCAAAGTGAAATTTTATGTGGAGCATCCATGGGTAGGGGAGACGAAAGTTTGATCGCGAAATCCAGGTCACATGACCAAGATGGCGGCCACGCCCATATATGGCAAAAACCACTCAAAAATCTTCTTCTCCAGAACCGGTGGGCCGATTTCCACGAAACTTGGTATGTAGCATCAAGGACCTCAGCCCATCATAGTTTGATAAAATGAAGACCCTTGGATGACCTTGACCTATTTTACGGCAAGGTCAAATTTGGAAACATAGGCTTTTACATAGGAAGTGAAAACTATGGATTTTTTGAAAACTATTGCAGCCTGAGGCCTGAAAAGTGGTAGATGCAAACAACTAATGGAGTAGATGAAGGTATGTGATTATAAGAATCTATGATGGGGTTGAGGCCGAGACAAGGAAATCTCAGGCAAGTTTTCAGATTATTTAAGTCTCATCCGAGGCTCTGCCGAGGATGAGACTCGAATTATCTGAAAACGAGCCTGAGATTTCCGTGTTGAGGCCTCAGCACCATCATTGATTATTTTTCTCACCCATCACTTCAAGCATTTTGACTCTGAATAGGCTACAAGTGCTATTCAGGCAGCCATTTTGTTTTTACATGATACAATATGCAAATTAACCAACTGAAAAATAAAAATAATTTTGTATATGCAGTAACCTTACAAAAACATTCAATCAGCATTTTGTTTTGTGCATAAAATTCTCAGCAAAATTAAATTTTGAGATTTTTATCAAAGCAGCAGACTACAATACTCCTGTAAACTTCCTGAAATTAACATTCTCCAAGTCTATTTTTATCACTGACAGTTGACACCTAGCTTATCATTTCCTTATATGGAAGTACACATGAAGATGTACATTTCTATAGGCTAAATACAGAAATGATTGGCATTTTGAGACACCTAAAATCTACTAGTACTGAGACAGAAATATCCCTGACAGGCACACAAAGGGATATGCTTGTCTGATGGGTGAGAATAATATAGGTCAAGGTCATCTCTTGACCTTGGCCAGTCTGTTGTCCTTACACACTTTACAAAGATCTTCTCTGAAACTGCGCGGCCAATCAAAGTGAAATTTTATGTGGAGCATCCATGGGTAGGGGAGACGAAAGTTTGATTGCGAAATCCAGGTCACATGACCAAGATGGCCGCCACGCCCATATATGGTTAAAACCACTCAAAAATCTTCTTCTCTAGAACCGGTGAGCCGATTTCCACGAAACTTTGTATGTAGCATCGGGGACCTCAGCCCATCATAGTTTGATAAAATGATGACCCTTGGATGATCTTGACCTATTTTACGACAAGGTCAAATTTGGAAACATAGGCTTTTACATAGGTAAAAGTGAAAACTATGGTTTTTTGAAAACTATTGCAGCCTGAGGCCTGAAAAGTGGTAGATGCAAACAACTAATGGAGTAGATGAAGGTATGTGTTTAATATAGGTCAAGGTCATCTCTTGACTTTGGCCAGTCTGTTGTCCATACACACTTTTCAAAGATCTTCTTCTCTGAAACTGCTTGGCAAATCAAAGTGAAATTTTATGTGGAGCATCCATGGGTAGGGGAGACGAAAGTTTGATCGCGAAATCCAGGTCACATGACCAAGATGGCCGCCACGCCCATATATGGTAAAAACCTTTCAAAAATCTTCTTCTCCAGAACTGGCAGGCCAATTTTCATGAAACTTGGTATGTAGCATTTGGGACTCCAGCCCATCATAGTTTGTTGAAATGATGACCCTATGATGACCTTGACCTATTTTACGGCAAGGTCAATTTTGGAAACATAGGCTTTCACATGGGAAAAGGCGAAAACAAACTGTTGCAGTCTGAGACCTGAAAGTTGCTAGATGCAGACAACTAATGGTGTCAATGAAGTAAGTAATTAATGAAGGCCAAGGTCATGTCTTGACCTTGGCCCAAGGTCATTTAAATATCAAAATTAAAATTATGGTTTTCTCAGAAATCACTGGCTTTGGAAACTATTGCAGCCTGAGACCTGGAACTTTGCAGATGCAGACAACTTATGAAGTGAATAAAGGTGTGTGAGTATTCAAGGTCAAGGTCATTTCATTATGACTTAATACTCCAAGATCAGGCTTCAGGTGAGCGTTCTCAGGACCAATGGTCCTCTGGTTTTCTGCTGTTATGTTTCTTAAACCCCATTTCATAAAACCACCTAAAATTTTATAACCAGCACACCAAAGACCCAAGGATTGACTTAGAAGACCATGTACACGTATACTGCAGCTAAAATAAACATCGAACTAGTGCAATTAATCTGAAGATGTGTAATATTCAAGTTTAATGTACCCTACCCCCTAAAATTTACTGACAACTAAATTTTTCTGAAATGTTGCAGAAAATGGGGTGAAAAAATGAAGTTTCTTAGATTGACAATTTCCATTGCTCATTCAATGCTATTCATCAATATGTATCCAAATATAAAATATTAGGAAAATATCTGCAACCGTTTACGAGATATTCAATAAAAGAAAAACCGGAAGTTCCGAAATGTCAAATGTTAGCAGCGAACATCCTTAACTAATTAACATATTCCAGTTTAGATAATTATGTATATGACAAATCTGCAATATACATATATTTACATATATACTACATATATTTACATATATCATAAAAAGAGCTCAAAATTATTAACTCAAAACACTTACAATCACCATTCATGCATATAGTTTTGAAAAATCAATTCATTTTTAACCATTTTTTTAAAAAAAAGAACACTGATCATAGTTGAAATTAGTTTAAAAAACGGATAATATACAAATGGGCGCTCGACCAAAGCTACATATATACAGAAGAAGCAGAGATTCATGAAATATGTCATTTATCACAAAAATTATTAATACTATTCTATCAGACCTTAATAACTTGAATTAGAAGATTGTTAAGCTTTAAGTCTGTAAGCATCGCCTTTTATTTTGCATTAACTACTTAAAAGGGAAACTAAATTAAAATATATTTCAAAAGAAGTGCACAGGTTTTCCAGGATGGCCTGCAGAAAGAATTGAAAGGTTTCACAGAAATCATTTTTTTTTCGTAAATTATTGTACATTTAAAAAAAAAGAATATATTCTTTCCATTGTATCTATACCTTTGTTGATTATATACATTTTTTGTTAAACAGAGTGTTAAAAAGCTGATCAGAGCTTATGTTGTACTGATATGATACTTGCAGATTAAAATAAATCTTATCCTCTCATATCGTATCTTATCTGAAGCACCAATTTTGCCTGAAGTGTAATCAAACGATGATGTTTATGAACTTTTTAGCCAGACAAAGTAGTCTTTTATTTTCGCCAAAGAGATATTTTAAGAGCCAAGATATTTTTCCAGGCATTAGTGGCGCATATGACGAACGATAGCGTGAACTGTGCTAGTGAATGCATATAGTGTTTTGAGTAGATTGGTATTTTGTGGATAGGATGGTAAATGACAAACATCAGGAAAACATGTCAGCGTTAAGAATACCCCATTATACCCCACTTCCGGACAGTAAAACTGGGGTATGAAGGCGTATACCTATTTTTCTTATCTGTACTCCAAAACAAAGTTTGTGGGTACTCATTAGAACCGCCTCGGCGTGCACACACTATCTATGTTTTGAGCAAAAATAAGAAAAATATCAAAAGATTTCTAATGAAAATTTTCAATTTTTACAACTTAGTAAAAATCACTATATATTACATGGGCATGTTTTCGTAATGCAAACACATTAATATTATCAGCGCCATGGTGGTATAGGGTGAGGAAACGAGGCAGCAGGAGGATCTAAGCCTAGCCATAATTCCATAGCCTGCAATAGTCTGTCCATAAAATGTATATTATTTTCTACCCGTTCTCGCGCCTGTTGAAAGAATTGGCTTCCCTGCATATTGGTATGAGCTGTAAACTCTTTGAGCTGAAAGCAGAAGAAAGAAAATGTTAAGGCATAGTAAATGACAGAAGGCATAAAATAAAGTTGACAAGATATACCATTAACAAAAGTTAAATAAATTCTTGTTGTTAAGATTTTGTCAGTGGGCTCACTGCCTGTAGACATGACTGGCTTTATTATGCTGTCGCATTTGAGTGTCGTTCTGCCTTGAACATAGTCGAAACAGGACTTTGTTGCACATAAACATAAAGTTAAAAGCAGAATATATATACCAGAGTTTTCAGGTTAGGTTTTATCTGACTGCGTAAGTGATACCACTAGATACATGAAATTTCATTTACCTCTGCTAGAGTTCGATCTGTATTAAGACTATTCGCAATTTCTAATATTGGCTGCTGTCCCCAGAAGCCACCAGACCTGAAGATGAAAAAAACATCACCATGATGTAGTTTTAAACCATTATAGCTGATATAAAGTGATTTTCTGAGTTTTAATGTTAGTAATTTTTTGTGTGTTAAGTCGTGTTATTTTGTTCAAACTCAGAATAATTTATGCTAGTATTCGAAGTAAAACGGATAAAGAACTAAGTTAATTCTATATTTTAAAATCAGTTATGTTACAAAGATGCTGCTAAGGTTGATTATAAAACATGAATATGAAGCATCCTAGAGATATTGAAGGACCATTGAGGGATTAACATTTTGTCCTGATTATTTTGTACTATCTTAAACTGGCAGTGAAAAATGATATACAATTCAACCTAATACAATACTTGCAACATCCTACCTAGCCATGACCACACCAAAATGCTCTCTGTAAAAGTCCCACACTACCGGTAAAGCATCACGGTTCAAAGCCATGAAATATACTATCCTCCATAGCTCATTTGGATAAACTTGGTCTGCGTCTAGCATAACTGCTGCTGTTCTGCAATACATTTTGAAAAACTATACTAAGTTTGCGAGAGGACAAGTGGTGACAGTGCAATTTTCATTGGTTTATTTAAGCATTACTCTGAGATTGCCATTATAAGTTGAGCATAATTGTCTAAAACCAACAGCAGTGGTGAATATAACTGATTTTTTTTAAAACAGTACTTTTCAAGGGACATGTAAGCCCTGATAATCTACACTGTATTCCTAAGTCATTCAGTGATGTTTTATCTAAAATGATGTAAATGTAACATTTATCGTTTGACTGCACAGTGGAATCATCGCACACGTATTTATTCATTTTGTATTACTTTATCAATTGGATTTTATTTAATTGTGCTTACTTTGCTAGAAGCCATCGCTCCCTAGCACAGGTTAGCGCTTTCAGAAGTCGAATACGCTCTGCTATATAGTTTTCCTTCTGATGCATGTTGTATATAGTGTTCCATGCTTTTGCGCCGCCATGCCTCACAGCCGTACAATAATATGTGTCAGATAACGTTGGGTTTATCCTGAAAAAATATCAAAGCCTGTCGTCAATCGAAAGCCCAATGCAAACCTTTCTCTCAGCAATGTGTCATGACGCAAACATAACAAAACTAGTTACAATCTTAGCATCATTTGTGAAAAATAAATCATGATCATTGTTTTAATGTGAAGGGGTCAAGGTACCGAAATCGTAACTTGGTCCAGGTTAAGATCCTCTCCGAGATTTACATTGAGCCGTCATTTCCCTTAGGTTTTACACCACTTTAAGAAGGACTTACTACATATTGTGCCATGTCCACATTAGGTTTTACACCACTTTAAGAAGGGCAAACTACATATTGTGCCATGTCCACATTAGGTTTTACACCACTTTAAGAAGGGCAAACTACACATTGTGCCATGTCCACACTAGGTTTTACACCACTTTAAGAAGGGCAAACTACATATTGTGCCATGTCCACATTAGGTTTTACACCACTTTAAGAAGAGCAAACTACACATTGTGCCATATCCACACTAGGTTTTACACCACTTTAAGAAAGGCAAACTACATATTGTGCCATGTCCACATTAGGTTTTACACCACTTTAAGAAGAGCAAACTACACAGTGTGCCATGTCCACACTAGTTTTAAACCACTTTAAGAAGGGCAAACTACATATTGTGCCGTGTCCACATTAGGTTTTACACCACTTTAAGAAGGGCAAACTACATATTGTGATATGTCCACCTTAGGTTTTACACCAATTTAAGAAGGGCAAACTACATATTGTGCTATGTCCACCTTAGGTTTAACACCACTTTAAGAAGAGAAAACTACACATTTTGCCATGTCCACATTAGGTTTTACACCACTTTAAGAAGGGCAAACTACATATTGTGCCATGTCCACATTAGGTTTTACACCACTTTAAGAAGGGCAAACTACATATTGTGCCATGTCCACCTTAGGTTTTATACATTTATAAGAAGGGCAAACTACATATTGTGCCATGTTCACATTAGGTTTTACACCACTTTAAGAAGAGCAAACTACACATTGTGCCATGTCAACACTAGGTTTTACACCACTGTAAGAAGGGCAAACTACATATTGTGCCGTGTCCACATTAGGTTTTACACCACTTTATGAAGGGCTAACTACATATTGTGCCATGTCCACCTTAGGTTTTACACCAATTTAAGAAGGGCAAACTACATATTGTGCTATGTCCACCTTAGGTTTAACACCACTTTAAGAAGGGCAAACTACATATTGTGCCATGTCCACCTTAGGTTTTTATACCACTTTAAGAAGGGCAAACTACACGTTGTGCCTTGGATCGCGCACGGCAGAGTAATTACTTCCATTAGTGTAATAATCATTTTAATTACGTTTATTTTGATAATTAGTTTACATTTTACACAAAACCAATGTAACTCACCCCTCCGTTTCTGAGATACTTGTACATAACAAATGAATTATCATGAGGCTGTTTACCTGGTAGTGTTGATATTATCCAGCGCTGTTTTTGCTTCTAATAAACAACTTTCTACCTCAAACAAACAGGACAAATACGTCAACCTATCCTTCACTCCACTGCAAAATTTGAAAAACGTGTGGATTATAATGTTATAATATTTAGTGTTTTCAATTTATTTCTTGATTTTACATCTTTCATTGCCTATTATAATGACGTTGATTTTCTTGTCCTAGTACATTCTAGAACATGTTTGAACACTTACCTAACGTGACATTACGTGAAGTAACATGCGAAAGGTAGAAATGGCCAGAAGCTGACGAAGCTATGCAAAACTTCCAAATTAATTTCATTTAAAGAATTGGTTATCTTTGACAATTTTTAGAGTTACGTGCAGAAGGAGTTACCTTGAAACTATATCATCTTTGGTTGGAGTAGGGACCGTTATACTTTGAAACAATGTTTGCATTTTCGCCTGAAACAAGACATACGGTAAACTCTGAATGTCTACTGCTTATAGTGTTTTGTTATTGAAGTTGGGTTATTCATCAACCTTATAATATTATTATAATATTATTGTGATATTGTAAAATCAAGCCCACTAAACAATCTGAAGTACATTGTCTACAATCATGACCAAACTGCTACATGTATCTAGAAAAAGTCGAAAGCAGCTGAATATAATGTTAATTTAACTAGCTGAAAACAATGGTAATAGTTACTGGAATGCCTGCTGTTAAAGCCTCGAGTAAACATTACAGCTTACCCTGACTTGCTCATAAAAGGATACACAACATAGTAATGTTCGACTATGAATGACCTCTGTATTCTCAACAGAACTTACCCGGAACTGTTCATAGTAGGGATGGTTGTACAATAGTTTGTGAAGATATACAACTTCGTCAGTAAACGCAAACCATGGTGACATCT
This sequence comes from Rugalucina vietnamica, assembly GCA_964017185.1. Lineage (NCBI taxonomy): Eukaryota > Metazoa > Mollusca > Bivalvia > Lucinida > Lucinidae > Rugalucina > Rugalucina vietnamica. The sequence continues at coordinate 10,338,370 of OZ024883.1, forward strand.
CATCTTCAGAGGATATATAGTCAAACAATCGTAGAGGCATGTCTAGACTCAGATCGCCGGACCTGTAGTTTACAGCACATGTGAATTTAACTACTTATGTAAGAAACAGAACTAACCTTTAACATATGATAGTACATTTTCCAATGGTAAGGTCCTATTTCGGACTTTGTGCAAAACAGGACGTGGGTTCTAGCAAGTGACCTTTACTTTTACGTAGAGTATTTCATCTAGTAATGTCGTTTTTTGCAAAGGGAGGTTCTCAATTACGCATTTGTAAATATGATGGCAACCTTGAAACAATTGTTGAGATGAGATGCATCGCACAAAGCACAACCTTTTTGTATAAAATGCGTAGTTAAAATATTACCTTGCGAGAGCCCAGGAATCGTGAATGATTTGCACTCGATTTGCTACACCGATAGTCTGAAATATCAAGGTTATAATTGTATCTGATAAACTCATTTAAAAGTTGTGTTGCATTACAAGAATTTGGACTGCTAGGAATCGTTGTACATGTATGAAGCTACACAGTTTGGCTATAATGAAGTAAATGGAAAATAATGCCAACAGTCCTGGTACTTCGGTAATATTCAGTTGGAAATAACCGCAAACTGTGTTGGCATATATGTATTTTATAACGATAATATTTACAGGTTTCAAAAAGGTAGCAGTTGAAGTAAGGATGAGGACTTCAGTCACTTACCTTGTGATCTGAAATCAGCTGATCAATTAGGGCGTTCCAATTACGTTCGTCATAATTGACCCTATAATACCCGAGATACTGTATATTTCCTATAATCCAGTTGTTCCCACTTGGGTCCGGAATGGTATCGCTTGTCACTGACACTGCAAAGCAAGAATTATTATTATTATTATTGAGTAGTGAATGGCAATTCTAAGGCGTTGATCTGTCAGAGAAACATGACGCAGAGAATCAGGATATTATGATTGAAAAAGACAAACGAAAGTTACATGTATACTAAAAAATGAGCCAGGAAATACCATATATTTCCATTTTAGCTGTGATCGTTAACTTATGCTGGAAAGCGGTGACTCTTACTTTTCGGCAAAACATACAAATAAGAAACTGATACATTTTATACAATGAGAGAATTTAACAATGTTTGAAAGGCTTTGGTGCATTGTGACGAAAATCGAAAACGAAACTTGCATTAATTTGCAAAGTTAGATTGTGACTGATATTATTGGAATATCTGGTTAGATTGTGACTGATATTATTGGAATATCTGGCGGAACATTTGTATGCGTGTTCTCTCTGTGAAAGAACTGTTGTTTAAAGTTGATGTTCAATAAAACATATAGTCTTACCACTACCGTCGACAGCGTCCATCATGATAATAGAGGTTTCATCTTTATCAAACCTTTTCTCGGAGCTTGACGTATAGGTAAAGGGAATATGCCACTTGAAGCTGGTAATGATAAAATGTAAAGAAGTATCGATGGAGTTATATATCATACATTTAATGTAAATCCAAAACAAGGTACCATGATAAATAGTAAATATTGGCTTATCGCAAATGTATTTGGTACGGCCTTATTGACCTAAATATTTGATATTCAAGTAATTACTTAAATTGCATTACATACATATATATATCTCTTTAAACAAATAATATCTTTTATACCCAGATATAAACGTCTCGGGATCAGTCCCATTAGGATTTTCGACGTATCTTTTCTGAGACAACCTTATCCTGCCCGCCTGAGCCCACTCTATGTCAACAACTGGATAGTTCATCTGTTCTATCCAATTGTCCATAATCTCCTTAACGTTTGTGATGGTTTTGTTGTCAGCTTCTGCTTGCTGAAAGAAAAGAGTCCATTCATCAGACTAATAACAGTGGTGTTGAACTATCGTACATGTTAATTTTGCCAATGTTAATTTTATCTGAGGGTGCTTTTTATTAATATAGCAAAAGTGAGCAAAGCTCACATACCCCCGGCTGTAGCCATCAGAAGTCATACCACTTTGATACAAAAAGCAGATTACAGAAAAAGGTATACATCTATTCATCTAACGAATACCTAGGTGTACTGTACGCTTCTACAAAGATCGAAAATCAAGGTATCTTCTGGTGTAGATTTGTTTAAAATTTAAGAAAATCATAAAAACAAAGTTCACACAATCAGTTAGAAAGAAAACTGGATAGATAAAGCGACTAATGCAGGAGATTGCTGATTATTTCGAACACAATACAACTTATCATTTCCAATGTTTGTACTGAATGTCACCTTCCAAAGTTAAGCAGTTCCTGAGAAATTTTTGACAGAAATTTCCATGTTCAGTATACAGGAGTGACAGATGGAAAAACTACAAAGTGAAAAAAGAATGGAAAAACAAAAACTGGCCATCTGATTTTCTCTTATGCCTAGGTCACACTAGCGCTTACGGATGCCGCGGATAGTTGCGAATACTATACGTAGCGATCCGCAGAATTTTGTGGGCGGGGCTAACGGTTCTTAATGAATTTATTACCTTTAAATACGAATAAATACGGGTAGTTCAGGAAAGATACGGATACGTTCGAAGATAGTTACGGATAAATTCGAATACATACGGTTAAGATACTTGACTACATACCTTTCGATACCATCTGTTACTTTTAGATACAGACATACACCTTCAGATACGTAATGTTGCGTTTTCTTGCGTATATAACGGTGAAATTTGTTGCAAGAAAACGCAGGTTTTAGTCAAACTACAGTCACACTAGAACATCCGGATGCTGCGGACTGACCTTTCGTATCTATCCGTCATATCCGTAACAATTCGAATCTTCCATATATGTTCGTATCTTAACGTATTGTATATGCAAGTCCGATTCCATCCGCGCCCAAATTTTGAAAAAAGTCAAAAATTGGGCACGGATGAAACATCCGTAATAGTACGTAATGACATGTAAATGAAGGCGTTGATTCAAATCTTTCCGTATCTAAACCGTAACACAAACATATCTACACCGTAAATGAACGCATCAACCAACAATCATATGGGGTGCCGTTTTACTATTTATTTCCTATTTATGGATATCCATAATTCATTTTGGATATCCAAAATTCATTTCTGGATACTTAAAATCGATTTATGGATATCCTTAATTCGTCTGAATATTGGATATCCATAAATTGATTTTAGGATATCCTTAAATAAATAAATTACCTGTATAATAGAAAAATGACGGACATTTTTGTCAAGGAGACTATATATTCCAGAAACGTTCTTGTATGATTCATTCAAGCATTGGATACAGATTATGTTATGCCCAAACACTCAGCTCTAGAGGGCTCAATGCTTATTAGCATTGTTCAAGTTGCATCCTGGTTTGATTCCGTTTTCATACGCGTGGCATGCTGTGTAAACTTTAGGAAAACCGTAACATTACGTGTTCGTATCTGAACGTATTAAATTGTATCGAAAAGTGTGTATAAACGACAAAGACCGCAACCGAACGAAACAACACGTATGTAACAGTATCGATCCGCAACAAATGCTTGATCGCGGAATGATACGTTTAGATGCGATTAGATACGGATAGATTCGAATAAATGCCTTCAGTTACGTACCATTGCCTACCATTACCGATCGTCCATCCGCGCATGCATTTTTGACAGTTATGAAAATTTGCCCGCGGATCTACCGCGCCCTGAGGATACGATACGTACAGTTACGGACATTACGGATGAGATACGAATCGTTACGGATAGGACGGACAGATACGGAACACCTATCCGCAGCGTCCGCAGCGTACGTAAGCCCTAGTGTGACATAGGCATTACACAATACACTTTGACACTGTCTTCACAGAAAATTCAAGAACTATATACCCCCTATATACTTCGTATATGCCGGGGGTATAACAAAGAACAAAAACACACAATCTGTTAATTAATGGATTTAGTTGGTAAGTAAAATTATTATTTTAGATGATAAACGTTCTCTATGAAATTTGCTTTATACATTTCCTTGGAGTCTTGAATTTTCGAGTAATTTAGTGAAGAAAGAATGATTACAAACTTCAGAACATTTGATAAGATTTTATTTTTATTTGAATACACTCACCTGACCGATCGCCAACCAAAGATCATCGTGTTTAGCACTACCATACGACAAAGCCTTCAGGTAATTCTGGTGTAAAAAGACAGGTGCAGGTGTATAAAGATAATGCATTTGGCCCAATATTGATTTACTTGTGGGGATGTACAAGTGCCGTACAGCGTATTAATTTTGTTAATTTGCAAGCAAATGACGCATCCGTTTCCTACAATTTTTTCCATGCTCTTTTAGCAAGGGTATTTTCTTCATGGTCAACTATAATAATAACATGAACATATACGTACGTAAGAGCTACATAAAGTGTGTTGTCTTACTTGTTGTCGTTTGAAGTTATTTTCGAAACATTTTACATAAAGCAATTCGTCTTTGACATCAACGTATTACCTCAAGGCCTTTCCTGAAGGTTTCTTTTCCAACAAAGAATTCCATCATTTTGATAAGCGAACATCCCTAAAACAACCAATATAATTGTAATTGCAATGTTAATTTCAAACATGTTACTTGAGATAAATGTAGACTAAGAAAAGCCAAGACTGGTTCTGGCCTGATTGATGACGACTATTCAAATGCAGTAAAATTACGTCTCAACAATAAATACGAAGACATTATGAATGCGATGAAATGAAATGATGTTTGATAGGTATAAATAACTTGTATACATCAAAAAAGCGTTGCTTAGCAACGATGCTTTGCTTATTTCTAGGCAAACATGGATCTTATTGAATATTATTTTAATATTTGCTAGTATTTTAAATTTTCTGAGAATGTATTTAAAATAACCTTCTTGTAGGTGATGCTGTCAAAGTATCCCAGAATCTGTCCTAAGTCTGTAATTCCAGGAATATACAGTGGATGTGACGTCATGAGCCCGTCCGTCCTCATGGATTTACCAGTTGCCTCGTAGGAGAGATAATCCGCCTATAAAATAGTACACTTAAGAATAAAAGGTCCATGAACCGATACATATAAATTTGAAGACGACAGAAAAGCAGACAATAAACAGAAAGCGTGGATAAATCACAACAAACCCATCGGTCAATAAAGAACTAACCAGAAGGATTTAATAAGGGGCTCTTATTTTCGCCCTTAGACTGCAGCGATTCAACAACATGTAGTTTCTGAAAGACGTAACCATGTGATGTAGAAAAGAAAATGGATCTCAGTGTATATACACAAATCATGAACAAACATAGTCTAGTATAAGGATTTCCCTTAGCTGGAATTGGTCAATTTAATGACAAACTTCAAATTTTAAGTTTTGACTACCATATTTCCTTACCATTTTCCAACTAGGCTGTGCCATATCAACTCCTAAGAATTCTCCATATGTAGCAAAACCTTCGTTAAGCCATAAATCGTCCCACCAGGCTGGCGATACAAGATTTCCAAACCACTGGAGAATATAAAAAAATGATATCCTACTTTAAGCTGACCATTAATCTTATAATACTGATCGTTCCAAGTCATTATTTCTGTTGTGCTTCTAATTGCTTTATGTTTTGATGTTGAAATTTTGTGCTGTTTGTACCGTATGTACGTTTGTATATATTTAGTTACGTTCGGGTTACTTAGTGGCCTCCTATTGGGAAATAGCTGCTCACTTGGCTGACGATATGCTTTCTTTGTATTAGTACCTAATTGTCTATTTGCGTTTTTCCCACCTCGGGTTTTGGAGTGGAAATTTCTTTCTGATTGCGCCATTTTCTGATCATTGCTTTTTTATTTTACACAGTATTTACTTTTTTTTCTTTTTATTGAAGATAATGGCCTGGCCTATTGTGTAGACAAAGAATTTAATTCATTAATTCATACTGCCTATAATACCATGTTTAAAGCGTGTTATAGCTTTCATGCTTTTTCATGTTTTTCGTTTTCATCATGAAAACATGTCCGTGTTATGTATACCCCCCCCCTGAACCCCACTTTTTTATAGCAAAAATGGGGTCGAGGCGGTTCTAACGTGTACCTACAATCTATGTTTTGAGCAAAAATAAGAAAAATATCAACATTTTTCAGCTGAAAAATGTTCAATTTTTAAAGCTCAAAAATCTCTGTATAATGCATGGGCAAGTTTTCGTAATGACTCCACTTGGTGCTTTTATACTCACATTGTGCGCTATCTCGTGGCTTATAGTGAGTGCAGCGTTAATCCTGTCAAAATACGAGGCTTTCTGATCATCCAGTAAGAACAAGTCCTCTCGATAAACAATCAGGCCCCAATTCTCCATCGCAGTCCAAATATACTGTACGTAAGAAATAGAATCTGAAAGACAAACCATTATTTGACTTTTAAGTGCAACCATTTTGAGATTGTCTTATATTGTGTTAAAACACAGAGTATGAACAACCATTTGACTGTTAAGCATGAACGATATTAAACATTTACCCATCTTCTCCAGAGGATACGGTATACCAAAGTAGTCCTCGAAGAGTGTCAGTATTCTAGAACTTAGGTCAAGAGCAAATCCTGTCTGATTGACTGCCTCTGATCTGGCCCAAACTTTCATCTGAAATGATATACATGTACCATGATAAATTAATGTTGTGAAATTTTGAATTTGAAATGGTATCTGCCATTTTGTACTGCGTTTGCGCTCACAGCGGTCAGCTTTTGCGTTTTCGTTTTACATTCTTTCCGTTTTTATTGGCCACTAAAACGGCGACAGGGGTGTTATGAGTTGAAAACTACTAGTTACCGTCAAAATTTGATGGTGCTGCTTTCTATGTATAGTTACGGTTAATTTGCGAAAATTAGAAAATATTCATTATATACGATAGTTATAAAGGGTATTTTCACATAATTAGCTTACAACGATTCTAACATATGGTCATCTTACGTGAAAGTTTTATGTTACTTTACATCATACAAAGAACAACAAACAATTATTTACCGGGACGCCGCTTGAAGACGTCGTTTCGGCATAGTCATAGTCACAGACAATAATATGTATTAAATAGGTGGACATGACCGGGGAACTCTTGAACACGTCGTAAAACCAGTCCCCGGGGCTGAAAAAAGAATATTTAGAAAAATATCACCAACTTGAGATATCACCAACTTTTTACAGGTTGTCATTGCCATGGGGTTTGGTTTTCATTAAGGACATGGGATGGACTCTGATTGTATCAGCTCCTGGTTATTCATTGTTCTGAAGCCCAATCGTTACGGCAATGTGTTAATTGTACCTCACCGAGACGAGCTTAGTCTGGCCAAAAGAGTAACTCTAAAATTCAAAATGCACAAAATAAACCAACATTATATTCCGCCTTAAACATGATAGTTCGTCTCTCACTAATGAGAAAGACCATCATTATTTCTTGAATAGTGCTGATGTGTGTTGGTGAGTTCTTTGATGGCTGACTAGGCCAATTCTGGCTCTAAACTGTCGGTTGCAAGTAGAGCAAGTCAATGCCGTAGAGTCTGATGGTGGCACATTTGTTTTGGCTTTGCGCTCTCTTCGCTTTCTTTCAGCTTCACAGATTCTCTTCTTTTCATAAAGAGCTGCTCCTTTGTTGATGAGACCTCGCCACTTTGATCGCTCCTGTGCAGTCTGTTCCCAGGACCCCATTGGTATTTCGAAATCCTTCAGAGAGGCTTTGAGGGTGTCTTTGTAGCGTTTCTTCTGGCCACCTTGAGAGCGCTTTCCCTCCTGTAGTTCTCCATAGAAAACTTTCTTTGGAAGTAGCGCATCAGGCATTCTTATAACATGGCCAGTCCATCTTAGCTGTGCTAGCTTTAAGACTGTATGCATGCTTTGCATCCCTGCTTTCGTCAGGACCTCTGTGTCTGGAATCTTGTCCTGCCACTTGATTTTTAACAACTTTCTCAAACAGCTTAAGTGGAAATGGTTAAGTCTCTTTGCATGGCGTTGGTATACTGTCCAGGTCTCACATGCATACAAGAGGGTTGGCAGTACCACAGCCTTGTAGACTTTCAGCTTGGTGTCAAGCTTGATTCCATTTCGCTCCCAGACATTTGCACGGAGTCGTCCGAATGCCACACTAGCCTTTGCAATTCTGGCAGTGATCTCATCATCAATATGCACTGCTCTGGAGAGAGTGCTTCCCATATAGACTACCTATAACGGCGTACTGTATAGCCAGATTATTTTCTGTAACTTTTGGATTTTTTTTAGAAAGAACATCATTTTATAAGTAATTTTACGGGAATTATATATTTACACACCCTGTAAAAGTTTTATTCAGTTCCGCATTTGACAATGTTCGTTTTCCAGCTTTCCTGGCAATTGTAAAGTCAAACACAGCTTTGAATGCAGGCTCATCAAAACATGGGAACACCATCCGGGTGCTTGAGGTCTCTAGGTCTGTGTGAGCTTGGTATCTGAAGAATATAACCATTTTAGAGGCTTGGTTAGGGGGGTAGGCAGTATCCCATATCCCAAAATAAACCGTCCAAAATATCCCATATCCCAAAATTAATTTAACTCGTATCCCAAAATAAATTCCAATATTCCATATCCCAAAATTCCTGAATATCCCATATTCCAAAATAAAAAACACACAAATATCCCAATATCCCTTAAAATAGGCCAATATTCCATATCCCAAAATACCCTATACAAGCCTCATTTTATAAAATGTGTTGCCTTTCTGATTGACAGCCTTTAAACAGGCACTTAGTCTTAATCTTAACCTGTTGACGCACCCTGTAAGATTTCATCATGTTCGCCGATTTCATTTTGTTTGTTTGTTTGTTTCTGTTGTTGTTGTTTGTTTATTTTGCTTGCCGAATTCACTCACCATTTTTATTTTCAAGTTAATAAAGAAGATTAAAGGCAATGTTGTATTAAAAGCAATCTGATCCTTGGTAGGTGAATTTCCAGGATTTATCATTGTTGCAGATAGATTTTGATATTTACTATAATAACACTCTCGCACTCTCGTAAAACGATTGTTCGCATTGATAAGAGTATTTGTGCACGTTAGTCAGTATACAAGTTGCTCATATTTATTAATTTATGTTTATTCGACCATGCCATACGTACACTTTTTCGCCATTTCGTTCGTACCAGGTGTAAAAGAATCCCATATAGTCTGTTCGGAGTGCGTAGCTAAATTCTTGGAACAATATTGTATAGTTTTGCCCCTTCTGCATTAGCTTTCTTGTCTTCAATGAAACAGTCCCAAAAGCGACGTTCAAAGTATGGCTATGATAGATGTCCTCCATTGTAGTTTGTGACACGACGCTGATTCCTGAAAAGAAGGTTTTCATTTTTCATCAAAGCGTATCTTCCAACATTTCAGATTGGGTAAAGCTCTGTAAAGCTGTCAAAACCATACCAAAATAAAGAATCTGATCTTTCACCGTCGATGCTAAAACTGATTAGGTGATACTTGTAAAAGTATGGGACGTGTTATGGGTTAGAGGGTTATGGCCGCCCTGTATGCATAAATACATGCAGCTACATATATTCGGTCAAATAGGACACCATACACAACATGTAGGTCACGCAAATGTTTTGAAATTTTGATTAAATACTTAATAAAGATTTAAAAGCAAGTTGTTTTCTGTTGATTGACCATGCGAATGTCTCCGTATTTAATACCCGGTAAGAATTTAAATTGTTTCTTTTTATGGTTCGTGATTGCCATTTGAATGTATTATGAACACTCGGGTATCAATGTTTTAAAACCTCCTTAATGTTTGAATTGTTTTGGTGCATGAGTTTTCATCTTGTGAAAAAAGGCGCCTATCTGTACATGTAAAGTAACATAAAAACATTAACGATCAATATTAAACTAAAGTGTCGGAAAGATTCGACTGAGATGTACATTCCTTTTTGTATACTGGACAAAAAGGATTGCTGTATCTACAGACTGTCCCCATTCCCGCCATACATGCCGGAGCACCCGCCCACTGGGGCCTATGAGAAATAGATGGGCTGCTCGTGCTTCCAGGCAAAGGGTCTTTCGTTTTACTCTCTTCTGAACTTCTTTCAGCCATCTGATTACTGGTTAACCGCTGAAGTCTGAGTCTGCCCAGGAAAAGTGGTTGAGTCAAATCATCCATACAAATCTTATTGGTTTACTTGGGTGGTTATATTGATGAAGCACACTTTGGGTGTCATGACATCCTAATGTTGGGTAAAAGTCCCATAAAATGGAGGCAACGTACCGACATGACCATTGCTGTTGACTGGGACGTTAACCATCAATTCAAACACACATACATGCATGCCTATCAAACACGCATCACGTGGCACTTAACCACCCACTCACACTCTTACCCCCTGTCAGTTCCATGCCAACAGCGTGCAATATGATCTCCGATGTATTCTCGTCGCAGCTCACCAGAATCGACGCATCCCCAGTTGCCCGAAACTCGGACGTAGTGTTTGAGTAAAAGTCCGGTTGTAGGAAGACGGTGTATACAATGGGTCTGACGTTCGTTGGTAGGCGTGATAGGTCGACTTGGGGTGGGGTTGTTCGTGCCGGTGTCGACGCGGTGACGGACGGGCTGGTTGTTTCAGACTTCTGTGGACATGCGTCGCCTGTTTGAAATGAAAATGTTTTGGTTTGTCGCAGCTTTTACAAATGCATACGTTTTTGATCCACATTTAGAATTGACATCTATAATAAATTGCACATCGCATATTCAACAAGCAAATTCAGAGTATTTATGTCCCCCGCCTTAATTGTTTAGTTACACAAATATATCTGACAATAATGTATATCCAAATCACATGCATTTACTTCATGTCACAGTGTCAAACATTAATCTGAGGATTATATTCAAACCACATGCAAATCTTCAAATCATGGTCAGGACATCTGTACAGTTTGAAAAGAATCAGAATAAAACTGAGGGAGGAGTTTGCACACAAGGTACACAATGTCCATTCACTTTCATTGTATAAATGCCTGAAAAATTGCGAAAAAGTGTCAAAAATTAACCTGAGGATTATATCCAAAGCACATGCATATCTTCAAAGCATCATCAAGACATCTGTAAAGTTTCAAAAGAATCTGAATTAAAAACTGAAGGAGGAGTTGCGCACACAAGGCACCCACAGTCCATTCACTTTCATTGTCAAAATACCGAAAAACGACTAAGTTCAATTTGCAAAAAAAGTGTCAAAAATTAATCTGAGGATTATATCCAAACCACATGCACATCTTCAAAGTACGATGAAGACATCTGTAAAGTTTCAAAATAATCGAAATAAAACTGTAGGAGGAGTTGCGCACACAAGGTACCCTTTGTCTATTCACTTTCATTATCAAAATGCCCGAAAAATGACTAAGTTCAAATTGCAAAAAAAATGTCAAAAATTAATCTGAGGATTATATCCAAACCACATGCACATCTTCAAAGCATGATGAAGACATCTGTAAAGTTTCAAAAGAATTGGAATAAAACTGTAGGAGGAGTTGCGCACACAAGGTACCCACTGTCTATTCACTTTCATTATCAAAATGCCCGAAAAATGACCAAGTTCAAATTGCGAAAAAAGTGTCAAAAATTAATCTGAGGATTATATCCAAACCACATGCACATCTTCAAAGCATGATGAAGACATCTGTAAAGTTTCAAAAGAATCGAAATAAAACTGTAGGAGGAGTTGCGCACACAAGGTACATACTCCTATAGGGGGACGGAAGGACGGACGGACGGAAGGACGGACGGAAGGACGGAAAGCCAAAAACTATGTCCCTCCGCTTTTCTTCGAAAAGGCGGGGGACAACAAACTGAATATGAATACCGGTTTAGCAATTTGGTGCATTTGAGCAAAGCATAAATTTATAGTGTATTCCATTGAACTAAAGTATGCAGATTTCTTTCTGCTAGATTTATCGATAATTATATGATTACTTTCATGCGATGTGTAGACCATATACGTTCATACGCTCTCGAGGTTAAACTACCAGCTCCGCCTCTATAAAATGGACGCACTGGCTATTTGCAGTTGCAATACTGGGTAGGATCCTCAGAAAGACTGTTTGCGATATAACCTGATCGTAAGAAAAACATATTTCTACTCACATATGTTCCTGTTGTTTCCTGCAGCTAAGCCAGCACACTGAAGAACGTTGGCATCCGAAACTGCTGATCCTTGCATGTTATAATTGCACGTGACATCATCTTTACCGCCAGCAAAGTGAACGATAATGCCGACGCCGACGGCTATCGCAATCGCGAGAAGCACGAGCAAAAATCCGACAGCAACTGAGCACCGACAACCTTTATTGTCATATGAAGACCTTGGGCCGCTGTCTTCCGACAACTTAAAATCGTAATCCCTCATTTTAACTGCCCGCTTTGCAAGTCTAAAATGTAAGGTCGGTCTGTACGCAAACCAAACGTCTAGTTACGTTCAAGTAGATCTATATATTACTTGTAAGTTCACACGAAAGCTGCTTATTAAACTGCAGTGTTATGTGTTTTATAATTATGTTATTTATACTTGAATGACTGACGACATCTAAACATCACGTTATTAACTTAAAAGCGACTATTCACTGTATCATTTATGGTGTTAAATACAAATATAAGTCGAGGTCACAAGTCCTAATGTCACTGACACATAAACTGACTTTTAGCAAATACGCACAAAAGTTTAGCAAAAACTGCAAGCCAAGCTTCGCACGGGATTGTTTCTTTTTCATGCTCATAGCCATCGATTGCTTAACCCGCATTTTGCCAGTGTGTCTTCATTCCACTTCTTGATAGCGTATCATAGAGCACCGTGTATACATGAAACGGTCTTCGCTTCAAAGGCATCGTTCAGCTAAACACCGAACTGTACGTTTGCTAAAGACGAAAAATAATCAGATTATGACGCGACGGATTTTTTTTCTGCTTTGATGGGCGTTTATCAGTTTATATTGTATTACGGAAACGTAAAGGTAATATAGCTCTGTCACACATTTACGTATCAGCTGCGTATCGCTCGCGTATGTATGAGAATTTCGATATGCCGAGGTCTGGGCCGTATTTTGTTCGAGCGACGTATGTACCACGTACGTGTGACGTTCCTGCCTCGTTCCCTGGCGTATCAGTGACGTATCTGTATTCGGCCTGGAATTTCACTTTCGCCTTTGCACGGCGTATCAAGGCGTATGTGCTACTTACGTGTGACGTATGTATGGCGTATGTACTACGTTCCATTCTTATCTGCGGCGTATATGCTCGCGTATGTTTTGTACCAAACAGTTGTATTGGCTGTTCGCTTTGTTCATGCAATTCGCACATTACAGTTATCAATTATCAGAGGTCAACGATGCCACCGTTTAATAATACGTATAAGCGTGGCGTATCAGTGACGTATCTGTATTCATATGGATTTTTACTTTCGTATGTACATTCTTATCTGCGACGTATATGCTCGCGTATATGTTCTGTACCAAACGGTTGTGTTGACTGTTCACTTTGTTCATGCAATTCGCACATTACAGTTATCAATTATCAGAGGTCGACGATGCCGCTTTTTAATAATACGTATAAGCGTGGCGTTTCAGTGACGTATCTGTATTCGTATGGATTTTTACTTTCGTATGTACAGGCTCTGTTCTACACTGTACGTACGTGTGACGATGTATGGCGTATGAAGTGTACGCATGACATATCTGCGTCGTATGCACTACGTTCCATTCTTATCTGCGGCGTATATGCTCTGTACCAATTGCTTATTAATATCTTAATAATGCATACTGTACGCATCAAAATAAATGTACAGTGCGTACTGACAATACAACTGTGTACACGTTTTCCGAGGGTTCTTATTCTAACTTCTCATTCAGAATCAAACTTATAGATATGTGTACAAGTATGGATAAGGCCATTTATTCAAGTTCGAACATTCAAGTAAACTGGTTGATTATCCTATAATTACATGTTATTCTATCATTTAGGCATGTTAAACCATACTTTTTCCCCTGCATAGATAATAAGAGAGAAAAATGAGGAAAACATGATCAACTGGGATGGCTGTAGAACAAGGAATACATCAATTTTAAATTGAAAACAATGACCTTACCTGAAATCAATGCAAAATGCCTATTCAATAAAGCAAAAAGTGACATACTATCATTAAACTTCATGAATAAACCTTTGGTAAACAATTTGTCTGACTGAAGCACTGAACGAAGCGCACGTTATCTACTAAGCTGGTGAATGTTTGAATTTTATATTGTAGGCTAATGGCCAGTAGGGCAAACCCTCCCCCCCCCCTCCCAGGGGGAATTTTCTGCACCATGATTTTCTGAAAGTATAGTGAAAAAGCTATCAAATCCTGTTTTCTGCCCTCTGGAAGTGGAAGCGTTTGCATTTTACGCTATGTTTTATTATATGACCTGATACCATCTTTTGTATAGAAATAATGGGGATAGGCGTAGAAAATCGATCATACCTCTGCTGTTACTAATCCTAGACCATTGAACTTGGTCTTTTTTTAAAGCTTAGACATAGCCCTTTCATTCTATGATAAGTAATGCAAAATATCTACTTTGCATATTCATGAATTCTAATGAAAACATGAAAATGGTAGAAAATCATTAAAAACCCATAAATTAACTCATTTCAGGCCTAAACTATAGTTGTGACACATTTATATTGCATCATTTAGACATTTTTCATAAATTTATTGTTGTCATGAGCCTTTGAGAAAATTATCTCATTTGTATATTCATGAATATTAAGTATAAAGAAAAAATCCTGGAAAAATAGGGTGTATACATATAGTATCATTTGTACCTGGGCTGTTGATAAACATGGAACATTAATGTGGAATCAAATGAATGCTATGGCCATTTTCTATCACCCTTATACATATAATAAATGTATTTAAGGATATAAGGCGCATCTATTTTTTTCATGAATATTAATGAAAACTAGAAATCGCAGAGAAATAATGAAAAAATGAACTGGTATACCTACAGAATGACTTGTATCTGATTATTTCTGTTATTTTCATAATTTTTGTGTATAGAATATGATCCTATCAATCAACTGATACCAATTTCAGTTCTCTAGAGCTTAAATGGTTGCTGAGATACTGTCAATTCTATTGGTATATTCCCTTCATTTGTCTATGTTTTTCTCTTATATCTAAAGTTTTCTTAAATTTTGGCCACAAGATAGTCAACTTTTTCCTATATCTTATTATATAATTATAAATTATTGCCATATCAATCATTTGATACCAATTTTAGATCTCTGGGATTTTTGGTAGCTGCGTTATAAACGTTTCCGTTGGTATACCCCCTCTTTTTTCTGTGTTTTTATCTAATTTTTAAAGTTCTTGTCAATATTCGAACAATAAGAAAGTCCAATTATTCATTAATCATATTATATGATTATAAAATATTATCATAGCAATCATTTGATACCAATTTTAGCTCTCTAGAGCTTTTGGTTGCTGAGTTATTAACCTTTTCATTGGTATACCCCCTCCATTTTTCTGTGATTTTTCCCTTAAAATTAAGGTTTTATCAATATTTGAAAAACAAGAAAGTCAGAATGTTTGTGTGTCTTACCACACGGTTACAGAACATAATCCTAGCAATGATTTGATACCAATTACAGCTCTCTAGAGCTCTTCGTCACCGAGATATTAGCAATTTTACTGGTATACCTCCTTCCTTTGGCAGTGATTTTTCTACTATAACTTATGTTTTCATAGATATTTGAGCAACAAGAAAGTAAGCTTGTTTATATATTTTATTACGTGATTGTAGAATATTGTCATAGCAATCATTTGATACCAATTTCAGCTCTGTAGGACATTGGATTGCCGAGATATAAATGTTTACATTGGTATACCCCCTCCGTTTTTCTTTGAGTTTTATCTAATATTAAAAGTTCTCATCAATATTTGAACAACAAAAAAGTTGGATTATTTATATGTCTTATCATATGACTATATAACATTATCATACCAATCATTTGATACCAATTTCAGCTCTCTAAAGCTATTGGTATATTAGCAATTTTATTGGCATACCTCCTTCCTTTGGCAATGATTTTTTTTTTGCTATATCTTATGTTTTCTTAAATATTTGAGCAACAAGAAAGTAAGCTTGTTTATATATCTTATTACATGGTTATGGAATATTGTCAAGGAAATCATTTGATACCCATTTCAGCACTCTAGGACATTTGGTTGCTGAGATATAAACGTTTATATTGGTATACCCCCTCCATTTTTCTTTGATTTTTATCTAATATTTAAAGGTACAAGTAGGCAAAGATCAGGAAAAGACGCAATCAGAAAAAGATTCCCACTCCAAAAACCGAGGTGGGAAAAAACCAAAGTAACAATCAGGTACTTTATACCATAAAACATATCGTAAGCCGAATGAGCAGCTATTTTCCCAATAGGTGGCCATTCAGTTACCTTAACTTAACTAAAAATATGAAAACATACATAAGGCGCCAACAGCACAAAAAAAATAAACACCAAGACATAAAACAAAAAGAACCACTACAGAAGTATCGACTTGGAACGATCAGTAACACAAAGTTACTGGCGGGCTTAAACCGGTTTTACAGGTACCTAACCTCACCCTCAGCTTCTGCAGTGGTTCATAACATTTAGTTAGTTATTTGGTCCTTGTGGTGAATCTCTAACTAGTCAATGAATCATCAAGAACAAACAAATAAATCATGATAAACATCCTGATGAATCAAAACCCAGGACTCACAGATTGAGTAAGCTGCCCGACGATGGAGATCCCTGGGCGCCGAATAACCTACTAACTCCGGAGCAAAAGAAAAACACCAGTTGGACCCCGGTGGGCCAAGCAACAGACAAGAAGCTCCGGCCCCAACCAACTAAAATGAATAGCTTTAAGTCGGGGCCATCATAGAGTCTGACGCCCGACCCACTGGCGTGCAATTAAAGAAGGCAGCATAGTTATCAACCATGATTGGGTTAAAAACTAAGCATGCAGACTGTCGCATAACATTCAAGTTATAACCTATACGTCTGTAACGTGTTATGATTTTTCTGAACTGAAAAGAAAAATCGTTAATTCCTTTAAGTTTCTTAAATTTGTAAACCAAGTCACCATAAAATTCAGGTTCCGCAAGGCCCTCACTTAAAAGCGTCTTTAACCCAACATTATATTTGGAAATCAATTCATAGTGTCTACGATAAAATTTAGAAAAGGTTTTTCGAAGTTTATGATACCGATAGCCCTGTTGAAGAAGTTTTGCCGTTAAACATTTATTTCGAGCGTTGAAGTCTGTAACATGATTGCAGACTCTAGCAAACCTAATAAGTTGCGAAATGTATACACCATAAGAAGCACGACGAGGAACGTCACCATCCAAAAAAGGAAAATTTCTCATCAATATTCGAACAACAAGAAAATTAGATTTTTTATATGTCTAATCACACAATTATAGAACATTACCATACCAATCATTTGATACCAATTTTAACTTTTTAACTTTCTAGAGCTATTGGTCACTGAGAAATTAACAATTTTATTGGTATTTCCCCTTCCTTCGACATTGATTTTTCTCTTATATCTTAAGTTTTCTTAAATATTCGAGCAACAAAAAAGTCAGCTTGTTTATATATCTTAGTATAAGGTTATAGAATATTGTCAACGCAATCATTTGACACCAATTTCTGCTCTCTATGGCTTTTGGTTGCTGAGATATAAACATTTCCATAGGTATACCCCCTCCGATTTCTGTGATTTTTCTACTATATTTATTGATTTCATCAAAAGTCAAACAGCAGAAAAGTCTGATTGTAAATGTATCTTATTTCAGGGTTTTAGAATGTTATCATAGGAATCATTTGTTATAAGTTTCAGCTCTCTATGGCTTTTGGTTGCCGAGATATAAACATATCTGTAGGTATACCCCCTCCAATGTTCTGTGATTTTTCTCTTCTAAAAGTTGAAAGTTCTTATCAACATTTGAACATCAAGAAAGTCAGATTCTTTCTGTATCTTATCACATGATTATAGAACATTATCACAACAATCATTTGATACACATTTCAGCTCTCTTAGAGTTTTTGGTCACTGAGATATTAGCAATTTTGTTTGGTATACCCCCTTCCTTTATCCGTTTCTTTTCTAATATATGAACTTCTTTTTAATATTTGAGCATTAAGATAGCCAGTTGTTTATATACATGTATCTTAATACATGATTATAAAACATTGCCAAAGTAATCATTTGATACCTATTTCAGCTCTCTATGTCTATCAGTAGCCAAGATACATGTGGTAATAGAGGTGTACCACATTAATTCCTCTGCTTATTAGGGTGGCGGTGATCACTCAAATGGACATTAAAGTGATCCTCTGACCAAATTGGCACCCATGAGCTTTTGGTCTAAGGTTGCAAGGTACATCCTACAACCCACTCAAACCCTAAAATGGCAATAGAGTAAATTTTGATTTTTGTCATTTTCATTAATATTCATGAAAATGCAAATGAGAAAATTTTCATTAAGGTCCATGGCGTCAACAAATTTGTCAAATAGTATTACCGGTACAATAACAATGAGCCACAATGATAGTTTAGGCCTGAAATTAGTTTTTACGGGGATAATAAATTTTTAAATGTTTCGTTTTTCATTTTAATGTTTTAATGAAAATTCATGAATAAGCATATTAGATATTTTCCATTACTTATTTTTGGATAAAAGGGCTATGTATAAGCATTAAACAGAGACCAAGTTCAAGTCTCTAAGACAAGAAACAACTGAGATATCTTCAGTTTTCTATGTGTACCCCCATTATTAAAATGCAAAAATTGAATATTTAGGGTAATATAATGAAACATAGCATAAAACGCAAACGCTTCCACTTCCAGATGGCAGAAAACAGGGTTTGATAGCTTTTTCAATGTACTTTTAGAAAATCATAGTGTAGAAAATTCCCCCGGGGGGGGGGAGGGGGTATGGGTAGCTAGAAGACTATTGATCTCGATTTTGTCTCACATAAAATTAAAGCTTGCGTTAAAATGCTATCGAAATGAAAAATTGATATCGGGTAATCAGATGTTATTTTGTTCTTTCTCACATATGCTATTTTTGACATCAGCTGATACCAGAAGATATGATTCGCTCCCTGTTTTAGCCAACTGACCACAAGCAAAACATCTAGAAAGGTACAAGTAGGCAAAGATCAGGAAAAGGCGCAATCAGAAAAAGATTCCCACTCCAAAAACCGAGGTGGAAAAAAAACAAACTAACAATCAGGTACTTATACCATGAAACAATCATAAGCCGAATGGGCAGCTATTTTCCCAACAGGTGGCCACTCAGTTACCTTAACTTAACTAAAAATATGAAAACATACATAAGGCGCCAACAGCACAAAAAAAAATTTAAACACCAAGACATAAAACAAAAAGAACCACCACAGAAGTATCGACTTGGAACGATCAGTAACACAAAGTTACTGGCGGGCTTAAACCGGTTTTACATGGCCATAACCTCACCCTCAGCTTCTGCAGTGGTTCATAACATTTCGTTAGTTATTCGGTCCTCGTGGTGAATCTCTAACTAGTCAATGAATCATCAAGAACAAACAAATAAATCATGATAAACATCCTGATGAATCAAAAACCAGGACTCACAGACTGAGTAAGCTGCCCGACGATGGAGATCCCTGGGCGCCGAATAACCTACTAACATTAGAGCATCTACATAGAGCATCTACATTAGAATAAATGATTATAAAACAGACTATTTCACATTGAAAAGCATAATTTCATTGACTAGAATTTAGCTTGGATAACATATATCCTTAACATTTTTAAAGGTAAAATTCTATTCTTCGTTCATGCATTTTCCGTGGCAATTGGAGCGCTCCAGTTTTCTTAAAATTTAACAATGATATAATATTTAATATAAGCAATGGCTAGAATATACAGAACATCATGAACATCGTAGATGACCAATGGTGCTTTGAATTGGGACCTTAGTCATCATTTTCATAAAGTATGATCTTGCTTTACGGTAATGACAAAAACTTCTTGGACACCGAGTCAACCCCCAAGCTGATCAAAAGTATCACGGTTTTGAACACATTGTCTGCAAATTTTATTCAATCTTAATCTTCATGTCCATAAACAATGAAAGAATTTGGCCATCTCAGTAGTAAATTTCAAGTTATAGGTATATCATTACTAGTCGCTCAGCTGAAACTGATTTTGGAAAATAAAATTACCTCATCGTTCGGAAGGATGAATTTGGTCTCACATTCAAGATAATTGATTGTACTTTCAAAATCCGGTTGTCGTAGTGGCAAAAAAGCGTAGCGTCATATTAGAAAAAGGGGAGATAACTCTGTATTTAGCAAAATTAAGAATTGCCCGTTGGGATGGAAAAATGTCAAAATATTTTTATTCGATTTTGGTTTCGAGCATTTGATTATAAATTCGTATTGTACATTGATATGTCGAAACATTATAGTTAATTTGATTTTTTTGTGTCTTCTAACACACGCTTTAACGGCCGGTAACGTACGTAACAAGGTAGAAATTTTGATTTTGACGCCTTGCGTTTTTTATACAAAGTACAATATTTTAGATATACCAATAATTTTGTATCTATGTAATGTTCAGTTAATGGGCAGTGTGCAGATGTTTCCATTTTTTCGCTTGTGCATCTCTCCATGTTGTCAGTACGCTTTTAAAAACCCAACCCATTCTTGAAAAGTAACGTTTTTTCGACATTGAATCGCCATTTGATAGAGAATAACTTATAGATTCACGTGTATATCTTACGAATTACCAAGAGAAAATTGATAAACTTGATAGAATTGTTTTATTTTCTAGTTTAAAGGGGAATAAATGATAAAATATGCTTCTTGGTGTATATGGTCACGTAGACTACGTGCCTGCAGACAAATATAAACACAATTAGTTAATACAATATAAATTCTGCATTCCCTATAAAGGCGTTATGCTTATCCAGGGTTCAATATGAAATATAACCTTATCGTTCGGATGGGGAAGTTTAGTCTAAAATGAAAGATGGGTGTCACCTGAAATATTTAGTTGTTTTGCGCCCCAAAACATTGTAGCCTAATTTGACAAATATGGGCACACATATCTTTCTCAACCGTATTCATTTTTGTTGCATGGTTACAAAACCAATTTGAAACCGATTCGTAAATTGGCTTTTCTTCCCAATTCTTCCTGACTCAATAACTATATACTCATATAGAAATATGTATAGAGCGTCAAGGTGCATTCTGCGATGTTACATATGTTACTTTATATAAAGGACTTGGGTCGGCCGATATAAAACAGTTTTAAGTTTTTACAATTTGCGTTTTTTTTTATTTGTTCTAGTATTCATGTTATTCATATGAAAGTACAGTTGTATTAGTTACATAATAGATTTAATGGAAACACTTCAAACAAAATACTAGGAATCTATCTTTGACATATATTTCATAATATGTCGCTGAACACTTCGACTCCTATTGAAAAGCTCGAAGATTTAAAGTCGCCCTTCAACCATTTTGCACAAATAAGAGCTATTTTTTAATGTCTTTATGTCTTTGTAAAACTGGGACAGTTCTCGTACAACGTTTAAATAATTTCAAGAAAGAGGTTTCCTAGAGAAATAACGTATTTCAGTAAGAGCTATGCCATGTAACATACGTAACAGTTCTTAATTTTGAACATCAATGCATGTATTGAACATACAGTATCCAATATGATGCGTCTACTTAGCAAGAACCTTAAACTGTTACTAAATATATCATATCGATTTATCAGGAAATTTAATGTTTTCACTAAAACCATGTGTAACATTATTCTTACTTAATTGAAAATGTAACGCGCGTAACACCGCAAAGTAAAATGCCAAATACAAAGCATAACATGACATGAAATAAACAGCAAAAGAAAGAAAGAGGGAAAGAATGAAAGAAAGAATATAAGAAAGAAGGAAAAACAGGTTATTGAATTTTATTTAAAGGTAAATTGTTTGCATATACAATATACATGTACTCTGGGTAATTGCTCATGGGTGCAAATTTGTTACTCTGATTACAATATAGATATCAAAGATACTTTAAGTTAGTTTCTTATATCAAGTTTGGAATGATTATTGCTGCCATTTTATAGACACAACCGATGAACAATTTATTTGTTTTTTAAATGTTGTAAACATATAATATTTATATGAAGTCATCAAGTTAAATGTATTTATCTTTATATAGCCATACCCCTTCCCAAAAAGACATTCTTCCACAGGTATCACTAAAGTATTGCGCACAATATTCAAATATTATCCCCGAAACCTCAATCGTTTTAGCAGGATGATTTTGTCTTAAATACAAAACAATTGAAAGCCCAATCTTTATTATATTTTCCTTTATGTTCAAAATGTAACGTGCATAACACATTTATTAGAATTTCATAATTGTCTCGCTACGTTTTTTTTTCCTTAAACCACTGTAGAGCAATAAGGTGGTCCATTATGTATTGGCTGTCACTTCACATGCCAAAATAGTTCATTTTATATCAAAAGAATGAATTAAATGATACAATGATACTTTGATTAATAAATTATCCAAATTTGCGATCTCGTATCATGGTATATAATATTAGCATTGATGATAATTATCAAGGGAATGAGTTTCCTTCTTAGCATACTAAATACTTTCAGGAAACATGAAAGTTAGCTTTTCGGTTTCCGTTTGCCTACTTTTACCTTTCTGTGTATCATGAGAGTATCAAAATTGGAACGAATTCCTGCTTCTATTTTTTACACAAAAAGGTACAAGTAGGCAAAGATCAGGAAAAGGCGCAATCAGAAAGAGATTCCCAAGTGGGAATCCAAAAACCGAGGTGGGAAAAAAACAAACTAACAATCAGGCACTTATACCATGAAACATATCGTAAGCCGAATGAGCAGCTATTTTCCCAATAGGTGGCCACTCAGTTACCTTAACTTAATTAAAAATATGAAAACATACATAAGGCGCAAACAACACAAAAAAATTTTAAGCACCAAGACATAAAACAAAAAGAACCACCACAGAAGTATCGCCTTGGAACGATCAGTAACACAAAGTTACTGGCGGTCTTAAACCGGTTTCACAGGATCCCAACCTCACCCTCAGCTTCTGCAGTGGTTCATAACATTTAGTAAGTTCTTCGGTCCTCGTGGTGAATCTCTAACTAGTCAATGAATCATCAAGAACAAACAAATAAATCATGATAAACATCCTGATGATTCAAAAACAAGGACTCACAGATAGATACAAACTGATTGCAAGCAATCCCTGAGGATTGGAAAAATAAGAGCATTAAATGGATGTACGGGGAGACTTTTTAGGGCCGACACACGGCAAAACCACAAGAACTCTGATATAAAAAGGTACAAGTAGGCAAAGATCAGGAAAAGGCGCAATCAGAAAGAGATTCCCACTCCAAAAACCGAGGTGGGAAAAAAACAAACTAACAATCAGGCACTTATACCATGAAACATATCGTAAGCCGAATGAGCAGCTATTTTCCCAATAGGTGGCCACTCAGTTACCTTAACTTAATTAAAAATATGAAAACATACATAAGATGCTTTGTTACAAGCTACCAACAGGTGTTTTGCTATAAAAGGTTAAATTACATACAATGTTTGTTGTGTTGCAAAATTTTGAAATTCTGCTTCATCAAGAGCAACTTTATGTCATATTCATTTAAAGGGAAATTCAATAAGTATAATCTTATTTGCAGTACAGAGATATAAGGCAAAATCACTGAACCGTGAAATTGGGTCACAGTGACCTATAAGTATATTGGGGTCAAAGGTCTATTCATACTCATTCATAATCTGAAAAAAGTATGAAAATATACTAATTGAGTGTCAAGATATAAGGCAAAATCACTGAACCGTGAAATTAGGTCACAGTGACCTGTAAGTATATTGGGGTCAACGGCCTGGTCGTACTTACTCATAATCTGAAAGAAGTAAGAAAATATACTAATTGAGTGTCAAGATATAAGGCAAAATCACTGAACCATGGAAAGTAGGTCAACCGACCCTTACCGTCATGACACACAAGTCAGTGTCACAAAGTCAAAAGATGAATGACCAACCATCTTCCCAAGTTGTTTCTATTAAGAAATGAAAAGAAAAAAAATTCGGCGAGTTGTAGATTTTGACCTCTAGCCCCGCCCCCCTGACTCCGACCCAGAGGTCCGATGTCATGGAACCTTAAGTGTATGAAGTATGAATGCTTTCTGATAAGTTGTTGTCAAGATATGGACTCCTTGTAAAAGTTACACAGCAGTACATTTATTTTTACAGTGTTCTAGTTTTTAACCTCCAGCCCCATCCCCAGGCATGGACCCAGAGATCTGATGCCATGAAATGAAACTCAACCCTACAGGGTACCTATGGTCCGAGTATGAAAGCCCTCTGATAAAAAGTTTTCAAGATATAGACTTCTAGAATACTATATCACAGAAAAGCCATTATTATTAATGGTGTTCTAGATTTTAACCTCTAGCCCCACCCCCTGGCATGGACCCAGGGATCTGATACCATGGAATACAGGGTGTCAATGGCCCAAGTATCAATGCTTTCTGATGAGTGGTTGTCAAGATATGGACTTCTAGAAAACTTTAACATAAGAATTGCCATTTTTGAAGGTGTTCTAGATTTTAACCTCCAGCCCTACCCCCTGGCCTGGACCCAGGGGCCCGATGCCATGGAATGAAAGCTAACCCTACAGGGTATCTATGGTCCAAGTATGAATGCTTTCTGATGAGTGGTTGTCAAGATATGGACTTCTAGAAAACTTTAACGCAAGTGTGACGCGCACGCGCACGGGAACGGGAACGGGAACGTGGACGACCGGGGTGACTGCAATAGCTCTATGCACTTCGTGCAGTCGAGCTAAAAACGGATGTTTTATCCTTCATGTCACATCTGAAACAATGAAAATTAAATTATTATTTTCCCGAGATTTTAATTTTATAAGAACGGGTAAAAACGGCATGTATTCCTTATTACTTTGATACTCGGTTCTGAAATAACTGCCATTGGATTCAAACTTTGGTAAAGTGCTAAAGGCCTCATGCATGTGAATGTAGAAAGTGTGCTATTTTTGTCTAGATTTTTAAAACAGCATATAAAATCATTTCGTAATAAAACAAAACTACATAATTTATGGTCAAAATGAACATAATCATGACACGAATGGCCTTGTTTTTACGTTATCCAATGGTCTGACTTTATCGGACTTGTACGAGATGACGTCACAGATACTAAGCCACGCCCACACAAGTAAGACAGCGGAAAAACCCGGAAACAACCGATAATTTGGTTCCGTACTGCAATATTTAAAACAGTCATTAATTTGTATACCCGCATATGAAATTTTGTTTTTTGGACATGGATCGATATATTAATATGATTTATTTTGATTTTTAAACGAAATAGTACGTGGAATATCGTCTTTAAGGAGAGGTTCAGTAATGTGATTTGTGTGAAAAATGACTTACAACACATACGGCTTTTCCTTATTCTTTAAATCGTTTGCTAATTCTTCTATCCCGGCAATCCAATGCATTTCTATAACGTTGTAGCTTTAGTTAAAATTACATAACAACATAAAAACACAGATAAAATATCTGCTCAATTGCATTAAAGTCAATAAAATATGAAATATGAATCCTTATTCAATAGCACCATTATACATATCATTATTGTGTAACATACGTAACAAGATTTAGTAATTTGTTTGTACAATTTAACATACAAGTTTGCTTAATCATGTCGAGAACTTAAGGAGCGTATTTAATCTAAAAGAGGCCATTCTTACACAGAGACGACAATTTCACCCGGATACTGTATATAGTAAGTGTTACACGTTAGTGATGTCGCTGATATGATTTCAATGCTGCTTGTTTCACATATAACTGTACGTTACCTTCACTTTATCTACAGTAAATTGACTAAAATCAAAGTTATTAAGAGGTTAACGTCAGTTGATTGGAAACAGTTGTTCCCAAAGTGACTTCTCTTATTTTGTAATCAAGTTTAAGGTTCTGTTGATATGCTATAAAACATGAATGTGTAAACAATTAACAGTGCAGGGTTATGTACGATACGCATAGGAATGTTATATACTAAGTAAACATGTATTAAGTAAACATCTCTTATTAAGTGAATATCTCTTTGAATGTACGTTTTGAAATGATTTCATGTTTTCGCTATAATGGTAACAGCGTGGGATTAGATTCAGATTAGAAATATCTCAAACTATGACCATATTCGTATCTATAGATGCTGATAAGGCCCTGCCATGACAGTTGGAATAATTGCGTACAGTAACCCATTGCTAGCATTTTTGAAAAAAAAAAAAAAAAAAAAAAAAAAAAAAAAAAAAAAAAAAAAAAAACGGAACAATAACTGCACACAGTAAACCTAAGATTGAAACAATGAATCTATGAATCTTATATTTGGAAAGGGCACATGAATACACTTTATTCTAAATAATAAAAATTATTTTAAATAACTCAAATGACTCCACACAGTGAAGAAAGTAAATAAAATGTAACATATCGTGTTTTGTGTGTAACGTATGTAACACAAATTAAAATGCTGCCTCAGGACATATCGGTTTCACTGAACTCCAAAATAGAACCAAATTGCAAAGAAAAAAAACCTGTAGAACTAAGAATAAAATGTAGGTTTTATAGACATACTCTTATTTGGGTCTAAACTTCTATGTTAGGCTATACAAGTCTTCAAGCCACTTTTATGCTACAAAATAGTGTAGAGGAAAATACAAACGAAGACGACAACAGCAACAACGACAGGTTGCATTTAAATCAAAGAAGTATATTTTGGTAAAAGGAAAATGCATTAAATGATCGAACGGACCTTAAACTTACTTTGATCCTGAAATTAAACTGTATGCAATGCTTAACTATTTTATTAATGAGAATGTAGTTTATGTAACCATTTGAATAAGACTACTTTGTACTTTAAACTTCAGCTTTTTTCTCCTCCGTCGCGGTCGCGGACCGTGTTCCGAACTTTCTTATCTGGTAAAGGCCAACATTTCTATTTAATAACTTTCTATAGTGGCGAAAAATCCATTTCTACACAGAAAGCGTTAAAATTCAAGAATTTGGTAGTTGATTTAACAATGGCTAACAATATAAAAAAAATCATTGGTAAAGTAAATTATTCATTGCAAAGGCTTATAAACAGCATTTTCATATACATTTTATTTTAGTACGCTATGAAATATTTTATAGAGAAATCGCATTGCATGGCGCCAGTTCATTGTATAATAATGTGTTACGTGTGTTACGCATCGTTATGGCAGTAGCGTACGTTCTTAAAATGTTTAAACCAATAACTATGTGTAGACAAATGATTGTATGTTGAAACAACTTGAACACAGTGATCAAAATTGAAAATATTCAATGATATTTCAACCTTCCAATATTCCAACGTGTCATTTAGGATTTAACCCAATAAAGAGGTATATATCTGTACTGTCCTGGTTTAGTGCTACACCTTTTTTCAAAGAACAACCACTTTTCTTTAATTCATGACGAAATGTCTCCTTCTGGACGATGAGGTATATTTTCGTTTCAAAATCATGTTTATGTATGGGCCTATCTATGGGGGCCCGAAATTTTAGCGTTTTGTCTTCTGTATGCATACATGTTGTCTACGTGACCATATACATTTTGAAACCTGTTTCATTATTTATTTCTCCCAAAAATGTTAAAAATAATTTAATTTGAGCCAGCATGTCCATTCCTCGTAGTAAATTAAAAGACATACATGTTTATCCATATTTTTTTCTCTAATGAACATGATGAATGAGAGATTTAACTTCGTAACACGGCATTTTTCAAGAATGGGTCGGTCACTTTAAAACGCACTAACAAGATTTAGAGATGTCCTAGCGGAAATATGAGAACATTTACGTGCTTCCCACTGACTGAGCCTTATATAGATAGAAAATCGTTGGTATACCTAAAATACTGTACTTTGTATAAAAAACGCAAAACGTCAAAATCAAAATGTTTGCAAGGTTACATACGTTACCGGCCGTTGAAGCGTCATTGAAAAATCCATTCGTCAAATATGGGTTAAAAGACAGCACACTCCCCCACAAAAAGCTGCCTTGTCTCTAGAGCTGTGTTGCACAGCTTACAGGTTCCATTACGAAAACATACAGAGATTTTTTAAGTTGTAAAAATTGAAAATTTATGGTAGACTTTTTTCAATATTTTTCTTATTTTTGCTCAAAACATAGATTGTGGGTACACGTTAGAACCGCCTCGGCGAGGCGGTTCTAACGAGTACCCACAATCTATGTTTTGGAGCAAAAATAAGAAAAAAGGTATACCCCTGCATACCCCGGTTTTGCTATATAAAAGTGGGGTTGAAGGGGGTATTTATTTGCACGGACATGTTTTCCTGATGTACAGACAATTTTCTGACATGCAACTTCAGTTTGCGATTGCTGACATAGTGACTATATAAAATCTGGTCTGTGTCGCCGTACATGTCTATATACTGTGCCAATTTTCACTTTAATCTTGAATTTTATTTCATTGAATCTTAATCTCAAGCTACACTCTTACCAACTCCTTGTTTTAATAAGGACTGAATATATTATCTCATTTTAACCTAACCATGTGTCTTAACAAACCCGCCAATTTTGAAAACAACTGTTTAATTATTTAATTCAAGGTGCTTTTAAATGTTTTAGGCTCACTCATTAGATTTTACTGATCCATTTGTAAATATTTGTTTTGTAATGGATTGAATATGCATATGTTCTATGTATGTATGATTCTGTATATATGTTTTATGTATGTTTCATGTTTTACAGAGGACCATATGTTAGATAATTTCATGTGTGTACTTTATTATTATTATTATTATTATTATTATTATTATTACAGCGTATTGGTTGTAGGTTGCCCTGTTTGCTTGGAGTATGTATGTGCCCGTCAACAATTTACATTTAATTTGTGCTCTTCTACTGTCATGCATATTATTCCTTACAGTTGACCATATATGGTGACTGCTGCCCACATTCAATATATTCGGGTTTAAGTATTTTGTGGAAGACTTGCTTTCAATATCAGACCTCAGACCTCCAGAACTTTTGTACCATATCATTTATTTTGCGGTTAAGTGTACATTTCCAGGCCTCCTTAATTGGTGGGCTATTTAAAAGGTCAAAAACTGAAGGTAAATCATACCTATATGCTTTGGATATTAGTGAAAATACTCTCTCGGGGCGTATCTTTCATTACCAGTTGCCTCTTGGCTATTTCATATTCTACTGAGTTTTCATTTCTAATTATGTGAATAAACATGTTTAGCAGCCTGAATGATTCTTGTGTAACAATGACTCAACAGGCAAAACGCCAAGGAGAGCTAAACAAACTGTATTTGAGGTATTGTCGGGTAAACCTTGTATTTGTTTGAGACATTTTCTTTGAAATTTTCCCAAGCTTTCTATGCCTGAACTTTTTAAAATTTGGACTTTAATGCCGTAGAGAAAACGTGGAATGACAAAAGTAGACCAGATGTGCCCATTCAGGGTGGCCTTTAACCCGCTACCCCCATGGAGCCCCGCGCCCATTAAGGAATAAGCAGTCTTTCTCCTTAAACTTATTTCCCCTTCAATATCTGCTTGTCCAGATGTATTTCTAACAACTTCAAGGTGTACAGTTGAACTAGGGGTATCTACCTTCTCCCCTGCCATAACTATTCCAAGTTTGGTGTCATTCTTTTTCCGTTTAGTATACCACAGGATGTGACTCTTGGTTGGGTGGATGCAGTATCTCTCTCTGCATGCACTGTTGTCTGCGTCCCAAATCATCACTTGAGCATCAGACTTGCTTTCAGAAATCAATGCCAAATCGTCTGCTAACGTCACATGGGGAATACTAATGGATCCAATCCTAGTTCCTGAGTATCTGTCTTCCAGCTGCAGATGTAAAGGGTTGTGGCTACGCTTATAGTGGCTTGTTGATAAAACTCCACCCTGCTTCACTCCTTGCATGATGTTGATAGGGTGCGATAGTTCACCTGCCCATTTGATTCTGGAGGAGCAGTCAGAGTAGACGTCCTTCAGCAATAACCAGTCGTCCCCATGGATACCATCTAAATACAGCTTTCTGAGGAGGGAGTTTTGGTCGACAACGTCGAATGCTTTCTGTGCACCCAACGTTGTAACAAAAAGGTCTCGCATGTTGTTTCCCGCCTCCGATATGCATTTAGAAAGTATCAGAGCAGCGTTGAGTGATGAGCAGCCAGCTGTAAAACCCTTTTGCAATCTTGACTGTGATCCATGAAATATTAGATAATGGCGGGTGTTGATAATGTGTTCTAAGATCTTGAGATATTATATACGGGTGTAACTCTAATGCCTCTGTAGTTACTTGGGTTGCTAGGTTCACCTTTTTTAAAGATGGGAGTCAGGATACCCTCCTTCAGCACAACAGAGATGGATTTTGTCATGATAATGTAGTTCAAAAGCGAAGTAAGGAAAAATGTACAAGTAGGCAAAGATCAGGAAAAGACGCAATCAGAAAAAGATTCCCAATCCTAAAACCGAGGTGGGAAAAAAACAAACTAACAATCAAGTATGTATAACATGAAAAGATATCGTAAGCCGAATGAGCAGCTATTTTCCCAATAGGTGGCCACTCAGTTACCTTAACTTAACTAAAAATATGCAAACATACATAAGGCGCCAACTGCACAATTTTTGTTAAACACCAAGACATAAAACAAAACCACCACAGAAGTATCGCCTTGGAACGATCAGCAACACAAAGCTACTGGCGGGCTTAAACCGGTTTTACACGGCCATAACCTCAGCTTCTGCAGTGGTTCATAACATTTAGTTAGTTCTTCGGTCCTCGTGGTGAATCTCTAACTAGTCAATGAATCATCAAGAACAAATAAATAAATCATGATAAACATCCTGATGAATCAAAAACCAGGACTCACAGATTGAGTAAGCTGCCCGACGATGGAGATCCCTGGGCGCCGAATAACCTACTAACTCCGGAGCAAAAGAAAATTTTAGCAACACACTTACATATAAATTATTTTTTTTTTTTTTTTTTTTTTTTTTTTTGATTCAGTTTTACGTCCCTTTCAAGCTTTTTCACTCATATCGAGACGAATCAATCGGTAGGTGGGGCGAAAACCGGAGTACCCGGGGAAAAACCACCTGACACACCCGCAAGCAGAACATGGCTTGTCTTACATATGAATTCGTGCCCCGTGCGAGGCGCGAACCCACATCGGTGAGATGATCGAATGATCAAGAGCACTGAAGTCAGCGACCTTAACCACTCGGCCACGGGGGCCGCCATAAATTATTTTATACCATATAAGGTTTAAAGTATATAATGTATTTTTAATAATGTTATTGAAAGGTGTTTTAATAAAACGGTACAGGTGGGCAAAGATCAGGTAAAGGTGCAATCAGAAAAATATTCCCACTCCAGAAACCGGGGTGGGAAAAAACCAAACTCACAATCAGATACTTGTACCATGAAAACATATCGTAAGCCGAATGAGCAGCTATTTTCTCAATAGGTGGCCACTCAGCTACCTTAAATAAAAATATGATAACATACATAAGGCACCAACAGCACATTTTTTTTTAAAACACCAAGACATATATAAAACAAAAAGAACCACCACA
Organism: Rugalucina vietnamica; assembly: GCA_964017185.1. Classification (NCBI taxonomy): domain Eukaryota; kingdom Metazoa; phylum Mollusca; class Bivalvia; order Lucinida; family Lucinidae; genus Rugalucina; species Rugalucina vietnamica. The sequence continues at coordinate 10,370,110 of OZ024883.1, forward strand.
GAAGTATCGCCTTGGAACGATCAGTAACACAAAGTTACTGGCGGGCTTAAACCGGTTTTACATGGCCATAACCTCACCCTCAGCTTCTGCAGTGGTTCATAACATTTAGTTAGTTCTTCAGTCCTCGTGGTGAATCATTACCCAGCCAGCATGCATATATCGGCCCGTCAGCGGCATTAAGTGGGCATCGCGGCATATCGGCCCCATGACGGCCCGTCAGGGGCCCGAAATAACAAACTGTCTGACAAAAATACATCTCAGTGCCAGGAATTGACATTAATGCATTTCTACATTAGGTAGAAATGGCAAAGAAAGAAAATTATTTGATCTCTGAAAGAAATTCACATTCTCTTAGAGCAGTAAGCGGGCCGCTGGCGGTCCGTCAGCGACATCTTGGCATATCGGCCCAACGACGGCCCGCCAGGGGCACGAAATAGGACAATGCCCTACAAAAAGCTGATGCTTGAACGATAAATTCTTGCTTCCTCATATAATTATAACTCAATTATTTAAAATGAGTGCTGGATCATTGAGTGTTTCACAAACGTAACACAAAATGTAACAAACAAAAACACAAGAGGGCCCGCTGTCGGCCCGTCAACGGCTGCCACTTTATTAAAGGGAAACAACAAAAATCGATAACATCGAATTTTCATTATTTTACACATTGTTCTTAAATAAAGGTGTTTAAATAAATATGTAAATGATAATTCATAACAGAGAGTGATTCTGACTATCAATTATTTAACTTTTCTAAGTGTATTACTTGTTTCGGTCAATCTCATGGCACTACATCTTCGAAATAAATTTTTATTATATATATGCACACATGGAAAAGTAATTAATTCATAAAAACGCCTCTGGTGTTGAGTACATCTTGTGTCTTCAAGGGCATGTCTTAATTCATGCCCTAAAACACACAGATTCTTCGTTTTCGAAGATTCCAAATGCAAAACTATGTGATTTTTTAAATATTAATAAACTTCTAATTTCTTAATATTTTGCATGTCGGTACAATGGGGGCAACATCGCGGCAACATAGCGTTTTTCCGACAGCGGGCCGACAATTTTTTACTTTGCACATCCACCGGTGGGCCACTGCAGAATTTAGTTAGCGGGCCGCTATGCAAATATTAGCGGGCGGTCAGCGGTCCCCGATTGCAATGCTGACTGGGTAACTGGTCAATGAATCATCAAGAACAAACAAATAAATCATGATAAACATCCTGATGAATCAAAAACCAGGACTCACAGATTCAGTAAGCTGCCCGACGATGGAGATCCCTGGGCGCCGAATAACCTACTAACTCCGGAGCAAAAGAAAAACACCAGTTGGACCCCGGTGGGCCAAGCAACAGACATGAAGCTCCGGCCCCAACCAACTAAAATGAATAGCTTTAAGTCGGAGCCATCATAGAGTGTAACGCCCGACCCACCGGCAAGCAATTAAAGAAGGCAGCATAGTTATCAACTATGATTGGGTTAAAAACTAAGCATGCAGACCGCCCGGCAGACCGTCGCATAACATTCAAGTTATAACCTATACGTTTGTAAAGTCTTATGATTTTTCTGAACTGAAAAGAAAAATCATTAATTCCTATAAGTTTCTTAAATTTGTAAACCAAGTCACCATAAAATTCAGGTTCCGAAAGGCCCTCAATTAAAAGCGTCTTTAACCTAACATTATATTTGGAAATTAATTCATAGTGTCTACGATAAAATTTAGAAAAGGTTTTTCGAAGTTTATGATACCGATAGCCCTGTTGGAGAAGTATTTCTCGTCCGGCTACTGAGCTTGAAGTGTTCACTGGTTACACCTGAATCTGAATCTGAATCTGAATAGTTTACTGGTGACACGCCAAATGACATTATTTCACCAGGGGGTTCGGATGGGGGGGGAAATTAGTCCCTTGAACGCACGAGTGAAGCGAACTTGGACACACAGTCATCAGACATTTCAGCAGAGGAGACAAGTGAATCAGGGAGGTCATTCCAGTCCCTGATAGTCTGTGGAAAGAAACTACTTTTGTACGCTTCTTTGCTAGCTGAAGGTATCTGAAAAGCCAAAGAGTGTTGATTTCTACAACGCCTATTCTTTGGGATAAGGTCATCTGTGGGTATTCTGGCTTTACCCTTTAGACCTTTGTATAGCAATATAAGTCTACTATCCTTCCTCCTTTTCTTAAGAGATTCCCATTTCAGTTGACCTAAAATGCCAGTCATGCTCCCAGTTTCAAAAACATAATTTCCCGTCACAAACCTTGCCGCACGATTTTGGACCTTTTCCAGTTCTTCCTGGAGGCCATGAGTGTGAGGGTCCCAAACTGAGCTTCCATATTCCAAGACCGGCCGCACCAGTCCTTTATAAGCTGCTTCTTTCACATCTGGGGGACAAGAATACAAATTTCTCCTCAAGAATCCGAGAGTTCTGTTAGCCTTTGTACAAACATTGGAAATATGAGTATTCCATTTCAAATCATTTGTGATAGTTACACCCAGGTATTTTATGCTTTCAACGTTTTCCAGTAAAGTGCCCTCAAGGGTGTAGTTAGCCTGTATCTTACTAGACCGTTTATTTGTCAGCTGCATCATGTTGCATTTGACGGGTTGAAATCTCATTCCCCATTTTCTAGCCCAACTGCCTAGGCGATCAATGTCTCTTTGAAGTTTCAATGTATCCTCTTCATTCTTGATTTCACGATAGCAAACACAATCATCAGCAAAGAGTCTTATTTCAGACTCGATGTCTGCTGAGATGTCATTTATATACAAGGAAAACAGCAAGGGGCCGAGAACGGTGCCCTGAGGGACACCCGACACAACTGGAGCCCAATCCGATTTAATACCATTAACCACTACCCTTTGTTGTCTGAAACAAAGGAAAGCATTTATCCAATTCAATGTTGTTCCACCTATTCCATAGTTGAACAATTTGCTTTTAAGGAGTTCATGGGGAGGAGTATCGAAAGCCTTTTCAAAATCGAGTATAAAAGTGTCGACCTGGCCTTTTTTGTCTAAGATTTTGGCCCAGTCATTTATCACTGTAGTCAACTGAGTTTCACAGCTATGCCATTTCCTAAATGCGTGTTGCCTGTCCGACAGGAGTTCATGTTCATCAAGATGGGCCATAATATTTGAGCATACAATATGTTCAAGAAGCTTACAAGGAATGCATGTCAAAGAAACAGGGCGGTAATTGCGGGCAAGTGACCTGTCACCCTTCTTAAACAGGGGGCAAATATTAGCAAGAGACCATTCTTTAGGAATTTCACCTGTATCAATTGACTGCTGGAAGAGATGGGCGAATACCGGCCCTAATTCCATAGCCAGTTCCTTTAGGACTCTGGGATGAAGCTCATCAGGCCCTAAGGCTTTAGACGGGTTTAGACCTTTGAGAAGTTTGGTCACCCCTTCCTTTGTGACCACAATATCATGCATGAATGGGGCAGATCTATCCATAAGAGGGACCTGTTTGTATTCACTTTTAGTGAAAACATCCGAGAACTGACCATTAAATTCTTCCGCCTTCTCAAATTCAGATTGAGCTATTCCACTTCCATTTCTCTTTTTCAACGGGGGAATACCTTGGGTATCTTTTTTCTGACTGTTTATGTACCTGTAAAAATCTCTAGGATTAGCCTTAACATCTCCTACCAAGTTGTTCACATAAAGATCATGCTGCTTCCTGATATCAGCTTTGATCTCTTTCCGTAAAGATTCAAATTTAGATCTAAATTTTGCACTACCAGTCTTTTTAGCTTTTGCATGAGTTGCATTTTTTCTGCGAATCTTCCTTCTTATTTCAGGTGTTATCCAAGGGACAGAGGAAACTGAGCGACTAGTTTTTGAGGGGATATGTTTATCTGCCGATTCCTGAATAAACGATGTAATGAGATTGAAATTTTCCTGGACCGACCGAGTATCTGAGTAACCGTTGAAGTATCTTTCCTTTGCAAATTTAAGTGTTTCTGCTCTCATAGATTCATAATCACCTTTCTGATAACGATACACTTTTCTCCTAGGTTTCTTTATAGGGGGGATAGCAATTTTCAATGTGCCAGAAACAATGTCATGATCACTGAGCTTATCCGGGGAATGAATGTCTACAAACTGACCAGGAAGAGAGGTCAAAATTAAGTCCAAAGTATTTCTTTCTCTGGTGGGGAAATTGACTAATTGTTCCAAACCATGGTCATTCATGATATCTATCAAAATCTGACCCTCCGTCTGACTCAATGATGACCCAGATTTGCTGAGTCTGTCCGGCCATACAATATCTCTAAAGTTAAAATCACCTAAAACATGAATTAAGGGGGGTTTGTTGCCTTTATTAATATTTTTGATTTTGTCAAGCTGTTCTCTAAATAAATTGTCCAACTTTTCCAGTGAATTCAATAAGTCATTTCCATTGTCCGATACTGGTAAATGACCATCGACAGGTGGTCGATACCAGCTAGCCACAAAGTGAGTTTTCTTATTTACAAAAAGTTTGACCCAAACTGACTCTGAGTCATTGTCCAATTCTGTGAGGGGCATGTGTGGGATGTCCTTGTGTACAAGAAGCATAACACCACCACCATGTAAGGTTCTATCCTTTCTGTACACGCTGTATGGAAAAGATTCCGGAAATAATTCAGACGTTAATATGGAATTGTCAATTTTTGTTTCCTGAATCGCCAAAATCTGCGATTGATGAAAATCAATGAAGGCCAAAAACTCAAGTTTTTTTCCTCTTATACTGTTTATGTTGATACTGGAAAATTTCAGACCACTAATAAAACTGTTTTTGCTATTCAAGGTTTCAGTGGACTTGTTTTCATGACCTCTTGCAAGTAGGTCAAACCTATTTTCACTTTCCAAGTTAAACTGTTCATTGAAAAAAGAGTCTGAGAAATTGAAAAAGTCACATTTTGGGCAAATCCATGTACAGTTTGAGTTTTGCATCGTTTCATACTCCGAGTCTGACATAAAAGAACAGTTATTGTGCACCCACATTTCACATTTGTCACACTGGACAGCCTTATGGGAATTCAAAACAGCACCACTGCATAGGCTGCACTCAGCTTTGCAGTTTGAACAATACCAAGAATCATTACCCGACTCAATCTTTTGTAACTCAACGGAACCAAGATTTACGCAAGACGCATGGAAGCGTTTCTCGCAATCTTCACATTTAACTGCTTTCTCGGCCGCCTTACAATACTTCTTGCACGTGCGGCACTGGAACCTGGGGCCTGGGTTCATTTCTATATCTCCAGCCAAAATAATAAGAATCAACAAGTTTGTTCCCTTTGAAGGATTGAAACTGCGTAATCCTTCGGAGCCTCTTCGGTTACCAATTTTCCTTGTGAGAGCCAAGCTCTGAGCAATTCCACCAACTGATTTACCAAATCCTATACTACAGTCCTGGTTCGCATCTAAAATATCTCCTGATGCTGTCCACTTCCAAACACAGAGCCCGAAAACCAACAACAAAGCCAACCTGAGGAGCAGCGGACAAGACTTCGGTGTATGGAAACAACATACCAGCTCTTTTCCACCCCGACAAGTCAACCGCCCCACAGTTGGACCGACAAAACCTGAAGCCATGAGTTCCAATTCAAATGATTAAACAAAAAGACCTTCAATCACTATATGAAAAAAAGTGGGTGGGGGAAGGTCAAACCAGAAAAACTATTCAGATTCTTTAAATTTTATGACAGATCGTTGCAGCCCTGCTAGAGCCGTTCAATGTCACTGTCAATGAAGCTTGAACAAATTCTGTAAGCTTGTAGAAAGTCTTTGGTTCATTCCGTGATCTCATTATCTCTTCTATCTTGTCTTTTTTATCTGCAGTTTCCTGGCGTTGCTCTTAACAAACCAATTTCCTTGCAATCTTCCTGTAGTATGTGTGGGATCAGATGGGGATCCGGATTTCTTCCATTCCCACCAGTCAAGGCGGCTTGGGTATACATGGCATAGCAAAATTTACTCCCCAGGGTGGTTAGGGTCGCTCAGTGGTGGGGTCCGAGGTAGGGCCAGTATTCAGAGGTTTCTTTGATTAAAATACATAGAGTTCACCAGTGATTGTTCTACAGCAAACACAGGGGTGAAATGAGTAAAATGTGCTGGCACTGTTACGGGTACCTATAAGCATATATGAACACTTGACCTAGGCTAAGCCACGTACAGAACGCAATTTAACTGTACTTAAACCACATGATTCACAAACTAATCGCTGTTTGTGTATATTTAAGGCCAATCTGTCCTTAAACAACAAATGAAAAGTACCCCAGAACATTTATAATTGTCCATTCCGGTAATTATGTCCATTCCGGTCCATTCCGGTAAAGGAACGCACCGGTGGTTGAAGAAAGTAGTCGAGGGTAGAAAAGTATTCAAACGGCAACTTTCCTCATGGTAGCGAAATGACTTGTCACTAGCGAAGTGACTTTTCACTTTACTGCTGTTGCAGTTGCGTCTGTAGTTTTGGTTTGGGAGTAATCCTTAATTATGGCTTTATCAAACCTACGATTGCCAAAAGGACTTTGTTTTGTTTATTGTGTATCAATTTAATTCTGGCGCCGAATAAAAAAGCGGGACCAAAATTAAAATTTTATTTGTTTCCCCTTACCCGACCGACACTAAAAAATTGGGCCTTACCCGACCGACCCTAAAAAATTGGGCCTACCCAAAAAATTTTATTGCAATTTTTCATACAAGATTATTTTTTATTATTGTTACCTACAGAGAGGCAGAGGCAAAAAATTCATTTGTCGGGTCGGCGTGATGTCATAGGTCATTCGTACGAGGTGAATTACTCGGTGTTTATCGATGTAACCATACTGGATTCAAAGCAGAAAATATGAAAACAAAATAAAAATATTAATTAATAAAAGCTTTACATGTATTTTTCGATCTTCACAATTTCTTCATCTCAATGTATGAACCCTGTTATGTTTCTGACAAATTATGATTTAATAAGCGTCTAAAAATGATAAATTCACAACGATATTGACCGAGTTATACCCTTAACCGAATGAGCGAAGAAGAGGTGGGAAAGGTGCAGTTTCGGTTATCAATTTTGATTTTACCTCACGAAACAGTAGCTTGCCGACCGGGTCAATGTTTAAGAAGGATACATTTTCTGATAATGCTTTCAATGATAGCCTTCTAGATATATATAGTCCGGCACAAAATCAATTTGACCTGGAATTGTGGTATAAAGTTATTTCCTTTACAGATTCTTGTAGGATAGACATTGCCATTAACGATTCTGGATGATGACAGCCTGTCATCATTGAGCATTTTGAGAAATTCAAGATGGCGTCCAAGATGCCAGAAAATAATGAAAATACATCTACTATTAAACAATGTGCCCTTTAAAATGAATAAAAATGCTATATTGCCTCACAACTTAAGCAGGTATTATTATACCTGACATAAATTATTGTTCCCTGGCTTTAGGATCAAAAATCACATCCAAGATGGCCGCCAAAATGAGATTTCTTGACGAATACAAATGTATGTACAATATATACATATTTGAGCTTCTTATGCATACATATTTTGATCAATTAGGCCAGAAAATCACACATTGAGTTTTTGGTTTCTTTATGAATTCATATATGTAAGACATTGTCAATGAAGAACCAACTTCTGACACCCTGTCAGCATTAATCAATTTGAGAAAATCAAGATGACATCTGAAAATATTTTACACACTGTTTTATAATTTGTCTCTAACAAAATGAAAACTGCTATTTTATCCTACTAGTTAGTACATATTGACATATCTAACATAAGTTACCTTTTCCAGGCTTGAGTACAATATGGAATCCAAGATGGCTGTCAGAACATTTAAATATTAACATTTTCCTAATACATATACTTTTGAATCTTCTGTCTATTTCTGATTTTAATGCTACATTAAACACGTTTTTTTTCTCAGGAGTACTAATGAAAAAACAACAAGAACTTCACTGTATAGTTGGCGCTCACATAGTCTGGCTGGTCAATAGTCATTTTACTGTGATTTGCAGTTACTGAGAACAAACAGCAGCTTATCAAATTGATAGGTTGTGGTCTTACACAGGATGCTGAATTTCATGAAAGGAGCAATGATATCCACAGAACAGTTGATACAGGCAAAAAAGCAAACAGAATGTGTTTCAATAGAAAGTATTGACAAAAACACACTTCAAAGCAGACAGATAATATCCTTGCATACCAGATAGTCACTTTTGCACTTCACGAAAATCCAAAAGGAGTTCCAATTATTGCAGATGACGCTGATGTGTGGTTTTGTTACTTTAAATCTCAACACTTTGCGATTCCTGGTATCGTTTGAAAGCAAGAACTGTTTAAGCCGATAGACTAAGTATAAAAGAATGCTGAATTAACACCCGATTTAATTAACACTGATGTTCTATGTGGATGGGCTACTATTGTACGCTTCCATACTTTGAGGGTGAAGTTAGGTACCTGTAAACCGGTTTAAGCCCGCCAGTAACTTTGTGTTACTGATCGTTCCAAGTCGATACTTCTGTGGTGTTTCTTTGTGTTTTATGTCTTGGTGTTTATTTTTTTTTTGTGCGGTTGGCGCCTTATGTATGTTTTCATATTTTTAGTTAAGTTAAGGTAACTGAGTGGTATAAGTACCTGATTGTTAGTTTGGGTTTTTTCCCACCTCGGTTTTTGGAGTGGGAATCTTTTTCTGATTGCTCCTTTTCCTGATCTTTGCCTACTTGTACCTTTTTTTGACCTCCTAAATAATTGAAATTGTCAATCATGCCCATTTGTCAGCATGTTTTAAAATCAGATCTGCCAAAGATGATGCCAGAGTCATTTTGGTGGCTGACAAATGAGACCAAAATTTACCCCTCCACCTTTAACTGTATGTCTTGATGACCATCAGACCTCCTTAAATCAACTAAATTGCATTTTCGAAGTAAAAGTGGGAGTCATAGCGCCATATAGCGCTATGGTTACAACAAAGCAAGCTTAGGACTTGTAGGAAATAAATAACACAAATGTGAGACAAATGGTTTTTAGATTGTGTCCTTAGCTTTATAATTGTGGCTTTATTGCATCTGCTTATAGCACGCGGTGACATAAGAGCTCAACTTTTCAGACGTAACAATTTTCCTAGGCAAGATACACTTTCAAGTATGCATATTGACCAGGTATGTGCCATTCACTTTGACTGTTAAATGTTTTGCTAAACTGTGTTTAGTCTAGCATTAATGTGTATTTATCAGTAACTTAGCTGTAATTGTGAAAACATGTACCTTTTTATTTTTTAATTAGTATTTGTCCTTCATATACATGTACATGCTTCTATTTTTCAAGCACACTCCTTCAGCCGATATATTTCATGCTCCTCTGACTCTGACCAAGTTAACGTCAAATTACTTAGCTGGCTGAAAGTGTAACTGTCTTTGAAATATTCTTAAGCACACTCTTAGACTTGGAACCCTTGGTGTATTATTTCATGCTGCGCCGTTGACTTTGAAATTATAAATGTCGAGAATAACACTTGAATTGTGTAACCATGTATGTTAATTGTCATTGATATACTTTTAAAGCATGCACATTGACCTGGTATACTCCTTGATCTGATTTTCATGCTCTGTTGACTTTGACAATATTCATGGCACGGCTTGCACTTAGATGTGTATTTATTTCTGCACTTTTATTAGATAGTTTGATGTGAACCCGTACATAGTAATTTCTCCAGGACAGTGATCTATATTAGTATGCTACCTAGAGTTCGACAACATTTACATAGATTTTTGCACAGAAGTGAGTGCGTTTCCTGTAGCACCAATATCTGCAGATATAAATCCTTAGATATGAATGGTCCTTTGTACATCCTGCGGCTGAAACACCATTACCCCTGGTACATATGACATACACCATGTGTTGTAATTATTTCATCCACTGCAGTTGCAAAATCGACAGTGGCATTCTTATCATCAGTGCTGTTGATTTTTGACAGTATATATCTTCTAGATCTGAACCCTATCCATTTGTTCTGAAGCTATATAGATCAATATATTTTCAGTAAAAATAGCTAAGCTGTAGTATATAACAAGTCATACCAACACGACTTATAAATAAGAAAAAAATGTACAAAAGTCTCCACTGTGTACTTAGTATGTAAGCTAGTCTCTTCACTTTATTTGTGTGGAGGAAATGCATTTGATTATATTGGTATTCAATTAAAAGAAAAATGTCTTCATTTATTTTATTATAAATCTTATAACTGCCAATTTAATGAATTTATCATGTTGCGGATGAATCTATGAATGGATGATAATGCTATTTTCATCATCTTTTTACACTGTGACCATTTATTGTGGATTCTTGCCATAATATGTGTAAATATATACTGAAATTACATTAATAGAATAACAGCACTGCATTGTGTTAAATCTGCACTTTAAATAGCTTTTTAAGATAATTCAAAGCCCTTAATTTCTTGAAATATATAGAAAGCATTTGCTTATTTATAAGATGACCCATGTGGTATTTTGTGTCTATTTCAAAGAAATAATATACAAAAAGAGAAAAAAATATGCTGTAGCTTTTTTCTGGTGGCCATTTTGGATGCCATCTCAAATATGATAATTTTACAGCTTGCAAGAATATATAAGCTTCAATAATCATATAACTTCAAGATTTGATCAAAATGCAAACAAGCATTCAAACAAACATTCGCTTTCAGATCAGTGTATTTAACTCTGTAGTTGGAAATCTGTATCTGGTAGACATTTTGGATGCCATCTTGAATTTCTGACAAGGCTCAAGGATGCCACGAATTCATTATTTTGATTCTATAATGTCAGTGACGAAATCCAGAAGAAGCTCAAATATGTATATCGTATAAATAAATGGTAAAACTATTAAAATCTTTAAAAAAATCTCATTTTGGCAGCCATCTTGGATGTCATCTTTGGTTTTTCAAACCAGAAAGCATTAACTGTAGACAGTTGAGTTAATATATAATAAAGTTGTGAGGCAGCATAGCATTTTCATTCATTTTATGGACAAACTCTAGAGTAGACCATATGAATTTTCATCATTTTAGACATCTTGGACGCCATCTTGAATTTCTCAAAACGCTCAATGATGACAGGCTGTCATCATCCAGAATCTTAAATGGCAATGTCTTACCTACAAGAATCCATCAAGAAAAAAACTTTATACCCGACTTCCAGGTCCATCGAAAATATGCCATATTCGTGCCGGACTAATACGTATGTAAGTATTATTTCTGCAATCAAGTTTGAGCTATAATAGAACAACTAAAAACAAGTTTCAATCTATATAAAACCTGAGAAAATAAAAATAAAAAAATATTCCGACCAACCCACACCTGAGAAACAAGGTCGGATGAGGTGAAACAAAAATATTTCTAAGGGGGGAACTCTAAGAAACAACACCAACAAAGGCGCTAGAATGGCCGAAGGTGGCGGTGATACTGATAGACCTAGAAAAAAGCTAAACACTGAAAAACATAAACTTATAGCTTTAAATGGAGAAAAGAGGAAAGAAGTCTTCAGCGCTATTGAAACTTTGAAGGCAAAAAAAACGGGTTTATCTATGCTGAAGCTGGAGTACTGTGATGCGCAGAAACCTTATTATTTCTCAGATAGCCATTGTTCTGTTCGCCGGAATCCACCAAAACTCTTTAAATTTTTCTGTGTATTCAAACGTGGTGAGCAAGTGTTAATGTCCTATTTGAACTCAGGATATACAGACTCGCTAACAGCTCAAGAAAGAGTGGCCTTGGAAAGGTTGTTTGTCTTTATAAATAACATTGAAGGTAACTTTCTCTCATTACGAGAACTTGCCCATGCAATATACAGTGATTTTTAAAGTTGTAAAAAATGAAAATTTTCAGGAGATTTTTTTTAATATTTTTCTTATTTTTGCTCGAGGCGGTTCTAACGAGTATCCACAATCTATGTTTTGGAGCAAAAATAAGAAAAATAGGTATACCCCTGCAAACCCCAGTTTTACTATATAAAAGTGGGGTTTAAGGGGGTATTTATTGCACGGACGTGTTTTCCTGATGTGTTCAGTACCATGCTGCCCCCTGGAGTTGCACACCTACGGTCTGCACAGTGCACAGCATCTTCCAGAAACTGCATTTTTCAAAATCTCACTTTCTGAAAGACCTCAAGAAAAATATTACCATGTCACCATTTTGCATGCAAAAAGTCTTAAAAAGTGCCACAAAAATTTTGAAAAAAAGTAAACAAATTAAAAAAAATTATACAAGAAAATAATTTTGAATACTTTAGGGCTTTTTCCATTGTGAAAATCATGTCAGCAAGGGAAGTATGATGGTACCTTCGAAATTCGGGGTAGTTAATGTTTAGTTCCAAAGTACAGCTCTCTCTGAAAACTCAGGTTCAAAATAGTTCTTGCATGTATTCAGTGACATATGCTGTACTAGTGCATATACTATACTAGTAATTGAGAAATTGTTCACTTTCATGCGTCAACATAAGAATCTTGATTAGAATTTGCTTTTCAAAGGCGCTGTATACCATTAAAATTTATATGTTTACCATAGCAACTAGGTATTATTATCTTTAAAATTGATAAAAGTTACAGGAAAAAAATATTGACATTGCGAAAAAAAATTTTTTAAATTAAACAAACATGTAGTAAATTCAAGCCTTCTACCCATTTCACATATGATCAGATATATTTTAATAAATACTTGTTCAAGCCAGCCCATTATGCATAAGAATTAAGGTTTGTCATATTTTCTTGTAATATTTGTTGAGTGCGCATAAGAAGTGTTGTAATAAGGCCTCAAAATCTTTTATGCACATCTTCAGGTTTAAAATGATAGGAAAGACATGAATTATCGATTTTGCAATATTGCGCAACAACATGGCGAAATGAAAATTGATAATAAGGAAGTTTGTATGTGCCTTGTGAGCCTTTGGCTCATACACTTTAGCTCAAATTCAAGTCAGGATGTAAAACACAAACAAACAAAACTCAGTACGCTGTGTAGCTCATGGACCTCTAATCTATGCCTCACAGACTTCTAATCACATTACAGAACTTGCCCATAAAATGAACAGAGATTTTACGAGCTTTAAAAATTGAAAATTTTCAGCTGAAAATTTTTGATATTTTTCTTATTTTTGCTCAAAAAATAGATTGTGGGTACACGTTACAACCGCCTCGGCGAGGCGGTTCTAACGAGTACCCACAATCTATGTTTTGGAGCAAAAATAAGAAAACAGGTTTACCCCTGCATACCCCAGTTTTGCTATATAAAAGTGGGGTTCAAGGGGGTATACATGTCACGGATATGTTTTCGTGATGACATATATAATATTCAATTGATAAGGCATCATATAATTCTAAAGCTTTTCTTGGTATATGTTTTCTTCAGGTACATCACAAATAATACGCTGGCCAAAGAACCCAATACAAAAAGAGATTGACTGGTTACTTCAGCTATGCCATCATATTCTGAAGGGGCTTAGTAAGGATGGAAGGAATTACATTGTGGATGACAGAGCACAGTTCCTAGGAAGTGCAGATCTGTCGCAGTATAGGTGCCCTTGTTGTAGACAAGTCCTGACAGGAGTTACAGGAGATACAAGTATTGGTAAGTTCTCATTACGAAAACATGCCCATGCAATATACAGAGATTTTTTTGTGCTTTAAAAATTGAATAATTTTCAGCCGAAAAAAAAAACATAGATTGTGGGTACACGTTAGAACCGCCTCGGTGAGGCGGTTCTAACGAGTACACACAATCTATATTTTGTCCAGAGCAAAAATAAGAAAAATAGGTATACCCCTGCATACCCCAGTTTTGCTATATACGAGGTCTGTCCCGGGAAATCATAAAGATGCCTGATATTTCGTGAACGGTTTGTTGAAATTTAAAGATATGTTCATGCTTTTAAACTACATTTGTACTAAGCAATCTGTAAAAATTTTAGTTCAGTCGCTTACAAATTGCAAAAGTTATGGAGATTGATATGATGGTGTATCGGCGTTTACGGAGCACGTTGAAAATCATTTTGCTACGTTTTTGTGAAGGGATGGTTGAATGTTTTGTGTGCAGTCTCTTTAAAAGAGCCGTAATGGTGATGAATATTGTCATCTAAGCATTGTTAAGTCTTCTTAGTTAAAATTATAGTCAATAATTTGAGTAATAAATGATAAGTAGGTAAATAGCATGATTAGTTTCATTTTATATGAGGGAATACGAATTTTATTTTAGACTAAAATAAAACAAAAAGATGTCACTTGTTTAAAATGTCAACACGAAACGAGCATTTAGAATATTTAAAGAAAAATGCATACAGAATCATCACAGGATTATTAATGACATAATACAAGGTTGATTTTATAAATAAATTTTGTTAAATATACTTAACTGGAAAGAAAAGCTTGGGGAAGGTCTAATTTTGCGCCACAAAACTTACATTACGTCACTATTTTCTAATAAAATAATTGCAGTAGGTTTAAGAAAATTTCAATAAAATCAACGCTGATGGTGGAAATTATTTCAAACTTTCAAAACCTTATCTTACATAATTACTTGTGCAACTGATAATGAGAATTGTGTAATATCACCTCAACTCGCAATTACAGGAACTGTTGAATTTGATCTTGATGAATTTCAAAACAGTGTTTTTGACGTGCGCCGTAGACACCTACCCCTCTAGGAATAAATGCATTTAAATCTGTTGTGTAAAGGGTGAATTCATCCATATTTGTACGAAATGTTTATTAGATGTATGCAAATAGATCATATAAATTTCATGAAATTCTGCAGGCACATTACTGTTTTATCACAAATGTCTACGTATTTCTGGGACAGACCCCGTAAAAGTGGGGTTTGAGGGTGAACATATTTCATGGACATGTTTTCCTGATGTAATGTGTAAAAACCTGCTGCTGATAATGGTTTTTTGCAGAAAACTTTTGTGTGAAGAACGATACGAAATTTGTTTTCTTATCAAAATCTTGGTCTTAGTTTGGTGTGGGTTCGAGCCCCGCTCTGGCCACATGTGAGACTAGCCAAGTTCTGCTTGTGGGTGTGTCAGGTGGTTTTTCTCAGGGGTTCTCCCGTTTTCGCCTCACCTACTGATTGGCGCG
This sequence comes from Rugalucina vietnamica, assembly GCA_964017185.1. Lineage (NCBI taxonomy): Eukaryota > Metazoa > Mollusca > Bivalvia > Lucinida > Lucinidae > Rugalucina > Rugalucina vietnamica. The sequence continues at coordinate 10,385,239 of OZ024883.1, forward strand.
TCTCATATGAGCTGAAATAATCTTGAAAGGGAAGTTAAACTTAATAAAAAAAAATAAGACTAATTCCATGCATTTCTTTTGCAGGTAATACTTCTGTTTGGCACGGTCGAGTTGATATTTTGATGGGACCATTGGCAGTGATAGATGCCAAAAATGCAGATCCTAGGAGTCAGGACATTCCTACATCATCATTCGAGATCAAGCAGACGAAATTGAGAGATAAGCAGACAAAATTGAGAGAATTGCCTCAGCTGGTTGCAGAAACCATTGTTTTTGCATTTCTACAGAACAGGTTGAACCCTAACTTGAAGAATTCTTTAATTCCAACAATCGGCATTTCTTACCGAAAGATTGTGTTTCAGTTTTATGATCCTGTTCAAGACATTTTAATTGACAGTGAGTTGTTTGATTTGTTTGATGAAAATGACGAATGTTTAGCATTTGAAACTATATTAGCATTATGGTTGGCAATGAATTATGAGCTGTTTTGTACAGGAATTACGAAGAAAATGACGGAGGCTAATTTCACAGCTGACTTTACTTCTTTAGTAAAACCTGAAATTATTGAAATTTACAAAAAACAACTTAGTTTTGGTGGATGTGGTAGTGCAAAACCCAACATTGTATATGTTGATCTTGATGAATACAGTTTAGAATCTGATGAAGATCAGTGAAGGCACTTTGCACTACTTAGTTCAATTAGACAGTCAAAAACCGGTCAGTCAAAATAAGTTAAGTTTGATGTCTATTTTTAGCTCACCTGAGCCGAAGGCTCACAGGTGAGCTTATAGTATACCCATGCTCTGTCGTCCGTCCGTCCGTCCGTCCGTCCGTCGTCCGTAGTTCACAATTTCAAAGATCTTCTCCTCTGAAACCGCTGGGCCAATCAAAGCCAAACTTCATGTGGAGCATCCTTAGGAAGGGGGAACGAAAGTTTATATAAATGGTCCAGGTCACATGACCAAGATGGCCGCCATGGCTATAAATAGCAAAAACCTTTAAAAATCTTCTTCTCCAGAACCAGAGGGCCGATTTCCAGGAAACTTGGTATGTAGCATCGGGGACGCGGGCCCATCATAGTTTATATAAATCATGACCCTGGGATGACCTTGACCTATTTTACGGCAAGGTCAACTTAGGTCCCAATGCATTTGAATGGGAAAAAATGGTAAAATGCTATTTAATGGGTAAAACTTACTGGGAATAGGCAAATGGACAGAAGATTAATGTTAATGGAAAATTTTAGCCCCTGTGGGGTTGTCTGCCCCTGCCCCGGGGCTATATTCATGTATATTTCCATAGTAATGAAACATCTTCGCCCCTGAAACCGCTTGGCCAATCAAAGCCAAACTTCACGTGGAGCATCCTTGGGAAGGGGGAAAGAAAGTTTATATAAATGGTCACGGTCACATGACCAAGATGGCCGCCATGGCTATAAATAGAAAAAAAACTTTAAAAATCTTCTTCTCCAGAACCAGAAGGCTAATGATTTTGAAACTTGGTGTGAAGCATCAGGCAATGGAGTTCTACAAAGTTTATATAAATCATGACCCTGGGATGACCTTGACCTATTTTATGGCAAGGTCAACATAGGCCGCTCATGTATTTGAATGGGGAAAAGTGTTAAAATGTCATTTGTAGGGAACAACTTGCAGGAAATGGGCAAATGGGCTTAAGATTGATGATTCTGAAAAAATTTGGACCCCAGGGGTCTGTCTGCCCCCACCCCGGGGCAATATACATGTATATTACAGTGATGTTCAAAGATCTTCTCTGAAACCGCTTGGCCAATCAAAGCCAAACTTTATGTGGAGCTTTCTTAGGAAGAGTGAATGAAAGTTTGTATAAATGGTCAAGGTCACATGACCAAGATGGCCGCCATGGCTATAAATAGCAAAAACTTTTAAAAAATCTTCTTCTCCCGAACCAGAAGGCCTATGATTTTGAAACTTGGCGTAAAGCATCAGGCAATGGAGCTCTACAAAGTTTATATAAATCATTACCTTGGGATGACCTTGACCTTTTTTACAGCAAGGTCAACTTAGGACGCCTATGCATTTGAATGGGAAAAAAATAGGAAAATGTCATTTAATGGCAAAAACCTTGCTAGGAATAAGCAAATGGACAGAATATTCATGTTTATGAAAATATTTTGGGCCCAGAGAGTTGTCTGCCCCTGCCCCGGGGCTATATACATGTGTATGACCATAATATTCAAACATCTTCTCTGAAACTGCATGGCCAATCAAAGCCAAACTTTATGTGGATCATTCTTAGGAAGAGTGAATGAAAGTTTGTATAAATGGTCAAGGTCACATGACCAAGATGGCCGCCATGGCTATAAATAACAAAAACCTTTAAAAAATCTTCTTCTCCAGAACCAGAAGGCCTATGATTTTGAAACTTGGCATGAAGCATCAGGCAATGAAGCTCTACAAAGTTTATATAAATCATGACCCTTGGATGACCTTGACCTTTTTTATGGCAAGGTCAACTTAGATTGTCTATGCATTTGAATGGGGAAAATTGTTACAATGTCATTTGAAGGGCAAAACTTGCAGTAAATTGGCAAATGGACCGAATCTTTATGATTTAAAAAAGATATTGGGGTTATATACATCTATATGGTTATATACATGTATATTGTCATTCTAGTCAAACAAGTTTATCTCAGGTCTCAGGTGAGCGTTTACTGGACCATTGGTCCTCTTGTTCTTTTTAGTCTAAAATTTTAAGCTTCTAGCTTTCTTCTGTGTCTGTACAGGTTAGCTTGTTTGGACCTGGTTGAAAAACCCACAGGCAAGGTTCACACAAAACGGCTCATATTTTATCTTCTAGATACCCCAAATGTTTGAATGGTTAAGTTGTTGCCAAAGCCCATGTTTTTTTCTAATGATATGTGATGTGGAAAGCGCTTCTTGTCATAGACAATTAATATCAGGGTTCCTCAACCAAATTTCTAGGGTCCTACAATTCTTATGAGGGTTTGAATATTGAATGACATCTATAGCTATATGATGCTTGTCAAATATTTGATAAACAGTTAACATTTCAAATGCTGTTTATAGATAAAAAGTTTTTCAGGCTCAACACAGTTTAGCATAATAGTTAAACTGCTCATAAAACTTTAAATATTCATAATTGATGAGATTTTCAGGGTTAAATCATCAAAGGTGGTAATTATTCAGCTAATAAGAACTGTTAGCATTTTACCAATTATTAGCAGAATAAATTTCATGCTCAGCCTAAAAGATTCAGAGCTTCACATTGGACAGCTTTAGAAGATTTTATGTCTATTTTTTTCATTCCATACTTCTAGCTCCTTGCCTTCTTTTGTAAAGGCTGGTTTGTGTCTGACCTGGTCCTGAGGTTATAAAACTTTATTCATGCTCAACTCAGATGAGCATAACATTTAAACTGCTCACAAATACCAAAATAGCCAAATATATTGAAATTGAAGGTTTAGAACTCCAACAGTTCTAATTTATCCTGCTAATAAATGTTTAAATGTCATCAATTGTTGACATTTTTAGCTCACCTGAGCCGAAGGCTCCAGCGTCCGTCGTCGTCCGTTTCAAAGATCTTCTCTGAAACCACTAGGCCAATCAAAGCCAAACTTCATGTGGAGCATCCTTAGGAAGGGGGAACGAAAGTTTGTATAAATGGTCCAGATCACATGACCAAGATGGCCGCCATGGCTATAAATAGCAAAAACCTTTAAAAATCTTCTTCTCCAGAATCAGAAGGCCTATGATTTTGAAACTTGGCATGAAGCATCAGGCAATGGAACTCTACAAAGTTGATGACCTTGAACTTTTTTACAGCAAGGTCAACTTCGGTCGCTCATGCATTTGAAATTTAAAAATCTTCTTCCCCAGAACCAGAAGGCCTATGACTTTGAAACTTGGCATGAAGCATCAGGCAATGGAGCTCTACGAAGTTGATATAAATCATGACCCTGGGATGGCCTTGACCTTTTTTTACAGCAAGGTCATTTTAGGTTGTCCACACATTTGAATGGGAAAAATTGTTACAATGTCATTTGAAGGGCAAAACTTGCAGTAAATTGGCAAATGGACTGAGTCTTTATGATGTAAAAAAGAAATTGACTCCAGAGGTTGCCCTGACCCTGCCCTGGGGTTATATACATGTATATTACCATTCTAGTCAAACAAGTTTATTGGTATATATCTCAGGTCTCAGGTGAGCGTTTACAGGACCATTGGTCCTCTGGTTTCCAAAGGCATGATGTTAAATATCCAAAGTTTAGCTGATTGTTTAAACAATGTCAAATGAAAAAGAAACGTTACACATATTTGACATCAAAAATCTTGGGTGTTGTTACTCAAAGTTGCCATTAAAAATTCTGGTTGTGTTTGGATGTGTGCTAAATTTTCAAAGAGTGCTGACATTATGCCAAGTTTACCATAGGATTCATAGGGGACAAAATGGGTCACTTTCTAGAATGTGTGTAGCTCTACAGGAACTTAATCAATATCAGTGAAACTTGAATGAGTTTTGAGACTAAGCATTGCTGTGAATTTGCTGAAAATTTCATTCAAAATCTTTATTCAGTAAAGCATTATAAATGATGAAACAAACATGAACAATTTTGCATCAAGTCTATTGTAAAACAATTTAGCTGGAGATTAACTTACCTTGATGAGTTTACTATTAGAAAGAGTCAATAAGGTTGTTTTGCAGGCTTTAAACTGGGTCCTTGTTTTCCGCCTTTTAAGCTCCCCTGAGCCGAAGGCTCACAGGTGAGCTTATAGTATAGTAGTCAAGCCGTCGTCTGTCCGTCCGTGCGCGCATCCATCCGCCCACACCTTCAAATACAAATATCTCCGCAACTAGTCTGCCAATTGCAATCAAATTTGATCTGAAGCACCATTAGGTTGGGGGGAAAGGTTGCATTAGGTTTTGGGCCAGGTCGGATCCCAACTCTGGTTTACATGGCAACAGATAGCTCATAGACTTACAATGGGAAACAAGAATTGGCAATAAGCAAGGCTTATTAGATATCCCCTGCTGTGAATGCCCTTACCTGTAAACAAAAAGAAGGAAAAATGTCTAAGTTCTCATAGGTGTCATTTTGTCAGAAAAAAAAAAAATCACAAAATTTCTTAATGCAAATGTCCAGTGGGTGTACATCATGTAGGCACGATATGAAATTGTTCCATCAAAAACTGTGGTAGGAGTTGATCGGCCCGTGAATGCCCTTACCTGTAAACCAAAAGAAGAAAAAATGTCTAAGTTCTCATAGGTGTCATTTTGTCAAAAATTATTTTTTCGCAATAAAATTTCTTCATGCAAATGTCCAGTGGGTGTACATCATGTAGGCATGATATGAAATTGTTTCATCAAAAACTGTGGTAGGAGTTGATCGGCCCGTGAATGCCCTTACCTGTGCACAAAAAGAAGAAAAATTGTCTAAGTTCTCATAGGTGTCATTTTGTCAAAAATTATTTTTTCGCAATAAAATTTCTTCATGCAAATGTCCAATGGGTGTACATCATGTAGGCACGATATGAATTTGTTCCATCAAAAACTGTGGTAGAAGTTGATCGGCCCGTGAATGCCCTTACCTGTAAACAAAAAGAAGAAAAAATGTCTAAGTTCTCATAGGTGTCATTTTGTCAAAAATTATTTTTTCGCAATAAAATTTCTTCATGCAAATGTCCAATGGGTGTACATCATGTAGGCACGATAAGAAATTGTTTCATCAAAAACTGTGGTAGGAGTTGATCGGCCCGTGAATGCCCTTACCTGTACACAAAAAGCAGAAAAATTGTCTAAGTTCTCATAGGTGTCATTTTGTCAAAAATTATTTTTTTGCAATAACATTTCTTCATGCAAATGTCCAATGGATGTACATCATGTAGGCACGATATGAAATTGTTCCATCAAAAACTGTGGTAGGAGTTGATCGGCCCGTGAATGCCCTTACCTGTGCACAAAAAGAAGAAAAATTGTCTAAGTTCTCATAGGTGTCATTTTGTCAAAAATTATTTTTTCGCAATAAAATGTCTTGTGGGTGTACATCATGTAGGCACAATATGAAATTGTTCCATCAAAAATTGTGGTAGGAGTTGATCGGCCCATGAATGCCCTTACCTATAAAAAAATGTCTAAGTTCTCTTAGATGTCATTTTATCAAAAATTATTTTTTTGCAATAAATTTCTTCATGCAAATGTCCAATGGGTGTACATCATGTAGGCACGATATTAAATTGTTTCATCAAAAACTGTGGTAGGAGTTGATCGGCCCGTGAATGCCCTTACCTGTACACAAAAAGAAGAAAAATTGTCTAAGTTCTCATAGGTGTCATTTTGTCAAAAATTATTTTTTTTTACAATAAAATTTCTTCATGCAAATGTCCAATGGGTGTACATCATGTAGGCACGATATGAAATTGTTCCATCAAAAACTGTGGTAGTTGATCGGCCCGTGAATGCCCTTACCTGTAAACAAAAAGAAGAAAAATTGTCTAAGTTCTCGTAGGTGTCATTTTGTCAAAAATTATTTTTTCGCAATAAAATTTCGTCATGCAAATATCCAATGGGTGTACAGCGTGAAGGCACAATATGAAATTGTTCAATCAAAAAATGTGGTAGGAGTTGATCGGCCCGTGAATGCCCTTACCTGTAAACAAAAAGAAGAAAAAATTGTCTAAGTACTCATAGGTGTCATTTTGTCAAAAATTATTTTTTTTTTTTCGCAATAAAATTTCTTCATGCAAATGTCCAATGGGTGTACATCATGTAGGCACAATATGAAATTGTTCCATCAAAAATTGTGGTGGGAGTTTGTCGGCCCATGAATGCCTTTACCTATAGAAAATGTCTAAGTTCTCTTAGATGTCATTTTGTCAAAAATTATTTTTTTGCAATAATATTTCTTCATGCAAATGTCCAATGGGTGTACATTATGTAGGCGTAATATCAAAAAAAATCTAAGAAAAACTGTGGTAGGAGTTGATCGGCCCATATCTCACACCTTAGAATAAATGTTGAAAACTTGCACAAAAAGTGTCTAAGTTCAAACAGCTGAAATTTTGTCCAAAATATTTTTTTTTTCAAAATAATATTTCTTCTTGCACATGTCCAGTGTGTCTGTATTGTGAAGGCAAAGTATCAAATGGCTCCAGCAAAAACTGTGGTAGGAGTTGATCGGCCTGTATAGGCACTACCATGGAACCCATGTTGGAAACAATGCACAAAAATTCTCTAAGTTCACAAAGCTGCAAATTTGTTAAAAATTATTTTTCCAAAATAATGTTTCTTCATGCACATGTCCCGTGTGTCTGTATTGTGATGGCAAAGTATCAAATGGCTCCAGCAAAAACTGTGGTAGGAGTTGACCGGCCCGTATAGGCACTACCATGGAACCCATGTTGGAAACAATGCACAAAAATTATCTAAGTTCACAAAGCTGCAAATTTGTTAAAAATTATTTTTCCAAAATAATATTTCTTCATGCACATGTCCAGTGTGTCTGTATCGTGATGGCGAAGCATCAAATGGCTCCAGCAAAAACTGTGGTAGGAGTTGATCGGCCCGTATAGGCACTACCATGGAACCCATGTTGGAAACAATGCACAAAAATTGTCTAAGTTCACAAAGCTGCAAATTTGTTAAAAATTATTTTTCCAAAATAATATTTCTTCATGCACATGTCCAGTGTGTCTGTATCGTGATGGCAAAGTATCAAATGGCTCCAGCAAAAACTGTGGTAGGAGTTGATCGGCCCGTATAGCCACTACCATAGCACATGCACATCCCCTGTAATAGAAAATGCTCGTGAAAAATTGTCTATGTTCTCTCAGTTGTAATTTTGTCAAAAATTATTTCTTCACTATCAAACTACTTCATGCAAATGTCAAACATGTCACCATTGTATTGGTAAACTCTCACAGAACTGGCCCCTAGCCTCTTATGTTTTATCATAATATTTGCCCCATCAATATGTATGTGTGTGCAAGGTTTCATGAAATTCCCGCTAAGGGGCTTCAAGATATTAAAGAATATGCATATAAACACAGCCATTAAGAATTACAAAGGGAAATAACTCTCACAGAACTGGCCCCTAGCCCCTTATTTTTTATCATAATATTTGTCTATCAATATGTATGTGTGTGCAAGGTTTCATGAAATTCCGGCTAAGGGGCTTCAAGATATTAAGGAAACAAAGTGTTACGGACGGGATGGACGGACGGACAACGTGAAAACAGTATACCCCCCCCTTAAAACTTCGTTTTAGCGGGGGGTATAAAAACATAAAAAAAAAAATCTTCTCTGAAACCACAGGCCCAGAGCTTTCGTATTTTGGTGTAGCAATGTATAGTGGTCATCTTTATTAATCCTGCCAACCATGCCCCTGGTGTCCATACAGGCCCTGCCCCGGGGCCGTCATGGGAAAAACAAAACAATCTCTATCTCCGAAACCACAAGGCCCAGAGGTTTCATATTTTGTATGTAGAAATATGTACTGGTCCTCTTTTTAAATCCTGCCGACCATGTCACTGGGATCAAAAATGCCATCGCTCCGGGGGTCATAAGCTCCTATAGACTTACAACGGGAAAACATAAAAAAATCTTCTCCGGAACCATAAGGCCCAGAGCTTTCTTATTTAGTGTGAAGCAATGTATAGTGGACCTCTTTATAAATCCTGCCAACCATACCCCTGGGGTCCATACAAATCCAACCCTGGAGGCATCATGGGAAAAACATAAAAAATCATCTTCTCCGAAACCACAAGGCCCAGAGGTTTCATATTTTGTATGTGGTCCTCTTTATAAATCCTGCCAACCATGTCCCTGGGGTCAAAATTGGTCCCGCCCGAAGGGTCGTAAGCTCCCATAGACTTACAATTGGAAAAACATAAATCTTCTTCTCGGAAACCACAAGGCACACAGTTTTCCTATTTTGTATAAAGCAAAGTATTTTGTATAGTGGTCCTCTTTATAAAGCTGCCAACCATGCCCCTGGGGTCTATGAAACCACAAGGCTCAGAGCTTTCATATTTTGTATGTAGCAGTGTGTAGTGGTCCTCTTTGTTAATCCTGCCAACCATGCCCCTGGGATCAAAATGGTCCCGCCCCAAGGGTCATTAGCTCACATAGGCTTACAATGGGAAAAACATAAAAAAATCATCTTCTCCGAAACCACAAGACCCAGAGCTTTCCTAATTTGTGTGTAGCAATGTGTAGTGGTTCTCTTTATTAATCCTGCCAACCGTGCCCCTAGGGTCCATACAGGCCACACCCCGGGGATGTTATGGGAAAAGCATAAACAAAAATTCTTCTCTGAAACCACAAGGCCCAGCGCTTTCGTATTTTGTATGTACTAATGTATAGTGGTCCTCTTTATAAATCCTGACAACCATGCCCCTGGGGTCAAAAATGGCCGTGCCCCGGGAGTCATTAGCCTTCATAGACTTATAGGTTATAACTTGAATGTTATGCGATAGTCTGCATGCTTAGTTTTTAACCCAGGACCGGTGGGTCGGGCGTCAGACTCTATGATGGCCCCGACTTAAAGCTATTCATTTTAGTTGGTTGGGGCCGGAGCTTCTTGTCTGTTGCTTGGCCCACCGGGGTCCAACTGGTGTTTTTCTTTTGCTCCGGAGTTAGTAGGTTATTCGGCGCCCAGGGATCTCCATCGTCGGGCAGCATACTCAATCTGTGAGTCCTGGTTTTTGATTCATCAGGATGTTTATCATGATTTATTTGTTTGTTCTTGATGATTCATTGACTAGTTAGAGATTCACCACGAGGACCGAAGAACTTACTAAATGTTGTGAACCACTGCAGAAGCTGAGGGTGAGGTTAGGTACCTGTAAAACCGGTTTAAGCCCGCCAGTAACTTTGTGTTACTGATCGTTCCAAGTCGATACTTCTGTAGTGGTTCTTTTTGTTTTATGTCTTGGTGTTTAAAATTTTTTGTGCTGTTGGCGCCTTATGTATGTTTTCATATTTTTAGTTAAGTTAAGGTAACTGAGTGGCCACCTATTGGGAAAATAGCTGCTCATTCGGCTTACGATATGTTTCATGGTATAAGTACCTGATTGTTAGTTTGGTTTTTCCCACCTCGGTTTTTGGAGTGGGAATCTTTTTCTGATTGCGCCTTTTCCTGATCTTTGCCTACTTGTACATTTTTACAGTGGCTAAAACATAAAAAATATTCTTCTCGGAAACTGCAAGGCTTATAGCTTTCATATTTTGTATGTAGCAAGGTAAAATGGTGTATTTACCATGCCCCTGGGGTAAATACAGGCCAGGGGCATCATTATCTGTCATAGGTTTAAAATGGAAATACATGGAAAAATCTGCAACTGGACTTAATATATGATTCTGAAAAAATTGGACCCCAGGTTTTCATCTGCCCCCACCCTATGGCAATATACATGTATGTTACCATAATATTAAAGCATCTCAGAAACCGCTTGGCCAATCAAAGCCAAATTTTATATGAGGCATTTATAGGTAGGGGAACATGCATGAAAATCCAGGTCACAGGACCAAGATGGCCACCATGCCCATACTTGGTAAAACCACAGCTACTTTTCTTTACTGTACTTGTTGACTCTCAGGTGAGCGATCATTGCCCTTGGGCTACTTGTTAGCTCATCTAGGGCTTCAGGCACTCCAGGTGAGATTATAGTATACCCAGGCTCTTGTGTCCATCACTGTCGTCCTTTGAAACCACTTTGCATTTAAGGGGGCGCAGTGGCTGAGTGGTAGAGCGTTGGACCTGATCAAGAGATCCGGATTCGAACCATGCATTTTATCATAGTGCAAACAAAAAGGTATAAGTAGGCAATGATCAGGAAAAGGCGCAATTCCCACTCCAAAATCCGAGACTGTGGGAAACACCAAACCTACAAGTAGGTACTTGTACTTAGAAAACATATAGTATGCTGAGTGAGCAGCTATTTCCCAGTAGGCAGCCACTCAATAACCCAAACTTAAATATAAATCTGAAAACGTACATGAGGTTCCAAAAGCACAAACAATTCGACTCCAAAACATAAATCAAATGGAACCACAATAGAAGTATCGCATTGGAATGATCATTAATATGAAATTATTGGGAGGCTTAAATCAATTTTACAGTGATTCACAACATTTAGTTGTTCGGTCCTCGTGGTTAATCTCTAACTAGTCAATGAATCATCAAGGACAAACAAATAAATCATGATATAGTCAGCTATCCATTCCATGAAAAAAATCTAGTCAATGAATCATCAAGGACAAACAAATAAATCATGATATAACCACAATGATGAATCAAAAACGACTCAACAGTATCAGTTAGCTGCCTGACGATGGAGATCCCTGGGCGCTGAAAGCCGGAGCAAAAGAAAAACACCAGTTGAACCCCGGTGGGCCAAGCAACAGACAACAGACAACAATCTCCATTCCCGGCCCCTACCAACTTAAATGAATAGCTTTATGTCAGGGCCATCATATATTCTGACGCCCGGCCCACCAGCGTGCAATTTAAGAAGGTAGCATAGTTATCAACCATGATTGGGTTAAAAACTAAGCACGCAGTTCTAAAACGAAAGTGAATGGACAGTGGGTACCTTGTGTGCGCAACTCCTCATACAGTTCATGCCAATACATTTAAAACTTTACATGTGCTATGGCCATGGTCTAAAGATATGCATATGTGGTTTGGATATAAACCTCGGATTTTTTTTTTGTCATTTCTTTTTTTTTTCACAATTTGAACTTGGTAATTTTTCCAGGCATTTTAGTGAATGGATAGAGGGTACCTTGTGTGCGCAACCCCTCTTACAGTTTAATATCAATACTTTGGAAATTTTGCAGACATTGTGACCATGCTTTGAAGATATGCCTGTGGTTGGGATGTACTCCTCAGATTAATTTTGTTACTTTTTTCATAGCTTGAAATTTAGGTTTCAGTTGGGGGCATAGTGTTTCATAAACACATTTTCTAGTTCTGATTCTCTTGAAACTTTACAGATGTTTTGACCATGCTTTGAAGATGTGCTTTGGATGTAATCCTCAGATTAATTTTTGACACTTGTTTTCGCAATTTGAAGTTAGTCGTTTTCCGGTTATTTTTACAGTGAATGTTAATGGACAGTGGGTACCCTGTGTGTGCAACTTCTCTGATTCTTTTGAAACTTTATAGAATGATGTCTTGATCATGCTTTGAAGATGTTCATGTGCTTTGGATATAATTCTCAACTTTTCTTTCGAAATTTGAAGTTAGTCGTCTTTTGGTTATTTTTACAGTGAAAGTTAATGAACAGTGGGTACCTTGTCTGCTGAACTTCTCATACAGTTTTATTCTGATTCTTTTGAAACTTTACATAATCATGTCTAGATCATGATTTGAAGATGTGCATGTGCTTTGGATATACTTCTCAGATAGATTTTTGTCACTTTTTTCGCAATTTGAACTTGGTCCTTTTTCAGGCATTTATACAATGAAAGTGAATGGACAGTGGGTACCTTGTGTGTGTGCACAAATCCCTCCTACAGTTTTATTCGGATTCTTTTGAAACTTTACAGATGTTTTGACCATGCTTAGAAGATGTGCATGTGCTTCACTTTTTTTGCATTTTGAACTTGTTTTGCGGGCATTTACACTAAAAGCAAGTGTATGTGGTTTGAATATACATCATTTTCAGATTATATTTGTGTATTTAAACAATCAAATCATGGGAAATAAGTTCTCTGAATTTGCTTGTTCATCAGGGTGGTTATTATGATTTATTTGTTTGTCCTTGATGATTCATTGACAAGTTAGAGATACACCACACTTACATTATGTTGTGAACCAGTGCAGAAGATGAGGGTGAGGTAAGGCGCCTGTAAATTTGATTAAAGCCTCGCATTAGTTTTATATTACTGATCATTCCAAGGCAATACTTCTGTTGTGGTTCCATTAGTTTTATGTTTTAAGAGTAAATTCTTGTGCTGTTGAAACCTTATGTACTTTTTCATATTTTTATTTAAGTTCGGGTAACTAAGTGGCCACCTATTGGGAAATAGCTGCTCACTCGGCTCACGATATGTTCTATATGTATAAGTACATGTACCTAATTGTCAATTTAGTTTTCTTCCCACCACGGTTTTTGGAGTTGGAATTTCTTTCTGATTGCGTCTTTTCCTGATCATTGCCTACTTGTACCTTTCTAAACTTAATAAGTTAAAGGTAAGCAACGACCAGAAACTGCTGCAGTTATAACCAATGTCCACCTCAAATCTCAAGTGGAAACAAGCTAGATAATAAACAGATACTGGTACAAAGAGAAGGTAGGGTCAGCCAAGAGAACAACTGTTTCCCAAAAAATAGTCTATTAGTTACATGAACATAGTTAAATATATGTCATTAGCTTACCTGAGCCAAAGGCTTACATGTGAGCTTTTAGTAAACCCATGCTTCATCGTCCATCGTTGTCGTGGTCGTTGTTCACAATGTTCACATGTCTTCTCCTTTGAAACCGCTGGGCCAATCAAAGCCAAACTTCATGCGGAGCATCCTTAGGAAGTGGGGACGAAAGTTTGTATAAATGGTCCAGGTCACATGGCCAAGATGGCTGCCATGGCTATAAATAGCAAAAACCTTTAAAAACCGCCAGAACCAGAAGGCCCATGATTTTGAAACTTGGCAGGTAGGAAACACCAGGCAATGAAGCTCTACAAAGTTTGTATAAATCATGATCCTGGGATGACCTTGACCTATTTTACTGCAAGGTCAACTTAGGTCGCTAATGCATTTGAATGGGGAAAATTAGTAAAGTGTAATTAAATTGGGGGGAAACTTGCTGGGAGCATACAAATGGACAGATTTATGTTTATGAAAAAAATGACCCCAGGGAGTTGTCTGCCCCTGCCCCGGGCCTATATAAATGTATATGACCATAATATTCCTCGTATACTTCTACATTGCCTATGTAAGGATATTTTTGAAAGTATGTTTTATGTTCCTACACAATGAGTAATGATTAGCCATCGACGAGATTGGATTGCATGTTTTTGTTCTGACGTTAAGTGACGTTTGTGAGTTTTAACAATTTGCGTCTAAAATGTTAATGTTCATTTGGATTTATAAACAAACAGCACCAATCAATATAATCCCATTTTGTAAACATGTTTATTCATTATTGTGCGAATTATATAAAGCTTTCAATAATATGGGTAAAGAAGACGAACACAGTTTTTCCGGGATATCATCTGGGTTAACCGCAGGTTTTCCGGGATAACCGCTGTTCCGGGATAACATTACCACAGACATATCTATGGCGTACCTGCCACGTTGCTTTCGTAATTAATACGTTTGTGTGACGTATGTACGGCATATCGTTGTCGCGTACGTGCTACGAATTTTTAAGACGTAGCACCTCGGCGTATCGGAGGATAATGAGCTACGTTTCGAGGAGTATGAGCTCACGTATGTACGACGTACGCGAGACGTACCTTTCGTATCTTGATAGGCCGCAGATACGTGAGTCGATACGAAATAGTGTGACAGCAGTTTAACGATATTTCATGGTACTGAGGGCATTACATTTAGAGTACATACTGTATATCTAGCGTTTCTTGAAACTATGTCTGAAAGAGCATACGTACGAGGGTGGGTCAGAAAGTTCTGTCATAGGTATTATAACTTTGTTAATAAACATGATAGATTGCTGTACTATACCTTGATTGAAAGGGCTACATTTCTTCTTTATAATGATGTCAAAATAATGCCCGAAAGACATAAATACCTAGAAATAGACGCCTTGAAAGACACCTGGGGTAAAACCAATGGCATGTCATGTTTCTAGAATTTGTGAATATTATTGTGTGCATTTCATGCATCATATCTTCATAAATACCGATCAGACTTTCTCCAACTTTACAGTGATAAATAATAGTATACTTAGAAAAGCAATGTGATAAAAATTACCGTGATCGATCCTATGCTGACTTTATAATAAAGCGATAGATGTGACGTCATTAAAATACGTACCGCTGAACCATTATATTAGCGTGCTTTTTTACGAGCTTACGACAGGACACACTAGGATGAAACAATAAAATGGTTAAATGCATTTAAGGTCCCTGGTCTATGTGTAGATGTCAATAAATGCCCTTTGAATTTAAACTGTAATTTCAATGTATAGTCAAGCAAATTTCAATATTTCATTTTGCAATAACTCAATTAAATTCAATTGGATTATTTTGATTTTTGCAGGATATATTCATCTATGATTGGAAAATATATTGCAGGGATTATAATTTTTCGATGTCGTTTTTCTTTAAAGATATTCACAAATTCAAGAAAAAGTGCTATTGGTTTTACCCCAGGTGTATTTCGAAGTATTTCTTTCTTTCATGCATTTCTTTGGCATCATTATAAAGTAGAAATATAGCCCTTTCAATCAAGGTATAATACAGCAACCTATCATGTCTATTAACAAAGTTATAACACCTATGACAGAACTTTCTGACCCACCCTCGTAATTATACGAAAAGAAAAAGATGTCTGACTGTAGACTGTACTGTATGATTGAGCAAAAAATCAAAAGAAAAAAGTCATCATCGTTCAGCGCAGCTACGGTTTCATTTCCGTCATTTTTCATGTAACTACTACTGTTGCGAGCGTCTTGCGTTTTACAGGAATTGTCTGTACTTCGTTCTGAATAAAATCAACCGGCGAAGAAATCGTGATTGGAAGAAATCAAGAAAAAATATAAAGGTTTGTTTCACAATCGTTTTTTAAAACTAGATCGATCTATTCATAAATTAAAATGGAGTAATAATAGAAACGAGATGTAAAACTATATTGTGTAAACATAATATTTCACAACAAGCATGACACGGTTACAATAGATAATGAAATACATTTATTATAAACAGAATGCATGCAGTACAATAATAGTCAATATAGAATACAGAAATCCTTAATAGCCTAGCCCTAGAAAAGAAACACGTCGAATAAACGCCGGTATGACGGGATTGGCTAAAAGTCTACACCGTTTGATTCAACGTATTGGTGAACTGACGGACGAACAGGCGTGTGTATGTGATATCGGACTGGAAGGCGGCCGTGTGGATAACTTCAGAGTTGAAATCCGACCTAATGACGGATACTACGAGGGCGGAGTATTCAAATTCACTGTGAGTAGCTTTAATATGGACCCATCAGTTGTTTACCCCGTGGAATTCATGATTTAAAAATGTTCATATAAAAGTTTTTGAAGAAATAAATAACATTAAGCCTTCCTTTATAATTATGAATCTAATTGTTTAACTACAAGCAATAAACGTTTTAACAAAATGTTGTGTTTGTTTGTTTGTTTAAACATTTAAACAACGCTCTACAGTCATATCGGGATATTGCGACGGCTTCACGGGTGTACTTCAGTGATGTTTTTTTTTTACTTAATGATAACACATAGTTACCTTGCTACCCCCACACAAAATTATTCGTTTACCATCCACAGATCCACATTCCAAGTGATTATGATTGGAACGACCCTCCTAAGGTGTTTTGTGAGACTGATATATATCATCCAAATATCGACACAAGGCATTCTACTACCTTCGACGGGGCCTCCAATGTTTGTTTGAATCTCCTGGACTCGGGGACTTGGGATCGCAAGTACGGACTGGAAGGTGTGGTGCTAGGGATCGTGTATTTATTACATCATCCGAATTTATCGTCGCCGCTTTACGGTTTATCCGACTCCTGGGAGAAAGAAACGTTTGAAGAGAATGTCACAAAATATATGAGAGGGGAAAGTGTGGTCGGACGTAAATTCACGGTGGACTTCCTGAAAGGCTCGGTGACTGTGGAAACATCTTCAAAGGTGCATGTTGAACAACACAATACCGCCACGAAAGCTGGTTTAAATGTAAACAATGCTGTCACACATGAGCATGTTAAAGATGAAGAGAGGTTACTGAAAACGTTGGAAGAACTAGGCGTTACCGATGACACTGTTGCTTTGGACGAAACATATCAAGAATTTGTTGAGGATATACGCGCTCAGATTACCGAACTTGAAAGAACGGAGAGTGTAGAAAGTATAGATAGCGCAGGGAGTGGAGTGGTGTTTGACGAGAGGGGTAATGACAGATGGTCATATCATTATGGAAGAGATAATAGTTATGATAGTACTGTCTGTGGCGAATATGATTAGTGGATGGTCTGTGGGAGAGGCATATAATTTAAAAAAAAGGTTGAAAAATCAACGTTTTAAATCAAAAAAGTCATTTCATCTGTACTAATGGGAAACAACTGATTACTCTGCTGACTATATCCTCTTTAGACCAGAGCCTGGTTATAAGTTTTATTTTCACTCCTTGAATTTAGGACTGATTTTAATTGCACAAGTTCCTGATCATTGCTTAAATTTACGGTTCCTAATGAATACAAGTATGTAATGTTTCTATAATGACGTCCAAGAAATCTAAATCGTATATGGAACCCTTGCAAGTTGTTTCTTTGATAGCAACGATAGCAACACTGGTGCTAAAACCATGATTGTCATTACATTTTTGGCACTAAAATAGACAACAAACTAGCACATTGTACAAAAATATAAATCTTTATAACAATGGTAACAAATATATGACAAGCAGATACACAGAATGCTGTTACAATATCGAGTAGTAAAGCTTATAACTTGTATATCACTGCAATATAACTGTGATATGAAACTTAAAATGCTATTTCATTTAGAGAATGAAGAAAACAACAACAAATATCACTAGAAGATACACTCTTTTTCTCAACAGAAAAGTTTTGTCCAAAGAAGCTTGACGATACTTTCAGTCAAGTGAGACCTTTATTAAGAAACATTTCTGTTCGACCACCGTGGTTTCATTTGCCACAGTTGTGTCTCGTGTCAAATGGTAGTTGTCATTGAATGAGAACTACCATTTGACATGAGACACAACTGTGGCAAATGAAACCACCTTACTTATTTTTGCGCATCGCGCTTAGCTGGTTGAACAGCAACTGATTAATCTGTTTAATGCAAATACCAGTACAGTCGGTCTGGTCTGGCCATACGCTTTTCGTTGTCAGCAACATTTAAGTGATAAGCAGAATCTCCGTGTAGCTTCTGAAATACACTTTTCTTTTCAGTTGAAAAATGACCCATATGACTTACACAGTCACAAACTCATACATCCTGCTCCAGAATATGTTCGGTGGTGACGAACATCCGGCCAGATAGAGTGACTCCCCTTTGCCAGGAGTCTTCAGTGTTGCAGAAAATAGATTCCCTTCTTTCTTTAGCTCACCACAGCTTTTCATCCCCTGACCAGTTGCAGACTCTACTGGAATTCCTAGCATAACCTTCTTCAAGTCACGTGATTCTATCTTAAACGTAATTTCAGTGTTGGCGGGAAGTTCCCGCGTAAATGGTTCCAGCAGACGACATTTGAATTTCGCAACAGATTCTGCATTGCATTTTGGGAAGTAGCAAACATTTTCATTGGATGAGCAGTAAAACAGAAATGCAGCCACAAATTCGTATTTTTCGAGTTTCCCCTCAGCATAGATGTCCAGTTTATAATATCCTTTCGCGGGAAATCTTAGATGTATGGACTTGCTTTTATCCCATGCAGTAATGAGAGTATAATCGTTCAGTTCTCTTTCGAGATTTTTCACCGATCGTAATTCAACACTCACAGCAACGTTCCTTGTTTGAATTAGTGTAATGGAATGCTCATTTGAATCACAGTTTATCACTGACAGTTCTTGAATAGAATCTGTAAATCCAAGTTCTGAGTAATTTGGTTCTGGTCCCCAGGCTTTAAAATGATCAGGGAAAACAACCGGTTCTTCATAGACGCTTTCACATCTCAGCGTGTATTCAATGAGTTTTCTAAACTTCGCGTGTAAATAGTCTTTTGATTTTCCGAACACAGTAAGCATATATTCCCCTTTCGCAGGGGGCACTACCCTTATACTAAACTCTTTACCATTCAGTCTTTGAATACATCTGTACTTGTTGGCTTCTTTCAGTGTTTCTGTCCTTAGATCAGCCGTCAGATTCAATGTTTCAGTGCGTAAATCAGCAGTTATATTGGATAACGGAATCGCATCAGTCCCAAAAGTTATTGTAACCTCCTTGTCAAAATAAACAATCGGTTCTCTATGTGAAATGAGCTTCAATCCTAATTCCCGCGACTTTTCAGTCAAACTCGGCTTATGGTTGAACTCTTCAATATCTATTGGTTCGTCGAGTAACTGCCATTGCGAGTGCACGGGAAAATGGTCATAAATGAAGATTTCCGGATCCGTCAAGAACCAGAACTCATCAAACTGACGTTGGAATTTGCCGTTCTGGTCAAGGAAGCCCGAGCCCCACGTACAGTCAATGAAACGCCATTCTCCGTCGATGAACACCGCGTTCCATGAGTGGTTCTGTTCGGCCAGGGAGAAGACCTTGTCAGGTTGATGTCGTAGTCCTTTGGAACACCCGGGTATGGTCACTGCTGGGATCTTTGCTTCACTAAAACCAAAAAACAAAGGTAAACTTAAGATAAATTGCTAAATATTCGTCGTGTCCCTTTTTGTTTAGAAGCCACAATACATGCACAACAGTTAAATTAAAAAGCAAATATTATTAGGCTACCTCGTCATTTAAAAAGGTACAAGTAGGCAAAGATCAGGAAAAGGCGCAATCAGAAAGAGATTCCCACTCCAAAAACCGAGGTGGGAAAAAACCAAACTAACAATCAGGCACTTATACCATGAAACATATCGTAAGCCGAATGAGCAGCTATTTTCCCAATAGGTGGCCACTCAGTTACCTTAATTAAAAATATGAAAACATACATAAGGCGCCAACAGCACAAAAAATTTAAACACCAAGACATAAAACAAAAAGAACCACCACAGAAGTATCGCCTTGGAACGATCAGTAACACAAAGTTACTGGCGGGCTTAAACCGGTTTTACAGGATCCTAACCTCACCCTCAGCTTCTGCAGTGGTTCATAACATTTAGTAAGTTCTTCGGTCCTCGTGGTGAATCTCTAACTAGTCAATGAATCATCAAGAACAAACAAATAAATCATGATAAACATCCTGATGAATCAAAAACAAGGACTCACAGATTGAGTATGCTGCCCGACGATGGAGATCCCTGGGCGCCGAATAACCTACTAACTCCGGAGCAAAAGAAAAACACCAGTTGGACCCCGGTGGGCCAAGCAACAGACAAGAAGCTCCGGTCCCAACCAACTAAAATGAATAGCTTTAAGTCGGGGCCATCATAGAGTCTGACGCCCGACCCGCCGGCGTGCAATTAAAGAAGGCAGCATAGTTATCAACCATGATTGGGTTAAAAACTAAGCATGCAGACTGTCGCATAAAATTCAAGTTATAACCTATACGTCTGTAACGTGTTATGATTTTTCTGAACTGAAAAGAAAAATCATTAATTCCTATAAGTTTCTTAAATTTGTAAACTAAGTCACCATAAAATTCAGGTTCCGAAAGGCCCTCTCTTAAAAGCGTCATTAACCCAACATTATATTTGGAAATCAATCCATAGTGTCTACGATAAAATTTAGAAAAGGTTTTTCGAAGTTTATGATACCGATAGCCCTGTTGGAGAAGTTTTGCCGTTAAACATTTATTTCGAGCGTTGAAGTCCCGTTTAAACCGCAGATGTACATGTACTGTGTGCATAATTAAGCTACCTAGTCGTAACTGTAGGTACTGTCCTAAAGATTCACTCACAAAGGAACTTGACATGGACTCGATTAAACACATTCGTATATTTTTGGATCCTGCAAAAAATTCATCATAGAACTGTTACGAGTGAATGTTGATTGTGTATGGCCAAAAACGTGTTTCTTGTACTGTACAGCTGCGTTCAGTCATTAATATACCCCTGCCATATTCAGAAATAACTTGACAACTCTTCTTGTGTTTGAACAATCGTCACTGGCAAGAAATAGACAACTGGATAAATTTGTTTATATAATGTGTTAAGTATGAGTATATTATATTTACTCT
The DNA here is from genome assembly GCA_964017185.1 of Rugalucina vietnamica. Lineage (NCBI taxonomy): Eukaryota > Metazoa > Mollusca > Bivalvia > Lucinida > Lucinidae > Rugalucina > Rugalucina vietnamica. The sequence goes on from OZ024883.1 coordinate 10,406,251, forward strand.
GTACATCAAACTTTCTGATCTTGTGATGTTGTATGTCTCATCATTGATTACATAACATATGGAGCCAATTTGAACAAAACAAATCGCTGATATTCGAGTTTCAAAGATTCCACCAGGAACCATGGTTAATGTTTTGTAATTTTGTTTGTAACTCATGAAGGAATAACAATTTTGTACTAAGGCCGAAAATTTGGTGTCTTTATGAGCACTATATACAAAGTTACATCCTGATTTTTATTCATTGTATGTTAGTAAAGCGGTTGTTATAATATGAAACTAAGCATGTCAGTGTTATTTTGCAAGAAAACTAATATTCTACCATAACGGCTTCACAAACAAAGCTTGCTAGTGGGCTCCTTGATGAGGTAAGCATGTCTTAAAGCACTGTGGAGTCACCCAAGACTTTGTATTCTGCCAAAACGTGGGTTGGCATTTAGTTTATACGAAAATCAGTGTAACTTTGTAAATAGTACTCATAAAGACACAAAATTGTCAGCCTTAGTACAAAAAAGTAACTCTTTCATAGTCTACAAATAAAATTACAAACCATTAACCATGGTTCCTTGTGGAATCTTTGAAGCTCGAATATCAGCGATTGTTTGTTATAAATTTGGCTCCATATGTTATGAAATCAATTAAGGCATACAGCATCACAAGAAGTGCCAGTCACAAGAAGTGCCAGTGACGATTGTTCAAAAACAAGAAGAGTTGTCAAGTTATTTCTGAATATTGCAGGGGTATATTAATAACTGAACGCAGCTGTACATACACTCCCGGTAAAAAAATAACAACATATTCCGCGTTTCTCCGCAACCATGGCAAACGCGAAATTTTTATTTCTCGGAGAAACACCGCGAAATAAGCCAGGTAGACGAAATCGTCTGCGCGAAATTTCGCGGTGTTTCTCGGTGAAATTTCTCGGTGTTTCTCCGAGAAAAGTAATTACCTGGATTTATCGATAAAACTCTTTTTCTCGGAGTTTCTCGGAGGAATTTAAAAGACAAATTTTGAATAAATATAAAACAATAAATTAAAAAATAATAAGTATTTGTAAGTATGAAACTTGCAGATGTTACGTATTTGTTTAGATGGCTTATAATCCACATAAATATATTCTTGATTACATTAAAATTTATGATGACCTTTGTCACTTGTGTTGCTTTTCACATCATCCATGATTATTCGATCTTTGAACAGAAGAATGGAAGCGAAAAAATCATGTAAAAATCAAGGGCATCATTAAAGATTCGCGCCTTGAGCATTGTCCTTTCCGACAAAGAATAAAATTACCACACTTCCATTGACTATGTGGATAACCAGAATCATTTTCATTGAATGAATAAATAAGTTTAATGGCATTTGATCAAAGGTATTTAATTATGTACAATAGCAATGATTTAACAGGCGGTTTACTTTAATTATGTCAGGACAAACACAAGTCATCAAAATAACATGAATATACCGGCCGGAGATCGAAATCGCATTTTTTTTTTTTTCGAAGCGAACGCACTATCTATACATGTAAAACCATCGCGGCCTGTCTTATTAAATGTACCGACCTTACTTGTCCGCCAGCATTTCTTGGTAAGCTGTTAACGTAACCGTTATCAAATATTCAGATTATGGTTCCATATAAATCGCAAATAATTTGAGCATTCGTACATGTACATGTACATGTATATATACTTGTATGTTTTAGATCGAGACTACATGTAGTAGGAAAGAATTTGCATCAAAAGTTATTCTCCATGAACAACCACAAACCCGTTTAAATCATGAACTTATGGGATCGCCTAAATTGATGCCCTTTCACCCGTAATATTGCATGGTATTAACATACATAAATGGTCAACAAAATTTACAGAAATCACTGTTGACTGATTTGGCCAAGTAGTAGAATTTGCAGCATTACCAGGAAGTGTGTTTCGGCATACACAGTCATGTTCTTGTGTCACATTCTCTAATGAACACGAAGCTGACACTGCTCCTTCACATGATAAGGAAGCTGTCTGCCGTAAAGTGAAATAAAAAGTCAAGCAAATAAAAATGCCGACCGTGCAGCCAATACTGTCATATGACTTACTCCCAATTGACGGCTAAATACATCACATAGATATGAATGTACATGTCCATACATTGCTATTCACGCACATGCATTTGCATCATTAAAATCATTCTTGTTCAAACATTTTACATCAGGAAAACATTTCATGGAAAATGTGTATCCCATCAAAAGCAAAACTGGGGTATGCAGGGGTGTATATATTTTTTTATCTTTTGCTCCAAAACATAAGATTGTGGGTACTAGTTTGAACCGCCTCGGTGAGGCGGTTATAACGTGTACCCACAATCTATGTTTTGAGCATGAATAAGAAAATGCAAACATTTTCTACTGAAAATTTTCATTTTTTTTTCATCTTTAAACATCTCTGTATATTGCATGGGCATGTTTTCGTAATTTTAAAGTTACGGTATATGACATTATTTCTTTAAAACATCATCGACACAAAAGGCAGCAACGCTTTCGGAAGGAGAGATCGAAAAACCTCATAAATACATTTACATGTTTGTTATACCTTGTGCAGAATTGCGGTTTGTATGGAACATTGTAAATGTACATGTATATACAGTCGAGAAATTTTAATGGTCTTAAATTTTTATTTCGCTCCCTCTTTAAATCTGATTGATATTATTAGATGAAAAATGCATTATGTGCAACAAATACTTTTGTATAGGATATGTCACACAGTGCATCAAAGTAAGTGGCTGAAATATACAAACTTTTCTTTACATGTACATGAATTTGGGACAATGTCGGTTATGATAGTAGTTTCTTTTATTTTTCTTTTACGTATGCACCATTATTTTGTCGTCATTTGTGTTACGACATCGAGATATAAATGTGGATGCATCAAACATACAAAAGATACATACTCAAGTATCTGCAGTTGATAGCGTGTCGGATGCTGTTTCGGTAGTTTTTGTAAGTGAAGGGTTTACAAATACGAATGTTGTGTAGCCCATTTCGAACGTCAGGACATCCCAAACTTGTACAGTACCATAAAGCGACGAAAACGTACCGACATAACCGTGGCTGAGGACAAGGACGTTAGTAACAGCAATATTGCGCAGTGATTTTTTCTATTCATGCACATGCATATTAAAGTTTGTATACGTAGACGGTCACGGTAATTTTTAAAACTGACACCAAAATATAAGGTCATGTATTTGTTTTCGTGTAAAATGAGTGTATCCGTTCCTGCCTTCTACGCAAACATTAATAAAGGTTAAGTTTTAATGCGATTTAACGTGTAAATTTGATATAAGATATCCATACGCCAGTTGAGCTGTGTGCTAGTCGAGCTGCACATGTTTTTCGGAAACGATCAGGATGTGCGATTTTTGGAACAAGTGCACTTATTAGATCGAATACGGTGAAAAATTCATATCTATACATCTTGATCATGTAACGGGATAGCTTTTCTTGGAAATATGCAAATTTCAAACTCGAGACTTTGTGAATCGAGTAAGTGTTAGGTATATAGCGCAGTAAACCACCCTTGGTGAATGAGCATGCTTTTCCATCGACGGGGTTTGTTGTGGCTTGGCTCGGCTGTACGTTACATGCAACGTACAGCCACGTTACATGTAACGTACAGCAGAGCCAAGCCACAGCGTACAGAAATATCAGATTAAAGAAGTAGGGGGATTGAACTAGCCGAGTAGTGAAAACAAAGGCGCTGATCAGCTGTGCAGATACTGTACAGTTGATCTGCGCCTTTATTATCGCATGAGTATAAATAAAATGCTGACAATGTGATGAAATTATGCCATTTCATTCTACATGCACGTTTCCATAGCTTGACTAATACAACCAGAACCAGAAAACATTTATTTCAGTACAATATGAATTCAAGAATGCGCAAAATGGTTACTTATTATACTCGTACATGTTTATGGCCTATTGCTTTATGTTTTCTAGCTCAAACAAATGAAACTACTTGGATAAACTTTAAGACATAATTGAGATGAAACAAAGTACTTCTTAATTTGTATGTCAAATGCGAGTCAAGTCATGCCTGACCAACCGTAACGGAAACCAGTGAAGAAGATTGTGGAATGTTTGCTCAGTAATTAATGTGCCTTATTAAAACGTGTCAAACTGTTAGAGGTGCCATATACAAAAACACTTATAAATACTGATCAGTTAAAGGTCTAAAACTTCTTTAATTATTAAAAATATGGTAAAATCGATTTTCACAATCGTGCACAATATTTCTCCGAGAAACACCGCGAACAGGTAAATCTGGACTTACCTGTTTTCACCGGTTAATACCTGCGGTCGCGGTGAAATTTCTCGGTGTTTCTCCGAGAAATCGAACTGAACGAAACGCGAAATATCTTAATGAAAAGAGAAATTTAGCGTTCTTTCTCCGAGAAAAATAGCTTAGGGTCCTCCGAGAAAAGAGGAATATGTTGTTGATTTTTTACCGGGACTGTATGTTAGTTATAGTTATTGATACTTCTAATAAATTTTACTCACTTGCAAAGCGCTGCCATCAGGTTCACATAACTGCCCTTCTCCTGACGTAACGTAGAAACGGCGTCGTAACATAAACGCTCAGGTACACTGTCAGCATCGTACATATAGCTGGAAACAATATTAAAGCACATATTAATGAGAAAGGAGATGGGCCATACCGAATCTGTGACCCTGTAGAATTGGCAACATGGAGCCGAAGAGAAATAGTGTAATTTTGCAGTTTTCAAAAGGCTACCAGTACATTGACAAAGAAATTCAGTCAGTCTCAAACATCACCTTAAACATGTCTACAACATGCACATACATGTACGCATAATCTTTGCTTCAATAATATTCTCAAGTACTTTATCAGTTCAAAAAGACTGTGAGCAGCGGACCTCAATAATACATTTACAATTTAACCCATATTTGACGAATGGATTCTCCAATCGTTATCAATTGGGTGAGTCCACTTCCATTTTTAGGAGTGTTAGGAGTGATTTTTTTTCTCATTTTTCGATGAAATTTCTGTGTGCAAACAGATAGCCCCAGATGGGACGCCGCCTTCTGCGGCGTCACATTTGGAGCTATACTGTTTGCCTATGTCCCACAAAAGAGATGCCAGGCTTATATGAGTTGATTTAGGTATCAATAACCCAGGGTAAAATAATATTCTGCTGAAAAAGTGAGTTGGTAAACGTATGGAAGCAAACTGCATACATAACTTTGAGGCACACACGTAGCGGCGGCAACAAATGATTAATTATTTCCCAGTTGTTCTGAAAGTTTGATGTACATGAGAGAGAATTGCTTTACAACGAAGGAGGAAAGGCTAAAAGGACGTTACGAATAAATGGATATAAATTGTGCAACCATGAACATATAATGTCTTTGCAATATGTTTGATATAAAGTACATTAGGTCTTAATCAAGTGGCACTATTCTCTACCCATAGCAGAAAGACCAGTTATAAACTTTGCACCGTGCTTAAATAAATTGTGCGATAAATAAAATGGAATCATATTAAATATATTTGACATTGACATTAAACGAAAGCACAATACCTATACACTATCCAAATTTTGTAACATTATTTTGAGAAAAGTTTGAGCTATTATGAAATTGAATGTGAACAAGTCGATAAAAATATCAATAGCGACTTAAACGACATTTTCATGACGTTTGGACAATCAGACAAAGACAATAAAATATAAAAGTTTGATCCTTTAGAATCAGTGAAAACGTTCAATGGGAGAAATGTATATGCTTCAAGCAAAAATTCAAGTGACTCAGTTTAGAAACAGGGAAACATCAAAATGAACATGCTACACACTTTAAAAAGGCAAAGATCAGGAAACGGCGCAATCAGGAAATGATTCCCACTCCAAATACCGAGGTGAGAAAAAAACTTAATTAACAATCAGGTACTAATACCATGAAAACATATCGTAAGCCGAATGAGCAGCTATTTTCCAAATAGGTAAAATATGCAGACATGCATAAGGCGCCAACAGCACAAAAATTTTAAACACCAAGACATAAAACAACTAGAAATGAGTGTTTGTAAAACACTATGCCCCCAACTGTATGCGTGTCCCTAAACTGGCAGCTTGTATGATTCATTTATTTCATTTGAATGAAGTGAAATTTAATTTCCTAAAGAAGCTCTTCGGTTGCCTCTGTTTTTGACCTCAATCAAGAAACAGAATGAAAGCTTTTTGTAGACAAGTTATAAATGGAGTAAAAATTACGAAATTGAGTTATTTTATCAAAATTTGACGGAAAGCCCTAAAAAGTTAATCAGGTGATCTTCTTTTCAACCCCAACCAGTATACCAAATATGATGGCTCTAGCTTAAATACTTTTCGAGATATCTTGCACACAAGATTTTCAAATTTTGTTTTTCAAGGGAAATAACTCAGAAAAGGGGCATAACTCGGACAAGAAAAAAAATATGGGTCAACTATTTTTTTCATGAGGAATACTCACATAAAATTTCAAATCCCTAACATTCACCATTCAAAAGTTAACACACACACACACACACACACACACACACACACACACACACACACACACACACACAGACAGACAGACAAGCCGAAAGCAATAAGCCCTTCCAACTTTTTCAAAGTTGGGGGCATCAGATAAACGATACATACAAAACGTATAGAATAATACATGTTATATACACTTGGTGTAAAGTGACGCAAACTTTCGACTGTGTTGTCGTATTTTATTCTTAAGAATCAAACTATTTAGACAAGGCAAAAACACCAAATCTATTATAAGCATAAAATGATGTTATATACCACTTCACATCAAAGCATGAAATATACCTTAGATTATCTGCTACCCTTTTTATATACAAAAGAAAATAAAAAATACATACATAAGGAAACAATATTCATGCAAATATGCGAAACATGCGTATTTTAAATATAGTACGTTCTTGTCAATTGAATGCAATTGAATGCAATAGAATCCAAAGCCCAATGTTGGCATATATTCAAGTTTTGCATCATAATAAAATATAAAAGTCTTATGCTTTGGAATCAATGAAAATGTTCAAAGGGAGGTATTATGGGCCTTACTGTGGAACCCTCGAGAAGTTATTCTCAGTTCATCATTCATATTGCCTCCATTCTAACTCTGCTTAGTCATGCCACGAGGGAACTCACAGGATGATTCACTCACCTTATATTATGACATATCCAGTAATAGAAAGCTCTAACTTTCTCCAGATCAGTTTTGACACCAGCGCAGAGATGATCAGCCAGCTTCTGTACTGACAGTTTCACCGAATCGGGAGTCTGAAAATATATCAGTTCGGTAGTCATTTTACTCATCAAAACGCCGTGCGTTTCATCACTCTGCTAATCGCACGATGGAGTACGCGCGTTCCGAGAATCATTGACGCATCGCGCGAGCTGTACTGTATCAAGAATACTATCCGCATTTTGTTTCCATTTTACAGTGTCGTGCTATAACAAATAATGCGTACGGTACATTTATTGTATTACACGAGGTCGAAGTGTAAAACCATTACCTGTATAATACATAACACATAACTTTTACTTACATTCTTTGCATTGCTATCAACGCTTTTTAATTTCGTTGCATTCTTCTGTAAAATGTCTTTTTTCTTCGCGGTTGAGGGTTTAGGGGATGGGATATTTTTGCCGTCCCCTGGTTCTTTGATGTCATCCTTTATATCGCCCTTTTTCAAGTCACCTGAGAGGTAACTGGATAACTTTTGAACAGACTGGAAGGCTGCGTCAGGGGTCTGAAAACAAAAGATTACGCACCTAAGCAATGGTATGGTAAAATCTAAAATGCATGATAAGAAATTTCATTAAAAGTTTCTTCAAGCTTGAAGCCAAATGACCCAGCGTGCGTAAAAGTACTTTGATTTGGATGCAAGTGAGATATGTTTTATTTTACTAAATCAATTTCATTTGCATCCACCGAACACTTACGTAAATGTAACAGATACAGAGACGAAGAACACAATTACGGTTACATGTATCATACTCAGAGATCAACGTTCCGTAAATGTCTCAGCTCAGGTGACTGATGCATAGCAAACCGCCGAGTGTCGCTTACTAGCTTAAGCCTTTTATGTTGACTGTTGTATGAAATGAAGCCAAATAAACCTTACCTGGTCCACTATTTTATCAGCAACAGTGAAAGTTGTTGGCTCTACGAGGTCACTCTTCTTTGTCTTAGGAGGAGCTGGTTTTGGTACATCTTTCGGTAAACCGTATTCCACACTGTCTTTGTTTTGATATCTAAAACGAGTAAATCTTCTTTCACGGTGACATAAAATGATAAAACTTAGGGTAATAAACGCTTTTAGGCAGCTTATGTGGGAACATCTTTCGGTAAACCGTATTCAACATGGTCTTTGTTTTGGTGTCTTTTACAAATACACAGAATCAAGACAGTTCTGACTTTCTTCATTTTAATGAAGGCATATTAACTAAAAATGCGCCTTTGTCTTAAACACTGGAAAACCGTGTGCTAAACACTAAAAGTACGGTAAGAAAACATTTTCGTAGATTTTTAAACAAAATAAAAAATAACAATTGACTAACCGCCAATTCCATTCCATTGTCAGTTTGTTTAAATAAGCACCAAACTCAACACAAGTGCATTTATCTGCTTTGAATAATGTTAATTGATATCTGTATAACAACTATATATATACAGGTATATGTCACGTAGTTCATACCTATGTCGTATACGTACCAGTCTTAATTGCTAGCAACTATGGATTTTAAAACTTTTCCTCTGCAGCTACTATTTGATTATTGGGCCACATCGTATTATAAACCTGTCGATAGTACTTTTCGGAAGACCAAATATTAATCGTGGACATTTTCACAAACTTGAAAGCTCCAAAGGATCAAACTAAGGCACGAAAAACTAGATAGCTGTTTCCGAGTATTTTGCTGTATGCAAATTGTGATGAACAGGCTGACGTACGCATGATCAGTCCGAAAACTTATATACGTAGCTCTCGTAGCTCTATGCACCTTTACACATCCAGAAACAACGAAAAACCTACCTTTAAACGGCTCCTTTAATTACTTTTGGCAATAAGCAAAAACCTCAAAAACATTGTTTGATATTCTGTTCTACATTAAACATTTATGAGCAAACTCAATCGTGTAACCTGTCCTTAAATATTTTAGTATTGCAAAATCTAGCATTTTTGACAATGGTTTATTGAACAATTCGATGTCTAAATTTGTTTTCATTTACTTTTACCTGATATTTGGATGATCTTTCAAGCTGTGTTTATGCTCGATGTAGCCACCTTGCACCTCTATAATGTCATGTTCATCCTTCTCAGTCTTCACACCAGCTTCATTATCCATCTCCCCATCCATTGTTATAGTTTGTCCCTTGACCTCGATCTCTGTTACTCCTTGCGCAATGTTGATATCGCTTACGTCAATCGCATCACCCTTCTCTTTATCGTCCTTGGTCATCCTGTCACATAAAATGGTTTCTTAATATTATGTGTATAAGAGAATAGACAACATTGTATTGCTTTCTCTTGCCTTTTTAAAACAATGCTTAAACGTAGTATACGCTACCGGTACCATTTTAACATACATGTACTTGGTATGGAGCGATCGATGCAAAAACATGAAATCTGAATTCAGATACAAATGTCTACAAAGCTTAACAAGCTGTAAAGATAGTTTCTGTACGGGTATGCACAATTTATGTTTGTAACAAGCAAATATAGATCTAAATGTGGTTTGTCCAGAATAGAAATATATTATATATTCAGCTAAAGATGTACCCACAATCTATGTTTTGAGCAAAAAACTGAAAACTTTCATTTTTTATAGTTTAAAAAATCTCTGTATGTTGCATGGGCATGTTTTCGTAATGTATGTGTTCTTGTGTATCAAGAAAGACATTAAAAATTTAAGCAGACCTGTCATATTCTGCAACATCATCATCTTCTTCTGCCTGATAGACGCTAGCAAAACCATTCTGTGTAGCTCCGTCCGTCTGAGGTTGAGGATTTATCTCCGTTTTATGGTCTGAGGAGGACGATGCTTCCTTCCCTGAATTATCTGCATTATCTTTAGATTCTGTCTCTGCGTCAAATACTGGCATAATGGGTATTTCTGGATCTAGTCGGCCTGAAGTTAAGATTATGTAGACATAAAATTGATTATAATCGCAAACATTATGTATTTTTGTCTGATGCTCAAATGCAAATGAATGGTAAGAATTATTTTACTGTAAAACTATCAAAACTGATCTTTACAGAAAACTTGTTACTATAGTTTTATTTCCTACAATTTCGAGGCATAGGAAAAGTCAATAAATTCCGAGGAGGTCTTGCCGTCTTGGCTTTATGTATTTGACATAAATGTGTGGCACATTAAGAAAACTTGCCCATGCAATAAACATATTTGAGCTTTAAAAATCGAAAATTTTCAATGGAAAAATGTTGATATTTTTCTTATTTTTGCTCAAAACATAGATTGTGGGTACGCGTTAGAACCGAGGCGGTTCTAACGAGTACCCACCATCTATATTTGGAGCAAAATTAACAAAAATGGGTATACCCTTGCATACCCCAGTTTTGCTATATAAAAGTGGGCTTCAAATGGGTATACATTACACGGACATGTTTTCCTGATACATATGCAAGGTAAATCTGGGTCCAAGGTTTACAATGAATACCATCGAAGCCAAAAGTCGCATTCACACGTTGACCTTCTCATGCGGTCGTACCACGTCAGTTGGTTAGTTTTGTTATGCACATAATTTTTAATGTATATCTAAAATTATGTTTCTGATAGTTTTATAAGTAAATACGATGAAGACATTCTCATTTTCGCTTCAATGGAGATGAAATAAAATGAATACATTTATTTGTCTGAATAAATTTACATCTCGCAATATTGCAAGGGTGGCACGTACGATATGAACAGACTAATAAATTTGTATATACATTCGGCCTTCAGTATCATTCACAAGTTTTCTTCTTCTTTTTTTTTTTTTTTTTTTTTTTTTTTTTTTTTTTTTTTTGTCATGCGCTGTCTTCATTTTACAATGTCATGAATGTAGTGGTTATATTTCATGTAACCGGATCCTATTAAAATATCTTTTTTCATTCATTTTTTCTTTCTCTGGCTTGTGTAATGTGAAGCTAGATAAAGCATGGGCGTTTTCTTTGTTAGTATAACCGACAAAGCGCACACTGCGGCATAGTTTCAAGCCATGCATCAGAACCGGTGCTTTTATAATTAGGTCGACAGAAATTCGCTAGAAGCTGGAAACCATTTGGATTTAGAAAGTCGAGAAATTGTACTACGCTGTATCTGTGTAGCGAAAACAAAGGCGCTGATCAGCTTCGCTGTTACTGCAACGCTTATCGTGGCCTTTGTTTACACATATGTAAAATGTTTGTTCACCAATAATGCGACTCATATGTTTACATTCATTTAATGGAATCGCATCAAAATAGCTCAAATCCTAGAAGTCAGATTGCTCATTGAGAAAATCATACACCATCAAATGGATGGTCTGGAGAGTGCCATAAGACTAAATGTTAACTATCCTACATGTATACACTCACCTCTAGTGAACACATCATCCGCATCCTTGTGGCTCTCTACAGTCTTTCTAGGTGGCGTTGCGTCCCCACTGGTCCCTTTAATGACGTCATTCTGGTTCTTGTTGCCATGGTCACCGCCTTCTTCCAAGGCAGAAATACTCTTCTTTGTTTTAGACTGCGGACATCCCATTTTCTACTGAAAATATCAGTTCACACAATCCTGCATGTAGTTAGTTTCAATTAATTATTTATTATCATTGTCCCTGGTCGTCTGGAGGTTTAAAGCAAGACATATTCTGACTGAAAGCGGTAAAAGTTAGCAAAAATCAGGAAATTGCGCAATCAGAAGGAAATTCCCACTGCAAAAACCAAGGCGGGATAAACCAAACATACTACGAGGTGCTGTAAACACAAAGAGAATATATAGTAAGCCAAATGGGCAGCTATTTTCCATTTGGTGGCCACTCAGTTACCCGAAGCTGTTTGTAGTCAAGGAATTGTGAACAATAAATGCTTAGAACTCTGATCTGCTACATGCACTACATGCACATGGAACCTAACTCACTGGTTGGTATGTACTGTTTTCAAAGCATGAACAGTTCAACCTAATTGCTATCTTCGGGGTCCATAGACACAGACCCCGAGTTATAGGTGAAACCGTGTTATAGTCAGAGATTACTTACTATAGACCTCGTGACAGCAAAATAATGTGTTTGGGGGCCATCACATGATCATGCTATATCCAAAATCGCGTTATAGTGAGGCGCATTATAATTATGAGGTTGAACTGTAGGTGTCAGTTACTTACTTACTGGATATAGACGTCAAGTTATCTAAGCAATTCAGATCAGCCGAACTCCAAAGACAAGGCTTTTGTTGAGCAACATATTCATGAGCGCCGTATACGGTCATTGCAGTACTATAAATAACAATAGTTTGGATAACATCTACGTCTATTTATAATTATTAATTACAAAGTATAATGAACAAGGTATAATGGATAGCGTGTAAGATTATACATCTGTACATGTTCAAATATCATTATATGTATGGAAACATTCCTATATTTACCTGTACAACAAGAAAATAGCCTCCTTTATCTTGTCATCAAACCATTAGCCTCCATTTTCACCATATTTTCACTCTGTCATCCAATAAAATCTATAGTTCCAGTCGCAATAACTGTCACAGATCGGGACATCGATCGAATTTATCGTTTTTACAACTCAGCACCGGTCTTTAACGGGTTAATCGCTATATGTCATACTTCAAAGTATAATAGCCGACAGACACGAAACGTGATTATTTTAAGCCCTAATCAAAACAAGTTTGAGCTATTTCTATTTTAAAATACACAGTCATGATCAACGGAGCATGAACATTTATTTCAATGGATTGAATAAAATGATATGGATCGGTAATTGAACGATCTCATTTGCAGTTGTAAATTCGTACAACTCGGATGTTCAGTGTTGACAATTACATACAAACCGATAAATGATCGGTTACACACACTGCATTTGAGAACGAAGTTGAGATGAACAATTAGAGCGTGTCTTCTACTGACTGATAGTAGATAGGTGCAGTCAATGCAGAAATTGGTTATTTATTGAAAGAAAGTAATAAAAAAAAATCGCGGTTATTCGTTTTTTGCAAACACTGCAATGTTATTGTGTTGGAAGCACTATACACGTGTATGTTCATGGGGCGGAATTGTTTGCGAAAATGAAATAACAAGAATTTCTTATAATACTTTCATTCAATAAATGTTCAATTTCTGCATGAGCTGAGCCTGTCTACCAGTCAATAGAGTAAATGGTATAGGGGAAAACTCGATTTTTTATCTCAGCTTCGGGAGAATTGCATTGTGCGTTATCGATCATTTAACGGTTTGTATGTATAAAATACCACGTGTTTATCAGCTAATGTATGAATCCTACATCCTACGCGTAGGAAAATGTGATGAGGCTGTAAAATATAGTGCACCATATTTCTTTCGTTTCTGCACCTTATTTCTTTCGTTTCTGCAGAATTTATGCAATAATAGCGATCAAAAAACGACATGTTTTCTAAGTATTGGTACCAGTATTGGTACCTACTTGTCGATATTGTTTTCCCACCTCGGTTTCTTGAGTGTGAATTTCTTTCTAACTGCGCATTTTCCTGACCAGTGCCTACTTGTACTTTTGTGTAGGAGAGATAAAGTCATCTGAAATCGATTTTATAGCATACCTAATTGGTCGTTCGTCTCTCACTAATGAGAAAGACCATCATTATTTCATGAATAGGTTCGTGTGTGTTGGTGAGTTCTTTGATGGCTGACTAAGCCAATTCTAGTTCTAAAGCTGTCGGTTGCAAGAAGGTAGAGCAAGTCAATGTCATAGCATCAGCTGGTTGCCCATTGGTATTGTATTGGCTTTGCGTTCTCTGCGCTTTCTTTCAGCTTCACAGATTCTCTTTTTTTTTTCATAAAGAGCTGCTCCTTTGTTGATGAGACCTCGGTACTTTGATCGCTCCTGTGTAGTCTATTGGTATGTCGAAATCTTTTAGAAAGGCTTTGAGGGTGTCTGTGTAGCGTTTCTTCTAGCCACATTAAGAGCGTTTTCCCTCTTCTAGTTCTCCATAGAAGACCTTCTTTGGAAGTCGCTCATCAGGCGTTCTTATAACATGGCCAGTCCACCTAAGCTGTGCTAGCTTTAAGACAGTATGCTTGCTTTGCATCCCTGCTTTCTTCAGGACCTCTGTATCTGGAATCTTGTCTTGCCACTTGATTTTAACAGCTTTCTCAAACAGCGTAAGTGGAAATGGTTAAGTCTCTTTGTATTACGCTGGTATACTGTCAAGGTCTCACACGCATACAAGAAGGTACAAGTAGGCAAAGATCAGGAAAACGCAAAATCAGAAAAAGATTCCCACTCCAAAAACCAAGGTGGGAAAAACAAACTAACAATCAGGTACTTATACCATGAAAACATATAGTAAGCCGAATGAGCAGCTATTTTCCAAATAGGTGGCCACTCAGTTACCTTAACTTAACTAAAAATATGAAAACATACATAAGAGGCTTAGTAGTAGCACAGCTGGTAGACCTTCAGCTTAATGTCAAGCTTGATTCCATTTCGCTCTCAAACATTTGCACGGAGTCTTCCAAATGCCACACTTGCTTTTGCAATTCTGGCAGTAACCTAATCATCAATGTGCACTGCTCTGGAAAGAGTGCTACCAAGGAATGTGAATTTATCAACAACTTTCAGTTTTTGTCCATTCACAGTGATAGTTGGTTCATCGTACGGTTTTCCGGGTGGTGGTTGGTGTACAATCTCTGTCTGTTTGTGCTAATTGTGAGATAGTAGTTATCACAATACTGTGAGACTTGATCCATGTCTCTCTCAGCTATCATTCTTATCCATATCATCTGCATAGAATGCTCATCTAGCAAATCAGTCTGCACTTTGGTTTTGCTTGCAGCCTTCAAAGGTTGAATAAATTGCCATCAAAACAGTACCTGATTGTAAAACCAGTGTCACTGTCCTGAAAAGCATTCATGAGCATGACAGAAAACATCCTGCTGAACAGTGTTGGTGCCATAACACAGCCTTGTATGACCCCATTCGTTACCTCAAAGGGTTCAGAGAACTCTCCATCATTTTGCACACGTACTTGCATGCCATCACGAAATTGCCTCTTGTATAGGTGGATTATGGATGTATCCTTCCTCTTCATACAATGAAACAACACTGTCAGCTTCTCTGCCATGGGTAGCCCCCGGCCTTATAAAGTTCCGCAGGAACTGCATCTGTACCTGTAGTTTTGCCAAATGACAGTTGTTGAACTGCTTTTCTTATTTCCATGACGGTTGGAAATTCATCTAACAGATCATTGCACTTTATCTGTGGAAGTCTGTCGATTGCATCCTCATTAATGCTTGATGGGCGATTCAGAATATTATTGAAAGCTTGCACCACGACATACAAAGGAAGTTGCATGCAAAACATTGGTTCGTCCTCAACTCGAGTATGCAGCTCCTATTTAACATCCCTATAATGAAACAGAGAGAAAAGGTGGAGAAAGTGCAGAAGACAGAAGCCAGGTGGACCTGCAGGCGATGGCGGAACGGGAGTAGCGTCGACGATATGTTGGACGAACTCGAGTGGCCATCCTTGGAGAATCGCAGGGTGAAGTCCCCCTTAACTTGCTTTTACAAGATTCACTCCGGTACAGTGTCTCGATCAGAAATTAATCGACTCAGTACAGTGGACTCAACAATGGCGAACCACTAAGACGTCAAGTTCTATTATTTTAAATACGACCATGGAAATGTTATTGTTTTTGGTACTAAGAACATCTAGCATATCTCAGCTATACAGGAAAACAATAATTTTTGTTCATTCAATTTCTAATAGCATTAGACAATGGCGAACCAAACTCGACAATGGCGAAATAAATAGTCTATAACCCAAAAGAAACCATTTTAGAAGCTTATTTTTGCACAAAAATGGTGCTATCATCATGCAAAACTAAATGGTGTTCGATAATATTGTGTTAATTTTCTTTAGTGCTTTACGTTCACTGTTATCAGCAAATGCCCTATCGGAAAGGTCAATTATACCGATTTAAGCATGTCGTATTACTTTAATGTATCAATGGAAGCCTTAAATTAAGAGGGTTAAACTACGACTTGCACCAATATTAGTTACGTCATTGACCAAACCAAATTGTTCCTGGGTGAGCCTTCCAAAGGTAGATTATCAGTACTTTGTGCACATTATTTTTACCACACAAAGTATGATTCGCTATTGTCGAATTTACATGTACACCTTTCCACTCTTATACATGTATGTACCTTCAGTGTCAAAACTTTTATCCAAAACATGCATAGCGTATGACCTTTGACCTTGTTCTGTGGCCCAGGGTCATTTACAGACTTGGCATCCACCCGTACGAATTTGGGCACATGCCAAGGAATATTATGAGCATAGGTAGAATAATGTACTAAAAAATGCCAACAAAACCAAAACTAAGCCACTTTTTTGGATTTGGACTGCCAAGTAATCAATGAGATTTGATATCAGTGAAATTTCATATCAATGAAAATACCAATTTTATCAAGTTTTGTTATACATTGGTTTTCACTGTAACGTATGAAATAAAAATAAGTGTGTTGTTAAAATTAATTATTCCTCATATATGTGCAAAATCAATCATGTGACCTAAAGAGCTAACAAAGAATTACATTTACATTATATGGATCAAATATGATTTTCCATTCATAAACATACGCTAGGTCCCGATGGGAGTGTTGAAAACCGAGGGCGCAGCCCGATGTTTTCAACACTCCCCGAGGGACCTAGCGAATATTAATGAATGACAAAATAATTTTTGATCGCTATATTGCATAAATTCTGCTAAAACGAAAGAAAAGATGTTGCACTATATTTGACAGCCTCATCACATTTTCATACTCGTAATGGTTTTCATTCTTATGCTTGTTCCGGGCGGACTTCAGTTACTCATGATTAGCACGTGTTTTGCGTGGCGCCTTGTAACGCGCATAAACAAAAGCCATTTATTAACAGCACGTGCGCACGAAAATTGCTATATAATATATGGCTTTCTTCTTATTAATATATGGCTGTTAATATCGTGTGACAAGGGTATTTTTGCAATAATCTTCATGCTTATATACATGTATAATTACATATTATTGCATAAATACCCGTGTCACACGATATTAACAGCCGTTTATTAATGAAGAGAAAGCCATGCATTAATATAGCAATTCACGCGCGCACGTGCTGTTAATACATGGCTTTTACTTATGCTCGTTACCGGGCGCCACGCAAAGCACGTGCTAGTAATGAGAAACTGGTGTCCGCCCTGAACGAGCATAAAAACGAAAGTTTTTACGCGTATGAAAATGTGATGCGGATGTAAAATTTCTTTCGTTTCTGCACCTTATTTCTTTCGTTTCAGCAGAATTTATGCAATAATAGCGATCGAAAATGATTTTGTCATTCATTAACATTCGCTAGGTCCCTCGGGGAGTGTTAAAAACCTCGGGCTACGCCCTCTGTTTTCCACACTCCCCTCGGGACCTAGCGAATGGTAATGAATGGAAAATCATGTTTGATCCCTATATTAGTCCGAACAACCATAACTGTTGTCCCTATTCTAGAGCCGTCACAAATGCAAATGGGTTGAAGGGGATATACATATTTCATGGACATGTTTTCCTGATACCTCATAATTGTTGTCCCCAGTCTAGAGCCGTCACAAATTAAAGTGGTATACTTCTGTCTAGGAGCAAAAGACGGCACAGAGATTTTATAGTCAAATTTTAAATCAAGCCCAGACACCAGGGGCTCGTTTCACAAAGCGTTTTAAGACAAATTTTATCCTAAGTTTGAACTTAGGACTAATTTCGGTTAAGATATGTCTCATCCTTAAAGATGTCCTAACTTTATCCTAACAATAGGACACAACTTATGATTGAACTTATTTTATAGTAATCTAAAATGGCGTACGTTTTTATGTGAAGGGAAACACAACAAAATATTACCAAGACGGGATTCGAACTCGGATCGCCTGGACAGAAGACAATATAGCTTACCACTGAGCCACCGAGTCATATTGTTTATACATTGGTTCAGTATTGATAAAGGCCAACATTTTATTTTAGTTTGTTTGTTTGAGTTAATGCTTAACGCCTCATTCAACAGCTATGTTCAAGCCGAGACGTTGCCTCCTATTCATGAGGCGTTCATACAAAATTAGGATGCCATGGCATCCAAAACGTGCTTCAAATATACTCAGTCAAACTTATATCGCAACAACAATTTATTTGTTATGTTATACAAATAAACTTTATTTCCACTGGATTAGATTGCCGTGCGATTGACACATCTAACAACATCTGGTTTTAACATTCTGTATTATGCGTCTCAAGAAATTAATCATTTTTCACGATCCAAAAGGAAGACTGACTTCCAGAATCTCTCAGGAGTCGAATGCCACCAAAATAACCGCTTTGACCAATATCATTCGAGCTCAATGGTCCATACTTTGAAAGCCAAATTGTACCCTATTAAATCATCTATGCGATTGCTGACCAGCATATATATGGTAGACTGTATTACATTTCATTGAAAAGCGAAAACATGCCATAATCGTGATGCGTTGTGTTTGGCTCAGTATAAATTACCAAAGTAAGGCTTATGTGTATGGATGGTTTTACCTAACCACGGTTTCTAGGCAGGCTCAGACCTGAACGGTTCATCAGGAAAACTGTTCACCCCCTTGTACCCAACTTTTATATAGCAAAACTGGGTGCAAGGGTATACCTATTTTTCTTATTTTTGCTCCAAAACATAGATTGTCGGTACTCGTTAGAACCGCCTCGCCGAGGCGGTTCTAACGTGTACCCACAATCTATGTTTTGAGAAAAAAAAAAAAATCTACTGAAATTTTTCAATTTTTACAACTTACAAATCCCTGTATATTGCATGGGCGTGTTTTCGTAATGTAACCAGTAGCCTAATCAGATAGCCAGTCAGTAGCGTGTAAGCTTTGCTTGGAGCGGTACAAGCAGCCCATCTATTATTTCTCAGGGCCCCAATGGGTCCATTTTTTTTAACTGCAAACATCATGAACTGTATACATAATTGCTAGTATAACTAGACCTAAGTTCAATATGGCAAATTGACTATATTTCCCCAAATGATAAACAGATCGACCGACCGATGCATCAGGTTTATCATACAGTGTATAAGGGAAACACTCGTGTTAAAGAGATTTGGTTTCGATTTGCAGACGAAATAGCCTATAGCATTACAATGGAACAGTTGGTAGATCTAAGTGAGCCTATAGCATTACAATGAAACAGTTGGTAGATCTAAGTGAGCCTATAGCATTACAATGAAATAGTTGGTAGATCTAAGTGAGCCTATAGCATTACAATGAAACAGTTGGTAGATCTAAGTGAGTCTATAGCATTACAATGAAACAGTTGGTAGATCTAAGTGCATGTATTTATATTGAAATAGAAAGAAAAAAAAGAGAGAAAAATGGATTCGATCTCGGATCGCCTGGCTCATAGTATGGCAAAAATAGTAATTGAATTACTTGCATAAATCCACTGAGCTATCACCAATACTAAATCAATTCTATTATTTAACATACTTGCAACTAACTGTTTGTTGTGTTTGACCTTGAATTGAGATAAATCTTATGAGCAAGTCACAACCTCAAACATAAGACAAGTATTACCGTTAAGATAGATCACAAGTCACTCCTAAGAGTAGTCTCGATCATAAGATAAGAAATGTCCTAAGAGAGCTTCGTGAAACGAGCTACAGGAGGGAAAGAAAGTACAGCACCAAACATGACAAAAATGTTATAATACGTACGAAGAGCGAGATGAAAAAATAACGGAAATTAGCCGTTGAAAAGTTTAAAAAAAACGATAAATCCAAATAACAATTGAGCCGCCTCGTGGGAAAACCAAAAATGTGGTTTCCGACCAGGTCCGACACAAACCGAGCTGCACAAGCACAGAAAAGTGCTAGATGCGTGAAATTTTGGATATAAGTAGAAGAGGGATTGTACTATCTGTTTAGCGAAAACAAAGGCGCTGATCAGCTTCGCGGTTACAGCGAAGCTGATCTGCGCCTTTGTTTTCGCATATGCAGGTTGTTTGTTTTCACATGAGGCGGCTCAATTATAGACAAACTGACTGACTGCCTTGGACCATTCAGTCCAAGAAATTACCAAAGGACGCTGAATATCTCGCAAGTTCGATCGCAAACATCTCTGCAGCAACGGCATGCCCACCGACAGAACGCCGATGTGTGCAATCTGGTCAATTCAAAAGGGACGTCGATGCTTTTTTCTAACGAGTAACATTAATCTGTGTTTTGGAGCAAAAAAAAAAAAAAAAAAAAAGAAAAATAGCCATAGCCCTGTATTTCACAGTTTTACGCATCATGAAAGCATGTCCGTGTAATGTATACCCCCTTGAACCCCACTTTTATATAGCAAAACTGGGGAACGCAGGGGTATAAATATTTTTCTTATTTTTGCTCCAAAACATAGATTGTGGGTACTCGTTAGAACCGCCTCGCCGAGGCGGTTCTAACGTGTACCCACAATCTATGTTTTGAGCAAAAATAAGAAAAATATCAAAATTTTTCAGCTGATTTTTCAATTTTGAAGCTCAAAAAATCTCTGTTTATTACATGGGCAAGTTTTCGTAATGGGTACAACAGTCGGGTACAAAAGGGGATAACTGTCAAGCCTCGGACATGTTTCCCTGATGTCTCAAATACAAGTTTACGAGTATATCCTTTAAAATATGCAAAGATCACTATTGATGTAATTTGAAAACATAAATTAAGTGCAAACCACGTTTATGTAAATTTAGTAAACCTTATCAGGTTTTTATGAGTTATAAATGCATTCAAAGGTGGTTTCAATGTTTTACAAATCGTGACTGGAATGAAGCATGTGTCGTGACAGTTTACTGGGAGTACCTTAACTTACACGAAACGCGAAATAGACCTCTCCAAATACAAGATAAATTCATATTTTCGGACAACAATCGGAAAATTATTTGTTCTTAAAGGATAATACAACATATGACTAGGGGTCAGACATTTGACGACAATATGTCAAATGCGTATTATTTGGAAATATGAAACTCGTACATATCTATTTTAAGATCGGATTTATTCTTAAGCATGTTAAATGCAATGCAAATATCCAAGAAGATGACATAGTTCTATATGGCCATGGAAATTAGTACATCAGCATATCATACAGTTACTCAGTTCGGCTCCGGAAGACAAGCGACCAAAGAAATACTCAGACATTTAGCTACTAACAGATCTATACACGGATTTAACTATGCTACAAAACAGTTCAGATTTCGAACTGTTTTCTACCAATCGTCATATTCTTACCGTTGCTGTCCCTGTGCATATGAACATGAGTTTGTGACATATATCTCTAATGGTGGCGAGATCAACGAAGAAGTATACGACAGAATATTGGAATGTATTTTGAACGGAAGTTGTCCGCACGTGGCGGAAGTACCTCCCGATTATATCGGAGACACGAGTATACACGCATTGCATATTGCAGCCGCCGCGAATACTGTATTGAAGCTTAAATGTGTCTTTGATTCGGATTCAGACATGCGGAGTGCTATATTTCAATTGACACTAGCGAATATTGCTATCTGCCATGAAAGCATGGGATTTATTAAAGAATACCAAGATCATTTTAAAAGATTTGGCGCCGTCAACGCAAACCCAATGATATTGCAAGCAACAAGACTTTTCGGGGAACACTATAAAGTATTATTTGAATACATAACGCAATATGAATTTTGCGTCCGAGTTAAAAATAGAGATTTGCTCAAGCTGGTACTTGACACGTTTTGTCCTAAGTCTGGTCTTAACAGTGCGCTTCAAAAATGTTTCGCAGATCCTGAATTATCTGACATGCAAGACGACATTCTGAATTATCTTCGAAAAGACTCATGTCAGTTGTCAGAGTATGCAATATCAGCAATCGCATACGATAATGACCCAGCTCTGGAATATATACTGAAGCTCATGAAAAAGCATTACCAGTCAGACAGCCTATCAGATGTACTTCCAAATGTCTGTGATGTTCTTGAAAAATCTAGACAGAAGAAGATTCTTAGTGAACATGGTTTTAAACGAGCAAACATGGATTTGGACAGTAGATTAAACTTAAATATGTTGTATCACCTGCGACAGCACCATGCTGAGAACTTTTTCGAACAAATAAAGGCTGCATTTGACTGTCTTTCTACAGAGCAAAAAGAATCAATCAACACAGTATATAGCAACTTTTTTGACCAAACACGCTTAAATTGGGCTGTATACTATATGAATCCTCGCGAAATAGAAACTCGTCTAAAATTGGGAGCCGGTGTCGATATAAAAAGTATGTATCTTCTTCGACTGGTTGGACAGAGTTCTCCGCTGAGTGTTAAGAAATTCCGTGAAGTGCTTGCGCTTCTGATTGTCGGAAATCCAGATACAGAGCTTCACAAATATGCCGTTGAAGATGCAATCACGATGGACGAATGTTTCATGATATGTGATGGACATTCGAAGAAATTTGAAATTTCTGGAGTGTTTAAAATGGATGGAAAAGAACACAGCATATATTCATTTGAAAATGGATATGAACTTAATTTCATCGCACCCTTACTTATAGAATGTGGTTTTGTTTATCAAAGAACTGTTTTATCGAAGGCTTTGGAAAAGCGTCTGCACTCAAGAGAATTGGAATATTTTCGCCATTGTCTGGATAATCCACGTTCACTTCTTCTGTCCTGTCGAGATACACTAAGGAAACATTTCAAAAATCGTCGCATTCATAAGTTCGTCAAATGTCAGGCTAACCGGATTCCAAAACGTATTCAAGACTTCATTTTAATGAAAGATGTATTGGAATCAGTTCAAAGTTATTTGGCGTAATATTTCATTACACCAAAAGAAGACAAACTATGGGCAAAGTAACTGAATGGTTCTTCTATTACTTCTTAATCTTTAAATTGGTTAGGGTGGCCCAACTTAAATTTCCTACTTTTCAACCATCCAAATCAATTGCAAACTGCTCTGGTCAACCCTGAAGAGAACCAACAAAAGGTGGCCAAATCTGCTGATTTCAATTGTATACCAATCTAACTTGCTTTATAAATCAATCAGCACATGAAAAGTCAGGAAGATTATTTCTATGTTGGCAAGTTGATATGGTAATCTCTTCATAATTCACAAAGAAGTCAACAATTCATCAATGATGTTATATAGATTGTTTGCAACATTAGAAAGGACTTAGGTGTTATGTTGGCCATAGTTAGAGTTCCCCAGCTGTAAAATGTTGTAACATTTATAGAAACAGGTAACAATATATATTTAATCTGTTAATCAAAGCTGCGTTAAACGTCGCATCGACGTCGATCTGACGTCATTTTGACGCCATGTGCCCGCTGGGGAACCAAAAGCAAACTTATCCTTAAAAGGACAAATTAACATGGTACTGGATTTTGTTGTCTCTATATTTTTATGCTGTTATATTGAAGTCATTATTCGATTGGCTCGCCTTGCCATTTTGTACTGTTATGTTCTCGCTCAGTTTTTTTGTTTGCGTCTGTGTGTGTGTGTGTGTGTGTGTGTGTGTGTGTGTGTGTGTGTGTGTGTTTTATTTCATGTTGTGTTATACTCTAGCTTCGAAAAGAAAAGTTCATGTCATTTTTCAACAGTGCGTTATCATAAATGTGTTTGCTCGTTGTAAATGAGCCGCCTCGTGGGAAAACCAACAATGCGGTTTCCGAACAGGTCGGACACAAACCGGCCTGTACAAGCACAGAAAAGAGCTAGAAGCTTGAAATTTCGGATTTAAGTAGAAGAGGAATTGTACTATCCGAGTAGCGAAAACAAAGGCGCTGATCAGCTTCGCGGTTACCGCGAAGCTGATCTGCGTCTTTGTTTTCGCATATGCAGATTGTTGGTTTTCTCATGAGGTGGCTCAAATATTAGGATTAGAATTACATTTTTGCCCCTGTATATACATGTATAGGTGTCTCCAAATATAGACTCTCCGTTTTGAATTGTGTTTATGATTGTGTCCCGGTGTTTTTATTATTTCGAATGGGATACTGGAACGTTGTGCATGTTTTAACAACGGGCGGGTTTTCGGCGAGCTTTGGCAGAGAGGCCTTTGGATGAGGAAGGTTGTAGAAAGAATTAGTCCTCCTCAAAACGGCATTTTCTCTTTCAAGCTTCTCTTTTTCGTTTTTGATAATTTTTATGTCGTTTTGAAGTTCCTTTATCTTATTTTTGTTTTGTGTATCATAACGCTTCTGTAAACTGTCTGCCTGCTTTTGTAAAGTATCTGATTTCTCCATCAATTCAGTGTTTTCTGTTTCAAGTTTAACCAATTCGTCTTTGTATTTTGTCCTTTCTTTTTTCTCTTGTGTTTGTTTTATACTTTCAATTTTTGAATTCATATTTTTAAACTCAGCCTGAACGTCTTCCCGGATTTGTTCCCGCATTTTACTCTGTGATTCCAGTACTTGATCAAGTTTTGAAGCCAGATCCGCGATCGTATCAGCCTGATTGGTTATCACACTCATGGAGCGTGGTGTACTATAAAATGTTCCTTCCCTCTTCGGAATAGCTCCCTGCTGAGAGACTGTTCTGCATGAGGCATCTCCTTACATGAAAGAAAAAACGCAATGATAAGGTACAAGTAGGCAAAGATCAGGAAAAGGCGCAATCAGAAAAAGATTCCCACTCCAAAAACCGGGATGGGAAAAAAACCAAACTAACAATCAGGTACTTATACCATGAAAACATTTCGTAAGCCGAATGAGCAGCTATTTTCCCAATAGGTGGCCACTCAGTTACCTTAACTTAACTAAAAGTATGAAAACATACATAAGGCGCCAACAGCACAAAATATTTTAAACACCAAGACATAAAACAAAAAGAACCACCACAGAAGTATCGACTTGGAACGATCAGTAACACAAAGTTACTGGCGGGTTTAAATCGATTTTACATGGCCATAACCTCACCCTCAGCTACTGCAGTGGTTCATAACATTTAGTTAGTTCTTCGGTCCTCGTGTTGAATCTCTAACTAGTCAATGAATCATCAAGAACAAACGAATAAATCATGATAAACATCCTGATGAATCAAAAACCAGGACTCACAGATTCAATAAGCTGCCCGACGATGGAGATCCCTGGGCGCCGAATAACTTACTAACTCCGGAGCAAAAGAAAAGCATCAGTTGGACCCCGGTGGGCCAAGCAACAGACAAGAAGCTCCGGCCACAACCAACTAAAATGATAACACATTTTATAGACAGAGAAATTCCTGTAGACGCCCCTTCCGAGGAATTTCGTTTCATGGCCTCTGCCAATGAAATAAATAATGCATAAAATGATTAAAAATAAAACTGAGATATTTAAAAGCAGTGAACATATAAATGACAAAGGGGACGGGCCATACCGCGGTTTCGGCTACTTAAGCCTAGATTCTGTTACGTGCCAGGCGTAACTAGAAGATTAAGGAAACCAACAAGTTGGTTAGCCAGCAACAAGCTTTGTTTAAAATTTAACAAATATATTTAGAAGTGATTTAACCAGTAATTACATGTGAAACAATCAAAAGCATATATACAATCAAACAAAAATGAATGTACAATACCTTTCAAGATGTTAATTCCCTTAAAGAATGTCTGAATGTCCCTCAGAATTTTTTAACACAAGTCTGTATCAGTTTCTGATCCCAAGAATTAAAGTTTGTTTCAAAATAGCACTATGTCCCAATCCAGAATCGAATATCACAAAGTAATCCAAGAATAAGTTTAAATTCCAGTAAGATAGATTTTGACTTCTTAATAGTAACAGTACCCAAAGATTGTCCTTATGAAAATTTGTAGCCCTTATATAGCACTGAGGAACATTCAGGATTCTTCCAGCAAATTCTATGATATCATATACTAAAAATAACAAGTTGTTTACCAAAATTTAATCTTCTGGAATATTCTAGAGAGGCCATTATCCTTCCACAATATTCTTTTGACATAAAAAAGATTTTTCTAGAAGATTCTACATCTTTCCAGGTTCTTCCAGATTTTTCCGGACTTTTCTGTCAAAGAACAATTTGAAATTTCTAGAAAATTCTGAAGTAAACAACCTGTTTATGTCCAATATCTGGGACACTAAAAGTAAATAATTGCTAAGGACAACAAGTAAACATCATATGTATAACATCATACTTTCCTGGGCATACTCCCTTGGGAAGTTTACCAGTACTGAATGCACATCTTTCAACAAGTAACTGTCATACATAACACTTCCCCTCTTCAAAGAAAAGAAAGTTTTATAAAATAAAGCTTTCTTTTGCAATACTGGATAATTGTATACAATATGTTTAGCAAAATTTGTGCAAAACTAATCAAATACAACAGTACAAAGCTGGACATCAGCATTGTAGAGGCACTTAAGCTCTGCTTAGGGTGTCTGGAATGATATTATCTCTTCCTCGGATATGTCTGATGTCAAGATTGTGCTCTTGCAACATGAGACTCCACCTGAGTAAACGCTGGTTCTTGTTTTTCATTTTATGTATGAAAGTCAGTGGATTGTGGTCACTGAAGACAACAATTGGTGCATGTGAAGAAGCTAAGTAAACTTCAAAGTGTTGAAGCGCAAAGATTAGAGATAGGCATTCTTTCTCTATGGTAGAGTAATTTCTCTGATGCTTGTTAAACTTTTTGGAAAAATAACAAACAGGATGGTCAACACCATTGTCATCTTCTTGCAACAATACACTGCCTGCACCAACATCACTGGCATCTACAGCCAACTTGAACTCTTTGTCAAAACTTGGTGCTAAGAGAACCGGAGCACTTCTAAGTATGGCCTTGAGCTTATCAAATGACTTCTGGCAGTCATCTGTCCAAACATACTTGGCCTTCTTACCAAGCAAGTTTATCAGAGGCTCAGCTATAGCCGAGAAGTTGTTGCAGAATTTCCTGTAATATCCAGCCATACCCAGAAAGCGCATCAGTTGTCTTTTGCTAGTAGGTACAGGAAAATCTGAGATAGCCTCAACTTTAGCTTCTACAGGTTTTACCTGACCTTGACCTACAATGTGTCCAAGAAATGTCAAGTTTGCATGGCAAAATTCACTTTTTGCCAAGTTCACAGTTAGTTTAGCATCACTTAGCCGGTCAAAGAATGTTCTGATTGTCTGCAAGTGTTGTTGCCACTCCTCACTGAAGATAATAGCGTCGTCGATATAGGCTTTACAGCCATCCAGATTGGAAATCAAACTGTTGACCAGCCGCTGAAAAGTCGCAGGCGAGTTCTTCATTCCAAATGGCATGACTTTATACTGGTACAGTCCATCTGGTGTAACAAATGCCGAGATCTCCTTTGCTCTGTCCGTGAGGGGTATCTGCCAAAATCCCTTTAGCAGATCGAACTTTGTAACATACTTGGCATGTCCAATATTATCAATGCAGTCATCGATTCGTGGGATGGGAAAAGTGTCTGTTTTAGTGACAGAATTGACTTTTCGATAGTCTGTGCACATTCTAAATGTCCCGTCTGGCTTTGGTACAAGAATACAAGGAGAACTCCATTCACTTTGGCTGGGTTCAATGAAATCATTGTCCAGCAAATATTGAACTTCTTCCCTGAGATATTGCTGTTTTACAGGGTTCATTCTGTAAGGATGTTGCTTTACAGGTTTTGAACCTTCAATAATGTCAACATCATGATAGATTTTGTCAGTTCTGGATGGAATGTCCGGAAATAAGTGCTCATATTCGAGAACTAACTGTTTCAGTTCAAGTCTTTTGTCTGAATCAAGGTGAGACAGTTTCTGATCAAGATTCTGTAGTATGTCAGAATTCTGGAGTTTCGATGACGAGGGATCAGATTTCTCCAAGTTGAAGTCCTCAGAGTCCATTTGATTTTGTTCATGAGGGACAGAATTAACTATATTTACTGATGAAATAACATTACTATCTCTATCAATGTACTTTTTAAGCATATTAATGTGACAAAGCTGTTTTTGCTTGCGCCTCCCAGGAGTGTTAACAATGTAATTCACGTCACTTAACTTTTTATCAACAGTATACGGGCCATAATATCTAGCTTGTAAAGAGGTACAAGTAGGCAAAGATCAGGAAAAGGCGCAATCAGAAAAAGATTCCCACTCCAAAAACCGAGGTGGGAAAAAACCAAACTAACAATCAGGTACTTATACCATGAAACATATCGTAAGCCGAATGAGCAGCTATTTTCCCAATAGGTGGCCACTCAGTTACCTTAACTTAACTAAAAATATGAAAACATACATAAGGCGCCAACAGCACAAAAAATTTTTAACACCAAGACATAAAACAAAAAGAACCACTACAGAAGTATCGACTTGGAACGATCAGTAACACAAAGTTACTGGCGGGCTTAAACCGGTTTTACAGGTACCTAACCTCACCCTCAGCTTCTGTAGTGGTTCAGTGATAAACAAGAAATAAGAAATCATATAAAGAAAATACTAAACATAGATACCAACGTTTAACATGAATAACGGAAAGCAGAGTGAGCAGCTATTGAAGGTATTAGGTGGTCACAGTGCTAGCTTGGACAGAACAAGTAAATGCAGAGGGCTAAGTGAACAGCCATTATATTGGGGTGGTCACAAAGCCATGCAACATGAAACTCGTAATTGGAATAACTTTGATAAGTGTGAACCAGAACAGCAGTACCGCCTTGGTACGGTCAGTTATAAAATAACTGGGGGGCTTAAACCGGTTTTACAGGTACCTAACCTCACCCTCAGCTTCTGCAGTGGTTCACAACATTTAGTTAGTTCTTCGGTCCTCGTGGTGAATCTCTAACTAGTCAATGAATCATCAAGAACAAACAAATAAATCATGATAAACATCCTGATGAATCAAAAACCAGGACTCACAGATTGAGTAAGCTGCCCGACGATGGAGATCCCTGGGCGCCGAATAACCTACTAACTCCGGAGCAAAAGAAAAACACCAGTTGGACCCCGGTGGGCCAAGCAACAGACAAGAAGCTCCGGCCCCAACCAACTAAAATGAATAGCTTTAAGTCGGGGCCATCATAGAGTCTGACGCCCGACCCACCGGCGTGCAATTAAAGAAGGCAGCATAGTTATCAACCATGATTGGGTTAAAAACTAAGCATGCAGACTGTCGCATAACATTCAAGTTATAACCTATACGTCTGTAACGTGATATGATTTTTCCGAACTGAAGAGAAAAATCATTTATTCCTTTAAGTTTCTTTAATTTGTAAACCAAGTCACCATAAAATTCAGGTTCCGAAAGGCCCTCACTTAAAAGTGTCTTTAACCCAACATTATATTTGGAAATCAATTCATAGTGTCTACGATAAAATTTAGAAAAGGTTTTTCGAAGTTTATGATACCGATAGCCCTGTTAGAGAAGTTTTGCCGTTAAACATTTATTTCGAGCGTTGAAGTCTGTAACATGATTGCAGACTCTGCCAGGAATGGGCAGAATGTAACATGATTGCAGGTCTGCCAGGAATGGGCAATAGAGCAAGTACCTTGTCTCCAGGTTCAAAATTTCTGTCTTTAGCATTTTCATCATAACGAATCTTCATTTTGCTTTGAGCAGATTTGAGATTGGACTGAGCTGCATCACAGGCCTTTGATAGTCTGTTTTTGAAATCAGACACATACTGAAGTAAGTTCAAAGAACTGTCATCATCTGAGAGAAATTTCTCTTTTAGAAGTTTTAACGGTCCACGTACAGTGTGCCCAAAAACAAGCTCAAATGGGCTGAACCCCAGAGACTCTTGTACAGATTCCCTTACAGCAAATAGAAGCAAGTGTATGCCTTCATCCCAATCTTTTTCAGTGTCAAAGCAGTAAGATCTGATCATGTTTTTCAAAGTTTGATGGAATCTTTCTAAGGCACCTTGGCTTTCAGGGTGGTAAGCCGATGACTTGTATTGCTTAATTCCAAGTTCGTACATGACTTGCTGAAAAATTCCTGACATAAAATTTGAGCCCTGGTCTGACTGGATAGATTTTGGGAGGCCTACAAATGTGAAGAACTTCACAAGTGCATTAACTATTGTTTTAGCCTTGATATTTCTGAGTGGGATAGCTTCAGGAAAGCGAGTTGAAGCACACATTATGGTCAGAAGATATTCACAACCTTTCTTTGTTTTGGGTAAGGGACCTACACAATCAATAATCACTCTGCTGAAAGGTTCATCAAAGGCAGGAATGGGCTGCAATTGAGCTTTTGGAATGGTCTGATTGGGCTTTCCTACCATTTGACAAGTGTGGCAGGATTTGCAATGCTGTGAAACATCAGATTTTAATCCTGGCCAGTAGAAATGATTTAGAATCTTGTGATAGGTCTTATTTACACCTAAATGGCCTGACATTGGAGTTTCATGGGCCAAGTTTAAGATTTCAGGGCGATAAACCCTAGGGATCACAATTTGGTGGTTAACAGTCCACTCATCTTCTGCTGAGACATCTGGAGGACGCCATTTTCGCATTAATATGCCATTTTTGACATAATAGCAAACAGGGACCTGGGATATTTCTTTTTCATCTAAAGCCCTTTCAAATAAAGGCGGGATCTCAGAATCACTGTGTTGTTCTTTACAAAGCTGTGACCTTGACATATGGTCATGACCTTGATCATTTGACGTTGAGGGTGAAAGGTCATTTTCTGACCCCGACCTTGGATTGCTAGGGTCAGTCTGAATATCAGACTGACTAGGGGAAAGAGATGTTGAAATCTCTTTATTAAAGGACTGACCTATCAAAGTGTCAGTTAAATCTATGTCCTGCATCCCATGATTCAATTTAGCTTTCTTTGCCATTGCCCTAGTGACAGCACAAGAAGGGTAAAGGTCAGGAATTTCCTGCTCAATGGGATCAGGCGGTTGATCAACACATGGTGTGCTGGTCAAAAGTGGGTTTACCACAACTTTATCTCCTGCCAAATCATTGCCTAACAGCAAATGAATACCTTTAAAAGGTAAGGAAGGTCTAATACCTACAGCCACGGGACCTTTAACTAAGTCTGATTATGGAGCGGTACATTAACAAATCCACACTCTACGCCCTGGATAAGGACACTTGTCCCAGAAGAAGACTTCTCGGAAAATGGCAAGGTATCTGCCAAGATAAGGGATTGAGAAGCTCCGGTATCTCGTAAGATTTTGATAGGGGTAGACTGGGCAGAGTCACTGTTAAGTGACACAAAACCATCTGATAAGAATGGTTCATAAATCTCCATAATGGAATCCTCAGAGACTGACTCTTTACAAGTTCTGGTCAGTATAGGGTTTTCTTCCTGGATACAAGACTGTGGTTTAGCCTTTAAGGAGGTGAGACCTGTCGGTTTAGCACTATCTAGATTTTCTCTTTCTTTCTTTCGTTTCAGTGCCAAACATTCAGAAATAATGTGGCCAGTTTTCTTACAATAATTACAAATTGGCTGGGATAAGGGATTTTGTCCTTTGTTTTCACTAGAAAATTTGGGTTTTGGACTGGAATTGTCAGTTGGATTACTGGGATTGGCTTTGGGACCGGACTGAGGGGAATATGATTTTGACTGAGGGGTAATTTGCTTTGATTGAGGGTTATATGGTTTCCTAGGATATGGCTTGTTGACAAATGAAGCCTTATGAGTCAAAGCATAGTCATCAGCTAAACGTGCTGCTGTTTCCAAGTTTTCAACTTCTCTTTCGTTCAAGAAAGCCTTAACATCAGAATTTATGCACCTTTTGAATTCCTCAACAAGCATGAGCTGCCTTAGCTTTGCATGATCAGAACCTACTTTCTTTGAAGAACACCATCTATCAAATAGTTGCTCTTTTGTTCTAGCAAACTCAACATGAGTCTGGTCATGTTCTTTTCTACAATCTCTAAATTTCTGCCTGTATGCCTCAGGGACCAACTCATAAGCCTTAAGAATAAATTCCTTTACTGTATCATAATCTGAGCTTTGCTCAAGAGAAAGCTGAGTGTAAATTTCTCGAGCTTTACCAATTACAACACTTTGCAAAAGCAAGGTCCAATGCTCTTTTGGCCATTTCAAGATTTCTGCTACCTTCTCAAAATGTAGAAAATATTTATCAACCTCTTTTTCTTGAAATGGAGGAACGAGTCGGATATGTTTTGTTACATCAAATATTTTGCTTGTGTCTGAAGATAAAGATTTTGATTTTGATTTTTCATTAAATTCAATTTCTTTGATTCTTAACTGAAATAGCCTTTCTCTTTCTTTTTCTTCATTTTCAAATCTCAATTTTTCTTTTTCAATTTCGAGCCGTTCTTCTCGTTCTAATTTTTCTTTTTCAAGCCTTTCTTCTCTTTCTAATTTTTCTTTTTCTAACTCAATTTTTTCTCGTTCTAATTCTCTTTGTTTTTCCTTCTCTCGTTCTTCCATTTCTAACTTTTGTTTATCCATTTCTAACTTTTGTTTATGCATTCTTTCTTCCCGTTCTAAAGTTTCCAATCTTATTCTTTCTTCCCTTTCGGCCTTTTCTGCCCTTATTCTTTCATCCCGTTCTAAAGTTTCCAACCTTATTCTTTCTTCATACTCAAATTTTAGTTTTTCCATCTCAATTTGTCTTTTGATTTCTAGTTCCCTCAACTGCAAGTCAGTCTGAGTGACTAGAATCTGAGAAGTAGCCGAGGAATCAAAAATTTCCTCGTCAACAAAAAACTGAATCAAAATGTTCTTAATTTCATGTTTTAACATGGAAGTCTTGATATTTGACAACCCATAATGATCAGCTATGTCTAAGAGGTCACTCTTTTTGGCCTTATCTAACAGCTCCTGAGAAGGCGCAGCAATAAAGTCACTTAGTTTGAATGACATGGTTGCTTTTTGCTGGCTTTAGCTATTTAAACAGCAAACAGTGAAGATACTTTAGAATTTTAAATAAATTTGGTGCACAAGAAATTTCAATCCCGGACTCGAGCCCCCAATTCTGTTACGTGCCAGGCGTAACTAGAAGATTAAGGAAACCAACAAGTTGGTTAGCCAGCAACAAGCTTTGTTTAAAATTTAACAAATCTATTTAGAAGTGATTTAACCAGTAATTACATGTGAAACAATCAAAAGCATATATACAATCAAACAAAAATGAATGTACAATACCTTTCAAGATGTTAATTCCCTTAAAGAATGTCTGAATGTCCCTCAGAATTTTTTAACACAAGTCTGTATCAGTTTCTGATCCCAAGAATTAAAGTTTGTTTCAAAATAGCACTATGTCCCAATCCAGAATCGAATATCACAAAGTAATCCAAGAATAAGTTTAAATTCCAGTAAGATAGATTTTGACTTCTTAATAGTAACAGTACCCAAAGATTGTCCTTATGAAAATTTGTAGCCCTTATATAGCACTGAGGAACATTCAGGATTCTTCCAGCAAATTGTATGATATCATATACTAAAAATAACAAGTTGTTTACCAAAATTTAATCTTCTGGAATATTCTAGAGAGGCCATTATCCTTCCACAATATTCTTTTGACATAAAAAAGATTTTTCTAGAAGATTCTACATCTTTCCAGGTTCTTCCAGATTTTTCCGGACTTTTCTTTCAAAGAACAATTTGAAATTTCTAGAAAATTCTGAAGTAAACAACCTGTTTATGTCCAATATCTGGGACACTAAAAGTAAATAATTGCTAAGGACAACAAGTAAACATCATATGTATAACATCATACTTTCCTGGGCATACTCCCTTGGGAAGTTTACCAGTACTGAATGCACATCTTTCAACAAGTAACTGTCATACATAACAATATCACCGTGTCCAATCGGAACGCCGGAAGAACGGATATGACAATTACATAAATATGTTACTTGTGAATATTTAAACTTTTATAACCAACCTTGCACGAAAGTCAGTTCAGTTCTATCTAATGCTGTAACGACGTCGCCATATCTATTGTCTTTGAAACTCATCAAAGCAGCTCGAAATTCTTCATAAGCCATTGGACCACTTGCCCTCAAACTCTTCAGGAATATGTCCATCTTTTGTGAATCCGTTTTACCCGAAAAAATCTCCTCCTTCTTGTTGAATAAGAAGATGCCTTTTTCAATAAGACAGTCGATTATTATGTCGAAATCATGCGGCTGTTTGCCGAGTCTTTCTTTGAGCCTAGTAAGATTTTTCATCAGCCTGCGAAAGTCATTTTCTTCCATTGTCTTCGTTTAGGCTTCTTGGTCGTGTAAGTTGCACACTTTTTGCGTTTCTTTTAATCTGCAATGTATTCTGTTTGCGTATTTACTTACTTGGCAACTGCTTACGTCAATATCATAAAAGATAAACTCTTATCACTTTGGCTTTCCAAACTTCCTTGTTTTGAAATCCAAAATCGGTACTAAGAATAAATGATAAATAAATGAACATCAACGTGACAAAATCTACCTTTGGACATTCTGACGTTACTGGCAGAAAGCTACAAGAAAGCGGGAAAAGGATAAAATATATATTTAACACATACCACTGTATTCGTAATCTTTGAACACCTGGCTATTGAATAGATAAATTTTAAAATATATTAATTTTCAATGTTTGGAGTTATTTGCCCTTGATTTAGCCCAAAATATACCAAACTTTCCTGAATATCATCGATAAACGGTAATCATAGCAACCACAAAATCTCTAGAATAGGCAAACTAATTCTGAGTATTTATATTTAAGTTGTATCAGGTGGCAAATGAGTACTCATTAATTTTACCACATGGTTGTATCCATATGACTTTTAACCGTGTTTTCCAAGCATCCGTTTGATTTTTGACTGTTGGTCCAAAGAATCGTAAGTTAATGTTTTGTCGGCTCAATTAAAAATGGCGTCAGTAATTATGGCATGCCAAGTAATTATTCTTGTGACCTAATCCCTCTGACTAAAACTTGCTGGTGTGTTTTATCAGCTCACCTGAGCTGAAGGCTCAACATTAGCTTATAGGATGGTCATGACCCGGCCTCCGTCCGTCCGTCCGTTGTCCATCAGACGTCCACTCAAAGATATTCTCTTCTGAAAGCGGTTTGCCAATCAAAGTCAATATTTATGTGGAGCAACCTTAGGAAGGGGAAACGAAAGTTTATGTACACGTAAATGGTCTATGTCACATGACCAAGATGACCGCCATGGCTATAAATAGATCTCCTCTGAAAGCGCTTTAAAACTCTTCTTCTCCAGAACCAGAAGGTCTATTATTATGAATCTTGGCATGAAGAATCAGGGAGAGGACCTCTACAAAGATATATTATAAATCATGACCCTGAGATGATGTTGACCTATTTTACGGCAAGGTCAACTTAGCTCGCCTGTGCATTTAAATGGGGAAATTGTCAAAATGTCATTTGAAGGGGAAAACCTGAAGGAAATTGGGAAATGGACTGAAGATTTATGATTATGAAAATCTTTGGACCCTAGGAGCTGGTCTGTCTCACCCCGGGGCAATATACATGTATATTAAAAAGATATTCAAAGATCTTCACTCAAACCGACACTTACTTTACTATACTAATGCTCCTTATGTTATCTTGCATGTATTTGTTTAATCCATCTGCCAGCTGTATTCATAATTGAGCCGTCTCGTGGGAAAACCAACAATGTGGTTTCCGAATAGGTCCGACACAAACCGAGCTGTACAAGCACAGGAGATGGCTAGAGTCTGGAACTTTTGGATTTAAGAAGTAGAGGAATTGTACTATCCGTGTAGCGAAAACAAAGGCGCTGATCAGCTTCGCGGTTACCGCGAAGCTGATCTGCGCCTTTGTTTTCGCCTATGCAGATTGTTGGTTTGGTTTTCCCATGGGGCGGCTCAATTATTATATGACTTTTAATATTGTTAATTTTTCCAAGCGACAGTTAAACTTTTTTTTTTTTTTTTTTTTTTTTTGTTGTTGTTGTTGTTGTTGTACTAGTCCGAGTTATCATTAACTATGCCATGCAAAATCATTATTCTGGTAACTTGATCACTCCAACAAAAACTTCCTTATTTGGGCACAAGGTATTACAACATGGTCGCGACACGAGAATACCAACAATGTGGTTTCCGAACAGGTTCGATACAAACTAGGCTGTACAAGCTCGGCTGGAAATTTTGGATCTAGAAAGTAGAGAATTTGTACTATTAGTGTAGCAAAAACAAAGGCACTGATTAGCTTCGCAGTTACTGCGAAGCTGATCTGCGCCTTTGTTTTCGCATATATCAGCCAAAACGAGTTAAGTCATTGAATTCGGGCCAAAATTTGTCCCATATTTTTTTTGGCTTAGATTTTCATGTTTTGTTATTTTTTTCAACTAAGTGGAACCTGCCTGATAAATTGTTATGTTTGCAAAATGTTAGCAACCCGAATTTTCATTTTTATCGCTTCATAAACAACAACACTGAAATCTAATGTGAACTACGTTACTGTGGTAGAGTTTTTTTGAACATGCAAAAAAGGAACGAGGTATGACATTGTCAAACTTTTTGAAACTTGTTTTTCAAAATTGTCTTTTTCTTGCTTAAAAACAAGTGTTATACGTAACACTTATGACATTATTGCCTTCTCAGTGTAGTTTGAATGTTTGCCTCAAATGAAAATTTAAAAATAGTTGCTATACTAAAACTGCAAACATTGTTTTACTTATTTCCATCCACTCTTGAGCACTTTTAGATAAATGACCTCATTTTTATTTAGAATAAAGGTGATAAATATCATAACTATACATATTTGAGGCACTTGTAATACCATTTTGTCATTTTCGTGTAGGAAAATGTAACATTAGGTTGGTAACGTAATTCACAAATACATTACCAGTGCATTCTTTCCTGTGTGAAATCGCACATTTCTCTACAAATTATCTGCCTCAGATGTGTCACAGAATGTTAATTATACATCTGTTTGCACCTTAAATATAATTCATTGTATATGTCTTTGTTCATTTTGCAGAAAGGGCCATTTCAAATGTACAAGTTAAAGATTAAGTAAACATTCTTTATATCATTGTTATTCATTAACTTGTTGTAGTTCACAAGACACCTAACCAATAAAGAATGAATCACCACAAACCTATTCAAAGAGGTTTTATACAACATATTAAAGCTTTATATTATCGAAAAAGTACATTTTGTCAGAAAATAATGCCATAAGATGTTAAAGGTAACGTAATTCACGCACAAAATATGTCAGATTTTATCGAATGTAGTATGTTATTAACATGGTTTACATGTCTCTCTTTCACATAATGTTATCAAGAGACATGCAAAGTAAGTCAAAAAGAACATTTGGGATAAAATATACCAACATAAGTGGACCAGGGCGTCAAAGACAGTGTGCCTTTTCTAAAGGGTATATTGAAAAAAGTCACAAACTGTGAATTACACACACTTTTTTGATTATCTGGATACCAGGTGACATTGAGTTATGATTAAAAACAATATACCAAGACGACAAAAGTCTCATATCACTGAAAGTATCAATCATGTGATCCTATCGTGGATCTAAAGCAGAATTACGTAAAAAGTGAATTACGTTACCTGCATGTGAATTACGTTACCTACACTCAATCACATTTAAATCATAGACGGTATGTAAAACATAATATAAGTCTTAACTTTTGATTTTTGTTGTTTATAAAGGACACCTTGCACATATTGCATTGATGTGATGGCCATCTGTATAATTTACATAAAATGGAGAGATGGTGTACCCAGGAAATATAGATTAAGTCCATGTAGCTATGAAAAAACAACACTAGTATGGTAGGAATTGATACTTACGAGCAGTAATAGGCTTGATTTAACCAAACAACTCACATAAATTCCAAAGAGACATGAGAATTCAGAGTTATTTCTCTTGAAGTAAAATTGTAGTAACGTAATTCACAGTAACGTAATTCACAAATTTGAGCTTTAGCCTATTTCCAAGTATGTTTACAACATCCCGTAAAGTTCTTTATCTATTTGCTACTTAGTATGGTCAAAGTTCTTTCACTGCTGTTACTTGGAATATTTCTACCTCTTATTTAACAAATGATATGGGTAGGGTAACGTAGTTCACAAAACTGTGTTATTTTTTCATCAGCTTTAGCTTTGACTTTATCTTTGACAAATGAACAATAGCTAACCCACATTTGTATTTATTTTCCAAGTATGTATCAATTATCTTCCCAAAAACATGTAGCATGTAAGCTAAACATACGATAGTAGTATTTTGTGAGACATTAAAACTTAGTAACGTAATTCACGTAAGAATCTGGGACAGCAGTAATTGAGACATTAAAATTTTCATTTTTACTTCAGAACCAAAATCAAGGCGTAAAATAACAGGCCTGTGTATATGACATTGACATATGATAGAAAACCGCCAACCCGAACAATATATTTTCAGTAATAAGTTCAGTAATAAGCTTACTATGATGATGGGACAGCATTTTTGCTGGATTTTTGTGGTATATCATGTGGAAAACGGCTTAGAGAGTGACTGTAGACCGCTTCTCCTGCTATTTTCTCGCATGCCCGTAGGGCTATAACCTTAACCTATGTGAAATCGCTTCAAAGCGCTGAAAAACTACTTTTCTTCTTGAAAATATATGGATGGGACACAAAACTCACCGAATTCAATGACTTAACTCGTTTTGGCTGTTATGCAACATGTTTGTTTTCTCATTACGTGGCTCATATATAACTAGAATGTTTGAAGGACATTTTTGAAGGGCATAAATTCAACGGAGAAGTTATCATAAATAGATAGAATTTTAAAGTTTATAGATTGAATTTTACTCAAATAACACAAACGATCTTTCACATCAGGAAAGCATGTCCGTATAAAGTATACCCCCTCAAACCCCACTTTTATATAGTAAAATTGGGGTATGCAGGGGTATACCTATTTTTCTTATTTTTGCTCCAAAACATAGATTGTGGGTACTCGTTAGAACCGCCTCGGCGAGGCGGTTCTAACGTGTACCCACAATCTATGTTTTGAGCAAAAATAAGAAAAATATCGAAAATTTTCTACTGAAAATTGAAAATTTTCATTTTTACAACTTTAGAAATCACTGTATATTGCATGGGCAAGTTTTCGTAATGATATGTGTGTACAAACGATTAGGATTAACATTCAGAATATCAACTATGATATGAACTAGCCGTATATAGTATTCTTATGGGAATGAATTACGGAATTATAGAAACCATAACAACGCCTTAACACAGCTGAGAATCACTGGTACGGAATGTATACAAACCGATAAAATTATCGTATGACGCACATTGCAGTTGGTGAGATATTCTAGTTTTCTCCTATAGCGTTTATTCTATTGGCTTATAAATAGGTGCAGGCAGTGCAGAAATTGAACATTTATTGAATGAAAGTTACATAAGGAATCCAGGTTATTTCGTTTTCGCAAACACTTCAGATAAATGGACCTAACATCAGGAAAACATGTCCTTGTAATGTATACCACCTTGAACCCCACTTTTATATAGCAAAACTGGGGTATGCAGGGGTATACCTATTTATCTTATTTTTGCTCCAAAACATAGATTGTGGGTACTCGTTAGAACCGAGGCGGTTCTAACGTGTACCCACAATCTATGTTTTGAGCAAAAATAAGAAAAATAACAAAAAATTTGTACTGAAAATTTACAATTTTTACAACTGAAAAAAATCTCTGTATATTGCATGGGCAAGTTTTCATAATGAAGTGACGCTCATAGTCCATCACAATAAAATTGAAGTGTTTGCGAAAACGAAATAAAACCCATATCTCTTATGTTACTTTCTTTCAATAAATGTTCAATTTCTGCATTGTCTGTACCTATCTATCAGTCAATAGAGTAAACGCTATAGGAGAAATCTCGAAAATCTAACCTCAGCTTCGAGGGCAATTGCAATGTTTAAACGGTTTGTATGCATAAAATACCACGCGATTCTCAGTAGTGTATATTATAATGAATGATAAGTTTATGTTAACTACGTAGTGATGAGATGGGTTTAGGTTTAAGTGTAGTTCACAAATGTTAAAGGAGATGGCATGATTTTATTTCATCATGGGCAATATTACATCAACAGATACTACTGCTTCTCTGACTGGCTCCGGAATGGCTGGTTCAGGAATACAAATGAACAAAAAAATATTCAGACGCTTAGCTACAAACAAATCTATACATGGTTTTAACTATGCCACACTGCACATTGCATTTCAAACAGTTTTTCACCAAACGTCTTATTCTTACTGTTGCTGCCCTTGCGCTTATGAACACGAATATGTGGCATATATCTCTAATGGGGGCATTATCAACGAGGAGATATACGACAACATACTTGAGTGTATACTGAAGGGTCGTTGTCCCCACGTAGTGGAGGTGCCTAGCGAGTATCTAAGATATACGTCAGTACAAGCTCTACATATTGCAGCAGCAGCAGATACTATTTTAAAGGATCCATCCGATTTAGTAACAGTGACTGGAATATTTGAACTGTATCCTGTGAATGTCGCGATGTGTCATGAAAGCTTGAAGTTTGTAAGAAAATACTTACAGTATTCTAACAATGTTCCTGATCATAGGCGAGAGACGATGTGGTTCGCACGTGCTATGCCTGGAAAAGATAATATGGTAATGTGTGAGTGCTTTACGGAATCTGAAGTTTGTACTATTCTCAAAAACAGACAGTTATTGAAACTCGTTCTGGGCTTTCCCTGGACGAATACTGGCATTTTGAAAGCATTTCGACTGTGCTTGGTTGATCCTGAACTAGCAGGTATGCTAGACGACATTCTGGAACACCTTCGAAAGAAAAACAAGTTTTCGTTTCAGTTGTCATATTATGCAATATCCGCAATCGCAAACGATAATGACTCGGCATTGGA
Source organism: Rugalucina vietnamica (assembly GCA_964017185.1). Taxonomy (NCBI): domain Eukaryota; kingdom Metazoa; phylum Mollusca; class Bivalvia; order Lucinida; family Lucinidae; genus Rugalucina; species Rugalucina vietnamica. The sequence goes on from OZ024883.1 coordinate 10,447,342, forward strand.
ATTCATACTTGATTGTATGAAAAACCAAGAACAAGCGAACAGCTTAAGG